>OY986986.1:3969290-5291554 GCA_963920545.1 Lepidium didymum
GCATTCTCAGGTAAAACGCTAACGCATTCAGTATAACATACCTTTCCTTCAGCCAAAAGAAAAAGAGCAATTTGTTGCTTTGCATTCATTGAAAATTACCTTCAGTTTTTGTGAAATTGATAATGATATTCAAATAGGATCAAGGAACTGGCTTTGTCTTTATCATTGATCAAACCCCTAAATTAAGGAAGCATTCAGCTGATTGATTAGAATAAAGGTGTATAACACAGTGCTGTACAACTGCATTCTCTTAAGCGTGGTTATGCACACATGAAGCTATGATTGTCTCAGAGAAAGGCATAGAATGTTACACTGTATGACTAACATGATGGATTCATGCATTTAGGAATTATCACTGTCTGTGTAGTGGCGCCAGTTAGTGTCTAACTAACATGATAAGTAAAAGGATTCAGGAATGATCTGTGTTTACAACTGCTTGTCACCTTGTATCTGCATCTGTTGATGTTAAATGGTTATACTCTGTTCTACAATTTCAGTGTTATGCAGCATGGTATGCCTCAGTCCCTGGTTTGAAAGTCCTCACTCCATATTCAGCTGAAGATGCTCGTGGTCTTCTTAAAGCTGCTATTAGAGACCCTGACCCTGTCGTCTTCCTTGAAAACGAGTTACTGTAAGTAATATGCCTAATATGAAGTCTGGGAATGTAACTGGGCCTACAGTCACATTATCAATGGCCCCTTAAATTTAATTCCATCATGCAGATATGGTGAATCATTCCCTATCTCAGAAGAAGCACTTGATTCAAGTTTCTGTCTTCCCATAGGCAAAGCCAAGGTACTTTCACTCAATATTATCGTTTTCTCTTTTGTATTCTTCTATCTATCAGCTAAATACATTAATTTTGTGTTGGGCTTATAACAGATTGAACGAGAAGGAAAAGATGTAACGATAACAACTTTCTCGAAGATGGTCGGTTTTGCCCTCAAGGTTTGCCATTTCCCTACTTTCATGAGCACTTTCTAAGTCAAGAACTCTTTTTGCAATCCCTGTTGCTTTTGGATGAAAACTTTCCCACATATTCCTCGTTTTTGTAAAATCGGTGCATCTGCTTTATGTTCTGTCTCTAAATTAGTCGATTCGTGTGATTTTAGGCAGCTGAGAAGCTAGCAGAAGAGGGAATCAGTGCTGAGGTATGAAGATTTCAGATTTTTGTCTTTTTGATTCTGCTTAAAACTGATACAGAAACTCTAATGAAGATCCATTATTTAATATTTATATGATAAATGTGTAGGTAATAAATCTTCGATCAATCCGTCCGCTGGACAGAGCTACCATCAATGCTTCAGTGAGAAAAACAAGTAGATTAGTAACAGTTGAAGAAGGTTTCCCTCAACACGGAGTCTGTGCAGAAATCTGGTTCGAGTTCAATATCCTTCACTCAATAGAGATTCATATTCTCAAATAAATTATTTTTTGTGAAATAAGTTATTAATTTGTTGGGGTTATGGATCAGTGCTTCGGTTGTAGAAGAAAGCTTCTCATACTTGGATGCACCAGTCGAGAGAATTGCAGGAGCTGATGTTCCAATGCCTTATGCAGCTAACTTAGAGAGATTGGCTCTTCCTCAGGTTTTGTTTTTACTTATATTAAAACTTTGGTTTAAAATCTTTATCAATGTTTCTTATGTATTTATTAATGAAATTGAGATAATAATGCAGGTAGAGGATATCGTTCGAGCAGCAAAGAGAGCTTGTTACAGATCCAAATAAAATCACATCATCTTCAATACATTTCTTCTTAAGAGAAAGGAAAATAAGAAAAGAAAATAGAAGAGAAAATTGATCTCTTTCGTTCTCTATCTCTCACTCACTTTTGGGGATATAAAACCACCCATTCCTCGTGATTTATTTCATCTTTTGCTATTAATCCTCTCGATGCGGTTTTCTTTTTGTTACATTTTGTTCTTCCCAAATTGAGATTCTAATCTTTTGGGGATAATTGATAAATTTGATCGAGAACACTAGTAAAATGAGTTCACAAACACCTGTGATTTTATTTTTTTTAATCAAATAACGAATGAGGTGTGAATAATTTGTCTTCTTTCCTGGTATTGTTTAGAGAAAAGAAAAAAAAACTTTAGAAAAGAAATAAAAGGGGTTGTTTGGTCAGTATAGTGAATTTAATTTAGTCATTCAAAAGGCTTAGCATTTTTTCATGCAATTTGCCATAACTAGCTACCAACAATCCAGCTGAGCAAAACCAATTACGAAGACAAGAAAAACCAGTAGAATGGTTGATGAAATTTCTTATACCAAATTGTATGAAAAAATGAAGCTATAAATATAAAGAACTTAGGATTTTACTCTTATAAAAATAAAAAGCTAGAACACCGAACTCCTCTCAGTTAAATGCTAGTTAATGTCCTAGGCTAATGGTTCTGACATCCGAGATTTGATCTCTCCCCACTACAAGTGGACGAAAAACTGATCTTAATGAGTGGTCTTTGGGCTATATATACCAACTTATCAATCCAGTTAAAAAATTGAAAAGTAACGTTTATTCTTCTGCTTGTTTAATTGCTGCAACAAGAGGACCAAAAAAAAAACGATATGTACAGTGAACATAAAACATCAGTCTCTTTGATAACAAATCTCTCTGTAACACTTTGATCAAAAGATCCAATCTTTGTAGCCTGAAAAATCAATTTCAACAACTATACAATTAAAAGTAGGAATCTAAAACTACCTGAATTATGTTTTTACACTAGCACTTTTCCATTTCTGCACTCTCTATTCTGCTACAAAGAATTTGAACTTCTTCAACCAATCTCTCTCCCTTTGACTGAAACAGAAGATGTCTTATTTTGTTGCTATTCAATTTTGCTCATTAATCTATCCTATCTCCGGACCCCAAAAACTTCTGATCTGCTCTTGAAAAGTAAGTCCATCGATAGTCCGAGTGCCGGAGGAGGTTTAAGTCCCCATATGTACTTTCTAGCAGAAGCCCCACGAGGCCCTCCTTTATTTGAAATCTTTCTCATTGATGTCCCTTCCCCTGACTTGAATGATCTCGATAACCTCATTGAAGTCTCAGGCTTTACACCAAATACTGAGCTTTTCTTTGACTGATCGTCCAATGGGTGCCCAAGTGCACCGTCTTGGTGAGGAGGTGGGAACTTCTCGCTCTTGCTCTTTCCATTTGTTTGTGATATCGCTCTCCATCTCTGCAAACACACATAAGCAAGGGGAAATATTAAAGTATGAAAGACCTGGGGAAAAGTGGCATACATAATCTTAACTACTCTTTTACAGAATCATGGACAGATTCTTCAACTGAGCAAAGGAATTACTCTGCTTAACAGTTGATATGGTATAGCTGACCTACAAGCCTATGCATCTACATGTATGCTCAATTACTTGATGCAAGCATCTCATGTGCAGAATGTGTGTCTGTGTGGGTGTCCATGAATATGCATGAGATAAAATGAGGATTAACTCACATCTATGTTTGCTTGGCTCTCTGCATTAGCTTCTGGGGCTGGAAAAGCTCGCCCAGTGCGATCCCCACGATACCTTATTCTTCTGGCTCCATCGATACCACTAGCTTTTCCAGCAAGACCCTTTTGCCTATAAGTACACAAATGCAGCCACGAGAAGAAACCAATTATAAATCAATACCATGAGCATCCAGAAAATGCAAAAAAGATGTTAAAATAAGTACCTTCTTGCCGCTTCGTCCCTCAGCTTTACATTCAGTTCTTTGGAGGGTGGATACTTTGGTAAACTTGATGGATCACATGCTAATGGTTCAGTAGTGAAGAACTGCACATGCAAACCAAATAATATAACACTTTGGTCATGAAGTGCTTTTCCTTGCATAACATCTAATCACAAACTAACAAACTTTTTTCTGTCATTCTACCAAAACGAATGAAAGATGATGGAAAGATCTCAAAATTTGTAACTTTTATAAGTCAAACTATCTATTGAGAGATTGGAGAGAAATGACTACTCACTTCACTACTTAAAGCCGAGGTTGAAGTTCCTCGATCATCAGGGTCTATAGCAAGAAGTGTCTCGACTAGATGCACAGAAGATGGAGCAAACCCATTGAAGGCTTCAGCCACACAACGTTTGTACGGATGTTGCGGCTTAAAAAGAGTAGCGTTTGGCAATTTGTACTTCTTCCAGTACGAATCCGAGGGTGAGCCACATAATTTGAATATCTTATGAAGTTGTTCAACCTACAAGAACACATTCAATTAGATAAAACTGTAAACAACAATTGTTATTAATTTTTTTGTTGTACATCATTTATAGTCTATTGATAAATCAATTCACCAATAAGCATTTATTGCACTCTGTAATGCAACTCGGATAAGAGGTCCTACACATAAACACAATTCATGTAATATAAAATAAAGAGCTTCTAAGCGAACTGACCTACACAAGATAAACATGACTTTGTTTACCTCAGTTCTTCCTGGCATAACAGGCTTGCCAGCAAGTAACTCTGCCAGAATACAACCGGTACTCCAAAGATCAACACCAGTACCATAATTGGTAGCTCCAAGAAGAAGCTCAGGAGGGCGGTACCAAAGTGTGACAACACGACTAGTCATGGTTTGCTTTTGCTTTGGGTCAAAAAACGTAGCCAACCCGAAATCAGCTATCTTCAATGTTCCATCATTATCTATTAGCAGATTAGAACCTTTGATATCTCGATGTAAGACTCCTCGACTGTGACAATGCTCCAATCCAGATAGTAATTGCTTCATAAAGCATTTGACCTGAAGAACAAACAAAAACTGTCTCCATTAAGATTGATATCATTATGTGGTTGGTACCTAACACTTGTGTCATGGTAACAAACATAAGTACATGTTCACAGAAATGTAAGATTTTGATATGCAACAAGAGAAGATCAAGTTTATGTTTAACACTCAAATTTTTTAAAGCATGTAACAATATACAAGTCTGCATCTTTGCTTCTGTACTTTCCATACTAATCTGTCTCTTAATCCCTCAAACTTAACATTTAGTAAAAGTATTAATATGCAAAGACAATAAAAGGAACCAATCTAATGAATGACACTTCCAAAAGGACGTTAAAAATTTACCAAAATCAGGAACATAATGCAAAAATGGGTCCACCGACAAATAATTCTAGCAAGGCACACTAGAGACAAAACCAAGCAGACTAAAACATGATACCATATGCTACAAAAAAAGGATCCTAGAGAAAACATAAAAACAAAACTTAAAAAAATGTCTAAAAATGAATCAAAGTGAATCTAGATTAAAAAAATGGAGAAATCAAGTTCTTTGTAAAGAAACGTAAAAACATTAAAATCACAAATAACACTTATCATATTTATGGAAGCATATCTACCACATTGTTCATAAATTACTTATCACAAATTATCATGTAATTAATCATCTTCTATTTGATTAATCCATTGTCTATGTTAATCCATTTATAACAACATTTAAGATAATTAATCAAGAAAAGCAAAACACACCTGAGGAAGATCAAACTTGAGACCTTGAGTAGCTGCAAGACCAGAGAGATCATGCTCCATATACTCAAAAACAAGGTAGAGACTACACGAAACTCGCGAAGTAACCAAACCTTCAAGCTTAATAACATTAGGATGGTTTAATCGTCGCAGAACAAGAATCTCTCTAGCCATGAATTTAACACCCTCTGCTTCCAAATTATCAAACCTAACTTTCTTCAAAGCTACTATTTTTCCAGTCAATAGATCTTTCGCCTTGTACACATTGCTATAAGTTCCTTGACCAATCTAAATCAAACAAATAAATCATTTATTAAACCAAACATAAACTAATCAGAAAAGAAGCCAAATTTATTAACAAAAAGTTCATCTTTTTCAGGTAATTGATAAGTGCTTTTAATTGTTTGTTACCTTCTCGAGCTTCTCATAAGTGGTGGCTCGACGAGGAGTCAAGTCTTTAATTGATTCGCCGCAAGCAGCAATAAGCCACGGTGGCCATCCTTCCGGTGTCGAACGGAGACTCATCCCTGGCCGACGAGAAGAGCCAGCGGAGAAATCGCCAGTGTGCCATGTTCTCGCAGGCTGAATCTGAACCGAAACTAAATCCTTCTTTTTCTCCTCTCCGATTTCAACAACCTCCGGTACAGAGACACCGGCCGAAGAAGGCAAATCCTCCGTCTTAGGTTCACGGCGAGCTTCATCAGGATTATTCTGTTTCTCTCCGCCGGATTTGCAAAGAACACAGCCCATCGGTACAATGAATTTGAATCCACAAAGCTCTCTCTTTTCTCTTTAGCTTATCATTATCGAAAAATCAAAGCTTTCGAACGTTAAACCGCTAATTGATTATTTGACTGCTTTTTTTATTTGTCTTTATCGTCTCTCTTTATTCACAGTGAGAAGAGAAAGAATCGTATTATACCAAAAACGACAGCGTTGTTGAGTGAATCGAGTCTTTTGCACGTATGAGTGAAAAATGGCGGTTTTCCGTTACTTATAACGAGCGGTTTCACGTTCTGTTTTTTTTTTTACACTCTCTCTCTCTTTCTAAAGAATTGTGAAGAATATTTGTATAAAAAGGCCTGAAGAAAAAAGTGGTATTTATTTTTCATCTGTAAAAATATTGAAGCCCAAAAGACAAAAGTTATTTTTCTTTTTTCTTTTTCAAATATGTTTGACTTTTTAGTTTCTTTATAAAAAAGTTGATTTTAAGCTTTTTATCTAATTCAATTATATGGCATTTTTGTGATAGATAGAAACCAATTCATAACTTATACTTCACTTCTAAATTTTTTTAAAAAAAATTTAACTAAGAAAAATCAAACTTCTAATATTAAAATCATTATTGAGTTATCTAAATCATCGAATTAAAAAAAGTTCGACAATTATATAATATTAATTTTGTTCATAGGAAAAGTACTGGTCTTTTATAGGCTTATAGCAGATATTATTCACACACAAAATAATATATTTATATATATATATATATATATATCATTTGGCAAGTCATTTATTTTTTAAGAATGGGCCAAATTCATTTGACTTTTTAGCATAAGAATATTTTTCACATATATTGAATTCATCTATTATTTATCCTTTGTAAGAATTACTCCATCTACTTGTGATTTTTTTTAGTAATTACTCTATCTACATCATCTAATAAAAGTTATTATAAAAATGCAATTAATTACATTTATGAGATAAAAACAAAATAAGTCAAAAGAGAATAAAACTAGCTCAATCTTTACCAGTCTTACAACAAAAACAATACCACTTTACTATGAAGAAGTAATATATTGAGACAGAGAAATGTAATTTAACATTAAAATAAAATTATTTAAGTCTATTGAAAATCTAAGATAGACACGTGGAATAAACCAAACCAAAGATATGAATGTAATAGATATTGACGAATAAGTGTTTTGTTGGTATTCTTTAACCTAAAGCTCCTCTAGATTCCTTCCTCATTGCTGCTCTCAACTCTCAACACTCAACTTCTTGTTTCCATTAATATTTAATCAATTAAAAATTTTTGACTAAATTCATTTTTTTACAAAAATAGAGAATTTATTATTAAATTCTTTTTTTCAAACAGTTAAATTATTGAATGGATTCAATCCACAATATAAACTTCAAATTATATAATGTAGGATTACATGATTTGTTAGAATTAAACTCAAAAAAAATACGGGTAGAAGTATACATTTAATCTAATACATTTTAAAATTTTTTATTAAAATTTATTTTTCCAATAAGTATCCGAAAATTTGTTGAAAAATTACACGATAATTTCTTTTTATAAAACTGATTTCCTCGCTTATAATATTAGAGGATCAACTAATATTTTATATTATAATATTAACTAATGTTTTGTATAACTTTTTTGAAATTTCCTCTTTTTTAATGAAATTTCAAGTTGAAGAAAAAGAAAAGCAACTTTATAAATTGTAATCATCAATGCAGTCTACACTATCTCTAATTCTCTACCAAAAATTATCAATGTTCCCCAAAATTTTGCTATATGGAATCAAAGTCATATAACATTTTTGAAGATGGACAAGAGATTTAAGTTTCCTCTAAAGACTGATTCAAATTCAATTTATCAAAGAGAAAAAGAATAATAATGAGAAAATAGCAAATGTATCCATCAAGTAAAGGTCATAGCGATAAAAACATATATGCAACTCTGTCAATTTATACATTATGTAACGTTTTGGATTATAAGCATACATTGACTTTAATAATGTTAGTCAAACCTTTAAATTTTCCATTTTTTAGGTGACAAGAGTAAATTAAATTAAACAAAAATTATTATAAAAAAAATGAAAACCTTTTTTTTGGAGAAAAATCTAATGTGAGATATTATGTACCTAATCGTTTGACTAACCACATTAGTGCTAAAATATTATCTCATGAAATGAATTAAACCGTTACTTCCATTATAATGAACCCAAAGACCACGACGACGACAAACCTAATGCACGTTTTGTCCAAGACACAATTTTCTTTGCAAAGACTCGTGAGGTCTTCAAAGACTGATTGAATTTTCAAATCAGTAAACTCTTTAGTCATGTTGACAGAAAAAACACAAAAAGAAAGTGGAAAACTGAAAAAGCAGAATGATTTCAATGAATATAGTCAACATTGGAATTTTGGGTAGTTGAGTTTTTAAACCAAACTTGACGTTTGGCTTTCTTCTTCACTAAATGCAAATGCTTTAATGGTCCAACCTTTCTCTATCTCTCTACCTTTTGACAGATATTCACATTTAGTATATGGTTCAATTCTGGTTTGGTTCATTAGAATTGTACATACCTACAGAAACCATCGGTTATGTTACTTAAACCGACCTAAACCAACCAAAAGACATTGAATGAACCTGACACATTACATGCTCAATGAACTACTACTAGATTAGATTAGATAAGAGCAAGACCCCTTTTTATAGATATAGCATTAAATTTAGTTATTTTCTTAAAAGCAGTTACACTCTTATCACAACAGGTAGGAGCAGAAACTGCAGCAACATAAAGAGTTATAAACCAAATTAATATCATATCTAGAACCAATGAAGCTTGTATAGAGTGATCCTACCCACAACAGAGCTTTTCAAGTGCCATATTCTCATCACCACCACTTGATTCAATAGCACTCCTGACCTGAGCATCTCCAAAACCCATCTCCACTAGTTTCTTGACCTGTGGACAAATCGATTCAATACCAAACTTTTAATAAACACAAACAAAACACTACATTCAACCTTTAAACCCATATCACCAACTCACTTTTTCCTCTAGAGAAGAGTTCTTGGCGAAAGTTTCGGTCCAGTATCGAGCTGTTGATACAAACACTTGATAGTTCTTGATGTACTGTAAACATCATATATAATGGATTGCTTCAAAGTGATTAAGAAAATCAAAGATTGGTAAAGGTGATGTAAGTGAACCTGTTCAGCTACAACAGCATCTTGAGGGTCTTTTGGCTCTGGTGCAGATAGTAATGCCTGGATTGAAACAAGAGCTGTCTTCAAAGTAAGAGCTGGACTCCACTGGTCTTTCAAGATATCCAAGCATATTGCCCCGCTTTGGCTACTTATATTCGGGTGCCTTCAGTTGTGATAAGATCAATCAAAGGAAAAAAGACTAATTAGACACACAATCATATTCTAAGATATTCTTACAAATTTTACAGAGAAATGATATGACCACCATAACCCAAATCATACATGGTAAGATGTATGTAAAGAGAAATTTAAAGAGAGCCTTAAAGACAACTTTACCGATGATTAAACTTCTACTTACACATAAGAGATTATCAACCAAAGACACTAAGGAAAAATATACAATACTACCAAAAAGGATATGAAATAGTTTGTGCATATTAACAAGGATTCAAGCTCCATAATAGTTGCAGAAACCATTCATTAGGTTTGTTTTCACAATATCAACCACAACAAGAATGATACAGATAACATAATCTTGCATTAATTAATGTAAGAATCAGAGTCAATCTTCTTCTTACCAAACTTTTGTTGAAAACTGCATCTTTGGAGGCTCAAATGGATATCCCTCTGTAATTGAAGAAAAATAACAAACATTGATTATCAATATAACAAGATTCGAATTATACAACCATAAACCCAGTCCGCATAAACCCTAAACTATGAACTCCTACAGACAGTCGAGTAAAGTAGTTTGGGGATAACACAAAAGCAATCGAGAATCGACAAATGTATTTTCATTTAGCCCTAATTGATTAAAGCGGAAGCTCATAACTTCACCTAACCCACAATCTGGGTTCTTCGAATTACACAATCAAAGACGAATTTGGTTTGGACCTGGAATGGTGATATCGATCTGAAAAGTGCCGCCTTCGTAAGGAGTACCAATTGGACCAGGGATAGTTCCGGTGAGTCGAGTGAGGATATCGGATTTCGGACTGACCCGAATACCCGAAGAGTCCTTGTCTTTCTCGCAATCTTGGAGCTCTTTCTGAACTCGACTGAAATCGATCATCTTCGATGCGATTGAAACTCCCCAAAAGAGGAAACCCTAGCAAGGATTTTTAACGAGCTTTTTTTTTGTTTTTGCGATAAATGGATTCTTCTTCTTTTCTTGCATCTTAAGGGATTATCGAACTTCCATGTTCTTCTTTTTTTCCTTTTTTGCATTTTTCTCCGTTTTTCACATTTTTTTCTAAGTTTGAGAACAACTATGGTAAAACCGATATAAACCGAATTCGATTGCGGTTATAGGTGTGAATCAGACTTGGTTTACGAATCTTCAATTTACGTACCCCCAACCCAACACGAGATAAATAAAAATGAAATTACATATTTTAGTAAATCTTAAATTTACATGTTCTAGTCTCATGTCCAAGTGGAAGTGTGTGGGTAATACTCACAAGATGAGACTTGAATAATATGTTGAGGCTTTGCTTAGTGTCCACTCGAATAAGTGAAAATATATTCTGTTAGACATTTTCTGTATTTGGTTATGCAAAACATCATTGATTACTATATTTTCTTTCTTATCGAAATTTTCAAATCAAGTGGGAGATTGTTAGGTTTGTTTCTCAAAGTTATAGATTCTGATTTGGCTTATTTTGTTACTTAAATAAAATCGTTTTGGTGAAAAGCTCAGTCTTATACTATTGCAATTAGCATGTCTTTCCTACTTTTCACAACTTAATTGAGCTAATATGTTAGCAAAATTTAAAATATGGATTACAATCACATATATAATTTTTGTCAATAAAACATAAGCAAACTAGGAGTAGAGATCATATAAATAACAATACAAGATAAACATCTAGTAGATCGATATTCGATTAGTGAAATTATCATATGCATATTCGATATGTTGAATATAAAAAAATTAAAGCTAAAGAAAATATCATAATCCAAACTATGAGCATACAGACAAATGATAATGATGTGTTTAGGAGGTATAAGTTAGAAAAAGAAAAACTGAAAAAGTGTACAAAATTGAAAAGATGAATATGTTATACAACTTGCATTAATGGAATACTAGACATCGACCAAATTTGAGAAGAAGGAAAACATTCAAACAAATGCATGATTTATTGTTTCATTATCCACACCACATCAATTATAGAAATTCGATGGAGGAAAGCCGACGGTGACAGTCAGAACCATTACCGACAGTGAAAACTTGAAAACCAAAAAACTGCTTCGATAGTTCGGTAAAAGAGAGAACTCGGCTTAAACCAAAGTTGTTCTTTGTTTTTTATTTTGTTGCTAATATAAATAACCAAGATTTTTTTTGTATCTCTTATTTCACTCAACATCATGACCAAATTGGATGGATGATTATTTCAAAAAATAATTTGACGACATGATGCTTTTCCATAAAATTGTATGATATTAAAAATATTAATTGATGTTATATGTGTAATATTTTGTTATTAATAATTTATCATAAGTTTTATAATTGATGAAATTGTATTAAGGAGTAGAAAATTAGATAAAAGTTTTCCTTATAATCATCGCAACGTGAAGAATACTGAAAGCTAACACTCATACGCGGTTGCATTCTGGCTCCACCTAAATACCTATTTTACCCCTGAAGCTAAACTATCACTCGCATTAAAGGTGAAGGGTAAATACGGAATTTAAAAAGAAACCGACAACAAAAAGGAGATGACCGTTTGATAGATCCGTAAATCTCAGGCGTTTCAAATCCATTTTAATTATTTTATTTTCCAAATTAATTACAAAATCTAACAAAAAACACTTCAACTTTTTTCTAACGCTTGAATCAGATTCTCATGCGATCGAATTCGAATACACTTCCCACTTGCATTTCTCCATAGCAAATTTCTCAGAACCCACTTGCTCTGATTCTCTCTGTAGTTGCGTAGAACAACCCTAAAGCAGAGCAGGTTTATTGATGATGGCGAATTGTATGGCGATGGAAGAAGATATTGCCGAATCTGTGGCTTTAATGGCAGCTTCAGTGACTTCTTCTCCGTCGACTCCAAAGACGGTGGTGGTAAAGGAAGACGAAGATCATCATCCTTACGCGTTTCATGTTTCGGGACCCAGAAACGTTGCGTCTCCTAACTGGAGAGATCTCATCAATTCCAGTTGGTAACTTCTTTTTTCCTTAGTTTCTATTTTTGTGTTTCTTCACTGATTTAAAGTCATTTTTTGAGATAATCTCAAGTTTCTTAGGCATAAACTTGAATACTGAGAATGGGCATTGCAGCAAAACCTTATTTTTATTCTTGGATCTGAAGGGATCTAAAAATATAAATTTTGTTTCAGCTTAATTTGTTGTGTAGTCATTGTATCTTAATTACAGATATGGTTTCCTTTTATTGTCATAATCTCCTACATATCATGCTGTTTCTGGAAGAAACTTAGGGTTTATTTTTCACTTAAGAATCCACAAGTTTCTAAAGATGGACCATGTTATATTCTGCTTCTAAGGTCATGATCTACTTGATCATAATATGTCCTCTGCTTCTCTTGCTCTTGTAATGGCATTTGAATTCTTCTTTGATTAAGAACCATTTAGAAACATTATGGTGTCTATTGTCTAAAAATCATGTAATGTGAGAGGTTTCTATTCTAAATTATTGACCAATATCTGAGAGTGGATATCTTTTTGTTTGTTTTGTTGAAGATTGTGATTAGTATGAAATGTTAATGTCTTTGCAAGTTTTAACCTTTGGGTCTGTTTATTTTCTAAATATGTAGGAAGGACCCTAACTACAAGAGAACAGTAATGGCCTGCTTTATTCAAGCAGCATATTTACTTGAACTTGACAGACAAGAGAACAGAAATGAGCAAAACGCTCTAGCCCCAAAATGGTGGATTCCTTTCAAGTACAAGTTATCGAAGACGCTGATTGACGAGAGAGATGGATCTATATTTGGTGCTGTTCTTGAATGGGACAGAGCAGCCGCAATGGCTGATTTGGTAGTCATCAGACCCAGTGGAGCACCTAAAGCAGTACTGGCTCTGCGAGGAACAATACTAAAGAGTCTTACAATGAGACGTGACATCGAAGATGATCTGCGGTTTTTAGCTTGGGAGAGTCTTAAAGGTTCTGTGAGGTTTAACGTTGCTCTAGAGGCGCTGCAATCAGTAGCAAAGAGATATGGGAGCAAAAATGTCTGTATAGTGGGCCATTCGTTAGGAGCTGGTTTTGCTCTACAAGTTGGTAAAGCCTTGGCAAAAGAAGGGCTATTTGTGGATGCTCATTTGTTCAATCCGCCTTCTATATCTCTCGCTATGAGCTTAAGAAACATCGGTGAAAAAGCTGGTGTTGCTTGGAAGAGACTCATGTCAATGCTTCCTCCCAAAAACGAACCTCTGATACCAAATGACAGCGAAGGAGTGATTTCTCCTGGCAATGTTTCAGGGTTCAGGAACTGGGTACCAAATTTTTACGGGCAGAATCAGAAATCCTCTGTGGATTTGAGAAAATGGGTGCCTCATTTATATGTGAACAATAGCGACTATATCTGTTGTCACTACACTGACCAGGATGGAGAAACTGTGAATCGAGAAGCGAATAACAACAAGGAGAACAATAGTCCTGTTGTAAACGCTAATTCTCAAGCAGCAGCAAAGCTTTTCGTGATGTCGAAAGGGAAACAGAAGTTTCAAGAGGCACACGGGCTAGAACAATGGTGGTCAGATAATCTAGAGCTTCAATCAGCTATGCACAGCAGTAGGTTGATCAGTCAGCAACTCAAATCACTATACAGTATCAAGTAAACATTGCTGTGGTTTATTTATTCAAAAACTGATGGTAACAGATCAATCTCCATCGTTCAATAAACGCATTTGCTCTCTGTATGATTTGATCTTAAAGAACCCTTTTTCAGGAAATGTAACAACATAAATGTAAGAAAGATCAATTGTAGATCTGAACCATTTTGTAGAGCAAATAAAAATGAAGATAAAAGTTTTCAAGTTGTGTGTTGTGTCCACCACCATTGAAGCGTTATTAAGAGCAATTCATATTGCAAAAGTAATAAAACAGTCTGTTAGAGAGGAACCAAAAGGGAACAAATCCATGTGCAGATTTCAGATTGGTGGTTTGGTATAATTGAGCTGTGCCAAAGAACTTAACGGCCGTATAATCATATGGGGCCACAAAATAAACAAACACAAATGTCATGTGCTTTCAGACCAAACCTTATATTGATTTTATATTGCAAAATCAGACAGACATACCATCAGAATCCAACTCAACATATGCAACAAAAACAGATTTCAGATGACAGACAATGAAAGAGTCTCATTACACTTGAGCGAAGTTATGTTATTGAAATTTTTTGAGCACAAGAACAAAATGTTGAAAGATCAAATCAAACTTTGATATGATTAGCTCACCAAAGAAAAAAAGGAGGATTACAAACTCTACAAAGGTATTATTTTTGTTTTTTGTCTACAGACTAATCAGCAATTAACTCTCTCTACTTCAATCAGCCAAGCCTTATGAACAATCAATCATCAAACAACATATAAAGCAAAACAGAAGAAAAACCAGAATCGCCGATAAGTCGCTTACATACAGGTTAATATTGTATCTGTAGTCTCTTCTATGGCCTTGTAAAGACACCCCAAATCTTACTCCGGGCAAAATTCTCTGACAATTTCTTAGCTCCTTCGATATCCATCTCCACAAGCTTTTGTAAATGCAAGCAAGCACCAGCAGCAACAACTTGTTTCCTGCATTTCTTAGAAGTTACAAGCAGTTCCAATGCAGAGACAGTGTATCGCTTATCCAATTTCTTAATCTTCGGGTCCAAGAGTTGAGCAAGACTGATTACACCCTTCTCACTCTTTTTGAAAATCTTTCTGTTACTTGTGCATACCAAAAGTGTTGATAGAGCTTTAGAAGCAGCTTCTTTCTCTTCAATGGCTTTACCATCTAACATATCAATCAGTGGACCAATGCATCCGCTTTCACCCAATTCTTTTCGGGTTTTCGAGCTGAAACCTAGTGAAGAAACAGCCTCTGCAGCTGCAATTCTTACACCGAGAACCCCACAACTCAACATTGGAACCAAACGAGGGATAAACCCTTCGGAGATAACAACTTCTCGAACAATAGGACACAAAGCTAAATTCTTTAGAAGCAGAACTCCTACCTCAAGACTCTTAACATTGGAAACAGAATCCCAGAAACTCTTTAAACACTGAATCCCTCCTTCTCTAACCATCGATATTATCAAATTCTCATCTCCACTTGTTAAATTAGCTAAACATCCTACAGCATTCTCTTGAGCAAGAGCCGTACCTGAAGAAACCATAGAAATAAGAACGAATATTGCATTTTCCTCGATGAAATTCTCTTTGGTTTCTGAAAACGAAGCTAAGTTCCTCAATACACCGGCGGCGAAAGCTTGGGAACCAGGAGTTCCCGCTTGACAAATTTCAAGTAGAGAAGAGATTCCACCTCTGCAACCAATTGCTCTTGCGTTCTCCTTTGAGAGACTTAGAGCTTGTAAAGCAAAACAAGCCTTCTCTTTAGCGAATCCACTTCCTGATTCCAGAACACGAAGGAGATGATTCAGGAGAGATAAGCCTTCAGCTATTAACACATGTTTGCTACTCTCCACCATAGAAATTCTAGAAATCACAGCTACAGTCTTCTCCTTCATCCCTAAAGAACACGAATCGAGCAACCGAACAAGAACGGGAACGACTCCTTGAGCTACACAAATCATCACGTTCTTATCATCTTCCTGAAGTAATTCAAGAAACGAGTCAATTGCTGAATTCTTCGATTCTGCTCCACCGATCTGCAATCTGATAACCAGATTCCTCGCTTCTAATCGAACAGCTTCCTTCTTCGACGAAATCGCGAATCCCGAGACGACGAGACCGTTATCCTGAAGAACTCCACTCTTAATCAAAACCTCAGCATCTTTAACATGTCGGTCGAGTCTCGCCATGACTGAGTCAACCTCACTCTGCGTTTTGAGCTTCCCCTTAGCCAAATCTGGTCCCTCACACCTCGCCGCAACGGAAACAGCGTCATCTAAAGTACTTCGAACCGAGATAAGAAGATCTAGAGCGAGCTGGTTAGAAGAAAAACCAGCAAAATCAGAGAAATCAGCAAGCTGAGTTTTAAGATCGGCGAGTTTGGCGCGAATTGAAGACCATTTACACTTGAAGCTAAGAAGCTTAGGAATACTCTCAAGTAGTGTGGAGATAACCTCCGTCAGACTCCGAACATCGTCGTCGGAATCAGGTACCGGCATCGGAAAACAATTAACGAGAGCTAGAGAGGAAGAGAGAGTTAGGGTTTGACTGAGAGAAGAGAGAGAAAAGTGTGAATGCAGCTTTGCTTTGTGCCAGTTTGGGAAATGCGAAATACAGGGAGGGAAAACAATACTTCACGCGCTTCTCTAGCGCGTGTAATGCACTGTTTTAGAGTTAACTTCGTCAACCCCAATGATCAGAATCTCATGCATGTTACGTCGACAAATCACTATCTATAAAATAACAATTTTCTTAAGGCTAATTTTTACATTTTTAAAAGTGTTTACTTTATTTTTATTTTTAATATTTGGTCTTCCTCTAAGGAATAAAATAATGTTGATTTCGACCTACGACTCGTTTTCTTTTGGGCATATACTATTTGTATAATTATCGTATTTTATATGAAAGTATGTTCCACTGACAACTAATTTCTTAACAATTAAGAGTCTACACAATTTCAACCAAGTGTAGTTAATTTGATACATTTTATTCAGAATTTATGTGTTTTTCATATTTAAAATATAGGATAAATCCATGATTCAATACACCACTGCAAACAAATATTAGTCATATGTCACATTTTATATATAATTTTCGTTAGGAATTTTATTTATCACGAATTTGTAATTTTTGAATTAGTCATTGTGACTAATTAAGTTTCATAACGATTAGAACAAAATTATTATTCAATTTACTTGTAACAAATATTGTGATGTTTTAGATATGAATTTAACTATGTGAAAATTGTATTGAAACTATTTACAAATTATAATAAATTAGTAATAATTTTTTTATATTGCGATCAATTATGTATTTAACAAATATTAAATCTCAAAAAAAATGTAATATGTACAGCTTTGTAATGTTATTGGATATTTTCTTTACACTGCAAATGCAAAGTCAAAAAGCTAAACTAAATTAAAGGGTTGGTTTGAGTTAAACCAATGTCTAATCTGAGCTTAGTCATTAAAATCATATGCATGGATTATATAGTATTTTATAATATGAAGTGCATTCTTTTTTTCTTTTTTTTTTGTTGTGTCAACCATATGATTATAACATTCCAACTTTACATAGGTTTCAATACATAAATAAACAGAAACAAAATGACAAAAATAATTAAAATAACAAAAAAATTAATGAATAGTTAGGTTTCATTATAGGTTTCATAACCAGTGATCCTGATGTGCTAAATAATGTAAGAGCTCAATAGTGTAACTTCAAGTAAGTTCCAAGTGCATAAATCTCATCAACACGAGAGAATTTCTATCCTCTTTCCGACGAGACTCAGATAGATTCCGATTCTCTTCTCCATTTCAAATCTTTTAGAATGAATCACAGCCTTTGCCGATAAAGAGTATTTTTTCCGGCTGGTCGGAGTCTCTCCGGTTGCATTGCGCGAATTACAAATTAGCTTTAGGCCGTTAACTTCCGGTTCACCGGTAACAAGTGTCGGGAAACTTTTTCTGTTTTTAGTTTTGTTTAATCATCTGGTTTAGATTTTTCTTTGTTTTTTTTGGGGTTGGTGTTAGGTTGATTTGGTTTTGCCGGATTAGAATCGGAGGTCCTCTCTGGATATTTTCTCGGCATCTTGTCAATCGCTTTTTCTTTTTTCTGTTTTTTAGGTTTTAGTTTTCGATCGCCGTCCTGTTTATAAGTTTAGTTTTCTTTGTTGTTTTTAAAATTTCTTTCAAATAAGGCTTCCGCTATGGTTTTTAACCGATCTTTCGGCTTCAGATCCGTTCCTATGAATTTGGGAATTTTCATCAACGATTGCCGATGTTGTAAGTTCCAAGTGGTGATAATTCATACTGAAGAGGAATTTTGACCAGAGCTTGATGACAAGTTTAAAGTGCAGGTGGTTCAATTTGAGGTTGGCCCACAAAATGTCTGATTTTGGAGGGTTTTAGAATAAAACCATTCTTCATTATTGAATTGGAGTCAGTCCATCAATATTATCTCCTCTTCTTTTTGTTTCTCTACCAAACCCAATTTCTTCATTTCTTTTGGGCCAAGGATTATTAACAGACAAAATTAGGCCCATTGTTTTATATCAAATTGATCCAATAGTGTCTTCCAAATAATTGGGCCAATGGTCCGATGCTGAGAAGCCCTAATCTGATTTTCTACACTCAAGACTTGTGCAAGCCTAGATGATTGCTTTGTGTATATCCAAAGTGATATGGTCGTTTCGTTTCATTCCCACGAAACAGGCTGGAATGTGACAATCGAAATTATTTTAATCTTATATATATAATATATGTATTATTCCATCAGTATAAACGAGTTAGAACCCACAACGGTAGCAGTTTTTGGGATGCATTGATTTTGTTTATGATCAAAGAAATTTTATTTTATACTTTTCTTCTGATATTTTTTTGTCACAACTCTTCTTTAATTTAATAATATTTATCTATATATAATGATTTTCACGTGAGTTTTGGTTTATTTGATTCGAAAGTGAACAAATTTCGACTTTGACTCGGGTTCATAGCTATGAATTATACCATAATTTCAATTAATGTATAACCAAGGAAAAATGATTAAATATTAGAATATATAACAGGGAAAATAACCTTGTGAATGGGATGTGTGATTGCCATCAAATGAAACTTTATAAGCTTTTTTTTCAATATAAAAATCTCTGTTGATTTGTTGAGTAACTGTGTTTGATTTTCAGTATCAATAGGTTGTTGTTGTCCTACTGCTTTTCAACAAACATACATAAAAAACAAAAGCCAGTATTGAAAGAGATGGGACTAGACATTGATAATGAAAAATCATTGGACTAACTTCTAAACTGCTCATTTAGTCATGCCTTCCAATTGTTGCTTTTATATTCACACAAATTTTTTGCTTTATAAGTTAATCTATCGAATTCATTTGATTTGATGTTTTAGCCAAAAAAAATATGTTTCAATTTAATTGATGTTTAAGATTTTTATGCAAAATTTATTGTGTTTTTGATTCTTTGCACATTGATTTGTGATTGGTTGGATTATTTTAGAATTTGTGATAAAACATGTTTTATTTAGATCAAATACAAAATTTAATGATTTTTTAATCTGTGTAAAAAACCTAAAACATCAAATAAAATAAAAGAGAGAGTATAATATCGACATGTCAACATTGATATCAATAAGCTCTTGATCATTCTCGCATAAAACGTGTTATCTAATATTTTTCGATTTGATTGGTTTAACATAACACAATTATAGACTTTTTGGTTATAGAAATATTGAAAGATTAATATAATTACTATATATAAAATACTCGGACAAGTTAGCTCTACTACCAGTATTCAGGGCCAAAATAGTTACAAGAGAAGTATTTATAAATAAAATATTTAAAAACTGCTTCTAGATCCACAAAAACTAGGATTTCGATTTAATTTTTGCGGTTAAAACAAAAAAATATTATATATAATTAGTATGCGAGACATTTTTAATTGGTTGAGAACTTATTTAGTTATAATTTGTTACCTCAGTACAATGAATGTGTGAATGGACAAAGGAATAGAAGTTATTCAATGTGTGACAAGTGAGAGCATCAGTACAATAAATGTGTGAATGGTCAGAGGAATAGGAGTTATTCAATGTGTGACAAGTGAGAGCAGAGAAGCTATGAATGTGTGGATAACAATTTACATTTTTGTTCGACAATTGAATAGACAAAATTCAATCCATAATCTAAAGTTCACACCCTAAAATCTATTTTAATTGACTAGTGTAGTGGGAAGAATCAAACCACAGTTAATAACAATTTATTTGGCATAACAATTTATATTGCAAAATAAATTTCCATGAAAAAATTACTCTTCAACAATATATTGAATTAAACAACTCCTCAAGTTTGACAAAAAAGAATTCCTCAATTAACATAATTTATTAAAATATACTTTTTAACTATTATCAGGTCTCAGAATTATGTAAACTATAATTGCGATTTCTCCTTGTTTAGCTTTTTGTGTGTTCATCTTACGTTTAATTGCTAAAATTCTAAATAAATTTGTCAATTTTAACATTTGAAGTAACTTTTTGTTGTCAGATCGACAAGACTCGATTTATAACCAAGCCTAATCTTTAAAATTTCTGTTTAATCTATTAATTTATAAAAAGAAGAATTCGAATCCTAGATATTATAATCATTAGCTTTATATTTTAATAACTGCACTAGAAAAACTCGGCTATGTAAAGGAATGTAAAGGACAATTTTTTTTATTGGCGGATCATGTCAAATTTTCAATCGGTTACATCATGTTTCCAATATTGTTTTAAAACAAACCGCGTTCTATTATAGAGAAAAATATAAAAATTATTTTTTAACGAAACTATAATATCGAATCAATGACAGCTGATTAGAATTTTGATAACATAATATATAGACCGAAATTTTTAGGAAAAATTTGTATGAAATACCAAATTTTATGATTTTAATTACCTGAAATGTAATTTATTTTAACCCTACACAAAACATCATATTTCATATTTCAATTTTTAGAAGATTCTTTTTTGTAGCATTGAATTGCA
Source organism: Lepidium didymum (assembly GCA_963920545.1). Lineage (NCBI taxonomy): Eukaryota > Viridiplantae > Streptophyta > Magnoliopsida > Brassicales > Brassicaceae > Lepidium > Lepidium didymum. The sequence continues at coordinate 3,990,548 of OY986986.1, forward strand.
ACATCGTTGTCCACAATAAACCGTATAAATGTTCATTGTAGACAACAATGTATGTTATTTATATGGTAGACCATATAGATGTCCACCATAGACAGCAAATGTATATTCACCGTAAAATTACTATATATGTTTATGGTAGACAATATTATTGTCCACCGTAAACAATATGCTATATTATATTCTTACATGAAATGCCACATTTTCTCGTACAAATTAAAACATAAAACATGCATTCTATACAAATTAAATCATATTTATAAGTAATAAACACTCATTAAGCTAAGAGATCTTCTTCGTTTGACACGTCTCTATTTTCCCAATCGAATTAGCCTCAGCTTCTTTCCTCAGATGCTTTATATGAATGGATTACAATATAAATTTGATATAATTTTTATTTATTTAAACAATAAAATAAAAACAAATAAGTATTTATTTTTTACCAGCACTGGTTTACGTAGATTTTATTCACTCCGTGAATATTGGAGGAAGTTAAATCAACCTACATCCAATAACAATAGCAATAATTACGAATTTTGACAAATTATATTAAAAAATGTTTTTTTGTTAAAGATTATATTAAAAATGTTATAAAATAATTAGTCATAGTTAGGTAGTTGAAAAGACAAGACCAGAAGAAAACTCACGAAAACAGGCTTTTGTGTTTGTGTCGACATGTAAATTTAATCAACTGAAAGAACAGAAGTTGTTGTTGAACCCACTTTTGTCTTCAAATTTCTTTCTTTCTTCTCCATCTTCCTAAAAAGTTAAGCATTAAATCATTATAATTAATATATATATTATCTGAAAATAGTCACTTTAAGAGAAAAAATGAATAAAAACCTGAATTTGATAGAGAGGAGTAGTTGTTGGCATTGTATTGGTAAAAGACATTCCTACTTCTGGAGATTCCATCTGCTGAAATTAAGATCAAGAAGATTCTTAATTTCAATTGATAAACCGGTTTTCGGTATAATGAATCGATTTATCATTATTAACCGGATTAAATGGTTAAGAGATAAAAGAGTGAAGATGAAGTACCTCTGGTCTAAGTATAAGGTCATCAAGATCCGAACCGAAGTCATAAACAACTGGACTTATTGAAGCTAGCTTCATTGAGAGATACTAATAAAAACAAAGATATTTTGGAAATTATATTTTATTTATTTTTAATCTAAAATGTCATAATAAGAAAGAAATATATAAAATTTGCACCTCAACTTGATTTTGTAAGGATTGGACATAATTTATAATTTCATCCAACATAAGGGCCTTCCCTGTTACCTATTGGTTTTCAAAGTCACATTTCGATTTAAAATTAATTTTTGATTAGAAATAATATAAAATAAAATAATCATCAACATTTAAATAAAATAGTCTCTAGCTAACCTTATCACAATTTGGAACAAGATTTTGCAAAGTTTTCATCCTCTCGCTTATCTTTTCTCGTCTCACCTATAAATATTTTTAATATAGCTAAATTTTAATTAATTATATTAAAAAATGATTAGTTAAATTTATGTAAAGTTATGAAATGACGAAAATACCCTTTCGGCGAGGCTGTGGCTATCAGTAGCTTGGCCTCTTCTAGCTCGAACATGAATGTAATCTTTTTGAGGCTTTTCATCGCTTCCTCTCTTCTCTTTAACGTCACTTGGGCCAACATTTCTTTGTTTTTTGCTCTTTGGTCCCTCTACTCCTTCCTAACTTACAAAAATCACCCCATAATTTAAGTTTATGTATATAACAACCACATCCTTAACATGATTATGCATTACAAGTTAGCATAACTTACCATGGAGTTAGCAACATTTCTAGCCTTCTTTCGACGTTTATTTCCGGTAGAGGGTGTGGATGATCCCTTGCTAACCTGGTTATCAGAAGAAGAACCAGTAGTTCTGTTACTATGATTCTTCAAAGCAAAGGTTTCTGGTTTGTTGTCAATATGAAGAAACTGGTTCAATGAAGTGTCTTCAATGGTGGAAGTGTTTGGTAGTGAATGGAGAGGATCTTGGTCAATGAAACCAGAGAAGTGAATAAAGGAGTTAGGTGTGGAGTAAAGAAGAGGATCGAGAAGGGAATGAGGGTAGTGTTGGAAATAAGAGAAAGTTGCCATTTTGAGAGTAGAAGCTTCTGAGTTTAGTTTAGGTAAAGTGTTGTTGTGGGAAGAACAATTATAGACATGAAGTAGTTTATATAACCAACTGTTTCCTTTGTTCAACGAGACAGAGAAAAAACAGTATGAAGACTATTTTGGGACCACTTATACATATTGCAAAATACATTTTTTATTTGAGAGCAATTACCATATTTCGGCGGGTTATTTTTTAGACTATATGTTATATATATATATATATATAATATCAAAATAGTATAATTTTTTTGCATATTCTAGAGATTCTTCTATAAACTCATACAATTAATATTATGTGGGAATTAGTCGACTCCAAAAAATCGCGTCTGATAAAAAATATAGCAAAAATAAACTATATTTAACCACTTAACAGAAATATTTTTCCTTCAAAATTTTATATTTATTCAAAATAATCGCAATTGCTTTTGAGTAACAATAAAAGGCTAAAAACTAAGCAAAAAATTTCATAAATTATGTAACTAAATGAAATAAGTTTTTTTTCATGCAAACTTATGTACTTTATCATTATATGATATTATAATATGATAATTATCAGAATTTAGAGATATATATGAATACAATTTGATGATTTTCATATGTGATAATATGATATTGACAAGATGGTGACTATAAATTAGCATATTGTTTTTTTCTTGACTATTTTTCATGCTTATAAAATCGTGACTAAGTTTTTTATGGCTAATTTTCGACATATAAAAATCAGATATTTCTACATACATAAATGTAAATAAATAAATAAAATAGTAACAAAATTTAAAACTTACCAATCATTTTTGTAAAGGTATAATTTTGATTTTAGTTTATCACATTCCAAAACTTTACAATTACAATATAAATATTTAAAACAGTAAAAATCTCCAAATGTACACTTCAAATCAATTGGATAGATAAAAGAGTAGATAGATTTTCAATCTAAAAGACTGTACACTGAGATATGTAATACGCGTACTACTATTTTTTTTTGTAAGAGAAATGATAAAGACTTTTGTCTGTTTCTCACTTTGGATCGACATAGGAAATTTCATATTCAGAAAAAGACAAAAATTTTACAAAAATAAAAATGAAATAAAATTTTGTAGGTGTAAAGTCCAATCCGATGATGCCATTGGGTATACAAAGAAGACAAAAAATCATAAAATCGGTTCTCTGGTTCATATATTGTTCACTTTAGTATTCATTTAAACCAAGTTGAATTTTTGTTCCTTATCAAGACGAAATACTTTGTTTGACAAAGAAATAAAAATAAAAATCCACACGAAAATATTTACGTTTACCCAAAATTTATAAAAGTATAGGTTTTTTAAAAAAAAAGATGGAAATTTTTTTAAACGAAAAATGAAATTCAAATATTACTCATACAAATTCATCGGAATTATGTACATTAGTTTGTCTGTTCCATAGTGTATATGATATTTTAGTTACAAATAAGTATATTATAATTAAAATATTCTTTTAAAAAATCATTTAATGTATTCGATTGTTCATTAAAAGGACTGCAAAATATTAATGATCCGGAATATCAAATTTATTTCAATAATATTTACATAAAACATACAAAACATTTTATAAATGAAATAAAAAAAATCTCTTAGAAAGTCTATAGAGAAACAGAGGGAATCTTATTTCTTTCTAATTTTTTTAAATTTTTTATTAGATTATCTAGATTTATAATTTTTTGTATAATTATTTTGAATGTAAAATGTATGTTTTTAAATGTAAAATGCATGCAACAGATTTGTAATTAGCATAACCCGAAGCTGACAGATATCATCGTGCAATGTTTTCTTACGGATTAGACATTGAGCAATTAATGGCATTGTTTTGTATTTTATTTTATTTTTTCTAATAAATTTTTTACGCCCACAAAACTTGTCATTCTTTATTAATTTAAGATATTACCTTTGCGGCACAAATGACTTTTAATCTAGTGTTACGTGATAAGTCTATTAAAACATGCACATTTACATAATCAGGGATCGAGTCTTTCTGTCTATTTTATATAGAAACTTAGCTAATTGACCGGTCAGTTGTGATTCAGTATTAACAAAAAAAAAGACATTAACTTTGCGGCCTATCTAATATTTAACTACTTTTTTAAAAAACATTAGGATTACATTTTGAACAAAACTTAGGTACACGAGACAAAAAAAAGGATAGTATGAAGATGGAATGAGATTAAGAGTAGGTCTGATATTACGTCATGACTCTTTATATAAATTGTTTGTCTTCCATTTGGTGCATGAACTTCACATTACGAATATAAAGACACACCTTCCAGGGGACAGACTTTCAATCAACCAATTCACTACCAACTAGATTAATCAATTTATTTTTTTCTTTGATAATTAAGGATTTAAAACCCAAATTTAGACTCATTTATCAAATTTTAGAAATTAGGATTTTTTTGCTACTACTAAACCATCTATATGTGCCCATACAAGTGTGGTCCAATAGTATAACAAGATTTAATAATGTATTGACTATGTTCCTACCGAGTTCGAATAACTCCATAAAAAAATTACAACCGTGTGAAAAACAAGAGTTTCACATGGTTTTTATGACTCTATAATACATTTAGATATCATAATTTATTGACCCGAAAACTAGATAGAGAAAAATTTTTGCACGAAAACTTATAATGGTCATTAAATCTGATTCACTTGAAATATATTTAAAAAAACATCTATATGTGGTCAAGACTAGTGAAGAAGACTCCAATTTGCTCAAACGAGAAAAGAAAAATAGTGAAGTGGAATAAAAACCATTAAACCAACTCAATTTGATTAACTTCATTGGGATGTTTACAATATCATTAAAGAACAGGGCCTCCAAAATGGAGTTTGCAAACGAGAACCTAATTGATTAATTACAATAAGAAGAAATAGTAGATTTGATTTCAAACTAGAAATCCGAGTCTCTCTTCTACGAAGATGGAGCATCCATTCGAATAATGTTATTGTTGTTGAATTATACAATAACAATATATAAACACCAAATATTTCTTAGATATATATAGGTTGATTTCATTTCATGGTTAATATTTTGAGAGAATTAAGAAAGAAGAAAATCATATTAGAATTTTTGTACGAGAATATAAACTTTCACCACTCCATTAATTTTTTTTAAGAAAACCAGAAACCATTAATATATAGTCGAAACCTATATTCTAAAATTCCAAACAATATCACTTAAAAATTATCACTCTAATTATTATATTATATGTGTGATGTTGTTATTCTTGAAAGATATATAATAATGATATTATGATAATATAACAAAAGTACTAAAACTAAAATAGGTAAACGTAAAAACTTCCTGACATATTGATCTCATGTAGTTATTATACAAATGATGTTGTTGTTCTTAAAATATGCAAAACTTATTTCTATAACATAAGCATTAATTTGGTGAAGACAAATGAAACACTTTGTACTTAGCATGTAAAGATTCTCTTCACTAAAAACTAGTAAAACTTTTTACTAGTTGAGTTGCTCTGAGTCTAGTGATTACAATGATCCAGTTAATAATTTGACATTAGAAATTTAATTTCTACCCATTATATAAATTAAAAAAAATTTTAAAAGTAAATTTTAAATTATAGATCGGGCATTATAGATCTAGCTACAATAAAATAAATCCTTTACCCAAAAAAAACTCACTTCACTATTTATTATCGAGGCAACGATGTTAAATAACAATAACATACTATTTCTAAGATAATTAACAAAGCAAAAAACTATTTCTAAGACAAACACAAATAAATAAAACCTAGAAATATATATTATTATGGTTCAGTTGGCTTGTCCTTTATTTAGTTATGCACCAAGTGGTGAATTCGAATCCCATCCAATCCTAATTGTAAAACTTAGGTTATGAATCAGGTTTTTGTGAATTTAATGGTTACTTGTTGACAAAAAAAAAAAATTATTACATGTCTTTATATATTTTGGATTTTACGTACGTTTCAATCTACGGTATAAATATTCATACAAGTCCCAATCCTCATGATACGAGAGATAACCTTTATTCAAAATCTAAATATCATTATCAAAATATAATAAAGCTAAATTTAAAATTGAGGAGTTTTGTAATTGTACGACTCTACTTTTTTTGTCGTTATTAAATTGAATTGAAGAATCTATAGAAAATCTTAGAAGATTTAAATAGTACCTCTGCAACTGGCGCTAGCTAGGTTCCACTATGTGACATCGCTTTCTTCTTTCATTATAAACAAAATTAAACATGAAAACATTTTTACTTCAATTCTATGGAAAATTTTAAATATATATCTATGGATAAAAAGTTAAATATATATATATATATATATACATATAATATAGTAGGTTAAAAATGAATGGTAGGGATCGACTATATAGATTATAGATCAAATCTTATCGATCTAATTCTTTGACCACAAATATATAATATATATATGGATAAATGTTGTAATAATCATAATTAATGTATGTTACCGTAATTAATTTGAGTTTCTTTCTTCGACGCCAACAAATTTCTAGCCGTGGCCAAATTACAATATTAAGCCGAAAACAGTTGGCAAAAACCATGATTGGAATTTCCGTACATTTTGCAATATTCAATGTAACTATTTTTACAGTTTATCGTATCAAACTCACGGATTATTTTATAGTATATGTGTTTGGTTTAAACAAAAACACATTGGAGAGTATATTCTATATAATCAGGAAAATTAGTTAATCAGTAATAGATTGTATTTGTTACATGCTTTTTTACCGTCAGTTGAATAGAAACATTTGATCAATAGTCCAAATTCTAAAATCTATTGTATATGGTTAATTGAACTACAACGAGTTTTATTCATTTTATCAAGACACCAAAATCAAGTATCAACTACAAGATAATGATTTCGTATATCAATCATTTTTTGGTGATTTTTTTTGGTCAACTTTACTTAATCATCAAAATACTTCCACTTTAATGAAATTTGGTTTGACGTCAAAAAATAAATATTTCCAATGTAATATATTTAATTACTATTGTGATTAGAGATAACAAAAAAAAAACTTGGTATTAAAATCACACCTAATATAGTATAATTTCATGATGGTGGCAAAATAAGTACCGTTTCGATTGAAAATTTTGAAATCAATGAAGGTTTTTTATTTTTTTTATCAATAATTAGATCGACAAGATCCAATCCATAACCTAATCTAACCTATAAAATTCTTATTTAATCCACCAATTGTAGGGGAAGAAATCAAATCCTAGATATCATATTCACATGTCTTAAAAGGTTTTTTTAAAGACACGAGGCTAATTATAATACAAATAATTTTTTGATGTCACAGTCGTCATAGTGACACTGATACTAATTCTGACAACAAATGGCATAAGAGCTCTACAGCTAAACGTAATCAACTGATAAGAGCGATTTCAAAAAACAAATTCGAAGCTAATATAAAGTCTAAATTATATGTTCACAACATATCTTCTTTCAACCAAGATATAAGAAAAACTTATATTTCTAAATATTTGGATCAGTAATCAATAGTCGTTAATCCTCTAACATTCTTTTGAGGTTGAAGCCCAATATCATAGAAAGATAAAAAGTTTTAGACACAAGACCAAGTCCTTAAAAGAGCATTGAAAAAGAAGAAGCTACACAATGTCATCTATACATACATTTTTATATATATTTAGAAATGTATATCAAGGAAGCCCCCAATATATCTCAAGTCATACACTTCTCTTGCCATGATAATTCATTTGAAGGGGCCCAAAGCAAAAGAAGAGAGAAGAAGAAACTCACCTTTCTCTTAAGCAACAGGGAGAGAATCTTCCTGCTCCTCCAATGAAGTAGTTGGAGTTCCACTTCCACCATTTAGAACTGTCACTTTACCTTCTGAATCAACATCCACAATCACTGAGTCTCCTTCTTTGATCTCTCTCGCTAGCATTTTCTCTGCCATACTATCTTCTAACAGCCTCATGATCGCTCTTCTCAACGGTCTTGCTCCATAGCTCGGGTTATAACCTTCGTCCACTACTCTCTCTCTGAACCTCTCTGTCACCTGAAGCTCGATATCCTTCTTCTTAAGCCTTTCGAATACTTCTTTCAATAGAATATCAGCAATGTCTTTCACTTCTAGTTTTGTTAGCTGTCTGAACACAATCATCTCGTCTAGCCTGTTCAGGAACTCTGGTCTGAAGTACTGTTTTAGCTCCTCTGTTACAAGGCTCTTGATTCTGTTGTAGCTGCTGTCTTTCTCGTCGTAGTCTAAGTCGAACCCGATACGTCTTCCTCCTTTCTCAATCACGCTGCTTCCAACGTTTGATGTCATAATGAGAAGTGTGTTTTTGAAGTCGACTGTTCTACCTTTGCTGTCTGTTAATCTACCATCTTCAAGGATTTGAAGCATCATGTTGAAAACATCTGGATGGGCTTTCTCGATCTCGTCAAATAGAACAACTGTGTAAGGTCGACGCCTAACTGCTTCTGTTAACTGACCTCCTTCGGTGTACCCGACGTATCCAGGAGGTGAACCAATGAGTTTAGATACAGTGTGCCTCTCCATGAACTCACTCATATCTAAACGGATCATGGCTTCTTCAGATCCAAAGTAGTAAGCTGCCAACGCTTTGGCAAGCTCGGATTTCCCAACACCAGTTGGACCAGAGAATATGAAGCTGGCAATTGGACGGTTAGGGTTCTTAAGTCCAACACGTGCACGGCGAATGGCTCGGCTTATAGCTTTGACAGCTTCGTCTTGGCCAATGACACGTTTGTGGAGGGTTTCTTCCATCTTCAGGAGGCGATCAGACTCATCAGTTGATACTTTCTCTACAGGAATACCAGTCCATGAAGATACAATGTGTTGGATGTCTGACTCCGTGACCATAGGACCTTCTTCTCCGGTCTCACTCTCTGCTTTGCTCATCTCCTTGCCTTTTGCTTGGATAGCAGATACCTCAGCTCTGAGTTCAATTTCTCTATCCCTAAGTGTCCCAGCCTGAAATCAAAGTTTGAATCTCATGAGAGATCTTATTGTTTCTTATATTAGCAAACGAAAAGAATAAGTATAAACAGTATGTACCTTCTCAAAATCCTGGCCACGGACAGCTTCATTCTTCTCCTTTGTTATCTGCCTAAGCTCCTTCTCAAGCTCCCTAGCTTCCTCTGGGACCTGCATTGAACCATCAAGTTAAAAAATAATCTAAAAATTGACAAAATGATAACTAAGAGACATCCAGGATATGATTCCACCACACCTGTGCATGGCGAAGTCGAACCCGAGAACCAGCTTCATCAATCAAGTCAATTGCCTTGTCGGGAAGGAAACGATCACTGTAATCAAAGGAAAATCAGATGTAAGAAACTTTTAAGACAACCTTACTCAACAGAAAATTTGTAACAGGTTATCTGAGAGATGAGCCACCTAATATACTGGTATGACAACTGGGCAGCTGCCACTAATGAATCGTCAGTGTAACGAAGCTTGTGGTGAATTTCATATCTCTCTCGAAGACCCTTTAGGATCTGAATAGTTTCATCGACAGTAGGCTCAGGTACTTTCACCGGCTGGAATCTTCTTTCCAACGCAGGATCTTTCTCAATGTGCTTTCTGTACTCATCTAATGTTGTAGCCCCAATGCACTGGAGTAATTAAGAAATCATTATTAAGCTATCGACAGTAGCTTTCTCAAAAGTGGAGAGCATTGCATGTAAATTAGATAGAACAAAATTACCTGCAATTCACCCCTAGCAAGAGCTGGCTTTAAGATGTTAGCTGCATCAATTGCACCTTCGGCTGCTCCAGCACCAATTAGAGTGTGGACTTCATCAATAAATAAGATAATCTCGTCACTCTGTTTTATTTCCTCCATAAGTTTTTTTAGTCTCTCTTCAAACTCTCCACGGTATTTTGTTCCAGCAACAAGTAGACCCATGTCAAGAGTTATGACCTGAAATTAAGCAAAATGTAAATGCAATAAACATCAAATGATTGTGGAATGCAAATACAAGCCAGCACTACCATAGAAAAAAATTTCAACCTGACTTTAAACAGCTAAGTACGTTATGCAGATTATTATAGTAACAAAAACCAAATCAGAATTGTCTCACAAAAATAAGTGTCAGAGAGTTAATCTGCGTAAACTAAGGCAGAGTATATACTTCGCTGATTCCGAACATATAACTCATGAAATATCACCATGTTATTTTGACCCTTTTGGCATACAAAACCCAACTAACCCAGGAAATTGGAATCCATAGTCACGAAATGTGTGCCTACATTTTATGAGCCTGTATAATGTGCATGGAAGATTTAAATAACGTCATAAGACTAGAACTCATACTCGGTCTATAACCATTCATTGAACAAATTGCTAACTTTTCAACATGCCTCAAGCCTGAGAACACAGGCGTCATGCTTACCTTCTTCCCTTCAATGGTTTCAGGAACATCTCCACTGGCAATACGCTGTGCAAGTCCTTCAGCAATAGCTGTCTTACCAACACCAGGTTCTCCAATAAGACATGGGTTGTTCTTGGTTCTCCTGCCAAGAATTTGCACCACACGTTCTATCTGTGGCTGCCTTCCAACAACTGGGTCCAGTTTACCCTGAACGCAAAATAAATAGTGTAATTAAGTCTCAATTGATCTTATTTCTACAAAGGGAATCTCATGCAGTGAAGGTCAACAATAAGTACCTCCTCAGCCAGTTTTGTCAAGTTTGTCCCGTACTCTTCAAGAGTTGGCATCTTATTGCTACTGCTTCCGCCCCCAACATTAGCAGTGACCTCATTGTTTTCACCCACCATGCGTATCACCTAGTTATCCAGTTTCAATTAATTTATAAATATTTTGTACAAGTTCAAAAACCTTCAAAGAAAATCGAAACATATCAGATTACCAAATAAGGTGACTACTTTACCTGAGTGCGGATATTACTAGGATCTGCACCTAAATTCTCAAGGACTCGAGCGGCAACACCTTCACCTTCACGTAGCAACCCAAGAAGAAGGTGCTCGGATCCAATGTAATTGTGACCTGATCACAAGTAATTACATAAGAATACATGTACTAGACGTAGTAAAAATAAAGTGCACATATGCTAAACAGCTAACAGCAGGGGACCAGGACAAAAAAACAAGTTGATAAAGTTATTTAAAGTATTAATAATATATTTTATGCCACACACTGCACTAAGCTAGATTAACATTACTTAATTATACACAATTAACAAAAATACACTTTACAGTCAATATAGAGATTTCAGATACAGAGGCAAAAGACTTGCTAGAGAGAATGGATTACCAAGTTGGCGAGCTTCCTCTAGTGAGAGTTCAAGAACCCGCTTTGCACGAGGAGTGAATGGGATCTCAACAGCAACAAAGCCACTGCCCCTTCCAATAATCTTCTCTACCTCCACCCGTGCATCTTTTAGGTTAATCCCCATGGATTTCAAAACTTTAGCAGCAATTCCAGTACCCTCACCAATTAGACCTAGAAGGATTTGTTCTGTTCCCACAAAATTGTGGCCTAGTCTTCTAGCTTCCTCCTGGGCAAGCATAATAACTTTGATAGCTTTTTCAGTGAATCTTTCAAACATTGCTTTTGCCATACACCGGCTGGCTTTCCCCTTGGGTACATTCATTGCTTGCCGCATCTTCGAATGGAAATCTTGGCCAGTTCTTCCTAGAGTGTCTAAGGCATTGTTCCCACGCAATCCCATAAATCCTTGAATTCTTGAACCGGACACTTGTAGCTGACTACACATCATTTTCACCGATCTTTTCGACCTTCCAGATCCTCGAGATGGGACATTCCTCTGGTAACATGCCAAAGACGGCGGGGTAGATTGAGCCAGCACCCTTGTGGCCATCGCCATGATTGCCTTCATTATGAAAAAAAGTTCAACAGAAGGAAAAGTAAGTTAGTAAACAAATCACACTATAACTGAAGAAACACTAATAGGGATAAAACATGCAACGAAGCTCAAGACTTCAAAAGAACCAATTCCGAAGTTTTTTTAAGAATTGACAAACTATATCAAATAGAAAAGAAAAAGTGAGCAAGACTCAAAGAACCATCAACTGAAAAGCTGACAAGGTGAGCTTGGATTCGAGTTACAAAAGCTGAAAATGCTGAGAAAGAACTTAGGATAAGTAAATCCCAAACACAATTCAGCTCAGAAAGTTGAATTCAACTTAGCTCGGATCAATAAAAGCTAGAAAATCAGCTAGAAATGAAGATGAAAGCAAGCGAACCTAACACTAACAGACATGAACAAATGAAATTTGACTTTTATAGAAAACTAAAGACAATCTCTACGGAATTCACGATCTAGAGCCTCATAAATCGCACAAATTCCAACTAAATTACGCAAACAAGTGAGCATAAAACCCTAGCTTTCAACAATAAAAAGCCATAAAAGCTTGAAGAATAAACACCAGAAACGACCAAGGTTTTTTCTGAAAGAATTCAAATACACGATTTAAGTAAGAAAAAAACCCTCACCGAAACTGATTGTAGCGTAACGCAGGATCAAAAGGAGAAAAGCGAAGATGAAAGAAGAAAAAAGAAAGAAGGTGAGAGAGAAATGAAGAAGAAGGAAAAATAAACAGATGGATGTTGTGTGCTGATTTTTTCACCCTCCCTTATCCCTCTCTCCGGTCCGATTCTTTCTCTTTTTCTTTATACGGTTCGCGTCCACAAGATCTGTCGGTGCACCATCGTACACGCTAACAATACTTCCAGGTTCAAATTAAAAATATCACGAGCTAAACCTACTTACTTACCAATTCGGTTTAAGTAATCTACTGTCCGGTTAAAACCAACCGACTCACAAATGAACAATGAAACTAGTAATTAACCAATATTTTCATGTAAATTCATGAGATCACTGGATGTAATTGTGTTCTATTTACGAAAATTTTACATATTTTTCCATTAGATTCACTTATATAGCACATGATTTTGTTATCGGTTTAGAGATCTAAACCAAATTTTGATTAGACAAAAGAACGACGTTAAGGAATTTGACCACCTCACCACCGTTCGATATAGAGAGGACAAAACTTGTGACACGTGGCATTATATGAGTGGATTTTTAAAATGACCATTATACCCTTAAGATAATGGTCTTTGGCTTTGTATCTAGACAGAGGACTCAGTAGTCAATACGTTGATGTTAGATGTTCCGTGTACGAGACCAGGATCACCAATTTTTGTATTTTCTCTAATTTTAATCATTTAAATTTAATTTCAATGTTAGAGGAATCTTTTCCAATAAATCTAGACGTTGTTTTCTTTTTCTTTTCTTTTTTTTCATATTAAGAATAAATTTAGACGTTGCCACTTTTGTTACTCCGACCTCATATTTCTTCGATGGCGAGAGAGAGTGACATGGATAATGTTTAGCCTCTTATTTTTGGGAAATATCTTTTGTATCTTTTATAGATACAATACTTACTATTCATGATACAATTAAACACATAATTTAAGCCCAATTTAATTGTATAGGTAGAAGCCCATCTTTGACCAAGCCCATCATGGCCCATTCCCAGCATCTACGACGATTACAAAACGCTGCGTTTTACATATTATTTTCCCGCGTATATTTCTCCCGTTAATTATCGGATATCCCCACGTTGTCGGCGAAAACCTAGCTCTGCTTCGCCATGGACGTAGGAGGAGAAGACAAAAGCGATCTCCAGGCAGACCAATTTGTTGAAGACGAATCCATGGACGATCTCATCAGAGACCGATTCAGACTCTCCGCTATTTCTATCGCCGAAGCTGAGGGTTAGCCTCTCTTTTTCCCATTTCATTCGATTCTCAAATTTTCTGGCGAATTAACGGTGGTTTATAAATCCGTTTGACGAAACATAATGTAGATTTCAATTTGGTTTTATTATTTTTGTTGATTACATTGATGTTTACTGGAATTTGATTCAATTTTCCTTCCCACTATTTCCTTCGTCCGAGAATCTAATTTGGCTTCTGAATAGTTTCTTTATGCGGACGACGAACATAACACGAAATATTCCTTCTAATCGATGTTCCAGTAAGATTTCGGATATTTCAATTTTGAGAAATGAGTAGCCAAAAATCGTTGGGACTTGCTTGTAGAATTTACGAATTCAACTTACTAACGAAGTTAATTATACAAAGATGGAGGAGAGTTGATTTTGATTAAAATTGATTTGAGCAGCGAAGAAAAACGACATGGAAATAAGCGGACCTGTTGTCTCATGTGTGGCAGATTTAGCATTCAAATACGCAGGTAAGATTTACTTTTCCAAACCATTTTGAGCACTATTATTTGCTTTTAATCTTAATCTAGCTTCAGAGGAATGCAGATTGGGCAATACTTTGGAAGTAATCTTTTGGTTTATGGTAGGACTTATCAGTGGTGAAAAAGAGTATTTCTTCTTAGGGCATAATGCATAAGTACAGAAAATCTTCGTAGAGAGTGAGAGATTCTTGAGCTTGGTGTGTGGTTAAGTAGATAGGAAGATTCTCTTCGATGTTCGTATGCTATACTGTTGCAGAGGATTAGATGCATACTGGTGGAAGTAAACAAATAAAAACTAAGCTTTGTTTGTGTTTTATCTTCCAGACTAGCTTTTTGTCTGAAAGTTTTGCTTATCGATTCTGAGTTACAGAGAATGTTGCAAAGGACCTTGAACTATTTGCTCATCATGCTGGACGAAAAGTTGTGAATATGGACGATGTTGTTCTATCTGGTATATAAACTAGTTCTTTCTCCAACACGTACATGTTTGTTTTTTTGTTAGTTCTGAATCTCATATCGGTTTTGCAGCGCATAGAAACAATAGTTTAGCTGCGTCTTTGAGGTCATTATACAATGAGCTAAAGGCAAAAGAGCCACAATCTGAGAGGAAACGGAAGAAAGGATCAGCTAGAAAAGAAGACAAAGCCACTACTAGCAATACAGTTCGCATCGACGATTTGTAATTCTCAACCAGCGCTCGTTGATACATACATTTATATATATTATAGCGATTTAGGCGATGAGCTCAATCTGATTGTTGTTGATATTTTATTTCACAGAAGTTGTTAAATTAGAAAAAGAAAACTCTGAGACACACATTTATAGAGTTCCTCATAAATCCTGGATACATCTCTCTTCAGATTTTTCATTCTGGAAACCCATTAATCTTTTATTCCTGTAGAGTTCTTTAATGGAGATTATAGACAAAAAGAGCAAGAAGAAAGTGAAATGATCAACAACTTCTAACATGAGTTTGTTATATCTTTCTCTTCATGGGCCTAATCCTCTTTTAACCGAGACCCAACTGATCACCTAGAAATTGGCCCAATTAGCTTATATAAGTTGGTGGATAAGGCCCAGTAATCAGACGGTCCATATAATAAAAACTGGGCTTTATTTACAATTTTCACGACCGAATTTCGGACTGATTTTCTGACAGGTCATCGTCGTCTACGCCGCCATAAGTGAGTTTCAGATATAAACGGAAAATTCTCTACGACTTCTCAGGAACCAAAATCCGAAATCACAAGTCGACGACATGGATAACGGAGAGATACCAGAGAACGCTAACGAGCGTAAGCGAAATCAGATCCATTTTTCAATTTTTACTTAAGCTCATGTTCTCTTCATTTGGGTTTACCTTAATACCTTCGTGTTCGTTGGTTGCTGGTGAATAGATTGCCCAGGTCCTCAATCAGAAACTGCTGGAAAGTCAGATTCTTGTGCAGGTTGTCCTAATCAGGAAGTATGTGCTACAGCCCCTAAGGGACCTGATCCAGGTTCGATTTTGTTGTTGTTGTTGAAATTTCTGGTTTTGAAGATTCTTTTAGTTTCTCCTTTGCCAAAATCCGATGAATGTGCTTATAAGAGCTTCTGCTTCAGAATCTGTTTGTTACTTGGAATTCTATATAGATATGGGAGTCTAGAATAGCCAGCAAAATATGGTCTTGTTACTAGGAGCTTACATTTGAAAATTTATGAGTTCTGCTTTCGTTTTTGACTTTCTTACTGGCTCCATATTGTTCTGTTGAGAGTAAGTAACACCATGTGACACTTAGAGCATTGCTTTTTGTTCGTTTTTGTGCTAAAGTCGATTCAAGCTCCATATACGGGGATATATGGGCTAACGTTTGCTGTTTTCTTTAGATCTGGTTGGCATAGCTGAGAGAATGAGCACTGTTAAGCACAAGATTCTGGTTTTGTCTGGCAAAGGTGGAGTTGGTAAGAGTACTTTCTCTGCTCAGCTCTCGTTTGCACTTGCTGGCATGGACCATCAAGTAGGCCTGATGGACATAGATATATGCGGTCCAAGCATCCCAAAAATGTTAGGCCTTGAAGGGCAAGAGATTCACCAGAGCAACCTTGGATGGTCTCCGGTTTATGTGGAGGACAACCTTGGTGTCATGTCTATAGGTTTTATGCTCCCCAACTCTGATGATGCTGTGATCTGGAGAGGTCCACGCAAGAATGGTCTTATCAAACAGTTCTTAAAAGATGTTTACTGGGGAGAGATTGATTACCTCGTCGTTGATGCACCACCTGGAACCTCTGATGAGCACATCTCCATTGTCCAGTACCTTCTACCCACAGGGATCGACGGTGCTATCATTGTCACAACCCCGCAGGAAGTCTCCTTGATCGATGTCAGAAAAGAAGTTAGCTTTTGCAAGAAAGTTGGAGTCCCGGTGCTAGGAGTAGTAGAAAACATGAGTGGATTGTCTCAACCATTGATGGATGTTAAGTTCATGAAACAATCAACAGAGACTGCGTCCTCCATTGACGTAACACAAGATGTAATCT
This sequence comes from Lepidium didymum, assembly GCA_963920545.1. Lineage (NCBI taxonomy): Eukaryota > Viridiplantae > Streptophyta > Magnoliopsida > Brassicales > Brassicaceae > Lepidium > Lepidium didymum. The sequence goes on from OY986986.1 coordinate 4,007,498, forward strand.
CTTGCATAAGAAAAAACGCACCAGAGCTTCTCGATGTCGTGGCTTGCAGTGAAGTATTTGACAGCAGTGGAGGCGGTGCAGAGAGAATGTGTAGGGAAATGGGAGTACCGTTTCTTGGGAAAGTTCCTATGGATCCACAGCTAGGCAAAGCAGCTGAACAAGGTAAATCATGCTTTGAAGATAACAAGTGCTTTGTTAGCGCACCCGCTCTTAAGAGCATCATACACAAAGTTGTTCCTTCGATGACGATGACTGTGTGAATAAGAAGAAGAATAAAACACTTTGATCAGATTTGTGCACGGAGAGTGAAGTTTGTGATGTTAAGTTATTGACTGTTTGTGTAAGATATAGGCATTGTTTTTACATGTTGATGTCGAATAAGATTTTTATTATGAAATTAAACAATAATAGTGTTATTCAATTTAGATGAAATTAACCAATCCGAAACCTAACTGATCTAAAGATCAAACCAACTTTATTTTTTAAAACAAAGCTTCGTGTATAATTTTTTTTGTCATTTACCCACCATTGGGGAACCTCTTTCTCCACGTGAGAGTCTGAGACAAGCTTAATCCTGCTAAAATCAGAAAATAGCGTTGTGGACAAAAAGACACGATTAGATCCCATTTTGTCGTCGAGACAAGAACCATTACGATCAGACTTCAAAAATGAGCGAACTTCCCGCGAACTCTAAGCAACCCAAATTGAAAGAAGAAGACAAAGACGAAGCAAATGTCTCCAGCAGAGAAGAGCAAGAAGAAGTTCTTGTCGCTTTAGTAGATCACCGTTCTAATGAAATTGAGCGTCTCAAGCATCAAATATCTAATTACCAAACCAAGGTCTGTCCTTTTAAATTTTCGTTTTCGTTTTCTTAATTTCCTTTTCTGATTTGATTGGTGGGTTTTCTTTTCTCAGCTTATTGAATCAGAGAGAAGTTTGAGAGATTCAAAAGCCAAATTAGCTCAACTTCGTGGAGATCCAAGTCCAACTGTAAGTGCAAAGAAAGATAACAATAAACCATTGAAGCCCCTAAAACCTTGTGATAGCTCCAAGGCCAAGACTGTTGTTGTGAAGCAAAAATCTGAAACTTCTCGTGACAGTCCTAAGATTAAGGATAGAGGGATGAAGAGGAAATTTGGTAACTACTTTGAACAATAATATTTCTTCTTTTATAGATTGAGATTTTTAAAGTCTTTGACTGGTTTTGTTTTGTCTTCGTTATTGCAGAGCAAAAGGAGCACAAAGACTTGATTCGGTTGATAGCAACTAACTCTTCACCAACTACAATTAAGTGTTATAGCAGCAACCAAATTTCCAGTCAGCACAAGAGGAAATTAAGAAGCTTGATTCTGTGTCCTGTAAATAATCAGCTATTTGCAACAAGGTACAAGACTACAAGATTCATTATCCTGCTATTAGAATTTTTAAATGGGTTCTAGAATCTAATATCTGTCTTTATGTTTTCATGTATGGTTAAGTTCTCTGGATGGTTTGGTCAATTTATGGCAACTGCCGCCTGGAAGGTGGGTTTTTTTCCCAGTAGTTATTCTCTTGTCTTAGTAGATTGAGTTTGGGACTAGTCTCTAATTGGAGATGGGATCTAGTACTAGGAAGGTCACTATACTTGATGAAAAATGATCTTTTAGGTTAATAGCTTGAGATTTGGATAGAATCATTATATGTATTGACATGAACTGAGCTCAAAAAAGAAACACTGACGGTTTACTGTCTTTGCAACTACAACCAACTATTTTGTGTACTGTAGTGTTACTTTACCAATCATAAATGCCAGCTCTATATAGATAGAGATTCGAATTTTAATGGCTACACTGAAATTAGGAAGAAACTATGTAAACCAGATTGAGAGTCTTAGTAGCTCCAAGAGCTTGTGTCTTTTAGGAAATGTATCAGTTTTGATATCTTCTGTTTGTTTTGGGGTCCGTTTGATTGCAGATTGGCTGCATCGTTGCTTAGTACCACCGACTGTTTGTCTCGAAAACAAAGGAGATGGGCAGAAGATATGGCCTGGCACCCATCTGGGAACACCCTTTTCTCTGTATACACTGCAGATGATGGTGATTCTCAGATATCGATCTTAGATCTGAACAAGACACGCGGGGTAAATGTTACTGTACCACATTTATTATCCAAAGATTCATAAAGTTTTTGATAACAAAGACAAAAAGAGAAACTACTATATTGCTTTTCGTAAGTTGCGTATAATTGGTACATTATGTTGTGTTTGAAGGTTACTTTCCTGGAGAATAAACCTCACGTAAAAGGGATTATCAACAACATCAAGTTCATGCCTTGGGAAAATACATGCTTTGTCACGGGGGGAAGTGATCACGCTGTTGTTCTATGGAATGAGAGTGATGACGAAGAAAACAAATGGAAGTCAAAAACCTTACACAGGAATCTACATTCAGCTGCAGTTATGGGAGTGGATGGGATGAGGAACAAGAATGTTGTTTTATCAGTTGGAGCAGACAAGAGAATATACGGGTTCGATTTCCAAGTTGGTAGAGCAGACTACAAGCATCAAATAGACTATAAATGCATGAGTGTTCTCTCCAATCCTTGTGACTTCAGTCTATTTATGGTTCAATCTGGGTAAGAACTTATCAAATAAGGGTTTCAAATTCTTGCTAGCGATTTAACTAAAGAAGAGTCTTGACATTACAATGTCAGGGAACCCGAGAAACAGCTTCGATTGTTTGATATCAGATTAAGGAAAACTGAACTCCATTCGTTTGGATGGAAGCAAGACAGCAGTGAATCACAATCAGCTCTTATAAACCAGTCTTGGTCTCCTGATGGTTTATACATCACCTCTGGTTCAGTGGACCCAGTCATTCATGTTTTTGACATCAGGTAACTCTTTTAACTTGATCAACATCAATGCCTCTCTCTCTCTTTAGTTGATCAAAACTAAAGATGATGCCTTTTACACACCTGCATAAGATACTAGGCTTCATCCATGCGCAAACTAGACTACGTTAGATTGTGATTTGAGGGTGTTGTTGTTTCACCTGATTGTAGGTACAATGCTCGTAAGCCGTCACAATCAATAAAAGCACATCAGAAACGGGTGTTTAAAGCGGAATGGCATTACTCTCAGCCTTTACTTATCTCCATATCTTCTGATCTCAACATTGGTCTGCACAAGATCTCATGATGATACTATGAGAGCTCTTACATGTCTATGCTTCTCATTACTTTTTTGACTTGAGGATACAGGTTCAGGAATTCTATATAGCAAGTCTGATGTTGGCGTCATTTTTATCAGCCATCATTTCAGTTCTTAGTTTTGTTCCAGGTTTAAACAAAATTACATGTTCAATAAATTAGACGTGACGTTATTTGCCCTAAAACATACAGAAGCAGCGGAAAGAAGTAGAACCAAAAAAAAAAAGTACAAACTTTTGGCAGATAATAGAAGAAGAAAACATCTTCAAATTCTGTTTTTTTCCAGTAGTCAATTTGAACTTTGCATTGATTCGAACCTTCGCAAGACTAAGGATTTTCTTCTCACCTTCGCTTTGACGAAATCAATCAAGCTCTCCACGTGAGAGCGTAAGATTTTAAGAGAGATGCAGAGAAGTTCGATTACAGTCTCCGGAATCCGAAGATACTGCGTCATCTCTCTCTCATCATCGTTTTCTTCAAACCACGGTACACTCACTGGTAAGAATTAACTTTTTTATCCGGTAAGAATTCATGATCTGGGGTTTATCTGAATTTCATCAATCTCCAGATTCGGGGCTTTCTGTATTGATTCGTGTTCAAAGTTTCTCTCTTTTCGCGTCCGTACATTTGAAATTTGGTGCTCTAAGCTTAAGTTGATTCATATTTAGTGAATACAGTTTATGTATTTTCGATTTCGTCACTCCAAATAGTGTTACAACTCACTCTATAGCGTTTCATGCCTTCTTATTCCTTTTTCTGTTTTTGGTAGATCATCGGGTGTTGAAACAAGTTCTTGATTCATGCAAAGCTCCTTTAAATGCCCAATGTGTTCTTCAAACACATGCTCAGATCTTTAAGCTTGGATATGGAACATATCCATCTCTTCTTGCCTCCATGATTACAGCTTACAAACGCTGCAACCTTTCATATCTTGCTCGCCGGCTTCTTCTTTGGTTCCTCTCATGGTCTCCTGCTGTGTCTAACACAAACCTAATCATTGAGAGTCTTATGAAAACCGGAGAGTACAGTTTAGCTAAGAAGCTTCTTCGTAACGCGAGTGATGTGAATGTGATCACTTGGAACTTGATGATTGGGGGTTATGTTAGAAATGTTCAGTACGAAGAAGCCTTAAAAATTCTTAAAGATATGCTTAGTTTTTCGGATATCAAACCGAATAAGTTTACTTTCGCTTCTGCTTTAGCAGCTTGTGCCCGTCTTGGAGATTTATATTATGCAAAGTGGGTGCATTCTCTGATGATTGACGCTGGGATTGAGCTTAATCCGATTTTGTGTTCTGCACTTGTAGATGCGTACGCAAAGTGTGGAGATATTGAAACTTCGAGGAAAGTTTTCGACAGCGTTAAAAGGAATGATGTTTCGATTTGGAATGCGATGATCATGGGTTTTGCTACTCATGGGCTAGCCACAGAAGCGGTCAGAGTGTATTCAGAGATGGAGGCAGAACATGTTTCACCAGATTCAATAACATTTCTTGGGATTTTAACAGCATGTAGCCACTGCGGTTTGCTTGAAGAAGGGAAAACTTTCTTTAATCTAATGAGTTTTCGGCACATGATAAAGCCAAAGTTAGAGCACTACGGGGCTATGGTTGATCTGCTAGGCCGAGCAGGAAGGATAAAAGAAGCATATGATTTGATAGCATTAATGCCAATGGAACCGGATTTAGTGATATGGAGGTCTCTTCTTAGTTCTTCCAGAACTTACAAGAATTCCAAGCTAGCGGAAATCGCTATACAGAATCTTTCAAGAGCAAAGAGTGGAGATTATGTATTACTTTCTAACATCTATAGCTCTGCTAAGAAATGGGAGAGCGCTCAAAAGGTCAGAGAGTTGATGAAGAAGGAAGGAATCCGTAAAGTAAAAGGAAAGAGTTGGATGGAATTTGGGGGTGTGATACATCGATTCAAAGCTGGAGATACATCTCATATAGAAACAAAGGCTATATACAAACTATTAGAAGGGTTGATACAGAGAACTAAGTCTGAAGGTTTTGTGCCTGACACAGATTTGGTGTTAATGGATGTCTCTATAGAGGAGAAAGAAGAGAATTTGAATTACCACAGTGAAAAGCTTGCGTTGGCATATGGGATCTTGAAGAGTAGTCCAGGATCAGAGATTAGAATTCAGAAGAATATACGGATGTGCAGTGATTGCCACAACTGGATTAAAGAAGTGTCGAAGTTGTTGCATAGAGTGATTATAATACGGGATCGAATACGGTTCCATAGGTTTGAAGATGGGTTGTGTTCTTGCAGAGATTATTGGTAAAAGAGAGAAGCTACAAAAGCTATCTATTTATCTGCATTCCTTGTTTACAAACTCGCAAAGGAAACCACCAAGAAACCATATATTACAGGGACTTTCAAATACAGTTTTGGTCCAGTGAAGTTTTAGTTTTGATGATAACTATGTTGAAACATGAAGCTGGTTCCAAAGATGATCTGACATGGTTGTACAACAGAGGATACAAATGTGAAATATCTTTCAGAGTCTTCATTATGACCTCACTGTTGTTTGGAAATAACAAAGTTTTAGGGACTAAATTGAGATAAGCTTAATATGGCAAATTACCATATTATCCTAATTAAGTGACAGCCATGGTTTCGGATTTGAGGATATAATGGTAAAAGCCTCTGTTAGAATTGAATTAAAAAAATCCGACCTGCCGGAATCGAACCAGCGACCTAAAGATCATCTGTTGTAAACAACTACAGTCTTCCGCTCTACCAACTGAGCTAAGGTCGGCTTGAGCTTTGCTCATAATAATTAATATTTATTTCCATTTATCATCAAAATTAAATGACCCGGTGGGACCCAAGAAAAAGGAAATCTGACGTGACGAGTGACAAATGGGCTTGTGAGGAACACACTCTTCCACATCTTTCCCACTCTTTCCTTCTTATCACTTCTCTCTTTCTTCTCTGATCTCACCAAACAATTCAGTTTTCTCAATGGCGATGCAATTTCCTCCGGCGACGCTTTACGGTGGAAGATCCTCCGTGGTCTTACCTCCATTGAAGACTCTAAACCTCCATAGATCATCTTTCTTGCCGAATTACTCAATGAACAAGAAGCTTCTTTCAAAATCTTCATCCTTTGCTCCTAGATTCTCCATGCGTGTCTCATCCAAGCAAGCTTATATCTGCCGTGATTGCGGGTCTCTTTCATTTCCAATCTTCTTCTTCTTCATTATCTCTCATACATATGAAGTTTTATTGATCATTTCCTCTTGAACTTGCAGTTATATTTACAATGATAGAACTCCATTCGAAAAGTTACCTGATAATTATTTCTGTCCAGGTATGCTCATTCATGCTTAAAGTATGGACAAGTCAAATTGTTGCTTTGATGTGTTTGGTTTCAATGATTTTTTGTTTTGATTTTGGAAGTGTGTGCTGCTCCTAAACGGCGATTTAGACCTTACATGCCGGATGTGAGCAAGAATGTCAACGACAAAGATGTAAGAAAAGCTAGAAAAGCTGAGCTCCAAAGAGACGAAGCCATTGGGTAAAAAATCCCTCCTTTTATCCTAAATTTTACATCCTTGTCACTCTGGATCTTATGGTTCTTATGGCAAATCACTCATGCAGGAAGGCTTTGCCTATAGCAATTGCGGTCGGGGTTTTGGCTCTGGCAGCTCTTTACTTCTATGTCAATAGTACCACATGATTGCTGAATCAAGAGAGGCTACTACATTCTGCTTTTGCAATCATAGTTTTGTTCTCTATTGATCTCCGAGTTGTTGACTTGCTGTAATGAAGTAAAGTATTTTGAGATTTTCTGTGTATAAGAATGATATTCAAAATTGCAGAGATTAATAAACAGGGCAAACAGAGGAATTACACAATATAAATGGGGCTTAAAGAATGGCTAGCCTTGCAAAATCTTAAACTGGTTTATCAATTGAAAAATGAATTAAGGATGATCAAAGCAACAAGTTTCATTGACTCGAGACTCTTTACTTCTAAGCGACAACACAACATGAATTCTGTATTAAGAGAGGCTACATTCTCCAGAAATCCTATCTTTATTTTGTAATAACGTTCATCTGCTGACACAGTGTTGAAGTAATGTATCGAGCATTCTATATACCAAAACCATATTCAAAGTGGGCGATGAGGTGAATGAAGATGGTAAAGTAAGATACAGAGGAATCAGAGAAAAGAAAAGGAGGTAAAAATAGCTAATCTTGCAAGATGAGGGATCCTTGAATTGGTTTATCGATTGTAGATTGATAAAGGATGTTTAAGGCAGACAAGTTTTCATTCACGCTTGAGGATGTCGCTGGCTTGAACTCATACGGACCTTGCTTTGGCCCCCAAACCTAAAATATCCCAAAAACCAAAAACCCATTTCATATGAGACTGAGGTAAGTTTTTATGAGAATTTGTTGGTAGTAATATCTTGACAAATTCCGGTGATGGGATTTGTGGCATTGGAAAGATGGGAAGAACCTGGTTTTCATTCTCATCAAAGCCGCGATCCCAGAGATGTATCTCATTGTTTTTCAGGACTGCAAGATCAGAAGTACAATAGCTGGCTCCATTCTGCAATCCGTTGAAGAAACTCAAGTATTTTTATGTAAAGGAAGAAGGTGTAAAACCAAGATAAAATGATATTTTTTATAAGAAAAATACCCATGAATTTGGAAATCCACCAGGTGAAGTTGAGCCTTCGTACAAGCAACGTTTACCACGATCACAACAGTTAAGGTGTATAGTTGTCAAATGTTCCCCGATGTCCTGTTGGTTTGACCTATTGTAAGCTTAAATTCCAGCAAGAAAAGATCTCATCGGAGCTCATTCGATACAAAATCTTAAGACTTACTCCAATAACTTCTTCAGGGAGCGGGCGTTGGTCCTTAGGGCGGTCACAGAAATTTTTGTATTCTTCAGCGTCTCTGATTGCATATGAACTGACCTGGTATCAAACACTGATTAAAATTCTATTGTATTCAAATAGATAAGAAGATCACAACAACTCATATCCTCACTTCAACATCACATTTTAGCTCTTTTGGACACGGCTTGACCATATATAATCTCTGAAAAGAAGAAAAGGTAAAACGATGGACAAGACTTTAGCAATACAATACTTTCCTAATGAAATTCGACAAAAGAAAATCCGTAAAGATAATGAATGCATACTTGACGAAAAGGTTTCTGAGGAGTCCTCCAAAATGCCTGAGGAAAAAGAGAGAGACAAAAACTGGCTTAAACATGAAGAAATACACTTCTACTTCAATCTGTACAGCAGCAAAGAAGTAAGAGATCAAACACCTGTTCAAGATACAAAACCTCCGAACCATCCACCATCTCAGCAGCTGGACAGCTCAACATTCTGCACAACTATTCTAAACTCAGAATGCCAGAAACAAACTAGTGATAGATATCATATCTACAGTTTCAATCTTGAACCAAGTTCCCTAAACAGTATCAAGTAACAATTCTAGAGGAATGAGTCCAAATTCTAACTAAATTTTCAGAAAACCAAATAGAATTCCACTTAAGAGCTCAAAGTTTAAAGATCTTTGGTATAATGAGTTAAGTTTTGAGATCAAGAACATCATAAACCTTATGTTGAAATAATTCTCTGGATCCTTTGATGCCTGCTCCTTCGAAAACTTCAAATCAAGTACCCATAAAAAAATCTCAAATCAGAGTTAAATCAAATGAAAATTTCGTAGTTCCGAGAAACAGAAACCTAAAGTGTAAGCATTGAAATTGTGGGTTTTATACCTTCTCTCCGGTGAGAGAACGAGAGACGAAACGGGCGTGATCTCTACGAGTAGTGGATTTAGTAAGACGCTTAAGAAGAAGAGCGCCGCCAATCAGAACAAGAGACTTGACCACCAGACCACGAGCACGGCTCCAACCGTTTGAGCTCGACTCTGGATCCGAACCCGACTCGGTACCCATAAAAGCTTTTCGATATTAGTACAAAGCTTCCATCTTTAGTCTCTGTTTGTGCCGATTACAAGTCGCAGAAAAGAGGAGGAAGAAGCTGTGCCGATCAACGTTTACGCCTCTGCGAACCAGTGGTGAGATTGTTTGCCACGTGTAACTTAACTTGTAATGATTTTTGGAGAATCTTCTGTTTTTTATTTAACCATCAATTGTGTATAGACAAAACTCAATTAAAGAGCAGAGTTAACAACAATGATGTGGCAGAATCACCAAAATAATTGTTTCATACAGTTTCTTACAAAAATTGAGGAAGTGTAATTTTCCACATAAGGGTTTAGAAACAGAAAGCATAACTTTCAATTACTTTCTTTTTAACAACCAAAACAGTGTTTCATAGGTTCCTTAGCAGCACAAAATAAGCTAAGTATCAAAGGTTTACAAGTGAAATGATGTCTATCGCATTCAGCTAAAAGCACGAGCAACAATCATCCAACAAAATGACATAATACCATTAGCATTAACTACATTTCAAGTCCGTCTTGTATATCCTTCATCAAACAGTTGGGGCAAAAACGCAATACACTTCACATAACATGGGTATATAAAGCAGAGCGTCATACCACTCAACCTTTCCCCAAATCTCTTCACTTTACGCTTTTCAAGCGCAATCACTGCGCACCTAACCATATTCTCCTTATATCCACCAGAAATCTTGTCCCAGAAAACCGCCATCTTTCCATCATAATCCACCATCTTCCCATTGCAACTAGCAAACTTAGGCAGTCATTTTACACCTTTCAGCTGTCTCCAGAGTCTTGCGTTAGTGTCAAACCATTTGAACTCTCCGTTCAAATGATGGTAAAGCACATTATCTATCACGCAAAAAGGATAAGACCACACCCCAAGCCAAATCCATCTCCCGTTCCATCCATTGCCATTTACCTTCCTTGGGTTTGCAAACTATATTATTTTTTCGATACTAACAGTAATAACAAACAAAAGATATTTTTGTAAAAGAAATAAGTACACTAGATTAGAGAGTACAAAGAGGAATTTAGCCAGGTAAGAGTTCTCACAGAAAGTAGTATATGAGACGATGACCCGAGAACATAGAGGAATTTAGGGATTTTGACTTTTGATTTTGACTGGTCAATTTTTTTGTTGTTGCTGTTAAACTATTACTTTATTTCTGGAAATCTTACAAGATCAGAGTATATTTACTCTGTTAAAGACAAGTAAAATAACATACATAAAGTACTTCAGAACTAAATCACTCATCCTAAATTCTTATTCATAGTCTATAGCATCACAATTCACAAGATTTTTTTTGTAACCGAGGAGTTCCCAAATTTTATGGAAAGAACAATCTACTTTTTTCAGGGTGGTGTAGCCACATATAGAATTCTACCTCTAGATATTCAAATATGCCGAAAAAATAGACCCACACCAAAAACTTGTGTTTGTTTCATGCAACATGGAAATCTAACATGTAAGTGTTTTAACGCATATTTATCCTCTACCAATCGACCACAAGTTCTCTTTGGTTTAACAAAAAAAGATATTTCGATTACTATCAATGAGATTGTACACCAAAATCTGAAACATATTTGTGCATGAGATAGATCTCAAAAAATAAATATTCATAATTTACCAGAAAATGAACATATTTATAAACCAGAAAATGATCACAAAGACAACAAGAGAAAACGAAAGATATACATTCATGGATAAATTAAACAGCTTTTCTCATGTCAATTCTTGTGTTTTAAGCAATCAACTAAAAGCTAACTTTCAAAATCAATTCTTGTAGAACACCAAAACAAGTTCCATACAAATCATTCCCTTAGAAATTAATCTCACGTCTCTCAGCAAAGAACTTTCCAGTGATAGATTGATCAGGAAGCAATGCAAGCCAAACACCAGTATCAGCTCCATCTTCTGCTGAAACATTCCCTGCATAACCAGTCATTGCAGTTTTAACCCAACCAGGACAAAAACAGTTTGCATATATCTTCTCTCCTTCTGGTCTCTCAGACAATTCTTTAGCTAATACTCTTGTGTATGCATTCACCGCCATTTTCGATACAGAATAGTCTGTAAAAGAATGTGGCCAACCTCCAGATTCCCATGTTCCTTCTTCCACTTGTTTAAGAAACTTAGATACTGTTTTGTCAATGATTTCTTCTGTCAAAGTGTCCAGATCCATTAAATTCTCTCTTACAGCTTCATTCTCAAGCTTCTGTTTGATGATAATACAGTCAAAAGTTAACTTGTTGTTGTAACATAATGTTTAAAGAGGAAAACTAACAAAGATTTATAGTGATTAATTTACACTGTGTCGGCCTTTTAATCTACCGAGTCTTGAGGTAACATTGACAATACGAGCACCATAAGAAGCAAGCTTCATCAACGGAATCATGGCTTTGATTATGTTCTTAGTTCCATAGTAGTTGGTAGATATAACCATATGTGAGAACTCAACTGAGTTCTTTGATCCAACATTGTAATTCACACCTGCATTATTTATCTGCAACATTGAAAATTAACAAACAAAATCACTTCATCAAACTGAAATGAAACGCGTAATTCACTACAAGAAAAATGTAGAATAAACTTACTAAAACATCAATGGATCCATATTTTTCCTTAATCCAATCGCAGAAGTCTTGAATTGAGGAAGAGTCTAAGATATCGAGGCGGTGAAAATCAACATTGAAGCCACCTTCTTGAAGAACTTTTGCAGCTTCGACACCAACATTCTCGTCTCTTGATGTAAGAATAACAGTTAAGCCATGACCAGCCAATTGTCTCACCATTTCAAATCCTATACCTCTATTTGCACCTGTTACCACCGCCACGGTTTCCTTTGTCCACCACCTATAAACAATCCCATGTCATATATTCATAATTAGATCCAGATGTAATTTTTATAAGCAAACCTCGGAGCCAGATCTGACTCCACTGTTTTGAAATATTTGAGTAGGGATCATTTTTAAAGCCCCCAATTAATAAACTTTCAATTATATAACTATACGTTTATTGGTATATAGTTAAATAATGATACAAAACTAGAGAAAAATGTTTGATTAAAAAACTAGATAACAAAATTATTGTGTAGATTTCATGTGAATATTAATAAATTTTCGTATTTTGTATGAGACTCCAAATATTTCAGATCCATCTTTGTTCATAAGATAAGATATAAACATATAAGCATTACTATAGATCAACATATAGAATGTTATACTAAAATAAAGTAGCATTATTTGTTATATGTACACAAACCAAAGGTAAGCCACAACTATTTACTACAAGAAATCAGCTAATTTCCGATATAAAAATATATCTGGAATTCATTTTTAAAAGTCATTTTCAACTGATTCCAGATAGATTTATTCCGTCTAAAATAGGTCGTCGGAAATAAGAATTATCAAAATACCATATGCATTTGTAACAACTGTTATCTTTTGTTAATGGCAAATGTTAGTATATATTCGAAGCCTTATGATCAAGGATCTTGCCTTTGGTGATCGGAATAAGGAATAGTACGAAGGAGAGAGATCTCTTGGAGCCTTTTGTCTCGTTTCTCTTTCGATTTTTCTTTGCTTCCAACCATCTTTCTCCTTTTCTTACCTCTCTTTTAAGATTCTAGCTAGGTTTGCTTTGTTTTCTGATTTTAATTACAGGAGATGAGGATGCATGAACACAAAGCTTCCTCTTCGATGTCATCTTTCTTCTTTCATAGATTTTTTGGTATACCTTTTGTAGGTCAGATGTTGAATCCCTCAATTTCTGCGTGAATTGTTTGTGACCTCTCATTTCAACTTAGTCATATTCTTATTTTTAGTTATAGAATATGTTTCTTGGAATATGATTAGCTGAAAGAAATGGAATTTAATACAAACCAAAAGTTTATTTCCATTTCTTGTTTATTCTACTGGTTGGTTTTGTCCCGGTTCATACTGGATTTCTTTTTTTGTTCAACATCATAGTTCAAATCTTTCTTAAACCCCAAACAATTCTATATAAGGCAATACAATTACCTCCAATCAAATTTGGATAAAAAGTAGCAGATAAATAACATTTAATCATTTGGGTGAAAAATGTAGTAGAAGTAAGTAACATTTAACCATCAACCACCTTACTACAATCATTTTCATACTAGAAATTATTTATTAAAAGCTTTTCCAAATTTTTTTAAAAAAACGTACAAAAGATGTAATGCACATTGTTTTTGGTTTTCATGAGATTAACTTACAACGGTGAATAGTAAAATTGCAAAGATTGCAATTTGAAAAGTTCTTTTTGTTTTTCTCTAGAAAACTCCCAAGTATCATGTGTAATTTTATATAAACAAACTATCATATAAAAATTTGCTACTAGATTTTCAAAGACTTGCAGAAAATTGAAATGATGACTATCAAATTATCTAATATAATTCGTTGTTGTATTTTATTCTAAAGATTTTTGTGTGATTTTGCTTTAAAATATTAATTTCTTGGTAGTTTGAAGTTGAGAGCCAAACCCCAAAAAAAGAAAACATGAGTTGTATAATCCTATGTTGTTAGGAAAGGGCCACGACAAGTGAAGGCCCATTAATGGGTCCATAAGTACCACTTTTCTTCTTTATCTTTCATTACAAAGCTTAACTTTGCTTTATGCATTTGTTGCGAGTAGCGAAAACTAAAATGGCCAGCCGAAAAGCCGTGATCAATCTCCATCGGATCATTCGCTCCACCGCCGTTGTCAGCCGTAGCTCCGTCGTTCCTTCCGTCGCAACTCGGGATTATCCTAGCTTACGGTATTCCAATTTTCTCTTCATCTAAATGATGATCTTTTCTGTTTGTGAACGCACCTGAAATTGTTGGATTGCTCTTTTTTCTTTTATGAAGACATGAAGCTGATTTGGGGAAGAGATTCTTTTGCGTGAACACAGCGTCATTCCAGAATTTTAATGTTGATCTCTCTAACGAAGAGAATAAGAGGAGAACGATCAATAGGTAATGGTTCATTTTAGATGTTTACGTTGTATTGAGAAATCAGATGTTGGTGATTTGACTCTTTGGGGGTTATTTTGGTGATAGATTGTTGTATAGGAGCAAGCAACGAGGGTTTTTGGAACTTGATCTTGTTTTGGGAAATTGGGTTGAGGAGAAAGTCAATTCCATGGACGAAAACACTGTCAAATCCCTAATTCATGTCCTGAATTTGGTAAGTTGCATCATCTCTTATTAGACAATTTCATGTTTCTATCTGGGGTTTTGCATATATGAGTCTTTTCGTACGTAACCAAAAGTATCTTATGTATTTAGAAGACACAAAGACATAGATGTAATTAGGTGAGTTTGAAGCTACCAAATTACTGGTATGGAGGTATCAAAAGGTTGTGTATATTCTTACAAGATTTTGTTGAAATGTCAAAGAATAGTAATTTATCATAAACCCTATCTGATCTGGGTGAATAGTTTAGCCAGACTGAAGGTTTTTGAGTGATCTAAACTCTAAATGATCCATTTAAGAGTTTAAGGAATGTATGCATATCTCCATGGAAGTTAGTTTAGAGAACATACACAATAGTAGGCTTTCTTCAGTAACTAGATGTCAAACATGATAATATGGATTTGCTAAGAGCAGATGGTGAAAACTTGATTCTGTTGACAGTGACCTTAAAGAGGAGTCATAGTGACCTTAAAGATCAATAGATTCAATCTTTCTTGCCTTGGTAATATTTATAATCTTTTGTTTTCTGCAGGAAAACCCTGATCTCTGGAAGTGGCTAACTGATCAGGAACAGCCACCAGAGTCGGTGAGCTCAAATCCGGTAACCATAAAACCATAAGCCTATGTATAAATGGTAAATGCATCTTCTCCTGCTTACACCAATGATATTTAAACAATCTTACTTGTGATCTTGAAGGTATTCTCGGCATTGCACGAGAAAGTAATGACGAATCTGAACAAGCATTCAGCACCAGAGACGCGTGCAGCAGCTGGACAGCCCTGGGTCAAAGGCTGGGACGACTTCAAAAGAGGCCGTGATGGTCCCATTGCAGGGAATCAGTAAAAAAAAAACCACTCTTTACAAAAGTAACAAAACCATAAATCCTTTAGTATAAAAATGTATCTGAACATAGATACAAAATCGTAGCAACCATTACTTTTAACTATTTGTATTAATAAAGAGCTCAAGGCATTAAAAAGGCCATATGAGAAGTATAGTGATAAATTACAGTGAATGTGTTGTGTTTTGTTGAAGTATGAACGGATTGTGTGTTTCTTAGAAGGCTAGTTACTGTTCCTTGAACCACAATTCTAAACTTGAATCATAATCATATTAGGCGATTGATAATACAGACCGGAGTTATTGAGCCATTAAACTGAAATTACAAGAATGTGTTCAGTATTAGTGGCCAACTGGTCGGCCACCTCGAAGGAGGTGATGTCACTATTCCTCGTGATCTTCTAGCATCTAGATTCGAATTTTCTCGGCTAAGAAAAAAAAGTAAAGGAAGTGAACCTTAACCATGAATCCGATTTTATCGATCCAATTGTAATTGGAGATAAAAAATTGAATTGAAAAAAATACTATAAAGTTTATGAAAATGTTAATTAGAGATTAGATAATTTAATTAATTCCAAGGGAAATTTTCAAAATTCTATAACTTTTTAGTTTATACGTTTTCGAATTATTTAATTCATGCTTAGGTAGGTGTGCCAAGAAAAATCTAGTCATAGTCAACAATCACACCCAAAAAAAAGTTTACCCTTTGGAGAATTTTTTAATACGCTTTATGTATAACGAATAAAGTCATAACAAAACTTATAAAATTGGAGCGTATAAATAAATGAAGAATATCCCATGAGAATCTCAATTCCGCACCATTGGAGAGATTGGCCCCTTTCCACATCTCTCTTCTTCTTCCTTTCAGCTTTCACCTGCAAAAAAAAGCAGCAGCATCAACATCACCACAAGTCCCATTCTCTTCTTCCTATTTTGGTCCTTCTTCTTTCTTCAATTCGTTTTCAATTCATCTCTTCTTCACTACTCATCTCGTTCTAATCGATTTCACTCGAATAACGGATTTGAAACTCTCTCGACGTTATTGAGTTTATTAAATGGTGAGCGTTTTTGAAGACTGTAGATCTGAAAGAGGATGAGGAGGATATGATCACCAACTTATAATTACGCAATTTCAGTTCCGAAATTTGTTGATCATGTCGACTCATGGTGTTGAGCATGTTGGTTTACCGAGGAAGATGGAAGCAACCAAATCCAAACATGGTTGTTGCAATCCGGTTAAGAGATCAGGACCTGTTTCCATGGATCATGTTCTTCTTGCTCTCCGTGAGACGATAGAAGAACGAGATGTACGAATCAGGAGCTTATTCAATTTCTTTGATTCTGAGAATGTTGGTTATTTGGATTGTGCTCAAATTGAGAAGGGATTGGGTGCGCTTCAAATCCCAAGTGGCTACAAATACGCGAAAGAATTGTTTAGGGTTTGTGATCAGAACCGAGATGGACGCGTCGATTATCACGAGTTTCGTCGATATATGGACGATAAAGAACTCGAGTTGTACAGAATTTTTCAATCTATTGATGTTGAGCACAATGGTTGCATTTCGCCTGAGGGACTCTGGGATTCGCTCGTTAAGGCCGGTATAATTTTATTTTAAATGTTACAAATTCCTTTTCCTTGGAGCCCATTTTGTCAAGAATCCAACTTGCAGATCATATTCTTGTCCAGTAGTTCGAGCATTTGTCAGATGATCATAGTATATTAAGCTTATCATTGGAAAGAATTGGTCTTTAGTAGGAATGTTATAGAGTGAAATAAACATTTAACTTCGTAGAAAGAGAGAAGTTTGTTCAGTCTCTTGTGATGTAATTTTAGAAGTGAAGGGTGAGAGTCATAGTTAAGAGTGGTTCGCATGTGGTCTAGGTTGAAATAACTTTGCCATTTTTTAATTTATTTTGCGATATGTGTATGTATGATCATTGATTAAGATGAGACTCTGGTGAATCTGACTGATTAAGTAAAAAGAATTTGTTTATTCTTTTTGATTTTTTGAGTATATTATTGTCTCTATCATCTATAAACTTTAGTATGTACTTATAAGACTGAATATGGGTGAATAATGGTTTCATTAGGCGTGCTATAGTTAACACCCTCTCACGTCTGTCCTTTTATAAAAACAATGCTTCTTAATTTTTGTTCATGAGATCAAATTGTATCTGAGTTCTATTTGTAGAAATTAAAGCTTTCAACAACAACTTTTTGTGTTTATGCTCTGTTTTCGTCCTATAAGCCACAACAGTTTTTATTTTGCAGGGATTGAGATAAATGATGAGGAGCTTGCTCGTTTTGTGGAACACGTTGACAAGGACAATGATGGTATCATAATGTTTGAAGAATGGAGAGATTTTCTTTTGCTCTACCCTCACGAAGCTACCATTGAAAATATATACCATCACTGGGAAAGAGTATGTCTTGTAGACATTGGAGAACAAGCTGTTATTCCAGAAGGCATTAGCAAACATGTAAAGAGGAGCAACTATTTCATCGCAGGTGGAATTCCATGATTGTTTAAAGCTTATTTCTTTAAGTAGCATAATAGAGATTTAGTTTTGAAGTTTTCTGACAACAACACAGTATTGTCACAGGTGGCATAGCGGGTGCAGCTTCGAGGACTGCAACTGCACCTCTAGATCGCTTAAAAGTTCTTCTGCAAATTCAGAAAACCGATGCTAAAATCCGAGAAGCCGTAAAGATGATATGGAAGCAGGATGGGGTTCGGGGTTTCTTTCGAGGTAACGGGTTGAATATTGTGAAGGTAGCACCAGAGAGCGCCATTAAGTTCTATGCATATGAGCTTTTCAAAAACGCTATTGGTGAAAATATGGGTGAAGATAAAGCGGATATAGGGACAACTGCTAGACTATTTGCTGGAGGTATGGCTGGTGCAGTGGCTCAAGCCTCTATATACCCTTTGGATCTTGTCAAAACTCGGTTGCAGACTTGCACGAGCCAAGCAGGCGTTGTTGTTCCAAGGCTTGGGACGCTAACCAAAGACATATTAGTTCATGAGGGTCCACGTGCCTTTTACAAAGGTCTTTTCCCCTCTCTTCTTGGGATTATTCCGTATGCGGGTATAGACCTTGCAGCATATGAGACATTAAAGGACTTGTCTAGGACATATATTCTTCAAGACGCCGGTAAAATCTCTTAATTGCTATATATTCCCATTTTGTCTGAATCTGCTTAGATGTGTAGACTCATAAAACTTGGCTTGGGTTTGGAGTTCAGAACCAGGTCCGCTTGTGCAACTAGGATGTGGAACTATCTCGGGGGCTCTTGGAGCAACCTGTGTTTATCCATTGCAAGTCGTGAGAACAAGGTAAATGCATAAGCCTATATGATTCTGCTGCTCTCTCTCTCTCTGTACAAAATAACATACACAAGCATATATGAGTTCTTGCGGGTATATCAAATACATGTTACTGTCGCACAGAATGCAAGCTGAACGAGCAAGGACCTCGATGTCTGAAGTATTCAGGAGGACAATAAGTGAAGAAGGTTACAAAGCACTCTACAAAGGGCTTCTACCGAACCTTCTAAAGGTTGTTCCTGCTGCAAGCATTACATATATGGTTTACGAAGCTATGAAAAAGAGTTTAGAACTTGATTAGTGGCTTCACTTCATTTTGATATTGACGAATAATAATAAAAAGAACAGAACCTAGAAAACTAGGTTATTTTTAACATACTTAATTCTTCCAAAAACATCATTTGTGTGAGATAATACTATAATCTTGTTTTTTCAAACTCTTAAATTTTTGCAAGTTATAGAAAGCTCCCTTTTAACTTCTCAAGCTTTGGCTCAGAAATTTCTGGTGTTATGCTTCTTCAGTTTTACTTTGATGAATTTAGTTAAGAGTGTTAGTTCTTGTTTTTGATGGAAGAGATTTTGGTGTAATGGAGAGTGGAAGAAAGTTAGGTAACGTCTTGTCATTTTGGTGTAAAGGGTATGAACATCTTTATGTTTCTGAGAAAAGTATTCTAGAAATGTAGTGTTTGGAAACACATAAATAGAAAAACGCTAACAAAAGGTGCAAGTCGAATAAAGACCAAACAGAGTCACAGGTCTACCGGATCACGTGCAATGTTAAGAAAAATGCTAGACATTAGGTGCACGGTAACCTACCGTCTAGAAAGACTAGTAAGAGCCTAAACGATTCTAGGCAGTTTAGAAATTTTTTAAAAAATTATATTTTATATATGATAAATTAACTATATATAGTATAAATATAACAAATAATATCAATTATATGACTTAAAATTAATAATTAGAAAACAAATAAGCATTTATTCTTAAAAAATATTTTTTTAAAGTTAAACTCACAAAAACATTAAATTAATTTTTTTTATAATATAAATTTTATTAAACTTTAGTTTTTAAAATATGGCTGCCTAAACCGTCTAAACATCTTTTCAGCTGCCTAATTTCCGATTTAACCGTTTAGTTAGAGTAATCATCTAATCCTTCTTATTTCTCTAAAATTTAGTTGAATTGTACCTGTCTATCCTGATTTTTCGAACATTGATCACGTGTCAATGATTTATAAATCGGACTGGACCAAAACGGAACTAAAATTAATTAACTCAAAACATGGATAAATAAGTGACGTAAGCTACAAGAACATCGAAGTGGACGTGCCGGAGTGGTTATCGGGCATGACTAGAAATCATGTGGGCTCTGCCCGCGCAGGTTCGAATCCTGCCGTTCACGATTTTTTATTTTTTATTTTGTGCACTTAATTGAAAGAACATCAAAGGCATATTCGGCATTTGTTTTGTCATACTGTCAATGATCCTAAATTTCTGGAAATTGCATTTTCAACAAACTTTATACAAAACGCATTATATTATATAATTAACTTTTGCCTCTTTTGCACTGTTTTTTGTCGAAAACATAATTAACGTTTTACTCTTCTCAAACAAAAAAAACATGTCAAACATACTACCAAAAAAACATAAAATGAAATCTACAGTCAAGAGAGTATATATATGTTTACATATATAATTTATAATTAAAAATAGATAACTCATGCTTCTTGCTTTCTTTCTTTGTTTTTTCTTTTGTTTATAAGGTCTATGCCTTTTAACTGTGTGTGTATCCTTTAGAAATTCTCTTTGTGGAAGGAGAATCTGGTGCTTGTCTTGTGTGTGAAATCTAAAGCTAAATGCCTTAGCTCCGTTGTCAATGCTGGTGCTCCACAATAGAACACTCCTGCACATTTTTAATAATAATCATTTCAATCCCACCAATTACACTCCTAATTAACAAATCAAGATTCTTTAATGAAGATGTGAACTTACCAACTTTAGTGTTAGGATGATCCATGGCTATGCGTTTGTAAACGCTTCTCCAGTTGGGTTTAGCGAAATGAGACATAACTCTTGTTCCAGAGACAATGTCGACGCCATTCTTAGCATGGTTTAGTGACTGAAGCATATGTATAAGTGCAGAACGAGCGTCACCTTCTTCATAGACGCTTGTACAATAGTTATGCAACTCGATGATACGGTTGGTATCTTTTTCTGCGATTTCGTTCATTATGTTTTTGAACCAATCGAAAGAGTTTTGCTCACGCGTTACCCAGTAGAAGTAAGCCCTTTGGGTCCTGAATTTCTCTTTCTTGTTTCCTTGATGTGGGTCGCTTGTTCCGTGTTCCATTCGGTTGAGTTGAGCTTGTTCTTTGGCCTTAATGTTGTTGACAATGTCTTTGACGATACTTATCATTGGTGTAGCTCCTATACCGAGACCAACCAGTAGAACCACCTCGTACTTCTTGTAGTCTTGTGCTGGTGCACCGTACGGACCATCAATCAAAACTTTAGGGAATCTGTACGGAAAGGTCATTGCCATTAGCAAAGATACAATGCCAAAAACCTCAAATTTAGGTCTATTTACAAACATATTATACATTAACATCTTTTGAAATCATGTTAGTTGGGTCAAATCATGCATGCATACTTTTTTAAATAATCTTTTTGTAAGTGACATGTTCATTTTCTCTTGTGAATTTGTTCGGTCCTATAACTCATTACTCTATAAAAGTAATGTTTACATTTTCTAATAAAATACGAGATATTTTTCGATAATTAGCATTTTTAATAACAAAAACCACATAAGACCAAAAAAAAATTCAAAGTAGAATATATAGAATAATCATGCTTGTCCAAAACAAATTAGTTTGGCATGTGAACACTTAAAACCAAAACTAAGTGGCAGTAAAATGATTAGAATAAGTATGCCTGACAAAACATATTATTCTTGACATGTGAACACTTATTAGAACCAAAACTATATAAGTAGAAGTATAATTGAAAGTATATTCGTAGACCTCTGTATCTATAGATATCTATATCATGTGATATTTGTCACCAAAACACAGATAGTTACAAAAAGACCATATTCAAAAAGTCAGCAACTTTTTAACTTTCTATAGATTTAGAAAAATAAAAAAAGGAAACCATATCCGCAATATAATAGACATGGTACAAAATACTTATTAAAAAACGTTGAATGTTGACAAAAACAAAAATTAAAAGTAGAATTGACTTAGCACCCTCAATTATCCGATCATATTGCAATTTTTTATTTTTTTTTGTCAAAAGAGAAAATAAAATATTGCAATCACAAAAATGTACGCGGTCATAAAAACACATGGAGAAGCAAAAAAACAGCAACGTGCTTGCATGATAAACCAAATAATGTGTCTCAATCACTTAAAAATAAAAAAAGTAGTGATAATTAATTAGGTACATAAAGTTGGTTTAAATTTTAGAAGTTGTGGTCTTCCATCATTTTTATTATATAATGATTTAGATGCATTGTTTGAATTTGTTACCTTCAGATACCAAACCAATGCTTTTCCTATAAGTGGATATCACGATTTCACGATCAAAGCTTCTAGAAACTATCTTTATTCATTTACGTGTAAATAGAGACTTAAGATATCGACGTACGGATCATATTTTCAAGATATAGTAGTTAAGATTTTTTTACTTACTCGGGATTATTTGCGCCATGCATCATGTCGGCTCTTAGCAGACCACTAACTCCTGCAGGAGGTGGCTTACACACCTGAAACAACACACAAACCAAACACCATTCATATATATCAATCACTCTGTTTTATACTATAATTAACAAAGTTGTTAATTCATTATAGGTATAAACCTCAGAGAATACTCCTTTGAGAGCTCTTGTCCAATCTCCAAGTACTCTAATGTGAACGCTTAAGTAATCATCTTGTGGTGCAGAGGTGATTGAAAATGGATGCCTGTATCGCATTAATTATGTTGAATTAGTGTATATGTAAGCTGAACTCTACTATACGAAGTTAATTGGTTTGGTGGCTCGTACCATTCAAAGGGAGATACAGCAGCACAGTTAACAAACATGTATTGACCACTCTTGTATTTGAAATTTTGAGGCCTTGACAAGTGCAATGCCAATACGTTTCCTGGATAAACTGCTACTTTCCTAATAGTCACCGCCTTGATGCTTGACCTGAATGCTCTTATCAACCTTTCAATCGCATATAACACCACTGGAAACGCCAAATACATCCAGGTCTGCAACAATTTTTCATGACCAAATGATTAGGATATTAGTTCATATATGTGTACCTTGAGATTCGAAGAAAAGGTTAAGTAAAAATTTACCGTTTTGGCCTGCCAGTCTGTTTGAAGATACAAGTAGAATCCATGAACAATAAGAAGAATGTAGACTATGACGAACAAATGATGAGTATACCAGAAGGCATTGAAGCTAGCTAGTTTCTTTAATGGCCCTGGAAGATTGTTTAGCTTCCCTCTTCTGAACCAAGTCGTTGCTAGTGTGAAAGCAATTGCCATTAGTATAACCATTACTAGTCCGGTTATACCTTCCACTGAGTTTACAAAATGCCAGTAGGTCTGTGGTTGCTCATCCCCAAAAAACTGCCTTAATGGCCTATATTGCTCTGGAGTAGCGTCTAGTAGCCGCGGGAAGTCGCACGCCAAATGTGCCCCGGCGTGCAGGGATATTCCAACTATAATCGCCACCGCTATAACCTATTGTTATGAGCATCGGTTTAATATATTAGATTTCAAACATAAAATGTTTTAGGATATGTTTTTATCTTTTTGTTGCATACCTTGTGGAAGTTGAGATTGTCATCAAATGGGACAACAACACCAAACCTGGTCTTATTCCTAAGCCATGTGATAGTGTTTCTGCAAACAGGTAAGAGAATCAAAGCCATGTTTAACTTGACTGTTTCAGCTGCACCTTTGGCCACGCAAACACAAGTTCCCATTACTGGATACACAGGGCTACGCTGGTACTGGAAGTATTTGTAGATAAAGAGGATGGCCATAACGATGAACCATAGTCCTATGACCCAACATCTTTTCCAGTTGTCTAGAACGAAGAATCTGAGGCCACGATACCATCGCTTTAACGGGTTGCGGTTGAACGTTGGCTTAAGCTTCTGACTCATTAGATGGCTCAGGTTCTTTCTCTCCCCAGTACTTGTTATAACAGACTGTGTTGCCGATTGTAAAAGCAGAGTCTCAAGACTTTCCAACTGTGTTCAATATTCACCGCAAAAAATGCTTCAGGTTCAACTCATATGGTGGTGATTAAATCTAGCTTATCCACAAGACAGCTAATTAATTACTTACCATGATGTAACCTATATTGTCTGGGTCCAGCTCTTCCATGATCAGTGCTGCATATTCATCTGCTCTCTTTTGGATTGTAACCAGATTATTCGCAGAAGCACTAAGAGTGATAATCTTTGAATCACAAAAACAAGACCAGAGCAATGTTATCAGGGAAGAAGCAAAAAAAAATATTTCTCTTCAGAAAATTAAGTCTGCATTTACCTCTCTAACTTCGTCTTCTGTAAGTCTACCATCAGCATCTTTATCAACCCTGCATTTTTTTCATCACTTTCAGATTCACACGCAGAGGAAGAGTTTGAGAAAGTAAGATAAAAGGTAAAATCTGTACATGTCAAAAAATGTTTTAAGCCGAGAATCAAAGCTTTGATCATTAATTTGTTCCCAGAATTCCTTAAGTTGATCCTCATCGATCACTTCCCCTGTTATATTCCTTCGTCTAGCCAATGCGTCGAACAGTTCCAACGCAAAATCCTTTGAAGTCATCCCTGCATTATCAATGATTCAGTTCAAGTTCATAATCAAACATTCAACAGAAATTTCAAAATTAAGCTTTACCTATGCATTCACCGAATTTCGCACGAATCAATAGTCCACCGGTAGTCGCCGTGATCCGATGGAACCGCTTCTCCACAGCACTCCAGCCAGCGCCACCGTCGGTTTTGCTGATGAACTTGAGTCCTTTCAATGCTTGAGCCGCGGCGGATTTCGTCCGGTCTAACTTCGGTCCTCGAGGTGGCTTTTTCGTACCACCACCAGAGACCGATGTCAAACGCTTGAGCTCGTGAGAAACAGACGCAAGACGCTTCACCACCGTCGTTTTCTTCTCGAGACGGTTTCGTTTCAGAAGCGTTAGTTCTGGGTTCTCTTCAACGCTAGATCCACCTTCCGATTTCGCGCTGTGTACAGAGACTCTGTCGTCTTGAACATCTACCGTAAGGTCCACGTATGGTGCTTGACGCGTTCTCTGACTGTTATCCGCCATGAATCCGGTGTTTTTAGACGCTGGTTTTTTGTAGATCGGCGGTAATTGACCACCGCTCATGTGACCACTATGTCCGGCTTCAACATCGGAGTGATTGCCTGATACTTCAAAGCTCACTCTCTGCATTTTGGTAGTTTTACCTGATAATTTTTCTCGTCTTCTAAACTGACGGAAAATTCACCCCGGAAAGTAAACACGAGTCGGAAATTTGATGACAAATTTGTAGTTTCAATGTGAATTTGAATCGGACTTCGAAGCAATTATAAACTCATCAATTCCATTTTTCGAGTCGATTCTCTCCAAATCACATTAGAATGAGGAAAACACAGAAGTTTCCGTTAGTTTCAACAGACGAGAAATCTGAGAGAAAATGGAGAATGTGTACTAGTAAGTGAAAGAAGAGATTAAGAAATCGTTACGGAAATTTTGGCTAATCTAGAGCAAACTTCTATAAACGCAGAAAAAACATTTTCCCCAGAAAATGATAATAATTATCCGGGAAAATATATGATGTTCTTGTTTTCTCTGAAAACGTTTGAGGGAAAGTAAACGATCTCAACTAATTTTGAGAAGACAACCAAAAAAATGGATTATATAGAGTGAGAGGAGTATCCAACGCCGAGTAATATTATTTTTTTGAAAATAAAGAATTAGACGTGGCCCGACTTGGCCCACCAAGTTTGTCATTTGTTGAACAAAACCATTTGATTGAAGTTGTAACGTGCATTTGTGATGCATAACATTAACAATAACAATCATCAATTATATTAATGTTTGACAAAAAGCAAATTCTATATATATACACACAGAATAATCTCTATAAATTAATACATTTCTTTAGTCCAAAATTTATTTTACGGTTGAATTAATGTGTTGATAAATTAATAAATTTATAAACTAATAGAAAATTCTATTGTATATATATATATATAATAAAACAGTATAGTCCACAGTTTTTTGAAAAGTCCAATAGCGAAAGGTAAAAACTTATTTAAAAAAAAAATTGAATGGACGTCTAAAAAATTATTGTATTCAACTGTAAGATTTGAAAATACAAAAGAAATGGTTGGCAAATATCCAAACTGGATTTGATTAAAAGAGAGTACAATGTTCAAATTGAATTTAAAAAGAATTCATCAGAATTGTATACAACTAATACTGATTCATACACATAGTATCACTACAATCAAAGATAGCTGTTCATTTTATTATCAATGAATCATTCAAACATACCTCTTAGCTTTCATTGATTATTAACAATTCTCTTACACAGAAACATAACATGTACACTGAAGCATCATGGATCATTGAAGACATCAAATTATCCAAGGTTAAAACATAACTTTGATGTCCCTATCCATGGAACATTGACATTGGCCTTTTACAATAACGGTTAATTGGTTACGTTACACCGTGGTTTACAATAAACCATGGGCAATTAGATTTTCAATTTACGGTCTATGTAGAAATTCAAAAAAAGATAGTTTTGGGATGAAACTGATATCATATACTATATCCGAGGGAGAAATAGATCGAGCAACTCCTACTTATTATTTCACATGATCGTATATAGGGAATTTTGGAGATGGGCTGCGCACTACCACTACTAACCCACATGCAAGCCCATTTCAGCCCACTACATGATGTCGGCAATTGTCCATTAAGGTTGATCCACTACGTATAGTTCGGACACGCGAGCCTACGGGGAACAAGAAACCTGAGAAACAAACTAACTGGATCACATATTTTTTAGCAGGACAGTTTAATCACATCTTATCGGTCAATAGAATTTTCAAAATGTTAGTATTGTACTCAAAATCACTAAAATACATATTAAAGTTGAAAAGATTTAACAATATCTTGTTCTATTACATTAAAATATTATAATAAGTAGACAATTAAATCTTTAAGAAAAATGAACAAAAAAAATTAATCGAACCTAAGTTACAAAAAAAAAAAAAACAAATTTAATATATTCGATTAAAAATTTCTTTTCCATGGAATATCACTAAAAAACATGCGTATAACATCAACAATATTATATCATTTAAATAAATGATACTATATAGAGTCACTCATAAATAAATGATAATATATATGTGATTTAACATCATTTATAACAAATGATATTATTATTACATATTTTACAACTGCACGGCACATCACATATAGTATGATGAAAATAGTTACAACAATTGTTTAAATTGACACTAATTATTTGAGTCATCATGTTCATAATCATTTTTATAAATGATGTAAATAGTAGTTGTATAAATTAAAATTGATGCAAACGAATAAAATAAATGATACATCTAATTTTTTATAGTGTATAGACGCATATAAATTTCTTTAATTTGTTCAATTATTGAATGAATTGTTATTAATTTTGTTAAAAAGGTTTCGTAAAATTCAAATAAATTAGAGTCATAAAATAAAAACAACATAAAGAAATATATACCAAAAATTTTGCTACAAAAAAATAAAATCAAAGAATACAATTAGAAAAACAAAAGTCATAGAGAAATTAACGTCCCGCGAAATTCCAAACAACCCAGTATAAGTATAACTAGAGCTCTTGAGGAAATCCACTTAATACCATTTTTAAGCCATCACTACTCTCCATAACTACAGACTAAAATAGAGATAAAAATATATACTAAGAGAAAAACTTGTCTATAAGAACCAGAACTACGTCTTCAGAACCAAGAAATAAAACATCAATCATTTAACTTTGCACTAGAGTGAGAATCGATCAAGTTAACCGAACAAAAATTGTAATTCCAGAAAATAATCATAATTGGAACTTCGGTATACAAATTTAAATAAATAAACAAAAGTTAGTGATTAGGAACTTGTGATTGAGTGGTAGAAAATGGGAATAGAACGTTGGAAAACGCTCACATGTTTGATTTTTTTAATGCATATGAAACAAAGTGATATTTTTTAAAATTATTTTTACACGAATATAAATTTATATTTACGATTTATTTAAATATTTAAAAATAAAAGTTTATTTGCACTATTTCAAGAGAATAGTTTATAGATCATTTCCAAAAAAAAAAATTAGTGTAAGACGAGATTGTAGAAAAGTAGTCACGTATTCCTCCTAACCTACGTTAAAAGCTCCTGATTTCACACATGCATGGAGACCATTTTTGGTAAACCAATAAATTGACTCACTTTTTTTGTTAATTTTATTTCCAAATAAACAGTTTAAGAGAAGACAATTAGGAACCCTAAATTGTCACTGTTAGGCTTATAAGTCTCTTTAAATTTCGAAACCAATTTCATTTTCTCTATTTTCTGGATAAGGATCCTTTTTTTGGCTTTCGTGTGCAACTTGAATTTCTTCTGTAGCAAGGCTGTAACTGCGTTTTGCGTTTTCAACGCCTGTTAATTCGAAATTGTTTTATTACGACTTTAATTTTGTTTTTTTTCTTTCTAGCAAATTATAGTGAAACTGACGTTTTCCTTATTTTTCTTACATGTTCATATGAATCTTCTAAAAAAGCATGGCAATAGTGAAAGAATCTTCTCAAAACGCAAACGTGCCTACTTTGGAACCAAACAGTCCCTTATATAAATGAATCCATGAATAACCAAATAACCAAAAAAACAAATAAAAAAGAGAGAACATTGCCGTGACGTGTCATCTTACTCCATCCCTTCCTTTTGCTTCTTCTCCTTTGCTTCCTTTTTCATTTTCCTCTAAATAAATTAATAATTCTCATCATTTTGGCACAAATCGGAAAAAAAATTCTCACCGGAGATATTTTCTCGTCGACGACGATCATGGAGGTTTTATCTACTTCCTCACCTCTAACTCTTCACTCTCGCCGTCTCCTCTCCTCTTCTTCTTCTTCTCCTATAACTTCCTTCGCCGCTACTTCTCTTTCTTCTTTTGCCTCTTCGTATTTAGGAATCTCCCTCTCCAATCACACGATCCACCGCTTCTCTACTACTCCGGTGAAATTCAGACGATTTCCTCAGCGGAAACGGAAGAAATTCACTCCGATTTCGGCGGTTTTCGAGCGGTTTACCGAACGAGCAATCAGAGCTATAATCTTCTCACAGAAAGAAGCTAAATCGTTGGGGAAAGATATGGTTTACACTCAACATCTTCTCCTTGGTTTGATCGCAGAGGATAGTGACCCTCAAGGGTTCCTTGGATCCGGAATCACCATTGACAAGGCTCGTGAAGCTGTCTGGAGTATCTGGAACGAAGCTAATCCCGATTCGAAACAGGAGGAGGAAGTTTCGTCTACTTCGTACTCGAAGTCAACAGATATGCCCTTTTCAATCAGTGTGAAACGAGTCTTTGAGGCTGCGGTTGAGTACTCTAGGAATATGGAGTGCCAATATATCGCACCGGAGCATATAGCCATCGGGCTCTTCACCGTTGATGACGGTAGCGCTGGCAGAGTCCTTAAGAGGTAAAGTTCCTCTACAACTGTTGATCGTTTGATTTTCATGTTCGAACGATTGAAACATGTAAAAAGAGAAAATTTAATGTTTATAATTCTTTTAGCAAATGAATTTTTCTGATATGATAAATTTTTTGTGTGATATGTATATATAGATTGGGGGCAAATATGAATTTGCTCACAGCAGCAGCACTCAGTAGATTGAAAGGAGAGATTGCTAAAGATGGCAGAGAACCATCTTCTTCATCTAAAGGGAGCTTCGATGCTTCCACTAATGGTCGTGCTGGTCCTGGAAGTGGTGGAAAAACGAAAGGTAATATATTTGTTGATACTTAATTTTTTTCTGAGATCTAGAGAAGAAGTACTGATAGACCTTTAATCAAATATGTTCACCAGCGAAAAGTGTACTCGAACAATTCTGTGTGGATCTTACTGCACGTGCTACTGAGGGCCTTATTGATCCTGTCATTGGTCGGGAAAAAGAAGTTCAAAGAGTCATCCAGATACTTTGCCGCAGAACTAAAAACAACCCAATCCTTCTTGGTGAAGCTGGTGTTGGGAAGACAGCCATTGCTGAAGGACTAGCAATCAGTATTGCAGAAGCTAACGCTCCTGGATTTCTCTTGGTGCGCATCCACATTTAATCAAAAGAAACTTTTTTATCTGAAGTTGGTCAGCCATGTAGAAGACCACTTTTGTTTGTTTCTATATGTAGGCGAAACGCATTATGTCCCTGGATATAGGATTGCTGATGGCTGGTGCGAAAGAGAGGGGAGAACTAGAGGCAAGGGTCACTGCTTTGATAAGCGAAGTTAAAAAATCAGGTTATTGTTCTTAAATATTACTACATCAAATACTGTAAAATCAACATGGCACATTTCTAACAGTTTTTATTTTTTTGGTTTCTTGTAGGTAAGGTCATTCTCTTCATAGACGAAGTCCACACGCTTATTGGGTCTGGCACAGTCGGAAGGGGAAACAAGGGGTCTGGGCTTGACATTGCTAACCTCTTGAAGCCAGCACTTGGAAGGGGTGAACTTCAGGTGCGCATGCTGAACGAATGATTTGGTGTTGCTTTTACTTGTGCATGAGAAAGCGTAAACTTTGGGTTATGCTCAATATTTGAGTGAAACTGAAAAAAAAAAAGTGATGTTTCGACATCTGGCTTAATGAAGTAGTTCATATGAACATATGAACAGAACAGGACCCATATGTCTGATTATGAAAATTATTGCAATGTTGGTATATATGGTGCTAAAGGTAGCTCTACTAATCAACAATCAACCATTTGCAGTGCATTGCATCCACAACCCTTGATGAATATAGGAGTCACTTTGAGAAGGACAAAGCACTAGCAAGGAGATTCCAGCCAGTGTTGATTGACGAGCCAAGCGAGGTTTCTATTCAAGCCATTATGTTCTATCTTATTAACGAACCAATGTTTGTTTTCTTATCTGGTATATTCATCTTAATAACATTTTAGGAAGATGCGGTGAAGATTTTGTTGGGCCTTCGTGAAAAATATGAAGCCCATCACAATTGCAAATATACTATGGAAGCCATAGATGCTGCAGTGTACCTTTCGTCCCGATATATTGCAGATAGATTTCTTCCAGATAAAGCTATTGATCTCATTGACGAGGCAGGAAGCAGAGCACGTATTGAAGCTTTTAGGAAGAAAAAGGAGGATGCGATATGTATCCTTTCGAAGCCACCTGATGATTACTGGCAAGAGATCCGAACAGTTCAGGCCATGCATGAAGTGGTAAAAAAACTAGGCATTTTTTCTGCAGTACTCTTGGATATTGATCATATTTACCTATTAACGGCTTCAATAATTCTCTGTAAATAGGTTCTCTCAAGCAAGCAGAAGCAGGATGATGGTGATGTGATTGCAGATGAGTCTGGTGAACTAGTTGAGGAGTCTTCTCTGCCAACTGTGGCAGTCGACGATGAGTATGACTTCCTTCTTTTGTATATTTAGATCCTGAGGAAACTTTCAAAAAGTTATTGTAAGAAGAAAATTTAAGGAACCTCCATTATATTTGTTTGGTTGTGCTTTCAGGCCTATACTGGTGGGACCTGATGATATTGCAGCCGTTGCATCAGCTTGGTCTGGAATTCCAGTTCAGCAGATCACTGCAGATGAAAGAATGCTTCTTATGGGTCTAGAAGAGCAACTTAGAAGCAGAGTTATTGGTCAAGATGAGGCTGTAGCTGCCATATCTAGAGCTGTTAAGAGGTCCCGGGTTGGCTTGAAAGATCCCGACCGCCCAATTGCTGCTATGCTTTTCTGTGGACCAACTGGAGTAGGAAAAACGGAGCTGACAAAAGCTCTGGCAGCAAATTATTTTGGATCGGTATAGCTTCGTTAACAATGTAATGCTAAGACATGATGTGGTCACTGAACTGATTCCTTCATCACTGGTTTTTTATTAAACTAATGCAGGAGGAATCCATGCTGAGACTGGACATGAGTGAATACATGGAGCGTCATACTGTGAGCAAGCTAATAGGCTCGCCTCCTGGATATGTTGGTTTTGAAGAAGGTGGAATGCTCACTGAAGCTATCAGGAGACGTCCTTTTACAGTGGTTTTGTTCGACGAGATAGAAAAAGCCCATCCAGATATCTTCAATATTCTTCTCCAACTGTTCGAAGATGGCCATTTAACCGATTCACAGGTTTGGTGTCTCTCATGTCAACACTTTTTAACATTATCCTGTGCCTGAGCTTTCTTGCTTCAATCATATGTCTGTACATATGATTGCTTTGCTTGCTTGCACAGTCTCCCACGTATAAGATATTAATACAGGCTCTGTTTCCGAAATCTTTGTATATAGGGAAGGAGAGTATCTTTCAAGAATGCATTGATCATTATGACCTCTAACGTTGGATCGTCATCCATTGCAAAGGGTAGACGTTCAGTAGGTTTCATCCTCGATGATGATGAAGAGGAGGCATCTTATACCGGAATGAAAGCTTTAGTAGTTGAAGAACTAAAAAACTATTTCCGTCCAGAGTTGTTGAACCGAATAGACGAAATTGTCATTTTCCGCCAGCTCGAGCGGGCTCAGGTTAGTTATTTTCTCTACCTTTAACCTTAAAAACCATCTAGTTAACTGTTTATTAATGTAAAACTCGAAACTCCGATGTTTCAGATGATGACGATCTTGAACTTGATGCTACAAGAGTTGAAGTCAAGGCTTGTGGCACTTGGAGTTGGTTTAGAAGTTTCTGAAGCCGTCAAGGAGTTAATATGCAGACAAGGGTATGACCAGGCGTATGGTGCTCGGCCACTTCGTAGAACAGTCACAGAGATTGTGGAAGATCCACTAAGTGAAGCTTTTCTTGCTGGGAACTTCAAGCCTGGTGACACGGCTTTTGTAGTTCTAGATGATACAGGAAACCCATCAGTTCGGACCAAACCAGATTCTTACAATGTACGAGTTACAGACAAGACATCGATCGCATAGTTTCACCATTGGAGAATTGTATATAAAGATTCTTTAATTATTACTTCTTATACTTAAAATCTCAATTGGTTTCTGCAAACCTGTATAGATATATAAAGATACATAGTGAATAGTACGTGAGATAATTGTATTAACTCTTGAATTATTAAGTTATTTGTTACTCCAATTTAAATTATGCCTTCAAACTTTTGAATCAAACATGACTGTAACATGAATTGAAGATCCTGAAGATAAACAAGTGAAGCTAGAAAGCAATATTCTGCATCCATCTAACAGCTTACTAGAAGATAGACAAGTGAAGCTAGTCTTTTGTTTTGAGAACTATAGGAAAAATATTTTAAATGATATATTCACATATTTCATTTTAAATGCCATTGTCAATCCAAATATGTATCGAAACTATACCTAACTGATATATTCAACCAAAAAAAAATCATATCTTTATCTTAATTTTTCTTTTTGGAATATCTGGAAACAACGTAACGGTGTAATCTTTGCGGAGAAACAAAAAGCCTCTCTCTCCATTTTCTTGCAGACACCATCAAAGCTTCTCCGTTTTCCTTTTCCGGAGGCCAAACCTTCTCACCGGCACCGGAAAAAGGATCCCCATCCATATATCTCCGTTCCAACCATCTCTCTTTGACAAACTCTGACGGACACGCGACAGATCTAGATGTAAAGGTTTGTCTTTTGCATTTTCTCGTTTGGCACGACGGAGAGAAGCTCGGTAGTTGCAAGCGTCTTCATCAGTGAGATCTTCTCCATCATTTGTTGTCACGGTGGTGGTTAACAGTCTCAGTGAAAGGTTGTTTTCTCTCTCTCTACTTTTCGACATCACCACCGATAGACCCCCTCTCTTCTCCAATCTTTATCTTTTAGAGAGGAGGGTTTCCCCAAGTTTTCTGTCAGTCAATCTCCAGCTTTGGCCGGTCAATCTCTGGCTTTGGCCGGTCAATCTCTGGCTTTAGCTGGTCAATTTCTGGCTTTGGCCACTAATCTTCGGTTTTGGCCGTTAATCTCCGACTTTGGCCGCTAATCTCCGGTTTTGGCTGTTCAAATTACGTTTTTTTGTTTTTGTGGTTCTTTTATGTTTTTACAGATATCTCATCTTCCTTTCTTAGGCGTTATCCATCTTTCACAGAGGAAGATTACAGCTTTTGGCCCCCAATCCTTGCCGTTGCGAGTTGATGATTGCTCCTAAATCCTTGTGCTTCACCATGTTCTTTCACCGACGGCTTCGAATCTCAGACTATAATTCTCCAAAAGCTTTCCACCTTAGGTGGATAAATTTCAAGACAACTAAGTTTGACTCTTGAGGCGTTGGAGTGGATCGGAAGAGAAGATCGGCGTTGTAACATGGAAGGAGTTTTTGAGGGATGATTTCAATAGTCCCGAGGAGCAGACCTTAAGTCTGGTTACATCATCAGTGAAAGGGTTCAAAAAGGATATGTTCAACGACAGTTTCCTGGCCGGCTTAACGGAAATTGCATGCCGTTTGTTTCTACAGATCAATACGTGGCAATGTGAGATCGAGATGTGTGGTTTTAGTGCCACCTCTGATTCTGGATCTTTCTTTTTCATGAACTATTTGTATTGACCCATTAAATTTTATTTTCTCTAACTTGCATCCGATAGTTTTGTTGGACTTTGTCTCTTGCCATCTATGCCATGTTTTTAATACAATTGGTTTAAGGCTGAAAAGAAAAATATCTTTTAAGTTATTTACCTTTTCAATAATACACAAAAAAAAAAGAATGATAATTGATAATTTGACTAAATTTCATACAGTTTTTAACTTTCCATAGAATTAAAGCTACACTCAAAAATTAGGGATTTGATTTTTTTGCAAATTCTTCTTCTCCGCGTTCCCATGGCTTTACGTAATGGTTCTCTTGGTCTTAGCAACGCCTATAGTTCACCGAAGGTGGAAGAGCAACCGTCTCCGCTACCCTCAACGGCGGCGAATCCACGGCTACACCAGCGACATCAAACAGAACAACAGGGAGGATTGCCGAATATGGATATATCGATCAGCCAATCTAAAAAGCCGCAATTTTTGAAATCCATCGACGATTTGGGTACGTTATCAGCTGCAGTAGACGCTTTCAAACGCCAATTCGACGATCTGCAGAAGCACATTGAGTTCATAGACAACGCAATTGAGTCTAATCTCAAGAGTAACGGCGTCGATCTCACCGCCTCTCCCTCTTGTAACTCGCCGGTGTCTCCTCCGCGGAATAGTGCTTCCGCAGAGACCACCGCGACTGTTGGCCAGTTGGTTCAGGAACCTGAGGAGAATGTATCGGAGATGTCGAATAAGACGGAACCGCAACGTTTGTGCCGATTGTCGTGTAGCAAAGGCCTACGTAAATACATCAATGCTAATATCTCTGATCGAGCTAAGCTAATGGCAGAGATTCCAGCAGCGTTGAAGCTCGCTACGGAGCCAGCGAAGTTCGTGTTGGAATGCATTGGGAAGTTTTACATACAAGGGCGTAAAGCATTTACTAAGAATTCTCCTATGAGCTTAGCGAGACAAGTTTCGCTTATCGTTCTTGAGGCTTTTCTTTTAATGCCAGATCCTGGTGAAGACAGAATTAAGAGTTGTATAAAAGATGAGGCCGAGATGGCTGCTAATGCGTGGAGGAAAAGACTAATGGGTGAAGGACGATTAGCTGATGCGGACCAAATGGATGCAAGAGGTTTGCTTCTACTAATTGCTGGCTTTGGGGTTCCTTCAAAATTTAGGAGTTTGGACTTGTTTGATTTGGTAAGGCAGAGTGGTTCGAATGAGATTGTGGGTGCTCTAAGACGATCACGCTTCCGTGTCCCTGTGATTTCAGGTACCATATTCTGTCTTCACTCTGATGAATTTCATTGCAAAGGTGGTTCCTTTTGTTGATAGAATCGATCAGCATCAACTTTTATCTTTGTTTTTCGGTAAGCTTGGTTGTAGAGTTGTGTGTACAATGCAATAAACTAGGAGATCACGTCACATTTTAGAGTGCCATTAAAAGGAATAAAGCTGCACATTCACAAAATTGTAGCTTTTGATATTGCAAGTGAAAATCATTGAATTCGCTGTTCGATACTATGTAAGCCTTACGCAATGCCAACTTAAAGGATTGATTAACTGGTCCTTACACAATATTCCATGTTCATAGGTATTGTTGAATCAATTATGAAGCGTGGAATGCATATTGAAGCTCTTGAGGTGGTTTATAGCTTTGGGATGGAGGATAGGTTTTCAGCTTCTTCAGTTTTAAGTTCAATCTTAAGGATGAGCAAGGAGTCATTTGAGAGGGCAAAAGAGAAAGCTCAGTCGTCCATGGCATTTGTATGACCCTCCTTGCGCATTCTGTACCTTCATGAACTCTCTTCTCTCATCTGAATCTAACCATTGTTGGTTTTATTTTCTCAACAGAAAGAGGCGAGTGAGAAGCACCTAGCGGCGTTATTATCAGTGATGCGGTTTATGGAGGCTCACAAGTTAAATCCAGAGAAAGAAGTACCAGGGTGGCAGATCAATGAGCGAATCATTGAGCTGGAGAAGGACACTTTGCAGCTCAACAAGGAGATAGAAGAGAAAGCAAGATCAATCAATCTAATGGAGGAAGTGATGCTTACCAAGAGATTGTATAACGAACAGATGAAATGTCCAAGGTTGTCACCCATGGAAATGCCACCCGTTGCTTCGTCATCATATTTTCCTATCTACCGTGATCGAAGCTTTCCTAGTCAGAGAGACGAAGATAGAGATGACATCTCAGCTCTTGTGAGTAGTTACCTTGGCCCATCAGTATTGTTTCCTCATCGCTCAAGTGTCAGGAGATCCCCTGAATATGTGGTTACGTCTGGTGGGTTAGGAAGAAGTGTCTCTACATATGAACATATGGCTCCAAATTCATACTCTCCAGTTCATGGACAGAGACTTCCTCGACAGTACTCTCCGATTGACGAACAAAGACTCGCACGGCAGTACTCTACTTCAATTCACGGACACCAACAAATACCATCTGGTCTACAAATGGTTTACGGACATTCATCATCTGTAGAAAGATATTTGGGTTTGCCCAATGACAGATCTCCCCACAGGTCTCCTCGTAACTCATCACTAGACCACATAAGAGGAATGTAAATATGTTGCAGACTTTTTGTTTGTTTGTTTAGGGCAGTCATTTTTTCCCCATAGTAATCTCAAAATTAATTTAGAGTTAAGAGGCTCGACCATACAAAATTTTTGTTCTACGTAACTGACATTTCAGATGCTAATGTTGTATTCTTCTCAGATTTTAGTCTGCCTCAGATACATCTATATCATTATCTAAGTAGACCTCTGGCTCTTCATCATCTGGATTCTCTTCATCTTCTGTATCTGTTCCTTCTTGTTCTCTATGCACTGCTCGTGCGATTGCACTTTCTAGCCTTGCGCTCACAGTTTCCCACGACACAAGCTTTTCCATGTATGTATTTATGTATTCAGCTCTTCGGTTCTGCGTAGAACACAACAAACGTGAGACCTTTGCGTTTAAATTTAGTGAAAAGAATTTGACATGTTTTGTTACCTCGAAATCCAGATAGTAAGCATGCTGTTTGGCACAGAGAGGGAAAAAGAAAACTAAGTCAGCAATGAAGAAACCAATCTTTCTAGGTGAAATTGAGAGAGAGAGATGAATAGCATATATTATACCTCCCAGGTATCAATGGTGAGAAGCGGCTGCACATAAAGGAGAGACCAAATGTAAGAGGAAATAAGAAATCTATAGTAGCCAACAACAAAAAATTTCTCCATATTGGTAGATTAGAAACTTACCGAATAATCCCATACGAGAGGGTTTACTGCGTTAGGAGTCTTCACTATTACAAGCTTCTTGTCTTCCTCTGTTGGGAGTGGATTTACAGCATTTGCAACGTCAAGTCTATTCGCCTTGTCTGCATCAATAGATCCCCAGAAACTTAAGTAACTGATTGTTGAGGCTTTCCATATTTAGAAAGGGAAAAATCGTTAAAAACACTCACATGCAAGCCATGTCCAACCCGAACCAAAATTAGAGGCTGCAGCCGACTTGAACCTTTCCAAAAATTTGCCAAAAGACCCGAAATCTCTCTCTATTAATCTGAGGAGATCTCCAGTTGGCTTTCCTCCACCTCCAGGTTGGATAGATTCCCAGAAGAACTCGTGGTTCCATGCCTGCAATCCCCTCAAATGTATAAAATTCACATTCAATCCATAGTAACCAACCCATCCCAAATTAAGAAACTTACCACTATGACCAGTGGTTCAAATCTGGAGCAAGACATGAACCCATTTATCCTGAATGTTATTTCTTGTCCGATTTACAGTTTACAAGAAACTATATGCGTCATGTCAATTCATGTAACCAAGTGATTTCTTGTTACTGTTAATGGTATCTATCTATGGCAATAGATCCACTTAACCTGAAGATTATCAACCCTAATACTGCCACTATACGTATACAATGTACTTATGGGTTCCAGTCTAATTCTTACAGATTAAAACTGTTCTTTTACTTCAGAAAAAGAAATTAAACGGTGGAAAGCATTATTGCATTTACTTGTGCAGCGTTGTTGAAGGCAGGAAGCATATTGCCTCTGTTGTATGAAAGAAGCACCACTTCTTCTAATGACAATCCATCTAAATCTGTGCCTACGATTTGCTTGTTCAGGTTCTCTACGTAAGTTCTGTGATGTTTTCCCCAGTGATAATCCAAAGTTTCTCGGCTCATATGCGGTTCCAGAGCATCCTAAAACAAAACAAAATACCGAACAATAGACACAAAGTGAGAAGCATCTCCCATATGGTTCCAAAGTAGCAACCTCAACGATTCTTTGATTTAATTAAGTAAGATTCACAGTGTTTTTATTCATATTTAAACAGAAAGGTCATGTTTCATCATGACTTCAATATCAGAGTCGGTGTCAACCTACAGCCTTATGTCACTACTGTATTATTAGTACACAAACGAATTCTGATTCAATAATATGATTATATCAACCAAAATCTAAAACTTATAACTTGGGTCTCTTATAATCTACTTGTTTTCAACTCTCTTAAACAATAAATTCTAGAAAAACGTACAAGAGCATATGGAGGCGGCTTCAGCTCATATCCCGCTGTGATAACACCGGAAACAGCCACCTTTGTCGAGCATCGTCTCTGCGCAATAAACCAAGAGATGTGTTTTGAATTTTCTTAGAATTATTATTCCCTATTCCGACTACAAGTTCTAGAGCTGATATCTTAAAAACAAAAGAAGTTCCAAGTTTTATTCAAGCATTTCATCAAACACTATCCCTGCATAGTTCCTTAGTCATGGTTTAACTTAAAATAGAATTTATCAACTGATTTTGGAACTTTGAGGGTTGAAAAGACTAACCTTTTCGTTTCTTTTCCATTGCATTCGTCGGTTTGGCCCTGTAACTCACCAAAAAAAGACCATTTAACAACCCAAGTTTCATACTGAACGAGAGAAAGAAAGAGAGAAATATAGATTAGACCATGAGAATGAAGAAGCAGAGGGCACGAGAGAGATAAGGAAGTGACTCTCACTGCAACTGTCATCATCTTTCCGCAGAGCTTATGCTGATTTATGTATTGTATGTAATAAAATATATGCGCCTTCTTATCTCAAGTTAACTTCTTTTTTTTCTGTTTTTTTTTTTTGTGTTAGTAAACCAGATCAAGCATATACCTTAAATAGAACATCTAAAAGAAATAATTTGTTAAAAAAGCAATTGCCTTGTTATTAGATAACAATTACGTAAGATCACGATTCACATTGCTTGGGCATAGGGTATTCGACATATTGAGGTCGAAGTGGATTCTAAGATAAGTTGTGGAGTTTCTCAAGATAGAGACTGCAGATTCGCATTTTTTGTCTATTTCTCTTAGTATAGTTGTGTTATGATTTTATATCAAGAGATTTTATAGTTCGTTTTTCACATATGTATAAGAATGCTAATCGTTTTGTCAATGGATTAGCAAACTATGTATTTTCGATGGTTTTTTATTCATTACCTATATGTATTTGTATTTGATTTTATGATTTATGCTAATAAAACATGGAGATTTTTTCCTTTTTCACGACCAAAAAAAGAAAAGATCGAGATTCAAAAGAGATTTTAAGAAGTGAATTTTAGACTTTTAGTTTATAAATCAAGTGTTGTCAATCTAATTATTGATAAAAAAAAAGGAAAACATACATAAGATATAAAAAAACTATATATTCTGAAAACTATGTCTAAAAGACAAAACATTACTCTTCTCTCCCCGTAGTGTAGCTTTTGTAGACGTCGCTTTGTCTTCCGATCATCTTTTCCGGTGGCCGGTGTTTCTCACAGCCACCGGAAAAGGAATCCTAGTGTCCAGCTCTTCCTCCCTTGGCCAGTTTCAATTGGTTTCATGTGTTTACGCTCGCGGATCTGGGTTTCTCTTCTCTTGCTCAATTGTGGGTCTTCCCGCCGGTGACTATATGGTCGGAGATCGCCTCAGTTTCTTCCTATCTTCTGATTGGGGACGGAGGATCTAGGAAGGGAGCATGAGCTTTCATCGTCCGCCTTTGTCTCTGTCGGGTGAGTCTTGCTGGAAGTGTTGCGTTGGTTCTCCATCTTTCTTCTTGCCGGCCCTTCTAGGTGAGCTTCGGCCATTCTCCTCCTCTCCTCAATCGTTCCCCTTTCGCCTAAATCTTAGCTCGAGGTCTGCTAGATTTAGTCACTTGAGTCGATAGGTGCTCTAGGACTACTAGGCTTCTTGTGAGTCTTTTATGTGTCTTTAGTTTGAGTGGTTAGTGAGTTGCGTGCCTAGATGCTTCTTAGCTTGAGGTAGTTCCCAGATCTGTTAGTGTTGGCTCTTTCGGTTTTTATTGTGTTTGTTTACCTCTGTAATTTCTCCGGTTAGGCTTCCTTTGGGTCAAGTTTCTCGCTGTTTTCTTCCGGCGTATTTGCTAGTACCTCTCACGGGTTTACCCGTTCCTCCCATTTACTTTCGGATCTTTAAGTTTCAATCTTCTTCTAGGTCTTTCTCTGGTTTTAGGTGTTGATTTTCCTTTTTAGTTTTCATTTCAATAAGTGTTGGTAGTCACCATCCAGATTTCGTCGTCGTTTTTCAGCCTTTTTCCATGTTTTAGATCTGATATACGTATCAGTATTGTCAATTTCCATCAAGGTTGTTGGTGACTATGTGTTGATGTGCTCTTTGCTAACTTTTGGAGGAGTAAATCTTTGCTTTGTCAGAGTTGCCTGAGTTGGTATTCACAGATGATTTTCAATGCCAAAATATATTTAGATTCAACCCTTACGAAGGAAATTGTAGTGGAACTCGTCTGATTTACCGTTAATTGGATGACCTTAAAGAGTGCTTACTAGTCATTATTTCGGCGAAGCTACTTTGATGGTGTACCAAAGTTCTGCTTGACGGAACACATATTGGACGACACGTAGGCGTCATTTCACATATTCGGGCATGTTTGCCACTGCATATTGCCTTGCTAATGGGCTTTGTTTGTTTACCTTAAATGCCCAACTCTTTCTATTGTAACCTACCAACTTGGCCTTGGACCACTTTATTTAATAAAACACCTCTTTACGGAAAAAAAAAAGACAAAACATTTCCGAACATAAGAACAACCTAAATAAAAGCACTATAATAGATAATTTTAACAAAACTGATTAAAAAAATGCTACCTACAATCCGAAAGAGAAGAGCCAACCACAAAAAACTAGGAGAGCAATCAAAATGGTTAAGAAAACTTTCAATAGCTAATCCGGCAAGAAGAAGATGGAAAACATAATCGTTCCCACTGATCCTCTTAAAAACATAGAAATCAAAACAAACGACCAAATGATGTCTCAATAGAAACTTTAGAAGACTATACTTTGATCGGATTTT
The DNA here is from genome assembly GCA_963920545.1 of Lepidium didymum. Taxonomy (NCBI): domain Eukaryota; kingdom Viridiplantae; phylum Streptophyta; class Magnoliopsida; order Brassicales; family Brassicaceae; genus Lepidium; species Lepidium didymum. Next base: position 4,049,144 of record OY986986.1, read on the forward strand.
GATTGTAGAAACAAATATCAAATCAAACCTCTGCTACATTAAATGTCAAAAAAGAGGATCATTGTATACAATTGTAATAACCCAAGTAAAGACCAAATTATCAATTTTACAATTTAGAATATGTGGAATTAAACTGAGATGAATTATGAGTTCAATACATTCTGTTTAGCAGAAAGACGACTATCAATTACACCTTTCGGCCTAATTTTAGGCTCTGACTCACCTTCCGTGGACGAATCTTGTGGAGGAACCCTTGGATTTTCGGGGCATTCGATTCTCACCAATGTTTGCGTTAGTCAAGCCGGCATTCTCACTATGCATTTTTTTTTGCATTGGGCTCTTTCATTAACTGATAGAAAGATCAGTTAGTCTACTATATTTTTTCTTTAAAAAAAGATAAGAAATGGTTCCAAAAAAAAAATAAAAAAAGTTAATTTTAATTCAACTCGCCCATGTAAATTGAAAAGATAAGCCACTCAGAATAGACATCATTTTCAGTAACTCTATGATACATGTGGTAAAATCTACCTTTTAGAGAAATATTTCTAATTTTATGTGCAATATATTATAATTGCTTTCGTTGTTTTAAAAAATAAAATTTTTTGTAAGAGATTAAAATTAAATAATTATATTTTAGAATTGAAAATAAACTGGAATATGATTGATTTAATTTTAATCTCTTACAAAGATTTTTATTTTGCAAAGCAACGAAAACAATTTTAATCGAAACTTAGATATATATATACACGCTTAGACTTAGAAATTCTTGTTTAGAGTTTATACTGGATCTCTTGACTACAATAAGTGAATACGATATGGGGATTATACTTTTATGTCTAACATGATTTTGGACCTCACAATTGTAAAAAAGAAACACTACACAATAGCAAATTGGAAGACTAGCAAAAAAGAGTTGTGGTAACTATTTCGGATAAGTTTTAAAGTTTGTAAAGTCTCGAGTAAAAATATCTCGAGTAATTAGGAGAAATAAAAATCCAAGGAATTAAGAGACTGTTTTTTTTTTTTTACATTTCATCTACTTCTTTTCTACCATACATGTGTCATGGCTATCAAACCATCAAATTAAATGCATGAACCGTTTCAAAACTAGAAATTCTTTTTAAAAAATCACAATTATCAATTAGGAAACAAAAAATTGTTGACTATAAAACTAAATGACAAAAATACAAAAGTGGAAGAAAATGTTTGATATCATCAAATTAAATATGTCCAATTAGGCCATAAAAATATTTTGACTTTTATTGCATTAATTTCCAAAATTACAAAGATTATTAATTAGAAAACCAGCTCATATACGTTACTCCAACCTAATTACTATCTATGCTCAATTTTTTTCCTCATAAGTCAGAATACAACACAACCAATCACTTAAGAAAAAAATTCACTCCCAACATAATCATTCTACTATATATACGTTGGACTTCTCAAGTCTTGTGATTGTGTTGTTGCATAGTCCTCTTCAAAAATATGTCTAACAAGAGTGTGTTTTTTCTCTTATTAGCTCTATGCATCGCAGTCTCGGTTAATGCTCAGGATCCAGGTCCAGGAATACCTGGTATTCCAGGAATTGACATGGGCAAATGTTTAGCAACAGTACAAGATATTCCTGGTTGCTTTTTTGAGATCAGACAAAGCATATTCAGCGGCCACTTTAGTATCATAGGTCCAGCCTGTTGTAAAGCTTGTCAAGACGCTGAAGCCAACTGCGTACCAAAAATTCCATTGACTGGTCCTTTGTTCCCTCCTCTTCTTACGCAGCAATGCTCCCCAAAACCTGGTGATCCAGCCACCACCGATCCTCCAGCCACCACTGGTCCTCCCGCCACCACTGGTCCTCCAGCCGCCACAAGTCCTCCAGCTGCAACAGATCCTCCAGCCGCCACGGGTCCTCCAGCCGCAACCGGTCCTCCAGCTGCCACCGGTCCTCCAGCCGCCACCGGTCCTCCAGCTACCCCTGGCACAGGAGGATGTCCATATTGGTTTTGTTAACATTGTTTCTCAGTATTTGTTTAGTCCTATCATTGTACTAATAAAGTGTCTCCCCTTTCTTATGTTATGTTCAGTTTATGCAATCTCTAAGTAGAGCCGTAGAGGCCTTGCTTTTGATTGATTATGAACGATTCATAAAATATGTCAACGCATTTGATTGATCATTGAATCATATGTACTTTAATGTGTCTTATCAATCATACATTTTGATATAGTGATACTCTCAATGGTGTCATTTAGATCCTTGATATATATGCAAGAAACTCAGATTTCCCACAAAAGATATACTGATTCTGGTCGGATTTCTGACAGAAACCGGATGATATACAGAAATTGTCTGGATATTAGATATTGCCAATGCTTTCCAAGATGATGATGAATACATACATAGCTTCTTTAGTTTCTTTCAGTTACACCACATTGAATATCTATGATCAAACAAAAAAGTTACAAAATAATTGAAAGATTCCAAGCTCATCAAGCCCAAACTCTTTTCCTTGGGGAAAGATCAGAAGTCTTGATATCATCTATTTTAGCAGCTAGTATGAAATCGTTCATGCTCAATCCTCCTACATTGTTCATTCAATAATCAAATCAACAACAAAACCATGTTGAGAAACCATACAATAGAGAACTCAAAAAGATGCAGGAGAATGTTTGTTTTTATATGTTGACATACCAATGGAAGTGGTGGAGAGTTCAGCTCGAACTTGAGTAGGACTCTCCACATGAAGAGAAGGGTAATGACCAGAAGCTTCAGCAACCTTATTAATCCTGTTTATGAGCTCAACACCGCACTCGGAATCTCTTACTTTCCACATGCATCTTATTTTTAAAACCCTAGCTTCATCCTCCACTATACTCCATCCCAAAACCTGAAAACGTTTACATAGTAACAATCATAGAGATTTGAGATTGCAGATCATTAGAGTTGTACAGATATATGAACACAATATGCAAACAAAACCAGTCCACTTTGATAGTAAAAAGACTATGACTTTCGTAAAATTCAGATTAATATCATTACACTTAGCAATCTAAAGACTAGTTCATAAGCTATAATTGAGTCTTCATGGATTCCATTTAACCAATAACAACACATGACCCTTCATGATAATAAGTTGATAAATCTTCTTTGGCTTATCTATTTCGGATCAAGTCTCTATCTTTCTCCACTAGATGATTCGTTGGAATTTTGAAACTAATCCCTTGGTTCAATCAAATCATCACACATTTTAATTAACCGACCAACATTGTGAATCAAAATTCACTAAAATGATTTAGTAATAAGGGTAATATTATATGCAAACATTAACCTTGTGGAGGAGTGTTTTGGCTTCAGCAGCGGATAAAGGAGGCTGTGAAGGCGAAACAGGGGAGCATTCAAGTTGAGAGAGAGACAAAACAGAAGCGTTTGGTATCAAAATCTTGTGTTCTGTGCTTTGGCACCCCAACACTTTGTCTCCGAATTGACTTGCTATCTCCTCCGGGTAAGGGTCTCGAGCTCCAAAATCGCCGAGAAAATCCTGCGCTAAATTATTCCGGGTTATCGTTAATCGGCCCAGTTTCCGGTTATTTCTACTCGCAATTGGTGGTGATAAACCCAAAAATTTAAGGATGGTGGACGGAGGTTGACGGAGGAGGAATGAGGATAAGGAGATGTGACACAGCGGTGATGACGTGGCAGACATCGGAGATTGTGTTTGCTCCCGAAGATAAGAGTTTTGGTTTCTGGGAGAGGGAAATTAAATTCAGACCATTGAGTTTGAGTTAAATGGGTGAGGTGCCACGTCATCTTTTATGGGACCCACCTTGAGTCAAGTGGGACTTTTTTGACACGTCACTTTTTTAATCCAATAAGCCCATTGGGCCGGGGTTTAAGAACGTTGTACTTGTATCCATTTTGGTGAAGTGCCATATCATCTTCAGTAGGACCTACTTTACACGTCACGTTTTTTCCATCATTTAAGCCCATTGGGGTTCTTAAATGTCCAGTCTTGGTGAATCTACTTAAGATTTTTTAATTCCAAAATTATCCTTTTGGGTATTTGAAATTACGAACAAACCTTCCCTTTCGTTCCCGATTTCAAGCCCTAAAATTCCGAAACTTCTGTTTCTCGCTTTTACGACAGTCGCCGAGTGAGAGATAGCGAGAGAGAGAAAGATAAAGAGATGCCGCTTCCCGATGAGCAAGAGCAAGAGCAGGAGCACGAGGTGTACGGTGGAGAGATCTCAGAGGAGGAGGAGGAAGAAGGAGAAATGGATACAGAGGAGTACGAAGAACACGGTGGAGAAGAAGGTGCTGCTGCCGGAGATGAGGAGCTTGAACCTGGCTCTAGCTCTAAGGTATTTTGATTTCTTCGATCCAACTTTCCCTTATCTAATTGACACGTCTTGTTCGCCATTATACTTACTGTGTTCCTTGCTTTGATGGTTGGATAGGACTTGGAGGATATGAAAAAACGAATTAAGGAGATCGAGGAAGAAGCTGGAGCTTTGCGTGAAATGCAAGCCAAAGCTGAGAAAGATATGGGAGCTGGTCAAGGTTTGTGCTTATAAAACATATGAATAATCTTTCTTCTTAATGCATATCTTGACAGATTAGGTTTAGAAGATATCTTCATAGATTTGGTTTAGAACATATCTTGTTAATTATGCTGTTGCGTGTGTTTACGTATGGGAGCATTTTAATAAATCAACGAATCTTCCAAGAAATTTTATGGAGTTTGGGTATGGTAATTTCGTGTTTCGGTGCTGAAAATTATTGAAACAAGTCTCTTCTATTAGGCAAGATTACCCTGAGATAATTGGTTCATTGTCCTTTCTGACTATAGTATTGCTTTTGTTTACGTGTTGGAACCTTTTAGTGAATCAATTTAGTGGATTTTGGGTATTGGGAAGGAAATTATTAGTAGTTTCGTATTTTGGTGCTGAAGTCAATGCACTTTTCTGTTATTGCATATAAATAAAGATCCTTCAAGTGGTGCTAGTTCGGCTGAGAAGGAGGAAGTGGATTCACGATCAATATATGTCGGCAATGTGAGCCTTCCACCGTTAATTTTTTTTCATTTATTTCTGTTTGCATCTTTCCCAAAGAAAATTTGTATATGTTCTTTTTGGTATCAATGAAATTTTGAGGCTGGTTGTTTGTTTTTCTGTCTCTAGTAATTGCTAAACCTCATGTGTGAAGCATTAGTCCCCTATGATTATTTTATCTTTTCTATGTATTTGATTTTGCTTTTATTAGGTGGACTATGCATGTACTCCAGAGGAAGTCCAGCAGCATTTTCAATCCTGTGGGACAGTGAACAGAGTTACAATTCTGACAGATAAGTTTGGTCAACCTAAAGGTTTTGCATATGTCGAATTTGTGGAAGTAGAAGCTGTTCAAAATTCTCTTATCTTAAATGAGTCAGAACTGCATGGTCGTCAGATAAAGGTACAACTTTGTTCACTGACATGGATCAATTGTCTTTTCTTTAATCAATTGTCACTACTAAACCTTGTGTTATCGATTTTCAGGTATCTGCAAAGAGAACTAACGTCCCCGGAATGAAGCAATTTCGAGGAAGGCGTTCCTTTAGACCCATGAGAGGGTTCATGCCAGGACCTCCATTTCATCCTCCATATGCTTATGGGTGCGTTCGAGTAGCTTCACTGTCTCTTCTCTTTTAATCAAAACGGCTGGGTTTTATTTAGTGCAGGAGAGTTCCTAGGTTTGTTCATAAATTGACAATAGTTTATTGTTTGTGCAGGAGAGTTCCTAGGTTCAGACGGCCTATGCGCTACAGACCATACTGATTAGGCAAATTGGTATCAAAAGTAGCTACCTTTCAGGAGAGGCACATCATTAACCTGGTTCATCGGGCGCTGCAGTTGCTTCTCCGATTAACAGAATTGGGTTGAAGAAAGAATTTTATGGCAGAGAGAGGCAAGAGGGAATATATATTCTAGATTTTCTGTACAATATTTGATGACAAGATCAACAATTTGAGTTCTTTGTTTTTAATTTTCAACACAAGTCATGACTCTAGCTTTTCCCATTGAGAATTTACATCCAACTTTAGTAAAAACCAAGTTACTGCGATTTGAAACTTTCATTAGGTCTGTGTGTTTTGGTTAGATTTTAGTCTCTATGGTTCAGTCATTAATGCAATTTTTGGGGTTATAAAATAGTAATACTAATTTTCCAAAACAAAAAAACGTTACTTCTACGACCAAAAAAAATGATAAACCTTATTTCTTGCTAAATGATCTAGTATTTATTTTGCCAAAAAATGAAAAATTAAGTGAAATCTATCTATATTTACAGCAATCGGGTTGTAAAATTAAGGTAATATAAAATTGTTGAGAAAACTTTATAAAGAGACTCGTTAAACCCTTTTGGATTTGTAATAAACCTTCAACGACGCTTCTCTTCCTTCCTCTGCGCCGCTTATAAACGACCTTTCGGTGTTTAACCTCTCAAGCAAGCTTCTTTAGCTTTAATCTTAAGAGGATTTTCGGTTTCCAAAAATATTGAGTTGATCGCGGCAAAATAGAAAACCCTAATCTCGCGGTATTTGTTAAGACCTATTAGTTTCTCAGTGTTCATCATCATCAACCAACGGCGTGTGAGAAAATGGGTCAGGACAGCGATCAGAATAAGAACAAGAAGAAGAGAAATAGAAGCAATGAGAATGACAAAGTAGTAACTCATGAAGAGAAGGTTGTAACTCAGGAGAATAAGAAGCAGAAGCAGCAACAAGTACAAGGGAATAGTAATCCAAGCCAGAAGAAGAATAGCAAAGGACTTTTTCCTTACGGAAACTACAGAAATTACTATGGCTACAGAGTGAGTTTCGTTGTTTCTTATCAAATTCCAATTTTTGATGGTAAAATCTTAGTACCATATTTGGCTTAGTATCTGATGGAATGCTTTTGATAAAACATAATGTGATAGATTAGCCATGATACGGATGAAGATCCTCGCCTTAAAGTATTGAAGAAAGAATGGTTTGTGGGCAAGGACTGTCTTGACATTGGCTGCAATAGCGGCATTATGACTATCCATATTGGTATTTTCTCCTTGTAATCATCATAGACTGTTCCATATTACTCAAGAGCATTGTACTTTTCTTCTTCAGTACTACTATCTATGCCTATTGTAGGTGTAGATTTGCCCTTTGTGAAGATTAGTTAACCTAACTAGGATTTTGTAGAAAGCTATACTTGTTGAGAGGTTGCTTGGTTTCCTAGATAAGGAAATGTTCGGAATTGGTTATTGTTAGGTGTGTCCTTCTGAGAATGATATATCAAAGTGTGATTGGACTTTTATTCTGGCTGACATCTCTCTGTTCTGTTTTCTTTAATGGTTATTGATTTAAGCTGTTGGCATCTCCAATTATAGTTGTTACTTGACATGTATATTTTCCATTTCTGCAGCTAAAAAGTTTGGTTGCCGGAGCATTCTTGGCGTTGATATTGATGCAAGTAAGAACTCTTTTCTGTCATAGTTTCTCTACATAATGTTGGAGTAAATTATCATTCACATCTGCACAAAAGGTTTTGTTTGATCTAATCAAGAATCTCATATCAAGTCTAACTCAAGAACAGTATATACTATTTCTGAAACATCCATTAGTTTTTCTTGCCTAAGTAATCATTTCCTGTGCATCTACATGAATTTTCCTTGATTGAAGATCGCATTGAGGATGCTTATTGGCATCTTAGGAAGTTTGTCAGGATGCAGAATTCGGCTAAGCCAAGTGAAAAGGAATCTAGCTCCGAGGGTGTGGATAAAGAACATGGTTCAAAGGAGCAATCTATTTCTCTCCATAATGGCGAGGCAAAGTCAGAGAGCCCAGAAACTAAAGACCTGTCTCAGATTGTGTCCTTTAAGAAAGAGAATTTTGTTCAAACCCGAAATCTTGACGAGAATCGCTATGATACAATTCTATGGTAATTGCCTTTCCTCTTTGCCCCAGTTCTTTTGGTAATGCTCATATCTCAACGTGTATGTGAATTTCCAACTGTAGCAAAGTCTTGCAGGAGGTTTCTAGTTAAACAATCTTATCTAACTAAGCCAATATAAAATGAGGTCTCATTTTAGTTGAAATCAAACTTCCTCTGTCTTCGACTCTTGTTTATCTAATGATGAATCGAGAATAATAATATATTGATGATATGTTTCTTTTTTTGATGCAGTTTGAGTGTGACCAAATGGGTTCATTTGAACTGGGGTGACGATGGTTTGATCACCTTATTTTCAAAAATCTGGCGTCTTCTTCATCCGGTATCTAATATTATACTCAAGTTAAGTGTCCTAATTACTTGCTTTCATATGCGCAATTGACAATTGGCTTTGCTTTTTAGGGTGGTATCTTTGTAATGGAACCTCAGCCTTGGAAATCTTATGAAAACAATCGCCGAGTGTCAGAGGTGTGATAGACGAAAATTTATTTCTAACTATTCAAGTTAGCTAGATATATAGTTTAAATTTGTGTTTTCCTGGTGTATTTGCAGACAACTGCAGTGAATTACCGAACCATTGTTTTACGTCCAGACAGTTTCCAAGAAATTCTTCTGGATAAGGTACTTATACTCTTATTTCATTCCTTAGTTCACTCCTACTCCTACATTATCTATAAAATCTGCCAAGCATAGATTAACTGTTGTTCAAAGTTAGCATCAAGAATTTCAGGTTAAACTCTAGCTCAAAACTAATTTGTGCAATGGAGTAGTCCGGGCTGCCATTGTTTTGGGTCATATAATGTCGTTGATAAATTTGGGGTGGATCGTAATGTTCCTGTGCTTATGTTTTGGTTTTGCCACAGATTGGGTTTAGAACAGGGGAAGATTTAACATCAAGCTTGTCTGGCGCAAACAAAGGGTTTGATAGACAGATCCTTGCATTCCAGAAATGAACATAACAACTAGATGCCTCATTGAAGAAGAAGAACAAGTAATTGAGTTTTTGAAAAGCCTTAGTAGAAATTAAATTAATATGCTATGACTTGGTTGAACAAAAGGTACGAGAACATTTACTAGTCACCTTATATCTAATATGTAATCCATTTTGCTACAGCTTAGGCTCTCTAATCTAATTCCACAGTGGTCTTTCTTTTTGTATATGTTCATGCTAATGGCACAAAACATGATTCGAGAAATGAATGAAACTTTGAACCTAATGAGTAAACTTAATACTTTTCATTCAATCATCGTACTTGTTGATCATGTATACAGTTACCACAAAAATGTTTGTAATTAGACTTACAGTTCCCTGGCTAAGAAATAGGAAATAAATGTGGTTAAAGAGATGCCCAAGATGGATAAGGACATTCATATTCCCATCCAGTTCCAGAGTATTGAATGCAATGTAACCACAAAGCCTCGTCATGCTCCTCGTATCTGCATAATTTTGAAATATGAGAAGCCATTTGGATCCATACAATAAGAACACACAATGGTGGTTATATATCTGTTTTTCTTTACCCTTGTGGAATCAATTTTGGGCAGTTTGTGCACAATGGATCAATGCTGAAATCATCACTGGAATATACGTAATCGTCCTCCGAAACTATCTTTCTCTCACCCGCATCAATTCTTTTTGCAATATAGGTCTCAAGATTATCAATATGTCTTCTGCGATAAAGAGGGTCATTTGCTATAGGATGCCCTGTATATTGTAGATGCACTCGTATCTACAAATGTCAAAAAAGAAAATGATAAAAATCAAAGCCCAAATTCTCTCTTATGGACTCTCCTCATGGCTAATGAGATCCAAAGATTGAAGCTTTGTTAATTTTTACCACTACATATGTACAATGGCTGATCAAATCTGCATTATGTATTATGTATCGTCACTTGCTTACTTGATGAGTTCGCCCAGTCACTGGTTCACACAAGATGAGGCTATGGGTCCCATTTGTTTCGATTCTCGTAAACTTAGTACACGCAGGCTTCCCCTTCACTTTCTTATCATCACCACTTGATTTGGCATCCTGTGTAAATCATACGCACTTCGATGTTTGACTTTACAAGTGTCAAATGGAAGACTTTATGTTTTGTATCTAGATGCATCATGTTGCTTTACCTCTGCTGTGCTTCTTCCTTCGCTACCATTGTAATTTATGTTGGCGTCAACTACTATCTGACATATCAAAGTCATGCAGCTACATCAAATGACGTTCAAACCAAAAGTCACAGGTGTTAAACAATAGCTACTTTTGAGATAACTTTGGCAGATTTATTATGATTGGCCCCAAACTAAACTAAATCAACCCAACCAGTATTCAGATCATTTTTGGTGTTGATCACCGTAGTATGTATATGAAGTGGGTAACTAGAAACAGTCCACAGTTATCAGTAAAATCAAAAGGACTTCTGACCTCATCTTCTGGGAATACGCCAATAACCTTTGCAATATAACGTTTCTTCACCATTCCACCCTCAATCTGAAACCATGAAGATTGATACTAAGATGATGTTTATATTTACCACAGCTATGACATCTTAAAAAATATAGGAATATAGTTTGACCAAGCAAAATGAGATCAGTTTTACGAGTACCTGTTGTCTGAAAAAATCAGCTTTTGCAGCAGTTCTTGCTATGATGAGCAATCCAGAAACTAAACGGTCTAATCGGTGAATAGCTGTAAAATGATGCAAGGACAACTCACATTGCATTACTTCTATAAAGGTAAACTAAAGCTATGTATCCTTGTCTAAAAACTATTGGCTGGATACGAAATAGAGGGCCTAGATCATGCTCTGCATCAAGGATTCCAACAACTGTGTTCTTGCGGTATTGACCACATGGATGTACCTGTTCAAAGTTGTTACCAGAATATCAATCTCACACCACAAAGACATTAAACATGTATACGTAGACATTCAAACAGTAGCTAGTAGAAGAAGCAGATTATAATGGCATATAGTCAAATTCAATAATTCTAAAACAAAAACACGTTCCACCTTCTCCAGAGACTACATGAACAGAAAATATATCCAAGGGAATACTCACAGGAATGGAAGCTGGTTTGCAGACGGTAACAACGTCAGGTTCTTTATGAAGGATCACTACATCATCAGTCATCACCGGCGGTTCATGCCTGAAACCTTTCACATATTTAATATACATTCAATGCAAATACAAAACTGAGGTGAAGCTAAACAAGAACAGAGAATTGCATCTCGATTGCAAATAGGAAAAGCAACCACCTGTGAAGGAAATGCGTAATCTTTTGAGAAGATCTCACAATGTAAGAGACTGGTACAATTTCTCCATCAACTTTGATTCTTCCACGTTTTACTGCACCAACCTGCAATCTTCAGGAAATCAAAATCCCACTCATACTTTATCATCAAACTAATTCCTTACAGATGAAAGGATGGGAAAAGAACATACATAATATTCACGAGGTCTGCCTTTAAATTCATCGGCAAATAAATCCACAATTGTTTTCCCTGTCCAGCGTTTGTTCACCTAACATTTAAGCAAATTTCAATCCCCAGTTTTATGAGCAAACAAAAACTTAGAGCTAAGAAGTAAGCTGAATTCAACTTACATGAGAAATGAACTCGAAGTAGTATGGCCTCACATGGCGTCTCCCTGAACAAACAAAATCACCAAAATCAAACCAGAAACAAATAGTTCTACTGAAGAGCAAAATAAAAGTAAATTAAAGGATTCGTTAATTAACCTCCATGGAAGATGTAGTCCTCCTTCTGTGACAGTTTCCAAGGTGGTGACTGCAATAGAACATCAGTAGTATTCATGGCGTTTGAGCTAGAAGACGCGGCCTTTTCTCCGCCGTCGTCGTTCTCGTCTTGCTGCTTTCGTTTCATTGTTAGATAATAGATTTAGGCGGAGGTCACTATCAAATCTAAATTGAAAATACATTTGGTTTGGTTCGGTTTAAGTATTAGATCATTTGGTTCGGTTTGGACCAAACCAGTTGATATTGCTCTAACCAAACGTTATTCACGTACAATATCACAAATGTGTGTCACAATATGCATTGCAAAAAAAAGACGGGTTTGGATCAAACCGGTTGCAATTTTGAGCCTTCGGGTAAAAATAAATTGGCTTTTTGGTTTTTTTTTTCTTGAATAAAGAAAAAAATAAATAATAAAATGATGACGTGGCATAGCATATCCATCCCCATCGCTTCTTCCTCACTGCTCCCCAAATTTCTTCCATTTCTGTAAAATTCTATTTCTCTGATTTGCATCATTTATCTCTACGAGCTTGAAGCTTTCCGATTCAATTCGTTTATCTGGAGATGCCTTCTTCGTTCTCCAAGCCGGCTTTGGATCCTTCTTCATCGCCTCCACAGTTTTCTCCTTTATTACAAAACAGCTCGGAGGGTGACCGCCAGCTTCGGGAAGCGGAGGAGAAGCTACGCGTTGCCATGGCTAATTTTCAACGTACACAACGCTCTACGGCGCGTGGATCTAATGTGGAACTCTGTGATCACTCTGACGTTTCCTGCGTCGCCAATGCCATCGGCAATCTCTGCCAGAGTTTCCTTCTCTCCTATGGCGTTAGAGTTGGGATCGGAATTCTTCTTCGCGCTTTCAAGCTCGCTAGGGGACAGTCTTATTCCTCGCTTCTCGATATCAAGGTGATTGTTCTTTTGGCTTTTGTTGCTATAAATGTTGGGTTTTGATGGGGATTTAGAGTCGTACAAGTCTGCTTTATGGTTCGATTTGATACGATTCTTTAGAAATTATGGCCATTGTGTCATTGACTTGGACAAAAAATATGAGATGTTTCAAATGTTGTTATGAAGAGGCTAAGGTGTTCAAATCTTGATACAAGCTCGATTATCTCTTCTTGTTCTCAAGCATTGTTATGTGTTCTTAATAATTCGAAAATAAGGATGAGTTTTCTAGTTGGGCTACAAACGTTTCTCTCTTTGTTAGATGCACCCGTGAGGTGTTTGATATTTGTCTAGGCTGTGTCGATAAAACTTGTTTCTCTAGCTTTCCGTTCAAGTTCTACTATTGGAGAGTCTTGGTATATGTGATTCAGTCAGACATGAAAAATGTTTGCAGCAACTTGTATCGGAGAAAGATTTGATAGTCAGGGAAGAGGCATGTCGTATTGGTCTGCTTTTTGGTGGCTTTACCGGCTCGTATCACGCCCTTAGATGCTGTTTGAGGAAATGGAGAAAGAAGGAGACGCCACTAAATTCGTAAGTTTTTTGTTTGTGTGAAGTTCGCTATTATTTATTGTTTATATTGTTGTATCTATTTTTCTTAGTGCTTGAATAGTATATTCCTTATTATGACGTTATTTAAGGGTGGAGCAGAGTCTTAGCAGGTTCAATTGCGGGTTTGTCTGTCTTGGCTTTAGATGATTCCAACCAGCGACGCACACTTGCTCTATACCTCTTCGCTAGATTAGGCCAGGTACCTCTAGTGGGAAAATATTGTCTGTCATAGGAATAATATTACTACAGAAATGTATTCTCGGAGTCTGATCTTTCTTTATCAACAGGCGGCTTATAATTCCGCAAAGTCAAAGAACAAGTTCCATCTTTGGGGAAGCCATTGGAGGCATGGAGATTCATTACTTTTCTCTCTTGCATGTGCCCAGGTAATTGAGATTCTTCTATCTTCTTCTGTTTTAGTGTACTGTATTGGAAGTATAGATGGTTAATAAATCCGTGTGATATTTTCTTCTCATCTATTGACTTCTTGTAGTGTGGAAAAGAAAAGCTTTGTGTATCATACATATTTCTCTAATCCAATTTTCGTGATTATGATCAGCTAGCTAATTTTGTTGTGGTGTGGTTGCTGCAGGTTATGTATGCCTTTATAATGCGTCCTGAAACCTTGCCAAAATCATATAGAGAATTTATTCAGAAGACTGGTCCAGTTGCAAGACCTGTCTACCAGGCTGTAAGAGAATGCTGCAGAGGTGGTCCAATCGATGTAGCTTCCTTATCAGCCTATATTTCCAGTAAAAACAAAGCCAGTGACGTGAAGGTGGAAGAGATTGCTTCCATCATTCCTTGTTCAGCCATTCATCCAAACACTAACTCGTGTCTGGCCCAAAATGCTAATGCAATGGCAGCTACATTCAAGAAAACATTTCCACTGTATTTCTCCCTGACATTTGTCCCCTATGTTGTTCTACATCTGCAAAAGGTAAGGCTTTTTCCTTAAAACTCTTCTGTTTCAGTCATTTAAGATCCTCTGGCTTGTCCTTTTGTCGGATGTTGTATGTATCTTTGATACCATCGTACAATTTCAGTTCATGGCTTCTCCTTATCGGACATCATGGTATGCAATCAGAGATTCAGTTCGATCAACTTCCTTCTTGTCTGCTTTTGTTGGGATCTTTCAGGTAGCTGGCTTTTACATTTGATCGTCTCACCTCATTTCGTACACTCAGTTTCCTAAAACTATTCCCAAAATGTATGCACCTTAATGCATCTTTCCATTTGCATTAGGCTTTCATATGTACCCACAGAAAAATTGCATCCAAGGACCACAAGCTCGTTTATTGGTTTGCGGGTGGTGTAGCAGCCCTTTCTGTTATGATGGAGAAAAAACCAAGACGCTCTGAGCTTGCTCTATATGTTCTTCCCCGAGCAGGAGATTCTCTGTGGGAGATACTTATTAACCGCCACCTTCTTCCCGATATTAAACACGCTGAGGTAAAATACAACCAGAGTTGTTATTTTCCTACTTTCTTCCCCTTCAGCAAAGGAACTGATATAGAATTTCAATTAATGAAATCAGGTAGCTCTATTCTGTGGATGTATGGGAGGAATTATGTACTACCTAGAATATGAACCCGATACGATGGCTCCGTTTCTTAGGGGACTCATTCGTCGGTTTCTTGCTAGTCAAATAAGCAATCCTAGCAGCAAATACCCAAATAGTTCTTCGTACACGTATCTCCAGACTCAAACGGAAACCCAGGAGAGCCGAGAAAGTGAAACTCCCAAACCTGAAGAAAAGTATAACTTGGAAGCAATTCCTGGTCTTTAGAATCAGAATCTCTCGTATACTTTCACATTGGAATTGAACAAGTGAAAAAGAACCCATCACGGAACATGATTTTTAGTGTGTTTCTTGGTAGTTAAATATGAAATTTCTTCTGAAGAGAAGGGTTAGTCCACAGAGAAAGTTTAAGTGATTGAAGTGATCTATAGGATATAGCCATATAGGCATCTTTAATTTCTGTTATTTGATAACAAAATCTGTCTCTTCTTGATATAAATGAGAAGTTGCAGAATGGAGAAAAGATCTATACATTGGTACAGTCATAGGCTTGGTCAAAATGGCAAGCGAGTCAGCCTTACAGGCAGAAACTGAATTGTCTTCATTTGTTTTTGTTCACAAGTAATCTATATGTTCCTATACTTTTTACACCGTTGCTCTGGCTTATGTACAAGAGTGTTCAAATTCAATTTCTTTACACCTTATCTTTGTGCATCTCTTCTAAATTTTTCATACAAATCTCAATGGTTAGACACAAGTTTTTCTCTTGATCCCGCTCTGTTACAGTCTTGATATGTGTTCCTAACATATTTGAATAACAAACTCGCATTAACCACAACAAGGTTTGTAAGTTTTATCATGTAATACCTGACTTGGGGCATGATTAGAATTATTTTTGTTTTATTGATTTGAAAAGCAAATTTTTTTATATAAAAGATTGAAATTAAACCAATCATATTTTAGTTTGTTTTTGAGTTTAAAGTATGATTGATTTAATTTAAATCTTACACAAAGATTTTTGTTTTTCAAAGCAACAAAACGAAAGCAATTCCAATCCGGTCCTCCCGATTACCAATTGCTTTCATTTCCTTTGATTGCTTTGAAAATCAAAAATCTTTGTATGAGATTTAAATTAAACCAATTATACTTTATAGTAACTTTTGTTACTATAAAGTATAATTGGTTTAATTTCAATCTTTTACCACGATTTTTGTTTTTTAAAATCTTTGAAATTTCATATCCAAAAGTTATTTTATTACACAAACTGTTGTGAACTCCTCTCTATTGGTCGTAGGGTTTGTATGGTCTGCAAGTCAGAAAATCTGGATTATAAAAACTTACCATTCAATGCAAACAACTGACACTTATAAGCATTTGTTTCATGCTAAGGAATTTTTCGTATTCTACAAAGTCAAATGTCAAAGGGACATTTTTTCTGTAATAAAATAGTTTTAAGCAATTGTCATGATGTTACAAAGACACACCTTCATTGTATATTCAAATCTGTCTCCCTCTCCCTCTCTCTCTTCTGCATCATAAAAATGGAAGCTTTTGAGACTCATTTACCTAAAGAGATCGTTCCTGATCATCTGTATAACTCCTTTAATCCCAGGCGTGAAGATTATGTCATCGCCGGGAAGATTCTTCGACAGCGGTCAGCTTTTGAATTGGATAAAGACGGTTATAGTCCTCTTCATACGGCTGCAGCAGCCGGTCAAACAGAGATTGTGAGAGCAATTTTGGGAATTGATAAGAAGCTTTGCCGAGTAAAAGACAGAGATGGAAAGACTCCACTTCATTTAGCAACTATCAGAGGCAAAATCGATGTGATCAAAGAGTTAGTCTCGACCTGTTTCGATTGCATAGAAGACGAGACGGTTTAAGGTCAAACTGCTTTGCACCTTGCTCTTATCACCAAGAGACTGGAGCATTTGTAGCCATTGTTGAGTTGATTATAGAGACCAATCGACTTCATGTATTGACTAAGATAGATGAACAGGGTAATACTGCTCTTCATCTTGCGACCTGGAGAAAAAACCGCCAGGTAAAAGGAGAGACTTGTTGCGGTTAAAGAGTTGCCTTAGAATAGTAGAACCAAAAAGAAATATCATTTTTTCTTATTGCCTACAGGTAAGTGAAGTGTTGGTTGAGGCAATACCAGAAGAGTTGAGGGCTTTTGAGGTGAACGCTATGAACAAGATGGGTCTCTCTGCGATGGATTTTCTGGTTATGTTTCCGAGTGAAGCTGGTGATAGAGAAATTTATGAGAAACTCATCGAAGCTGGAGCTCAAAGAGGTCGAGACATTGGTACCACTAATGTTGAGAGAACCAATTCTACTTCCACATGCCAAGAGAGAGCAAAGGAGCCGCAGTGCCACAAGAGCTTGTTAAGTACTTCACTTTCAAAAAGCACAGAGACTCACCATCAGAAGCTCGTAGCGCATTACTGGTTGTGACTTCCCTAGTCGCTACAGACATGTTTCAGGCCAGCTTGACTCCACCAGGTGGAACCTGGGAAGATAGCTACATACCTGCTGAACCAGCTCATGTAGCAGGGCAATCGATCATGGGGACCTTCAGTGGAATTCTTTTCACTTTGTGTTCTTTAATACAAATGGGTTTTCGGTTTCACTTTCTATGATCAACATTCTCACCCTTGGGTTCCCATTGCGGTTCCAGCTTCAGATCTGCTTGATGGCTATGTTTTTCTCGCAAAACACAGCCATGACTAGCATTGCACCTGATGATGTCAAGCTTTACTGCATCATCATCACATCCGTCCTTGCTGCCTTCACCCCAAGTTTGATTAGATTACTCGAGAAGCCTATTGTCATGCTCTGTCAATTATGGAACTCCCAGATACATAAAATTTGTTGCATGATTATATTTATCATGAAGTCGTTTTGTAATATAATAGCCAGTCCAATATCTACCTTTAACTAATCATACAGACCTGTAGTTACATTGTCCAGAACGCTCCATTCTTATGGTGAGTGATGTTATGATGTGTATGGAGACACATTTTTTAGGAAAAGTTATGAACGCATATAATGTGGAATACCCAAGAAAGTAGATCAACTCATGTTTCTATGTCGGTATAATGCATACCTGATAGGTCTTTAAATAAAGCAATAGTTTATTCATCTGGGAGTTTACATATTTTATGTGTTTTGTTTCCTATCTTACACTCGATCCCACAAAACTTAGAAGTGAAAATACGGTTCTGCACGCAACTACCAGCTCTAACCTTCTTCAGTTCCCTGTCAACAGCACCCTTTAGGGAAGTCCTAGTATCACCCAACGCCCAGACCAATGATATATGCGGCCGCGGATCCTATAGGAAATGTTGAAGCAGACCCGACGAGATGAGTATTAATGACGATGATTTATTTGCTAACAGTAAATACCATCATGCTTACTAGCTGCCAAGTATTACATAGAAAAGAAAGTGGACCTTATAGAACTCTGGCAGATTGTGAAGCTTGTAAACTTCATTAACAGCATCAATTTGCTTGCTTATCTGAATTAAAAATATAAGCATCAGTGCAATCCTTAACACGAGGTACTGAGTATGCAAAAAAATACCACGTTACTCTTGTTGTACAACATACCTCAGATAATCCTGAAGTTGTGGTTTCCAACGCAAGGAAAGAGCGAGTACAGTCGTCATTCATAAAGACTTCCCACTTGTTAAAATCGATCAAATATCTGTCGGAAACAGAATCGAAAAAAATCTGCATAGGTCACATCGTAATTGATTCATTCAGTGGACAAGAAACGATCTTACCTCTTCTGAAACTGAAGCTTTTGCCGAAGCATAGAAACCACAGAGTTAATTTGGTGAACACGTAGAGGAACGCTTCTTCCCAAGCTTATGTGGAATTCTCTACCCAAGGCATGCTGAAATTTCTGGTCATCCTTGCTTAGAATGCTGAGTGGAACATCAGCCTCCACCAAATGAAGATCAGGAACGACTGATGAAATCCTCTTTAAAAAACAAACAATCTCCTTCCTCGGCAATAGAGGTATGGAAACTAGAATCCAAATACAAAATATACCAAATTAAGGGACAAAAACAAGTGTGCACTTAACCAATACATTCTCAAACACATACTCATCCTAGTTAGCAAGACATTTGATAGAATTACGCTAAAATTTCCAAGGAAGACAAACTTTCATTGCAAGATCTAATCAACTACTGCTTCAGTGGAATAAATAACCTTAGCACCTTAAAGAGTGACCAATGCTAAAAGAAATTCTTCCTAGGATGAGAAAAATACCTGAAGTATTCAATAAAACATTAAACAGCTACTAAGAACAACTTAATTTAAGTAGCCACTCCCTCTCAAATTTCAATCAAAATCTCAGAGTTTTTGCGTGTCGTAAGGGTAAACCGAAAGAAGAAATGAAGAACTTCAAAGCTCAATTCTGTAAAGCAATTACCAGGGATGTAAACGTGTAAGGCGTAATTTCCATCAACATGAGGAAAGTTTCTTACTCGAACCCCAGGCTCTGTTGGGAAAAAATCCACCGAGCCTTCAAAACAAAAAAATACAAACTTGATTACAGCAATGAATATGATTGAAGAACAATCTAATTAACAGTTCGTGACCACACCTGTGGATCCAATGGAATCGAGAAGCGATAGTGGCGGAGGAGGCAAAGAAATCGACTCAGTCTCGTGTTTCTCAGCAGTTGAATTCACGCCGGTATCCACCGCAGAAAGATCGTCGTTATCGGAGTCTGATGAAGCGTCACCGTAGGTAGCTCTCAATGCTTCCATAGCCCGTCAAATTACAAAAAAAAAAAAGGAGAAAAAATTCAAAGAGAGACCTCAAATCTTTCAATGAAATAAACCAAGCCTAAACCAGATATAACCAAAACCATTCCTATTTTATAGATTAACCAAAGCATCCGCAGAAACGAGCCCCCATAATTTTGAATCCTCTATCGGGCCGGGCCAAAAATGGGCCTCCACGAAAATTCCACAAAAACCCCAACGAAACCCTAATCAGGTTCCTTATAAATTGACAGCAATCGCCGTGAGTCTCATCATCGTCATCTAGTGTTGTTCTCTCGTTTGTGAAGAAGGTTACTCTTTCTTAGTCGTTTACTCTGTTTGTTTACTGGCCTTCCTTATTATACGTTTCTAGTTTCTTAATAATCTCCAATGGAGTAGAGAGAAAAGGCAGTGATGACTCGGAAATTCAAGCTCAACAGACCGGAATGAGGCGTTTCTTCCTGTATTGGAGATTCGTTTCTGTGTCGATAATCCCGCTGAACTGAGCCGTCTCTCTAACCAAAATCCACCTTTCATTCTTGTTTTGTTTTTCAAATATGGATTTGTTTTCTCGGAAAGATCGATTTCAATTTGTTCTAGATATTTCTCGAGAATTTTAGAATAGTTATGTCTAGATGATGAGGGTGTTTTTGGAGATCACGATGAGGATATACAGCTCCCTCTTCTGATTTAGCTGAAGAGACTTGCTGGCAGAATCGAACCTAAATCACTAGCCACCACTGAGTGATCTCCTCATCCTCTAAATCCATTTTGATTTTTTTTGTTTGGGTCTTTCGATTCAAATCGGTTTAAAAAATATATTAACTAGTGATAATGATGAAGCATGATCTAATCCAACACTTGATCTGAGAAATGCTTAGTGCATCGCATTGAGGTCACAAATGTTTAGGCTTCTGAATCAAGTCTTTTGATAATTTACTTATTAATTTGAAAAGATATATGAATATATCGTATTTACGTTAAATTGCTGAATCGGATTGAATCATTGAAAACCAATGTTAAGTGTCAGTACTCTGAGGAATGTTAATTCTGGATAGTGAGTTATTAGAATTGATTCAACCTATGCTCTTGATTTTAATGGAAGTGGAACCCTCTTTGGATATGACTACCTTAGAATATCTTTGAACCATTAATGGCTGCAGTCCAAGTCATTTTAGCGGCGAAGATAAAGGCCCATTGATTTTGTAATGAAAGTGGACTTTGAAGATATTGTTGGCAAAATTTGTCTGATTGTCAGTCTGAAACAGAACATTATATGGATTTAAACATTCTTAACTTTTTACTAGAAATTGACAGAACTGAAGATTACATTCATGAGAGGATTACTTTTTAAATATTCTACAACTATTAGGTTGCGTTATGATTCCATGACAACTTGAGGACGCTAAAAACCTTAATCCAAAGTTCCTACGAATTTATTGGTAACTTGTTTATCATTGGCAAGTCTTTGTTGCATCGAAATAACCAACTTATGCAGAACAATGGAAGTAGTAACTTGTAAAGTCAAACTTATTGTAAGCTGTTGGTGAAGGAGAACTAATTACGAGCTTCTCTCTCTTCGTAATTGAGAGCTTCGTCGTCATATTGCTTCGGGAGCGGCGATGATCGGAGGCTCTTTCAGCTCCGCCGTGTTCGTCGTTTGTTCCCGCTTCTATATCTAATATATGTTTATAGTCCTGTTTCCGTGGTGGCGTTTGCATATGGCCTTCGTAGTGCGAAATCGAAGGTGGTGAATGTCAGTCACTTGCGTAGCTTCCTGTAGTGGTGTTGCAGTAGCTTCGTTATTGGCCATGGAGATCTTCTTCTTCAGACCCGAAGCTGTTTTGTTTTGGTCTCTGTCGCGTTGTGGCTTGTCAGAGCTTCAGATCTGGTTTTGTCGGAGCTTCAGATCTGGCTCACCTTCATCTCCGATGGTCCTCTCTCCCGGTTTCTCTAATTTGGTTTAGCCTTCTTTACCCTTATCATTCTGCTTGTTTTTTACTTTTTACGGCTCTTAGTCTAGTTTATTTGGGTAGGGATTTATTTGGTATGGATTTATTTTCGAACCTTTGTTCAAGTAAATTTCCTTAGTTTCTTCACTACTAGGGTATCATGGAGCTTAGTTTGTGGGATTCTGGTACCAGTGTCTTAAGCTGTATCTGTTTCTGAATTCTTGGGATTGAGTGTTGATGTCTCTAGTCTTCCGCTTTGGAATTTGGTTTTGATACCTAATTCAAAAGACCTCTATCAGCGTTGGCAATATCAAATGAGAGACTCATTTTCTCTAGACGAAGCCAATTTATGTGATTTAAGTCATTGTCTTTGGTAGGAATCCTGTATCGAAATATCTCGGGAAGAGATATCTAGATTTTGGTCTATTGAATGTGGTTTTATCAATAGGATAGTTTCAAATTATCATTCTTTGTGTTGTAGTATTAATTGCATCTATTGTTTTGTTTGTGGTTGTTATTTTCCTTGCATCTTCCAGTTTTCGATGAAAAAGAAGTCAAAGTTATTGTCATTCATAAAAAAGTCAAAATTATCCTTATTCTTTGTGTTTTTCCGTTTTTTATTCGAAATTTTAGAAAAAAAGGGCAAAGGCATAGCCGACGTAAGATCGCTGCTTCCTTCAACGTTACATTTTCCGTGTTTTCCTTCTCTGGAAAGTTTGTTCCCTCTTGCTGTCTTCATTCCCACTTCACACTTTCTACTGTTAGATAAATCCTATCTTCCATTGATTTTGACTATTGTTTTGTCGAATTTCTGCTCATTCACCGTTATCTCCTCAAATTTGGTATTTGGAGCTCTAATTTGATCTGATCGCACCGAATTCGACTGCAATTTAGAAACTTCGTTCGTTTGACCTTGATACCATGGAAAAGCACGAGGAAGACGGTCTTTCTTCGGCGGAGTCTGTCGTCGATGGGAGCCTTGATGTTTGGAGTTGTCAAAATTCCGATTCTTCTTCCGCCGATCACCTTGTTGTTATGGTCCATGGGATTTTGGGAAGGTATAATAAGCTCTCACTGCTCTTTTAATGGAGTTTCAGAACTTGGTTATTCGATTAGGCTAACTTACTTGATATCTTCTGCAATTCGCCAATTCCCGATAATGAGAAATGATTTTGACAATAGACATACAATCATTAGACAATTGCTGTAATTGATTATTTTCCTTCATTTCTTTTTCAGTACGGACGATTGGAAGTTTGGAGCTGAGCAGTTCGTCAAAAAGCTGCCAGACAAAGTGTTTGTTCACTGTAAGAACACTGTGATTAGTGATGGTTTCAGAATATTGCAAATGGGAATTGTTTTCCTTTTCCAGAAATAAACTATATATTTCCAACTAGTGGTCCCTTGTGCTTAATCTTATGGCTACTAATTGGCAGTTACCCTAAATTCTAATGTTAATGCTAGGTGAGACTCATATGGCCCTCAAGATTCTAATGATCTTGCTGTTTTAAGCAGGTAGTGAAAAGAATGCGTCTGCGCTTACTCTAGATGGTGTTGATGTAATGGGTGAGCGTTTGGCATCTGAGGTAAGCATTACATACTTGCTCTTTTAGTTTTAGTTACATTAGCAGTGTCCAACTCTGTTTGATGTAGCCAAATTTATGTTAGGTCCGTGAACTTATTCAAAGAAAACCAAATATTCGTAAGATCTCTTTTGTTGCACATTCTTTGGGAGGGCTTGCAGCAAGATACACAATTGGGAAATTGTACAAGCCTGCTAATCAAGAAGATCAGAAAGACTCTTTAGGAGGGGACAATAGTGAAGGGCCTTCTGAAGGCACTATATGTGGACTAGAGGCTGTGAACTTCATCACTGTAGCTACACCACATTTGGGTTCAATGGGTAATAGGCAGGTAACTGTGCTTATATACATGCGCGGTGCTTTTATTTTAGTGGGTTTTCTGTTAACTCATCTTTATAAATTCTTAGAATTTGAAACAGATTTATTTCTACAAATTTCATTGCATAACATGATTTTGCCGAATGTAAGAAAACAAACAAATATAAAGATCACTCGCTTGCTATCTTAAGAAGCCTACTTTAAACCTGGCACTTTGTTTACTCAACTTTCCACCAACCTAGTTTTTCATTATATATGTAAGTTATAACTGACACTTGCTTTCTTGAACCATGGAAATCTCTTTGTATCGTTAAATTGCGATTTCGCTTGTGTCTAGATTTTATTCTCATAGGACTAGAACAATTTGTTATTTTCTTCCAGGTTCCCTTTCTCTTTGGTTTCTCTTCCATTGAGAAAGTTGCAGGTCTCATTATCCACTGGATATTTAAAAAGACGGGCCGGCACCTTTTCTTGAAAGATGAAGATGAGGAAAAACCACCCTTGCTTCGACGCATGGTGGAAGATACGGGTGATTGTCATTTCATGTATGCAAGTCCATTCCCCATTTGTCACAAGTTAGTTCACTTATCAATGCATCAAAGATGTTTTCACTAGAAGACTGTTTTTCTGTATTGCAGATCTGCACTGCGTGCCTTCAAAAGGCGGGTGGTTTATTCAAATGTTGGCCATGATCGTATCCTGTTTATAAGCTGCTTGTAGTAATTTGTGCTTTTTGGCATATGACATTACATTGTTTTTCCTTCACTATATTTGAATAGACATCGTTGGCTGGAGGACAGCATCTATTAGACGTGACAGTGAATTGCCTAAGGTATCTGTCTCTGACTGGACTATTTCATTTGGTTCAGGATATAGAGGTGATGGGTCTCTCTGAAAATGAATAATTTCTTGTTCACCAGTGGGAAGATTCTCTAAATGAGAAGTATCCTCATATTGTTTACGAAGAACTCTGCAAGGCGTGTGATGCTGAGGACATATTAGAAGGCGAGAGTCATGCAGATGACATAGAAGGTAAGCTTGCACTTGACGATGTACTGACCATTTAGGTGTTTATTAGTTCTGTTGTAGAACTTATTGCTCACTTCTCTTATTTCTATTTCTATTTTCTATGCTTTAAATCTCATTAGCTGGTAAAAGAAGTTAGTGTTAAGTACAAACAACTCATATGTTGATCTACCATGTGTAGTGCCTCTGCTTTTTTGCTTTCATGAACAGCAGGATGCATTTTTTACGTAGTTCCTTGTCGATTTTGCAGAACAAATGATCAAAGGCCTCTCCTCTGTCTCATGGGAAAAAGTTGATGTTAGTTTTCACAGTAGCAGGCAGAGGTTCGCTGCCCATAGTGTTATACAGGTCTGTTAGTCTCTCCTGCCATCCCTCACGTGTCCTAATATATAACATTCATTTTCTGATAGATCATAGGATTAATCTCCACATAGTTTTAGTAAAATCATCAAGTCTAAAAGCCTGTGTTATGTTGTTTACAGGTTAAAAATGAAGATATGCATATAGAAGGAGCAGATGTCATAGAGCATATCATCGATCATTTCCATGCCTAACGCAGTAAACATTCATCACCCAATGGTTTGGGACACGATAATTAAGGACTCATGTTTCTCATAGTAAAGCAACAGCTTTCCAGTTGACGTTGATATGTGAACTATAATATCATCTCATTTTTTCTGTGATTGCACAGGTAGCAAAACGTCGATTACGACCAACGTATTTGATACATGGTATTAGCAGCAAAGGAAATCTTGTTCAATTCAATTGTATCATGTATTCACGGATTTTATGCAATGGAAAGTATAAAATAGAGTATTCAAATGGATGTTTTGTGCCTATGTATACGTTCTACTTAAAAGAATTCCTACCTGCTGCGTTGGTGATAATCAACGTCTTAACAGGCAGGGTGAAGCATTAAAATGCAATCAATACGCTCTCATCTCCAGTATTCTCCTCTTTGTTTCCTTTGATTTAGCGACTTGGAATAGCTATGGTAATATTATCATGATACATGACTTTGGCATCAAGTACATCTGGGAGCCTAAGCTCTGGTGGAGTGAGTGACCAAGGAACGGCTTTACTTTTTTATCTTAGTATTAGATTCTATGAGTCTTGGGCAGGTTTGTTGGTTCAAGACCACCCTAAGTTGTTGCCTTATTTTCTTTTTTTTCTTCAGTTCAATGCTTGCTACTTTATAAGGTGTGTTTTATGAATATATACATAGGTATATTTTTATCCTTAAGTGATAACTTTCTACTTCAGTGTCCAAGTGAGTAGAGGATTTGGGATCTGAAATGGAATTCTGTTCTTGATCGAAAACCCACTTGGTTTGATGTTGTACGGCATGTCTTCAGCATAGTTAAAAACAGTTTCGATCTATTGAGAGGTTCCAGTAGTTCCAAAGTACCGTTCTTATCTCTGTAGGACCCTTGCTACGGCCATAGAATCATCTGTGTAGTCAATTTATGTGATTAGCTCTTCAGAAATGTAGATATGTTATCATTTGGTTCTCGTGAAGAAAAGTCCAGCTTTTCTTGGAGTTGATTTGCAAGAATTAAGTTCACAATCATCAGTTACAGTGTCTGAAATTTTTATAGGGATGAAGCAAACATGCATCTGTTTGGTTCTATTGTTGGAAGCCTTCATTAGCATGATCTTGTAAGTTTGAACAATTTCTCTGTTCTATAAGAAAACAATCATCCTTTTGAGCTCGTTTCTGGATGGATAGAAATTATATAAGAAGAATGAATAAAATTAACAAATCAGTTTTTACAATCAGCTCATTTAGAAGCTTTTAACACAACTAGTAAGACTAGTAAGTTCTATTATTATCATCATCTTGGTTTATTGTTTGATCCAAAGTTGATGATGTCATCTAATGCTAGGAATTTCATAGTTTGAAGCTCAGAAACTTATGTAACCACGACTTGAGGAGATAAAGGAGGCACTGAGAATAGTCTCATCTCTTTACTGTCTTCTCCATCCCAAAACCCCTTCCAACTTGATGGTGTTAAGGGACAAGCCTCTGCTTGAGCTTCAGTCTCTTCCTTCTTGACAGCTTTATGACTTCTCACGTGGCTTTCATCATCCTCAATTACTTGTCTCTTCCTCTTTGCTTTTAAAGACACAGTCTTGTCATTGTTGTTGTTGTCTTCTCCAAAGTGTCTGTAATTGCTTGCTTCAAGTGGGAAATTAAGAATGGCTTTGCTTCCTCGTAGTTTAAAAGCAGCTTTGTCATAACCTCTTGCAGCTTCCATGGCTGTGTCAAAAGTCCCTAACCAAACACGAACACCTTTCTTGTTTGGGTCTCTGATCTCAGCAGCATACTTACCCCAAGGTCTTCTCCTCACACCTCTGTAATGCCTTTGATCATCCTCTTGAGCTTCTGGTGCTGTAGTAGGAACTGCAATAGTAGAAAGAGGTGGCTTGCGTTGGCTTAGAGTGGAGGTGGTGGTACAGTGGTGGATGCTGGAAGCAAAGGTTTCTAAAGAAGGGAAATCAGTAAGAAGATGTTGAATTATGAGATCTAAAGCTGATTGGTCTTGTTCTTGTTGTTGATATGAAGACGCCATAGATGCTATTAGAGTCTTCTTGGTGTTGTTTCTGATTGTGTGTTTTGATTGTTTTATGGATTTTGAGATTGGAGGAGTTTATATAAAAGTGAGAAGTGAGAGGCTTTGTTGTTGATTGTGTGTTTGGATTTTGAGGTTGGAGAGGTAGAGGTTTATATAAAAGTGAGAAGTGAGAGGTTTCGTAGTTAGCTTCTTCTTAGATTGGGATGGAGAGAGGAAGGATCGTTTTTCAATGGTTTTGACTTGTTTAGTTCTACTGTCGTTTTAGAGGATTGCAAGTGGACTTAAAGTATTGTTTTTTTAAGATAAAGAAAGGATTTGTCTTTTTTAGTCAGGACCATCGTCAAACTTAGTGTCGTTATTTCCAGGCTTGTTCATATCCAACACCCAAAATTAAAAATTGTATTTTGTTCCTTCAAAGTGCAATTTGAACCTTTTTTGGGTTTTTTTTAAGTTAAGTTTAAATTATGATTTTGAAAATATGTATGTCCACTTCTCTCTTTTAGAAAAATATTAAGTAACCGAATTGCTCTCAGTCTGGTGGTTAGGATGATCTAGCTAATGACTTTGACACTAGAGTTCGATTTCTACCTGCTGCATTATGGTAGCTTAAAAAGGATTATATAAATGGGTTTTAGGCTATGGATCGGGGCTTGTCGATCCAATTGTTGACAAAAAATAAAAATATTGAGTGCTTTTGGATTTTTGTTTCGGCTCCCTCTAGATTATTATAATTTTTTTGTCGAATTAATAAAGTCTCATCTATAACTTAAAGTTTATTTCTAAAATCTTTATTAAATCTATTATAAAGTAGTGAGAAGAAATCGAATTTTGATGTCTAGTTATTAGTTGGACCATCCTAAATATCTGTCCGAGAAGAACTCCGAATATTATCATAGGTAGGAATATTTATATTTTTGATTTGGTGTGAAACTAATTTGAGTTGAATAACATGATTGTTGTTTCTTCCACGGCTAAGGTATGAACTGTATAGGCACCACTTGCTTATTTTGGACAATGAAAGTTTGAATTTCATGCATTGAAGATTCAACATTCATCTATCAAAATTTGAAAATTGCGCCTAGGTTTAGATCACCATTTAATTACGGTTCCCTCTATTAATATATGGTTTGGCAGCTCTAACCATAAATTCAATTTTTGTAGTTATGTAACTTATTTCCTCTTTCATCTTTAACACTGATAATTTAATACTAAATTTATCTATTTTTACCAAATTAAATATGAATTTCTTCTCATTCCAAAACAATACAAACTTTATGTTGACCATGCCAAATCAGTATCGCTGTTAGTCAAACTTAACTAACGTTAAGTGTCGTTAGTGATTTGACTAACAACGATACTGATTTGGCGTGGTTAACGTAAAGTTCATATTTTTCTGGAGTGAGAAAAAATTCGTATTTAATTTGACAAAAATAGATAAATTTGGTATTAAATTAACCGTTTTCTCTTTCCTTGTTCTTTCTATCTGGTGGTTCTTGACAATGGATAATCACATCTTTCTCGTCATGTGAACGTTGACTTGATGTTCTGTCTATGTGAATACTATTCCAACATGTAATTTTGTAACACAATATATAAATTATAAATCTAAGTTCAAAATGTAAGAAATTCTATATATTTAAAACATATACTTATCATTGTAACATTTAAAAAAATCTTACCAACTAAAGCATGAGCAGTAGATCTACGTTATATTGTTTATTTAGTTAAACTCGTATTACCTAATTGTATTTTGTCTTGTTTGGTTCGACTTATACAAACATATTTGGATTATACCTGCATTATAACATAGGATTTGTTTGTTTTGACTTTTTTTAAACTGTGTTTATTTAGGTTGGTAGGCTCGTGTTGATATTTTGTAATATTTTTTTGAAATTTTGTTTTATAGGCCTGAAACCCGAACCGAAATCGATCCAAATTAGAAAAAACCGAACAAGACAAAATACCCAAATGTATCATAAATCTATGTACCCAAAAAAAAAAAACTCAAACCTGAACCATAACCAAATTTTAGTTTATTGGAGTTTTTCTATTAATTTTTAAAATTCTTTTATATAAACATATTTGAACTCGAACTCGATCTCTACCGAACTAAACCATATACAAAAAAAACAAAAATACATGAATAAGTCTTAAATCAAAAGAACCAAAATACTGAATTAGAGGAACCGAACCCGACAAAACACCATAAATGAGTCCTAAATCTACCTACCCAGAAAACCGAATCCAAACCCAAACTGAAACCATATCAAGAATCGAATTTATACCCGATGTATTTTTCTATTAAATCTTTAATAGTTGTAAATTTTTATATAAAATTTTATAACGAAACCAACTTTAGCCTATTTTTAAGGGTAATTACGAACTATATGTTAATTTTGTCCTAAAATTTATAACACGTCCAAAATGAAAGTGTATTCCGCTTTAATATATAAGATTTAATAAAATAAATAAATAATTTGATAATAAGTTTTTCTTGCAACAATTTGATAATATGTTTAGTAGTTATTATTTATTTTTGTTAACATGTAACCATTAGATCGACAAGACTCGATGCATAACCTTAGTTCTCCAATTAGAGTATGGTGGGATTCGAACTCACCGTCTGATATCCAGTTAAATCAGGGACAAGCCAACTGGGCCACTTGTTTTTTGGTGTAGTTATTATTGTTTAGTTTCGATTAAATATAATATATTTTAATAAGCGAAACAGTCAATTTAATATCAAACTTACCCGCTTTTGCCAAATTAAATATGAACTTCTTCTCACTCCAAAAAAATACGAGCTTTGCGTTGGCCACGCCAAATCAGTATCACCGTCAGTCAAATCACTAACGACACTTAATGTTAGTTAAGTTTGACTAATAGCAATACTGATTTGGTGTGGTCAACGTAAAGTTCGTACTTTTTTTAGAGTAAAATGAAATTCATATTTAATTTGGTAAAAATGAGTAAGTTTGATATTAAATTGATCGTTTTGTTATTTTATTTGCATTCTATCTTCTTATAAAAAAGAAAATCAAATTTATATACTCTTTAAAAATCATACATACTATAATATGAAAATTTTCGAACAAACACAAATATTTAAAACAAATGTGTTTTTAAGTAAGATTGTGTCGATCTATATAGAATAAACATCATATCAGTTTTTATAAATGTCGTTTATATTAAACTTGATATAGAACATCATGTTTTTATAAATGTCACATAGATACAATCTTATAAATCATATCCATTTTGTTAAATTATAATGTTGTAAAAAGAAATTTATAAAAAAATTATATTATATATAAAATGACGTTTATACAAGGTAAATGGATTTGGTCAAATGGTTAATGTACACTTCTAAAATTTTCTCTACCGGAGTTCGATTCTAAGTAATAGTATAACTTCACGTGATAGAATTTAGAGTTTAGGTTATATATTAGAATTTGTCTATCCGATCGCCAAAAGAAATGATGTCTATAATACTAGCTAAATCATTAATGATAAATCTTTAATCAACACCAATAGGTAGCAAAACAGTCGTTGCTAATATTTATGTCTGTTAAGTTAATTCTAAATATAAAATATTTATGGTATGTCGAATTCTTCTTATTTTGGTTATTAAGATAATTCAGCTAATAATTTGGTATCAGAAATTTGATTCTTCTCCACTATATAAAATAGATTAATAAAGATTTTAGAGATGTATTTTAAACTATTTAAAGCTTAAAATTATTTTTTATATTCTTTAGTTTTGGTCAAATATGATCATTTGACCAGTTCTTTCAAAATACATTGAAACAAAATGGTGGAAATAACTACCCCAAGAGTGTCTACTCTTTGGATTTTGTAATCGTTGTTCTCTACTCTTTCATCTTGATGGCAAAAAACTACCCCAAGAGTTTTACGAGATTTGACTTCTTACCATTTCACATTTGGTTTTAAACATAAAAAGAACAAAAGTCTCTTAATTACCACAACACATAAACATGTTGACAGAACTAAAAACCAAAAACATACTAGTCTTTTGTTACATACGAAAGCTATATCATGGGATGGCTTCTTAATCGTTGAATTCAACTAAATATGATGTCTTCAAGATGATCACATCGTATTTGGACTTTGAACTCCCTTCTCTAGAAGATTTAAGCTTGAAGTTTCCCAAAAAGTATGGTATTCAACTTTGAGCTACTATTTGAAAGAGTTTGAGAAATGCTAATTAATGGAATTGACTGTGGGTATTGCTCTCGTTGTTGTTTAAGAGAGCAGTAATATATATTGATTTTTTTTAATCAATAATTGGATCGACAAGATCTAATATATGACTCTAACTCAGTTTTAAGACTTCCTATTAACTACGACATGTAGTGGAGTGGAGTCGAACTTTATATGTTTGAACTATTAATTAACTAGAACAAATAACCATTAATCAGACTGAAAATAGCTCAGCGAGAAGTAATATTGTTTAGAATACTAAAACTACTCAAGTCATGTTATAGATTTATTTTTGAGTAATGTATTCTATCAAACTAATTTTTTTTTTATGAAATATTTTTTTGGTGGTGTAAAGTCAAAAATCTAGAACTCATATTTCTCAAAATCACAATTAAAATCCTAAAAAAAAAATCAAAAATATTGACAAAGAAATTCCACAAATTCTCATTGGGTACAAAGGGTTTAGGTATCCATTTGCAAACCAAAAGCATATTATGCTCCGTGAGGCAATGGACTACTATTCAATTCACTGTGGGCTAAGTTGGTCTGGTCTCACTTTTGTCCTGATCACTTTGTGTCCTATTTCAGAAATAAACGGCCAAAACATACGTGTTGCAAAAACAGACATATCTCTACTCTCACTTACACATGCAACAGCTGCATGAAAACACTGCACATATGACACGAATCAAGCAAAACCCCCACCACCTTTCACTCTCCCATCTCCTTCATATATAATCACCACCCATTAATTGCTTTGCTTACTCCAATATATTACTTACCTCTCTCTCTCAAAGAAAAACCAATGGCGGACCAAACAAGAACCCATCACGAGATTGTATTAAGTCGAGAGAGTGGTGGAGAGTCCCAAACGAAGACGAGACAGATGGTTAAGGCAGCAACCGCAGTCACAGCTGGTGGGTCTCTTCTTGTCCTCTCCGGATTAACACTAGCTGGAACAGTGATTGCACTCACAATAGCCACTCCTCTTTTAGTCATCTTTAGCCCCGTCTTGGTTCCGGCAATGATCACAGTCGCACTCATCATCACCGGATTCCTTGCCTCCGGTGGCTTTGGTATTGCAGCCATTCACGCTTTCTCTTGGCTATACAGGTAATTTATTATCACCCAATACACAAAAATATGACGTAATAAGTTTCAATCCTAGCTTGATAAATCGAGTTTGAATATTTATGGTGAAAATGTGTTTAAAGCCAATAAGCTTGTGGTGTAGTGAGTGGTACTTTTGTACAAAACTCTGGATTAGTCGTTTCTATACTTTTTTGGTTGATGTATATCCCACCAGTGTCGGATCTAGATCCTTTCAAATCTAAATGTTTAACCTGATAGTGTTTGACAAGCTTTTTATCCGCTGGATTACCTTCCATACAAAAATAATTCTAACTCTAGCTTGATAAAACGAGTTTGAATAAATATTGTGAAATGTGGTTAGGCACGTGGCGGGGTCTGGATCGGAGAAGATAGAGAATGCTCGGAGAATGAAGTTAGGGAGCAGAGCACATGATCCTAAGTATGGTCAGTCCGACATTGATGTTCACCAAAAACAACAACAAAAAGCTTATTAAAAACGATCTTTAGTCTCCTCTTTGTTTTTTTTCAACTTTTGTGTGTTTAATGTGTGATCCCCCTAATAACGTGCAATATGTATGCTGTAATTTTGGATCTTTTTATGTTTCGTTATCTATATATATAGAGTTATGGGATCGAACATCGATTTCATATTAGGCATGCATGGTTATATGTACTCACGCCATGATGAGACTTATAGAAGGAGTAATATTAATAGTGTTATGGGATCTTTTATACACTTGTTGATTAGCCTAATCAATAAATGATACATATTAAATTTTAGAAATCAACAAAAATTAGAGGTTTAATCACGAAAAGGATTAGTGAGTCTCACCCTTTTCTTTCCAGTGCTATGGCTTCTTATCTAAGGAGTGGTCATGCTAATCGTCTGGCATGGTTTAGCTAACTATGCATTTTTTTGCCATTCTTTAGATAGTATTCCTGATTCTTTGTATTCGGGGTTTTGACTCCTAGAGTAGTACGTTTGTAAGATTTTTTCTATAAATAAATGAAGGGATCACCCCTCTTTATGATAAAAAAAATAAGAAAAGAAACTAGAGGTTTAATGTGTGTAAATGAAAGGTAATGATTGTTTTTGTAAATTGGAGGGCTTTTTTTTATAAATTTTTGTCCTTTAAAGAGTAAAATTAACTGCTGAAGATATAGACTTACTTGAGTAAGTGTCATATTACTTAAGCTAGCAGGCGTAGTGAGTAGAGAAGTTAGAAGGGAGCTATGAAGTCTTGTTGATATATTGACCAAGGAAGCAAAACGTTATCGGGTTTAATGGTGTACTCAAGAGACATGAAAAGGAAAGGCAAAAAGTATAGGCACCAAGGTATAACTTCACTCTGACAAGTCATGAACTTAATCTACATTTGCTGTGAGCTGATCTTATATTTGTCTGTTTACCTTTAAGAACAAAAAAG
Source organism: Lepidium didymum (assembly GCA_963920545.1). NCBI lineage: Eukaryota > Viridiplantae > Streptophyta > Magnoliopsida > Brassicales > Brassicaceae > Lepidium > Lepidium didymum. The sequence continues at coordinate 4,082,850 of OY986986.1, forward strand.
GGGATCTTATAATATGTAAAAACACAAGATTATTCATGTTGAAAGCAAAGTAATTACTATTGCCTTCTATGAATGGTATGGTCTTGAGCATTAGAAAACCAATTACTGTAGCAAAAAGCAAATACTCTATTTTAGTAATCTTATTACCTGCTTTTACAATGTTCGTGATAATCTCAATGCTAAAGACCAGCATGTTTCCTTGTATAGGGTTCCTTGGTTGCATATAAGGAATTCGAAAAGAACAAAACAAAGAATGAACGAAGGATTAAATCACAAAGCGCCACAGCTTCCTCTAATGCATTTTAGTCACAAGGCCTTGTTATCCAAAGGGGTGAAGGAGAAATTGCCAGAGAATATGGCCTTTTTATCTGTGCATATACAAAACAGAACCATATAAGAGAAAGCATGTCTATTGAATCGGACTAGGGCAATCAACCAACTAGAGTTTCTTAGGATACTATAAAACTATAATGTTTTCGGGTATGTGATAAAGCAGTATATAAGATATGGAGATTAGTGTATGCACTGCACCTGTTAAAGAAAGAGAACTAACTTCTCTTCGGACATATCTTGCCATTGCCTGAAACACAGAAGCAATGTCTCAAATATTTTGGTACACAAAGCCTAAACATGTATGTCAGCTTGTGTGTGTGTTGTGAGAAACAGAAGGAGACTAGGGAAAATCATACCTTTGCTGCTTTCAGATCAGTCTCATCAGGCGTTGTTGTTCCATCATCAGAAAATACGTTCCTACAATCCAAATTCCATTTGAGATTCTGAGACAAATTCATTATCTAAACATGCCACAACGTATCTACATTCAACCCCAGCTACATCGCTGTGTATATTCTCAAGTAGCTATATAGCTGTGTATATTGTCCACTAGCTAAAACATGACGTTATAAGAGCTTTACCTCCATAATTTAATTTGTAGCTCATTTGGTTTAGCTTCTGGAAGCAGTGCAGCATCATAGGCAACGACATTTCCATAAAATATTCTCTCCAATTCCTTCATCCACTTGGCCAGCAGCAAATTGACCTGAAATTTCGAAAAAAGAATTATGACCATCATATCTCGGAAACTACAGTAGAGTAAAATCAAGTCTTGAACGTACCCCAGCCTTAGATACCCTGACTTCCACATCATGATTGTAAATCTCATAGACATATTGACCAAGGTCAACACCTTCCTTTCCATCTTCTTTCAAGCGGCGTAAAACAAGCCACATATGAAGAACAAGTAACGAAAACGTTATTTTGAATGTTTTCTCCAAGTTGAATACTGCAGTAGAGACAAAGCACCAGATATATATAAGCAACATAATTCTGTTTGCAAAAAGAAATTAAGATATCTTCTGTGTCCTACTGTGCTAGAAACGAAATAAAATACCATAATAGATCGCAGGTTTATCAACTTGTGAAACGATCCGCTTGTAGATCACGTTAGCCCCACGGATAGACATGCTCTGTTTGCTATAGAACATAAGCAGCTTTAGTACAAAACGACGGATTCCTTCATAGTTTGGTTCATCAACTCTAAGAGGAGAGTCTTTGGGCAGAGCCAATGAACATGGCTTTGACCAAAACATCTTATCCAGGTTTATCTGTAAATCATATACTGTACATTAAAGAAGAGACAACGGATTTTAGTTGAAGAAAGAGCATGAATCTAAATCACAAAATAAGATTATTATGTATAAACTAAGGGAAACTCAAACAGAAAAAGGAATGAATCCAAATCCACCATAGTCGTAGATTCTTACAGGAAAAGCCTAGACGAATTCAACAAAACCACAAGTGCACAACAGTTCCCAAATTCAGCTCATTTTCAGGGAGCAATTCAATTAAACTATAAACTATCCATGGCATCGAAATAGATAGCTTCAAAACCAATAAATTCCTGAACATCATTACAATTAAGCACTTAGCTAATAGTACTTGCCGAATTATAGACTTTATTTAGCTGTAAGACGAGATCTCTAAATAAAATATTAGAACTTTGTTCAATACCGGAGATTTGCTGGGGAAATCCTTCAGCGGTGGAGTATCAGCCGCCGGAGCTACAGTGGCGTATCCATAGCGAGAGAAAAAGGAGAGATTCTTCATTGATCCATTTGTGGTCAAAGACCGAAACTTTGAGCTCTGGGTAACAACTCGACCCAATCTGGGAAACATTTGACAAGGATTTTGAAAACTTCGTGAAAGCGTTCGATCAAATCATACAACCCTAGAGCCAAAAACCCTTTCTGACTCCTATTTGATCGATGATGGGCTACTAAACTTGTCCCGGTTAGCACCTATTTGGCCAGATATAATAACAAGGCTAACTTACGCTATTACACCAATTGAAGAAACTTTTGGAGGTAACAGAGTTTTATGAAATTTAAGAAACTTGAAAAACCCGAGTCATGTTGTTGTTGCTGCATACAAGCTATAACAGAAAAACCATCATCTAGGATTAACATAACTAGATTTCTAATGATATTTTCGATTATATAATACTATTTTTTTTCTGACGATTGGATCCAATAATCTCTATCTATAGTTCACATTTTCCCAATACTGAGCAAACATGACTTCTTGGAATTAAAATTTCCTAGTGATTATACTTAATCATTTGAGTAAAAATATTTTTTCAATTTCTTTTCAACAATTATATTGATAAGATATGATCGATAACTCATAACTACCCTTCAAAATATGGAATATGCGACTCTGTGAAATACTAATGTGTTTTTGCACCAAATATAGACTTAATAATTTGACCAAATACATTTTTCCGTTTATTAGCAATTTTTTTAACAACCTTACTTATGAATAAAATTGATGGAGTTAGTCAAAAAAGTGTGACTTATAAAAGAATAATCTATGCAGAGTCTTTTAGCATTACGAGCCATGCCAAAAAATCAGTTTTGAAATTGAGAAATTGATGAGCAAATGATAAAGAAAAAAAAAACCATAAAAAGCTTATGAATCTTCAGAAATCTGCTGTATAGGTCAAAAATAACCGGCCAATTAATCTTCTAAATTCCACTATCTTAATCATCTATGTGTAATCCGTCGCAAAAGACCTTTGTGATCTAGAAAGAGATTAGACTGGATATCACCTAAATCAGTGCTTCTACCTTTGAGTGCAACAATGAACAACTATGATGAATCACACGGGCTCCCATGTTGATTTCACCCATATTATCTAAGAAGCAATATCAACCTAACTAGAAAAAAAATTGAATAAATTTGAATTTTTCCAAGATCCATCCACAAAGCACTAATACCTGAAAAAGTTGGGAGACCGTTATTAAATTTTTGCAATAGAATGATGTAATAAATTAATAACTAATAAGGTAAATAATATACAATATGTGCAATTTTCATGAATTAATAGATACAAAATATATTTTGGGTTTGGGGAAATAGATTATTAGAGTCTTTATTTATATGTGTCTTAGTCTTGTCTTTTCTAAGTTTTATATTCTAGCTTTCTTTTTTGAGTGTAGTCTTTGAAAAAATTTCGTATTCTGCAAACTTATGTATTTGAATAGAAAAGATTTCCGACAAAAAAAATATAAAGTTATGCTTGATCTAAGAAAAAAACATACAAAATCAACAAATTCATTTAATAAAAAATTAATATTTTTCACGTGAGAGTTGGTAAGATTTAGATTTTTTTTAGCTATAGTTACGCTATTTTTGTCTTAAAAAGAATTTTTTTTTTTTTACAGTCTCTCAAGTCGCACTCAACAAAAACGAATTACACCACTATTATTTTTTTTCTTCCTCAGAAACTCTCTTTCTCAAGCTGTCAGAGTCCGTCGTTTCATCTGTATTCGCGTGAAGATAATAATCCTCAGTATTAGGGTTCTTTTTTTTTTTGGTTAACTGTTCCATCTCCATTTCACTCTTTATCTTCTTCTTCAATTCGAGATCTTTGTGAGCTTGCTGAATTTGTTCGTCGTCTGAAGAGCCAATTTCATCATTTTTTTCTATATTCTACCTCCTATTTAGCTCAAGTCCCGATAGATTTTTTTTCCTGGATTTTTGAGGTTACTGTTCAAATTAAGTCAAAATATTTTTCTACTGGCTTCAAACTATGATTTCTGCTTTTGTTGGATTTTGAAGAAAGACCCTTTTTTTGTGTTTCTTCTTTACGATTGATTTTGCAGGTTGCAGCTGAAGCATTTGTCTGTGATGGTGATGCTGGGCATGGTATTGTACTCTAGGATCTCGTAGCGAGAATGCCAGGCATTCCTCTCGTGACTCGTGAAACCTCTTCGTAAGTCTTTACATCTCTCAAAAATGGATCTTCCATTCTTCCCCCAAATTCTTCTATGATGTCTCGGCATTGTGTGATATAGGCTATTTTCTCTTATGGGTATGGTTATGGTCTTTTGGGTACAATAGTTGACACTAAGCTGACAATCGTAATTCATACTGAGCATTTGTTTTTGGTGGAGTTTAACAATTTTGGTGTCGCATCCAATCACAGTTGTTCAAGAAGCACAGAGCAGATGTGCCATGAAGATTCCCGTGTGCATATCTCCGAAGAGGAAGAGATTGCTGCTGAAGAGAGCCTGGCAGCATATTGCAAGCCTGTAGAACTCTACAATATTCTTCAGCGGCGTGCTACTAGAAATGTATGTGTTTGTTAAAACTGTCACATTTCCTTAAGGAAATATGTAAATCATGACTAACGATATAGCTCTGCTGGTATATCACAAGTCTGGATTTACTTTAGAATTCCATTTAAATAAAGTTTTAGTTCACCTCATTTGGTATAAGAAAAGTCTATAAAGTCGATCCTAACCATTTCTTTGCGTCTCCCATGTAGCCCTTGTTTCTACAGCGATGTTTGCATTATAAGATTGAGGCAAAACATAAAAGGAGGTAATTTGTTTTCATTTTTTTTTTCAATTCTGTTCAGAATCTCATTGGATTTTTATTATTATAAGAGTATACCTCTATTTGGACCCCAAAAAAAAAGAGTATACCTCTATAATTCATTTCATATCTGAATGCTTTCTAAGTATTTTCCGAAGAAGACATTACCCACTGGTGAATGATAATCAATATTTTACTGCTGTGCAGAATTCAAATGAATGTGTTCCTCTCGGGCACTATAGATGCTGGGGTACAAACTCAAAAACTGTTCCCTCTGTATATTTTGTTGGCAAGACTTGTTTCTCCTAAGCCTGCCGCTGAGGTAGGTGTTTGAACCTCATACTGAGTTGGATTGATCTTTATCTGGTGTCATTTGTAAGTTATCTTTTCATTGCTAACATTTTTTTTTTTTTGAAATTCTCAAATTACAGTATTCTGCAGTATATAGGTTCAGTCGAGCATGTATTCTGACTGGTGTCCTAGGAGTTGATGGAGTAAGTCAAGCGCAAGCCAACTTTCTTCTCCCTGATATGAATGGACTCGCCTTGGAGGCAAAATCAGGATCACTAGCTATCTTGTTTATCAGCTTTGGTGAGTATGATTGACTGGTGTGCAGAATTATTTGAAATCATTGACATATGTAGAGCACTCAGATATAGTTATCAATTTAATTTCTTTCTTGTAGCTGGTGCACAAAATTCTCAATTTGGCATTGATTCAGGCAAGATTCATTCAGGTATTTCCATTTCTTCATATATTTGGGCATAGCATTTTTTCCATGTCATAGTATGGAGAAACTTCACTCTTATTTATTAGCAATACGAACCAGGGGTTCTTGAGTCAAGTTATAAGAGTTCCTGAAAGTTTCTTTCTTTATTAACTCTTATCAATACGAGCGTTTCTTTCCCGCTAGGAAATATAGGAGGACATTGCTTATGGAGTAAAATACCTCTGCAATCACTGTATTCATCGTGGCAGAAATCTCCAAACATGGACTTGGGACAGAGAGTAGACTCAGTCTCTCTTGTTGAAATGCAGCCTTGCTTTATAAAGGTAAAGACTATTGCCTAACTCTTTCCCTTTTTCTATGACCATTTGTCTCCTGTTGTGAAATGACTACTCTGAATTGAACATCTTTCCTGTAATTTGAAAAGGTGAATTGGAAGTTATCGCTACTGTAAAATTTATTTTTGCAGTTATTTTTCAATCTTGATTATTATAATGAAAATAAAACTGGTTTCACTTGTCCATTGCTGCAGCTGAAGTCTATGAGTGAGGAAAAGTGTGTCTCGATACAGGTTCCCAGCAATCCACTCACCTCGGTAACTTCACACACTTTGCTATACTTCCATTTATTATTCGGAAATTATTATATAATTTTATTCTTATAATTCTTATACTTCTTGTATGAAGAGCTCGCCTCAGCAAGTGCAAGTCACTATATCTGCAGAAGAGGTTGGGGCAACGGAAAAATCTCCTTATAGTTCATTTTCGTATAATGACATCTCTTCCTCTTCATTGTTACAAATTATCAGGTAATCTTTAGTTCAGTCTATAATTCCTTTTCTGCGGTTTCAGCTTGCTTATCTCATCATGTTATAATTGTTTGTAATTTTATAAATTCGACTTCCCTGCTATCTCCCTAGTTTATAGTTGTCGGTTTTCTCGAATTTCAACTGTCCCTCTGTTATGGGAAGTGCTCAAAAGATACGTACAACTTATCACGTCCATCTCTACTGGTTAACTCTAAACCACTATATTCAATGCATAGGTTGAGGACACGAAATGTAGTTTTCAATTACAGATACTATAACAACAAATTGCAGAGGACTGAAGGTAACTTAGTATTATCCCTAACTTGTTTCATTATATATATTCAATTCTTTCTCTAATCCCCTTATATATATTTGCTATGTGTCTTGCAGTAACTGAAGACTTTTCTTGTCCATTCTGCTTAGTAAAATGTGGCAGTTTCAAGGTGGACTTTCATTTTCATTTATTCATACCTCTCAGTCTAAGATACCGCTGTAGTGACTAGTCTTTGTATTGATGCAACCTTTTCTTTTGTTCCTAATCATGTTATAGGGCCTAAGATATCACTTGCCATCAACCCATGATCTCTTCAATTTCGAGTTTTGGGTTTGTAACTTCAAAATTCAGTTAGCTGTTTGCTGAAATTTATTTATTTTTTATATTTATTTATCTATTTCGTTTGTACCAGTAATCTATTCCACTTGGTTTTTAGGCAAGTGAAGAATATCAGGCTGTAAATGTCTCCCTCAAGACTGAGACAATAATGTCCGAGGTTAGAGCCTCTTGTTTGTTGATTTATGTTCATTAATTTCTCTGCTGTTGATCTTATAGGTGTGACAGTTTCATTTTTTATCCAAACAACTGTATGGGTTGTTGACTTTTGAGTTGATAATAAGAAAACTGGATTTATACGTTTCTATTTGCCACACTATAGTCCCTGGTATTGTCCTTGGTGACATGAACATAATAGAATCACAATGACATTGCTCTGGCTGTTAGTTCTGTGAACATCAGGATAAAGTCATGGATTATATAGAAGTGTCAGACCCATTTGAAGTAGTTTCTACAACATATTTTTAAATATTATAGTTGTTTCGATTTGATGAATTACTCTTAGCACAGTTCTCTAAATGTAAATTTCATTAAAATCTGCTCAGATTAATGAGGACGACGTTGACCCAAAGCAGCAGACATTCTTTTTTTCGTAAGTTATCTGGCGTATTATGTTGCCTTTACTGATCTTACGAGCATTTGACAGTCAGTCTTCCAGACCATAAAATTTCTACAAAATGTGACAGTTCAAAGAAATTCAGACGTAGGAGGCAAAAGAGTCAGGTACGGAGCTCAAGGCAAGGGCCTCATCTTGGATTAGGTTGCGAGGTGCTAGATAAAACTGATGGTATGTCTTTACTGAAACGGAAAGATACTTGATTAGCAGTATTGGCTTCTTTTTGGATGAGAACCTATCTTAGTTTTATATTTTACGACTAGTTTACATTCTTATGTGCGTTCGACAACATTGGATCATTTGGCACTGCAATTTCTTTGTTTTATAAATTCAGATGCTCATTCCGTTAGAAATGAGAAGAGCCGAATGCCACCTGGAAAGCATTATGAAAGAAATGGGGGTGCTGAGTCCGGTCAAAGAGTCCCTCCTGGTACGACTCCTGCAGACGTGCAATCTTGCGGTGATCCAGATTATGTGCAGTCGATAGCCGGAAATACAATCTTGCAATTTGCAAAAACGAGGAAGCTATCTATAGAACGGTCAGACTTGAGAAAGTATGTGTAGCATTCTGTTGTCGGTTTATCCACCTCTTCTTCGATTTTCATTTACTAATCGTTTATGCTTCAAAATTCCTATGCTAGTTTTTAGAAGTAGCTTGCTAGTCCCAAATTATGTGACTGGAGTTTTCCAATTTTTTTTCCTCCAGCCGTAATCTCCTGCAGAAGAGACAGTTCTTCCACTCTCATCGAGCTCAGGTAATATATATATTTTAGCTCGTTTGCTTATGCAGATTGCAATTGATTGTGACTTTACTATGCATGCTATCGCAGCCCATGGCTCTAGAACAAGTACTTTCTGACCGAGATAGTGAAGATGAAGTTGATGATGATGTGGCAGATTTTGAAGATAGAAGGGTATGCTTTAGAATTTAATATTTTTGCTGCTTGAGCGTCTTTTATTTAAGTCTGATGTACTAGATAAAGTCAGGAGTTTGGTATATGTATGCTACATAGGAAAGGGAAGGGAATATTGAAGACTTGGAATGGCCAAACGTTTTATAGGAGCAAAATTTTTATGGTACAGGTTTCAATTAGGAAATATGTGAGTAAGCCTCATGGTTCGATATGGAACAGTAGAACCAGATCAATGTGCTTATATGACACATGTTAGAAGACGAAGTGTCAGTATTTGGTCTCCATTCTAGCATAGTTTGTCTAATATTCCATTAGTTTACAGTGAATAAATTATCTTCCGTTTACTATTTGAAACTCTTCTTTCTTTCAGATGCTTGATGATTTCGTTGATGTGACCAAGGATGAGAAGCAAATGATGCACATGTGGAACTCGTTTGTAAGGAAGCAGCGGTATGTCTTATCTCTTTTCAGTACATGTGATATCGAGTTTTACAGTATACGAATATTTGTGGATATTCCTGCTCGTATTCTTTTGGTAAACAAAAGAAAGAGTGAATATCAAAAGACAAAATTCGGTTCCTTGTTCTCTGACACTTGACACTAATTTTTTTACCTTTGCAGAGTATTAGCAGATGGTCACATCCCATGGGCATGTGAGGCATTCTCAAGATTACACGGACCAATCATGGTTCGAACACCACAGTTGGTTTGGTAATTTAAATCTTATGTCATCCTCATTGTTTTATCAAGTGTTTCAGAAAAATTAGTAGGTTTGTTGATAAAGGCGAGTTTTTGTGTAGGTGTTGGAGAGTGTTTATGGTGAAACTGTGGAACCACGGCCTTCTTGACGCCAGAACCATGAACAACTGTAATACCTTTCTCGAACAGCTCTAAAATTGAAAACCCAAGAAATCATTAATTTAAGTAGAAAAAAAGAGAGAGAAGAAGAGTTTTGGGTCTCATCTAACTACTTACTTTTTGGTGTTTAAAGAACAAAGAGGAGCATATTTATGCATGAAATTGTCCTCTTTTTATAAAATGTGTACATTGGCTCATCTTGACGTTTGTTGTTCAGATTAATGCTTTATACATGTTTCTTAATTCATCTAGGGTTTCTTTTGGTAATGCTGGTTTTTAGCTTTGGAAATAAAGTTACTACGGTCTATTGTTTGTCTTCTTATTTTTACCCAAACAAGTCACTGAAACAGAGTATTCTGTCATTAATGGTTCAACTAGACAAGCTACAAGACAAGGCAATCACACTTTAAAACATTTGTATTGCTTTAGTAAGTCTATACGATTTAGATAAGGTTTTCTGAGTTGCCAAATAAAGTTCCTTTCTCTCCACAATTATCAGGGGATATAATACATTGGATTTGCAAGTTTGAAGGATCGTTGAGACATTGATGAACCCAACAAATCACTCCATTGATCACCTGAATTACCTATAATTCTATATCCCTCTTTCACCATCTCATCCCTCTTCTCAGATTTGTATAGTGTCGCCATTTTGTGTTGTTCCTCTGGAGATCTACGCATTACATAATAATCAAGAATTAACAAATTATCGTAATGGCAATGAACTGCATAACTACGTTCAAAATGATCCTGTTATTCTCTCTAAAACTATCTGCAGAGATCAACTAGCATAAACAACACAAACTCATCGCAGGCATAGAAACATCTATATACTTAAAACAGCAGAGCTACATTTGTTCATATGAGTAAATGTATGGTTAATTATACCTGAGAATAAGCTTGTCCCACTTCTTGAAACCTGCAGTGATCAGGTTTTCAACAGTGACAAGCCTATGGTTCTCTTTCCTCCCTGTAAGCAAGAAAACTTTGTATCCCAAATCAATCACTCTTTGGTAAAGCTTCAAGCTTGGTGCTATTGCTGGTGCCACTCCTCTCTCTACCCATTTATCAAACTCCGGGTGATCAAAAAGCTCCAACCTGCAAATTTCCCAAACATAATCAGCAAAGTCAAGCAATTTCTATAATCAACTGTCCTCTTTCATGGGTTTCTCAGGCTAAAGCAAGCAAAGTACTAACATAGAATCCACATTGACACATACAAAAGAGTTATCTTCAGAAACCAATACCAAGTTTGAGGTAAAATTTGAGAGAATGTACCCAAAACCATGGTCAATGTAATACGGAAGATTGGACAAGAGAGTCTCATCGATGTCGAAAATCCAAATATCTTTGCCATCGCCGGCGAATTCGACACTGCTCGCGAAATTTGAAGCCTCTTCAGAGACTCTCTGTAGATCGGTTACGAAACCTTTACCCATCACGTAGTCCTTCACGTAATCGGCGCACTCCACCGGAATTGTTTGCCACGGCGCGAGATTGTTCGTCTCCGCCGCAAATCTCCAGCTCGTACAATACAAATTGACCTCATCATCCACTGCTTTCTTCTCAATTTTTGAAGTATACTCGAAAATCGTCGGCCTCGAGAACAGTTCCACATCTGGAATTTCGTCGGAAAACGCGGAGGCAAACAAGGAAAATCACAAAAACCCTCATCGGAGAATCACCGGAAGTCAAATCGATCATAAACCCTCTCAGAAAAAAACGATTTTTTGGTTTCTTAAGAGAATTAACACAAATTGAGAAACCAGAATGAAATCAGGGTTTATATCAGAGGTTGAAGAAGGAATATAAAACGATAAGTCGATAACGGTGAAAGGAATCAAGACAAATTCCAAATCCAAAGCAAAAGGGGAAAAAATGAAAGTTTCAAATTGAATTAATGGATTATCGTACAGAAGAAGAAAGCTTCGATTTTTGATTTCAAAGTGTAATGGAGATAATCGGAACGGTGCTGCGCTCTTAAATGACAGTGGAAGAGACAGGTCTCTCAGTGACGTCTAGGTAAAGAAAGCTAATATTTAAATATTTATTTTCACAATAAATTACTTATACGAATCTGTTGGTTTCGGGTTAGGATCTGAGCTCGAAATCCAATTGGGTAGATCCGAATATCCGTTAATCCATTGTGGAGTCAACACCTGTTTTTTGATGACGTAATCCTTTTCACATGTGGTAATACAAATTTATTAGTTATTGTCTAATTAGATTAAACCTGCAATGAATAATGAAACTATAATCACTGATCTGCAATAAAATGAATAATAATAATGAGTAGGTTTGGTCATTCGGATACCTAGATCCGATTTGGTCAAATCTTTCGGGTTTACCTATATAAAATTTGATCGAGTATTTTTACAGGTTCGGATCGGGTTTATGTTTTCAAAACTTTTTAATGAATTTTTTATTTAAACATTTTAATTTTTTTTTAAAAAGTTCTGAAAAAATCATAATTTTTTATATTTTAATTATTTTGGTTATTTTGATTCTAAATTGATTAGTATATTTAGATTTATAGTTATAATATTGAATACTTCTATATATATATATATATATAATTATTTTTAGTTATATTATACATTTCGGATATTTCGGGTACTCGTTCGGGTTTCGGGTTCAGGTATCCGTACTCTTATAATTTAAAACTTGTTCAGATATTTTATCTATACCGGTTCGGTTCGGATTTCAGGTATTATGTTCGAGGCTAATAATGAGATTGATGAAATAAAAATTATAATCTTTTCAAAGATTACAAAATTTTGACAAATTCTTAGATAAGATGGTAAATCTGTAATATTTTATTATGGTAACTAGGATGCTACCCACGTTTGAAGCGCGAAGTTATTTGAGTTTGTTGATATTATATAATCGTTCTTTTTTATATTGTTTAGGATTTAAGTTTGTAGATTTGTAAATAGGTTTAGTCTCTTATTCGGATTATCGTGTAATACACCATTCAATATAGGATAATATAGTGAAGTATTTAAAATTTGGCAGCATATTTTAAATGCTTAGTTTTGGTTTGAACTTAGTTAACACAATTATTAATTTTTGTTAAAAATTAGTAACGTTTATAGAAGATACATTTATTTTACATTTGTTTGATAAAAAAAATTAAAACATGTACATAAATTAAAGAAATTTTAGATGGGCACATGTATAGTTCTGGATGTTGAAACATTAAAAAAAAAAAAGGCAAACATAAACATATCTCTCTTACACTTGTATACTCTTAACTTTTTTAAGCATAGGTTAATATATTTGTGTAACTATTGGAACTATTAGATGATGCAAAAAAATAACAAAAATGAAAACCGGTCTATATATTAAACCTTAATCTACACCTAAATTCTGATCAATCACTATTGAGTTGAATCAAAAAAATTTCTTCTGATTACAAAACATATTCACTATACGAACTTTCACCTAAAAATCAATTGCAGCTCATAGTCGAAATCGGTAATCAGAAAACAGAACTACTCATGATGGATGAAGAATCAACATCTTGAACCTAACTTCAATCAATCTCTTTTGAAGCTTTGCTTATTTGAGAATAATGGTATGTGAATTTGTGTATGTTTAGAGTTTCCAATTATGTATCAGATTCTATGTACTATGTGCTGGAGCTGGATGAGATTGATGATGTTGAGATGTAAAGTTATAAGCGAATTCGAATATGAAAGTAACATAGATAAAGATACAAACATTTTCTATTATGTTGGTAAATTATCTTTTCATAAAAACATATAATCTCCAGAAACAGGAAAATCATGTCCGGACTTTTTGAAATTCAAAATTGTTAAACTCATTAACTTGGTCTCGTGTGATTATACAATTTGCAAAATCATATGTTCCTTTGTCGAGGTTTGTTGCTGTTATCTATGTATACATAGGATGAATCTCTTGATTTTCATATGTTCTATGTTACTCATGTTTAAATCAAAATAGAATGTATCTTTAATTGATGTTGTTTCAGGTTCATATCTAAAAATCACATTATTCTCCAAATAGAATTACAATAAGTCTGGCCAAAACAAAAAGATAAGTGCAGATTTTTATGGTTCTTAAATTTACACACCGAGGGTTTTTGTTGTATAATAACAAAGGGAACTGGAGATGACTACTATTACTGAGTAGTGGCAATACTCCCTAGTGTTCATACAACAGTCTAATTTTGTAAACGTGTGTAAATTGGGACTCACTTAATTTTTCATAATCAATAACCACAAAAGGCCCTAATTTTTATTTGATCAGAATCTAAAAGATTACAAATCAATAAGCTTAATAGACTCATAAACTAAATTCTTTTTACTTAAACAATAGGGATTAAATTCTTTGTATGTAATCAATTTTTTCTGTTTTATTGTTATTAATTTTTGTGAGAATTGTGATTTTATATCTAATTTTTTAAATATGTATATTTAAATCTCAAATTTTGAAATTGTAGTAAAGTATAAAATAACCGAAATAGAAAAGAAAATTGTTAAAGGCCACGAAGACCATCAACCTTAAAACCTTAATGAATGCTATCAACCTTAAAAGTCCGATTGCAGAACTTCATGGCATTCTCGAAGATGTCTCTTTTCGCTCAAAAAATTTCAATTGTGTTAATTTTATTTTTCATTACTAGAGGGAATAACTCGGTGGGCCATAGCATTTTATGAACCCACAACCACAACCACTACACGATTGCATTTAACATCTAATAAGAATCAAATCCAAGAAATGACGCCGACTAAACCATAATGCATGCATAGCTTCTTAACTCTTTTTCATTGCCTTAAGACACACACACTCGTTCCTTCTCAGTAAACATACATTTGAGTTCAAATCTTAACTAAATCCCAAAAGCTTACGTTCTTATGGTAAACCACATAATACATACATAGAGATAGATTTCAGACAAACCCGACCCTTCATTTGCAACGTGGCATCTGTTCCTCTTCTGTGACTATAGCTCTCAGATCTGGCACATGATACAGGCAAGACTAGGATCTCCTCCCTTCCACTTCACCGACTGGAATCACCTTCTGGAGTGGCAAGGACCTTCAAAGGGGCACAAACTTCTGCGACACTTCGTTGTCCAAGCCACAGTATACAACATATGGAGGGAAAGAAATCTCAGGTTCCATACTGGATGCGCCAGATCGATAACGGAGGTATTCAAAGTTATTGATAGGGCGGTAAGGGACGTGGCTCTTGCGAGACTGCAAAGAAAGTCGTGCTCTAAATTGCTTGCCATGTGGTTTCAATTTGAATGAGGAGTTTAGAGATTGTGTAGGTCCATTAACCTTCCTGTAAGCATCCAGGGGCGAAAGTTTCCACCCTCTGTTTCCACCCTCTGTTTCCAACTAGTTCGGTTCTTGTAACAAAACAGTCCTTTTGATCTATATATTTACATTTTATCAAAAAAAATAAAATGTGGCATTGCAAGATTGATCGGTTTATGGAGAACCAGCTTGTTCACATAGCAGATCCAATGTCTGCAACAATTAACACATAATCAATCTCGATAAAGTTAGCATATGATCATTACTTAACTCGGTTTATAATCAGAATGCTTGTATATTAGCTTAACTTGGCTGATAATCATATGAACTGGCATGAAGGAATCGTCTTGCAAGGCTTTGCAGATTTTCCTGACCTGTACGATTTAAGAGGAAATAATTGGAATCAGTATAAGAGATATGAAAATGAAAACTTAAAGATAAAAATCATTGGGACTGAAAGTTTCACCAAGCCGGATATCTTGACTTGCCTTTGCACTTTTTGTCTTCACAAGCAATGGAATCAATATTAATATCTCCAACACTTGGTGCGTAAACCAGAAATCATGTCATGGAACAACTCAAACATCTAATTTTAGTAAATATAGCGTTAAACTTATATTATGACATAAAAAGAAGCACAAGAACAAACCTCAAAGATACCATGTAGCTGGTGAGTGGTGTAGTTGTAAAGAAACAGAAGCAGTCAATGTTTTATCACCCGAACAGAGTCTCTATATCTTGAAGGTAATCCTGACAAATGATATGAGAGATTCATATAAAATGATATGAGCAGAGCAGGTTAAACCCAAGCACAAATCAATTACTTGCAGTCTGAATAATAGTAATAAAATGAAAATTACCAAAGACGTGATGTTTCAAACCTCCTGGTATCATTGTTGCAAACAAAGATGTAGCCACCAAGAACTTTGTTCCTTGGAAGTGTCTCCGATGTAGGCAGGGTTTTAAATCTCGAATTTGTCAGCAGCCAAATTCATATTTGCATTGTCATTCTAGCCAGCTTCGTTGCAACTATGGACCATTTGTGATCCTCTGATGCTCTCGACTGACCTCGTAAGTCATCACCCACCAATTGCCAGAAGCTGTCCATAATTCAAAATCTAGCAAAAGCAAAATCAAACACAAAGAATGTGTTACCTATTTGCAAGACAATTTACGAAAGACTGAAACAATGGAGAGGGTTTCCCTATTTTCCTGAGAAAAAATCCAAGCAAAACAGAATTCAAAGCATAGTGTCATGTCGATCGCAAAAACAAAAACAATGAATCTTAAGTTAGCGACGTCGTCTATAATGAATTATGTTTTGAATTTATATGTGTGAAGAGTTCTGTAAAAATTATCCTTTGTGACTATGGCTAACGAAGAGATTTAGCGATTTAATTGTAGATCAATAACTTAATAACTACAGGAAATATTCTAGAATCAATTGATAAGACCGAAGTTGATGGAATCGAATACTAACGACATTCAATGTTAACAAACTTGCCACTCACTAAGCTTATCAATAACGAACCACGTTGGCAACAGAGTTTGGTTCTCTTCTCGAGAGAAGAGCGACGGAAGAGAGCGGAATCTGAACTCTGCCAATTAAACCGGTGGTAACATTAGAGTGACCTCCTGGGTAATGATCCTGTTCATGATGAAGAACCCAAACAACAATGACCTCAGTTTGTAATTGATAGAGATGCAAAAGGAAAACTACAGTAATTGTTCTCTTCATTTTTTGATCGGCCATTGTGTTGCGGAAAGAATCCAATTTTTGTTTCTTCTCACAATATATAGGAAATGTGTTGAAGCTAGATTTTTGCTCTGCATATTAATCGAGTAAATGGAAAAGAAGATGAGGTGGATATAAATAACTGCGGATGCTTTACTGAGTGAAACAAAAATTGAGGGGCTAAAACAAAAAAATTTAAGTATGTTTTGTAATTATTTACAAATAGAGGTTGTTTAGAGAAATGAATTTGGGTTTTAATAATAACAGATGAAAACAGATATTTGGACGCACGCTAAGCTACGCCGACACGTGAATACGGTGGTTATATTTGGACGCACGCTAAGGTACGCCGACGCGTGAATACGGTGGTTATGAGAATTGATTGTGAAACAATTTTAAGTTATCAAACCAATAACATGTTTTTAAGACTAATTAATCATTATAAATTGGGTTGACGAATTTTTTCCTCTTCTACTTATTTTTTTCACACGGAAAAAATCTATATTTATTTGTTCTTTATTTTGTGTCATGAATTTTTTTATTTTTCGTATTAATTCATGAACTATTTGTATTGACCATCTTAATATGCTTTTAATTGAATTCAAAAAAGTCTACTGTAGCATTTAGTCCTGTTTTAATTCTGGGTTAAGACACGAAACAGAGTCGTTTAATTTAATGAATTTGGCTTAGTAAACAGCCAAAACGAAGTCGTTTTAGCAAAGACCAATTTTTAAAAGAAAAACAAAATGAATCGGACTAAATCAAAATCAATTTGGGGGTTTTCGGAAATTAGGGTTCTTCTTCTCTTAGATTAGATTGCAAAATCATTATTGACTGGTTTTGTTTTGTTTTTGTGTTGAACAGTCATTTAAAGGACGAGAAATTGGGATCTCCAAAAAGGAATGAAAGAAGCCATGGAAGTTTAGTTTTGGTTTTTCTTACAGAGGCCAATTTGGAGAAGAAAAATGTTTGTTAAAGGATTGAAAGGCTTGAAGATTGACAGAGAAGAAACTGAGGAAGAAGAGACAAAGAAACAGAGGAGACCATGGGAAGAAAAAAGCAAATATTGAATTCAAAAAGAGGTGAGTAATTGAAAGTTTGAACGAGACCGGATGATTGGATCCATATCAATTGGTGAAGTTAGGGTCGTTGGGGAAGATTCCGGTGATTAGTAGAGAAGAAGAAGAACGTTTAAGTACGAAATTTTTTAAAAACTTTCTTTTTTGTCTTAAGTCAAACCGACGTCATTTTGGCTTATTGGTTAACCAAATTCATTAAACAAAACGACGTCGTTTTGATGTAAACACAAAATTAAATCGTTAATAAAAGTAAACACTTTTCAGATTTAATTATATACATATTAATATAGTCAATAGTAATAATTCATGAATTAATATAAAAAATAAAAAAGTTCATAGTACAAAATAAATAGCCAGTACAATTTTTTTGAATAAATAGAGAATGGGAAAATTTCGTACCCTTGTAAATTCGCGTTATGATCATAACTTGTTTAAAAAGGCCACGTTGGAAAAAATGTCAATACATGTTTTCATGTTTATACATAAATTATTTCGTTGACAAAAGATTAGTTTAAAAATTTGTTTAATATGTTATTTTGATATGCTTGCTTCTTGGAGAAGGCAGACAATATTCGACACATTCAATCGTTTTCAGAAAAATTATTACATTATATAGAATATTCTTTATTATTTCAGTAGTATATTGTTAAATGTCAAAACATTCTTAAGTGCTACTAATAGAAATGCAAAGGAGATCAATTAAAACAAAGAACAAAAAAAAACAATGCGCTGTGAGAACATCGTGACGTTTATGTAAGCTAAAAACGCTACGCAGTTTCAGAGAGAAGTACCAAAACGGAGCTCGGTGCCTTACTGATTTCTACTTCTCCATTCGACAATGGCTGCGTAAAGAGTGTGATTAGGCAAAAGGTCCATATTTACTAACGGAGAATTAGTCACCGGAGACGTCCGGTGATTCTCCATCCACTCCTCTATGGCTTTCCGGTCATAAGTGTATCCATCAGCCGCAACACATGGCTCCTTCATCACATCCTGCAAACATAACAAAATTCTCCTCTAACTAACCTGACTCCTCACGCAAGTAAACTGATTACTTGACAAATAAGTTTATTACCTTAAGTAATGGGCAGATGAAATGGCTTGGAGGTTGACTCGGTGCAGCAGACAGTGAGTTCCTTGCTTTATCAGCTACTTTCTTTAAGTTCTCCAATGCTGGAAGAATCTGATCTTCCAAATCAGGCCTGTCTTTAGCTCGGAGCTCTGTGCAATTGAGTGCTAAAGCAGCTAATTGCTGGGTCTCTTCGATTGGCCAACTACCTGCTTTTGGATCAAGAATCTGTATTAACTCGTCGTCGTTGTTATCCTCCATGGCTATTTCTACTGTATATGTAAGTGCCATAGCGTGTTGAGCTGTAAGAAGCTGCAGAAGGATCATTCCAAAAGCATAGACGTCTGATTTTGGAGATATTCTTCCGGTTCGTTGATATTCAGGATCAATATAGCATAACGTTCCCACAGGGCTTGTCTGTTTGTACATTGTGAATTTGGTTAATAATGGGTCGACTTGGATCATTGTGGAGAGACCAACATCTCCTACTTTGCTGACAAAGTTGTGATCAAGTAAGATATTGCCGGGTTTAAGATCACGATGGATGATTGGTGTTGGTTTTGATTTGTGGAGGAAGAGGAGTGCTGATGCTACTTCCCAAGCGATTCTGAACCGCACGTACCACGGAATTGGTTCACTTTTGTTGACTTGGAACAGTCTGTCTTCCAAGCTACCGTTTTCCATGTACTCATAGACTAGAGCGCCGCGTTCAGGACATGCTCCTAGAAGGAGAACCAAGTGCGGGTGCCTGATCTTACTTAAGATTTCTAGCTAAGAGAGTTTCAACAATGAATGAAAATCTCAGCTTATTGTTCTGTAAGAAAAGAAACCTTTCAAACAAGAAAACGTTTTGGTTAGGTACCTCTTGATCAAATTGTTTGGATAGATTTCTTTCAGCAGAATGCAAAACTTTGACAGCAGCGATTGTATGATGCAGAGTGCATTTGTAAACAGCCCCATAAGCACCCATTCCGATCTTTAAATCTTCAGAGAATGATGAAGTTGCCGTAGTGATTTCTTCCCAAGTGAACTCTTGGTATTGCAGCTTAGGAGCCACAAGGGAAGCTGCTTCGAGCATCTCCTTCTCTTTGGCTTCACGGGCTGCTTTCATCTCGGCTACTCTTCCTTGTGCAGCTTCTCTCTGTTCTCTTCTCTTCTGCTCAAACGTCTGTGTTTCTTTTACTTCCAATCCCTTCGTTTCGTGCTCCTTTAGCGTTAGCTCTTTAAACTTAAGTAGCTTCATCAAATACAAATTATATAGTTTGTTTGACAAAAAAAAAAAAAATATATATATATATATATAGTTTATTGCAGAGTTTCTTCAAGCGGACCTTGCGAGAAGCATCCAAGTTTCCTACTTGAGCCACTGCATACATTTCTTGAGCGTGTCTAATTTCAGTTCTTAACCTTGCAATTTCTTTGAGCGTTTCCTGAAATCCATGAAAACGTCCACCATTTCCAAATGCGTTAGACAACATAGACTATGCATAAGTTTGACACATACTTTGATATCTTCTCACTGAAACTTAAGTTACCTCGTTATCTGTGACGTAATCTCCACCTCGAGTAACACTTTCGTGTTCATAGCTAGAAATAGAACTCATAGCGTCTTTTCTCTCATTAGTATCTCTAAACTCAGGATCCCAGGAAACAATACACGATGTTTCAGTGCTATTTCTCTTGCTTACTTCCTCTGCATCCTTTGAAGACATCCTTCTAGTTTCATCTGACTCAGAAGAGCTAATAGTGTCCATACGAACAAAAAACTCTCTTACTATTGTTGGCATACGCTCAAATCCCTTATTGGACACAGCACTAGAGCTGGAGTTCAGTGCATTTGACATTGCATCTAAAGAAATGTACAGAAGTAAAAAAATATTAGACACACGAACCTTACATACATCAGTTTCTGGTTAAAGATTTGAAGAAAACTCCGAACCTGAGTGAGGCCCTGAACCAGAAGAACAGCTAGAGGAATCGGTTCTCTCCCCACCAGAATCTCTGTAAGTTTCATTCTTTTCCGTCTCTGACAATGATTTGTCTTTGGAAAGAATATAGACTTCTTTTGAGACAACATAGACTGTGCATAAGTTTGACACATACTTTGATATCTTCGCAGTTATATCAGGATTCCTGGATTGGTTTCAACATGTATATTCATTGAGAAAATTCGGGTGCAATCAGATAATGAAACCAGAAAGATGATGTTTCTCAAGACGTACCAGGCAAAGCTACCATTAGCTGAGCGTCCAATGACAAGATTGGTGATCAAATGCTGATTAACCTCTCTGGTTAACGCCACTGCAACACTATTTGATTCAAGCACTTGAAGTTCCACAGCAACCTTGGTTAAGAAGATTCAAAACAAGTTTCATCCTTTTTTATCTATACGTTGATAAAGGAAGACCATGAACATAAAACAAAAGAAACCTTTTTCCGGTCGCATATTTTCTTAAAAGGTTTGAGAAGAGTGTCTTTAGTCTTCTGCATCACTTGCAGTTTATAAGTAGCCACCACATCCTCTGGTGCCTCTTTGATATTGACTGTAGTTCCCGCTTGAGAAGGAAACAGAAACCGGTTTCAGATTCTTAAGTATTCACATAAAGTCTCAGGTAGAGAAGAAATCTTTGCAACTTACAAGGTGTAGGTAGAGAAGTAATCTTTGGATGGACATAAATTAGCTTGAAAACGGCATTTTTGTCAGAACCAAACTTTTTGAGAGCCCACCTAACGACATTATAGCTTTTATTACTCCCACTAATAGCTACCGCAATGGTCAGCTATTGAGAAGGAGTTGCAACATCAGAGGTAGGCATCATAGGATTAGGAAGCTGCTCAGGCACTAGCTTGTTGCCCAAAAATGATTTTCTGAAAAAGAAGTCCATTTTCTTCGTATCTCCGAAAACAATGGCTAACTTTACCAAGGAACAAAACGTAAGAGGCCGACTCTGCGCAAGATGGTATTCAACTGGTTCTACTCATTGCTTATCTTTCTTCCAACCAAATGAGACTTTAGCCATCTGTGTTTCAAAAAAGCCATTTTGAAGATAGTGATTCAGAACATCAGAAATTGAAAATGAAGATCCAAAACGAAGCCACCAGGAACAATAGACTTACTGATATCAAATTACTAAATAAAAATGTAAGTTTTTGACAAGATCTTGAGTTCAAACAGAGAGTTCACAAATTATAAGATGCTTTGATATTCATAAATTCAAATTTCAGACATCACAAAGCCACGTTCCAGAGTCTATTTTAGATAGAAAGCTCGAAAGTGCAATTTGGAGAAGAATTTTTCCAGAAACCATTATCAGAACACCAAATTTTATGTTTTGAGCATATAAATCTCTCAACTTTATCATCAAAAGATGTGGAAACAAGAAACCCATCAAGCCACGCCTCTGATAAAGAAAAAAATCAGAAATTTGACCAACCTGATTCATAAAGGATGCAACTTTAAGCTATGGCAGAAGAAAAAAAGGAGATTTATTTCTCTTTTCGTTAAGTCAGAAACAGAAAGAGCAGCCACGTTCGTGCTCCTAATTTCAGAGACAATCAAAAGTCCTTTGAATAAAACACAGAATCTGTTGGAGTTTCATAGAATATTACTAATATATAAGACCGTCATGACTCATGCTTACATTCATGACATTTATCAATTATCTTGCTCACGCAGGAATTTTTTCTTCATTATCAAAGCGACAGAGAAAAAGGGTCTTGAATTAGTTATCATATTCTTAGTTTTCTCACGAGGCTTTGATTACTATAATGATATGAGCTGGACATTTTTGAATAAGTGTTAATAATGATTCATTCTTCACCAATCTTAAAAATATATTGTTAACTAGTACTCTGTTTGAAGATGAGTTTGAAACTGTCATTTGATTTTGCTGAATATATCAAAGATGGTTCTAGCATTAGATAGTTTGAAGGTAACTAAGATGGTAACAAATCTAGATAAGTGTCCCAGTTGGGTTTTTTTCATTACATACCTTTTTTCTTTTTTTTTGTCAAACATTTTTTTACCTTTTTATTCTGTTTATTAAATAAAGAATCGATTAAAAGGAACATTTGATCGGAAACATGCTAATCCATATATGCGAGAACCATGGGCGAGGTATGCATAAAGTAATGGGTCAATTGACCCCAATAAATTAGAAAAAATTAATCTGATTTATGTTAAAAATTTTAAATTGACCCAACTAAATCAAATAATTGACTCCTATAAAATTAAATTTTAGATATAAGTGAAAAGCAATAGGTGTTTTGACTCTAACAAAACCGGTGATGAAATAAAGTATAACAAATTTGAACTTTAACTATTATTATTTGTTTAATTTTATAAGAACATCATAAAGTTTGTTTTAACGGGCATTTTTTTTTTTTCGCTTAAAGTATTATTCCAAAAAAATATTTTATGGATGTAAATTTTTTAGCTCCGCTACTGGCGAGAACCATACTTCTTTCTATACAATCAATTGGTAGATAGATAATACTCATGGTAATGTCTCTACACCAATATTTTTTTGTTTACAAAACTAAAAGAGAAAAAAAACACACATTAAAATAATTTATATAATAATAATCATTTGGTTGCATTTAGTTGCACGCATGATCTATCTTGTCGTCACGTCTTTTTTTCTTTTATAAAATATGCGAATGTATCAATGTGTGTCTATATATTTTGATTTTCTTTTTAACAGAATCCAATTTTTTGGGGGTCAATAAACAATCGAAAATGTAACGTGAACATTTTTTAAGTATAAAATGACTAGACACTCGACTAGATCTCTTATTTTTCCTGATGATGTACCCACACAATGGTTCCGTTATTTATAAATCAAGTTGACAAATAAAAAATGATCATTTGTATAAATGAAGAGTCAGAGAAAATGCGCATAGAAATAAACAAATGAAAAGAGAAAAAACGTTTTATATTGTTATCAAAAGCCAAAACTAAGGCAATGGTGAAGTTACTAGATACTTCGTATTTTTTTGGGTCCAGTGACCACCCATAAAGGTTAAATTAAGTCATAGATACAAGTTATAAACCCGACTTTATGGAGCTTGACTGGTTAAACATTTATGCCATAGATACAAGCTATGAATTCTGTCATTGGACTATGGGATCTCGACAGCTATTTAGCTTTTCAAACACTTATTTAAAGACGCATAACTCAATAGTTATGTTGTCATAATGAACATACATGTCGACATTTCTTGCCCGATTCGACTGGCATAGGATTAGATTCATTTGGAAACCCTACCTTAGAAGGCTAAATATTCAGATCAGACAAACCATCACGAAGACACACTCGAACCAAACCAAAAACAAACCAAATTGCTTGTTCAAGAATCCACTCGACCAAATGGTTTCAACGCCATAATGAACCAAACCAAAAACAAGCCACAACACTCTTGCTTTTTGGTTTCGAAATTATCCTATTTATGTGTACATTCTTACAAACAATAAATAATCCATGATAAACACAGTACTGTTAGAGTATATATATATATATAATAAATAAATATATATGAAGAAAAAGGAAATACTTCAAATTTTTTGGAAAATGAAAAAAAAAAAAAAACACCTGAAAGAGTCGTTTCCAATTTAAGAGAGAAACAACTTTCTTTTTTTTTACTTTCTTCTTCCCAATCTCGCAAGTATGGACACTGAAGGAGTGTCACTACCAATGATCCATAAACATATTATGATGCCTTGGAACAATAATCCAAGGGAAGGTTGATGCTGTGGACGCTCCAAAGCTATCAACGACGGCTACTATTGTAGCACCTGCGATTTTTTCGTTCACAAGATATGTCGAAGACTGCTCTGAATCTATTGAACACCCATCTCACTCCAATCACACTCTTCATCTTCGAAGAAGTAAACAACGTCATTCTTGTGATTTATGTGGATGGGAGATCAAGAATCTATGCTATAGCTGTGAGAATTGTGAGTTCAAAATGGATCTATATTGTGCAAAGTATCCACCACCTGAGGTTATTAACATTCCTGAAACGCATCACCATGATATGGTCTATCGTGGTAAATGTGGCGATTTTAATTGGGGGTTTCCTTACAAATGTCATAAGTGTAATGTATCCTTCCATGTGGATTGTGTTTGGCATCCATTAGAGACAATCACTCCGGCAGAGTTAAATCACTGTTTCCACTCCTTGCATCCTCTTAAGCTTCGCACTGGTAAACCACCGGACTATTCTGATGGAAAATGTCGTCTTTGTGGGAAAAAGATAGATTCTTTATCATTGTTCTCTATGTAACTTCACTTTGGATATGGGTTGTGCTTTAAATCCACCACCAATGTCTCGTCTGGATTTGAAAGCACATGATCACCAACTCACTCTTCTTCCAAGACTCGATTCATTTACATGTAATGCTTGTGGGTTGAAAGGAGATCGAAGTCCTTATGTATGTTTTCAATGTGGT
This sequence comes from Lepidium didymum, assembly GCA_963920545.1. Taxonomy (NCBI): domain Eukaryota; kingdom Viridiplantae; phylum Streptophyta; class Magnoliopsida; order Brassicales; family Brassicaceae; genus Lepidium; species Lepidium didymum. The sequence goes on from OY986986.1 coordinate 4,107,883, forward strand.
TTCATGATCCATCAAGGTTGTCTTGGCCTTCCTCGCTTCATAAACATTAATCGTCATGATCACCGTATTTCTCGCACTTCTCTTCTTGGTTTTGTAAATTCTGTGCGTAGAGTTTGTCACAAGAAGATGGACTGGACTTTGGGAGGATATTCTTGTCAAATGTGTGTTGGTTATGTTGCTCATTCAAAATGTACTACCAGAAAAGATGTGTGGAATGGGAAACAACTCGAAGGAGCTCCTGCAGAAACAGAGGATATAGATCCATATGTGGTAATTGATGACAACACAATACAACATTTCAGCCACAAGGAGCATTACTTGAGACTCCATGTTAATGGTGTTTTATGCGAGGAGAACAAGTGGTGCAACGCATGCACTCATCCTATCTCTTTCCAATCCTTTTATAGCTGTATGGATTGTGACTTCAATCTCCACCAAACCTGCGCTAGATTTCCAAAAAGAAACGGCATGTACTACACAATGATTGGTTTAATTGTGAGGCTTGTAGGAGACCGTCGAATGGGTTCAGTTACCAGCATGGGGAGAAGCTATACGATGTTTTGTGTAGTTCAATTTCTTAACCATTTGTCCATCCAAGTCATCCCAATCATCCTTTATATTACACTCCATCAGATAGAGATAAAGGATGCAATGGTTGCCACTGGGGGAAGGGTGATCTTAGTTGCATTGAGGATGATTGTATGTTTAAAATATGCTTCAAATGCGCCACTCTACCACAAATGGTAAAGCATAGAGTTGATGATAAACCTCTCACTTTGTTATGGCAAAAAGGAAAGTGATATGTTGTTGTGTGACATTTGTGAGAAAGAAACCAATCCAGAAAAATGGTTCTACACGTCCAAAGATCACCAACTTAGTTTACATAAAGAGTGTGTAATTGTAGAATTTTCAGGTCTGATGCCAAGAAGCACAATAGACATTTATGGCAGAGATAATGAAGTGGTGGTGAATAACAGTATGTCTCCTCCAATTTGCAGTGTGTGTGAGTTGCCTTACATTTTTCCTATCATCCTGAAGACATGTGAAACTTCAGATGGATACATTTGCTCGTCTACATGTGTGTAGCCTTAGGGTGAAGACAGACCGTGATAGCCAAAATTGAAATTGAAATTGAAATTTCTTCCATCATTTCTTTTAGATTTCATTTCCATCATGAGATGATTTCCGTAATGTATCAACTATCTAAGACTCTTGCTTCTTAATTTGATATGATCCATCTGTTTCTAACGTTTTCAGCCTTACATTTTCTACAAAATTTGAATGATTCATCTAACAAACATACAAAGGATGAGAAATGAACAAGAAAAAGACTTGGTGGCTATTGTTTGTACAAAGTATTAGGAGTATTGTAGCACATTTCACGTCTGCTTCATATGGATTTCTCACTCACATCAGAATTTCTCAAAGATGGCAAATTTATTTTACACTTTCTAAAATTTGAATTCTAATACATCTATGTTAAATTAATAAAAAAACATGAATCAACAATAAATCATCCACTGCACAACCTACAAATAATGAGATCATAGGGTAAAACTTTGGGAACATTACATTACTGACTTTTCTTTGGATACTATGATATTTTATTGCTTTCATTTTATATTATTATGCTTTTTCTAGTTTTCTCATAGGCTTCAATTGGATCACTAAATATATGCACACAGCTTACATTCACATGCATTTTGTTGTTATACCTCAGGACCAGATGCAAACAGAGGTATAAGGCCACGCAATACTTGAGCTGATAAATGGTGAGCCTCAAAGATCTCTCCATCCAAATTCCACACACTTTCTTCCCCTATCGAAGTAAACGTGAAAGCTCGGGTCTGCAATATTTCCAGCATATTTGATTAGAGAAGATCAGAAACAGACCATGACCTAACCAAGTTATGAAGATTTCTGAAAAGGAAATGTTTTCCAAACCTTATGATATTCCACAAACTCGAAGTTCAAAGGTTCCCCTCCTTTTTTCGCAAGCTCAGTAAGGTGCCTGTAAACGTACATAAGTCAAAAAAATGACAAGACAGTTTTTATATACCAAGTCTGTTGCGATGTTATTCTTGGAGCAAAAACGTATAAGAACATGTTCAAGATAACTTCAAAGAATCCTTCTACTGTGTGTGAATTTAGTGTGTATTGCTATTCTACGAAAGTGTGTGAATCTATAGATGACAATGGACTATGAGTTGGAAGAAGCAAAGAAGAAGAAGAAGATAAGGCATTACCATAAGTACTTGGGACGAGAACAATCTTTGATAAGTATGAGATGAAGGAAACCGTCTGAGAGGTGTGCATCCACGACAAGACCATCAGGTGCTCTTTCATTTCGGTTTGACATCACTGCAGCACCTATACTCAGAAACCGCCCTTTTGTTTTACACCATTTTGTTTTTTCTGGACACGAGTTAGGTGTCGTGTGTTGAATATTTCCATCCTCCGCCTTACTGTTACAAATGCTGCATTTTGCACGACATAGTATTTTCTCTGTTCTTGTGGTATTTCGAAATGGCCACGTTTTACTCCACGTATGTGGGGAAGCTTTATTGTTCTCTGGTTCAGCTTCCTCATACGTCACTTCTGCTTCATATGACCTTGCATTAACATATAAGCCATGAACTCAAACAAATATGCTTCACTTGGCAGTGTGTAAATTTATACATACATATGGAGAAAATACCTGTGCTTCAAGAATACTTTAGTTCCAACATAATCGTAGCGTTTGGGACCCATCCACCGATATTTTTCACTTTCTGAAATGACATCACCATAAAATCCGTATCTGAACTAATCAATTGTACAAAAACTCAGTTAGAGATTGGAGCAATCACTTTTTAAATCACACAGGCGCTAATGGTCAAAGATACTGGAGGTATGTTATTAGATAAAAAAGAATGCCACTAAATTAAGAATCTACGGTTTCGGGCTTGTAAGTGAAGAATGAAGATTAGAGCTTCCTGATGTCAATATTTGCTACTCCTAGTAACTGGAATGCAAAAAAATTCACTAAATAGGTTTAGTCATTACCCAGCAAATGAGGCTGCATAACGAATGAAAGGTTCAATCGTTGAGGTTGGTTCTTTTTTCCACCGCACAACCTGCATTACATCTAGGAAGAGCTTCCTACCTAGAATGATATGTAGCGCAGATGTTATAGGATCACGAGCTCCTGTGGTGCTGTAATGTGAGAGCATAAACAGTAGTTTAAAACTTTAAGCTTAACATAAGCTAATATATACACTCCCGACTTTATGGCGTATACCAATTCTCTCAAAATTTGTGTGGCGCAGAAAAAGAGAAAACAGACAGTGGAGACTAAACTGCATATGCAGTTGTTATTTATTTGGTAATCAACTACAGCTTTTTTGCTGATAGAAGTGAAGAAAAAATCCCACTTATGGTGCAGTATAATCTTTGCGAGTAGAAGGAAGACTATGAATAAATGATGATAAAAAAACCCACCATATGACTACTGCATCAGTTGAACCTGCTGGAATAAGGCCGAATCTAGGTCTTACACCACTGAAGGGGTGATTGGGATCTCCAATACCTGCAAAATCATTAACAAACATAAAAGAAAGAGACTGAGAAAAAAGTGGGAAAAAACCTGGCTATCGGAAGCAAGCAATGTAACTGAATGTCTATTAGGGAACTAAACACACTGACTTTTGCATGAGCCATTGTCTGTCCCTGTAGGCAAAGAGTAACAACCAGAGATTACAGCTAGAAAACAGTCTCAGGGCTTGAAAAGATATGAGATAAAGGTGATCAAATACATACTGAAATTCATGACCTCTTGAAGTGAACCAGGAAGAAGAGGACAGTGTTCCTTCTGGTCAGTCTCATGAATTGCACCTCCTGATTCTGGAACTGAGGAACTACCTCTACTTTGATCAGAATTGAATGAATCTAAAGGACTTGGTGGAAGAGGGACTTTAAGCCTTGACAATAGATATCCATTAAGGATTTCGTTGAAGAACCCATCTCCACCCTGAACATAGGTTGGGTTTTCATGATACTAAGATGAAAAACTTATCATGAAAGCAGATACATGACCCACAGGTAAGCAATATGAGCAAAAAACGTGACAACAGATATCCGGAGTGGAGAAGCTTCCTCAACTTTCACTAATTTATAACTTGAACTAAATGTTGAGAAATGACGGGTATGTCACATCACAAAATTTATTTCACAAATGCACTGAGCGAAATAATCACTTTGTCATTGTCAAAAGAAGTACTTTGGCTCATGAAACATAGAAAAAAAGAGGTCTACAACTTACAACAGCTATGATGCCATCATATGAATAAAGCTCTTTGTTTTGGATAGATGCCATTACATCAAATGCATGTCCTGCTCGTTCTGTTACAATCACCTGAATTAAAATGGTAAATCAAGAATATGAAACTAAGGACCATAGCATGGACAGTGAAAAATTGTTATCTGTCGTTCTCTCTGTGAGCTATAGTATCACAAGAAATTATGCATTCAATCAACGTAGACATAGAAAGTCTTGACCTTGATAGACCACAATGAAGCAATTACATTACATGATGTGTAACATTTTTACATAAATGCTCTACTTTAGTACACCTTCAAATCAGTTAACTACAAAAAGCAGACGCCATTGTGCCTTCTGTCATCAACGAATAACCTATAACTCCTACAAAAATATTACTTGATGATCATTCTGTATTAATGCCCTTAGAAAAAAACCTTTGTATTAATTTTAGCGCGACAGAAAATCTTGGAAACAGTTTCCCAGACTTTGGAGCCATTTCCTTTACCACTTTTTGGATGGACGAATACCTAAAGAAATAGCAATAAACCCTTTCAAAGCATTCATACATAATAGGACCAACAAAGTGCTAGAGTTTGCCACGAGAAGATTTACGAAAAGCTTTCTTGGTCTTTCTACTTCCTTGATTAAAGAATAGTTCAATTGATCTATCCAACTCTGGCAGGTCTGCAAATTCATATGGCCAAAAGTGAATGCCGCAAGTTTCCAAAGGCAAGGCTCCTTTGGTGACCTTTGAAATCCATGTACCGTGAACCGATACATCTACATTAAAAGCAGAGATTTTTTACACTATAATCTCCAGAAGAAAAGAAAAAAAAAAACAATAAGAGAACTGAGACAAAAGATTGAGAAAGATACCTCTTGAGTACTTAACAAACGTTGCCGGAAACATTCTTTGGCATGTCCAAGGCCTAAATTTGGACTATGCACTAAGCCATAGTTAACAAACTCTACAGCATAAATCTCAGAGAACTTGATCTCAGTTTTGAAATTTTCGGAATTTCTAATTCCCAAACAAGTTGTTCCTTCCTGTCAACGTAGAACAAGATACTGGCTCACTCAGAAACATAACATTTTCTCTATAACGTAGCAACAAAGAAAGAGGAGCCTTTCATGATTATGTTCCTCGCAGCACCAACATCAGCACACACACACACACAACACTAATATGATAATTCATGATGAACTTGAAAAAACCAAAAAAAAAAAATACAAGTCAATGAACATATACACCGTTATCGAAAAAGTCTTACACAATCAGAAGAATCTAAACATTTCCAGGACAAACCATCAGGATTCCGAGAAAGCAAAACTTCACCAACATGATCGAGGAAAAAAGAATCGCTCATAACAGACAAGTCACCGTCGCGATTGACGTCAGCGCCGGAATCGTCGTCCAAATCAGAAAAACTAGAGACCTCCATGTCAAATCGCGACAGCTTGAGCTTCGAAGATTAATAATTCAAATTCAATTTTGGTGGTCAGTGATTATTAATAATATGTTTATTATTAATAACGGAAACCGATGGGCGGAGCGAAGAAGGAAGATGGCAGCAAATCAGAGAATTCTTGAATCTGAGAAGAGATTTATTGACTAATTGCCGAAGTGGGCCCGCCCTAAGACCAGATTACATAATAGTCCAACTATATAGTTAATGGGAAATTGGGAAGACATAAAAGGAAATTTAATTTGCAATAACATACAAGGAAGATAATATCATACAATAACGTGATGGTGTTTTAATGGTGTTAAAGTCACAAAAACATTGACTAATCTTGATTTCAAATCTTTTATACCTTTCATCATCAATGATAATGATTTCCTATTCGATATGAACAACTTTAATTGGAGGTTTTTTTTTTTTTTTTGTCAATATTAGCCCACAATTAGCTGGTCCATTAGCCAAGTTCCTACATAATATAGGCGTTGGGAGTCAGATCCCTAGTTACGCAAATGTGCTATCTTTAGTGGACTTACCACCTGCAACTAGACTAAATGTCATTTGCTAATTGGAGGTTAAAATTGAATTTTTTAATAAAAAATTGCATTGAAAATATAGAATTACAATTTTTGTGAAACAATTTTTTGTAGCGAAAATAACACTCTTTAAAAAAAATAGAGTATTCAATTTAAGAGAGTTTATATTTTATTTGGTAAATTGTGTAAATTTCCTATTATATTTGACCATTTATGCTATAAGATCGAGGATGATCAAAATCTTAAATGGTTAAAAACTTTTTTTTGTTTTAAACAAAAATCCAAAACCACTACAAAAATCCCCCACCATTCATAGCCAAAATATACATCTCTAATTATCCTTAAATCAATTTCATAATTTTTGCAATGGTAAATTTTTGCGGACGAATTTCTCAAACAAAAAAGGTTGAGATATATTTTTTAAAACAAATCAGATCAATAGCAAAGACATTTACATCCCAAATCCTGCAATAACTCTCATAATTCGTATAGAAAGCAACACCCGGACCTGAAGGCTGCAGTTAGAGAAGCCTGAATTTACAATGTTTGTTCATAGATCCCAAAGCCTCCGAACATGTTCAATTTCACCAACACTGCGGTTAAGATGACCACACCACTGCCAATCGCAGTGTCATTCAGGGCCTACATGCTAAAATGGTTAAACATAAAGCACGCCACTTACCAAAATGGTCTGTATGAGAGACCGGCTCTTTCTTAGTGCACATAATCAGATATGCAACACTCTTGAGGCATAATTAACCAAACCCACAGACACTGAATCACATGTATACATTTAGATAGATATCAAGTATAGCCAAAGACAAGAACAATTAGCATTAAACGTAATCTGGATTAATCACACCTGCCAACATGGAAGCTTGAAAGATATTATTACATCAGAGATATGTAACACTGAATCAAGGTGGAAACTAGCGATAAAAGTGTTGGTATCAACATACCCTGTAACCTTTATGTTCCTGCAAAACTGACGAGTCCCCTATGCACACAAGTGACAAGATAAACAAAAAGTGATAAACTTAAGAAAGATCATATCCTAGCATCACAACGGATTATAGATATGTTTCCACTACAATATCACCAAACGATTTTGTCATAAATTGATAAAATACAGAAGAAATTGTGAGTAAATGGGAGCTGAAAACAGACTTAACACACTGATAACAATAAAATATGAATATTACGAAATTAAACAAGAACCCCGAGACAAGTATAGTCCTACAAAAGAGCACCAATGATTATCAGTAAAAAATAATATGGCTTTTTTGAAACGCAAATGTCTACAACTGGGAGCTTCCAGCCTGAATCTCTGCATATTTCACAACAGCATAGGAAGGGTTAAGATGTGAGTCCCAAACTTCCAACAAGAAAGATGTAAGAAATCAGGGTACAAGAGCTCCAAGAAACATCACACCTGAAATTTTTTAACAATATCAACAAAACAAAGATTCGTGTTAATGAGGTAAACAATAATGCAGACAAACTTTAGAAATCTATGTTAGTGGCAGTTTCGATATTGTCAAATGGATAAACTTAAAAAAGTGAAAAAACATATAGGACCAAAGCAAGTTAGGCGTAACTTAATAAACAATTAGCAAAGGACAAAAATACACAGGGTAGACTGCCAAATATTTAAACAACCAATATCCAAATTCCATCTTTCAGTATTGAATACCAGGACAGTTGCTCCTTTAGCTGTGAGATCGCTCACAAACACACCAGTGACCAAGACTAATGAGCGACAGAATCATGTGACAAAGCTAGGAGCAGAAAAATACGTAAGAGGATGATATAAACAGAAAGACTTTCAAGAAAAACATAACGACAAAAAAAGCAGTATCTATCACACAACATGCCGTACTTGGTTCTTCCTGCATTGCATGTCTAAAAAATGGTGTTGGGGAAAAACATTCAAAAACGTAGGAAAATTGAGAAATAAGGGTTTTATCATATGCTAAAGCCACTTGAATCAATTTCAGAAACTGTAAGGAGAACATACAAAAGCATCAAATGAGGACACCTTACCTCTCCACTAAGGAAATTCTCCTCAGACCATGCAAGCTACTTCATCTCAGCCATGAATTTCTCATACTCAGAATCTCCAACAGCGGAAGGATTCTCTGCAGGTGGCTGTACTGGAGGTTTGGGAGCCCAAGGTACGTTGCCCAAGCTCTGTGAATAGCCAGCAGTAGGCGGCAAAGGAGGATTAGATGCCCAAGGTGCATTACCTAGAACTTGCGAGTGATCAGATGTTGAGACGGGGGGATTGTTGGCCCATGTCATATTACCCATGCTTTGGGAATGATCAGTAGATGAGGCTGGCGGCAGAGGTGGTGGAGGAACAGCATTGTAATAAGACGGATAACTCATATATGGAGACTGTCCAGGCATAGCTGTGACTGAGCTAGCATAGACATTTGGTGGCACAGACGAAGCAACAGCAGTACCACTGTCAGCTTGTACTCCTGGTGGGAAGCTTTGTTGGGGTTCACTAGAAGATGGGTTTTGTGTAGTACCAGGTGGAGGTGCTTGTGTCACATGGGGAGGTGGTGGCGGTGGGTATTGCATTCCATATGGAGACATATGCTGACCATGGGCAGGATGATAAGAACCAGGAGGAGGGGGAGGAGGAGCATATGGAGAATACGAAGGAACAGGAGGTCCCCAAGGAACTGGAGCTGTTGAATAACCTACAGGAGGATTTGGTAGTTGCCCACCAGTGGTATACTGTTGAGAAGGATAAGCACCAGGCGGCTGGTTTGAGGGAGGATAGCCTTGAGTTGGTGGTTGAGGGGCTGGAGGTGCTGGGGGTGCAGTCGGCGGTGGCAATTTGCCTGCAATCCTGACAGCAAGTGTACGACCTTCGAACCGATAGCCGTTCATTGCCTGTACAGCAGTATTTGCCATCTGGACATCAGCGTACTTCACAAAGCCATAGCCTTTGCTCAACCCAGTCGCACGATCCTTGATTACTTTTGCCATCACAATTTCACCAAATGATGAAAAAAGATTAATCAAACCATCATCTTCAAGCATTGGAGGTAGGAACCCAATGTACAGATTTGTTTCATCATATTCTTTGGAGGGGGGTTTGATTGAACTTGACCCTAAGCCAGGATGCGCACTTGCTCCACTTCCCGCATTGTTAGCCCAAGGAGGGTTACTTCCTGAACTTCCCGGACCAAGAGCCAATGGAGTAGTAGTGCTCTGTTTGAGAGCTGATTCAGGGACAGTTCCTCCTAGTTCTGCCAAGAAGTTCTGATATTCATCATCCATTTTCTTCCCAGTAGTGCCCTTCACCGGGCAATCAATAGTAGGGTGTCCACCATCACCACAAATCTTGCAAAGAACATCACTCTTAAACGTAGTTAAACGAGAAGGACATGCATACTGTCTATGTCCAGGCTCACCACACGATCTACAGAATTCTTCATCCCTTATTGTTCCATTCAAGGTCGCAAGTTCCCTAAGCTGTTGCCTCTTGTGTTCGTTCAGCACTTCATCAACAGGTTCCAGCAGCTTCTCAACCATACCGGCAGCAGCTTCAAGAGCTTCCTCAGTCTCAGCCTCGACTAAAACATGCAAGTCCTCGTTTTCTGAAGGGTCGTATTTTAAATCTTTCTTTTGCTGATGCCTACCTTCTTTAACAGACCCTTTACCCCGAATCACAATTTTAGCACCTGTCTCCCTCTCCATTCTCTTCTGAGTATTACCCCTTGGGCCAATAATAAGACCAATAAAGTTGTAACCGGGATACTCCTTCATCGGGATAAAAAGCTTCTTCTGGAGCTTAGGAGGCCTGTAATCCGCTGGAGGTTTAAAAGCAGGATTCTTCTTAATAATCTGAGATATGATTTCTTGTCTTTCTCTATTCAACCTCTCCCTAGCTCTATACTCTCTAGTGTTTATCCTAATACCCATGTTATCATAAACGGGCTCTGGTGAAGGAGACCTTTGTCCTTCCGGTCTATCATCTAAAGGCATACCAGACTGCAACATCCTACTGATCTCAAGTAACCTACTATTCAAAGCCTGAATCTCAGGATCAAACTCGATACCTCCAGCGAAATCCTTCATAAAATCAGGTAGCTGAATCACCGGCTTCGGCTCATCATCTGCCCATCTCGACTTACGCTTCCTAGTCCCAGTACCGGAATCACTACCTCCTTCGGCGTTAGGGTTATCAACTGACTCAGAAGGGGGAGGATCCCATCGGCTCCGACGCTTCTTCCGGCTCGTAGTCTCTTCCTCTCCGCCGGACTGATTACTATCATTACCACTCATCGCCTTGCTAACGCCATTCCCAGATAGCAAAGGACGTAGTAGTTCAGGCTTTTCTACCGAACCATTCGTATTAGGGATAGGAGCAGAAGAACCGTTCACAGCCACAGAATCAGAAACCTGAGGATTTAGTTTATCCGAAGCAGTGTGTTCTACCTTAGAGGAGTCTAAAGCCTCGGAGGAATGAGGAGGTTGATCTAGGGTTTGCGACGAAGGATCGAAATTGTTCAATTCGACAGACTCCATACCGAAACTCAAGAATTAAGGGTTTCAGATCTAAGAGAGAAGCAGAGAGACAGGAAAGTACCGCGTGTTTGAGAGAGAGAGATGATCTAAGGCTAAAGTTTAACGAGATTGACGACTGAGTTAGAAAAGCTCAAACGAGAACCCTTAATTGAACACAGGCGGCTTACCAATAGTGGGCTACTGGTGGAGTAAGGCCCAAATCAAGCCCAATAGTTCTTTAGTTTTTTCTGTTTGATTTTTCAATTTGTTTTTTTTTTCCATCTAAAAAACTTTATTGATTATGGGCTGCGCTATAATATTTACACAAAAGAAAAGAAAAGTGAAAGGCCTAATTATAAGATAAACATGATTTTTGTTTGTGATTGCATAGCTTCCACGTGTCTAGCAACGTGGCAAGACTTCAAAAGCTCCGATATACAATTTTCGGTAAAACTGACCAGAAAAAATCATACTAATATGTTGAGCTTCATGATTCTCGGTTATCACCGCTAAGAACCATCGACTGAGCCGCTTCAACTGTAGAGCTTATAGAGCTTCCTTACCTACGGTCATTGTCTTCAAGAGACACCAACGCCGTCGAGGTCCAATATATAGACCCACCAAAGATGTTTTAATTTCAACGCTTAAAACCGCTGGTGAAAGAGATGAGATGTACAGCCACCGATGATAAAGAGGATTCAAATCTTCAAGACCAAGAAATCGAATCAAAGCCGAAAAAACTAGACTTTAAAAAGAATCTGTACAATTGTTTATATACAACTTTGTACTAAACCAACTAAACTGATTTATTTACAATTCAATAAATCTATCTAAACCGAGAATGTATATCAATAGGTCCCCTCAAGATGAGCTAGATATCTTCATCAAGCTCATCTTGGATATAAGATGATGAATTTGATGGGGAAACGCTGGTTTAGTCAGTATATCTGCCACTTGATCTTCAGTCCGAACATGTAAAGTCTTCAAAAGACCTTTATCAAAGCGTTCTCGAACTATATGACAATCAATTTTGATGTGTTTTGTGCGCTCATGAAAGAAATGATTTGTAGCAATATAAATGGCAGCACTACTGTCAGAATATAAGATAGGAATCTTAGAAGAAAAAACTTGCAGGTCAAGAAGCAAAGCTTGTAACCACATGAGCTCACAAGTGGCAAGAGCAAGTACTATATACTCTCCTTCAGTAGATGATCTAGACACTGTAGGTTGTTTCTTGGTTATGAATCACCAAGGAACATGGCAAACCCTGTAGTTGATCGTCTACTGTCCACACAAGATGCCCAATCTGCATCACCAGAACCCTTAAGAGAAATATCATAATGAGTTGAGTATAAAAGGCCTTGTCCAATCATCCCTTTAATGTACTGTAAAACTTTGTAAACCGCAACGAGATGTGGAGAACGTGGAAGAGAGGAATATTGGCAAAGTTTGTTTACTAAAAATGTGATATCAGGTCTTGTAATAGTCAAATACATCAATTGAGCCACAAGTCTTCTATACAACTCACAATCTATAGTGGATCTCCATCAATTTTGTTCCTGAAGAAGACTTACAACCAAGCATACCAGTAGAATTGAGAAGTTCCAATGCATATTTACGCTGACATAATAAGATGCCTTCAGAATTTTGAGCAATCTCCAATCCCAAAAAATATTTCAAAGGACCAAGATCTCTTAACTTGAAGTGTTGTTTCAAAGCTTCAGTTAAAGTAGATGCAACTTTAGTACTTGTGCTTGCTATGATTATATCATCGACATAAACAAGCACAACAACAAAATCAGTACCAACAAGTTTAACAAAAAAAGTGTGATCAGTATTACCCTTGCAGAAACCCATTAATAACAAAGAAACCGAGAATTTCTTGTACCATTGGTGAGAGGCTTGCTTAAGACCATATATGGAGTGTTTGAGTTTGCATACAACATTAGGAGGGAGTGTTATACCCTTTCTCTCTGCATAGCCTTCAGGTAATTTCATGTAAATTTCTTCATCCAACTCCCCATTCAGAAAAGCATTAGAGATATCAAGTTGAGTAAGATGTCATTTCTTGGAAGCAGATACTTTTAGCAGCAACTTGATTGTCCCCATTTTTGCAAGTGGAAAGAAGGTTTCCTTGTAGTCTAAGCCTTCATTTTGAGTGTAACCTTTAGCTACAAGGTGTGCCTTAGGCCTCTCCGAACTACCATCAGCATGAAGTTACTTCAGAGTAAAAAGCCATCGACAACCAATAGGTTTCTTACCAGGAGGTAATGACATGATGTCCAACACTTCAGATATTTCTTTTTCTGTTTCATTCTTCTCTCGTTCCAGCACTAATATATTGTTGCAAACACCAACATTGTTTTATGATAGCACAATAAATGAAATGAGTACATAAAGATCACAATCATGGTCAAAACATACTAATTTACCGTAAGGTAAAGTTGCTACAAAGTTCAAAGATCACAACTGACGGAAATTCTAAACTACTTTGTTTTGAGATGCATAATTCTTATTTCATTCACGGGTAAGATACATGGATTTCAATTTGGTGGATCATAAAAAATGAAAAAGGTAAAGAGAAGAAACAAAAGATCATAAGAACCTTTCATAAGTCAATAGTAACATCCAGATAGTTGAGTAGATTAAAACTGAAACCATGGATTTGAAACGATAACACCCACAAAACCAGACATCGCCCCGATTACATGGGGAAGAAAATTTGAAAAATCTCTCCAAAATCACATATGAAAATACACACATACCTGAAAGAAAAAATAGATTTTCAGGATCGATCATCTCTTTTATTTTCGCATACCTTCCTTCCTGCACACAAAATCACTCACAAGATGTAAAACCAGTTTAACCGGAAAAGACAATAGAATTGCTCAATTGAAACTAAATGAAACATAAGTCATCTATTTATGTAAATTTTGTTTGGTCTTTCTTTATCGTGTATTTTCCGTTAGAATTTTTTGATGTCAATATATACGTGCCCGCACTGGGTATGGGCCATCACCTTAGTCAAAAGTTAGAAATGTCATAGTATGCTAGCATAGAACGATGGATCAAATTGTGGTGTGGTGTGTGTATCAACGTACCTCCGGTGAGTGTTGGTAGTTAGCTGAAGTAGAATTCGAACCCATGAACCAAATACATATGAGCCACGGGCAGATTAAACCGATGTCGGAGACCGGTTATCATCTTATTGAGCTAGCTTGACTCTGGTAGCATAGCGTATGCCACTGATATCACCAGCTCTCTAGAAGGATGTATCGACTTTTTTGGCATTGGAGGTGGGATCTTATGTATTTATCGGAGCTAACATTGTTATCACGAGCAACCTATTCTACAAAAACTAATTAGACCTTGATTTAAGGTTGAAAGATTTTCATGTCTTTGATCTGAAAACCAAACCTTAGTAAAGACCTTCTGAGATTTTACCTGTAGGGTTTTGTTTCCCAAACGGAGTCGTATTCGAGAGAGAGATCGTCTAAGTAACCTTCCATATCATCAATACCGCTATTTTCATTGACGAATCTCGAATCTATCCAGATTCTTCCCACCCAAACCATCAATTTTCGTGCAAATCTTTCTTCGTTGGAGATTAAATGAGTTAAAAAGCTTCGTTCGTGAATTGAGTATTGTAACGCGCGTCTGAGGACGAAACGGCGACAGAGCCACGGCGGAGATGGAGAGAGATCCCCATCTTTGATGATGATAAGCTGGAAGATAAGACGATGTCGTTTCGTGCTAATTTTAAGATGATAAGTGTAGTGTAGGGGACTCGATTGACTCTAATTAAAACTTTGGGGTGCTTTGTATGAAATACAAATGTTTTTGGTGGTCAACTTCTATAACCGGACGAATTAATCGTCAATACCGAAATAAACCCGAATTGAATCGAAAAACCGAGAGCTAATTACAATATAGTGAAATGAAGGGTAGAAATATCATTTCAGATCAGTATATTTCTCGGTATATATACTCCGTAATTTAGTTTGCCGTGAACTAAAAAATTACATAATTTACAAAGAAAGCAACTATTACTAATATTATGTTACGTGGTTGGAACTATGATTAGCAATTTCACATTCTTGCAAAAAATGTGGGAGATCATAGTTAGTAGAAGTTTTAAGGTATTATTCATTGTATTTTTCTATCTAATATTTATGCAGATAAGAAAAAAAACTTATATCGAAGTAATTGGAAGACTATCCCAAAAGTCCGTATTCAATCTTAGGAGCGACTTATGCTTCACTCAAATAATTTTTGATACGTGAGGAATAAAAAAGCATAAGCGAAACGATCAACATCTTAATTTTGGATAAAATATTGCGAAGAGGAACTAGAAAGTCTCTGGTTTCCATCCCATCTTTTCAAGAGAACATCGGAATCCAGGACTAATCGTCTGATGAAGCTACTGGGAATACTCAGAAACATAAAACCAGAAAGACATGTTCTTGAAAAGAGAGATAATAGTTTTGAGAGTATCTTCAATCTCTCATTCCTTCACCCTCTCAACCATGAGACAACTCATCCTTTTAAACTCTTGAACTCTTTGACATGGCCTACGAGACTTTGGACTATCTTCAATCCCTCATTGCTAAGGATCTTTTAGGTGTATTTATAATTAATTTTAATTTTCAATTGAACTAACACGCCTAAATCTATCTTTATAGGGTGTAACAAAAAGTATTTTTAGTGTGACTTTTTGTGATAAGTTTTAGTTTCATACAAGATTACTAATTCTTTTTTTTCTTTTCGTTTTGAAAAGACTTGTGTAAATCTTGTACAACATAATTATCATAATCACTTAAAGCTCAGTTATAATATTCGCAAATCATATCTTGGAATTAGCTTTAGTTTTAGACGATTTGCAAGAATAACACATAAATCAATTCAATTACATAACATTTCATGGAAAACATATGTGAATGTAACACTTTCTATCATAAACCCATCACCTTTATTTTACAATATCATATTCCTTTTCATTCAATTTTTGTTTGGTATGACCAATTATTTCAAATTTGAAGTACTGCTACTTGAATAATATATAAATTTTATTAGATAATTATTTTTTTGTTTTAGCGAGGGAGTTGGAACAGTACTTTCATCGGATAGTAATCTGTGGTAAAAGTCTCTTTGAATCCATTTGCATCATCATAGTCACCGAGTAGAAAGCGAACACGGTGTGCTTGGAAGATTGGAGAACCAGGAAGGAAGTTATCGACAAAAGGGAAAAGAATGTGAGGATATAGAAACAAGAATGTAAAAGCTGCAAGAACAAGTGCTCATACTCGTAATCCAGAAGTTATAATCATATCTTTATTGGTAAACTAGCTGTTGAAAGAGAAGTACCTTGAACACGGTCTATGGTGATGCGCTCAACAAGACATGACTCGGAGAACTTATACATGAGAGTCTCGGTTCCATCGGGAACATTCCTTCCCTTGCTTGACCAAACTCGTCCTATCCCGTGAAAGTTGATGGTGTTTTCGATGCCAAATTCCGGAGAAAGAGTTGAAGATGCCAAAACTGCTTCTCCTGTGCAGTTCCTCTTCAAAACATAGTCTATAGCCCTTATGAGCAATGCGTAATCCGCGTGTTCATTGGAGAAACCAGCTGTTGCACTAGCTTGATTTAGCTATCTTGAGAAAAACGCCTTCATGAGGTAGTTTTTGGTAACTAGCAATCAAATTGAAATTCCATTAGTAGAGTACTACTAAGCAAAACAATTAAAGGAAATATCAAATAATCATTTATGGTAAATCAAACAGAAAAGAAAAGTAAGATTTACCAAAGTTGTTCCATGGAATTGGAACAGTACTTTCATTATTTAAAAGAACATTTTAAAGATGTGGGCAACGACGACCATAAAACATTTTATAGGTATTGAAAAACTAAATCATATAAATAAATAAAAATCCACTTTTGCAAGTTCTTAAGGAAAGTAAACAAAAAAGAGTGAGAAACGAATCCTAATTGTATGTGTCTGTAAAAAATCAAAAAATCAAAAAAAAAAAAGATTTAATCTTAATTGTTGTTCTGATCAGGGTAACTAATATTGTTGGTAAATTCCGAATCTGTTTCAAGATCGTTCACGTTGCATCAATCCACCTTGCAGATGTTATAAAGTTGTATGTGGGTCAGGTTCATAACCATTTAAGAAGTCGAGATTAGCAAAATCCATCTCAGCCTCATTCATGTTCGTGAGCCAGAAGTTTGTATGTCCAGGATAATTATTTGAATTTGGTTGTGGCATGAAATTTGTGGTCTGATATTGTTGAAGAGTCATCATCATACGAGCAACAGAAATTTCACCATGAAGAGTGCTCTCGTTGCAACAAAGAAGTCGAATGTTTAGACTGTGAGGTGGAACTTTGTAAGTTTGTGATATGCAAGACATGCTCTAAACTAGACTATGGCGTGCTAGAATCTCACTCATACGGCCATTGCAACAAAGACGATTATGATATTGTAAAATAAAGGTGATGATTTTATGATACAAAGTGTTACATTCACATATGTTTTCCATGAAATGTTATGTAATTGTATTGATTTATGTGTTATTCTTGCAAATCGTCCAAAACTAAAGCTAATTTCAAGACTTGCTTTGCGAATATAACTGAGCTTTAAGTGATAATGATAATTATGTTGTACAAGATTTACACAAGTCTTTTCAAGAAGAAAAGAAAAAAAAATTAGTAATCTTGTATGAAACTAAAACTTATCACAAAAAGTCACACTAAAAATACTTTTTGTTACACCCTATAAAGATAGATTTAGGTGTGTTAGTTCAATTGAAAATTAAAATCAATTATAAATACACCTAAAAGATCCTTAGCAATGAGGGATATTGAAGATAGTCCAAAGTCTCGTAGGCATGTCAAAGAGTTCAAGAGTTTAAAAGGATGAGTTGTCTCATAGTTGAGAGGGTGAAGGAATGAGGGATTGAAGATACTCTCAAAACTATTATCTCTCTTTTCAAGAACATGACTTTCTGGTTTTATGTTTCTGAGTATTCCCAGTAGCTTCATCAGACGATTAGTCTTGGATTCCGATGTCCTCTTGAAAAGATGGGATGGAAACCAGAGACTTTCTAGTTCCTCTTCGCAATATTTTATCCAAAATTAAGATGTTGATCGTTTCGCTTATGCTTTTTTATTCCTCACGTATCAAAAATTATTTGAGTGAAGCATAAATCGCTCCTAAGATTGAATACGGACTTTTGGGATTGTCTTCCAATTACTTCGACATAAGTTTTTTTTTTCTTATCTGCATAAATATTAGATATAAAAATACAATGAATAATACCTTAAAACTTCTACTAACTATGATCTCCCACATTTTTTGCAAGAATGTGAAATTGCTAATCATAGTTCCAACCACGTAACATAATATTAGTAATAGTTGCTTTACACATAGATCATTTTTCCTGCAAAAAATAAGCTAAAATATTAATAATTAATTTTATATAAACATTGCTTGTAGTCCAAGAAAGCTGGTCGGAGCTCCGCCCTGGAACTTGAGGATACCTGTATTCGGTAAGAGATAACCGGGTTTGCATCGGGAATCCGGTACTAGATCTTACGGCTCAACAATAACATACGGTAAGATGTTCAAACGGGAAAAATCTGGAAAAAAAAAAGTAGCTTAGAGGTTACACCACAATCCACATAGTTGCAAAGTGAACCAGAGTCAAAGTTTTAAAGCTCATCATGATGCAAAAAGAAAATTCAGACTTCAGAGAGTGGTGTTGCAAAAGTTTACGACGTAAAAACATAACTAATCCGAGTCGTCGCTGGAGAGGACGCCGTTCTCCTCTACAAATTGCACTAGCAACGGAATCATGGATGAACTCGTCACCTCAAGACAGCCCTCAAGTTTATCATGATCCGTCTTGATCTTCGGGTCCATATAGGTGATAGCTTCCACCACCAAGTTCCCAGCTGGAACCGAATCTCTCGTTCGAAACGTACCAGCAAGAGATCTTCCTCTCACTTGGACCATCGAAACACTATAAGAAACAAACAAAGGTTACTTAGCTTCAAATTAACGAATATCAAACACAGAGAGATTCGTATTTAGTGAGAGTTATACCGCATGTAGTATAGTCCATCGGATGGTTCTTTCTCCACAAAGCCGGAGAACTCCATGACCATGTGCTTAGCGATGCAAAGAGTAGGTTTGTGGAGATAAAACCTCTGTTGCGTCTGTGTTACAAAAGTTAAATCGATAAATTAATTACACATGCATGAGAAATTAATTAACGGGTGAGTTGAGTTTCACTTACATCAGAGTTCATCGGATAGTAATCTGTGGTAAAAGTCTCTTTGAATCCATTCGCATCATCATAGTCACCGAGTAGAAAGCGAACACGGTGTGCTTGGAAGATTGGAGAACCAGGAAGGGAGTTATCGACAAAAGGGAAAAGAATGTGAGGATATAGAAACAAGAATGTAAAAGCTGCAAGAACAAGTGCTCCTACTCGTAATCCAGAAGTTATAATCATCTTTATTGGTAAACTAGCTGTTGAAAGAGAAGTACCTTGAACAGGGTCTATGGTGATGCGCTCAACAAGACATGACTCGGAGAGCTTATACATGAGAGTCTCGGTTCCATCGGGAACATTCCTTCCCTTGCTTGACCAAACTCGTCCTATCCCGTGAAAGTTGATGGTGTTTTCGATGCCAAAGTCCGGAGAAAGAGTTGAAGATGCCAAAACTGTTTCTCCTGTGCAGTTCCTCTTCAAAACATAGTCCATAGCCCTTATGAGCAATGTGTACTCCGCGTGTTCACTGGACAAACCAGCTGTTGCACTAGCTTGATCAGCTATCTTGAGAAAAAACGCCTTCATAAGGTGGTTCTTGGTAACTAGTAATCAAATTGAAATTTCATTAGTAGAGTACTACTAAGCAAAACAATTAAAGGAAATATCAAACAATCCTTTATGGTAAATCAAACAGAAAAGAAAAGTAAGATTTACCAAAGTGTTCCATGGATTTGAAACGGCGCAAAGACGCATTAGCTCAGATGGATCATCATTCCTTGAAAAGATATTTGTCCAGAGATTTTGGATAGTTTTTCAATCATTTCCACAAAAAAAAGATAACTGCAATCATCCAACAATCAAAAACAAAAGAAGTTCAAACACAACCCACGGATTTCAACCTCAGGTCTACACCAACTGAAGTTGAATCCGGAGTAACAAAACGAACACATGCACAAGAAAGTTTTAGATCAAAATCTGTGGCAAGTTACTGGAGTAGAAGAAAGAGGGATTTTAGCTTCCGTTCAAGTTAGAAAGTAAGGATTCTATTTTTTTTGCATCAATCAGAATCGCAAGATGAAACAAACTACGAATCGCGCAATCAAGAGACGAAGCAAACGAATCAATCAAAAGGAACTAATAGAGCGAGAGAGATTAGACTACGAACAAAACCTGAGAGAAGGAAAAGAAGAAGTTAAAATGAAATGGCTGAGTAGGGTTTCAATTGCATTTGCAGCAGGAAATTTCCATTTATGCTCCTTTTACTTCAAATTGACCATTACTTTCTTAATCCGGCGCTAATATGGATAGTAGCCACTGTTTTCTTAATTATTTTAATTAATGAACTCTTGTCTTCATTAAATGAATCTAATCATCTTTTTAAAATCGATCAACGTCAAAGCGACAAACATTAAATGAAAATGCCTGTTTAAACCCAACATTCGCTATTGTATCGAAAACCCATCCTGCCAAATGGGCCACCTGGGATCAGACCCAATATATTTCTTAAATTTCTTATTGGCGTATTTATTTTCCTCGAATAATAGTGGATAGAAAAGAGTAAAAATGAAACTAATCAAACAAGGTCACGTCCACGTCGTAAGATAAAAAGAGAATGATCATATAAGCTTGACCTGGGTAGTGGTAACCAAGTAGAGAGGCTCAGAACTGGCACATCGGAGGAGCTTGACCTGGGTGTATAGATCCATAACAGAAAAACCAAGAGGATCAAACTCAACATAACATTGGTTATCAGTGACTAAACGGCGTACTGAAATCAATTTATTAGTCATGGATGGAGAGACAAGGACATTGCGGAGATGAAAAGGTCGCGAGGAGGTAACTTGCGGGAGAACACCGTGACCATTATTGGTGGTGCGAGCAAAAGACCCATTACCGACACAAATCAATGGTAAATAATATTTTTACTGAGAAGTAATATGGTTGGTGGCATCAGTATTCATATACCATGTCGTCTAAGCTGGATCTTGTACACTCATTGTGTTAAACACGTAAGCAACTTGATGAGACGAAGAGGGATGAGAGAGATGAGCCTCTTGTGGATGACGTGATGGTGGTGGTTCGATAATACTAGAAGACGATAGATAGAGAGCACCATAGGAGAAGCGAGATGGCTACGTTGGATAGGCAGGAGGATACGACGGGTGATCGTACCATGGCGGTGGCGCGTGTGAGTATTACTACTGGTGCCAGTTGTTGTATTTGCCGCGACCGCCACGATAACCACGAGGGTAGTTGGTCTAGAAACGATGGTAATAGCTTATTTAGTGCACCTTCATTGTACTAGAACCATTGTTTAATTAATTCAAGTATTCATTCTTAAATCGTTGAACTTCAAAAATGCTAAGTTAAAACTGAACAACCTAAACATGCTAAGTAATACACTAAGTATGGAATTCAGGTTGGGGTGTTTTATTTTGTCTCAGCGCAAAAACGTTCAATCCTCTGTTTTTTTTGTTGCATGTACAAGCATGAACTAAGAAGGGAAGATAAAAAGAGTCTCAGAAGTCTACTTGACAAGCAAAATCACAAAATTGTAAGAGAGCTTTTTCTCTTTATCTTAAATCAAAATCTTTAGAAAACTTCTGTTTTCTTAAACCTTAGTTTACCATTTGCAGAATACTATCGAGATTGTTAGAGAGCTTGAAAATAGCAGAAACCGCGAAGATAAGATTAGTGATTCACCTTTAGCTTCTACAATCATTACGCCAATCAAAGAAGACATTTTTTACATGCCACAAGTTCCAATGGAAGAAGACTAAGTAGTCTCTGAAACGAAAGGAAGTATGTGACGTCAAGAATTTATGTGCGAAGTCATGGTTTATTATTAGCTTCTTTTTTTCTTTTTTATAACTTTATGCGTTATGCATGGAACGAATTTTTGGATGTAAATATTTATATCATAAACTATAGAATATCGAAGAAGATCCAATTCTACATTTCCGGTTGAATTCTTCCGTAGAGAACAAAAAGTTGGAACAGTTAAGAACAAGAAGTTCATATCAAATCATGATAACTAAAGGCTGGAAGCGTTGGGAACATCAAAGTTCAAACAAATTTGCTAAACTGAATTGTAGTAAGCATAGTAAAGCGCATAAGTATGTATCTGAGGTTCCAAGCAGCTTCAATATGATAGAGTACATGCACCGTGACTCACATTGCTTGCAAAAAGGGCGAGATACACTATTATTGAGCACAACCTCATATGATCTGCCATAACGCTCGATTGTACTTCTTGGCATGAGCTCTGTAAAGTCTCCAAGCACACATTCTCTATGCAAACTAGCCCGGTGGTCTTTACTCGAGTAGAACCATTTCTTTGGATCGGTTTCTTTCACACAAATGTCACACCAGTATTTGCTACTTGCCTTTTTTTCGCCATAGCATAGTGAGAGAGGATGATCATCGACTCTATGCTTTACCACTTGCGGTAAAGTGGCACATCTGAAACATAAAAGAAATCTACAATCATTGTCAATGCATCTGAAAATTTTATATTTCCTCTTGAGGCAACCATTGCAGCTCGCATCTTCATCTTTATTTTGTGGTATGTAATCCCTGTTGACTATCATCTTCATAATGATTTTTCTTCTAACAACTGCATTAGTTACATTTAATCCAGCTAAAAACTTCACAATACGAGTTCGATCAGTTTTCAACAACAACTGAGCTGCTTTACCACAAGTACAAAGTTCAATTGGTTCCTCAGAACTATCCAAATTATCCCATAGAGTCTTGAGAGTGGTATAGAGAGATAGTGAACCTTGGTGTAGATCTTGAATAGCTTGCATCAGATTGAAAGTATGTGGGAGATTAGACAGGTGAAAACGACCATGAAAATCACGCCAAATATCTGAAGCATTATTCAAGTGAAGAATACTATGATAGATCTGTGGTGAAACAATATTAAGCAGCCATGATTTCACCATGCTATCACAGCGGGACCAAATGCTAAAATGAGATTTAGATTCAAGAGGACGAGATATAGTTCCATCTATGAATCCTAACTTATTTTTAGCATTAAGAGCAATACGCATTGCAACATTCCAGTCATCATAGTTAGTACCATCAAGCTTAAGAGAGACGATTATTAAACCTGGATTATCTGAACTGTGCATAAAAAATGGAGACTGACTTGGATATGTAGAATTTGGCATCATAAGCATCCCAGAGGCTCCAGAAGACTGGTTTTTAGCTACTGGAGGAGAATCGGGTGGAGAAATCGCTGGATCTACAAAACGACTAACACGATGAACTGAGTTTGAATTTAAGCTTGTCGAAGCTCTTAAACGAGCCGGAGGAACATGCTTGATTAGCACCATCGAAGAAGATTATGAAGAGAACAGAAGCTTGAAGAGAAGACTAATGGCGGAAAAATGGTGATGGCTCTGATACCATACTACTGGAAAGTTTGTTATGAAAGTTTTCTATATATCTTCATCAGAAAGAATCTGTACTATTGTTTATATACAACAAGTCTGTACTAAACAAACTAAACCGACTTATTTACAATTCAATAAATCTATCTAAACCAATAATGTATCTCAATATACTCCTTTCTGATTAAGCAAATTTGCTACAAAAGGAGATGGAATAGGCAAGGTAGAAGAGGAGATGACGATGATTCCTTATCACTTCTATTGATTTCTAAAGCCCATCCCCGATTATCCGATGAAGTTCAAAAGCGTTTCGTTCTCTGAAAGATTTGAAGGCGAGAAGAGAAGAAGCGTCGGTCTTCGCCGGAAAGAAGGCGATGAAGACGGAACAATTTTTGGAATCCAAATTGTTTTGAGAATATGATTTATTTATTCTTTTGAAAAAAAGAATATGAATTGTTGACCCAAAATAGTCCAGTCAGTAATCGAATCTCACCACCTATATTATATATAAATTTGGCTAATATATCGTTCTATTGTGATCCAATATTGACAAAAAAAAATTCTAGTGGATCGCATCGATGTATTTAACAAAAATCAGTGGATATATTAGTGATGTACGTTTCAAATTAAATCACTATTTTTTTTTTTTTTGATGTAATAGAAAAAAGATTATTAGTAGTAAAATATTATTTCACATTGAGAAAAATATATTAAAGATGGGCTTCAATTCGGGCAAAGTCTTCGACCGTGTAACCAACCTTCTCGAACTTTCCTTTCACATTACTTTCTCTGAACCTCAAATAATCCCCACAAGTAAATGACCGAAACACCCTCGCATCCTCACAATCTCCAACGATCTCATCAGGGGCAAAAACAACTTTTCCATCATCAAAGCACCAAAAGAAAGCAAGTGAGAATCTCTTACCAACTAAACTACGTCGTTTTAACACAACTCTATGTTGAGACGATCTCAACCGTCCATTAGTCCAAGCATGTAATAAATCTCCAACGTTGACAACAAGAGCTTCATCTTTAGGTTTAATATCCATAAGACCAATACCATCTTTACATCTAACTTGAAGACCTCCACTGTGGTCTTGATCAACGATTGTGATGCAACTCATGTCAGTGTGCATTCCTAGCCCTTCGATCAGATCTTCGTCATTATCTTGTTCTGAAGGGATTGTGTAGTTGTTGATCCTGAAGTAACCATGACAGTTTCCAAATTCAGATTCGTAATATTTGTGAAGAAGATCTTCTCCGAAGCTACTGATGATGGCTTTCATTATCTTCTCGCATAGCTCTGTCATCTTTTCACCATATTCTTTCATCAACCCACTTTTAAAACAACAAAAAATATTCAAATCATATATATATTTAATTAACAAAAAAAAAAACCAATGTATATATATTTTAACATTAAAACCAAAAAATAAAACAATGGATACATATATATATGTTATAAGGTTCCTACGTAACAATGCAAAAGTTTTAAGACTATAATTTTTGTTTGGTTTATTATTTAAAGTCAAAACTGTCTTCAAAATTAGAGGACCGGTCTTGAAATGTAAAATAATTTTAACAAAACCCATAAAGAGAACCGGTCCTACAACGAATAAACCAGAGTGAAATAGTTAAAAGCATCACAATATCACAACACAGAATATATGACTTCGATTGCATGCATATATAAATCCTTAAAGAGATTTAATGCATATATGCAATGCGCACTTGTGTTATACACTAATATATTTTCTATAATTATTTTTAGGAAAAATTAAACAATGAATTTATGTCGTCGAAAAGCATATTTCATGACATTCTTTAGGAAACAACTAGCAATTAAGATTTAACCAAAAAAAAAACAATTAGTAATTAAGTTGGACTATGTCAAAAAATGTATAACTAAAACTAGAAAATACATAAAATATGTTACTAAAATATGAAACAATAATGAGCAAAAAAAGTGGACTGCACATAGATTTGTCAAAGGGCAGCTTAATTGGCTTCTCAAAATCTTGAAAATATGAAACCACTTTTAATTCAACACATTTAATGACTTCGTTTTTTGAAGTTGCCAAAGAAAATGTCAACGACCATGTCATATTTAAACTAATATATGTTACATATACATATATATATATATATGTGTGTAATGTATGTATATACCCGAACTCTTCATCGGTAATTTGGTCGGAAAAAGCATCAATGGAAGATTTAGCCGAATCATAGAAATCAGGACCAGAGACACGAAGACTTTCGAAGAAAGGAGATGCAATGAAACGAGGAGTGTAATTAGACAATCCCATCTTCATCTTCTCCTCATCTCCGAGCTCGAAAATCTCGCTGGATAATCGCCTGAGTTTCTGATACATCTCGCCGGAGATTCCATGGTTGGTGACGTAGAAGAAACCCCACTCCTTACAAGCATCTTGTAATGACGTCAACGATGACTCGCTTAGAGGCTTTGAAATGTCAAACTCCATAAGTTCCACAGACATTAATTATCCTCTAATTATCAAAGCTGCTTAAATTAGGTTTCTATGTGTGTGTAGAAATAGCTTGATGATTAGGTTATATATATAAAGTTCATAAGATTATTTTATCAAAAATAAATAAAGTTCCACTATGCAATTCTTATATATTTTGGTTGATTTTCTTAACATATAATTCCAGTATTTCTTTAGTAGAATAATTCGAGACATTAGATGCTAATTAACCTTTGTCGTTGCAATAATTAAAACCAACTATCATCTTTTTTATTCCCAGTATTGCTACATTTCAAGATGTTTGGTTCTAAAGATGATTTATAATTTATTTATTTTCTATAAAAAAAACATTCAAGATTTTTGTTCGCCATTTGAGTAGCTTTGTTTTTCCAATTAGATCAATAAAGTATGATTGATAATTCAAACCTACCAAACCCCCAAAAATATTATGTAGGTCTATGTAAATTTCTTGAATTGAGTTCTGGTAAAAAAAAACTACAAATATAAATATTAAAATTTTTGGAGTGGTTTTGTATATAGCCGAAAAGTGGGTGAAATGCTTAAACAGTAAGATTTTAAAATTAATAAGTATAATTTGTTTGCGTGAGAAGTGAGAATGCATTAACCCAAGAACATGTAGGTGTTAAGTTTACCCTTTAGAAGTCTTAAGAGTTAATAACATCAAACATGAGTAAAGAAAATGGTTATTTACTGAGGAAGACTAACGTTTTTTCAAAGATAAGTACATTAAAGAGTAATTAGGTGGGCTCACAATATTCTGGAGATAAATTAAATTAAATAAGTAGTAATGATGTAACTTAAATATTCTTAGAATTCTTTTTATTTTATTCAAATTTTATGAAAACATAGTTTTGTTTAAAAGCGGTAGAGTTTTTCTCATTCTGTTGGTTATAATGACCAGCTAATAACTTTATCATTAGGGGTTCGATTTCTCTCCACTACATATAGTAGATTAAAATGGGATTTTAGAGGTGAACATTAAATTATGGTCAAATTTTGTCAATCTAATTGTTGACAAAAAAATGTTGTTTTAATATGTTACTTTTTCTTAACTATCCGGATGGTTCGAACTCAGATAACATATTATTGATGTTCTAAATTAAATTTAACTTAGGAGCTAGAGAAGCCAAGTAAAATATTTTAAATATCACATATAATGTAATGAGTAAAATTCAAACCCATATAGCATATTACCGTTGTCCTAAGTTCCTTTTACTCTACTATTACACAACGATCGTGTTTGCTCAAAATGTTAGATTTTTATATGTTTTAGTTTCATACAAGATTACTAATTCTTTTTTCGTTTCTTCTTGAAAAGATTTGTGTAAATCTTATACAACATAATTATCATAACCACTTGAAGCTTGTAATAATCGCAAAGCAAATCTTAACACATAAATCAATGAAGAAATTCATGGGTTGTGTTTGAACTTCTTTTGTTTTTGATTGTTGGATGATTGCAACTATATCTATCTTGTGGAAATGATTGAAAAACTATCCAAAGATCTCTGGACAGATATCCTTTCAAAGAATGATGATCCATCTGAACTAATGCGTCTTTGCGCCGTTTCAAGCCTATGAAACAATTTTGGTAAATCTTACTTTTCTTTTCTGTTTGATTTTACCATAAATGATTGTTTGATATGTCCTTTAATTGTTTTGCTTAGTAGTACTATACTAATGGAATTTCAATTTGATTGCTAGTTACCAAGAATCACCTTATGAAGGTGTTTTTTCTCAAGATAGCTGATCAATAATTTTTTTAGGAAAATCGTTAGAATTTTCCATACCACGGCTTAGAATTTCATATTAACATAATACATTTTTAATTCATGAAACAGAACCAAAAAAATTTGTTGTACAACATAATTAAATTTGTAATTGAATTGATTTATGTATTATTCTTGCAAATCATCCAAAACTAAAGCTAATTTCAAGATTTGCTTTGCGAATAGTACAACAGAGCTTTAAGTGGTTATGATAATTATGTTGTACAAGATTACACATTTTTTCAAGAAGAAAAAAAAAGAATTAGTAATCTTGTATGAAACTAAAACTTATCACAAAGAGTCACACTAAAAATATTTTTTGTTACACGCTATAAAGATAGATTTAGGTGTGTTGATTTTTTAACGCTGCAAATTTCCATCAAATATCTAGTCCAAAGTATTAGTTCAATTGAAAATTAAAATCAATTATAAATACACCTAAAAGATTTAGTTTTGGACGATTAATTTAATTTAATTTATCTCCAAAGTGAGAATGCATTAACCCAAGAACATGTAGGTGTTAAGTTTACGCTTTAGAAGTCTTAGGAGTTAATAACATCAAACATGAGTAAACAAAATGGTTATTTACTGAGGACGACTAACGTTTTTTCAAAGAGAAGTACATTAAAGAGTAATTAGGTGGGCTCACAATATTCTGGAGATAAAATTAAATAAGTAGTAATGATGTAACTTAAATATTTTTAGAATTTTTTTTGTTTTATTCAAATTTTATGAAAACATAGTTTTGTTTAGAAGCAGTAGAGTTTTTCTCAGTCTGTTGGTTAGGATGACTAGCTAATGACTCTATCATGTTTGATTTCTCCCCACTACATATAGTAGATTAAAATGGAATTTTAGAAGTGAATATTAAGTTATTGATTGGATTTTATCGATCTAATTGTTAACAAAAAAATATTATTTTAATATGTTTTTTTTAACCAACCAGATAGTCCGAACTCAGATAGCATATTATTGATGTTCTAAATTAAATTTAACTTAAAAGTTAGAGAAACTAAGTAAAATATTTTAAATATCGCATATAATGTAGTGAGTAAAATTCAAACTCATATAGCATGTTTTCCTAAGTTATTTTTACTCTACTATTACAGAACGATCGTGTTGGCATGTGGAATTTAGGATTTTCTACTTAGAGTTTAAATTTTTGTTATAGTGTCACATGTTGACCTAAAAATCTATACACATACTGATATAATACTCTTTCTGTTCCAAATAGTTTGATGTGGATCAACTAACAATTTTAATGGTTAAAAAGTATTTCAAAAAGATAAATGTTTTTACTATTTTCAGTGCATTTTTTTTTTGATGACTAAGTGATAAGAAAAGTATTTACAACATTACAATTATACAAGTTTATCCACAAAGAAAGTTACTAATATAGAGATTTTTGACAAGTTGAAAGTTGTTATTACATGATTCCAAAACTTTAAGCAATGAAAACTTTGTTTATTTGTACCCTAAAGCCAAAACGCAATATTTAATTTGTCACAAACTCAGCCGAAATAAATTGGTTAAGGCAAAGACTACAGTTGTCTTTGAGTTTAAAACTGA
The DNA here is from genome assembly GCA_963920545.1 of Lepidium didymum. NCBI lineage: Eukaryota > Viridiplantae > Streptophyta > Magnoliopsida > Brassicales > Brassicaceae > Lepidium > Lepidium didymum. Next base: position 4,137,226 of record OY986986.1, read on the forward strand.
GTTTTTATGTGTTAAAATAATAAAAGTATGAACATAAAATTGAATTATTTAAAATGAAAATGAGAAAACAATTAGAAAAGGTTATTAGATAATATAAAGTCAATTAGATACAGCTAGCTGGTACGCTCAGTTCCGGCTATATAGGAAGTTTGGAACTCCTTATTCTCGATTTTTATTTTATATTGTCAACTGAATAATATATAAGAGATTCAAAAGAATTGATTACATAGTTATACCACTAAATTATAAGCCGACTATTTAATATAACGGGTGAGAGTATCAACTTTATGATTCAGAGATTTTGAAATAACATGAAAAAAAAAAAACAGAAAAGTGATTTCAACCTAAACAATCCTCTTGGTACGTCTGAAAAGCGGGTCACTCTTTTGTTTACGTTAAAATCTTGAGTACATCTGCACAATCCGTTGCAACTTCCACCTCGAATATACGGAGAATGTAAAGAGATTCAATCACCCAAAGCACTATTTCAACCTCCGAGTGCAGAACAGAGAGATTACGCCGAATCTTCTGGGCTCCCATCCAACCTCCCTCTACTAAGTCAGGAAAGCATATCTAATCAAGTACCAAATGAAGATCAGAACTCTTCTACGTGTCATCAACAAATCATCTATAACCTGTAAAACAATGGATGACTAACACTAGGAACTGCCATCTCGATTTTCTTAAACTAAACATTTTTATTTTGTTGCCAATTTCATTTTTCTTATTATCCATTTATATAATATGTGGTTGTCATTATCTTATTTTTCCCTATTTTATCCCATTACCCTAAAAACTTATGCATGAAAAAGAAAACGAAAAAACAATACATGTTACAATATATAAAAAAATATTTCCGACCAAATATATATATATATATATATAACTTCATTTACGTCAAAAAAAACTTCATTAATTAGAAAATTTTAAACTGAAATTCAAATCAATTCTCCGGAACTTCGGAAGTTCTTGGCACTAAAAACCATTAACATCGCAATAAAATGATTTTAATTGGTAGTCGCATAAATGAATGATAATTTAGGTCTCAAGTAAGATAAAATTTAATTCTTTCTCAAAATATTTAGAATTATTTTTTGGTTATTCGGTTTTATACTTATTTAAATATTAAATAATGATGTGACATCACTAGTATTGTGACATAGATCTTGATTGTTTTTCAAAAATAAATATTCTATAGGAGATGTAAGTGTTTGAATAGCTTTTAGATCTGTAAGATTTTTCGTGTTAGTCAGGGTTATTTTCGATAAAAAATATGATTCCAGTCAAAACAAAACATTAAGAATGGATTTTTCAAACATGAGACAATGTCCATTTATTTTCTAATGTCAATTTCTATATATAGTTAATAACTAGACTAATTTAAATGTTTGGAGTCCAAATTGATAATTATTTGTGTTTTATGTACAAAAATATTCAATGCATAATATATAGTTTACACTCGAGGGTTTACTTTATTGTATCAATGTATTTTTTTTATGTTAATACTGGGCCACCAGAACTGAACTGTGACATATGCAATATAGGCGAAAGATTATGGCCTAAAATTTGTAGAGTTCATAATTTTTTTTAAGGTAAAAAAAATTATTGATTTTCCCTCCCATGTTAAAGTGATTCTCATTTTAGAGTTTATTGTCATCTCGAGAAAGAAATTAAAGTGATTCTCACTTTACACAAATTTTTTCAATCAGAATTAGTAATTTATTTAAGCTTTTTCACTTTTTCAATCTTCAATTTTTCTATCTTATCAAGAAATAGCAGAATGCAAAAATATCATATTTAGTTAAAAATAGTTTAATCAAAGTTGTGTTTAACTTGTAAATTGAAGTTGTTGTTTTTTTTAATTTGTGTTTATTTTAAACGTTTTATGTACATGTAAACTGGTGTTCTTTTGTTTTAAATCGAAAAAAATCTAGTTTCGAATAGGCCTTCAACAACATCAAATCGGTTCTGTGGGCCACAACTAATTAGCTCATTAGCTAACTCATTAACCAAGTTCCTACATGATGTAAGTAGTGGGATTCGATTCCTGAGTGTGAGATAATATCTGTTTTTAATGGATTTACCAGCTACCACAAGACCAAAGTCACGTTATACCAATGTCTATACGAAGAATAAAAATAATCCAATGCTTTAAGTATTTTACAAATTAGTTTGTGGTTACTTAAAATGTGTCTGAAACATATGTAAAGTGATATTTATCCCAAAAAGATTGACTCTTGAGAATTAGTTGTCGAGTTTTACGCAAATCAATGTTTCATATTCTCCGCTTTTTCAAGATTTGTCAATATTGAAATAGCATTTTTAATCGATTTTGTTTTCACCAAATAATAGGTATTCCAAAACTGAAAGAAAAAGTGGGATGAGTTAAGAAAACCAAACATCATGTTAGTAGTATTTTGGTAAATTTCTAATGCATTTTGCTGCGATTACTTGATTTTCGAACTCTACCTCGTACCTATTAATGATCTTAATTAAAGAGGAAGTATCTTAGTAAAGTGATTAAAGTCACCTTTAGATTTTTTTTATAGAAGTACAACACCAAATACTCATGTAATTTTACATTTTGTGGTATGAAATAAGTTTTCTCGATCTAATAAATTAAAAAAAAAATTTAGAAAAATAATAATGTAGGGTACGAATTTAGACTTTAACTCTAATTATAGGTTTTAATTAACGAACATAAATATTGTTCTTAAACTAATAAGTTCCCTCGGAAAACATTTATTCACAATTATTTCATGTGGCAAGCAATCTTTTGGATCAGCCTAAAGATCATTTAGCAAATGCTGTAACGGAAGACATTTGTGATTCCTTTGGATTCGGAACGATCATTTTTTCTTATAATTCGAGTGGTTCGATATTAGATAGCGTTAATGATTTTCGCATATATTTTAGAGCCAGAAAAGCTAGGTAAAATCTCATACAATCTAGTGAGAAAAGTTTGAACTCAGCTACTTTTGTACTAAATTTTTATAGGCTCTACGATTCGATCATCACCATGTTGCCAGTTTACTTTCTTTTAAATCAGTGTAACCAATGTTATTCAAAAGTAACTATAACCATTCTATAGTTAAAAAAATATAAGTGTAATGCACTCTTTGATTATACAATATAAATGAAACGCACATACCTTACAATAGAGGTTAGGACATAATGATGCCCTGGCCATTTCTTTGTAACCCTTTTAGTCAAATTTCTTTGTACTCAAGTGATTGACCATCGGACCACAAACTAATTTACATATTTTTATATTATTTCTACAATTGATTTTGGTACTTGATGATATGCTTGAAATTCACAAGTTGAATAAGTTCTAAATACGCTTAAAAATTTAAGAGAGGCAATATAGCCAAATAGTTGCTTTCTTTATTCAGTTTCTCACTAGTTGTATAACATCCTAATTATAAATCTTAAAAGAAAATTGAAATTTATGAAAGTCTTTTGGCCTAGCTAAAGGTCAAAAGTTTAAGTTCGATTCATTTTTTATATAGATTAATGAATACTATCTATAATAGAAAATTCTACTGTATTATAAGCAGAATTGTTTGGGCCACCATTGTATAACCAAATTAGAGGAGCCATAAATTGAACAATAAAGTATATATATAGAAATTGTTCAGTAATACAGAATATATGATTCCCAGTCTTCGTAAAAATGATATTTTCCTCTGTTCAAGTAATCTCTCTCTCTATGTATACTTAATCAGAGACATAACATCTCTAAATTAAAGAGTTAAGAATTTCAAAAATTCCCAATTTATTCCCTTAAGAATAGTTACTTATAATAATAAGTGATATCTGTAAATACCTGTTTGCTTGAAGTTATTAAATTCTTCCATTAGACCAATTCACATCAGCTTACTTACTTGTTGGGGAAGTAAGGTCTGATGCATCAGTTTCTGGTGACAGCTTTAATGGTTGAAGAGGTTTGTTGGAGCTTCAGAGGGAGTGATGGTGAAGGGAAATGGTAAGATGAGTGGATGTTTAGCTGCAAGTGGTTTAACTGGACAAGAAGAGGAAGACGGAGATCGGTGACTTGGAGAAGAAGCAAACTCAGCATTACTGTTTGAAAGTACAGTATCAGTAGTAACAGCAGGTAGTTTGGGCCATGAGAAACTTCCCACAGGTCTGCAGATTCTGAAACCAGTGTTGCTTATAAGTGAAAGCGGTGATCGTTCTTCTAGTAGGTCATCTTTCTTGCCTTTTTCTCTGTTTTGAGGTGACTCTCTGGTTTGCTTTCCTTTGTTGTTCGTCACCTTCACTTCTTCTTTTGGTGCGTCTGTTGTTGGTGAATCCTCTAGTAGCAATGGTGTCTCTGTTGAGCTTGGATATCTAGGACAGTGATCATCTACTGTTTTCTTAAGCCATCCCATGTTGTCCTGCAATATTTGCATCCATAATAACAGAATTGTATCATCAACATTTCATAAAGTGGAAATCTTTGAATGCATTTGCCAAATGAACCAAAATTTTTACATGACATTTACTGCTATTCTCCGAGAGAGTTTTCCTAGGTGTATATCTTTCTTTACTATATATTAGAGATAGTTCAACTGGAACTAGCAAGATAAGTGTTTGTGTTCAGAAATTCAACCCGGGGATATATGTATATGTACCTCCATTTCACGCAAGGTTTCTGCAATCACCACTAGCTGGTCTTCAATTTTGCATTTCTTTTTCAGCAGATCAGCGTAGATTTCCTGAGATGAAGCAACAGATATGTTCACAAAGTAGCATAAAACAGTATCACAAGGTAAATATAGATAAGTAACAGTTGTTCTTTGGAGCTCTTACCTTTGCTGGAGTCATCAAATTATCATGGTCCACATTCTGACTAGTAACACAAGATTTAGGTGTAGTCAGGATAACAAGCTCCTCCTCTTCCTTCTTTGACGCCAGGATCTCCAACTCTCTTCACAAGACCAAGACAGACATGGGTTACAAAATTGTCATAAGAGAGATGACCAGATAACCAACCAAGAAGTTATTTAGTTCCTACCTTTTCAAGCTAGCTACTTCTTCTCTGATTTCACGGATTTCTTGGGCGCAGACAGGATCTTGGGTAGGGTTGTCACCGAGCTTCCAACCAGGTGGAGGTGTCCAATAAGGATCTTCGACTCCTGCTTCTTTCCTTACGTGAATCAAATCAGAACTCTCCAACCAATATTCCATTGCCCCATCTGCATTGTGTTTTCTCCTAAACCTATCTTGACCTCCAGGAGCCACCTTACCTGACATGTGCTTAAGCAAATGATCTAATAGACCTGTGTCGCCGATCAGCTTCCTTGCTTCTGACCTCAAATCTGACCTGAGTATGGAGTTGCCAAACACTGCATTTTTCTCCTTCATCACTTTCAACATGTTCCTCTCAGCTAGTTTGTACCTTCAGATTGCAAAATTAACCACAACCAATCTTCATCATTAAATGCACCAAGTGAAATCCAATTTCAGAGATCATCAAATTCGTTATAAATTCACTATACCTCTCAACAGACCATCTGTCGATGAATCTCTTCTCCGGTTTCCTCTTATAAACAACGATTTGAGTATCCTTCTTCTGATCATAGACCTTGGCCCTCTGAGCGAGTCTCTCAGTACGTGATTCAATCAGCTTTCTCTTACGAGTCCCATCAGTAGTCTCATTTGTATCTTGTTTAGTGCCTTCTGTTTCATTCCCATCATCATTATCTTCCTCCTTTACTCCCGAATTTTCCTCACCTTCCTTCTCCTTCTGATAATCAATATGCTGACTCTTGTACTGCACGCGCAGTCTCCTCCCCCACATAATCATCCCTCCCGATTTGAGCTCAGACCAACACTTTCCCTCCGGTGAATCATTGCAACGGAGTCTAGTATTGTACGCCGGTTGAGAAACCATTTCCGTCCGTGGAAAGTTGTTCTTACGAGCAGTAGAAACCCAAAAACTCCACAAATTTCTATTCGTAGAAACTTCGTGAGGTGCGATTCTTCTGTAAAGCAAGTCTCCGGCTAGCTCCGGCGTCATGACATGGCTCTCGTCCAAAACAGGAAGAAGACCAACACCACTACTCTTCTTCCCCTGCTTATTCCGGTTTGTTTTGCTGCAATCGAAATACGATCTGACTGAATACAGGCTTGGGTATCGGAGAGACACGTCGCTTCCCGTGATTTTGCTTACCTGCAAAACCCCCAAACCCAAAAGAAAACAATAACTCACTTGAAATATCCAGAAGAACAAGCGAGATATGTCTCTAATTAATATTGAAAAAAAGAAGAAGCAGAGAATCCGTTAATACCATGACGACTCTGATCGATTTAAGTTGCTCCGGCGAACTCTGAGGAAGAATCGAAGAATCGATTTCATAATAAGATCCGATTCTTATGTGCGCCACTGCAACTGCAAGTAAAACCAGAATTAGAAGAAAAGTGAGAAGATCATAAAGAGAAAGTGAAATATAGCTTCAGTTTATACCATTCACAGTCAGTGACGACGGAGCAGACTTTTTTCCGGTGGAGATTTCTCTGATCGGATTCCTATTAACGAACATCGTTCCCTGTAGAAGAAAGTATACACTCAAGTTTTACTTTCTTTCTCTCCTTTTCTGGTGAATCCGAAAATGGAAATTGTTAAGGAAATGAAAATCAGTTGTTTGTTGCCTAGAGAATATATTTGAAAAAAGCCGACTCTGAGAGAATAACAAGAAAACACACGCGCTCTTTGGTGAGCACGTGGGGAACACTATGGCAACAGAATCAACATAGTGTATAGGCGATCATGATTTTTTTTCCATCGCCATGGTAGTGTGAAAGAATGAGCTAAAAAATCACAGAGGAAAGCATTTTTGTTTGTGTTAATTAATTACAGAGAGAGATAGCTTACACTCATGATTTTTTTCTTCTCCTGATGATCCTCTGCACTTTTTCCGATCTTCAAATAATATCAGGAACAAGAAAAAGAAAGTCTGAATCAGTGAAAATTAAGGCGATGGTAGAGATTTGTAAATTTGGTGAGTGAAATGGATAATCAAAGACTCAAAAACCTTAGAAATGATAAAATCAAAAGCAAGAATCAGAACTAAATTAGCTATACGTAAACAAAACCGAGAAACATTTGAAGAAATTGTCGTACCAGAGGATTTTATTCTTGCCGAGAGGTTCAGGGAAGAAGAAGGAAGAGAGCAACAAAGAAAATGTTTGAAATGTCGCTATTAAATGAATCTGCAGGGGCTTTATATATGAGTGGAGAGAGAAAGAGTGAGGCTCATGAGCGTGTGCATATCACGTGGTGAGAAGTTTTTCTTACGGTGCAAGTTGGCAAAAAATGACATAATTGCCCTCAAACTGTCTGTAACTGTGTTCGTTCCCGCAATTAGTTGTATAAAATCATCTACAATGAGGAAGAATATGAGATTTACATTGAGATGATGGATCGAAGCCACGTGTACTATTTTGAAATTTTAAATACTTTTAACGGTGATAAGACATGAAAGAAAATAGACACGGCCGTAGTGAAGAATTCTTACACGCGCGGAGAGGTTATTACTATGCTACTAGCCTACTAGAGTGGGGACCTACCCCTCATGTAAGAAAATCAGTAATATTTGTTACAGTAAAATTACATATGATTTTTCTTTTGGTTATGTGAATATGTAAGTTTTTTTTAGTTTTTTAATTTTTGTGTGAATATGTAAGTTTTTTTTTGTTAAGGCATATGTGCTTTTTTTTTTAATTCTATATATGTTGATGACATAAAGTTAAATTTATATAGTAAGATGATATGGTTAATATATTATATACTCACATTTAAAAATGATATAAATCAAAATTAAATTTGAGAAAAATTTTGGCAATAGAAAAACGTAGGACACGACATCATAAAGGGGTAACCTCAAAATTTAGGAAAGGAGAGGTAACTGCGAACTCAATTTACTTTTTTGCAAAATCTAATTTTTATTCTTTTTTGGGGAAAAAAATATATTTATCCGAAAAAAAGAACCTCCGGAACTCACCAGTACAAAATTGATATAAGAAGTTTTGAGCCAATTGAGAAAATTAGATAGATCAAGGTTCAGAAACATAGAATCCAGTATATTTTAAGGTAGTAGGAAAGAATTTTTCCTTTTTGGTATATAATTTTAACATTTAAATAAATAAAAAAGTGCAAGAAGAAAAAAACATAAAAATAAAAAGTAGTAGAAGAAGAGATAAAAGAAAAATAATAATAAGGAAAAAACAAGAGAAAAAAGAATGCAAAGATGAAAGATCTGTTGAAGCTTGTGAGTTTGTGACTCGGCCAATATCAGATTGCGGATCTTTTACAGTGTATTTAGCTCAAAATTCTGTTTGATAAATAAAATAATTTTGTTGAAAACTCCAAAATAAAGTAATACATATTTATTAGCATACTCCCTGTATGAATTGGTTTTGTATCAAACTCTTTGATGTGTATAATTTCCAATGTAAAACTAATTATGTTTTAATCTATTTTGATTATTTGTATTATGCGAATTGTTTTTTAACTGCTAGAAAAGTTATTAAATAAATTAAAAAGTAATATTTTAAATTGGAAAAATTAAAAATAAGGAGACGTAAATTTAATAGATTTTAATAAATATGGACTTGTAGGTAGTTTATTGGATTTTTAAAAAAATTTGTGGGACTTTAATGGATTTTATTGCATTTGAAAATCATTAAAAATAAGCACCAACATTTAAAATTTAATAAGTTACTTTTTTGAAAAATAAAATTTTCATATTAACTTCATATTTTTTATTCCTCTTAGTCTGTTCATGAATTTATAAATTTTTCTTAGCCAATTCTTTTTACTATAATATCTCCTAACAATAGAAAAAAATAAAGAATTCACAAAATAAGAGGAATGAGATGAAGGAAATTGATCTAAACCTACTATTCAATCTGGTAAAGTTTCAAAAAAAAAAAAAAAAAAACTTGCCAATCTTCAAGAGTAGACAACATCTTCATGGCATTTGTATAATCTGGTGTCATCTCAACCTCGAGCATATCCAGAATAATAAGCACGCAATCACCCATATGATTGCTTCAGTTTCAAAATGAGTGTTGATACGCTTCTTTTGATACATGTGACTCTCATACACTCGTCCTCTAAACCATAAAAAAACAAAACCAGCCTAAACTAGAAAAATATTCTATGTCTTTATAGGATTATGGATTTAAAAGGATGTATTAAACCATAAATTTTTAAATGATTGTGATTGATTAATTCAAATATTTATGTAATTAATTAAATATAACAACATTTAATAATACAACAACATTCAAAAATGTTCGTTTTTGATCTCTTCAAAATTCAGTTTACATACTAAAATCATTACTCAATATTTAAATTGAAGTAATCCTTAAAAATCCTCAATTTTCATATGAATTCTTTTGTCCCATCATTAGGTTTCTATAAAACTATGTACGTGATAATCATGAAATTCTTATACAGTTTACATTGTATTCTCAGTTTATTTTCCTCTCTAAACTCTATAATAGAGTAAAATCATCTCTAACATCACTTCATATCTTACATTATAATAGAATAATGGAAAATATTACTTTATTATTCATTACTTTATTATAGAGTTAAAGTTTTTACATTTACAAAATTGTCATTTAATTTTAAATGTTATAATTATACTTTTAACTAATACTATTTTGAGCAATTATTACATTTTGATGAAATATTAAATTGTTGATAATTTATTTTGTCAATAAACTGTAGATGATTTTTTATTCAACAATAAATAGATCGACAAAACTCAATCCATATTCAAATTGTTCCACATCGAATAAGATGATTTATTTCGTAAAAATATTTATATAATTAATTAAAATTTTGAAATACAACAACATTTAATAAAAATACAATAATAGAGGTAAAATTCTAAAGAGTATCAACATTAAAAATAAAGTAGATAAATTAAACACAATAAAAACTAATAACTTAAATATCTCGTAAACTACTTATGGTTTCACCAATTAGCTTAATTATGAAATAAATAGGTTAAATTATAAAATAAATGGATAAAATTGATAACTTTGATAAATAATAGATGTTTTAAGAAAATAATAAATACGAAGAAAAAAATATTTGAGGAATATTATTTTAGAGTGAAAAATAGAATAATGAGTTGGAGTAAAACTCAACCTATTTTAAAATTAATATATTATAGAGTAAAAATTAATGTAATGGGTTGGAGATGTAAATCTAGTTGGGTTCCTTCATATGTAGAAGTAAGGCTGATTGCTGCTTCTAAAGTAATCTTACGGGTAGTCTTCACAAATCCACTATATATTTTGTAACATTCGGTGTTGTTGTATCCATTGATCTGCATATAACAATTAAGTATGTTTTTTAGTAAGATGTAACAATTAAGTAGTAGTTATAGTATTCATATAGACTAACTACAATTTTATGATAATAATAATAATATGTAAATATGTGAAATTGTAGAAATATTCTTCTATTTGACTATAATTATGTGATATGGTGTTTAATAACATCAAATTTTTTAAAAATCAAGTATGTAATGATGAATGTTTTTATATAACAACTCTATTAATTCATTATACATGGCTGAAGAAAAAGCAAGTAAAATCCAAGCAAAATATAAGTAAAATCTAAGTAAAATATAAGCAAATTTTGTAAAAGAATATAAATATATATGAGAACAAATGACAAAATGGAAATTATAAGTTACAATTACAAGCTAACGTATAATTTTTTTCTGGGTGAAATTTCTTCTGATCGAATGATCCACATAAATGATCCATTTGGCGTTTCAGTGTAGAGTCTGCACCGATTGCATTAACAATGATAAAGAATACTAGGTTTTTGTTAAACAATGATATTTTTAGGGATAAGTATTGTATAACGAACCAAAGAGAAAATAATCTAGGCTTTTGTTTGGCACAAACTTGTAGACAAATAATTTCTCTTACTTCAATACAAAATCCAAGAAGTCTGACTAAATTTCTGTGTTGAAGCTTTGCCACAACAATAACCTCATTCTTGAACTCTCTTTCACCTTGTCCTGATGTTTTCGATAGCCTCTTTACCGCAACTTGTAATCCTAGAAGGAATGTATAAACTTAAGTCATTACTCAGTTTTCATCTTTATCAAACTCATCACATACGTAGCTCAATTGATTGCTAAATATATCTTACGTTATAATAGAATAATGGACAATATTACTTTATATTTGGTGTTATATTATTCATTACTCTATTATAGAGTTAAAGTTTTTACATTTACAAAATCGTCATTTAATTTTAAATGTTATAATTATACTTTTAACTAATTGTATATTAAACAATTATTACATTTTGATGAAATATTAAATTGTTGATAATTTGTTTTGTCAACAAATTGTAGATGATTTTTTATTCAACAATAATTAGATCGATAAGGTTCAATGCATATCCAAATTGCTCCACATCGGATGAGATGATTTATTTCGTAATAATATTTATATAATTAATTAAAATTTTGAAATACAGCAACATTTCATAAAATACAATAATAGAGGTAAAATTCTAATGAGTATCAACATTAAAAATAAACTAGATAAATTAAACTAATAACTTAAATATCTGGTAAACCACTTTTGGTTTCACCAATTAGCTTAATTATAAAATAAATGGATAATTTGATAAACAATAGATGTTTTAAGAAAATAATAAGTATGAAGAAAAAAAATATTCTAGGAACATTATTTTAGAATGAAAAATAGAGTAATGAGTTGGAGTAAAACTCAACCTATTTTAAAATTAATGTATTATAGAGTAAAAAATAAAGTAATGAGTTGGAGATGTACATCTAGTTGGGTGCCTTTATATGTAGAAGTAAGACTGATTGTGCTTCTAAAGTAATCTTACGGCTGGTCTTCACAAATCCACTATACTAAATTTTGTAACATTCGATGCTTTCATAGCCATTGATCTGCATATAATAATTAAGTGTTTTTTTTAGTAAGATGTGACAATTAAGTATTAGTTATACTATCATATAGACTAACTACATTTTATGATAATAATAATAATAATATGTAAATATAAGAAATTGTAGAAATATTCTTCTATTTGACTATAATTATGTGATATGGTGTTTAATAACATCAATTTTTTTTTAAAATCAAGTATGTAATGATGAATGTTTTTATATAACAACTCTATTAATTCATTATACATGGCTGAAGAAAAAGCAAGTAAAATCCAAGCAAAATATAAGTAAAATCTAAGTAAAATATAAGCAAATTTTGTAAAAGAATATAAATATATATGAGAAAAAATGACAAAACGGAAATTGTAAGTTACAATTACAAGCTAAATTACAAGCTAACGTATATTTTTTTTTGGATGAAATTTCCTCTTAAGACGTTCGAATGATCTACATAAATGATCTAACTGGCGTTTTAGTATAAAGTCTGCACCGATTGCATTAACAATGTTAAAGATACTAGGCTTTTGTTAAACAATGATATTTTTGGGGATAAGTGTTGTATAACGAACCAAAGAAAAAATAATTTAGGCTTTTGTTAGGCACAAACTCGTAGACAAATATTTTCTCTTACTTCAAAACAAAATCCAAAAAGCCTGACTAAATTTCTGTGTTGAAGCTTTGCCACAACAATAACCTCATTTTTGAACTCTCTTTCACCTTGTCCTGATGTTTTCGATAGCCTCTTTACCACAACTTGTAATCCTAGAAGGAATGTATAAACTTAAACCATTACTCAGTTTTCATCTTTATCAAACTCATCACATACATAGCTCAATGGATTGCTAAATATATACCTTATAAACTTTTCCGAATCCACCTTGACCAAGTTTTGTTATTTTCAGAAAATTTATCAGTCGCAGCTTCTACATCTTTTAAATCAAATTGCAGTGAGCCAGCAGTTGTAATATCATTCCCATCTGCAAAATATCAAATGCTCTAAGTGTTAAGTTTCATATAACTTAAAAAGTAACAAAGACTTTCGAAGTAGCAAATAAGAGTATGTTTTTGAATCTTTTACCATCATCTGCAGCTGCCATCTCATAAGGTTTTTTCGTTCTCTTTGTACGGAAATAGTAACAAGCTATGAAAAGCAGAGCAAAAACAGCTAAAAGACGAATAATTGTTGTAATTATAACCGTTGATTTTCTGTACATTATATATAAAAAAAAATTATTGATTTATCCACATATATATTATACATCACTTTTGTTTATATTAAGTAAGGTAGTCTTTAAATTCAAACCTTTTTCATACACACATAATTAATTTCCATGTACATTATACATTATTCTTTGAAGAAAGTGAAAACTTATCCAACAAAAATTAACATAAAATTGAAATATTTTCTATGAGTACCATATATGTATAATGTTTTTTAAGTACTACTATTATGATTTTAAGAAATAAATAAAAATCATTAAAAAAATTTTTTGTCAAGATTGAACACCTCGTAACAGAATTATTAGATGGATCATCTTAATCACCAAATTTAAAAATAAAAAATAATATGTTATTAAAATTTTAGGATTCCCTTTTTACGTTGAGAAATCATATATAAGTCATGAATTTTAAAATCCACTTAATCCAACAAAATTCATTAGAAGCTTACTTATAAGTTTATCAAAATCCATTAAAATACTAAAATTAATAACACTCCCTTAAAACTGGAACTAAATTATTTTTGTGGATTTCAGAATACTAACTAAAAAGTTTACATTTAGATTAGTTATAAGAACTAATAAACTCCATCATAATTCATTGTTAATCAAATTCGATAGATTCTTAATTATTATTTTTAGTAACCGATGATTTTAAATGAATTTTATCAAATACACCATCCAATAATTGTGGATTTAGTTTCGGATATAAAATCTTTTAAATTACAATATTCAATAACAATTCCTAAATAAGTTCTTAATATGTGTAGAAAAACTTTATACCTCATCTAATTTGAGACTGGTGGAACTGGAATTATTATTATTTTTTTCCTTTTTTTTTTTTGCGCCCTTGGGCTTGGATATCTTCACATCGGGTCGGATCTAATGAGGGCTAGAGAGAGTGAACTTTCAATCGCCGAGAGAAGAAAGGTCAGGACTTTGTCGTTTCCCACCGTCTCCGGACCAAAAAGCTCTAGTCACACAGCAATTAAAGTAAACATCTTTTTCCCTGGTTACGATCGCCGAAGTGCATAGGCTTCGTACTTGCCCAACCTGAAGAAAACAAACCGATATCATTGAGCTTTAAACACTTGTCCACGAGTCCAAGATCCGAGAGCCAAACAATTCGAATTCACGGAATTTCGTCAGACCACACTGGTTAACCTCCGACCCTACTTACGCCGTAAGTCACCAAAAACGTGGTATTTGTGTTTCCTAGGGATTTCAAAAGGGTTTAGGGTTCGGATCAATTGACCTCTGATGAATAATTTGAGTTTAGCTTTTGCTTATGAATTGGGCCCAGTTTTGCATACCTATTGTTCGCTGAAACTCCTGAAAAGAGTGTTGGTCATTTAATGATGAACAAAGCAGGAAAAGAATTTATATTCTTGTTCAAGTAGCCACATTGGAGCTAATACTTCTGTTTGTGTTTCAAGCGCAGAAACAGCGTGAGCATTTGCAGGTTGAGCTCGCTTGTGGTTGGGTCCCTACTAGTTAGTGTTTGGGATTTTTGAACAGACCGTTTTGAAGCCCGGAAGAAGACGACGAAGTTGGTTTCTTTCAACGGCGAATCTTTTTGGTTTCAACCCCACTCGACACTGTTAAAGACTGGTACTACACTCTCTATCTATTTCTGCCGGTGTCTATCATTTTCTCAATATCCAGCTTTGCGGATAGTAGAAAATGACACAGTTGACTTCTTTTTCTTGAATCTTGTTCCACTGTGCGTGGGCTGAGTTAAAGGAAGTTAATTTTAGGTGATCGTTGGATTATTCAACTGATCCGTCGTCTTTGTGAGTTTTTCCATCATTTCAATGTGTTTATCATTCATTGTAGATGTTCTATGATGAAAATTTTGTTGATTTGTATTTTTCTCGAGTTTATGTAAATTTTGTCAAGTTTATAGTTTTCGACATCTATATATATATTTCCTTAACCATTGTGTATAATCTTATACTGGCAATCGTTTCGTTTTCTAAATTTCTGTGAGCTCGGTGGTTTAGTTGTATCATTTTCTTTGTAGATTTTCGAGAGCTAATGATTTCTGATCATTGTTATTCGACACTTTCGTAGCAGACTTTTTGGCATGTTCTGGATTTAGTGATTTTTATGAGTTTTATTTTTGGCTTCTCTCTCAATCAGTGGCAGAAAGCTATGGAAGGTACTGCAGTGGCGGAAGGGTTGTGGGGATTAGCGGATCACCACGAGAAGCTTGGTGAGATTGGAAAAACCATAAAGTGCTTGGAAACCATCTGCCAGAGTCAAACCACTTTCCTTCCTCTTGTTGAAGTCAAGTCTCGCCTCCGTGTCTCTGCTCTTCTACTCCGTTACTCTCACAATGTCAACCATGCCAAGTCCCATCTCGAGCGCTCTCTTATTCTCCTTAAGTCAATTCCTTCCTCATACGATCTCAAATTCCGGACATATAGCTTGCTCAGCCACTGTTATCACCTCCTTGCTTCATTTTCTCCTCAACGCAACCTTCTCCTCAAGGCTCTCGAACTCACATCTTCTGTCCCTCAAGATCTCTCTGCCTACCTCTGGTCTTGCAATTTCAATTCTCAGCTCGCTAACACATTCATTATCCAAGCCAATTTCCCTTCTTCTCTCTCTGCTCTCGAGTCTGGATTTCTCTCTGCTTCACATATTTGTTTTCCTGAGCTCCAAGTAAATTCTCTCCTTTTTTCTTGCGTTGAGGTTCATGTGATATTTGTGGTTAATTTTGGGTCTGTTCTACAATCAGATGTTCTTCACAGCATCTATGCTTCACGTTCATATCATGCAATGGACCGATGATTATTCAGTGGAAAAAGCTGTTCAGCGATGCGATGAGATCTGGCAGACCGTTTCTTCAGACAAGGTGTGTTACACTACAAACAAAATATATATTTTGGTCATTTAATTTCTGCTCTGATTCAGCTAATTCCCTGTCATTTGTAGACTGATCGCTGCCCCGGTTTGTTCTTCTACAATGAGATGTTGCATGTTTTCTATCGCCTCAAGCTATGTGATTACAAGAACGCCCAGCATCATGTCGACCGCTTAGACCAGGCCATGAATGCTCATTCGCATAAAATGCAGGAGATTCAGCAACTTCAGGATGAGCTCAGTTCGTTAAATCATAATCTCACCCATTACGATCTTCCTTCCAGAGAAAGATCAACCCTCTCCGCAAGACAATCTCAGCTTCAGGATCGCATAAATGAATTATCTCCATCTTCTAACACTGATAACTCTCTGGAGCCTGCATACTTTGGCAACACAGATTGTGGATGGACAGAGAGGCTACTGCTCTCATCATCTCCAATTAATGGAGAGTGGCTACCAAAAAGTGCAATTTATGCTTTGGTCCATCTAATGGTTGTCATATCGGGACGTCCAAAGGGACTCTTTAAAGAGTGTTCAAAACGTATCGAATCTGGATTGCAGATCACTCAAGGTTGTTTCATTATCTTAAACAGTTCAAAACTCCCGTTTTCTCTTCGTTTTCGTCTTACTGTTGCATTTTCTGTAGTACTAGATATTATCCTTTTTGTCTCACTAAATCACCAGAAACCCCATTGTCGTCACAATTAAACTAGTGTAATGAGAGATTCATTCTACGTGTGGCCCCTATGAGGAGATTAGCATTCTGCATCTTAAAAACGCAACTAAGAAGCTCAGGGGATTCCATCTCATAGCATTATGTTGCGTGTTAATTTGCTTTATGCAGGTGAACTGATCAAGCTTGGAATTACTGACGAAGTTAGAGGTTTGATTTATTTCTCTATTGTAGCTACACTTGAAGCAACGGTTCTTAATATTGAAGCTCACATCTGGTTTCTTTCTTTTCTCTCTCTCTGCAGAATCTGATTTGCGGCACACAGCTATCTGGATGTCGGGGGTTTATCTTATGCTACAGATGCAGTTCCTTGAGAATAGAGTGGCTTTGGAACTTACAAGGTCTGATTATGTCGAAGCAGAAGAGGTAGACCATCAGATTTTTTCCAATATATGTTTTTGCCTCTTTTCATCACATATATCTGATTTAGGGCCTGGTTGTTAATCTGAGTTAACCAATTATGCATAACCGATCTATTTCCTCTCACATTATGTCCTATTAGCTATCTTCTATAGTACAATACTTTCTTGTAGGAAAACTGATCACCAACAACAAATATTGATTGTGCAGGCTTTGGTTGAGATGAAAAATTGGTTTACTCGATTCCCAATAATTTTGCAAGCTTCTGAGTGTGTGATTGAGATGCTCAGGGGGCAATATTCTCATTCCGTTGGTTGCTACAATGAGGCTGCTTTCCATTATATTGAAGCGACCAAGGTAAAATTTGTAACTTTATGTCAATGATAGCTTTTTGCTTAATTCTGAAATGAGGTGGCTATGTGCCTACCTTATATTTATCTAATTACTTTCACTTATGCTGCCGATGGTGATTTCTCATATGCAATGTCATTTCAGCTGACTGAGAGTAAGTCAATGCAAGCTACGTGTCAAGCTTTTGCAGCTGTTTCTTACCTTACTATCGGAGATGCTGACTCGTCATCAAAGGTTTGACGTTTTCATGCAGTTAGTGGGATGTTTATACTTGTTTTGTTATCTATCCCTGAGCTTAATGAGCTGCGTTCAAATTTCTGATTTGTCTTTAGGCACTTGATCTAATTGGACCACTCTATGGAATGACGAATTCACTATCTGGCGTACGAGAAGAAGCTAGTATCCTCTTTGCTTACGGTCTGCTTCTGATGAAGCAACAAGATCTACAAGAAGCAAGGTAAGTGCTTGTTTTCAGTTTGTCAAAGGTGGTTTGCTCTGTAAATACACTTTCGCATTGATACTTGTATCAGCTATTGAAACCCCTTCCGGTTTTTTGTCTCTTATGCAAAGAAAAATGATTCTGTAAAACCGTAATAGAGCAGGATGATGTGCTTCATCTCTTTGTTCGTGTGAGGAGAAAGTACTACATCAATAATAATCACTACTTTGTGAAAATATGATTCACTAAATTCCTAGTATGTGAAAATATAATTCATGCTATATTGTAATGTGTGATATCAATGCAGAAACCGTCTTGCCAAGGGTTTGCAGATTGCGCATAATCATTTGGGTAACCTGCAGCTAGTTGCACAGTATTTGACATTGCTGGGAAATTTAGCTCTTTCCTTGCACGATACCGTACAAGCCAGAGAGATCCTGCGTTCTTCTCTTACACTTGCAAAGAAACTCTATGATATTCCAACTCAGCTATGGGTTTTATCTATCTTCACAGGTTTTTATTATAGATTTTTCTATTCAGAATTGAGTTTAATAATGTATGTCCAGAGCTCTGAGCACAAACTTTGATCTGGTGAATGCAGCTTTATATCAGCAGTTGGGTGAGAAAGGGAACGAGATGGAGAACGAAGAATTCCGGCAAAAGAAATGGGATGAGTTGCAGAGTAGACTTGCTGAAGCGCGCGGATCCATCCATCACCTTGAACTGGTAAAAGACCAAATGATTTCTCTTCTGTGTGTTATTTGCAATAAGCAAAGATCTCAGGCTTCCATTTATATAAACCCACTCTGCTTGTTTACTGCTTACAGGTCGCTAAAGCTAGACTAGAAGTGCATCAAATGGACGATACACGAGAACAGTCACTTGCTTCTGGAAAACCGATGCAAGCGAATCTGGATATTCCAGAGTCTGTTGGTGTAGAAGGACCATCACTTGCTCCATCATCTTCAAGGCTTATTGGTTTAGACACTGGAAAAAGATGGGGAAACTGAAGGCTATAACTTAGTGGGTGTATTGAGTGTAAGATGTGTAGATTAAAAAGGAACAATTGTAGGACCTTCTAACTCAGTGAGTGTCTTGATTTTAATTAAGTTTGTTTTAGGAGTTTTAGATAGTAATATATATGACATTAATATGCAGCAGCTCAATGCTTTTTTTTATTGAATGGTTGAGCATTCTGTCTGAAACTCTGAATAGATACTCTCTCAGTTACTAAAATATTATTTAGCTATTCAATGCAATTTTCGCTAAAAATGGTGATAAAATGTAAATTTCAATAAATATTTATCGAGTTTACTCAATTTCTATTAGTTATGGAAATTGTTTAGTACAAAATTTTAGAAAAATTCGAAATATAGTATATTTGAATAATTCTTTTAAGTCGATGAAGTTTGAGTCATAGCAACATTCGTGTAGTTGAAGTATGTAACCTAGTAAACTAGTTTCTTTTTTAACAAGCGGATCGCTGGATCATTTTAACCACCAAATTGAAAAAAACTCGGTAATAGTAAACTAGTTTATTTTATTTCTGTTATATAATTATATAAATATCTTTTATTTATTGGTATCAAACGATTAAATACGTTTTTCAAACAAAGATAAGATACAAAAGGAAAGGAAATTAATTTGTACCAGAAATATTAAATTTGTTATGGTTGTATCCGTTATTCTCATGGATTATACACTAACTAACAAAAAATTCTAACAAACCAAATGAATGAATCAAAACAAATAACGAATTTAACTCATTTTCTTCTCCCATGAACCGAATAAACCAAAAACGAAAAAAACCTGAACCGCACGACTTGAAAACCCGAGTGTCCATGGCCCTACTACTCCTTGTTAAAGGCTACTATTTGATGGTAAGACATAAAGACGCGCAATTTCAGTTAAGAAACTGAAGCCGACGTTCTTGGCAACAGGAAATGTCTGAATTTGATCTGCATGTTCAAAATCACATCAAACCCTTTAGAAATAGGCAGTCTTTCGATCCAATCAAACCCTCCTCCGAAATCGATCCAACTCTCTCTTTGCCCGATTCTCTCCTCCTCAAGATCTTCGATAAGCTTCCCGAATCCCAATTCAACGACGTCTCACTCGTCTGCAAACGTTGGTTGATTCTCCAGGGACGACGTCTACGGACACTCAAGGTTCTAGATTCGGATTTTGTCTTGTCCGGGAAGCTTGTTTCGAGATTCCCCAAGCTTACGCATGTCGATCTGGTTAACGCGTGTATGCAGCCGCCCCAGAATTCAGATATTTTGTTGTGTCACAAATTGATTTCTTTTCATATATCTTCAGCTTCGTCGTTGAATTGGGATTTTGGTGAGGAGACTTTATTGCATAGTGACGTAATTGATAGAGGGCTTCGGGTATTAGGAAGAGGGAGTTGTGATTTGCTTAAACTCATAGTGATTAATGCTACTGAATTGGGATTACTGAATATAGCTGAGGACTGCTCAGATTTGCAAGATCTAGAATTGCATAAGTGTGATGATAATCTCTTGAGTAGCATCTCTGCTTGTGAGAATCTGAGAGCTTTGAGATTGGTTGTAAGCGTAGATGGATTGTATAGTTCATCGGTTTCTGATATAGGTTTAACGTTCTTAGCACAAGGTTGTAAGAGACTAGTGAAGCTAGAGCTTAGTGGTTGTGAGGGTAGCTTTGATGGGATTAAAGCAATTGGGCAATGTTGTGAATTGCTTGAGGAGCTGACCATTTGTGACCATAGAATGGATGATGGCTGGTTAGCCGCGCTTTCTTACTTTGAGAATTTGAAGACACTGAGAATTTGGTCGTGTAGGAAGATAGACCCTAGTCCTGGACCGGAAAAGTTGCTGGGATCTTGTCCAGCTTTGGAGAGTTTGCAACTCAAGAAGTGTTGTTTAAATGACAAGGAGGGGATGAAAGCGTTGTTTAAAGTCTGTGATGGAGCAACAAATGTTATCATACAAGATTGCTGGAGACTAAATGATGATTCTTTCATTTTGGCCAAAGCTTTCAGGTAACTTGGCTTTAGATCAATTCCCTATATATATGTTTTACCTTCAATTGTCAAGTTCATGGGTTGTTGTTGTTGTTGTTGCTGTTCAAAACGATATTTGGAGAGCAGTGTACAGTTGTTGTTGTTCGTCTGAGGTTTTCTTACATCACGAAAGTGAAAAGCAGCGTCTCTGAGAAAATAACGTCGAGACTTGATTGGTGTTGTTGATGTTGCACATGATATGGTTAACAAAAGACATAATTCCATGCTATGTGGGCCTAAGTTCCTTTAATATGTTAGATAAAGAGAATTGACTATTCTTTGCCTTAAATTCGTGCCCTGTGATGCATAAATCTAACAACTTCAACCAAACCCTGAAATGGTTCCTTTACAATAACGATTCCTTCTTCTACTTTTACTTCGCTATGTGAAAGATAGGCTTTTGATCATCCTTTTCTTTCCTTGTAGGAGAGTGAGGTTCCTATCTTTGGAAGGATGCTCAGTCTTAACATCAGGCGGTTTAGAGTCAGTGGTTCTGCATTGGGAAGAGCTTGAGAGCATGAGAGTAGTATCATGTAAGAGCATAAAAGACAGCGAAATTTCACCTGCGCTCTCATCTTTGTTTTCCCTTCTCAAAGAACTCACGTGGAGACCAAACACAAGGTCTCATCTTGCATCAAGTCTTGAAGGTGTAGGAATTGGAAAGAGAGGCAGCAAATTCTTTAATAAGAGTGTTCTACATTGAACATAAGTGACGCTGTGTAAGTACTCACATTCTCATGTACCTTGAAACTCTTAGTTATCTTTTTCTTCCTTAAGAAATACTATACTGTTGTAGAAATTGTTTTTAACAAATTTGTAGTCAATGTCCCAAACTCTTTATGTACGGCAATGTTCTGTTGTTATGTATAGTAATAAAACTCTTGCCGTTACCATGTCATCTAGACTTCAAAAGAATACTGAGCCACAACTGACTGATCCATTAGTTAAGTTCTTATATAATGTAGATAGTGGAACCCGATCCATGGATGTAAGAAAATGTCTGACTTCAGTGGATTTACCACTGCCACTACACCACTTCACAATCAAAAGAGAATGTTCAAATTCAATAAAATGATTTTTTTAGTAATTAGATATTTGGATCTACAAAATCTAATACATAATTAATAGAAGTGACCAAATACAGTAATTATGTGACTGATAATATTCAATTCATAGCTCAAAATTCACTCTTTAAAACCATTTTAATCGTCTATATGTAATGGAAAACTATCAGCTAACTACCGGGTTAAGAAGAGATCGACCACTCAAATTATATTATTTATAAAATAAATGTTGTATTCATTTTTTAATCTCAAAATTCCGCATATTAAGTTAAGTCTTGATCTAATAATAAACATAATCCAATGTTTTAAGGCTAGTTAGTAAAATGGAGTGGAGCCATTGAATTAATATAAGTGGAGATGTGCATAAGACTCATAGTTTGTGTATATTAACAGTCAAAGTCAACTTAATCAATCCCACCCATTACCCATTTTTTAGTTAGTTTATTTGTAATCCCAATAAATAAATAAAATTCGAAACCCTCTTTTTCTCTTTCTCTACCTCCAAAGTCCAAACATCTCTTTCAAAGTATCCGTTAGAACAGTTCTTAATCCGCCGCTAAAACAACCAGATAGAGAGATCGAATGTGAAGAAGAAGAAGCAGAGAAGAATCGTATTGCAATTGAATAAGAGACTGATTGAAGAAGCTGAATCTTGCTGATTTCAATAAACGATGTCGTTTCGGGAGAAGATGCCGGCGAGTCCCAAGTCACCCAAGTCGCCTTTGAGAAGAAGACGCGCGAGCTGGACTGGTTCATGGCTTAATCATCCGTCGACCTCTTTCAAGCAAGTAGTCTCCGCCGTTATTCAAGCTCAGTCTCCAAGATCTAGGTTTAAATCCCATCCCTCTGATTTCTCTGACGTTGATCGAACACTCTCCTTGTCCGATTCTCTCCTTCTTAAGATCCTTCAGAAGCTTCCAGAATCTCAGAAAACCGATGTTTCACTCGTTTGTAAACGATGGTTGAATCTCCAGGGACGACGTCTACGGACTATTAAGGTTTTTGATTGGGATTTTCTTTTGTCCGGGAAGCTTGTCTCGAGGTTTCCGAAGCTCAAGAATGTTGATTTGGTTGACGCATGTTTGAATCAGAAAAGGAACTCTGGTGTTTTGCTGTGTCATAAGTCGATTTCTTTTCAGATATCTTCAGACTCGTCAAATTGGGATTTTGTTGAGGAGAATCTTTTACAAAATGAAATGGTTGATAGAGGGCTTAGGGTATTAGGCAGAGGAAGCTGTGATTTGCTTAAACTCGTAGTGATTAATGCTACTGAATTAGGATTACTGAGTTTAGCTGAAGACTGCTCGGATTTGCAAGAGCTAGAATTGCTTAAGTGCAATGATAATCTCTTGCGTGGTATTGCTGCCTTTGAGAATCTGAGAACTTTGAAATTGGTTGGAAACGTAGACGGACTGTATAGTTCATCAGTGTCTGATATAGGTTTAACGATCCTAGCACAAGGTTGTAAGAGATTAGTGAAGCTTGAGCTTAGTGGTTGTGAGGGTAGCTTTGATGGTATTAAAGCAATTGGGCAATGTTGTGAAGCGCTTGATGAGTTGACCATTTGTGACCATAGAATGGATAATGGTTGGATAGCTTCGCTTTCCTACTTTGAGAATCTGAAGACACTGAGAATTTGGTCGTGTAGGAAGATAGACCCTAGTCCTGGACCGGAAAAGTTGCTGGGATCTTGTCCAGCTTTGGAGAGTTTGCAACTCAAGAAGTGTTGTTTAAATGACAAGGACGGGACTAGAGCGTTATTTAAGGTGTGTGATGGAGCAACTAAAGTTAGTATTCAGGATTGCTGGGGACTTGATGATGATTCTTTCAACTTGGCTAAAGCTTTCAGGTAACATAGCTTTAGATCATTTGCCTATATATGTTTCCCTCCAATGATTCTGTCCATGATTGTTAGTCAAATGGTACTCCAAAGAGCAGAAGGCAAAGTTTTCTGCTGTTGTTCTTAGGTCTTTTCACATCACAATCTCATCAATTAACTGCCAAAATAGTGAAATGCAGGTTCTCCAAGAAACTAACATGTTGTTTAACAGAACTACATCGTTGGAAACTTAAACATGGTGTTGATGTTGCATATGATACTGCTAACATAAAACAGCATTCCATGATACATTACTGAATCATCTTTTCCCATGGAACTTTTCTGCTAGTTTTACTTCGAGATGCAAAAGATTGGCTTTTGATCATCCTTCATCTCTTGTAGGAAGGTGAGGTTTCTGTCTTTAGAAGGATGCTCAGTCCTGACAACAAGTGGCTTAGAGTCAGTGATTCTACACTGGGAGGAGCTTGAAAGCATGAGAGTAGTGTCATGCAAGAACATAAAAGACTGTGAAATTTCACCGGCACTCTCGTCTTTGTTTTCACTTCTCAAAGAACTAACGTGGAGACCAGACACAAGGTCTCATCTCTCATCGAGTCTCGAAGGTACTGGATTCGGAAAGAGAGGCAGCAAATTTTTCAAGAAGAGATGATTTTATGTAATGCAGGTTCTCGAATCTCATGTGCCATTGAAAATCTCTTGATATAGACAAACTCTTGGTTATGTCTCCATGCATCATTACTCTGTTGTAAAACCTGCAAAATTTGTAGTAAAAATGTTCAAAACTCTTAGTGTATTGCAATGCATGATGTTATGTATAATAAAACTCTTGTGATGACAATATGTCCGGCTAAGAATATACATATTTTCCAATAATTAGGTCGATAAAACCCAAGATCAGATTTCTAGTTCAAACCCCACTCAATCTATTTTCTAAAATGGAGAAGGATCAGACATGATGTCAGACTCATTAGTTGGACAATCTACCACCAAACCGAAAATAACTAGATAAAAATATATTTTTAAATTGCAATATTCGCATTATATAATTAAATAATTGTAATATAGATTTTCGAATCTTAATCTATTAAAATTAAGCCTCCAATAAACGTTTAGAATAAATTGTTAGTTTTGATGATTTCCAAATAACAATTTGAGAAAGTCAAAACATCCAAAACAAAAAGAGCTTCTTTGTCTTCGCCTCGAACTTTGGATAGATTTCATGGCTTCATTACTTCTATAAGCTCTCATGACTGTGTCTTGTTCCACTTCTTCTTCTCTAAACACCAAATCTGCTACATCATCTTCTCCATAAAATACCTCTCTTTGTCCAGCTTCAACTAAATCCTTCCGTCGTCGCAACCTTTCAACATTCGCGGGAAAACATGAAGGTAAGTCCTTGTCGAGAACCTCATTTTTTCTGGTCATCATATAGAGAGATTTGGTGGTGATTATATGTATGATTGCTATTTGTGATTTTTATTCGGTAGTTTTAGTTATTTATAAGAAAAAATAGTATTTTTAATTATATTAGGAATAGGTATTTAAAAGATATAATGCAAAATCATATATGATTTTTGTTAGATTTTATTTTGAGATCTATATTTATCTAAAAGAAAGATAATTTAGCCAAATCAAGATAGGCATACAAATAATAATGTGAATCTCACTTTCACAAATTTCTTTTTAAAGCAATAAATACAAAATAACAAATTTATATTCTATAGTAGTATAAAAATCAAAATGATATTTAATGAATGATGTGATAGTGAGTGTTGAGTTATAAGGCAGTGATGAAAATGTCTTAGTAATAAAGATAGAAACCAAATATAGAGACTTTGCTCCTCTAATTTTGTAATTCTTATTAATCCAAAGAAAAATTTGGTATTTTGCAAAAGAATTCAAAGATATTTTGATATTAATGAGAGATATTATGCAAAAGGATTCATGATTTTTAATGATATTTATAAAAAACAATAGTTATTGTAAAAAATTCAACAAGAACCAATTTACCAAAACTCAACTAAATTTCATAAAACCATCACAATGAAAATATATTTGTACAGGATATGAACGTTAACAAAAAAAATACACCAGAAAAATTTATAACCAGATTAAAACAATTGAAACCTTAAAGAAAACGCTCGATATAACTTAACTCGAAAACTCGTAGTTTGGTATATTATTTTAACTTCTTCAACTCCCTAAATTCTCTAAGTATCCAATCTGGAAAGTGAAGAATATTATAATCAATCGCAAATCCAGTAACTTAAAAACATCCACATAGAAAAAATAATTAATTTGAAATTTCTACAAATTAGTATTATTGGATATTAAGTTAAGTATAAAATATTTAGAAATAAATATGAAATAAGAAAGAGGAATTGCTAAAAATAATTAGAGATAATAGATTTTTGCTATTAGTATAAATTAAGTGTAGTTTATATTTTCGGTGTTGACTATGTCGCCGCTGTAAGAACAAATAGAAGAAAAACAATAAGAATTAAGAAGAACAACAAAAATTTAGTATATTTAGAAATTTTAAAACGAATTCAAGAAGAAGAACAAAAACTAATGAAAATTATTTTAGAACAACGATTTTAAATTTGTAAAAAAAATATTCTAAACTATTTGTACAAAGATAAATAGTGAATAAAAAATAAAAAAATTTGGTAATCTGTGTTTGTAGTTAGTAGTGAGGATTTTAATAATTGTGTACAAAATACTCAACTCTGAGGCTAAGCTCAATCTTAAAATAGAATTTTTCTAAATGTATTGATGAAACTAAATATGACAAAATCCTAATTAAACCTATTTAAAACTTTAAATCTATATTATTAAAAGATAATTATTTTAGGTCAACAATTTTGAATTTGTTAAAAGATTATTTTTTCAGCAATTTGTAAGAAAAAAAATATATCAATAAACTTAATAAATTTACTTCATAACTCATAAGATATAAAAAAAGATAGATATTAAAAAAATTTAATATGAAAAAATTAATACAGTTTTATCAATTTTTAGTTGCGAAAGCACTTTAAAAAACTTTTTGTATTTAAAATATTTTAATTTGCAGATATATTATTATATTAA
This sequence comes from Lepidium didymum, assembly GCA_963920545.1. Lineage (NCBI taxonomy): Eukaryota > Viridiplantae > Streptophyta > Magnoliopsida > Brassicales > Brassicaceae > Lepidium > Lepidium didymum. The sequence continues at coordinate 4,164,197 of OY986986.1, forward strand.
CTTTAATTGATAAATAGCTTAAACAATATTATTGTTTAATACTCACGAAAACATGTATTATATATGACCAAATTTAATTGACATGATTATTAAAGTATAATTAATATACCATGTAGATTATTCCAGATACCTTATGTTGTATACATTCGTATAATAATATCAAATATTATTAGTCGTTAACAAAATATATTTATAGTTTAGTATAACAAATAATAAGTATGTAAACTATATGTTTTTAATAACTTTGATATTAAGTTATATTTGTTGTTTGTACATTTTAATAATATCAAAGTTATAGTATAAAGTATATTAATAATACCAAAGTATATTCTTTCCAGAAAAAAACTTAAATTTTGTAAACATAAAATGCCATTAGAATTTTAATAATAGAACAAGAAATAAAACGTCATTAATAACAAAATAGTCAACACATATAATCATCCTATTATTTAATGGATCTCCAACTAGTTTTTGAATACAATATTTGGAACTTTGTAATTAGTTAATTCAAAAAATAATTTATACATATATATATAAAGATATCCATAAAATAAGTCCATAAAATTTGGAACACACTATTTAGTTATAGTACGTATAAGCATAGAAACTACTTTGATCATTTTTTTGTAATATTGAGTATAATTGGCTAGTCCATTAGCAAAATTTTAATATAATATAGACAGTAAAATTCGATCTCTGAATATGAGATAGTGCTAAGTAGACTTACTAAAGTCATTTCACCTTTGATCATCTAATAATTAAGATTATTTTATAAATATACATGTATTATATATTATTTAATACTAATACAAGTCATTTAATAAAAATATATGAACATTTAGTCTCACGAGTTTTTTTTTTGTCAGTAATTGGATCGATAAGATCCAATCCATAACCTAAAACTCATCCTCTATAATCTTTTTTTAAGCTACTATAATGCAGCGGGTAAGAATCGAACTCTGGTGCCAAATCATTAGCTAGATCATTCTAACCACCAAACTGAGAGCAACTCGGCTCACGAGTTATTCGATAATTACAAATAATTAAATAGTTAATGGTTATTTGATAATTCTGTATTATTTAAATTTTGATTATATGTTTATGTGGTTTTTGTATTGTATAAATATTTGATTTTTGTACTGTAAAATATTTTATATTTTTTAATTATAAAATATTTTTAGTTTTTTTATATATATAAAACACGGGCTGTAATCTAGTGATACATTAAGAATTGCTATTTAACATGTAAACTTACAGATAAAATGGTTTTTTAAAAGTTACTATTACATGTTTTTATTATTTCTTTAATTTGTTTTTTTTTTTTACATAACTCATTAGATTAAAGCAAATAAGAGAACCAATGTTAAGGTACATGATGAACAAAATATTGATTCAAGAAAACTTTTTAACTGTGCGACGATCTAGAAATCAAATACAGCAAAAACAAAATTGAAAAAACTCCGAAGCCAGACAAATTTCTCCAAATACGAAGCAAAAGCCGGTCCATCTCCAGGATTAGCTTTGTTATTGTTAAAAAAAGACAACGAATTTAATAATAACTTGAACTTGAGATAAAAAATTTATAAAATAATTCCAATCTTATCATTCTGTAAATTTATCAAACCAAAATAAGCTAAATGCGGTTTACGATAACCTATCTATATGAGTTCACAAACAACAAAGTCGATTTTACATAAAATGTAAATTGATGCATTAGTCGACCCAAAACAAAACCTTTTGACTTTGATTGAACATTACAGAACTACAATGGCCGCATTTCCAAATCAGAGCTATGGTGTGAAACCGGAACAGAGTTGTGGTTGTGTTTCCTATCATCAGAAGCACTCATCTCTTGAACCGGTGGTGGGTTAACAACAGTCATGGGCATCACAAAGTTGTCCGAAAGACGGTTCTTCATCTCCCGGTGCTCTTGGCAAACCGCACAAAAGTGTAGACAACAATGCACCAAACATGGATCACATGGAGAGTTCTGTTTCATTAACACACAGACAGTTTCATCGATTCGTGCTGTCAAAAGCAGAGGATTTTATAATGTTATGGAAACTTTTGATATACCTGAAGATGATATTTCCTCTGTAGAGTTTGGCGAACATTTCCAGTGTATATCCCACACATCCACCAAATAAACAACAAGCCTTCCCATATAAGAAAAGAGGTATGCGGATCTATACCGGGAACACAAGCAATTATCGATGCAACAGTAAGTCCACCTTCCACTACAATGGAATGGCAAATACAAGCTTTGGTACAAGAAGTTTCCTCATCACTCAGAGTTTCATAGACACGTCCAAATAGAACACTTGGGCAAAAAAGTCCCTGCCAAACTGTATTCAGAGTTTCAAGACATGGAAGTGAATCAAACCCGAGGCAAATCCAAATTATACTGAGACCATTCTCTAAATAGAAGTGAGATAAAAAAAAAAGAAAAAAAAAAAGAGATTTGTGCAACTTTGATTTATTAGAGTGAGCATCAAACTTACAACTACTCATGTCCTCAGTGCAGCCGAATATACCAGTTGTCCATGGCTCATCAGCAGGAGTTTCAAAATTCTCAGGTAAGGGTTGACCACACTCGTTGCATTTGTGAACAGCTAGCTGCAGACAAATTTGCAGAGGATCGAAGCACAGATCCATATAGATCGGATTAAAAAAATCTAGGAAATCACTAGTCGAGCCTGGCGGAGTCAGAGATCATTTTATTGTAACGAAACAGATTCAAAACACGAATCAAATTGATCAATTGAAGAAGATGAATCACGGATCTATCTGCATTTTCGATTAAACCGCGTAATTGTAAAACCAGATCAGTAGAGAAGGAGAGAAAGATACATGAGAAACTTCAATAGGCTGATTGAGTTCGCCGGGATTAATCTCATCGACTGGAGCTTGCTCCTTTGTCAGCTTCACGTATCTCGACGGTGCTCCTCCGTCCGACATCTGAATCCACAGAAATTAGATCAGCTAAAATCGAATTCGAATTTTTTTTTGTTTCAGAGAAGGAAAATCACAACCATATGACGGATTTGAGAAACCGAAGAGTAATCTTAAAAGGTTCTTCTACTTCCTCCTCTATGGTTGATCTCTAACCAAATTGTTACCAAACGAGTTAAGACTAATTTGGTCTTCTCGTCCGTTGACTGACTCACTCAACGCATTGAATAGACGATGCCGTTTTATTGGTGTCACATATAAAATTACACATAAGCTTTTAGTTATTGGTGTATTGCAGTATTCTTCTTTACAAAAAAGATTTCTATGCTAAGTTTTATTATTTTTGGGTTTTAGTTTTATTTTTTATATTGATAATTGATACATAAATTGGTATAAAAAGTACAAAATCATATGGTTATATTTATGAAAAATCTAGAAAAAAATCCAAAAATTAAATATATTGAGATGTTTAACCAAATATAGATATGAGCCTTTTTTGTCTACTGAAAATTTTCTAGTTAGTCATTTTTGTGTAGTATTATCATTTATGCAAAAAATGAATAAGATATGTTATCAGGAACTAAAAGCAATTTCTTTTCTAAAACTACAAAAAATGCATTACAAGGTAGTGTTACCTGTAGCTCTCATCATTCATGTTCTTTTATTTTGTCAACATTGGATTACAATTGGTCGGTCCATTAGTTAAATTTTTAATAATGTTGACAGTAAAACTTAATCTTTGAATGTGCAAGTACGTTTACCTTTAATAGATTTACCACATGCCACTACACTAAATGTCACCCGCCATCGTTGATGTTCAAACCAGCTATTATACATTGTTGGCAATATACAATATTTCCAAAGAAATTTACTTTTATTTATTAATTACATATTGTGGAATGTAAAAGGTTTTGATTCACTTGTCTTGAAACGATTTGTGGTAACTAACTATGCCTTGAAACTTGATATGTGCCGTTGTAACCAGTTTCTCTGATTCAGTCAATCACTCATTTGTTAAGACTTAAGACCGATGATGTAATGACTTTTTGATTGGAAAAATATATTTTAATGTTGAGACAAAAAAAAAAAAGGTTTGAAAAAATAGGCAATTGTGGACTTGAAAAGTTTAGAATGCTTGGTCCATTTGAGGCCTTGCACCAAATCTCACCAAGACAAGCTTCCCAATACTAAGAAGCTATGTTTTAGCTCCAACTAAAAACCAAGTGAAGACTGTATAAAAAAGAAACCAGAGAAAGAAAAGACCTCTCCAGCTTTGTGGTTAGGCCAATACAAGAAACAGGACCTGTTCTTGGGGAATTGGAACCTCAAGACAGACCACCAATACAATTCTTGCTCCCACCAAAGAGTTCCTTACCTACGGTTTTGTTATAATGTTTCTAGCCTTGGAATTAGGTAGAATGTTATCAAAAGTTAATAAACAGCAGAGCGTGTTTACCAAACACTTAAATCGATCATGCAGATCCATCCAGTCCCTGTCCTGGATTTGCAGAAGATTCCTTGTGTGTTGTTTTTTTTTTTGCAAGCAAAGATTTCAAAATGCAACAGTTAAACCCAACACCGAGGCCAAAGATTATTATTCCTCTTCTGTATATACAACCTACGTGCAGACAGAGAACTCTAAGATAATAAACATTATTTGAAACCCAATTTCTAGTAAGGGTGACTTTTGTCATATATATGTTACCTCAAATAGTATCTGTCATTTGAGTCCAATAATCCCAATTCTGTAGTCTTTGAATCAGAAAGGTATATCAAGCTTGAAACGGGTACCAAACGAAAAAATAAAAGGAAGCTATAGCATTCCAGGTATCAAGAGAAGTGCAATAAAAATGTAAAAGTTGTTATACCTACCTCAAAGCTTTTGACCTCTTAACAATTAACCGATGAAGGAGAACCAGTATGGTCTCAAACTCTTAGAATTTGCTGTGAACCGGTGGAAAGACAATTTTCATCCATAAATTTTAACAAGGAAGTTCCGACAAAGAACAAAACACATTCTCATGAAACTAAGGGGGATATCACAATGTCTACCTCATTGATTTGCAAAGTTCCTGGCCCCAAGGCAGGGTGATAACACGTTATCTCAAACTAGTACTGGCAAATGGGACTTTCTCAACACCCTCCTGTGACCACACCTTTAATGAGGGTCACTCTAGTATTGGCGAATGGGACTTCTTGACACTCTTCTGTGACTAGACCTTCCATGAGGAGACCGTGACCTGCTTCGATCACGACCCTCTCTTCCACTCCTAGATCTCCTGTCATAAGGCTTTCTATGATCCCTACCACGGTCTCGATGCCTGTCACCATCTCTGTCTCTATCACGGTCACGATCACGGTATCTTTCTCTATCACTAGAACCACTCCTCTTACTCTCAATTTCCTTCTCCCTCGGTTTCCTCTTATCATCTGCTTCTTTTCCTCCGATTAGCCTTTCTTCTTCTTTTCCCTTATCTTTAGCAGCCTGGGAGAAGAAAAAGCATCACTATCCCCATCGTCCAATAAAAAATAGCTTACATGAAACAAGATTCAACTGTTAATTTCTCAACTTACTTTTTGTTCAGCAAGAAAATCCCGGACCAAGCCATAGCCAACATGTTGCTTTCCAGTGACATGAGACTGTGTCCTTTCTACAGCATCATTAGCCACAAGGAATGAACCACAAACCTCACACAGTGCCATCTTCTTCTCTTGTGCCATCGCGAGTACCTTGTCAGTTGGTCGTTGCAACAACACTGTCTTCTCAGCATTAAGTGCTTCCACCTACCACAGATGCCAAAAGATAAGAGCGAGCTCAGTGCACTAGATTTTTTATCATAATAAAGATGTCAATTGAAGTGACTGCAAATAGGGAGGAATCAAGCGGATCACCATATTCCAAGATTTAGTATGATTTGTCAAAACTCAGAAACTCAGATTTTTCAGAGCTTCTTTTTAACTCAACAGCATAGTAAAAAGAAATGTACCTTCCTCATTAGTGCTTCAGCTTCATCCACTTTGCCTTCTTCACCAAGTGCTTCCACTTGTTCCAGAAGGTTCTTAATTTTCTCCTCCAAAACAGACAATTGTTCAGCTTTTTCTGCAGATAGTGAAGGTGGTGGAGGTGGTTCAACATCTTGTGCAAGGCGCTCTCGTCCACGCCTAACCTTCCGGTCAAGATCATTCACCTGTAACCAATACCCATCTTAGTGTACAGAAGAATCGATTCTAATGGAAAAAGTTATAGGAGTGACAAGCATTACGCACCAGCTTCTCACAAAACTGAGCAAGTTCAGCTTCGAATTTAGGAACATAGGAATCATGCCTCGGAGAGTTCTCGAAGCTGAAAAAGAAATATCAAACTTATTGACATAAAATCGCACTCTCAGTTCGGATTACTTTTAACCTTTACCAATAACATTGACGGACAAACGCAGCAAAGCTTGAAAGAAACTTTTCATAATGGTTTCATTGAGAAAAATGCTTAATCGAATGAGGCATAGTTACCTCACACAAATCGATTCATACTTTCTAGGAATACAGATTAATCAAATAGACATAGCGAACATCTCAATAGAGCCTTACCTCTCTTTCAACTTAGGATCATGAATTCTCGAACATGCTCCTGAAAAAAAGAAAACACCAGAGACAACAATGAAACACTAAGATAACATAAAAAAAACACATCATAGAAAGGAACAGATACAAATAGTGTGACTAACCGAGATCGCTTCGAGTGTTAACGAAGAGGTCATGAGGACAAAATCGAACCATATAGAATGCACAGACCTCTCTATCGTCCCACTTAATCTCCTTGAAACCTCTTCTCTCTTCGTCCGTCAGATTACGAGCTGAAAAATCGAGAGAACATTAGGTTCCTTATTCGCTGATTAAACCAAAAAAATTTCACCAAAATCTTCAAATTAAAACAAAATTAAAGCTTGCTCCTCAAGAACTCTCACCTGCCCCCATAAGTTCGTCCAACAGAGCTCGTTGAGCATCCATGGCGGGCTAGGAAGAAATCGAACTAAACCAGAGAGAGAGAGGGAGAACAAAAGGCAATTGCAGAATCAAATTCGACACTTGACGAACAAAAGTGCAAGAGGAGTGATGATTACTGATTAGGGTTTCGTTCGTCACAAACTTGGCAAAGGGCGTCGTTTATCGAAAACTTGTATGCACCATATAATCATGTTCACTTCAGCCGGAAATGAGAAACTAGTCTTTTTTTTTTTTTTTTCTCACTGAAACATATATAAAACTAAATGTTGAATACAACCATCTTACAACGAGAAATACAAGTAAAGCCGGCGAAAAATAGAGATATTCCCGGAAGAACAAGCCCAAAAAAAAGAGACTAAACAAAAATAATCAAAGAACCTAGAAAAGTTTAATACCACATGGCAACAAGACCTAATCTAAAACCGGAACTCCAAAACGAGCTGCGAGCAACCCTAAGAAGACTTTTGTAGCAACCACAGATGAAACCAAAACTGCACGAAGCCAAGGAAAGAAGCCAAGCTAAGCTATAGGCGAGACCAAGGGCAACCAGAGAGGCAGAGATGGGCGGGAGTGAGCGCAGACATGAAGAAAAACCGGAGACAGATTACCACTTCAAGCAAACAACCCGAAGAGAAGGAGATTCTAGCTAACCAAAGTACAAGGGGAACTTGAACATCGCAAAGGGAAACGCCAAGAAGGATTTGCAGAACTTACACGCGGACATAGCGGGTTTCCTAAAACCATCTACCGTCGAAAGAGAACTAGAGCAACGCAAGAGAAGAACACAAACCGAAACCACTGAATCTCAAAACCTTATTAGTCAATTACAGTATTATAATTTTGAGATTAAAATTTTAATATTTAGGAAAATCTTTTTTGACCAAATTTAAAATACTATATGAATATACTTATAACATGATCTACATAATTTAAATTCATTTATACACATTATATACATATATTAATAACCTCAATTATCTCATTTTGATACATATTTAAAATTGACGACTTAAATAAAATTTTGGCTATTTTTCTAACATAGTATATTAAAACATTATAGTTTGAAAATACAATATAACAATGGTTTCATAGAGATAAATTTTAGGAAAAAATTCATTTGAAAAAAAGTCATACATTAATTTGTAATATTAATAAATCATAAATTTCTATAGAGATTCTAAAAAAATAATTATCTTATTAGTTTATCAAATTTTGTTAATTTTTATATAAGTCTGATTTGAGACCAAATTTTTTTTTAGTATTTTATAGTGTTTGCTAATTTATATATGATTTACTGTATAACGAATGAAATGATTGAATAAATAATATAGTACGAAATACAAATACTCTAAAGAATATCTACAAAAGTTTAGAAAAGAAACTTAATAATATAATGTAAAATGCGGAAAAAATATTATGGTCAAACAATTATTTTTGTCGGAAAAGAGAGGACTAGCCTCCAAACTTCATTCCAAACGAAATCATAATAAGTTGGAAATTTTTAGTTTTTAAGTTAAATTTTTGGATCGGGTAGCCCAAATTATAGCCCATTGGGCCTTCTAAGAATGATCAAAGATTCGAGTTTAAATACCCAATATAAAGTTAAGACTTAAGAGGGTAAAAACTTAAAATATAATAAGTTGGAATTCGCCGCTTCTTCATTTGCTTCTCCTCTCTCGAGATCGTAACTCGTAAGTTTTGAGGGTAAAAACTTAGAATAGAATACTTCTCCAATTTTGACTCTAATCGTAAGCTTTCTTTCCAACTTTAATGGCGTAACTGCGTATTGATCTCAATGTTATGAAATTGAACGAATCAAAACTGTTCCTGTCAGTTCTATGAAAACCCTAGTTTTGTGCGCTATGTTACGTGGCTTGATACACTCTTGTTATTGTTGATATGTGTACAGTTTTATCGGTGAATAGAAAAGATGACTCTAACAGAAGAGGAGATCAAAAGACTATACAGAATCCAAAAGACATTGATGCAGATGTTGAAGGATCGTGGCTACTTTATTGCGGATTCGGAACTTTCTATGACGAAAGCGGAGTTTGTTAGAAAATATGGCGACAACATGAAGAGGGAGGATCTTTTTACTCTGAAAGCTAAGATAAATGATAACAACGATCAGGTTTGTGTATATTCTCATCTTTAGTGTTCTTGGCAGAGACTATCTTTACTGTTCTAAATGTTGTGGAATGTGTAAGACTGAGTAATATTACTAAGTAGACATTAACTGTTACAGAGAACTAGAGTTTGAGAGTTAATATTAGATAATTGTCATCTCTTTTATCTGCAAGAAGCTTTAGATTTGGTATTTTAATGCCAAAGCATAGGGTAAGATTGTTTTATGTATGTTTGAGTTTGTAGTCTTAGTCACTGGGTCATGCTTCTTGTTGTAGCTCTATGTTTTCTTCCCTGAGGACGCTAAAGTAGGAGTTGGCAAGATGAAGGAGTACACGAACCGGATGAAAACAGAGAATGTTTTCAGAGCAATTTTGGTGGTGCAACAGAACTTGACACCTTTTGCTAGAACTTGCATTAGTGAGATCGCTTCAAAATTTCATATTGAAGTCTTCCAGGTAAAAATTTGTTGTTACTCTTCGTTCACTTAGTGATGTTATCCACTTTGCAAAATCCTAAATCATGATTGGAGAGTTGGTGTAGGAGGCGGAAATGCTAGTGAATATTAAACAACATACTCTTGTTCCTAGGCATGAAGTTCTTACCACTGAAGAGAAGAAAACTTTATTGGAGAGATACACAGTGAAGGAGACGCAGGTTAGTAGTTTTTCTTCTTATAGTAGTGTGTTTGGTGATAAACTTTAGTTCCTTGTGATTGACGTTTGGAAATTTGTGGGTGTTGTTAGCTTCCGAGGATCCAAGTGACTGATCCAGTCGCGAGGTACTATGGACTAAAACGTGGAAATGTCGTGAAGATCATTCGTTCAAGTGAAACCGCTGGTCTTTATGTTACTTATCGTTATGTTGTTTAAGCAAAAAAATAGATCTTTGGATGGCCAATGAAACTCTGAATCGTGAAACATAATTTTTTTTTTTTAATTACATCATTATTTCATGTATAGCTACAGACTTTATATATAGCTCGACTCCTTGGAACTACTCAACTCGAGTCATCCTAAATCAACACCAATGTTGCCATGTTGGGTCAACACCACCCAACAGAGTTCTCAAAAAGATCTTTTACCATCGTTTGATCCAAAACCACCAGAGCTGCTCTTACCACTTGAAGAACGGTCTGAACCAAATCCCCCGAAGCCTGAAGAACGGTCTGAACCTCCTGAACCAAAGCCCCCAAAACCAGAAGAGCGATCTGAACCACCAGTGTAACGGCTACTTGATCCACCTGAACGACCACTGCTACTGCCATAACCACCATAACTACCACCACTTGAACGACCACCATAACTATCACCACTTGCACGACCACCATAACTATCACCACTTGCACGACCACCAAAGCTTGAACCACGATCCCTCATGCCTCCTCCAAAACTGTTACTGCCATAATCACCATATCTACCACCACTTGATCGACCACCAAAGCTTGAACCACGATCCCTCATGCCTCCTCCGAAGGACCCACCGGATCGAACACCTACTCCTTCAAACATGCTTGCGCTTCCTCGTTCCACAGCAATACTAGGGAGCTGAATACAGATACAAACAATTACTCCAGGCATTCAACAAAAGAAATAAAGAGGGTAAAAACAAGATATTAACCTCAGTGAATCTGCTTCCGACTTCCCTCTCTATTATTTTCACAGCCCTGGATTGCTCTTGTCCATAGATGAGAATCGCATTTCCTTTCTTTCCAGCACGACCTGTTCGCCCCGTTCGGTGAACAAATGTTTCAGTGTTATTAGGAAGCTCATAATGAATTATCTGCACAATCACATGATGGATTAATGATATGAGAAACAGAACTCACTAAGAGCAAAAACAACTGCAGTTTTGACTCACCAAATCAACATTAGGTACATCAAGTCCACGGGCAGCAACATCGGTTGCCACAAGAATATTAAATTTTCCATCCCTGAAACCAGCAAGGGTTCTTTCTCTCTGAGATTGGGATATGTCACCGTGTAAAGCTTCACATTTGAAGCTTCTCGCCAAATCATATGAAAGGCGATCCGCATCCCGTTTTGTTTGGGTAAAGACAATGCATTTTCCTCCTTTACCATGCTCCTGCAGAAAAAATGCTATTAGAAATCATGAATGGAAACAAAAAGAAAATTCACAATGAGATACAGATTATGAATTCCAAAGCAAAGTAAAGATAGCACACCGTTACAAGAGGACCAATAATGGATGCTCTTCCATAAGAATCTGCAGCGATAGAATACAATGTAATTCCATCGGCAAGCTTCTGATCAGAATCTCCAACCTATATAACACATCTCAGTTAGGCAAAAGATAACATAAAGGTACATATCATTTAAGAAAATGCCAATTCATTAACTACTCTGCTAAACTTAAGAATCAATATTTGCAATCTGTAGTACAATTCAGGGTTTGTGAGCAAATTTCAGATATAAAAACAAGATAGTATATGAGACAACTCACCAGATCAATGGTCAAAGGATTATTCAGGTACTTTTTGGTGAGAGATCTGATCCAACTCGGCATTGTCGCAGAAAACATCATACTCTGACGTTTCTCTGGCAACCTTTCCAATATAACTTCAACATCCTCGGCAAATCCAACTTGAAGCATCTGATCAGCTTCATCCAGAACCACAAACTGAACCTCTGATAGATTCAGAGCTCCTCGCTTCATCAAATCAATAATACGACCAGGAGTTCCAACTGCCACATCAACACCATAGTCAAGCTGCCTCATTTGCTGTCCAATCGGTGTACCTCCATAGAGACAGATAGTATCCAAGCTTGGAGCGGACTCTCGAAACTCCTTCTCAACCTGGCGAGCAAGCTCCCTTGTCGGTGCCAACACCAAGCAAAGAGGATTCCTCCCACGTCTATGTCAAATTAAAAGGCACCATAAGAACCAGAGGAATTGTAAATCTCTAAACCTCAAATAATCGTTATATATTCAGTAAACACAAACCCATGTTTAGCGTTGAATTTGATGATCTTATCAATGATGGGAATCCCAAAAGCAAGTGTCTTTCCTGTTCCAGTCTTTGCACGACCAATCATGTCCCGACCTTGCATCGCTGGCTCAAGCACAGCTTTCTATTCAACCAATTAAACATCATCAAAAACTCAGTAAACATATAATTAATCTCTATTAACAAATGAAATAGAAGATTAACATATACCTGAATAGGAAAGAGTTTGTCAATACCCCGATCACTCAAAGCCTTAACAATCTCCAGAGAGATTCCAAGCTCAGATATAGCAAGTCCATCACCACCAGAATCTCCAATCCCTCTTTCATTACTCTCATAAGAGGCAGCGTATTCTTGAGTCGCGAAACCCGCAGAAGAAATAATCGACGATCTGACCAACTTTGTGCTCAAATCAGTTTTCCCGCGAAATTCCCTCACTGTAACACCAAATGGGTTCGACTCCGAAGAGACAGTGAAGCTGGGGTTGACATTCGGAATTAGATCGGAAATTGTAGCAGTGGCGACGGTTGGAGCAAGGTGGTGAGATAGATTGGAGGTCACTGAGGTGGCGCGAACACACCTTGACGTACCAAGGAAAGATCGACGGAGTACAGTGCGGATCATTTTTCAGATTTGAGAGGGAGTGAGGGATTTTTGGTGACAAAGGAAGTTTTTTTCCCGTCAGGAAATGTAAAAACCCCCAAAAATTGAGTATTAGGGTTTTAGAGAGAACGAAACAATCATGACCCAAAAAAAAAAAAGAGTGCGAAAGAATCAAGGCGGTTATAAAAGGGGATATTTTGTTATAATCACCTGCGGGTGAGTGTATGGTATGCTCTTGCACGTGAGAGCGTCTTGTTCATGCTTGAGCACTAAGGTGTTCTTGGACATGAAGGAAAGGCCGAGTTAATGTATAAAATTTCTATCAATCACAATGCCGCCATGAAATTGTAAGAGAAGAACTCACCAATGAAACTATTTTTTCAGTATTTTAAATACTTCTACACCATTCCATATACTTTAGTATCACAAAATTTCTCTAATTTCAGTTTAAATATATATAGACCAATATCTTTCTTCTCAAATAATAAGAACCCCATAAGAAGTCGTATATAGTCATTACACTAGCATTTACTACAAATTGCGAAACCTGTCAGTTTATATTTGCATCCAAACTTTCGCAATGTGTGATACAAGTATGACAATGACCGAATCCAGTCGTTAGCATAGTCTCGTAGACACCAAAGTACGTTGGATTTGGACACTCAATACTAAATGAAAGATTTGCGACTAGTCGAAACTGATACGACGCATCTTACACACAAGATTTGCTGTCGGGAAATCAAGTTCGTTACCAGCTTCTGATTTCATCACACCTTTGAGTTCATCTCTTGGTGTAGCCAAACATGTCTGAAAAGTTGAAAGAACAGCCGGTATCGGCATAGACAAAGCTGAAAGCACATTACTCAAGTACTCTATATCTACAGAGAGTTGTTGCGCTCCTCGGTCTGAAATGTATTGGATTCCTCTCAGTTGGTCCATGTACAGAGCAGTTGCGCCTTCTGCTACCTGTTATTTATTTGAATGGTTATGCTCTTAGTCTATTGCGATTTGAGGTTGACTATGGCTTAAATTAGATTTACCTTGAACATCCACTCGGTTGCAAAGAATTGGGCATCCTCGTTGTTTGAATCGCCATTGGTTGAGATTCCTTCAGCTAGCGGTTCAAGCTGCTGAGGCAAAGTAAGGAGATATTCTCCAACACTTGTAACATAAGACTGAGGGTATGAGCTGAAGTTTGGTAGAGGAAAAGCGGTTTGTTCCTCGACTGAAGACCAGATTGGTAGGCGAGATACTTCCCCAAGGCGTTGCCTGACTTTTGATATTAGGACGTCATAGACAAGCTCGTTGACTGTTTCGGCAAAAGCCGCCACTCTCTGAGATGCCAAAGGCAGTGCATGGAACCGCGGATCTTTAGACTGCAACACAAGGGATATAGAATGATTCACATAAACATAGAACAGAAAATTCGATCTCCACAACGAGATGACTAGATTAGTGTGATACGGAAAAGGAGAAGACTATGCTTTTCAATACCTGCTCTAACAGGTTTAGAAGTTTGCGAGCCTTCTCCGGAACATCAACCAACCGAATAGCTGCCACATCTAGGGACGCTCGTCCAGCCATAGACAAGTCTCCAGTAGATTGTTCACTTGTCAAATGTGTTAGGTTTTGATCCAAATTTGTTCCAAATAATGAGATAGACAAGCTAGAATTTAGTCTAGCTAGAGTAGCTCTCAAAGAGGCTTCAAAGACAGAAGACCTGCTCGTGAGACAATCAGCTACAGTGAGTATTTGTAGTGCTCCCTGGACAATGGACCATTCCTCATTTGAAGTCAAATCCATCTTGCGAGAGTTTTCCCTTTTCTCTGCACTTGCCTCTTTTTTTGAGCCAACTCCATCACTTATACCATCCACTCCACACACAACTCTTAAAGATTTGAGTGTTTCTTGAAGCATTGAGATATACTGCAACATTATGTCATCTAGCGCAAGTATGAGCTCGTCTGCCTCTGAGCCGCCAGTGAAGCCGATACACCTTTCAACTGCAGCTTCAAGAAGAACAACAACTTGGGGAATAGACTCTTCCATCCTACGCACTGTTTCACTGAGTTCAATTCCTTGAGCCCCAACACCACGAGTAACAGCCCCTCTCAGATCCACCACAGCAATCTCAGAGGATAAAATAGCACGTTCCATCTTCCCATACCTGAAACATGATCAGCTTATATTACAAGGAGCCTTGAAGAACCATACCCCAAAACACAAATCCATAAACACTAGAAATGGATAAAAAAGACATGGGGGATAGAGAAGCACACAACACAAAAACTTACTTTTGCTTAAACGATTCAAAGGGTGAGTACACACCCTTCAGCGTATCTATTAAGACCCTAACTTCAGATTCTGCAAACAGGTGCTGAATGTTTCTTGCAAAGGACCCAGTTACGTTGTGCAGTTCAATTAGAGCCTCGAGATGCTTGGTCTGAATATTAATACCCTTGGGTAAGTCTCCGGATAACAGATCCATCACACCTGTTCAAGGAAACATCAGAATTGCCAGACAAATGATAATAATCCTTAATTTTCAGGATAATTTGCAGTCACTCCATGAAAGATTTTACAAATAAATGGTCTGATATGAAATGTTCAGTTTTCCTGCAGGCCTCTATTGCAAATTGACGGATTTCTGACATTGGTTACTATGCCAAGAACAACCAAAAAATTTAGCTCATGTAAAGGCAAAAGAAAATGATCCTCTCAGAACTATCTGGCAAAGCATGAGGATAGTAGAGTAGAACCACCAAGGAAGCAACACAATTCCTATTACGCACTAGACTAAGAAAGAAATCTGATAGTTAAAATGCACTGA
Source organism: Lepidium didymum (assembly GCA_963920545.1). NCBI lineage: Eukaryota > Viridiplantae > Streptophyta > Magnoliopsida > Brassicales > Brassicaceae > Lepidium > Lepidium didymum. The sequence goes on from OY986986.1 coordinate 4,179,676, forward strand.
CATCATATCTAACCTTTGGCGAGAGTTTTTGTTTCAGGAACAGCATCTCCTGTTGCAAGGTTAACACGTGAAACAAAACTAGCCCCAAGTACTCCCATGGTCTCAACCAACAGCTTTGGAACAAGAGTCATGTAGTCATCAGGGAAGGCAACGATACACCTGAACAATCATGAAAGCAAAAACGTACTATAGTGATTGATACGTTAGCTGCGATTGCAGGATTGGGTATAAGGGACTGGCATCTGGTAAACTGTTTACTGGAAGGCCTCCTAAATATATTTAGTTACTGTAATAAAAAAGGTACACATTTACCATTTCCACTCCTGCTCAAGATAGAGTAGCAACTCGTCGTAAAAGCTTGGCAGCCAACTGGCAAAGGATGTCTGAGACGTTAATTGAAACTCATCGCTGCTAGACAACCTTTGGTTTTCACTTCCCTCACTGGCAAGCTTGTTGGCTCTTTGCTTTGTGTCAAAATCATCCCAGAGTTGTTTAATTGGCTTTAGACGAACTTTTGAATATTGCAACTCCAGAGACTTGAATTTCCCAATTCGGATGAGAATTCCTCGCAAATCTTGGGCAACATCAACCTGCCAAATTTGGGAAAATGCTTTCCAGTCCAATAATAGCAACAAAGCCAACAACCTAAATTAGTTGCGTTTTCTAATATATGGGTTCAAACCTTGTGATATGTTAATGCATCAGTAAGACGTGGCTGCACCATCGCCTCCAGCCTATCTTCCAAGACCTCTAGTTGCTTTCTAACGTTAGCAAATTCTGCAACCTGTGATTAAAATTTGACATGAAGTGGAAACGACGAAAGACTTAATTCATAAAGTACTGAAGTAGATATTAAACTACCTCTCCAACTGCAGACAAGCAATTTCTCATACTGGCAAGAGTTTCTGCAGCACGAGGAAGATCACCACTAGCAAAAACATCCTCAACTGTCGAGCTTAATTGAGTTAACCCAGCAGCATCCTGTTCATATACCAGAAAGAAGAGAAACAATTATAGATCTACCCAGACTCCACATGATGGATCACAAAATTACTATGCATACTGACCTGTAATGTTTTGTAGGCAGCCTCCATTCTTTGTTTGACATTATCCACTCTAGCAAGGGTAGCTATACAATCTGCTGAAGAACCCTCTGCCTGCAAGTACCAATTTCGATAAGAACATGGATTACCAAATTCTGTTGAATCAAAAAATACGGGACTTGAGCTATAAAAATTACATGAGATAGAAAAACTAGGAAACATGCAGTGAATCTGTTGATTAGCAAGATTTATCAACTAACTAGTATAATATGTTCCTCTCTCTCGCCTTTTCTTATGTAATCCCATGATTAATCCATAATAAATTGTGATCTAATCTAGCACAACACTTTTACTGTACCGCTAGTGGAGATCCAAACAAAATGCTAAGATTCAATCTCCCGATGAAAGATCACAAAACCCAAATAATCAGCACAAATGTGTACCTTCTTGAGCTTTTGGAGGATTCCAGCAACAGAACCACGCAGAGACACCGCATCATCTCGGAGGCGCAACACGTCGCGTGTGGCACGAGGGACACGGAGGAGAGCGCCTGCACTCTGTTCTTCGAGAGACGCTCCAATCTCCTCTGAGGCAATCTGAAGCTTCATTTCCAGATCCACAAGGTGTTTCTCCAGCGAGTCCTGAGGGTGCCGCGCTTGGCACGATGAGTTAGCCCACCGCTTCGCGTCGAACTTCTCATCTGAGAATGGACCTAGATCCAGCATCATCCTGATCGGCTTACCTGGATCCTGTGGGATCGACTCTGTTCTTCCCTCAGTCTCTCATCAACTTCGAATTCGATAATGTTGAAGAGAAGATCCTCCATATCGTCGTTTTCGCAGGGTGCATTGAAGGAGTAATTGAACCAACTCAATCTAAACCGACTTGAAATTCGGTTTTCCATCGGTACAAATTAATCTCTATATGTCATAATTCGGTTTTTCATTTCAATTTTAAATTTATTAATTGAATATAATTTGCTTGGGAACCACGGACTTCTAGAACCATCCTTGAGCTTGATCAGATTCTATAGGACGACCAAATCATTGAGCACCTTCTACTTCCTACAATAAATCTTCTCACTCTCTATCTCATTTTAACAACTTTAATACGCTCAAATTTTGAAAATTATCTAATCGAATTTGTTGTAGTACTCTCTTAGCTTCTTCTCCTTCGCGTTGGCTAAAAATGGCGTCATCATCACTAGCTCTCAGGAGACTTCTCTCTTCCTCCGCCATCGTTGCTTGATATCCGTCCGTCCGGCGGCTGCTTCTCGCCTCTTCAATACTAACGCAGTCAGAAGCTACGAAGACGACGATGACAAAAACCACCTCTCAAGCCGACCGGTTTCTCGCCGTGGCGGCGATTTATTCTCAGGTAGTTAGTCTTCTCGTTTCTCACATTTTAAATTCTTTCAACGGAATTGTGAACATGTTAGTTTCTCCACACGTTTGATAGATCAAAAATTTCTCGCGGAGATTTATGAATTCAAAGCTTGTTTGTTCCCTATTGTTTCCGGATTATCTGAATACTGGTTCCTCTTTCTCTTTTCAACAGATATCTTTGATCCGTTTACTCCTACGAGAAGTTTGTTAGAGGTGCTGAACCAGTACGTCGATAGTCCTTTGGTATCTGCCAAGCATGGTATGGGAGCTTCCGGAGTCAGACGTGTCTGGAACGTGAAAGAGAAAGACGATGCGTTGTACCTAAGAATCGATATGCCGGGACTGAGCAGAGAAGATGTGAAGCTAGCTCTTAAACAGAACACACTGATCAGAGGACAAGCTAAAACAGAGAAAGAGGAAGCAGTATCTTCGACGATGGGCGGAGGTTCACAAGCAGGATTGGGTTACCGGAAAAAAATATACAAAATGGATGAGATTAAAGCGGAGATGAAGAACAGAGTTCTGAAAGTTGTGGTACCTAAGATAAAAGAAGAAGAACGTAACAATGTTCGTCACATTCAGGTCCAGTAGAGTTTTGACCTCTGTTTCTTTTACTTGGGATGGTTCTTAGAAATCTGAGTGACTCTTTGCGCTTTAGAGGTGTTACTTGATGAACATATTGTTTATCTTTTCGTCCTTTGTTTTTTTTCCTGGAAAACATCCATTGAGTTTCTCAAGGGATTTAGATCGATCTCTGTGAAGTTTCTTCACATCCATTGTTACTTTTTTTTGTGTGGTCAAGGTTCATATTTGTATCCGGAATAAAATTGGCTACTGTGTGCAATGTTGAAAGTGAGAAATTTGAGTTACATCTTTTAAGCATTTTACTCTGCAACCTAATTCCTGATTTAAGTCAAAAGGTATATCATTCGAAATCAGTTATTGATCTCTTAATGAAGAGAGAAGAACTCTGCGAGGATGATCTTCTAATACTATGTATGTTCACCTATCCATGAATGTACGATCAAAACTTTGCTATAATGAGTCAATGGTCAATGGAATGTTTGATTTTTGGCTATTGTTGTGGTGAGGTTGCTTGGCTGTGCTAAATTATGTTCATGTATATGGAGTTCTACTGTTTTAGACCAAGCCAACACTTCTTCTGGATGATACGAACCAATGGTTGAGGCTAAAAAACTTAATTGAAACCGTCTGTAATCATGGTATGCCACCTTTTTTATGCTCCAGCCTTCTGCTGTTACATTCTGTGAGAATTGTAAATTATGATGGTATTGTAATGCTGACAGGCTGGATCAAGGCTTACGCGAAGTTCACTCTTGTCTTACATGCCGTAAGCCTCTTTTTGTCGGTAAAACTGGAAGTACGGCGAACAAGAGCACAGGAGAAGTCTCAAGTGATGAACAGCTAGCCCGTCAGTTTGAGAGACAAAACACTTTTGCTCATGCATTTAGCACTAGGATGTTCTCAAGCGAGCGCCATCCAATGAAAGTGTTCGTTACAACGATATCCACTTCACGTGATTCCATATTTCTCGTGCTAAAATACTATGCATAGACCATAGTCTAATTGCACTTGGTTCGTCTGGATGGCGTGTAATTGTTGGTTTTGTGAGGACCTAGCTTGTGTTAACTTAAACGTACTCAAAAACTATACGAAAAAAGAAGGATTTTGTTTCGTATAATCACAACTTTTTTAGTTGCGACACACTCAAATGAAAATTAAAACAGAATACTCGTTTGATTTCTTGTAAAAACATTGTCTTTTTGTTTAGTGTATATTGAAGTATAAATACAACATATGATAAGGCACAAAACAAAGAGATATATCCCTTCCTAATGAGACACAAACATACAAGAATGAATATGTGCCTTATCGTATAACCGATCAACGGTTGCAACCTTTCTTTATACCTTTTCATGATACGAAAACTTAATCTTCATCTATACAATCCCTAATATAATTAACCTATTGTTTTAATACATAGTCTATACTAAACATAATTAACATAACTTATTCATATTGAGGAATCATGATTAACTTCAACAGCTTGTGCGCCGATAAATTCTATTTTGAAAGACTTGCTTTAGTGGATGGGATTAGAAGTTTTCACCTTGTCTCCATGCTATATAGGAATTCAGGACTGGATCCAAGCTAGCTGCAAACATGCTCAGATCACAGTGTTGATTTCACTGGTCCCTCTGCAGACTCCAGATCCGTTGGACTGGGGCAGGTTCAAATGTTGATGAGGCAGCTTGCATCTGTTGGGGAAGGTCATGCACAGACTACACTTGACGATATGTCTTGGGGTCTCTGGCGTCGACATATGTTCCTCCTGGTGCTGGTGGAAGAACAGGTCATCTACATCTGAGAACTGTCTCTCGAGCAGCAGAGAACATGACGAGTAAACTAGCTATGGCCGAGACAGTGATGGAAGTCATGCCACATGTGCCTGATGAGTTGATTTTTCCAGGTGAATATATGATGCATAGTTCCTATTTCTGTATGCTTTGACGAGCGAGTGCCATTTGATGCAACTGGTAGGCATATAGTAAATTTTCTGCATCAAATGAAAGGAAGAAATTTATATATATTTTGGGTCTAAAATATTTTTTATATATACATACATATAGTGAAGCAAAATGTTCTCAAGAATCCTAGACTTAGTGGCCATTTGTTGTTCACTTGTTTGCACATGTCGGGTCTTGAAGTGATGTGTGCTATGAGATGCTAAATTCTGTTAAGCGTAAAAATCATTGTAAATTGATATTAAAACCTACTACAAGTCAATATTTTTGCAGGATTTGCAAAGAACAAATTCTGTTTCTGTAACAGTGAATGAGTACTTAACTTTCCAGCTCAGGATTACCCAGCATATGGTAGCAAATCAGGAAACATCTTTATCTTGTAAAGTTTTACATCACACATTTAACAGTATTGTTGTACAGTAACTAGGAAGCATTCTCAGAACAGAATTTGCAAGAGGAAGAGGCTCTAAAAGTAGATTTTGTTCATTGCTCTTGTGGGTAAATAAATCCCTGATATTTGCAGAGTCCTGATGGTCTGTACAATATCTTATTGCAGTCTCATGTTGGAAGGGTTCAACCTCTGGAGCCTTCTGAAGACTCCATGTGAATGCACTTCTGAAGACTGATGCTACCTCCGCTTGTATAAGAACGTGTAATTTTCAATAAAACAAAAATAAAAGTCAAACTACAAATTGTATAGCTCAACACTGTTTCCTTTAAGCTGGTTCCTACTGTCTACTCTAGTCTAATCTATACAGGTTTCTATAGTTTGAAATTGCATGTTTCATGGCTTCTTGGAACAGAGAAAAGACATTCTTAGGGAACATTCGTGGTCCTTGAAGCTCTTTACTTTATACTAACATGTGTTATATGTGTACAAGCAGGCAGGATTTGGGCAAATCGAGAAGACTTTTTGAAGACAAGATTTCTCGTCGATTGTGTCAAAAGGTTACTTAAACCGTTAAAAGAGGCAGACAACAGTCATCGTCAACTTCCAAACCATTCTCGAGGCAGACAAAAACCATTTAAGGTAATTAAAAAAATGCCTTTCAAAATCTGCTTTTAAGTCATAGCTAGCTTGCATTTTCTTAATAAAATATTTACCATTTGTGGTCGGTAAGTTTTGGGGATTGCGTGGAGACAACAAATAGCAAATCACTCGTTTTTCACCGAGGTTTAACTGTACTTTTCCTTTTGTTTCTCTCTTTTTGACTCAGCTTTGGCATTTCCCATGAGCTTTTTCAAGCACATTCATATGGATTGAGAATATAAAAAACACTTGTTTATTCTCTACTTTCAAATACTTATATGTGAACTTCCTCATATTAATATATAAAGTGTCTACTACCTACCAAGTCCTTTCAGGTTTCATAAATCTTTATACAGTATCATTAAACCAATGACCTCAATCCATGCTGCTTCAGTTCTCCTCTTGTTTTTGCTCTTGCATCTTTCTGATTCTCGTCATCTCGATAATGTTCACATCACTGCCAAGGTTTTTGATCCACATTTACAATATCTTTACTTTCATGCTCTTCTCAAAACTAAAGGCATCTTTCTTTGGTTTAGGATCAAAATGTTATCTCTGGTTCGACCTCACCTAAAGAACCGGTTAAAGTTTACCGGTTTGTACCGGGTGCAGTGAAGCATCACCATCATCGATCATCATTCTTCTCTGCAGATTATCCGAAGCCTTCCACTCGACCTCCACGACATAACTGAAGCCTCTCTCTTTAGTTTAGAATTTTTGTGTTGTATGTAAGAGTAAATAGGTAACAAAATTTTCTTAATATGTTTCTAAATGTGGAAATTTTAGAAGTATAGGTTCATGATTCCATTTTCAGCTGACCAAATCAATCTATTTTGAGTAAGTTTTATAAAAGAGACGAATCCTCCATGATCTGGGCCCATTTACAGATTTGAAGCCCAATATTGGCTTATTTACTACGATCTTGATTATTAGATTTCTTCTAGTTTTACACTCTATACTTCACTATATGTCTATATTCATAGTTAAATTTAGATCATGCCCTTCAATACAAACTATACAAGTCACAAGTTGCTTTCAACCAAATTAAGCGAAGTTTTTACCACAACATTCTTCTAATTTGTGTAATTGATTCAGTTCTGGATCATTGATACACTATGGATTTCGTAGGTTACATCGATTGAAACGACTTTTTAGAATAACTGAGCAGTTGAAACGAAAGTTTTTTAAAAACGATCGTTTGAAAGAGCGGTTTATAAAAGGTATTGGAGATTAATATTGATTGGTAATACTACTTACGTTAAATAGTGTAAAAAGATAAAAATTAGTATGTAAAATTTGATCTAAATAATTATTTTTAAAATTATGCAATTAATATATTTTTAAATTTTTAATATAAAAATAAATACATAAATTACAACTATTATTTTTTAAATAATATTTTTATACTAACAAATGACTATTTTCCTAAATATAAATAAATAATTCTTCATCTTAAACTATAAGGTGAATCATATATTGTTCCTTAAATAATAATTATACATAAATACAAAATAAACAGTACAAACGATAGTTGTTTCGCAAATGATCGTAAGTAATTCAGTTTGCAAACGACATTTTCATACAATCAAAATAAATCCAAACAATTTTTTCTAAAAATGTTTTCAAACGAAGTATTAATTGGTAACAAAATAAATATATCATCTGCAAACCCTATAATAAACGGAATAGTGATTTATTTTACGTGCGGTGAGTGGAATAGTAAATTTATGCGTAATAGATGCAGCGAAAGATCAGTTAGCTTTTTCATCCGGTAGCTTTCATTTGTTGTTAAATCGATCTAGTAGCTTTAAGAAACCAAAATTTGGTCAAAAACATGTATATCATAGCTTTTTATTGTGTTTGATCGATAACTCCTAGCGCAATGATAAAGATGTACCATCTAAATTGCTATCAGAAAAAAAAAACATTTTATCAAGAAAACAGTATATATATATATATATACACACACAAAATGTCATTGTATTATACATTTTTTTAAAGATGTTATCATGGCTAGAATTTTGTTTACCAATTTATGTTGTTTTTTTCATTTGAAAATTCATATACTAATAGATCCAAAGATAAAATATAAAAATGGAATGGAACACAAAATATCTCTGAAGACTATACCCGAAAAATAAAAACAAATAAACATGAAAATGGTGGACTAGAACACCTATAGACATAAACTTAAAAAACTGCTATCATGAATATGAAAAATTAAAGTTACCAAAAGTCATGAATACTATCTCTAAGATTAGTTAGGTTTCGCCTGTATATTCCAGTTAACCAAACAAGTGAAACATTACATTTATAAGAAATCTCTAATAGTACTATAAATCCTACTCCAAACTCTATTTCTTGCTTTAAAAATAGAGATTTTTATTTTTTTCTCCAAATTTGGAGGACTATTTTTTTCTCTATTTTTTAGAGCATAGTTTTTTTTATAAAATAATTATTTAATTTATATATATTATTACTTTATATTTAAACAAAATTATACGATCAAAATATACATATTACAAAATTTCAAATTATCAATATTATTAAAACTAACTAACTTATTAAAATCTATGAAAATATTATTAAGACTAACTAACATGTATAATTTATTGACTATCTAATATAAATAGGTAAAATAAGTAGATTTGAAAAGTAAATGGACATCTTAGAAATTAGTAATAAAATAGTGAAACGAAATATAATTGAAATATTTATTTAGAGCAAAAAATATAGTAAACCATTAGAGTAAACCCTTCTCTATTTTTAAGTAACTCTATTTTTAGAAAAAAATAGAATGAGCTATTAGAGATGGTCTAAGGAACTCTACTAGTTTTTGGATTCAAAGATTATATATTTTTTGGGTTTTGTCATTGGCTTACAAAAATATCTAGTTCAAACAATTTCGTGATAAATTATTGACATATAATAAGATTTTTTATTGTTTTTATTGTAACACTTAATTTTGATTTACTTGAACACTAGAGAATACATAAGTTGTATCTAGTAAACATAAATTAAAACCAATTAAAAAAATAAAAATATTTAAAAAATGAAATTAGTATAATTTCAATATATAGTAATGAATTCATGTGATTGTTAATAAATTAGAGAAGTAGCCAACGACTATGTTAAGATAATAGTAGTACTTAATAATTTGTGGTCTAAAACAATTTGAAGTTTTATAAAAACAAAACAAAACTGAAGACAAAAAAAAATTTGAGTTGCAATGGGCTTTTAGTCTAATGGTTGGTGCGTATTTGCATAACCAAGTATTGAATGCTACCACCTATATTATGTAATAATTTGGTTAATGGACCGGTCTAGTTGTATTCCAGTATTAATAAAAAAAAATTATGTTTGTATTAATTAAAGCCCGAGTGATAGTCAAAGGGAGAAGCAGAAACAACGGCGTCAAACGAGAAGATTCTGACTGTTTAAATTTCAATTTCCAAAAGATCTTCCTAATTTTATATAATTATTAAAAATTAAACAATTTGTAACATGATTCAATTTGTTCAATAAACAAACTAAAATTAAGTAAATTAAACGAAAAAAAGGAATCCAACTGTGAAATGGTCCCACAACTTCCCTCATTGGTACTAAACCTTACATATCCTCGAAAAGCCAAATCTCTTTTTACTTGGTTTTTTTTTTTTTGAATTTATTTATTTGATTTTAACAGTCAGCGTTTCCACTTCTAAAATGGTTCCTCCAATTTGTCGTCTTCTTGTCAGAATCTTTGACTGACTTCTTCCCAATTTGCTTAATTACACTCTGCCTCTCGTCAAACCTATGTTTGACCCGACTTTTCATTTCTTACTTCTTTCATATGTTTCGATTTTCTTCTAATTAAAATCTTAAACACCATTATCACATTTGCTTAACTCATTATTTAACTAATTCTTATGGAGTATTACTATTAAACATCATAAATTCTTAACTGACAGATTTTTCATTGATTTTGTGACCATAATCATCCAAATACTTGATTTTGAGGAATATTGAATTTCAAAGTATTGTTAGTAATGATTTATGAATTATTCCCAAGCTTCAACTTTTGAAACTGTTATATTACTACTAATTTATATTGTAAATTTTCTCTTGATTTGAAGTTTAAATAGTGAATTAAACAAAAAATTTAAATAGTGATTAACAAATGATTATGTAATAAGACTTTAGTGGTAGTATAATCCAACAAAATTGGATAACCAAATTTTGAAAAACTTTTAAAACATTCATCTATATATAATATTCTATCTGAATATAAATGATGTTTTATTTTATTTTTTTGTTTCAAAAAATTTGATGTTTTAGATTTGCACACAAAAATTTCATTTTTTTTCATTTAACTATATTAGTTATTCATATTAACTACACTATAAAAATATTTTAAATAATAATTTCATAATTTTTAAAAATTATTATGTAGCTACGTTAAACATCATATAACATTATAGAGTATTTGTTTATTTGATTTGATGATATTAATTCCACTAGAAGAAAAAAGTAAAATTAGCAAATGTGAAAATGACGAGATGTAGATTTCTAACATGTAATTAAGCACACATCAATGCAAATATTGAGTTTAATTATGTTTTTTAGTTAATTTTTTTATTTTTTTTTGTCAATACTAAGCCACAAGTGGCCAGTCAATTAGTCAAGTTCCTATATAATGTAGGCAGTGAGATTCGATCCCTAGATATGCAAGCGTATATGTACCGCATGCAACAAGACTAAATGCTACTTACTTCATTTTTCCATTCTTAAATCCATAAAAACTTTGATGATTGTGTATAGAATCTTCATATTTTTTGTCATTAGATCAACAAAGTCCTATCTCCAACTTAGTTTAAAATTTTAAAATTCCTATTTAATCTACCAATTTGTAGAAGAGAGTAATCGAATTCTAAATATTAGGGGTGAGAATTTGACCCGACCCGACCCTAACCAAAATTCGGATTGGTTCAGGTCGGTTCGGGTCAGATCGGATTTGAAATTCGGATCGGTTCGGTAAATAGTTTATTGAAAAATTCGGGTTGGGTAGTTCGAGTCAGGTCGGTTCGGATTTTTTGGGTCGAGTCGGATTTTTTTAGAATTTTTCCAAAAAAACAAAAAAGTCATTTTTTTCGGAATTTCATTTTCTTAATTGGATATTTCGGACGGTTTAGATCAATTCGGATTGGGTTTTTCAGATTTTTTCGGATTTTTTTGAATTTTCGAAAAAAAAAAAATTCGGACAATTTTTTTTCCGACCCGAATCCAGACCTGACCCAATCCTAGTTTTTAGTTCGGTTATTTCAAACAGTTTTTTATAACCTGAATAATCCGATTACCGATTGATTCTACCCAACCCAAATCATCGGAATTTCCACCATATCATAGTTATTCTAAGCACGAGAGATGAGCTTCATCTACGCAAATCAACTAGCTACAAAAAAAATTTCCACGTAAGCAAATCCTACGGTTAAAGACTTTAATTATAGGTCGATGACCCACGTGGAACCCATGTCGACCCATGAGAGGTCCCTCCCAATTTTTGGAACTGAGTCGAAGAAAATGACTTTTTATTCATTATTTTTGATTACTTAGTTTATGATTTTTTTTTCATTATTTTTTTCAAAAATAGGCGTTTTGTTTTACCTATTTTCTTTCCACTTATAAATATTTTTGTTGATCAATAAATTTCACATTAAAAAAACGGAATTTATTATTAAAAACGCATTAAAAACCAAATTTTTAAAAAAAAAAACCGTCACCGACCTCTCTCTTATAACAGCTGTGTCCGAAAACGACCGCACCAAACCAGCCATCTCACTAATGGTGGACCCCACTCTTTGGACTAATCCACGTCACACCTGACTCAGACTAATCGAACTCCTCCTTGCTTTACACTAACTGCCACGTGTCTACCGCCGTAGTTTTATATTTACTTGTGGGCCCCCTTTTTGATCGCCGGCTTTTTTGCAACTAATTTTAATTAAGCATACTAATTGTTATTAATTAGTCTAACCAACCACCACACCGTGGAGATTACTCTTTTATTTTAGTTAAAAAATCACGGCGTTAATCCACGCGCTAAGTATCTTCTATAATCGTCACGCGCAATTCTCATTGGCTTGTGAGGAACACGTAAACGTTACCTAAATTAATGACGAGTCAACAAATGTCGAGAGAGAGATTTTTAAATGCAAAACAAAAAAAAGTTTTTTTTTTGCATTAACGTTCCCAAAATCTGAAGTATATAAATTTGGAGTTATTTAATTTTGGGGATAGTTTCTGCGATTTTCTCGGGCACTTAAAAAAGAGTTTTTCACAGTTCGTCATTTGGCAAATCTCTGTTTTTCTCCTTCTCATTTATTTTCTGTGTCCCTTATTTGGTTGCAGAGAAACCGCGAGAATTACAGAAAAAAAGGAGAAGAGAACACAAAAAAGTCTCAGTCTTTAAAATCTTTCTTTCTTCTTCTTCTTCTTCCCGTCGTTTCAGGTTTTAGTTTCGAAAAGGTCTATCAGCATTTTTCATCAGGTAAATATGTTAGCTCAAGTTTCGTCTTCTCTGATTTCTTTTTGTAAAAACTTGGCCTTTTTAACAGACTCTTCCTTCTCTGTACTTCGTTATGAGTTTCGATTTTCTAGAAAATGAAAAGAAAAACTCACGATTTATGTTAGTAATGTTGTTGTATGATTAAATGCCTGAACCAGTTTTTTTTTATAAAAAAAAAAAAACCGGATTTTGGAATTGGTGCTTTGTTTTTAGGTTGGATTTTCTGTGATTGACAATGATTTGTCAAGCTTTACGCGCAACACATTAGAATAGTGGTGGGTCTAATATGTTTTCATCGTCTATTCTGCAAGTGTGTTGCAATACTTTTTGGTATACAAACAAAAACAAAATCCAAAATTTTTATTGAAATTTAATGTACTCTTCTTCAAAACCAATACAAAAATTGTGCAGTGTAATAAAAATGTAGTTTTACAACAGTGAATTTTCTCCAAGCGTGTAATGTGTTTTTGCAGGGACCAAATTGTTTGTGGAAAATATGCCATTATTTGTACTGATGCTTGAATGGATTTTGAGCTTTTATATTCTTTAGCTTTACACTTTGGTCAAAAATTGTGGGAGAGATCAGAGTTTCTTATCAGACAGAAATTCCATTTGAAGAAATAATCCCAAACTTTTGTTTCTTTTAATAGGTTCTTCTGTATTCGCCATAATGCGATCTCTCTGGCATTACCCTTGAAAATTCCATTACAAAGTAAAGTTATTTCATGAATAATGTGTTTTCTTGATTACATTTCGTACAACTGTCACCAATATAAAGACAAGATATGTTACAAACCTTTTGTTTGTTTCTCATTGGATATTAGATTGAGGTCAATGTACAACTTTGGTATCCAATGTAATTTTGTTATAGTTTAAGAGAATGTTTTCAAACTTTATAAGGAATTATAGTGATCACACTTATTCTTATTTTCTTCTTTGCTTTTGTCTTAACTGGTTCTGTTTCTCTCTTGGCATCTGCATTTCAGGGCTACAATTTCTCTGAGGAAGTGGATTTCTATTAAGAATCAAGTAGAGAGAAGTGAAATCAAAGAGCTACTTTCTATTATATAGTTTGCTAATAAATAGCATTTGGTATTGTTATGGACATAAAATCTGGTCACTCATCTCCTGTCATGACTGATTCTCCACCGATAAGCAACTCAAGATTAACCATTCGTCAGAACAGAATCCCTTACTCATCAGCAGCTGCCACGGCTCTTTCACAGAACAACAATCTTTTGCTAACTGTTCCTAGAAAGAAAACTGGGATCCTTGATGATGTTAAGTCTAATGGTTGGCTTGATGCAATGAAATCTTCATCTCCACCTCCAACAATAGTTAACAAAGACAACTTAAGCAGTGATGCTACTGATATGTCTTATCGTGAATGGATGGTTTGTCCCCTACAGTTTCTCTTTTGTTTCTGTACATTGTGCTGTTGTCTTGATCTTGACATTCTTCTTTTTGTCTTATAATACTGTTGTAGCAGCTCAAGTATCCATCAGCTCTTAATTCTTTTGAGAAAATAGTGAGTTTTGCAAAAGGCAAAAGAATAGCATTGTTTCTTGATTATGATGGGACACTTTCACCTATAGTTGAGGAACCTGACTGTGCTTACATGTCTAGTGCTGTAAGATTTTTAACTTCTCTTTATTCAACATAAATGCTAAAACAAAATCAAATCTCTGTTTCATTCTCCTAATGAATGATTGTTGTTTACACTGTTTTACATGTTTTAGATGCGTACTGCAGTGCAAAACGTTGCCAAGTATTTCCCAACCGCGATCATTAGTGGAAGAAGCCGTGATAAGGTATTGTTTTTTGACTTGTTATAATGTTTCTTCATTAAGAACGTGTTTCTTATGTGGCTTAATGTAATAATAATCCATATTTGTTTCATTCAGGTGTATGAATTTGTTAGATTGAGTGAACTTTATTACGCTGGAAGCCATGGAATGGACATCATGAGTCCTGCAGGAGAATCTTTAAACCATGAACATAGCCGGACCATATCAGTTAATGAACAGGTTTATGTTCTCGCCATTTGTTTTTTTTCCTGCCATATCTGTTTGCTACATTCAAATTCTTGAATTGTGGTTTTGCAAAATTTCAGGGGAAAGATGTAAATCTGTTTCAGCCCGCTAGCGAATTCCTACCGATGATCGATAAGGTATTTACAACACATCTTCTAATCTATACATATAGCTTTAGTAATTGCAATATCATATATTGATAGTTGAATTCTTGTAATTATCTTTTCAGGTGCTTTGTTCGCTTGTAGAGACTACAAAGGATATCAAAGGAGTCAAAGTAGAAGACAACAAGTTCTGCATCTCTGTGCATTACCGCAATGTGGAAGAAAAGGTTTGGATTTCTCTATTTAGTAACTGTTTTAGTTTCTTTCTATACCAATACACTTAACTTTGAAAGCTTCTTTCTTGTTACAGAACTGGGCATTGGTTGCACAATGTGTCGATAATGTCATCAGAACATATCCAAAGCTAAGACTAACACATGGCCGGAAGGTAAAAACACACATCTGAAATTTTCTTAAACAAAAACAAGTTTGTATAAATTTCAAAGTTTTGATTTTGTTTCTTGGTTTGTTTCTGTTGCTTCAAAAGGTTTTAGAGATCCGTCCAGAGATTGACTGGGACAAAGGGAAAGCTGTGACATTTCTTCTCGAATCTCTTGGTACTTAAGCAAAAACAAAACATCTTTCTCTTTTGCTTCTGGTAATAAAAATGTTGGTCTGGTCATTGACTCTGAAACATTTCTTACAGGACTAACCAACTGTGAAGATGTTCTTCCAATCTATGTTGGGGATGATCGAACAGACGAAGATGCATTTAAAGTATTACGAGATGGACCAAATCATGGATATGGTATATTAGTCTCTGCTGTGCCAAAAGAAAGCAATGCATTTTACTCTCTTCGTGACCCATCTGAGGTAAACTAAACAAACTCATTCAACTGATTACTTAAAAGATACGATTTTGATCATAAAACTTTGATCTTTTTTTGTGTGATTCACTAAACAGGTTATGGAGTTTATGAAATCATTGGTGATATGGAAGAGATCAATGGATTAGTAGTTGGTTTATAACTTTAATATATGTTACAAATATGGAAGTTTAGAGGATTATTTTGTAAGTTTCGGTTTTTATACAATTTACCGTTAAGATTTAACTTAACGGTAAATCGGAAAAAAAGATCAGATGAAGGCTTAAACAATATGCCGGAGATCCTTTTTTTGCAGATCAGTCTCTCTCAATCTTCTATAATTGTAAATTCTTCATTTCTCTTGGATAATTGCCTTTTATCTCCCGATTCATTCAAATCTTTTGTCTCATTTTGCTTTTAGTTTTTTTATGTGAAACAATGACATATATTTCACGATAGTTTGCTACAAGACTCAATTCTCAGTTGAAACTAAGGAGAGTTTATTCTATTTTAATGGATTTACTAATTCTTGAAATATTGTATTATTGAAGTATTTCAAATCCTATTTAACATATTGTGTTCTTGGTTATATCGTAAATCCTAGTTATAATTACTCCTTATTGATTATATGATTTATAAATCTTAATTAAAATCATCCTTTATTCAAGACTACAGATTTGAGTATTGCATTTGTTTTTTTAATAGATTTGATTGAGGATTTTCTTTTAAAATACAAAGATTCAAATTCATACTCAATACTTGTTATATGAAGTCAGTGAAGGGGACAAGCAAGCCGAACCGTAGGCGAGCAAAGCTTTCATTCAACAGCAGAGGAAGACTTTCTGATTTCCGAAGTGATTGGAAAAAACTCCAAAATTTGAGTTGAATTTGCAAAATCCATTAAGTACATTTAAAAAGTTGCCGAGATGATTACATCCATTGAGTTTTTTTCAAGCTTAAACTCTAATAATGAATGATATTGTATTTGAATAAATGACAAAGATGTGAAGTGATTCTTATTTTAGCTTAATGCATGTTAAAGCTGTCGGATTAATCACATGGACGAGCCAACACTAAAATGAATTGTGGTTAGAACCAATGCATTAATGTAACATATTTAAGAAGAATATGTAACTTTAATTAAGTTTGGAACTTTTTTAAAAGAAAAGTAATAATTTATTTATGTTTCAAAAGTTTAATGTCAATGCATATCGATTTTCTTGCATCATAAATTATTTGTTAGTTTGCTTTTATCGATGGACTTACCCATAATTGATTGTTTTTCAAATTTCTTAATCTCATAATTAGTTTTATCTGTCTACTCTTGTTGTCTATTGTATTTGTTATTCTTTTTTAATTCCTTAGTTATCTATTTACTTATTTTTAATAAAAAAAAAAAAAAAACTGTGAAGTGACCTTGGTCTAGTGGCAGGTATAAAGTCCACTAAAGACATGCACTATCTCACATCTAGAAATCGAGTTTCACTGCTTATATTATGTAAGAATTTGGCTAATGAACCAGTTAGTTGTGACCTAGTGTTGACAAAAAAAACTCATAAATCATGTCCAGTTTTTCTTTGGCGCTTAGGATTTAGGATGATCCAGATGACTCTGATAAATTATAAAATGATTTTAGAGAGTAGATTTTAAATTATGGATTGGATATTGTAGATCTAATTGTTAAAAAAATGTGTAAAACCTATTGCTCTAATTTTACTAGAATCTCACATGCTTAGTGTGTAAGCCTTTTTTATAGTGTGGAATTTAACAATCCCCATTTTACCTTCCGAAAAGATTGATAACATAAAACATTTGATAAGTCTAGAACAAATTAAAGGTTCATACTATTATATCTACAAAAATCTGCTAGTTTTAGTAGGTGTTTTGAACCATGAATTCGGTGAACTAAAGACTCTGATTTAGTTTTTTTTTTTTCAATAATTTAATCTATATCCTAAAAAGTTTATTATATAAAATCTCTTTTAATCCATCTCTTTTTTGTGGAGAAGAATCTAACTCATATGTCAAAGTCATTATCTAAATAAAAAAGGAAGAAAATATTTTGGAACACTATTTAGACCCATAACATTCTAATATTTATATTGTTTAAAATACTTTTGATAAAAATGAATCTCATGGTACACAAATCATTACAAATGATTGATTAAATAGATTTATTTATACAAATTTATACTTTAGTTGTTGTTAGGGTTAAGTACGTCGTTTTGTGGGCATGGTCGACGCTTTCCATGAGCACGCGGTGTAAAACTGCCAATTACCTCAGCCTTTATCTCTTTGATCACTTTTTGATCCCAAACACCTTTTTTTTATCTCCAAAATACTCATATTTGGATCGATACAACTTAATCCATATCAAAAATGTACATCCTAAAAAAATTTCTTTTTTGTATCAGAGAAAAATCGAATTTCAATGTTTGAGAATTTGTAAAATGACTACTACTAAACCACGTGTACTAACAAACCATAATTATTGAAAGATAATTAAATGAGAGTTTGTATGAAGACGAAAAAGGCCAAAAATGGACGTGAGAATACACGATTTAAGAGGTACTCATAATTCTCTTTAAGCGAATCAAGGGCCGTATGTATGGGCTCCGTAAATCCATATGGAAGCCCGGCCCAAAATTCAGCCCACTAAAACCAGCCTTTTTGATTTTTTTTCTCTTGGGCTGGTTTGAACTTTGAATGGGAACGGAGACCATATCAGCTCCCTCACTTTCTTGGGAGATGACATATTAACATGCATCATTTTTCATTTCTTGTGTAATGCAGAGAATCGTAAATAACTGTAATTTTTACCGACAAGGAGAACATTGTTTCAAATTCTAATCTTATATGTTTTTTTTCCCAATAATTGGATCGATAAGACCTGATCCATAGCTAAAGTCCAATCATATAATTTTTTTTAAGCTATTATAATGTAATATGTAGAAATCGACCCCTGGTACCAAATCATTAACTGGATCAAGATCGAGAACAACTTGACAATCTTATATGTTCATGAAAGGATAAAGGAAGTATCATCTCGTGCAAAGTAAAGGTGTGGAGAAAGGAAAAACCTTTGGTCAATGATAAAAACAATAAACTACTTAACCTGACATTGCTGGCGAAACTAACGAGATCTTCATTTTTGTTCTTTCATGTGCGTATCATTGTACTGTATGTACGATGTACACAATTTTTATCAAAACCAACAATCTCCAATTTCCCTTTTTTATTTATTTATAAATATTAAATTAGGCCCCACTCGGTAGGCCCAACAGCCACCCAGCGAACGTTAGGTTAATATTATTATTATTTATTTATTTTTCTCTTTTCTAATTGGTGGTTGTGAAATTTTTATAAGATTTTGATTTAAAAGTTAAATTTTGCTGTATCATTTGGTGTAAGAAGAATTAATATAATTAACCAGAATTTAAGATCAAGCAAATCCATTTGTTCCTTGTGAGGATTTCTTGACTTTAAATATCAGCCGACTGAAATATTCTGTGTTCTAGCATGATTTTTGTACTAGTATAACAAAAATGAAGTATGTTATTAGCAAATAATTTTTCTAAAGTATTTTTTTTGGTCAAGAATAATTTTTCTAAAGTTTAGCATTTCATATATAAACGTTACAAATGTTTTTTTTTCCTATCGGATATATACTCCATTAAAGTACTGATATTTTACATTATTTAGGAAAGTATGTGGTTAACTTGTTTTTCTCACCGAAATTCTATTCTAGAAAATTTATGTAATATTATTAAAGAAATTTTTTTGGTCGAGTAATATCTATTAGAGGTTTAGAGATTGAGTTAAAACTTTAAAATTTATTGATGCAATTATTTATTTTAAAATATATTACAGTACTTACATTAGCAAATTTACAAAATTTTATTATCTTGATTTATATGGCATGAGTAAGTACTAGGAAAATTATTTTTCTGTGTATAGCTATTAATTATGGTTATAATTAGAACTTAAGATTTACAGTTGCAAAATTAGATTTATGGCTTAGTGAATATGTAATGTAGCAGTAGTAAAAAAAAGTATATTTATTACAACTCTAATTTTAAATTTAATTTTAATTGATGAAAACATGTAAAATTATTGTATATGGGAGGATGATAATACAACGTTAACATATGAAAATTTTAAAATTTCTGTTAAGTTATCAGATATGGGAAAATGATAGTTTTAGAATTTTTATTTATTTATAAATAATACTTGTAACAATATTTCAAAAACAGAATATTCTAAAAACATAGTACAATTACACCCATATATGAGTTATGTCGTGAGTTTTAAGTTGCATATTTGTAAAAATATCCAAACCAAACACACCACTACCAAAAACTGTGAATTAATCATATCTTTATAGAAATGGAAAATTCCTCAACTAATAACATTTTACACATCGTTAATGGTAGGTAATCTATGAAAATAGAAATAAAAATCAATGAGAATCATTGCATAATTGAGTAAGTATATTTTAATTCACATCCACTTATAATTAATAGACACCAAAAACAAGCAATAAATCAACTTCTAAATTAATTACAATTTTGACTAAACCGGTTAATTCGGTAACCAGTAATTTTAATTTTACGCGTTAAAGGGATCAACAAAAATCCTCTTTGTTTGTCTCTGTCATTAATTAATTTAATTAATAAATAAGGATTATAAAATTGTCATTTTTCTTCAACCTCTTTGTCAGAAGTTTCAAAAACCCACACACACTCTTCATCTTCCTTTGCTTCGTCTTCTTCTTCTCTATTGTTTCGATTTTTTTTCTTATAATGTCGTTTTTGTAGATGAAGATTCACAATCGCGGAAGCGAAACAATCCTCAATCATTGATTACAAATGACGGCTGGTGATTTTTTCTCGCGGTTTTCTTTTTTCGTTTTCATCTTCTCTTTTACGCTTCTCTCTGGGTTTTCTTTCGCTGCTGATCCTCTCGTCTCTTACGTTTTCGAACTATCGTACATCACTGCTTCTCCTCTCGGCGTTCCTCAACAGGTTTTGTTTAGCTTTATAAATTTTTCATGTGAGAAATCTCGTTTTTTGGGGTTTAGTACCCTAATGCAAACTTCTCGTTGTAATCTGATCTTTTCAGCCATTTTTAAGTGATTTGTCTTCCTGGATTTTGCTAAAACTCATATCATAGTATTTTTCTCTGGATCTAATACAAAATTTCGTCGGAGGTGGTTATAACAAGTTGACTGGGTTATTACGACGGAAGAAATTGCTTATTTTTTTCTATATAGTGTATCAGAATAGGTTTAGGGAATCATCAAATCTGATGTTAACGCTTATCTTGTCATTTGATCATAGGAAATGAACAGTTCTTATCTTTAAATGTTGTTTGGGTTTATGAAAATATTACTTTAATATTTTACAAGCTTCCGTTTTGAAGCATATCTGACCAAATTGTTGCTTTGCAGGTTATAGCTGTAAATGGGAAATTTCCAGGCCCTGTGATGAATGCTACTACAAACTACAATGTTCATGTTAACGTAATCAATCATTTGGATGAGCCTCTCTTACTCACTTGGTGATGATCATAAACATCCTTCGTACTTAATGATGAAAAAACTGTAACTTTTTTTGTTCTCTATAGAGGTTAGGCTTCTAGTGACAGATTCCTGACATTCCTTCTTTTGGGTTTATGATTCTGATAGGCCTGGTGTTCAAATGCGGCGTAACTCGTGGGAAGACGGTGTTCTTGGGACAAACTGCCCAATTCCTCCGAAATGGAACTTCACTTATGACTTTCAATTGAAAGATCAGATTGGAAGTTATTTTTACTTCCCCTCACTCAACTTCCAGAGAGCTTCTGGGGGTTTTGGTTCAGTCATAATCAATAACAGAGACATTGTTCCTATCCCGTTTCCAAAGCCTGATGGGGATATTATCTTTATTATTGGTGATTGGTATACTCAGAACCATACAGTAAGTGCATCTGGTGTTTAATTTGTGTATATTTTCTTTTGATATATTTGTTCAAATGTCGCTATAGTGGTGAAATGTTGTTGCTTTTAGGCATTAAGGAGAATTCTTGACTCTGGTAAAGAACTTGGGATGCCAGATGGAGTCCTCATCAATGGAAAAGGTCCTTTTAAGTACAATAGCAGTGTCCCTGATGGAATTGAATATGAAACAGTTCATGTTGATCCAGGTAACATCTTTGAGAGCTCTATACTTGTAACTTTGCTGTCAATCTATTTTCATCTGCATCCTGATTAAAATCTTTTAGGAGTGTGCTATGGATTTTCAGCTATTTGTGCTGTCATTACACTGCAGTTGAAAGCAAACTATGAGATTTGTTTCCTCTTGCTTCATCGGGATTACATTTTGCAGGCAAAACATACAGAATCCGCGTTCACAATGTTGGTATCTCGACAAGCTTGAATTTCAGGATTCAGAACCACAAATTGCTCTTGATTGAAACTGAAGGTCGTTACACCTCCCAAATGAACTTCACCGATTTTTATATTCATGTGGGACAGTCTTATTCTTTCTTGGTAACAATGGACCAAAACGCCACAAGTGACTACTACATTGTCGCTAGTGCTAGTTTTGTGAATGAAACAGTGTGGCAAAGAGTCACAGGTGTTGGCATCCTTCATTATTCGAATTCCAAAGGACCTGCTTCTGGTCCTCTGCCAGTTCCAGCATCTGATGTTTCTCACCCTTGGTCCGCAATGAACCAACCAAGATCCATAAAGTATGTCTAGTAAACTTTTAAATTTAGTGGATGTTTTACCATAACTTGTGTTGATGTAAATCTAACGTGTTTCTTTCCATATGCAGGCAAAACACGTCCGCAGCTGGAGCTCGTCCAAATCCGCAAGGATCATATCACTACGGACAGATAAATATCACAAGCACATACATCTTGAGGAGTCTGCCTCCAACAAAAATCAATGGGTCACTTCGTGCTACGCTTAATGGAATATCATTTCTGAATCCAAGCACTCCCATGAGGCTTGCAGATCACCACAAAGTGAAAGGAGATTATAAGATGGATTTTCCAGACAAACCTCTTGATCATAGACCTCCACGTGTGGACAGATCTATTATCAACGCATCATACAAGGGTTTCATACAAGTTATCTTCCAAAACAATGACACCAAAATCCAGACCTTCCATATTGATGGATATTCGTTTTACGTGGTTGCGTAAGAAAATCTGCTTCTCCTGCGTATATGTATAACATTTTTGATCAGCTTCAGTGCTTTGACATATTGATATTCGAAATCTGTTGTTTCAGGATGGACTTTGGTGTCTGGTCAGAAGACAAAAAAGGTTCATATAACAACTGGGATGCAATATCACGAAGCTCAATCGAGGTTGATTCACATTCAGCTCACACCAATCAAAGATATTAATTGATCTTGGTCAGCAAATTTACATACTGGGAACTTTCTGTTTTCATATTTGCTTCAGGTTTACCCTGGGGCATGGACTGCTGTACTTTTTTCCCTCGATAATGCTGGAATATGGAACATCAGAGTTGAGAATCTCGACAGATGGTATCTTGGCCAAGAAACATACATTCGAACTGTAAACCCCGAGGAAAATGGAAGTACTGAAATGGATCCGCCTAAAAATGTTCTCTACTGTGGTGCTCTTAAGGCCTTACAGAAGTAAGCATCAGAAACTCAATTCACCCTCTCCTTCTTCAATACTAACTTCAGATTACGTGAAAAACTTAAGAATCTCTTTCTTTTATAAATTTCGTTTAGGGTACAACATCACAGCTCTGCTACAACACCAATACTAAATGGACAATTAAGAATAGTGTTCAGCATTATAATGATGGTCTTGCTTGCCTCCGTTTCCGCCTTTTGCTGAGTCTCTTGAATCATTCAGGAATCTACTCTGGTCTGTTATCTAGATTAGTACAAAGTATTGGCTTTGTTTTCTTTCATTTCTTTATTTGTTAGGCACTCAGATCTCCTACTGCTCATGATTGGAACCAACCAGCTTTTATCTAAATCCTTGTTCTTCGTAGTCATAGGTCATTTGGAGTTCAAATCATGTTCCCTGTTAAACTCTTCTTAAATGTAACTAAAGCTTTGTCTTTTGTGAGTCTTCTCCATTAATCTCTAAGATTATTCGTTTATAGGTAAGAACTTCATACTCATAATGAATTATACTTAAGAGTGAAATTTTACATCATTGAATTAAGCACGTTATATAAAAAGAGACCAAATATGGTCTTTAGAGTCCAGAAGTGAAAGGAATGCCAGTGCCTGGAAGCCAAGCAGTACCGGCAATGAATTTTCCAACAGTAAAAGCAGATGCTTGTGAAGGTCTACTCAACACATGAAAACCTTTCCAACGAACACGCCACTTAGTAGCCGAAGCTGGACCGGTATTTTTATATTCCGCATAAAACAAAGTGTCGAGCCCGAACACTGAACCTTCAGTCCATGGAGACCACCCAACCGGACTCACAACACTATCTATATATGTCTGAAGAACCACAGTGCGTGAGAATTGCATCCAAGGCCTGCCCATATACGTTTTAACAGTATTGACCATTGGTTTTAGATCCGGAGCTGGTACGATTCTTGAGTTATGGATAGAGATCCCTGTGTTCTGAAACGGATCAGCACGACCTTGTGCTGTTATTACATTAGCTTGACCTTTAAGTGGTAAACGAGGGAGTATGATACAGTTTTGGAAAACTGCAGCTGCGTTTCCGAAGATGAAATCGACTGTTCCATAAATGTAGCTTTCACGGTAAAACTGGCGTTGTGAATGAACCATTAGTGTGTCTTGGTATCCTTCAATTGAGCATTTGTAGAATATTGAGAGGTCTGAGGATGACCGAAGTGCCACGGCTTGGCCTTTGGCTGGACCTGCCGTGTTCCTGAACGTTATGCCTTTGGCTATGAAGTGAAGTCCTTCAATACCTGTATCACACGCAATTTAGCCAACTGTTTCTTTATGAAATAAAGTTTTATAGTAATTTGTAACGTTTACTCCTTTTGCGGGAAATAAACAACGGTTACGTTTATTTTTATTTTATTTTCATAGTGACAATAATTAATGAAGATCCCAATAATATGATTTAACTTAGATGTCTCCGCCATGAAAATCATAAATTGTACGGAATATTCGAATACTTTTCATTAATGTAGAACTTGTTAGATCCAATCTTTTAACCAGAAACTAATAGAAATATATAATTAATTAATTAATTAGTATCTGGTGGTTAGCTAGGAACATCTACAGAAGTTCAATCTTTCTCCATTATAGTAATTTTTTTTTAAAAAATATAGATTAAGCTTTATCTATTATAGTAATCTTTCTCTACTTTAATCTATAGATTAGGTTTTATTGATGCAATTATTATCATTTTTGTTCAACAATTAGATAAACAATACCCGATTTATAGCTTAAAATCCACTACAATTTTATTTTATATATACTATAATATAATGGGAAAGAATTAAACTCCTATTAAGTCATTAGATAGATCATCGTAACCACCACCAAATAGGAGTAACTGCGTAGATGCAATTGTTTTAAAAATAAGAATAATAAATTAATTACCGGCGGTGGCTGAACTGTAAGTGGTGTAACCTCCTCTAACACTTCGACCGGCGGTGATAATGGTGGATCTCATTCCATCTCCGACCAACATTATATTATCATTATCAAGCCTTACATTTATATTTTCTTGATATATCCCTCTCGTCACATATATCACAAACCTCTTTGACTTCACCTTTCTCCGTCCAGCTAAGTCAATAGCCGCTTGAACCGTCGTGAACTGACCCGATCCATCTTTAGCAACCACTAAGTCAGCTCGGACAACACGTAGAAGTCTCCTATCTTTCTCAGAAACCCAAGTCGGAAAATCGTTCTGATCAGTGGTGTTGCTGCTATTGTTTCCGGTTGGTATAAAAGCTCCATTGACTGCTAAGCAATCACTTATGAGATTAGAGATTTTAGTGTTTGAAATGATTGGTGTGACGAAATCTGAGACGTTGAGATCTATTGAGCCACGTCTACAAGTTTCAGTGTTGGTAAGTGCAGTGCTTAGCCACGTCTGTGCGTCAAAGTTGGTGCATCGGTACTTAGCTTCGGTTTTTGGAGATAAACCTTGTAGCGTCCGGTTAAGTTGCAGGATTGTGTCTCCATAAAGGTCAATGCAGTCTTTGAAAACGGCTTGTTCTTTGCATTCGGTGCAGTTGCAGCCAGAATTAGTTAACTCATTTCGAGCAGATACGGCTCGATCTAAGGCTGCTTTGATGAGGATTTCTCGGAACTCGGATAGTTGTGTTGGCTGTTGAAAACCGTTGTATCTTTTGAAGTAACAATTGCATGGATCAGGGTAAGGAGTTTTGTTGCACCAGTCGTTAATGTCGGTGGTGGAATTGTCGCCGGCGATGGTCGTGAGAGGACGGTGGCAAAATAGTAATAATAGAAATAAATGTAGAGATAGAAAAGAGAATTTGTGCATCAATGTAATCATTTTAGTTCAATAGAATTGAGACTCAAAATGTTAAAAACTAGAGAGTGGGAATATGAATCTAATCTATATTTAAATTTTGATTTATATAGTGTGTTGGTATTTATAACATTTAAAGCAAAAAAGAAAAAGAAATTAAATTGTGAGAGTGAGATCTACCTTAGCTAGCTCGATGGCTGCTGTATTGTTATTGCGTGAACGATTCCTATCACACTTTTTTATATATAAAGATATTGTTTAGGGGAGTTTTTGGAAGTAGTTATATTATTAAAAATATTTAGACTCTTTTTATCTTAGCAAATATTAGCTAATTAAAAAATGTTGATGAAAGTTGTGTATGAATGTTCTAATATTTCGATGACATGTAATAAAACTATTATTTCAAAATATTGTGTTTCTTAATGTATGTAAATAATCTATACATGTAATACAATTTTTTATAAGTTGTTATAATTTATAACATTTTTTTTCTAAGTTGTTATAAAATTTTAACATATTTGGTAACTTTTTTTTTAGGATATTCTTCATGATGTTAAAAGAAGGGAAAATTGGCTAAATAGCATCTTTTGATAATTTTATTAAGTACATAACTAAAAATCTTAAACTACCATACGAAAACATGTCGGTATTCAATGAAATCAGGATACCAAATTGAGGAGACGAACTCCTTTCTAGACATTGGTGTGCATGGACCAAATCTAAGGACAATTCAGTCGAAAATTTGGAAATTGGGGTATCCAAATAAAATTCAGCATTTCTTATGGCAAGCATTATCAGGCTGTATAGCAGTCAAGAAAAATCTGAATAATCGTGGAATAAATTGTGGTACGAGCTGCAGTAGATGTGGGGCGGAGGAGGAATCTGTCAACCATGTACTTTTTGAATGTCCACCGGCAGTCAAATCATGGGCCATGTCCACTATTCCCTCACCAGTTGATGTTTTCCCGGGAAAGTCGATCTGGTATAATCTAGACTATCTTATTTGGAGAACCTCGAATTCTGTAAATGCTAATGTTTTTCCATGGTTAATTTGGCATATATGGAAAGCGCGAAATGATTTGTGCTTCTTAGGATCGTGCAAAGATCCTCGGGAGGTATTATTCCAAGCGGAGCACGACGTGACGGAACAGTCAGTTGCTAGACAAGAAAATGGAGATGATAGCCAACTAGGATGGATTGGGTCTACTAAACCGTGGCCGAGGGTTTCTAACCCATCGAGCGTTAATCCGACCTTTATGGGTTATCGATGTTTTGTTGATGCATCGTGGAAAAGTACTGATATGTAATCCGGGATCGGCTGGTTTTGTTTTCCTGATACTGTTTCAGAGGGTTGTAAAGGGGCAAGGCGAATAAGAAGGAGTCTAAGGCGAATAAGAAGGAGTCTATCTGCACTACATTCAGAGGTCGCTAATCCTGTTTCAGTATCTGGAGGTAGAGATGGCTACTGATTGTACGGATGTACTGAAGCTGTTAATCCATCCAGATGAGTGGCCGACTTTCCAATCTTACTAGGAAGAGTTTCTCAGGTTAAAGTCTCTTTTTCGCACATTCACTCTTCATGTAATTCCGAGATCTCTGAACCATGATGCTCTCGCTCGTTCTATTAGAGAGTCAACTAATAGTTTGGTGTTGTAAACTTTTCTATCATCATCTTCTGATGCTCTGATTTAATTAATATATTGGTTGACAAAAAAAAATTTCCATTATTTAACATATTTTTTATAATATTTGCCACACTACAAAAAATATGTGTATAACATCAATAATATTATATTATTTCAATAAATAATATTATATAGACTCACTTATTAACAAATGACATATTATATGTGATTTAACATCATTAATAACAAATGACATTATTATTGCATCTTTAATAATCGCACGGGACATTACATATACTATGATGAAAATAGTAGCATCAATTGCTTAAATTAACATTAATGATTTGAGTCACCACTTTGAGAGTCATTTTTATAAATGATGTAAATAGCTGTTGTATCAATTAAAATTAATGCAAACAAATAAAATAAATGACACTACACATATAATTTCTTATAGTGCACCCTTTTTTTTTTTACATTTTAATATCTTCTTTCTTCCTTTATTTTATTTACATTATATTTTCATAAAAACTAATTCAATTTTAATATTTTTGTTAAAACAACATAGATTTTTTTCTACACATATTTAAACTTAATTTTTTCAAAATTAATATTTTTTTTCATATAAAAAATAATATATTATTAACTAATTTTATATAGAACACCGGTATATAGAATGTCTATTTGATATAGTATATTTATTTTTATTAAATAATCAATTTATATATATATTGTTTGAAAATATCTAATCAATTTTAATTTATTTGTTCTTCTGCTTTCTTTTTCCTCATATATTTCTTATACTTTTCCCTTTACTCATCTTTTTTCCTCCTCCTTCTCTCATTCCTCTTCATCCTCCCCCTTATATTCTTTCTCCTCCCATGCTCCTCATCCTCATTCCCACCTCTTCCTCATTCCCACCACTTCCTCCTCCCCTCATCTTGCTCCTCCCCTCCTTCTTACTTGTCTTCCTCTTTTGTATAGTTGTACAATATAAAACAAAATAGACAATTTTTAAAAGTTATTAACTAATTTTATATAGAACACAGTATATAAAATATCTATTTGATATAATCAATATGTACATAATATTTGAAAAATCTCATTAACTTTAATTTATTTACTCTTTTATTTTTCTTTCTTTTTCCTCATATCTTCCTCATACTCCTCTACATACTCATCATTTTTTCGTCTTCCTTCTCATACTCTTTCTCTTTCCCACCACTTCCTCCTCCCATCCTCTTCCTCTTCCCCTCCTCTTCCTCCTCCCCACCTCTTCCTCCTCCCCTCCCATTCCTCTCCTCTCCCTTTTACTCATCTTCCTCTTTCGTATAGTTGTACTATATAAAATAAAATAAGCAATTTTTAACAATTATTAACTAATTTTATATAGGACACCATTATATAAAATGTCTATTTGATATAGAAGTCTTGTGTAATATAACTAAATAATCATGTATAATTTTGAATTTAATAATCTTGTGGTTATGTTATTGATTAGAAGTCATGTGAATTATAATAACAGAAATAAGACGTTTTGCCTCATCTATCATCCACGCAAGCAAAACCTTTATTTCTTTAAATTAATTTTGATAATAAGCAAATGTGTTTTAAAGGGTAGAATAGTAAATAGTTATGGCAAAATGTCATTAAATTAATTAGTTTATTAATAGAACTATATTCTTAATAAAATTATCAAAAAGTAACATTTTGCCAATTCTCCCTAAAAGAAACTATAGATACTTCTTAAACAATTCCACTATTTCGAGAAAAACGCCGGGACGTGATCTTGAATACTTAAAAAATAATCCGACAACAATTTAATATTGTCACTTGAAGTTATCGAAACATAAATCATAAGCAAATGTTTAGTTATTTATAGTACCAATTTTCTTCCCTCGTGATATAAATCATTCACTTCTTAAATGCAATTTATATCGACCAATAATTAATTACTTCTCTGTTTCATAATAGAATAGACGATGTTTAAAATTTCTATACACAAATAAGACATCATTTAATTATTGATTTTTTCAACTAAAAGTATTGTTTTCTAATATATTTAATAATTATTCAATCAATTTAAAATTAATTTTCAAAATATATATGATCAAAATAGATAAAAATATAATTAATTTGACATTAAAAGTTGAAAACTTCAAATAATTTGATAAAAAAAAAATTTTTCTAAAACATCACTTAATATGAAATGGAGAGAATATTAGATAAATCCAAAACTTGTTGATATTTTTCTTTGTCTACATTTTCACTAACACTGTAGTTTATTAAATACTTACTCTATCCCAAAATAATTGATGTTTTAGAAGGAAATATTTGTATCAATTTTTTTTATCAACATTGGATCACAACTGGCCGGACCATTAGCCAAATTTTTTCATAATGTAAGTAATGGGACTCGATCCTTGGATGTGCAAGTGCATCTGTTTTTAGTGGACTTACCACATGCCACTAAACTAAATGTCACCTACATATTTGTATCAAATTATATGATATTTTCAATTTTCAATGTAAAATTAATTGTATTTTTATTTATTTTGACCATTTATATTTTGCGAATTGATTTTTAATTGATTGAATAGTCATTAATTACAATTATAATAATATTTTAAAGCAAAAGAAAAAAGAATTAAATGAGTAGTTAATCTATGTGCAACAACCTTAAACATCAATTATTTTAGGATAGAGAGAGTATATAGTATATGTCTAATAATTAGAATTGACCTCATGTAATAGTTAGATAAATAATTAAATTAATGAAAATAAACTATGGTTTTGATTGGGAGTAGCTTTTAGACTAGTTTCTAGTTTTTTTTATAGAAAAACTACTTTTTAGCCATGATTTTGTAAAAACAGTTTTTACGTTATATCTTATCATTCAAATTTTTGGTTTTTAATTTCCCTAAAAACTAGGAAAAACTAGTTTTTGAGAAATCAACGTTAATTTCTCTAAAAAACCAAAAACCAAATTTTCTAATTTTTGAAAACACAAACTAATCTAAAAACTAAAATTACAATCTAAAATTCAAAAACTAGTGCATCCATTCATAGCCTATATGGCACATTATGTGGAGAGTGAGGTGATTATATGTATTTATTGATAATATTTTAGTTTCCAATGTAGGATATTTTTAACATTCTTGTTCGTTTATATTATGACATTTTCCTTTGTCTAAAATGATTTCCCCACCATATTATTAACAAGATTTGATGTGGTATTACATTTTATTCATAATTATATTATATATAGTTCAGTCAAATGCATGTAAGTATAATGCGGAAAGCATCTATGGATGATATGGATTTTAGAAATTTCAAAGAATTCAATATATATATATATGCTAAACAAGTTTAGAGACTTATGAGATACCAAGAAGTAAACTTCATAAACAAAAGTTTAATTGCTTATAGTATCATTTTTCCTCTCTCCATCATGTGAATCCTTCAATTCACATATGGGCTATTTATATCGCCAACCAACATAATTAAAATATAAAGACTCAAATCTGCATTAAATGCAAAACCAGTTAATCACTTTTCTTTGTCTAAACTATTTGTTGAAAATATGTTATTCTATTCACATACTAACAAGAGTTGAAAGCCAATTTCTTCTCTGAGCGTAAAGATTTGACTTGGGTTCAATCGGATAATATATATAGCATTTGGAAGCTTCTGAATGAGTAAGAAGGCTTCATTTTCCTTTGTCACCTAGCCAAGCTAGTGACTTTTTAATCTCACTATTCCGTAATAGGGAGTGAGTTCGAACCTTAGTGCATGAGAATTTATAAAGAAAATATTACCATTGACTCATTGTATTCGGTAGTAAAAAAGTTTTATTAAAGAAGTGTTTTCGTGTATTATTCAGTACATAATATTTATTTTATGCATTTCGAATAATTAAATGTTAGTTCCATTGATTATGAACATTCAACTTGTCGAGAAAGATGGCATGTTCGTCTTTTCTAACCAATATATGTAGGAATACTATAATAATGACCCATGTGATCGATACCTTGAGTGTCAATGCACATACTCAGGCAATATCACTATTAAAACAAAGAACAGAAACAATTACACACAGCTTAATGAGCTTTGGTTACATGTACAACGTTTCAAGTCATGTTGAGAGCCTAAAAACCAATTGAATTTTCTGTATTTATAACTCTGGATTTCTCTTGTTGTCGCAATGACAATTTTTAAAATCTCTGTTGGACAATAACACAATTTAAATGATGAATTCAAATAAGCATATTGAATTGAATATTTAAAGGTATAAATTTTACAACAATGTATAGCACTTGAAACCAAAGATCACCTTTAGAGACCGGAAGTGAAGGGTACGCCGGAGCTTGGGAGCCACGCAGTACCGGCGATGAATCTTCCAACAGTGAAAGGATATACTTGGGAAGGTTTTCCCAGCACATGAAACCCTCTCCAACGGACACGCCACCTAACTGATGACCCCGGTCCTTTATTCTTGTATTCCGCATAAAACAACGTATCGAGAGCAAACTTGGAACCTCTAACCCACGGAGACCAACCTAGTGGACTTATAAAACCATCTATATACGTCTTAAGAACTACAGTTCGTGAGTACTTCATCCAAGGCCGGCCCATAAATGTTGTAACGTAACGGACCACTGGTTTTAAATCAGGAGCTGGTATT
This sequence comes from Lepidium didymum, assembly GCA_963920545.1. Lineage (NCBI taxonomy): Eukaryota > Viridiplantae > Streptophyta > Magnoliopsida > Brassicales > Brassicaceae > Lepidium > Lepidium didymum. Next base: position 4,211,950 of record OY986986.1, read on the forward strand.
ATAATTGAGTTATGGATAGAGATCCCTGTGTTTTGATGTGGATCAGCACGACCTTGTGCGGTTATTACATTGGCTTGACCTCTTAGTGGCCGACGAGGGAGAATGATACAGTTTTGGAAAACAGCTGCTGCATTCCCAAAGATGAAATCGACTGTTCCATAAATGTAACACTCACGGTAAAACTGACGTTGTGAATGGATCATTAGTGTGTCTTGGTATCCTTCAATGGAGCATTTGTAGAAGATTGAGAGGTCCGAGGATGACCGAAGCGCCACGGCCTGGCCCTTAGCCGGACCCGCCGTGTTCCGGAATGCTATGCCTTTAGCTATGAAATGACTTCCCTCGATACCTAGATCACACGCAATATAGCCAATTGTTCCATAATCAAATACTAAAATGAATTATAAAATACCAAATCTTAACTTTACGATTATAATTAATTATATAATTAAATGTACTTATTGATTGGAAAATTTAATTTGTACGGAAATTTAGAATATATTTTCCAAACGAAAAACTTTAATAATATATACTCCATCCATTTCAAAATATCATACTTTTTAGTTAAAAACACGCCGATTTAACAACTAAAATGTTTATAGTAAAATAATTTAATATATGAGTTTAATATAATTCTACCAATCATATAAAAGACTGCATAATTTAAATAATTATGAAAAATCAAACACATTTAATTTTGCATAGAAAAATATGAAAAACCTTATAATATGAAACAATTTTTTTTTCCTTAAACATCTTTTAAAATGAAACGGAAGGAGTATATTATAAATAATTATTTCGACCAAAAAGAAAAATTAATTACCGGCAGTGGCGGAACTGTAAGTGGTGTAACCTCCTCTAACACTTCGACCACCGGTAATAATGGTGTATCTCGGTCCATCTCCGATCAACATTATGTTATTATTGTTTAGACGTACGTTTATGTTTTCTCTATATACTCCTCGCTTCACGTATATAATGAACCTCCCTGACGTCACTTTTCTCCGTCCAGCTAAGTCAATAGCCGCTTGAACCGACTTAAACCGTCCTGATCCGTCTTTAGCCACCACCACATGGGCTCTGACACCACGCGCCGATTGTAGTTGTAGAAGTTTCCTCTCTTTACTTGAGATCCAAGTCGGAAAACCTCTCAGATCAGCGGTGTTGTTGCTGTTGTTTCCGGTTGGTAAGAGAGCTCCATTGATGGCTAAACAGTTGCTGATAAGGTTGGAGATTTTTGTGTTTGAAACAACAGGTGTGATGAAATCTGAGACGTTAAGATCGGAGGAACCACTTAGGCAAGTCTCGGTGTTTGTAAGCGCGGCGCTCAGCCACGTCTGAGCGTCAAAGTCGGTGCATTTCTCGTCTCCGGCTTCTGGAGACAAGCCTTGAAGCGTCCGGTTTAGCTCGAAGACAGTGTCTTCATAAAGGTCAATGCAATCAGCCAAAACAGCTCGTTTCTTGCAATCAGTGCAGTTTTGTCCATAGTTAGTTAACTCGTCTTGAGCCGATAAGGCCCGATCTATTGCTGCTTTGACCAACACTACTCGAAACTCAGATAGTTGTGATGGATGTGGAAAAGTGCTTTGATTGTTGAAGTAGTATTTGCATGGTTCAGGGTATGGAGTTTTGTTGCACCATTGGTCAATGCCGGTGGTGTTAGTGTCGGTGCCAGTTGTGACATTACCGGCGGTTGCGGTGGTTAAAGGATGGAGGCAGAATAGTAATAGTAGTAGTAAATGTATTGATAGAATAGAGATTTTGTGGATCATCATCTTCAAGTGTTTTGGTTTGAGTGTAACTCAAACTAAAACACGTTAAGAGGGACTAGAAAATTGGAATATGGCTCAATGAATCTATCTTAAATACATATTTATACGTATTAAAAATAATGCAAACATTATGGCCTTATGAGATCCACCTTTGCGACTCGATGGCTGTTTTTTACTTCAAAAATTTACCAATAACATATTAGAATTTGGCTCATAATTTCCTTAGACCAAAGACTCAAATAAATTTAAGTAAAGTCACAATCTTGGTTTCATTTACAGTAAGGTAAATGAACCTAGTTCTTACTTCTTAAAACATCTATATCCAAAATAAAATAATTAAAATTAGTTTTTTTTTGTTGATTTTTTTTTTTCATTAGTGAGTTCTTAAAAGATAGAAGAAATAAAAAAATGTCAATTTAAGAAAAAACTAACTAAAAAGGTCAAATTGAACATTGTACTATAATAATTATTGATTAAACAATGAATTTTCAGTTGACTTCTAATTAAACCTTTAGCTTTGAGTTGACCAAGACAATTAAACCAGCCGTTAGTTATTAACGGAAAATTACTAACTCTATTTAAAATCATTAGTATTCTCTGTTAAACAGAGATGTGCGTTTTGATTCTTGTTTTGTTTCATCTTCATCGTTAGAACCAAGGTCAAGTTCTTCAAGAGTTATTGCCATAGATGATTCCAAGGCTCGTGCGAGATCGTTTTGGTGCTTAAAATCGTTGTGTTTGGATTAGACACAATTTGTTCTTTGTTTGTTTGTTTGTTTGAAACAACTGAAATTTGGCATCTTTTGGGAAAATCAATTTCGATGGAATTCATTTGGGCAAAAATTGGGATTTTAACGTTTTGATTTTGACTCAAGGAATTCAGTTGAGTTAGACTCAGACCATTGGAGCTATTATCCACCGAGAACTAACCAAGTAAGATGAGGATTCAAATCTACTGAGAAAACAAATTCTAGATTGAGATCCATGTAATAGTTCGTTACTGAGGGACATGAAGAAGGTGAAAAACATTAAGCACAATGGGAATTTATCATTCGATGATGTGATTGAGATCGCAAGAATCATGAGGCCTAGATCCATTCATTGCTAAGGAACTAAGCGGGACTGTGAGAGAGATTCCCGGAACTTGCGTCTCTGTTGGTTGCACTGAGGATGGTAAAGATCCTAAGGATATTCAACAGGAGATTCAAGGTGGTGAGCTTGAAGTTCCTGAGAATCTAATTTCGGAATTGTGCTTATTCATTTCTGTCACTTATAGTTTTGAGATTTTAGCTTTCTATGTTCCAATTAGAACAACAACTATCAGTTTTTGATTTGTCTGCCTGGAAATGAATTAGTGTTTGTTGAATTTGATAGTAGCAAGAGATCCTATAGCAAGGTATGATTTTGTAAACAACTGAGATTCTTTGTGATGATTACAAAGAGGAAGAAGAATAGAAGAATATCGATGAGAGGTAGAAGAAGAAGATTATCACTTGACTTTGGTCAACGTGTTTGATGTCTAATAAATGAAACGCATCGCTTCAACTAATACAGAATATTAACGGTTTTAAATAGAGTTAGTAATGTTACGACGATAGATTCAATTGGTTTGGTCAATTCAAACTTAACAGTTTAATCGGAAAGCAACTGAAAATTTGTTGTTTAATCAATAATTATTGTAGTACAAGATTCATTTGGACTCTTATTCGTGTTAAATCAACATTTTTTCCAAATAATAAACTATGAAATTATATTACCGACAAGTACGGCTAGAAGAGCGCCGTACGAGATCTACGATTATTGAAATAGATATTTAAAATAAATCCGACAACAATTAAATAAGTTCACTTGAAGGTACTAACAAGATTATTCGTGAACATCGTACATCGAATCCAATAAGTAAAAGTCATAAGCAAACGCTGATTAGCTGCTCATTCCATTATTTTTTCTTCTCTCCTGATGTGAATTCTTCACTTCTCACATGCACTATAGAACTTTTATTAAATGCATTTGAAATGATTATAGTATAATTTAAATATATACTAATAAAAACTCAACTTGTCGAGAAGGATAGCATGTTCCTGTTCTTTTAATTAATAGTTAGAAATAAAATTGAGGACCAAGCATGTGATACCTCGAGTGTCCATGCACACCTCATGCAATTACCACATTTCTCGTACATCTTTCATTATGTCCTCATGCTTTCTTTCTTCATTTTCAGAAGGGAATATCATTTTCTTTTTGTAATCAGGAGTTTCTCAAATTTTATGGGATATGTTTGGACTATTCTCTTGGATGGTGCAACCCACGGACATAGCTATACTTGAAATTTACGGGACCCCATTCAAAACACTGAAGCAACGATATAGGAAAAAACCAAAAATTAAATAAAATTCATGTTGGAAGAAAATATAGTATCATCAAATTTATGAAAAATAACATTTTGTATAGTTTTTTTCTCCAAAATCATTAATCAAAATTACATAATCAATATTTTTAATCATGTCTTATTCTATTGATAACATAGTGAATTCATTTAGCTTTTCTTTGTGACATAGTCGAGATTATATGTAAGATTTTATTAATTTCAACTTAGGAAACTTATTTCAGCTGAAACAATTAAAACCACAATGGTGAGCATTATTCTATATGCAACCCATACATTTTGATAACAATCTTTGAATCTCTTCAAAAGTTCAAAAATTAAATATTTTTGTGGTCTTCTTTAAATGCTTTGGAAAAATTTCTTTGAAAACTTCAATTTCCAAAAATATGTCATCTGAAATTTCTTCATAATAAAGTTTATTAATTGTATATATATAATATTCACGTCCCAAAAATTTAGGATCCAAACAATAAATTGTGACCATATTACATAACTTCCATTTTTATTTTCTTTAAGAAATTTTACAATATATAATTACAAATATATATATATATATATATATATATATAATTGAGGCCCATAAAATTTTGGTGGCCCCATTCAAATGTTTCATGACAATGTAGTCAGATCCAGCACTGCCCACGGATAAACCCTCACCTCCGGGTATTTAAATGGGCCGAAAGTATGGGTTCATATTCGTATACGTGTAAACAAGAAATTGTGACTTAGTTTCGCATAACAGAAGAATCGAATCTGCGAACTCTTTAAAATCTCAGGCACGCTTCTTATCATATTTTAATTCAAATTTTTGATAACATGTTACATTGCACACAAATAATCTTCATTCATCAAAAGACTAGTATTCTATTATTATGTAAAAATGTATACAAAGTATTAATAAAGAAATAATCCAATTGATTAATCATGTATATATCTCTAATGTGGATTATTTATGAATTTGTTTGTAGTTAATTGAAAAATTAAATCAACCATATACAAAAATAAATAAATTAACTTTTCGAACGTTAAATATTTATATTTAAAATGATTGTGATTTCTGACATTATATTAGAGGACCTCACATCATTCAAATAAGTATAAAGTCAACTAATCTAAAAACAATGTTATAAATTTTAAGTGGAAATTAAACCCGAGTTTTTGCGAGTTCATGTCCTGTAAATTAAGTTATCATATCGCAGCTAGGAAAATAATTTTTAATTTCTTTTTTCTTAACGAAACTTGAACCTAGGTCACAAGCCTTGTAGCTATTTCTTGCAGTTTAGCCATTCATGAAACTACAAAACGTGTGATCAAGGGGATCTCTATATTTCTTTTACGTCTTTTGGTCTATAAAATACCACTTCAACTTCAAAATTAGTTTGTACAGAAAGTCACATTATCAATCAATATACACAAACATTTGTAATTTACTTTTTTGTCTCGTAATATCTAAGTTTTCTAACTTCATTATTATTCCGCTCACATGTCATTAATTGTAAATGTATAAACGTCAAGACCCACATGGAATTGAAATTTTGGTTTGGATTGGATCTGTAAAGACAGGACACAGTCTTCTACGCAGGCTTGATTCTCTTAAAGATTGATAAGCACTTAATTCTGCTTTATCCATCATTATCTTCCGCAACAGTCGCTTATCATTTGACTTCAATTATAATTTTCGATTTTTATATTTAGAAGTTTCAGAATCAAAATAATTGACAACTTAATTACAATCATAAATTCATAGCTATGGTTTGACCAACAAAAATAATAACCACACGGGGAAAAATTAGTTAAGCTCGTTGCTCAAATTGGCTCATTACATGTGTAGCCCAATGGGCTTGTTGTCTGTTTTTTTCCAGTTGAACAAAAATCATATAATCAAATTGGTTCAGCTCGGTTTGGATTTGGTTTGGTTTGGTCCGGTTCGGATTAATGGTCAATGCAATTCCCGTAACGATAACAACAAAAGTCCATTAACTTCGTCGACGTTTCCACAAACTCACCTTCTTTCTCCGATCTACGCCTAAACGCAGCTTATCAATTTCGCCGGAGAAGATGCAGCAGAGGAAGCCGACGGCGGGAAGACCAAGTGGTACGGATGGATCCGATTTCTCTTACCGGATGGTCGTTGACTCTCGTGAGTTTACAAAATTCCAAGTCTCCTCTGTTCTCCGATTCGTTTTTGTCTCGATTTCTTCTTTAATCATTCGCTTCGTTTGGTTTTTGATTCTTAGGTTACACAAAGGTCACTAAGGATAAATCTCGTCTCCGTCCTTTGATCTTTGTTCAGGTAAATTGTTTTCCTTATGTTAGAATATGAATCTCTTTGATTTAGATTACTTCTTTAATCTGGTCTAGAATTGCAAATATTGCATTCCCCAGATATTTTAGTTACTTGATTTGTTCCTGGATGAGGAATGTAGTCACCTATCAGAATTTAATTTGGACCACTGAATTTATCAATTCAAGTTTGATAGTTAACTCTTAAAATTTGAATATTAGTTTTTGTGATCAGATTCAGACAATTGGTGGAGCTGGAAAAACTACACTAAGCTCAAAATCTCCAAGAAATTGTCACTTCACTAGTTTTGTCTTTAAAATATTCAAATCTTTGGTCAAATGTTTAGCAAAATCTCCCACTTTCAGTTTTGATGTCATTGCGTTTGTAGTCCTTTTGAAGCTGTGTAAGAATTAGTTTGAAACAGTGATATTATCAATGTATATCCTTTAGCTCAAATAATTCAGGTTCTTATTTGCAGGCTGCGCTTTATTTAATCGGACTATCGTGTGCGTTTTTGACAACAACTAAAAACGATGAGAGGAACACCCTTGCAATTGCATCTGCTGCTATTGGCTTTGTGTCTGCATTGATAGGAGATTTAGGTTCACCCTCTCTTCTTTGTGGTTCTGCTGTTTATGCATAACTAAGACTACCCTTTTGTTTTTGGTGCTTTATATCTGTTTTTGTTATCTCTGTTGAAAAAGGTTGCAGACGCAGCAGAGTAAACCTTTTGAGGCTCTACACAGCTGTATCTACCATTGTCATGGTTCTATCAGTGTTTTGTGCTGTTAGGAGCAGATTAACAATCGAGGTAAAACGTCCCTGCATCAGTAATTCCTTAGTTGACAAGCGTGAGTTAGATATACATATAAAAGATCCGTTAATGGTCCAAAACCAGAGAAGGATTGTGGTACTAAGTAACATAGGATATGAAATTGAGATTTCTGCATTGATGCTATTACCTGACTCTCAATAAATATTGTAGGAAAGGAATAGCTCGGATACAACAGCGAAGCTTGAACTCGTAGGGTTCATTTGTGCTCAATTAGGTAATATATTTAGACGATTCTACTCAGTTCTTCATCGAATGCATCTCGATACTACTTGAGTTACATATTCGTTTCGGTTATAAATGTTGTGTTTGTTTTTGTGGAATGCAGGAGCGGTGCTGCAGATATTCGTGATCATAGTTACGGGTTCTCTTGTCAATAACATGTCTCCACCTACGAAATCAGAATAGGGAAACAGAGATGTTTAGTACTGTTGTATGATCCTCTTACATGAATTATAAATTTGAAGTTTTGAGCCGTTTAGTTTTATTCCTTCACCAAATGAATAGTTATACAGCTTCGTTTTAATGTCGGTAACAGCAAAACTGATACAGCTCTCGGTAAGAGATTGAAATGGTCCGACCAATTTAATATGACAATATGTATTTATATTTTGCTAAAATGATTGTATAAAAAGTAAAGTAGAAGTGTCCTAAATGTAACATCTACATATATATACACATATATAGTTTAAGACTTTAAGGTCTTAATCTTACCCCTTAGATCGTTTCTTAACCTCAATGTTGAGTTAACTAAAAAAGTGATTAGATTGATTATCCAATAGTTACGTTCTCATGCTTAAACACTCCAATTCACTTAGAAATATAAAATAAGTAGAACTATATTATTAGTTGTAATATAGAATGTAGTATAAAATTAAATACCAAATTTTATACTATATTAAATACCAAACATATAAGATAAATAAAGGTACAAATATATGTATATTTATACAATACATTCAAACTTTCTAGAGTTCGTCAGATTAAATTACATGGATAATTAAACTATAGAATCCCAATTAGTTTGATGGAAGACTCTAAATCAAAAGATGGCATAAATATCATGGCTATTAATAATGAATTATTTGTAAAATGCCAACCAATACATATATCATAAGTACGTAATACGTTTTAGACCAATTCGAAAACAATGAATTCTATAACTAAAAAAATAGATTAGAAATGAGTTAATCCTCCAAATGAGGAGATCTAATCCATGTTCATTCCATCACGTGTCACCTACCTATCTCTTTTATTTAGGCTTAATTTGCGGAATACACTTGTAATAATCTTTTACTTTATTTCATGACATTTAGTCATTTATATAACTATTGAAGTCTTCTTATCATGCTCTAAATATATTATGCAAGTGGCTTTTAGTCTAGTGGTCAACGGTAAGTCCACATAAGATATGCGCATTTGTACAACCAGAGATTGAGTCTTACCGCTTATATTACGTAGGAACTTGGTTAATGAGCCGACCTGTTGTGGCACAATGTTGACAAAAAAAAAAAATACATAATATATATATATATTATATATATTCTCATTTCACACTATATATTATTTCTGAATTAGTTTTCCTTTCACACCCTAAAGACGTGTTTGCATGATTTACATAGAACAACTTTAAAAAAAAAATTTTTACATAGAACAATCACGAACGATGATATAGTTGTATGGAAGAAAAATACACATAGTTAAAACATTATTGGTTTTCTGAAAATAAACATCTTTTTAAGTGGCCAATTTTTGCTACTTTCAGAAAATACAAGTTAATCATCTAAAGTTATAGAAAAATGCAATTTAACCTATATTAAATTTTAAAAATACATATCAAACTAAGTTTTCAATACGAATTCAAAATTAACCTTACAATTTTGAAAATCTAATATATATAATCATAAAAGTTATTTAAAAATAAATATAAAGAATATATTGCATATTATTTGTAATTTCACTTGTATTTTTGTAGATAAAAAAGGTAAAATAGCAAAAACACGACTTAAAAAATGTGTTCTTTTACACAATATTTATGTATAGTTGAACATTCAAATAGATATGGATTAGTTATTTTCTTGCACCAAAAATACAAATAGTTATAAATTAATATGCATGTGACTGACTTGGTTTGTAGCTAAATCAAAATGGTATAAGAATTATTTGTATATTTTATAACAATAAAAAATTTAATGAAACTGAGAGGAGTAAATGAGATAGTTAGTCCAAAACAGACTCAAAATAATGAAGTTAAGTATTATCAATATGACTGCGAATATAATAATATTAATTGGCCGGTTTAGTAAGTAACCATAGCAAAATTAGAAAACATAATCGAAATGAAACTATCTATACTGTTGTATGATAAAGACAATTCGTATTGGGAATATCTAATTCGAACAATACAGAGTTGACCATGATATACTATACGATTTCTTGACCCTTTTTTCGAAAAACAATACACTTAATTAACTTGTTTTTTGAAAAATGATGCATCTATCGATATACAGGTCTGACCTAGACCTAGTGATACTTAGGTTCTCCTAAATAATATTTGTTCGAGAGACTTTATTTTACATAATATATAACATATTGATATACAAAATTAAATAAGATCAAATTAATTATATCATCAACTCAATTTCTCTTATTTTTCTTGTATTGCTTGATTCCATGTCACTACATTTTTATGATTTTTAACATACAGTTTCATGTTTTGTTACAAATTATATATTACTTCTTTCTGTTTCATATCAAATATCGTTTATTTTTTCAGACTATTTAAATTTTATTAGATTTTTTTATCATATGCATCTTATTATTATATTTTATGATTTCATCATTATTTTTATTTTTATTTTGTTTTTGTCAACAATTAGACCGATAAGATTCGATCTATACCAACATCATTTCCTCAAATTCCTATTGAATCTTCCAACTGTTGAGGGAAGGAATCGAACTCCTAAATATCTGAGTCGTTAGCTATATTATTTTAATTACCAGACCGAAAAGAACGTGGGTATGATTTCACCATCATTCTTTAAGTACAATAAATCAATAGAAGTAGAGTGAAAATTTTGCCTTGATAAAATTGTATTTGGAAAAAAAAAAATTATAAACGTGAAAGAAAAAACAGTACTCTTAAATGAGTGAAGTATTATTTTTTTTATTAACAATTTGATCGATAAGACTCGATCCATAGCCAAATTGTTCTAATTAGAGTTACGTACGATTCAAACTCATAATTTGGTGTCAAACTAGATAAGAGGCGAACTAATTAGTTTACCTGTTTCTTGGTACCGAAGTATTCATTTGATGATGATATATATCCCATTTAGTTATTTCTTCCTTTCGATTTTATTAATCTAGAACACAATATATATTGATGATTTTTTATATGATTAGTTTTAAGAAAATATATAATTGCAGGCCCTTAATTAGGGGACTCATACAGATGTTTTGAAACCATGTGCTCAATTCAATTAACCATACTGTTACGTTGAAAAACAGAAACAAATAAAATTTAGTTACTACTTAATTACTTCATTCAATTAAACAACAAAATTAAGGGGCATGTACACTATATAAGTTGTATATATATAACACACAACATACAAATACGTCCCTACAAAATTATTTCACACCGAAAGATAAATAAACCCTAATTTGATCATTTCCATCAACATGTCTCAAATCCTCTACTCTCTAGCATTGGTCTTTGTTTTCCTCGCATCAACAAACATCCACAAAACAACAGCCACTTCATCATCCTACTCCCAAAACCACAAAACATTCGTGAAAACGGCATGCAGTTCAACAACATCTCCTGACAAATGCTACAAGTCTTTATCATCATACTCCTCAACCATCAAATCCGATCCAATCAAACTCTGCACCACAGCTCTTAACCTCAACATTAAATCCTCGAAAAAGGCGATTTCAGTCGTCTCTAAGCTTCTCAAAAAATCGAAAAAATCGACCGGAGGACGAAAAAGTAACGTGTTTACAATGGAGACACTTATCCTCAAGGACTGTCTCGAGGAAATGAAGGACACAATTGATGAGCTCAAGGAAGCTATCACAGAGATGAAGGCTTTTAAATATGGTGGCTCGGTCGCGGAGCATATGGCTAATGCTAGGACGTGGGTGAGTGCAGCATTGACCAACGAAGGGACTTGTACGGATGGTTTTGAGGAAGTGAAGGTTAGTAAAGAGACGAAGAAGAAGATAACGAAGGTTGTTGAGGAACTTGCAATTACGACTAGTAATACTCTGGCACTTATTACAAATCTAAGTTATTAGCTTAATAATCGTAATTAATAATCTGAAAACAGTTTATTACGACTCATTGAATGTGTATGCATGTGGCTTCTTCTTTTCTTTTGGGTTTTCTTCACGTCAAAGTTTGATGTAGATAGATTGTATATTGTATCATGTTAGCTTTAAATATAATTAAGCCAACTTGTATGATATATATCTGATTTTATGTATATTTCTCTCTTTTTCGTAAAGTTTTCTCATTCCTCTGAGTGAGAAAATTCAGTTTGTGTTCAACGATCTAGAAATCGGATAAAAAGAAAAACAACAAAACAAACTCTATAATCTTGTGAAATCTTCTACGATAGACACCATCTTCAGAATTTTATTACAGTTTGTCGCCACCTCTTATATTGTCATCTAGACCTAACATATCTTTATTTTATAATTAAATATTAATTATTTTAAGTAAACAATAAAGAGTGCATAAAAATAGAAAGCATCTATATTTTGAAACAAATTTTCTAAAACATCTGTCTTTGAGGAATGGAGTGAGACTATAATTTAGTGAAAGAGCAGATCGAACACTTTATATAGTTTATATTAAATAAATTATGTATATATAATATAACGAATCATGACAAACAGAAATGGTTTCATCAGTATGTGAATCTCTTCCACGGTGCATGGTTACTAGAATAGAGTTGCTTTATTTCGTTAAGTCGAACTAAATGGCATCAAAATCATAGTCAAAGCTCATAACCAAAAAAAAGAAAAGAAAAAACTTAAATTTCATTTGGTTACAGAAAGTAGCAATAAATTTTCAGAAAGTGGCTCTCTCGTTTAAATTTTGATAGGGACATTGTATAGAATTGTTGATGAACTAATGTAGTTTCCAAAACAAATCAAATTAGTACTGGTTTCTCCATTTCGATACACTTGTTAGGCAATCGATCCGACAGCTTCATAAAACAGAATCTCTGGTCGAACACTCCTTTCTCTACAGAACCTAACCACACTCTTCCAGTCACCAACATCCTATAGAATCATAACACATACATGAACAATGTTTGGCCTATCTAAATTCACAATTCAAGTCAAGGAAAGAATAATCAACTGCATCATCTTACCTCTCCTTCTAAAGACTCACGTCTGAGAATGATCCAGCGATTCTTTTCATAAGCTATGCAAATGTGTTCTTTTTCTACTTCTCCGCGACCAACCTGCATCACATCCCAGATATTTTGACACTGAACATATAACTACTAAAGGACAATAGGACGAGCATTTAGTGAGCTTGTTTCAGATTTTATTCACCATTGACACAAGCCGGTAGTTAGTGTTTGGCTCTAAACCTTCGTACAGCCTGCTGATATCTATCTCCCATTCCAAAGCCTTTGTTGTTTCAGATATTTCTTTTCTAGTTTCATTCTTCTCCCAGTCTAACACTAATGTTGCAAACCCACAAAACACCAATATTGTTTCATTATGAGCATAATAAATTAAATGAGTATACGTAATCACAATCATGGTTGTCAAATTTTACCGATTGTGAAGATAGGGGGGTATCTACTTATAACATGATGAACAATATTTGACGTTCCACAGCCTCCTGTTTTTATGTCACATAGCATTTTATATTCCATGTCGATCACCTTAAGGATATCCACAAATTCTATATTTCCAAAAGCACTCTGCATATATGCAAGCACAGAACCACTTTATAAGGGGAAGTACCAATTTTTGTAGGAAAGATGAAGAGGAAAACAAATGAAATATACCTTCAGGTCTCTGATTGAATCTGCAGCCATAACAATGCCATGAGACCGTTGCTCTGGATAATTTGGCTTCCTTCTGCATTTTATACAACTCATTCTTTCATTTTCCTCCAAGGTAAAAAGATGATTTACCAAACTTTCTCTTTCTTGATATTTCCAGCAATGCCAAAACTCAAGGATGGCTACAACTACTTCAGCAGCATCACTCAACTGAAAAGAGTAGAAGATAGAATATCCTTAAAGTGAAACCTTAAAGTGAAACTTTAGATTATTGATATTGACAATAATAACACCATGTCTGGAAGGTTACCTTCTCCACACAAACCATGGAACAAAATTCTTCTAGGGAAGCAAGTAAGTCGCTCAAGAGGCAGCTGTAGACTCCCTCATTTTTTATGACCTCTGACACAAAAGCAGCAAATAAGTTTTGTAGTGCAGAAGGAACTTGCTCTTCCAAGTGGTCTTGAAATGGTTGCATATTGTGCATCAAATCTTCCTTGAGAATTTTAATGTTCAAGAGGGCCTGCAATACCACATGCTTTTTTGTATTTATCAAAGAGTATAAGAAAGTAAAGAGACGGGAATATAGATGTTGAATCAGAAGACGGGAATTTCTGTGTTGAAACTTGTTAACTACTTTACCTTCACCGTCATATCAAGAGCTGAGTTGTATCTGACTCCAGCTTCTCCAAGTGCTGACTCCAAATGTTCCGATGTTGAATCTTCTTCAGGCCCGTTTTGCATATCTTGAAAATAGTGAATGAAAGAACTAAAAATTATATAACTTTAAAAAAAAAATATTAGTCGTTAAATGAGAAGCTTTTTAACAACCAAGGTCATCTTTAGTAGGTTGCTCTTGATTGTCAATGTTGGATGAAATTTTTAATCGACCCCTTTCACTTGCAAGAGAATCTTCTTTCACCGTTTTTAGTGATGGAGATGTACCTCTCGGTCCAAAATTAACAGAAGGTTCACTGGACATGTAAGAACACGCTTTTCTCAAAAATAACCCAACAACATTTATCCACAGGCGAAAAAGAGTCTTAAGGTACTTACTGCTCAAGTGTCTTATCACTGGGACTAGACACGCTCGTTGAAGTTCTCTGTTATGCCATGAAGAACACATTCATTCTTACAACCAGTTAATCCAAAGTCAGAGAAGCAAATGGAAATTTAGAAATTCAAAGACCTTATTGCTTTTATTTTTCTTCTTCTGTGACCGTGACTTCTTCTCCGTATCAAGGAGAAGATAAGCTTCTGCTGCATCTGACTTGGCTTTGGCATCCATATCCACAATTTCATTCTAGATGAGAAGATACATATTAACATAGAAGACACAATTCAAAGGCCAACTCAGAGGGAACTCTCTGTATATTACCAAAGTTTCAGACCTACCAGCAAGAAAGGTTTCAGCAGTTGAAGGATATAAGTGCGATTGTCAAAAACAGAAAGCTTGGTGAGAATTTCTAGCAAACTAATCGTTGAATTATCAATCAGCAAAATCTTTGAATCGATTAGCAGAACCTGCAAGTTATGTAGATACTTTTAGATGGCTATTTATGATATTATGTTGATACTGAATATCATAATCACGAACAAACCTTTTGGGTGGCCGCTGATTTCACGCAGTGTATGGACTTCAACACTATATCATCGCTGAGGTTTATATGCTCACGTATAAGATTCAAGCATTCTTCTAAATTGGGAAAATCAAATGTCGGAAACAATGCTCCTTCGAGAACATCTCGTACTGTACACAAGAATAGTCTTGTCGTGATGGAATTTTTGGGGATTATCGCTTCACATCTATTGCATAGAAGAGATGCATATTTGTTCCACTGATCTGCCGGAAGATTCGTTCTCCTTGCGTCTTCGATCATACACAAATTCTCAATGTTACTAAGAGCTGCATCATAATCTAAGACCTGCAATTTCTTTGCATATTTGGTTCTCAAAGTCCTACATGTGAACTGAACAGCTTTCAGAATAGCGACCCAGATATCAAAATTGCATTCTCTGATAGGTCTAGGAAACATCTTATCTATTGAATTGTACTCAGTTAACCAGGATATGATATCATCTCCTTCAGCATGTGCCTTGGCGTAGTGAACATTGGGAACATAAACATTAATTTTCCCTCCATCATCGGATGAAACTTTATTGTTTTTCCCTTTATCATCGGATGAAACTTTATTGTTTTTCCCTTTATCATCGGATGAAACTTTATTGCTTCTCAGCAACCTTTTATCCAGAAGCAGAAATGAAAGCTGAGGATCAAAGTCGATATTTTCTTTGACTCGAGTACGACCCAAGAAACTCGTCACTGCATTGCATAACAAATCTGTACCATCGTTCCTTTCACATTTGATGGTTTTTAGAAAGTCTAGGATTTGATTGAGTTCATGACTTTCCAGAAAACAGATACTCTGTGGAGTTCCCATTAAGTGGGAATCGATAAGACTCTGTTCCGAGATTTCAAATTTTCTAAGATATTGAACCGCAAGACGCATCAGCCACTCTCGAATGCTACAAGAGAGAATTTTACGTTCACAATATAGCACAAGGAGCAATTTAATTTCATTGAGTAACTTACTGCGATCTTCATCCACAGCTAAAGGCCATTCTTTGGACCATCCATTCTTTGGTGCAAACGCTTTAACATCTGCGAGCCGATACTTGATCATTTCAACGGCAGCTACTGCATCCACTGGTTCCCAAGCTCCAACTGATATCTTACGAGCCCAGTCTTGTCCTATCCTTTGAACCCTATCCGTTTTTGAAGGATGTTTAACATCTGCATCATGTTGTTGTTCAAGATGATTCTTACATTCTTCAGCACTACGGAGCTTCTTCGAACAATTAGTTCTACACATCCAGAATGTCCATTTTTTGTCTTCCCTGGCAGAAGTGAGAATTTGCTCCAAAGCATCTCGTCCCTCTCTGTGAAGTACTCTCTCAACAAAACTTTTAAGCTTTGCAATGCTTACTTTCATGAAATCCCTTTTGATATCAACATCCAATCCCACCCAATACGATTTCAACCCTTTATCCTCATTCTTATCCAGATCTGGACTTTTCTTTGACTCCCAAACCTTTGACCTGGAATTTTGTAAAGGGGATGTCTCGGAAACAGAGATCTTGTTCTCTACAGAATTAATCAAATTCTTGAGTCGTTCCTTATAATTTCTTTTTAGCTCTTGCAAACTCGATCGAGTAGCCCAATGCGAGCTGTCTGGGTAAGTAACTGACAACGCCTGTTTTGCTTTGTCCATGAATTTCTTGTAATACAATACTGACCCAAACTCTTTGCCCCATTCGTGAAGGCCGAATGCACAAGGTCCTAATAAAATCACATCTTCCGAAAAGCATACTACAGAAGCAAAGAAGTATACCAAATCCATGTCCTGGACCTCTGTTACATACGAGAGTTTCACAAATATTTTACCTTGATGAAAATGAAGAAACCATGAGTCTTTGTCTTCTTTGTGGGCTAAAATCAAATCTTCAAGTATTTCCAAGGCCTTGTTGTAATTTCTTTCAACGAAGAGAGTTCTAGCCATTCTGAGGAGGTTTTGAACCTCAGGATCTTCCAGAAAAGAAGGCTTCTCCATGGTAACGATTCTCTAGATTCGTGAGCTTTCTTGGGTCACGAAGGTTGTTTTTGTTTTAGAGTCATAGATATATATGTCATGATAGACGCGGGAAAAAATCAACGGAAAAAACGGTACGGTATCGATGAAGCTGGCTTTTATCACGTGAAAGCCACGTGAATAAAAGGCTTGGTAAAAACCCAATTTTGACTTCTGGGTAATTCTATCTAACACTTTATATGCATTATCCGTTTTAGATTTTCAAGGAACAACATGACCGAAGACACCCCAATAATTGTGTGAATCTTCGAGATTGGGTTGAGATCTAAAGGTAGAATGATCTTCATGTTGGTGTTGAACAAAAATTCTCGGAAATATTTGGACTTAAAAGATCAACAATGCGAGTGAGGACATTAGAGACATAAGAGACTTAACCCTCCCCTTAATCCAACTCTATAAAGCCGGCCTTACCCAATTATCGTTTTAATTTATCCTACGAAGCTTAAACCGGGTGGATTTCACTGTAGTGTGGAACTCTGTGGTTTTTCAGTTCACGTTCCAAACGCCATGCCGTTTTCAACTATCTGAAAAAGCAGCACGTTGCTTTGTCCCCTACCAAAACCTTGAACGTTAAAGTTAAACTGAGAATCTCTCCTCCGTCAGAAGCCGCAAGAAGAAAGTAGAGAATGTGGAAGCTGACACGGCGATTGCAGCCGCATATCAATTCGACACGATGGTTAATCCGAAAATTCCGGAGCGGAGAAACTGGAGTAGCCACCGGTCTTTACGGCTTCGATCATCTTAAGACGGCCAAAGGGTTTCAGCGGTTCGTTGCTGATGCCGTTGAAAGGTATGATTTTTATCGGAATAATCTATTCATAATTCGTTAGAATAGCCATTGAAATTGATGGGTTGTGATGGTACTTCGTAGTTTATTGAAGAAATACTCTGGAACCATTTTCGTAGGTCTGGTGAGTTAGTGAACTACATATCAGGAATGCCTTCGTCTCCAGAGATTATTAAAGCCATGGATGAGATCTCAGACACGGTAAGGCTCTTGCTGCAGTTACGTTATTTTTAGTGTTCTTGTTTACTAACTCTTCCATGGTGCTTGTAGCGACTGATGTCTTCTGAATCCCGAATTTTTGTTGTAGGTTTGTTGTGTTGTTGACTCTGCTGAACTCTGTCGACAAACCCATCCTGACAGGTCCGTTTGCTTTTCCTAGTTCTGAGCTTCAATACTTAGTTTAGTATGTTCTGTTGTATTTTTTTTTTGGCTTGTTCACTTTGTTCCATATGTATGATAGGGAATTTGTTGAAGAAGCGAATAAAGCAGCAATGGATATGAATGACTATCTACATGTGAGGTGACCAAGGATTTGCTTGACTTCGATTTTTCTTTCTTCGGTTTATGCATTTGAATCTTGGATTGCTTATAATGAAGACATGTTAATTAAAGTTACCTTTTGTCAAAAGAAAATGTATAGGACTTGCTTCATCTTCAACATGTTTATTGGTTAGAGTTAGACGTAACTACACAGCTGTCTGTAAAAATCTGCAAATTCAGTCTGATTTTTCTATCAGCCCTGGAAATTTGAGGCATGAAACTTAAAAGATTTAGGATATAACCTCTCTAGACTCATCCATTTCATTAGAGTCTATGTTAAAACTTCTTTCTGGGTTGTTGATGTTCAGCATCTTAACACAAACCATACCTTGTATGCTGCGGTGAAAAAGGCAGAGCAAGATTCTAACTTGCTTACGAAAGAAGCAAGTAGGACTGCACATCACCTCCGAATGGACTTTGAAAGGGGTGGCATTCATCTAGACCCTGGTTTGTTATCTTTCTCAGTTGATTATATACCTTTTATGATGTGGCTGTTCTACTTGACGTTGAATGCCTTTTGCCTTTTCTTTTATTCTTTGCAGAGAAGCTAGATAAAGTTAATAACTTAACAACCAATATTTTTCAGTTATGCAGGGAGTGAGTACTGAGTAACCCATGAATACAGAAGGATTGATTCTATTCCAGCTCTTAGATTACAATGTTGCTTTGTGCTGTTAGTTCTAACGTCCTTTGGATTTATCTTCAGGTTCAGCGAAAATATTGCTGATGATCCAGGACATGTTGATATTTTTCCAGCATCGCGTATCCCTCGACATCTGCATCATCTTCTTGACGCTACCTACCGTTGCACTTCAGGGGGCCCAAGACGGTCTACAAGATCAGTTCATAACTCAAAGCAAAAGGGATTTCGAGTAACTACTGATTCACGAACCCTTTCTTCTATATTGCAATGGACATCAGATGAAGAGGTGCCTACTTTTTACGTATTTTGTTCTATTGGATTCTTCTGAGACCCCAAAATTTAGGGATAGAGGTGAGATATTTAACAGGTTCTAATTGGTAACTTACAATGGTTTTCTAATCAATTGCCCCAGAATAGTGTCGTATCAGAAACAGGGAGACGTATTTTAAAGATTGCATCAATTATTCTTCCTGAGCACTGTAACTTTTTTTTTTTTAACTGACCACTGTAATTTAATGTCTTTTTTCAGGTTAGAAAAATGGTGTATATTCAAGGAAACAGTGTTCCTCATGCAAATCACGGAGTTCTGGAGAAGCTGATTGCTTCACGCCATGAGCTTGCCCAGGTCAGTATAAATTCATTTATGATTCTTTGTAGTATATTCCATGTGTTAAGATTGTACTTATTGTAATAGCATTCTTTTTGTTGCTCTCAGATAATATTCGCTGTGTTAAGATTGCACTTATTGTAATAGTTTTTTAATATTTTCTTGCATTCAGATGATGGGGTGTAATTCTTACGCTGACTTTGTGGTCGAGCCAAACCTAGCAAAATCGCCAAAGGTTGTGACATCCTTCCTACAAGAACTGAGCAAGACAGTCAAGTCAAAGGCAGACGGAGTAAGCTGATATTGCACTATATCTGCAAAAGCTGGCATATTTATGATCTTCTTGCTATGGAAAGTCAAGGCTCTAATAACCAGTTTCCATCTACATAGGAATTCATAGCAATAAGAGACTTCAAAAGAGATAAGTGTGGCAATAAATCTGCAGAGTTAGAGCCATGGGATGAAACTTACTACACTTCAATGATGAAATCCACCGTCAATGATGTGGACACCGCTGTAAGTGGATAGTGCTATGTAAGCTTTGTCTAATGTGCTGTAGTGGTATCACTTCCTTTTGTGATGAAGAAGCACCTGAGTTTGTGTTTCTTCATTTTTTCATGTCCTTGGGATATTTTTGGTTCTTTTTTTCTTATCATGCTCTGTTGGAAAATTCGGATACAGGTTGTAGCATCATATTTTCCTCTGCCTCAGTGTATTGAAGGCCTAAAAGTGTCTTGTTGAATCATTATTTGGTGCAACATTTCGTACTGTTCCTCTGGCCCCAGGTGAATCCTGGCACCCAGATGTGCTTAAGATGTCTCTGCATCACCCGGACGAGGTATGCTGTTTAACAAAATGCAGACGTCTTGTACATGTAAACACAATGATATTGCATTCGACAATGGCCAATTTATTTGCGTGGAGCACCATCTTTGTTCCCTTATTCTCACGAATTATGCCACTGTCTATTGCAGGGTGATCTCGGGTATCTTTACCTCGACTTGTACTCGAGAAAAGACAAATACCCTGGATGTGCTAGCTTTGCAATAAGAGGAGGACGCAAGATTTCTGAGACAGAATACCAACTTCCTGTAAAATAAAACCACCTCCTGGAAAATAAAAATTATACTCTTACACCCTGCCTGTTGATCTGATCCCACTGCAGGTTTTGGCTCTTGTTTGCAATTTTTCTGGAGCTCGTCATTCATCAGTCGTGAAGCTTAATCACTCTGAAGTTGAAGTTTTGTTCCACGAATTCGGCCATGCTCTTCACTCTCTGCTCTCACGAACGGTGTTGTACACTTTTATCTATACAGGAAGCTTATTACGATCTCCCTCCCCCCCCCCTCACTCTTGCTTTTCTTGTTGCTATGTTTGTTTTGAATTTTGCAGGATTACCAACATTTTTCCGGTACTCGAGTGGCTCTTGACTTGGCGGAAATGCCTTCAAATCTGTTCGAGTATAATTCCCAACTATATTACTATTTTTTGCAATTTCGAGGTGAAAAGCCTCTAATGGTGCATAATGAATGTGCTCATGGGTTCCTCAGGTACTATGCATGGGACTATCGCCTCCTGAAGAGATTTGCCCGACATTACTCAACTGGTGAAACAATACCTGAGAAGTTGGTGAACTCATTACAAGGTGCGAGGAACATGTTTGCAGCAACTGAGCTGCAACGCCAGGTCTGATTCATTGATTCACCCTTCAAATAGCCTCAACGCAGAAGAAACAAATGCCTGTTAAAGAGAACAATGCCCTTTTCTGTTTGGGTTTTGATAGGTGTTCTATGCGTTGATTGACCAAATGCTGTTTGGGGAACAACCAAAGACAGAAAGAGACGTGAGTCATCTCGTGGCTGAGCTGAAACGACAACACACGAGCTGGAACCATGTCGAAGGAACACATTGGCATATTCGATTCAGTCACCTACTTAACTATGGAGCCGGTATTTATCTTACACATCTTCACAAAGCCTGAAAGTGATTTCACAAAAGTCTCTTAAATTCTGGTGTGTATATGCAGGGTACTATAGCTACTTATACGCCAAATGCTTTGCATCGACGATATGGCAATCAATATGCGAAGAGGATCCATTTTCGTTGAGCACAGGAACATTGCTTAGAGAGAAGTTCTTTAAACATGGAGGAGCCAAAGATCCAGCTGAGCTGCTCAAGGATCTTGCAGGCAAAGAGATCATTAGTGTTCAAAAGGGAGGCATAATCCCTTCAACCACATGCCTGTTAAATGAGCTGAGACTTTAGAATAACGATATTTCTATTTTAAATGCTGCATGTAGTCAAATAAAAAATAATTATTCCTTCATTTTTCTCAAATAACCATTACACTGACCCAAAACGACTTACTTTTTAAAAACGGAAGGCAGTTTGCGTAAAACGGCAAGCAGTCTAGACTAAAGCGATGTCGTTTAGATAGACGCTGAGAAGAAACAATTATTATATCCACGACGCGATAATTATTCAACCGCATAAGCAAATCAACTGAAAATGGCGCTACAAATCCACTCTTCCTTTTGCTTCACCTCGAGATCCTATCATCTTCATCATCTCTTCGCTACCAGAAATCCTAGATTCGCAATCAAATGTCAAAACCCCCAAATCGAAACCGATACGACAGAGGATTCGACTCAACCCAGGAAATCGAGCTCTTCCGGCGTAGGATTCGGGTCATCGCCTTCTTCTTCTCCTTCATCTTCTTCGGCTAAGAAAGGAAAAGGGAAGAGAGAGGTGATTCGACGTACTCCTGTGGAGAAACCTGTGTTCATGAGCGAAGAAGGAGCGGCGATGGCAGAGGAGCAGCGACGGAATGAGAATGCGTTTCTTCTTACATGGCTTGGGCTTGGCATCGTTATCCTCGTCGAAGGGCTTATTCTAGCCGCTTCAGGTTCCAATCTATGGATTTGCATATAACTTGGTTTGGGTTTATTAGTAGAAATATCTTTAGCCGAGAACAGTCGATAGGTCTCTGTGTGATTCATTACTCTATAAAAATTACTTAGCAGACTACAATTTTCTCAGAGAAATTATCGTTATTGGAAGTCCATGGAATGTTATAGCTTTTAGGTTTATTAAATTGCTAAAGTCAATGAGAGGATGTTTAGTAATTGCCCTAGGTTTTGTAACTGAGAGCTAAGTGCTAAATCCAAGTTTTAGATAGAGATATAATGAATGATCAAGAGGATACATTCGTGTTTGGAGTATAAGAGATTGCTGAGCTTGCCTTTGTCCTTGCTCCTGTTACCAGGTGATTCTGTAAGATCTTAGGGTTGATGCCTTTGTTGTAATTTTGCTTGCGTTCAATATAGGGCGAAAAAAGCTTGGTCTTTGTCAATTTTGTGGGTGCAAAATAAAATTGTGGACTGGTAATGGACAGATTAAACAACTGTTTTCCTTATCAGTATGAGATAAGTGATGAAGTAGAGAGTTGGTGGTTGTTTGTTTCCTTGATACACACAGTAGTAATGTTAGAGGGATTGATAGTTTAGAATAGAATTCACCGTAGATATCCAATTAAATAGATGTCATAGGTATTAAAAGTCTCTTTCTTTTTGTGATGGCTCTGCAGGTTTCCTTCCTGAAGAGTTGGATAAGCTGTTTGTGAAGTATGTATATCCAGTGTTCACTCCATCTGTTGGATTATTCATAGCTGGGACTACTGCATATGGAGTTCTCAAGTACATACAGAATGAGAAAATGAAGGGTCAAGAGTGATACTATACAATCATGGATATTAGAGCTGGCCTGTGATTGCGAGAGACTAGTGTTAATTGGTTTCTTAGCGTAAGTGTGTTGCAAGTGGAGTGAATACTCTAAAGGTGGTTTCACTTTGGGGCTCTAAAATCCTAAAAGACGAATGTCTGTATTGATCTGACCTTAGTCATTGTATATTTTGAGCTGGTTATGTAAAATAAAAATCATTTTGAAGTTAATCAGGTGCAATGATCTTTTTGCTCCTAGACAAAAATCAAGAGTTAGGCCATGTATGTCATGTCTTGTTGCCATGTAAAGCTCACGGTCCGACCTGGCCCAGTCATGTTAGGTACGTGCCGGTTTTATATATTTTGCACATATATTAAGACGGAGGCCCGGTCTTCATCTACCTTCAATCAAACTCATTCATAATCGAACCACATCTACCTTCCTAAACCCTGAGGCTAAATCAAACATGGATACAAGAATCATATGAATCGACCAAACCAAAAAATAGTTGACCAAATAAGCAAGTCCAAGTCATTTTCTTTTTTTTTGTAAAAAAAAATGTAAACAACATTAAGGGAAATAAACTAACAGAACATAATTTGACACGCCGGTATAGTGGTGGTCGGATGGCGGACGAAAAAGATTTAGGATAGTGGTTGTACACTATCCGGATTCTAATCTTCTTCAAATCACAATCATGTGAAGTATTTGATGGATTCTTACATGGATCTTTTTATACCGGAATATAGTCGGTTTGAAACAAAGATAATACTCTACCCGAATTCAAACCATCCGAACAGAAAAGGAAAACGTAATTTGGGCGAACACAATGATAAGTCACCGAAATAATTTGGAGGTGAAAGTCAAGTGTTGGGACCCTTATAAGAGGCGCCGCTAAGTTCCTCACTCCCACTATGAAGACATCGTGCTATTGATTTGCTCATTTGTTATGATTGTTTTTTGATGTTGATTATGATGATGTTGATTCTCTTCTCTCATAATCATTTCCATTTTCATAAATCTTTCTTTTGTCTTGTTTATTATTAGTAGGGTATTTACTTTACGTGTATTAGCTTATTTTCTTTTCGTTTCTTGTCAAACAGCTTATTTTCAAAGTCTAGTCTTTATGTTTGTGGACTTGTAATTTGGAACCCTTCTCTCTAACTTTTCTTTAATGATGTCCAGCTTCACTCTAGTTGACCCTTTCTATGATTTTATGTATATCTTTTGAATTGTTTTTAGGGCGTTTAGTTTACTTTTGCTTTGAAATTGTTTTATTATGAATTATACAAACTTTTGCAAACAGTTCTAATTTGTGTAGTTTTCTTGAACTCTCTAATATTTTTTCTTAATTCGAGGAATTTGAATCAAAGTCCAACTAATCTCTAGAGAGTCAATACTGAAAACTAGCTTGTCTCTAAAATTTCTAATGAAATTTAAATCATGCTTTAATTTTCATATAGTTAATAGTACTAACGTAGTTCACGGTGGAAATCGAACTTAGAACTAACTAATGAGTTTACATTTTGTCCCAAAACAATTTCTACCACCAAACTAGCACTGTTTGGTTTAAACTCTCGAATTTACTTCTTATCTTTCATAATATCAGTCTTTTATTTTGCTAAATAAATAAAACGAGCAAACCAACCAAAGTCGATGTTCATTGGTTCGACCACCTAATAGATCTTGTGTCATAAACTAAGATTGACAATACTAAGTACCACTCGATGTAGTGGCCTCACATGCATAAGTTGTCTAAAGAGAAAATTGTGGTTTCTGAATTCGAGTGCTCATCGAAAGAAACTTTGTTCTGCCTTAAAGGAATGTACGGAGAAACTTTTTTGAATATTAGAAATAATAGTAGTTACTACATGCAATAAACAAAATATCGACTACATTACGCGATTATTCTTTCATAATTTTATGTACTCAAACACAAATTAAAACAATGATTTTACCACAAAAGAAAACACATAATAAAGACAACAAACAAAATCTATTAGAGTGTATGAGCTTCGATTCTTAAATGTGTAAATATGTTTGTCTTTAGTGAACTTACCACTTATCAGTAGACTAAATGTCTTAAATAATTTTATTTTATCGCAAAAACTTATAAATTAACAACATTATTTGAACTCTTTTTTTTTGGTCATACAATATTTGAACACTTGTAATGAAGATATTGTTTTTTTCCCTTTATATATTTTCATTATCTTTTTTTCCACCTTTTTTTATAAACAATTTTATTTGTTCACTTTCATACATTATTTACCAAACTTTATTATGTACAATTTTTTATTAGTTTAAGATTGTGTAAAAGTTTTTGAAGTATTCTACAAATTTGGATTGGTTTTTCTTTGTACGATTCTATTTTTTTAATAAAAGAATGACACATTTGAAACGAGATTGCCTTGGTGAAAAAAAAGAGTGAAAAATCAGGGTAAATGAATTATGATTGTGTATATATGCAAAAAAAGAGAAAAAAAAAACATTCAAAGGAGAATTATGTTAGGTATTGGATCTTTCACCTAGTCTCCTCACTCCTCAACGTTATCTCTATACATTTCATTATTGATCTTGTTGTTGTCTTCTGAATTCAATTGTCTTCACTTTTTATTCCTACTTAGATATTTTGTGAAAACATCTCCCAACAACCTCCTACTCTCAACAAATTAAACATCATCACATACATATCACATTATTCACTTCAAAATAATAATGGATTAAAAGAAACTTGTTATTGGTTTGCATATTTCTCCACACAGAGTTAGACTCTAAATAGACATCTATCTATGCATAACATAATTTAAAATTTGAATTATATATTAATTATTGTCGATCTAATTGTTAACAAAAAAAAATCTATTCACGCAATAACTTTCATCTTTTTCCTATTATTATTACATAATGTTTAATAACTATTTTGATATTGTTTTAGAAGCAAAAATTATTCTGCTTTGTGTTACTTAACAACACTAGCAACTCTATTCAAATTTGATATCAAATTATAATTGCACTCATCAATTACTTTCATAATGATTAATGAAACCCAATTAAAGGATAAGTTTTGTTTTTAATTAATTTAAGCTAACTCGTACAAAATTCATTATAATACTTCAATAACATGTGCAATACGAAGAAAGCCAATATATATATTTTGCATTAAAGACTGGCTTTTGTTTCAACAAAGATGAAAGCTAATCAACATTCGTTACAGTGACACATAATTAACAAATTAAAACTATCTTTAACTAATTTAATTATGCATTGACACAAACCCCAACATTCTTCATCAATCCATCTTCATTGTCGAGCTCAAATTCAAAATTACAAAGTTACCCTTACCACAAATACTCGAACCAAAATTAAATAAAACCATTTTTCACTGATCAAGCGCATTGGGTCCGGTACAATAACTAACCACGTGGCTCCATAACCACTGGATCAAATACCGCCGTCGGATCCCATTTACATTATACGTGGCACCACCATGATCGTTCAACATCTGTCCTGTGTACGAGCCACCACCTCCAGTTCCATATATACCCTCACAAAGATCCGCTATTTCAACTGGAGCTACCGGGTCGGGTCCTGCATACCAAGCATTAACCAACGGATTCGTCGCCAGCTCAGCTATCTCGTGAGCAATCACACTTATCATCCCATCTACTCCAACATCACCGTTCGGAGCTTTCATCGGTTTTAATCCCGGAATATATTCCGGCACCGCGAATGGATATGCACAAACTCCGGGACAAAGCTTCGCCGAGTTTCCAACCCAAGCATATGGTAATGTGAATCCAACAATCGATGGGAATGTGAAGTAATGAAATCCACAAACCTGGCCACAAAAGTCCTGAACGTACACATCATCGGCGGTGAGGAGAAGATAGAGTCCATTTTTGGGATTTACCGGTAACGGCCGAGTTCTGGAAGTGACGGCGGATTTAATCACAGATTGTATCGATAACCGGGTTAGGGATTTACCGTGAGAATAAAACCGGTCGTTTTTCTCTTCACCGAGACGAACCGAACCGGTAATGTTAGCTCCGGTTTGGTCAGTGTAAAGCTGTACGGTTTTCCACCAACCGGAAACGGAAGGGGGTTTAGATCCAACGGCTGAGATTGAGTTAATGAACTCACGAATAATCTTTTTCTGAGATTTTTGCCACGTGCCGTACCAGATTGGATGAACGGTGATGTTGTTGGTTAGAACTGGGCCCATATGGTAACGGAGGCGGACGAGATTCGATGAGCCTTCGAATTTCTTTGAAGCGTCGAAGATTTGATCAGAGCCGTTGGTTTTAGGAGGATATGGGCGGTATCCGATAACCTGCGCCGGTGATGTGAAGAGCACTGTAAGTACAGTGAGGCTGAGAAGCACCCGAACTGAATGCATGATTTTTCTTTTTCTGATCGGCGAAAGTAAATAATAATTGAAATGCGTGAAGAGAAAAAAAAAATTGAATTGGTGGACCGACTTGTCTGAAGAGATATGGAGTGTCGAGAGGTGTATATATAGGATTATTTAATTCAAAAATACCATTTGCTTTTTTGGATTTTGAAAACATAATAAATTAATATATAATTTGTTTTAGATATCCCAAAATAGAATTATGTAAACAGACTATTCTTATAGTATTGCTAAATTTTGTGGTAAACATGATTCTTAATAAAGTTTTATAGGTATTATTTCTATTTCATGTTTTTTTCTTCTTTATTTGTATTATTGGTTATATGTAAAAAATTATTTTAAAAAACGCTTTTAATCAAGATTTTGTCATTCTATTTTGGGGAGTTGCAAAATTTCTCTTCTATTTTTTTTGTCAATTTTAAACCAAAATGTGACTAAGAATGTAGTTAATTTTTTGTTACCAATTATATTAACAAAGTTCAATTTATAGTTTTAAATTTACTATCTGAATTTTTAAATATTTTATATATAGTGTAAGAATATCAAATATTTGATGTTAGAATGACTCGTTGAATCATCTAAACTAAATTCGTATAAATGTTTTTATCTTTTAAGTGATATGAAAATTAATTTTTGATAAAAATAATAAGTAAATAAAATAATTAAAAAGTGAAAAGTAGAAAAAGATAAAATATTTTGAATATTCGATAGTTCGACTGAAAAAATATCCTAGAATAATTTTAAAAAGTCATAATAAGGTCGAGTAGCAGTGGAGAGAGATCTAGTTCTCCAAAAAAAACGAATTTAAAATAATGTTGATCCCGCCTTGAAAAAATTAGGGGTCCACGAGTCCAAACTTTCTCGTTAAAAAAAAAATGTTTGGAATTTTAAGGAGGCATAGAGAATTGGAGGTAATGGAGGACAGAAGAGAGATGAGTGAGGTGGACAAGTAGGACCCACAATAAGACAAGCGGCTTCGTTAACAACCGTCCGATTGTTTTCAATCTGACGTCATCGGTAAGCCCTCGTTTTCTGGTGCCCCATTGCGCGGGAAAATTTTATTCTTTGCTTTAAGGGTAAGTACGAGATTTCACTCTCAACTGCCTCTTTTTCCCAAGTTATGGACCTCACTTTTCAGAATTTTTTTTGTTTTTGTTTTTTAATTATTATTAGGGACCACCATGGGTTTAAAAACTCTCTTATAATTTTAATTTTTGTTGTCCAAAAAGAAATTATGTATTTTTATTTTATCGTTTTTGGGCCACTTGAAAGGATGGTAAATGAATATCATCGTGAACAAAGACACTAATCACTAAATTGGCATTTTGTTTTTATACCGAATAGATGTTTTGTGTTTTCAAAAAATTACTATTATTTTCACTATAATATGGTCTCCTCAACATGGTGATAATAATCTATTGTTTTCATAGTAATTACCAAATACCTTTTATATCTTAAGTAGACCTCAACTAATACGTTTTTCAGTTTGATATATATAGGCATAGGAAAGTTTGACTTACATTATAAAGTATGTTAAATTTGTGTTAAAAATCTTGTATTATAAAGTATGTTATAAAATAAGAGAGTATAAAAATATATATATTATAGTACGAGAGTGTGTATATGTGTAGTAACTAAGATTCTCTAGAAAGTCATTTTGATCAAGTGATTAATATTTTTTTTTTTTTTTTTTGTCAACTGATCTAGTGGCTTTTTAATCCTCTCTTTTATACTGCAGGTAGGGGATTCGAACCTTGGTGCCTTGAAGATTTATAAAGTGACAACACCACTATAGAATCGTCGATCAAATCATTAAGAAAAAAATGTCTTGATTGGAAATGCTTAACTTTAAAACAAAATAGCTGTCCTAAAACTCTGAATTTTGTTTGTAAAGATTGCCTAATTAGTTCTGAACTTATGATAAAAGTAGAGTTATGAAGAAGTATATATTCTTGTGATCTTTACCTAACACATTACACATAAAATTATTTAGTTTATATATACATATGTACATTTTATTCAGAAACTTTAATTCACGCCATAGATAATATACTGTACACAACATGGCACATTAAATAGAATTTGATTTAACAGTGTAAAATTGAATGAGGTGAGACGCTTTTTTCGACCCAGAAAAAAAAAAAACTCAACGACTATAAACCTTAAAATCATGTGCTTTGCGACAATGTTTTCTAAAAACTTGGAGATTATTTTCTATTATTTTCTTTATTTAATAACAAAACGTAGGATATCATTCTTTAGACTTGTAATAAAAGAACATATTAAGCATCATTGTGGCTCTTTTTGGGAAACTTGTCGTTAAGATATTTGAAGAAGCCCACAATACATAAAAGTAAAACTAGTTGTAATGAATTTTAATGTGAGTAGCTGTAATTGAGTGAATTCAAAAGACTCAGACGACGACTGTTTCGTGTCAATACCAATTACGTCAGTTTTGTATCAATATAAATATCTGTCTAATCAACAATCGATCCTTTTGATAAATAAGTAATATGTCTACGATAAATTCAGTTTTATATTTCTAGATTTTTTACAATGTTGACTATAATCACATATTTAGTTTTGTACTTAAATTTGAATGTCATATTGTAACATATTTTTTTTTTTTTTGGGTACTATTCCAGTCAATAAACAAACTTTTTTCTTTCTCTCGTGAGTAATCAAATCGAAATGTGCAAAAAAAAACTAAAGAAAGAATGTATTTTTTTTTGTTAATATTGGGTCATAATATACCAGCCTATTAATCAAGTTTCTATATAATATAGGTGGTGGGTTCAATCCCTGGTTGTGTAAGTATGCATGTCTTATGTGGATTTACCGTATGCCACTAAACTAAAGACCATTTGTAAGAAAGAATGTATCTATGTTGAGAAATTTTCATTTTCTAATCGATATAAATATTTAGAATTTCGTTTTATATTTTACTAATTTTTTCACTATTAAAAGATGATAGCTGTGCTGTTCGTCTTCGTCAACAAAATCCACTAAGAAAATAGGATTTTTTTTTGATATTCAAATTAGTTTTTTTTTGGTTTTCTTCAAACTTAATAAATTTTTATTGTTATCCAAAATTAACAAAACATTATTATAAGACAAAAAAACAAAACCTGGGAAGGATAAGAGGATGGGCCCGTCTCAATCGCGGAGCGAATTGCGCGGCCCTCTTGTCATGTAAACATTTATTATAATAATAATAATTAAAATTAAAACTGTTTTTTGTACGTATTTAAAAAAAATACAAATAAAAATTAAATATAGTTAAAAAAGAATCGTACAGATGAGCCTGAGATTGAAAGCTGTGCTTTGAAATGGGACCCACTTGGTACACTGACGCTACGGTGACATGGAACGACAATAACTGACGCCAGACTGGCGACACCTGGCGCATATGTGGACTTTTATGCTGACGTGTCAAGTTCCACTCATTGTTTAAGATGACACGTCATTGTCGTGGGAAAGAGACAGGCTTCGCGTGGAATTTGCGGGAGTCTTGAAATAGCGCGTGACGTCTACGCTCCGGTGAATGGTGAGGTCCATCATCATCTATAAGGTCGTGGATTGCATTACATTGGTTTCATTATGTATATTGGAGACAAAAATGTTACAAACATATTTTTGTAACGTGCACTGACTTTATTGACAATTATCAAGTGTTCATATTCATTAACAATTGGGGTTTTTTCGGTTGGATGATTCAGTGGTCACGCATTTGCGATCCTCTAAATATGGTGCATGAATGTTGCACTATTTCTGTAATTGGAAGAAGGCAAAATCATAAGGTAATGGAGTAATAAACTATTTTAAACATTTAGAATTGAAATATCTCTAACAATACAGTATATTAGTGAAGATCCATATAATCTAAATAGTTATATAGTATGCTAACTATTAGAGTTGGAATAAGAAGGGAAATATATTCAAGAAGCTCGCCAGCATTTTCGATATACATTTTAGAGTTTGTCCATCTTTGCAGTTTGAAGAAACTATGTTTCTAATTTTTTGATTCCAAGAGCATTAATTTACAAAATTGATTTATTGGTTCGCAATATTAGAAGATTTTAGAAAAATTATTTTTTTGTTAATCATATTCTTTAACATTGGTTATCATTTTTGTAAGATTGAGTTAAGTCGGAAAAAAAGAAAAAAAAAAGAATTGAACTTAAGTTTTCCAAAGTTATTTTGCACAAAGCCACGGTTGATTTCATTTTCATCTTATGCTATTATGAACTTAAGAGACAGTTAACAAATTTCCCTTCATGCCTGATTTGAGGGTAATCTTTCTGTCCTTAGACTATGTACATTGCTTTGTATATTCAACACCCATTTTTATTGTTATAATATTCTATTTCATTTTTTCTTTTTGCCATATCATTTAAATTATATATATATATATATTACTTTATAATTAAATTTTTCATCCAATTAAAATATCACACCTCATATACTTATCTCTCTTGATTCAACATGTTGAATTTTTTCAACATGGTTGAATCCATGTCATATTTAACATAGTGTTCAACACCCCATTGTAGGAATTAAGGTGTTGAATAATTTTATTCAACATCCCATTGTAAATAGTCTTATTCATCCATGTTATGCCTGATTACATGCTTTATTTTTTTTTAGAATGTGACTTTGTTATCATAAATTTATGTATAATCATTATAAAGTAATAATAATAAAGTCACCTCTACTTTTTTGGTCGAAATAAAATCACCTCTTTAAAACAAAACAAAGCAAGAATTTCTATCTTAGCAAAAGTTTGAAGCTTTCTCAGATCTAAATTTAGTTCTGATAACACCAATGTCGCTCACCTTATTTTGTTCTTTCGCTAGTGTTTTTAGAATCTAACGACTCAGCGACGATGTTCGAAGAAGAGAGTCGCCGGTGTGGATCTCGGCTATGGTCCGTGTTTCCGGCGTGTCTGCAATGGTGTTCGGATCGTGATGCGGCGAAATTGTTCTGGCCGGTGAGGCTTCAGCTCCTAGAAAATCGAAAGGTTCTTTTTGGATGGGCTTTGTCCGAGTTTTCCGAGGCCACTCCGGTCCATGTTGCTATGGTTTGGTTATCACTTCCTTATTTGTTTCCGGCTAATGTGTTAGATTCTTAGGGTTTGGTGACTGGTTATTTAGTTAATTAGTTGGTTTAGCTCTAATTGGATCTAGGCTAGATATTTTTGATTTAAGCTCTCTTACATGCTCCTTTGGTTGTTTGTAATTTTTCTCTTTGGGTTTGATCGGTGGTTGTGCTCGTTTGAGTCCGATTTTTTCGTTTAGAGGGTTGGTTTGTACTTTGTATGTACTTTTAAGACCTGATCGAGGTCTGGTCTTTTTTAGGTTCTATTGTGGCGTCATTTGGTCGGCAATGATTCGGCTTCGTCATTTCATGTATGCCCTATCTATTTCTGGCAATGTTTGTCTCGGTCTCATTTTGTTCGGTTTTTTCCTGTGGCTTCGTGCAGTTTTGGTTTTGGATTCGTTTTTCTCGGTTTAGTTTCTTTTCTTCATCTGTGAGGTACTCTTATTCATCATAGGAGGTTCTGCCATCAGTTTTTCGTGTTTATGTACGGTGGTTTCGTTCAACCGGTTTCGAGGTTGCAGATTTTAGAATTTTTTATCTTTTAAATTGTTCTAATTTAAAAGATTTTAGAAAATTTGTATTCCGTCCATTTTTGTATTTGAATTATGTATTGATATAATATCGACGGGAAAAAAAGCGTGTAGTATAACTATGTTATTAGGGTCATTTATTTTAATTTTTTAACTATGATACAGAAAAATTTCCCTCAAATCAGGCATAGTAATATAACTATGTCATGGTCAGTGGTCAGTAGTAGCTTAATAAATTGGTACTACTTTACGACTATTATAAAGTATAAACTATAATTTATTTATTATTATATAAAACTTTTCTTTTGTTAAAGTATTATATATAACTTTGATCGAGAGAAAACATGCAAAACTTTGGAATAAACTTTTATACATCTATATGTAATCTCTGTTATACTAATCTTATAACTCTCTCTTCCTTAAACAAATATCAAAAGCCAAACGAACGAACGAATAAAATGCCTAAAAATTAAAACCCTCTATAATAGTCCTCCATTATCGCCTTCATCATTGTCTGTGATGTGAGCCAAAATCACATATATATACCTTATAAGAAGAATTCTTAAAAAAATGTTACTATAAATCCAAGAAAATGGACAACAATGACATATTTGTAAGAATCTCTACAAAGTTTTTTTGAAGTTCTATTATTATTGGTTTGTAATTTTACTTTTCTTGCAATTTTATCAACATAAAACAATTTCCAAGTACCATGAATACCCATTAAATGCATAAAATTATTATAACGATTTTCTTTTTTGAAAAACTCTCTACAAATCCAAGTCTCGCTTATAATAATGAAACTCATAGTTATGTTTAAAGATATCTCTTAGAATCCAGAGATATCTTCCTAACTTCTTACTGTATTTCTTAACATTCAATTTTGAATCCCAAACTTAAATTCGGAATGGGCTAAATTATGTTATCTCATTTGGGTCATATTCTCTAATTTGGGCTTATACAATACTGTCTACAATAAAAATGATAAAACTGGGCTCAAATAAAATAGCTGCCTAAAAGGCCTATTATCGAGTATAGAAAAAAAATAGAAAACCAAATCTGATTTATCATAAGATTTATTCGAAGTCCGATATCCAAATCTTATAATGAATCTTTCTTTTGACCAAAAAAAGGAAAAAGAAAATAATGAATCTTTCAACCAATGAAAGTTTTATCAAATGATTTTGTTTTTTAGTCAAACAATTATTTCATATGATAATTTTTTTTTCAAATAAAAATCATATGATAATTTTTTTTCAAATAAAAATCATATAATAAATATTTTAATCAATAAAACACTCTATATCGACTAAACACTTAAGAGTAATATCTTCTGACATAAACTAACTTATCTTGTGTGAAAAAAAAAAACAAAAAATTAACTTCATTTTCCGCCGTTTTGGTCGGTTAATCTCCGAGAACGATGTTGTCTCGTTAATTAATTTCCGAGAGATTTTGTCTTGTCGATTTCCATAGTTAAAATTATCCTAACTTTTTTGTTTTTAGTGTGATCTCTCAGACAATTTGTTTTATTGGAATTACCACATCTTCTCTATCTTAATACCAAAACGGGTCATTGTTTCCATAGTGCCTCCGTATGTAGTTTTTCTCGTAGGTTCAGATTATTTACCTTTTGTCGCTATTTATTAGTTTTGGAATTTAAAATAATGAGATAATCGATTATAGACCCTTTTATCTATTTTCTTTTAACCGTGTTTGCCGGAATCTCTAACAACTGGTTGGAATTAGGTTGTGTGTCTCTTTTACCTGATTTAGTCATCTCTGATGAGCAAAACAAGTTCGTTGTTAAAATAGTTTCTCTGGCAATATTCATTTCATCGATTTAACTTCCTGTGTGGTAATGGTAGGAGAAATCACAAAGTCTCCATCAGCTCAATTTCATTGTCAGGTATGTCACTTAAGTATAATGAATAAAAGTTTCCGACGGAAAAAAGAACTTCATCTTGAGGTTTGAAATATTGGTAAATATTAAATATTTATGATAGAAACAGAATTTTAAATAATGCATACACTAACAAAAAAAAGAAAAAAAAAGAGAACATGCATGCCTTAGTCAGAGTGGACCAAAGATGAAATAGATACTGTACAAACTAACTTACCATAACCCATAAATTTCATGAGATCTAACGGTTCAGATTAAACACCACAAGATTGGACGATCGAATTTAAACCATCTCTGATATATCCACAACGAGAACACACAAACACACAAATACACAAACACAAACACTTCTTTTTATTTTTGTCTGAATGGAAACAAAAGCATGCGACATCTCTGTGTGTCTTTTATCTCTCTTGGAAACTCAACTTTTAAATCCAGCGATGAAAGAGAAAGACAACACAAAAAGAGAGTAAAGAGAGAGAGAGTTAAAGTTTTGATTCTTCAAATCTCCTTTAAGCTTCTCCTGAAGCTTTGCCATTTTCAACGAGCTCAAAAACAAACCCTAGAAACAATGACGCCGACACAAATGCTTCCACTTCTTCTTCCACTTCTCTTCGTTTTCTTCACTAACCAAGTTGGAGCAGAACCCACCGACGAGTTACAGACACTAATGGAGATTAAAACAGAGCTTGATCCAGAAAACAAACATTTAGCTTCATGGAGGATTAATGGAGATCCGTGTAAGGATTTTGAAGGCATTGGTTGCGATTGGAAAGGACATGTTTCAAATATGTCTTTACAAGGAAAAGGACTTTCTGGTAAAATCTCTCCAAACATTGCTAAACTCAAACACTTGACGGGTTTGTTCTTGCATTACAATGCTCTTGTCGGTGACATCCCCAAAGAATTTGGTAACTTGTCGGAGCTTACGGATCTTTATCTCAATGTTAATAATCTCTCCGGTGAGATTCCTTCAAACATTGGGAACATGGAAGGCTTACAAGGTTAGTGTTTTATCTTTGGTTTCTGCAAAATATAATTAATTAAGTTTCAATGGAGATTTGAAATCTAGAAATCCGAGCTCCTTGTTCTTAGGGGCCTAGTTCAAGTTACTTCCTTTACTATTTCTGGGTTTTTGAAAATGTTTTTGAAATTATTTGAAATGTGAAGATGAATTCTTTTTTTGGAAGATAATGCTTTATTGATCTGTCTTTCAAAATGTCCTTTTCATGTCTTTTTGTTCGGATTTTTTCTTTTTGTAATTTTCCCATAAGGAAGAATACTTTGAATAGTCAAGATTTTTGTGCTACTTTAGATTTGAACCATTAAATTTGCTTACTTGCTTCCAACATAATACGGACGAGAATTGAAAATACTTGTACTTCTCTTGAGTAATCTTGTTCATTTAGGTAATTGATTCAATTAGCACAAAAAGCTTAAGTTTTAGGTTGAAAATTAGTTTTAGGACTAAAATTTCTAAATCTAGAGTTTGGTTTTTTAAAGTCAACGGATGTAGAAAGTAAGACTCTTCATTTACTGATTGGTCTCTATTCTTGTGTAGTTTTGCAGCTCTGTTACAACAATTTGACTGGAAGCATTCCAAGGGAGCTTGGTTCATTGAGGAAGCTCAGTGTTCTTGCTCTTCAATCTAACAAACTCACTGGTGCTATACCTGCGAGTTTAGGGGATTTAAACGCTCTAGAGCGGCTAGATGTGAGTTTCAATCGTTTGTTTGGTTCTGTACCAGCTAAATTAGCCGGTCCTCCTCTGCTTCGAGTGCTCGATATCCGCAATAACTCGCTCACTGGCAATGTACCTTCTGGTAATATACTGGTTCCCTCATATGTTAGAGTTAGCAAATTGGAAGTGTGATCTTATGAAATATTAGACTATATGTTCTCTAAAGCAAATTGGACTGTTTTGTACCTATTTGACAGTATTGAAGAGACTCAATGAAGGCTTTTCTTTTGAGAACAACTTGGGGTTATGTGGAGCTGAGTTCTCGCCTTTAAAATCTTGCAATGGCACAGATCATGAGGAACCCAAGCCGTACAGTGCAACTGTGACCCGCAATATACCGCAATCAGCTAATCTTGGGTTACCTTGTAATGGAACAGATTGTAACGTTCCTTCAAATTCTCACCAAGGCTCAATCTTAATCGGTTTGATTGTCTCGACCATTGCATTGTCTGCTATTAGCATCCTCTTGTTCACTCATTATCGCAGACGCAAACAGAAGCTTTCCACAACTTATGAGATGTCTGAAACCCGTGTCAACACCATAGGAGGAGGCTTTTGGAAGAACAATGGTTCTCCATTGGCTAGTCTTGAGTATACCAATGGTTGGGATCCGCTTTCAGATAACAGAAACCTTAGTGTATTTGCTCAAGATGTTATCCAGAGCTTCCGATTCAATCTAGAAGAAGTTGAAACTGCTACGCAGTATTTTTCAGAGGTGAATCTGCTAGGACGAAGTAACTTCTCTGCAACTTACAAAGGAATTTTGAGAGATGGTTCAGCTGTGGCGATCAAAAGGTTTAGTAAAACCAGTTGCAAATCAGAAGAACCTGAGTTTTTGAAAGGACTCAACATGTTGACGTCTCTGAAACATGAAAACTTGG
This sequence comes from Lepidium didymum, assembly GCA_963920545.1. NCBI lineage: Eukaryota > Viridiplantae > Streptophyta > Magnoliopsida > Brassicales > Brassicaceae > Lepidium > Lepidium didymum. Next base: position 4,249,774 of record OY986986.1, read on the forward strand.
TGAGGCTAAGAGGTTTCTGCTGTTCAAGAGGTCGTGGAGAATGCTTCCTTATCTATGATTTCGCTCCCAATGGAAATCTACTTAGCTATCTGGATCTCAAAAATGGCGATGCACATGTTCTCGATTGGTCCACGAGAGTTTCCATTGCCAAAGGCATTGCAAAGGGTATTGTTTCTATGCTGAGCCAATTTGTTAGTGTTCTTGGTTCACTCTGTTTGATTATTTGCTTATGTTTCTGTGTTTAGGGATTGCGTATCTACATTCATACAAAGGAGGCAAACCAGCGTTGGTTCACCAAAACATCTCAGCGGAGAAAGTCCTAATCGATCAGCGATACAATCCTTTGCTCTCAAACTCAGGTCTCCACACGCTTCTCACAAACGACATTGTCTTCTCTGCGCTCAAAGACAGTGCAGCAATGGGTTATCTCGCTCCAGAATACACCACGACAGGACGATTCACCGAGAAATCTGATGTCTATGCTTTCGGGGTTCTTGTTTTCCAGATAATCTCCGGAAAACAGAAGGTCTCAAATCTGGTCAGGCTTGGAACTGATGCTTGTAGGTTCCATGATTACATCGATGCAAATCTTCAAGGAAGGCTCTTTGAATACGAAGCGACAAAGCTAGCAAGAATCGCGTGGCTATGCACTCATGAATCTCCCATTGAAAGACCGTCGGTGGAAGCTGTTGTTCATGAGCTCGGGAACTGTAGTAGCTGTCTCTGAGAGAAAACTCTTTGAGGCCATTTGTGATGTAGTACCTTAGGAATCAAGGAAAGGGTTTGTTGTTAGTCGCCATTTCCTATGTTTAGGGTTAAGAAAAGGTGCTTTTGCTCTTCCCACTGACGTTTGAAACTGTTCAAATGTGCTGTTTTATTTAAAACTCTTCAGCCTCGGAAGAAAACGAGTTCATTAATTTAAAAAGAATTCGGTTGATGGAAGATATTTAGTGATTGATAATCGTTCTCTCTTTTTTTTTTTTTTTTTTTTTTTTTCCTGTCGTGGTAAACCTTGAGCTCAATTGATTTGATCTCAAGCTTGACGAAGATTAAAACTAAGCAAAGAAAGAACACAAGAGATTTAATGAGTTCGGTTCCAAAATTTGGAACCTATGTCTCGCCGAAGTTACAAACTCGTAACTCCGGATTTCACTATCTCTTCTCCGATTAAGCTCAATACTGAGCTCAAATCCTTTACAATGTCTATGTAATTCCTCTCACTCTCACACCCGAACCCTATCCTTTACTTAGCCTCAAAAACTACCTGAGAATACAAAGGAGGAGAAGAAAGAAGTTAACCTCAACACACACACTAGCCTCTTTTACTCTGATCTTATATATCGATCAGTACAACAACAATGAATCAACACTCATTCTCAGTTATAACAGAAAGAATAAAGAGAAAGAAGTGATAACCCGAAGAAGAGATATACGACTTGGTTAAAGTCGATAACTGGTCCAATAAATCGAGCCGTACTTTAACTGAGATTCATGCTTCTTAACCGAAACATTTGGAGACCTTCTGTCACCAACCGAGTCTTCTAAAACCTTTGCCTCATACTTAACTTTGATATTTGGCTATATCTTCACATGTCGAGTAATTGAACAATACGTCATAATCTTAGGACTAATCTAATCTCCCATAAACACAGAAGAAAATATCAAATTTGTACTGTTGGTCAAAAATACGAAATATCTGTAAGGAGGAAGAGATTTGTAACGTGGACATTGTTTAAGCTTAATAATTTCCCAGTGATCTTAGCCGTCCAATTTTACCCAACCGCTTGATCGGACGGTAGTAATAAACTTTGGTCCTCCCGAACTAAGAGTGGACCCGATTCATCATTTGGTTTCCATAGAAACGGATCCGTGCAGATTTATAAACGAGAGTCGGTCTTCTTCTCCAAAAGCTTGAGTGGCGCGTAGATATGGGGAACGCGAATTGCATATTCGGAGGTTGTATTGATCAAGCGAGCGTTGGTATTGTGGAACGTTGGGGCCGATTCGAGCATATAGCTGAGCCGGGATGTCATTTCTATAACCCTCTCGCTGGTCAGTGGCTCGCCGGAGTTCTCTCCACCAGGATCAGCTCTCTCGATGTCAAAATTGAGACCAAAACTAAGGTTCGAGACCACCGGTTCCTTTCGATCCTTTTATCTTTCGTTTCATTTCGCAGAGAACTTAGAATTTTTGCTCATGAAAAAATTCGGTAGTTAGTGATTGATCTTTAGGCTTTTTGTTTGCAAGAGAATATATTGGTTATTGTATTTATGATGTTCATGTGAAGAATTGGTTTGTGTATCTTATGTTTTTTTGTTGTTGCAGGATAATGTGTTTGTGCAGCTGGTTTGTTCGATTCAGTATCGTGTAGTCAAAGCTAGTGCTGATGATGCGTTTTATGAGCTACAAAACCCTAGAGAGCAAATCCAAGCTTATGTTTTTGACGGTAATTTTTCTTCTCTCTGTTTATTTTCTTTTTCCAATAAGCTCTCCTTTGATTCTTATTGTATAATTCTTTCTAATCATAGTGGTTAGAGCTTTGGTCCCAATGATGACGCTAGACGCTCTTTTTGAGCAAAAGGGAGAAGTAGCCAAGTCTGTTCTTGAAGAGCTCGAGAAGGTAGCATTTTTCTCATTCATTTCTTCATTTCATTGTATGTTTGGTTCTGTTCGACACTTTCGTATGTTCATAATAATGGGTGAGATTCATGATGGTTTATCATTAGCGCAAACTAATGGGTGAATTTGAGCTTTTTAAAGTGTTTATCAAGTTGGCATTTTTGGATTGCGAAGTGAAAAGTTATAAGATTAATTGGAGGCTATAAAACTAGTGTGATTTCAGGACTTGTGGGTGAGTTCTGTTATGGTCATAATTGAAACTGACTGTTTCTTCAGGTGATGGTGGCTTATGGATACAGCATTGAACACATTTTAATGGTTGACATCATTCCAGATCCCTCTGTACGTAAGGCAATGAATGAAATCAATGCAGGTAAAGTTTATATTCGTGACCGGGGAATTATGGTTTCCTACACACCATAGCATATAATGATTTATACTTCTTGGATTATAGGACACTATTAGTATGCTTTGTCAAGAGTTCTTTCTGATTTGGTACTTGCATTTTTAACCTAACATGAAGTTAAACTTAACACTTTGATGGCTTCATTTCCATTTTGGTTCTCAAATCCTTTCTACTTAATCGCAGCACAAAGGCTCCAGCTAGCGAGTGTTTACAAAGGAGAAGCAGAGAAGATTTTCCAAGTGAAGAGAGCGGAAGCAGAAGCAGAAGCCAAATACTTAGGCGGTGTCGGGGTTGCTAGACAGAGGCAAGCAATCACAGACGGATTAAGGGAGAACATATTGAACTTCTCTGACAAAGTAGCAGGCACATCAGCTAAAGAAGTGATGGACTTGATCATGATCACACAGTACTTTGACACAATAAGAGACCTTGGAAACTCGTCAAAGAACACAACAGTGTTTCTCCCGCACGGTCCGGGACACGTGAGAGACATCAGTGATCAGATACGCAACGGTTTGATGGAGGCAGCTAGTGCTCAGGTTTGCAGCGACGACGCCTAAAGTGAGATTCACTTCGGATTGTGAATTGAATTTATTGCTTTCTGCTTTCTATAAATATGGTCTAAGATACGTTATATTGGTGTGAATTTGTTTTATTTTTCTCCATGGTCTAGACATGAGGAATTGAGGATACACATTATTGGTATTATGGTATATAATAACACCAAGTACTTTATATAGAGGAAGGTCAGATAACTTGAGCCGAGGCTCATTATTTATTGTTTTAATTTATCACTTATTTACAAATAACCAAAATATTCAAAAAATTATAAGACAATACATATATACAAATCTTATTTTTACCAATTCAAACAAAAACTTGTATAGGAGAAGTTGCAACTGAAAATATTGGATACCTTCTTTAGTTGGCAAGTGTAATAATATAATCTACTTAAAAACAAATTTGATCTAAAGCGGATCATCTTTTGTCGGATTTATTCATATGTTGTCTTCGTTTTTTTCTGTTGACTTATGGATTTAATTAAGTAAAAACTGTAAAACAAATTGCAATTTTCACCAACCAAACAAAAATTCTCCAAATATTTACGCCACTCATTCATATTGTATTCCATCTTTTTTAATAAAAATTTTCTGTAATGTAACTTTTAAGTGTTTTTAGCCTAAATTTATATTTATTCTGCAGCTGTAAAACTTTCACAATTCATTGTTGATCGGAATAAAATTTACATACTAACTTAATTTGAATTTTGTGTGTGTGTGATAAAGTTTTTTTTTTTCTTCATCACAACTAACCGATCCATATGATGTGATAGTGTCTGCTTTCAATGGATTTAGCACATGTTAATAAACCAAGATCACTTCATCTTATTAATTTGTTATAAAAATTTGATTTGATTTAATCTAGTATTGATAAAAATATAGTCAACTTGAATTAATATGTACCTGTCAGAAAAACAAGTGGTCAAGTTGGCTTACTTATGATTTAGTTAGGTATCATGTGAAAAGTTCGAATTCTACCAGCTCCAGTTAGAGCATTTATGATATGTATCATATTTTGTTGATCCAAAAATCCAATAAATAATGTTGACAAAAAATTTAACATGTGTCTGACATTCATAAAATTCTTAAGAGTAATTTACCTTGATTATAAACAAAACTCTGATTTAGTATAATTAATCCGAGTGTTCTCTGATTTCCTTTGAGTATTAACTTTACGAATAAATTCTTCAACTCGTCTTCGAAGCACACACTCTACTTCGCACTCATTCTCTTCCAAGTTTCCTTTCTCGTCCTTCTCTGAAAATCCTGAACCGGATTTCAAACCAGATTTCAAGAATTGCTGAGAACCGACCGGTTTAGAGGAAATTGTCGACTTAGATATCAGCTCAGGTTCTTGGAAACCAGGTTTAGATGTAAGATTCGACTCAGAGATCAACACAGATTTCTCATAACCGGGATTTGAAGACTGAACCGGCTTAGATTTCAACACTGGTTTGGAGGAGAGTCCTGACTCAGAGTTCTCAAAACAAGGTGGCTCAGAAATCAAACCGGGTTTGAACGAGAGAACCGAGTTAGAAACGATCACAGATTTCTGCAAACCGGGATTTGAATTGTGTTGAGAAGCCGGTTTAGAGTTGCCAATGAGGATTAAGAAGATGATGAAGTTGCAGAAAAGGAACATGAACAAAGAATTTGAAGTAGTCTTATTAACAAGCTCCAGAACAGAATCTATCATCTTCGTAATTCAGAAACACAGAGAGAATCGAGAAGAGAGAAAGAAGAAGAAGAAAATCAGTAGTTTGTGTGCGAAAGAGATGGTTTAAGAGAACCTTTAAATGGAGGATGAGACTTAGAAGACAAGTCGATGGTGACAAAGACTGCTGAATAAAGTAGTTTTAAAAACAAATAAAATAAAGTAGTTAAAATATTATAAATTAAAATAAGTGATAAATATGAACTCCTTGCCAGCTAAGTTGTAATAAGTCTTTTCCAAACAACCATGTGTTTTATAACACATGGGTCTTTGTTAATTTAAGTATCTAATTACTACTTTGATAGTGAATTCCAAAACCCTTTGATATTGACAGAGAGGGTTTCTATTAATAATGCATGATTGTCATTTCTGTCTAAGATTTTTTTTATTCATTGTTTTCTAATACAATGATGTTTTGAGGATCAGATAAAACATAATTCTAAAGTGTATATAACTTGTATGATCTTTCTACATATGACTGAAGCAGAAATAGTTACAAATTGCATAGAGATTATGAAGTGGTGGCTAACCCCCGACATTCGTTATTTATCTAGAAGATTTCAGGATATTGAAAAAGTTATTTCTGATTTTCATATCGTTAAATAATATAAGACATATTTTCTGACTCGTAGTGTTAAATATATAATTTATGATTTATCTTTTTGTAAACATTTCTATGTGAGTGGTACTCTTTTCTGTATTAGTTAAAAAAAAACCACTACAGAAAATGTGAAAAAATGTCATATATATATCCCCAAAGATTTTTATCAAAGAAAATTTGTGAACCTTTTAAAAATATTATATAAATTACAAAAATATGAAAGTTACTGTCATATGTTTATTTTATTTGACCAATGATATATTACGGATCCTGTACTAAAACATTTATAATTGAGGAACAAATCTAACACAATAACAATTTTTGTTAGATTGTTGAAAGCAATGATCATGGGGTCATTAGATAACCTCCAAATCAAGTTGTGGGGCTGTTTTATGAAGTTTGTGAACCATTTCATACGTTTGCTATTACTCAAACAAGATAGTCATATAAATAATCTCACATAAACTTTCCACTTAACTAAATAATATTCTTCATCTTTTTGTTAACATCAACTAATTAATGCTACGAGAATATTGTCAAAAATACACTTTTATCAAATGTTTTGTGAGAAATACCCATTAGTGCTTAAAATTATTATCATCTAAAAGTTCTATTATTTTTTGTTGACAACAATTGAATCAATAACTGAATTATCATAACTACTAGAATGAAAAAAACTCGACGTACACCATACTTTTCATAAATTTTGGTTTTCTTTTTGTTTGTGTGCGAAAGCTTTAAATTTGGTAAAAGACCATGTTATCAGCACTTTACATGTTTTTCCTAACTAACTTATTACTGTAACAAATTTAGTGTATTTCAATATGTTTTTGATTTTTCAATTGTAGAATCAATAATCTGAATGCTAAGCAAGAAATATATCCTTGGGTCATGTGACTACAAACCAAACATAGCATGTCACATCTTAACTTGGTTACTGTAACGACGACTTGAGATGGTTTGCTCAGTCTTTTAACGATTAACTCACTTTTTCCAGTTCTGAAATATTTCAACAAACAAAACTATCGTTGCAACAACTAATTAGAAGGTATTCATTACTAGTTTAATATAGCTTCTGGTACCTTTAAAGCAGCATAGAGCCAAACAAAATTTGATATGTTAAAGTTAATGAACTCATTGTTATGAATCGTATGTAGTTGTAGAATGTGGATAGACTATTAAAAACGAATCAATAAAATTCAGTAGAGTTTAACATTGAAGTCATTGAAAAGTTGATTAAAGGAGAAAGTTTGAACACATACTACAACAACCACTTGGGTATAGAAATTAACAAACAAGTCAAGGAACCCTAGAGATTACATCTTCTTTGCTATAAAACCCTAACTTTTTAGTGAGAGGTCTCTGTTTATGAAAACAACTACAATTTGAAATAACCCATTACACTCTAAAGAATCTGAAGGCACCAGAGAAAGAAAAAAAGTAGCAGAAACTCAAGGTCAAGAACATCAATGTGGGTTTCACTTAATCAATCATCAGCTTGGAATCTCGGTGTCAGATTCGCTATGGTCTCCATACTCTTCTTCGTCTTCTTCACCTGCTAAATCTTCTTCACCTTCTTCTTCATCATCTTCTGGAAGGGAAGAGAAAAGATCCTTGATATGATTAGCTGTGTTATTTGAGTAGTAATTGTGGACCGTATTAGAGCTTCGCTCATGGGAAAAGGACACAGGTGGTGCGGAAACAGGTGGTGCTTGAGTAACAACAGGCTTGTTGACTCCATATCTAGCCTTTGGGTCTTCCGCTGAGCCATCAAATGAGATATTAGAAGCTTGCGTTGTTGTTGGGATCCCGAGTCTTTCCTTTCTTTGCTTCTTCATCTGCTGCTGCTGCTGCTGATGCTGCGACTGTGACTCCTCCTGACCCGCTACAAAACTTCCTACCATTACCTGAAACATATGTATATCGATTTCAGAACGATAATGGTTAAAGTAAGACAAAAATCGAGTTCACTAGAGAAATCAACACTTTATGTTATAAGTTATTACCTGAACAGGACCAGCGGCTATAAAGAGACCGGCAAGTCCACCACCAAAGACACGACCATCTTGTCCTGCAAGAGACACACTCATTCCACCAGCTCTGCTTCGTGTTCCTCCACTCTCGCTTGGTATAAATGAACCCGTCAAAGAAAGAATCTCAAAGTGACCCTGACCATAAGTTGTCAACTATAATTAGTACACAAAAAGGTTGTAAGGAATCTAAGAGAGAGTTAAGAGAGAGAGAGCAGACCTCATAAGTGAGGGTACCACCAGATGTCATAGATTGACGAAGTGTAACATTGGAAATGGGACCATTTGCTGAAAGAATGCAAATAGCACGAGAGCCTTGTTGAGAAAATGTCATTATCTTCATTGTCACATCCTGATAGAATCAGTGGACCAAAAAGAGTTACAAATCATGGGGACTTTGTCAAGATTTATAAGCTTAATGAAATTCATTATAGTAATAATCTGTTGATATTTAGGTTGGTAAATTCGACAGTTTCCTCAGTAAATCATATAAGTAAAGACAATCAATCGAGCACATACCTCACCGGCATTTACTGTGAGCACATGAGGCGTAAAACTTGGACTGACAAATTCTGCAGTCCCTCCACCTGCAATGTAAACATCAAATGAATCAGGAATAACAATAAAATCCGAAATCCAACCAAGTTAAAGGAGCTATATTAGGAAGGACGAATTCCTAAAACCAGAACAGCAAATAGTTAAAGTTGAATCCTTATGTAATAGAGACCAGTGGTACAAATTCCTGTGTGAAAGACGCAGAGACATGGATATGTAATCTTAATTATACTGCATTTTTAGTTTCCCTAGATTGCCTTCTTCTGTTCTGGGCATTTTCCCTATTAGACTCAACTCTTTTTCAAACAGATCCAGTTTACTAGACAGTAACATTTCACTAGCTTTTACAGGACAAAACCTTTGTCCTTATTCCAACTTTTTGGCAAGTCAAAGCAAAGACAAAGAGATTCAAATTAGCTTAAGATCCATTCAAGGCCATTCTTTACAGAGACAAATGTACATGCAGAGATTCCAACAGGAGTGGATAAAGACATTTACCAGAACTGTTGTCAAATTCGAACATCTGAGTACTCTTAAGCCAATTGTTACTGCTAGGCTCTCCAAGTCCTTCTCCTCGTCCTTGTCCTTGTCCTCGTCCTCTTCCTCGGCCTCTACCTCGACCTCTTCCACGTTTCCGAGAACTAAACTCCGACGTCAGTGGAACAGAGGAGGAGATAGGCATCGGAGACAAAGTCACAGCGAGAGAGCCGTCAGGATTATACTTTCTAGGCCTTCCTCTCTTCTTCTTCAACTCAGAGGAAGAATTATCCACCGGCATTGTTAAGCTGAAAGGAGGAGCAGCATTCTCAGAAGCTTTTACGGCCGTGGTGGAGGCGGAGATACTAGAGGGGCCCACAGGAAAGGGATTAGGGTTTTCAGACCTTGTTGGGTCCATATGGAAGCCACCAGGAGGAGGAGGAAGAGGAGCTTCATGTTGTTTCAAAGTGAAACTGCTTGTGATGTTGTTGTTGGTTGCTTCTCTTTCCTCCATCCGGAGATTTTGTAAAGAGAAAGAGATTCCGACAAGTAAGGAGAAGCCCAGAAAAAAAAGAAACAATCTTTAAGACAACCTTCGAATCTTGCTGATCACGACAGATTCAAGCTTCTGAAGACACAGACACTTAAAGTATAGACAAGAGAGAGAGGAAAGATCCAGAGGACGTAAGATTCAGAGAAAAAGGGAAAGAGAAAAAAAAATGGATTTTTTTTTTAATGTTGAGATTTTTTTAGCAAAGTGGAAAATAAGTAAAAACTAGTCAAGAGAAAGATCAAAGCTTCCATGGCGGAATCTTAATTTCAGAAGAATATCTCCTAAAACAACCATAATTACCAGCAAAGAAAAAAAAAAGGTTTTTTTCTACGGGTGGGTTAAGTTTAGGAAGAAATTTCTTTACAGATATGAGAAATTAGGGTTTTGAGGAGAATGGAAAGAGAATAAATCTGAATAAATATATCAAAGGAGGAGCGGATATTATTACATTATTTAATTTTATAAGTAAACAAAGATTTTTTTAAAATGGAGAGAGAAACGAGAAAAGTGAAATTCTGTAATAAAAAAAATTGTAATAATGACTTAATTAGAAAATTCAAAAAATTATAGTCCTCATCTAACAATTCTTGGAGTTTGGGATACAGCTAAAGCTTAACTAATTTAATTAAATGAGTAGGGGCAAATTTAAAATTAAATTACTATAAAATTGGATTTGATTTTGAGATTTTCTTATCTTTTAAATTGAAAAAAAAGAAAGCAAATCTTTTTCTTTCTTTTCCAGTCTATTCTCGTTGACTATAAGTCTAAAACCAAAACACGTTGACCAATTTAGCCTTCAAAATTACCAACTACAAAATCCTTGCCCTCTAGAGTGTTGACCAAAAGGACTTTGGAGATTTTCCTAGAAAATAACTAAAACCTACCAAATCAGATTTTATTGAGAAATTAAACGATTTTATTGGTGTAAATGTTAAGAATTAAAAGATTTATTCTCTTAAAAACACTCAAAAATCAGTTTCTTGTTTTTTTTTCATGGACGACATTTTTTTTCTAAAATCAATGATCTTAAATTTTTATCACATTATCGAGAATATATATAATCTAATAGTAATAGTTATTTTACAAACTTTTAAGTATTGGAGTCTCCGATACAAAAAAAAATGAGATTTCAAGGTGTAGATTTTGACTATAGATAGAGGCTTGTCGTTCCAAATATTGTTTGAAGAAATAGAGTAAGTTGGACAAACAAATATTTTTTATGACATTCACAATTAAAAAAAATTGTAGTTTGAATTTTTTTTTAAACATTCAATAAATGGTAGTGGTTTTTTTTATTATTAATACAAATTGCAATACATTGATTTAGATTTCAACGAAAAGACGTCGGATCAATTTGGCGTAACAATTATGTAGTGTAAGTGACGTCAACATTACGTGATGTGAAACGCATTCTTTTGACCAAACATCAAAAGTAGATAGACTGCACAAGATAGTTTGGCCAATTCATCATCGTTGAAACGAGTTATATAGGTTTCGATCAACTTGACTTGACCCACCAACATAAAATTCCGGTCCAAGATTTCGAGTCACATCTATTTAATTACCATCATTGATTCGTATTATCGAATAAATGTAATTCATCAAATGCATCATACAAATCAGTGGGTGCTTTAGGCAGAGGAATGACCATGGTCCATGACATTGGTAAGACTAAAACCATTTTTTTTTTGGCGCTTGAAAGCAATTATACTCAGGTAAGAGTCTGGTACTAAAACCATTTAAGGACACATTATAGGAAAATTTAGTTTTCTAAATCCCAACTATAATTTCTCGTTAAATTCAGTATATGTATTGTATGATTGTGCTAAAACATATTTATTAATGTTAAATTTAACTTCTGTACCTATAGAATTTAATTTTTTGTTTATTTATTTAAACGGTAAAAATGAGTTTAGACACCTTATTTTTCAAAGTACTTTCAATGGATATAGTGATTAAATATATGAAATTTTAGGTTTTTGGTGATAGTAGTCATGCAACTTTGGGTAGTTCGGTTCGGGTCAGATCGGATAGTTCGGTTATCGGATATTTATGAAATTTTTAATGTATTCTGAAAATAACCAAACTATATAATGGTTTGGATCGGTTCGGTTAACAGGTTGTTCGAAAAAAAATTTAGCTTCCGAATCAAACCGAAATCCATGTTATGAACACCACAAGTTAACAAAATTTAACCAAAATGAACATTTCAACAACAATTGAGATCCACGACTTGATTGTACCGAGAAATAACTTCATACCATAACATAAAAGGTTCATGTTAAAGTCATAAACAAATCCAAAGTTCAAGTCTAAGGCATAAAACAATCAGATTCTACTTCAAATTCCTATCAATTTCGAATTCTACATCTAATTCTATCAAATTCCTACATATAATTCTATCAAATTTCCATTAATTTCTAACTTTATCAAATGACAAATGGTTCTACAATTTAGAAAAACTTACAGATTTTGAGTGAAAAAAATCGAATGAAGATTGAGAAAAAGAAAAAGAGAAGATCCAGTGAGAAAAAGAAGCATAAGAAGCAGATGAAGAAGAAGCGTAAGAAGAAGAGGAATAGAAGAAGAAGATTGAGTAGATCTTAAGAAGAAGAATCGTTGTTCGCTAGGAAGAGAAGAGAATAACTAAGGAAGAGTCGATTAGAGTGGCTTAAATCAATTTAGGTTTAGCTAAATTTTGGTTCACGGTTAACCGATCGGTTAGATCGTTCGAATTGACCCGAAAGCTTACCCAAACTCTCGCACTATTCGTTACCGTTTGACCCGATTAACAATCTAATAACCGACATGATTTGTCCAATTTTTGGTTCGGGTCGGGTTATAATCTAAGGGCTAGGTGATAGGTTCTAGTATCATTTTTTCATTTCATTTATTCAAATCGTGCATGATGATAAATATTGTAGCATTTGTCTTATGATCCTAGGTGACATCATGTTAGTCATCTGATTTTGCTAATAAGCGACGTAAAAAACATCACTAACGATGAAAAATCTTTAACCACGATTTCTCAAAGATACTACTTAACTTGGAAAAAAGGTGAGTAATAAACTAGTTAATGAGGAAGTCATATATGCCCACTAAATCATATTATATAATTAAACATGAAAACACATTCGTATTTCTAGCATCAATTAACATAATATATATAATTAACACGCATATCATCTATATAAATTATTGTAGGCAATTGAATGTTCACAATCTATCTTTTTTTCCTTTTTAAACTTCATGACCACTAACATCCACAATTCAATCACTTCATCTTTTAACTCATTTTATGTCAGTGAATGTCGAGAGTCCACCTCTTATTCATATAATCCATGACTATTACATTTACATTTCAATCACTTCATCTTTTAACCTATCCAAGTCAACCAGATGTCCACATACCACATATTATTTAGAGATCTAGGAACATTGACAAACATAGTTTAGTCACAAAATCTTAGAAACATGGTCATCAAACATCCACAATCAACCACTTCATCTCATGATCCACTACTACCGACATCCACACTTTAAACGCATCATGAAATATAAATGAAAAGATATGAAATCATGTTTTTATATATTACATAATCACTTTAGCTTAACCAAAAATCACTTCACATTGACTGGAGATCAAATGGAAACTTGCCCGTCAACTTTTAATGCAATTTAATGATGCAGTGCAACTTCGAATCCACATCTACAAACATATCTGAAAACTAAACATACAATGAGAGAGTTTCAAAAACAGGTTGCAATCAATATTTGGTCTTGAATAAGAATGAGTAACAAAATAATAGTGACTTGTAGCAGACACTCAAAAGAATCCTTGTCGCCCTATTGTCAAACTCGAGTAGCTGATGTTGCTTTGGAGGGTGTTCATTATAAAGCTATCGAGGGTTGTAAGGGGATCATATGGACTAGATAAGTAATCAAAGATCTTCAATTTTATTTGCGGCACTAAAGTGTTTGTTACTTTGTTGTGTAATCAAAGTTCTACCATAAGTATCGTTCCGGGTCGTTGGAGTCCTTAATCACAAAGTTGTCATAATTGAAAAGTTCAGCCACGACGGGAGATGTGCTCACATTTTTTCCGGTTACATTGATCGAACAGAAAATGACATTATCGTGGTTGAAGAGACAGAGATTATTGTCGTAGATTTGAGGGTTCCGACTAATGTGGTGAGAGGATAATTTTTGTTGCCTTTCCATACACTCATTATTTTTGGGTCTTCTTTGTACCATCAAAGAAATATCACATGATCGATGTAGACCTTGCAATAATCCTTCTAAATGTATTGAAGATTCAAAAAAAAAAATTAAGTATGTGTATTGTATGACTGTGCTAAAACATACATGTCTTAAAGTTAAATTCAACTTATCATTACAAAAAATTAAGTATATTATGTCATTTATTTTATTTGTAAACCCATACAACCACAATTTACATTACTTAATAATATGACTCTGAATATGACGACTCTAATACTTTGTGTTAATTTAAACAATTGATGCAACTATTTTCATCATTTACTATAATTAAATCTTGTTTCAGTTATTATATTTGATTGAAATAATTGTACCAAATACTATAAATGATGTTGATATTTGTATTGTTTAGAGTAATTGATGTTAACTTTATGTCATTTATAAAATATGTAGTTAAAATTTAGATCAATTCTTATAAATTATGTTATATATTTATGTCATTTATAATAATTGATGTTAACTTTGTTTCATTTGTAAGAAATAAATTTAATGTTTATATCAACTACTATAAGTGTTTGTTCAAATTATATCAATTATTACAAATGATGTTAATATTTGTATCATTTACTATACTTGGTATCAAATATTCAAATTGCTCTTATTCTTATTCATCATCATGTCCACATTCTGCTTATTATTCATAGAATTCATGACCAGTGAAATCCACAATCCAGTCAATTCATCTTTTAACTCATTTTACGTCATCAAATGTCCATAATCTACCTTTAAGTCTTAAATACATAAACATAAACATCTATAGTTTAATAACTTCATCTTTCAATACATTTAGGCCACCAATAGTCCACATATCACATATTATTTATAGAATCCATAACTAATGATAAACACGGTTAATGACATCTTATTTGAATCCATGGCCATCAGACTATCAACCACTTTATCTCATAATCTACAACCACCGACATCTGTTGTTCAGCCGCTACATCTTCTTAACTAAATTATAGACCACAAAACAACACATTCTACGTAACATCAAGCAACATCAAATATGCCATCAAACATAAATCTAACAATATGCATCATGAAATATGAAATCATGTTTCCACATATCACAAAATCACTATAGCTTGACTAGAAACATATACAAACTGATCTATCAACTTTTAATTTAATTTAATGATGCAGTTCAACTCTGAATCCCTATCTAGAAACATATATAAAAACATCTAGAGTTTTTCCACAATACATTGATCTGTCTCTAATTACTTATGGTTTGATGGAAAACTGCATTCGAATATGCATAGATAATTGTGGATTCGATCTCTAAAGATCTATCTCGGAAAAATAATCATAACTTTTGAACTATAATTTCGAGTGAGATGTCATCTTCAACTACATTTATGAGATGTCTTTTCAACTATGTATGTGAAACTAGATTATCTCAAGATGTTTTAAATACAATGGAAGATGACGGTTAAAGTTTTGAGATTTCTTAGGATCTCTTGCAGTTATACTAAAATGTATATATAAACCTAGAGTTTTACTTATTTATTGAGTCTAGTGGACTATGTCTATAAAAGAAAAATTATTCAAAATTGTGATGATACTCATAGATAAAAAAATATGAAACACAGCCATGCATTTGTCTGTGTTCGGCCTTCATAATCAGAAATATCCAAAATAAACAATTTAAAAAGTATTAAAAAAAACACTTTTGGGAAATTTCGAAGAAGTGTGAAGTGGTTAATAGTTAATACAAATTGGGTTGACTATCTGTCCGCAATAGCTCCAATTGACGGACGGTCTTTTTTTCTTGTCGGTCTTAGAAGAAACCCTTCTTCTAAAAAAATGATTACTTAAAGAAAAAAAGCCAATCATATAATTGACCTTTACAAACCAAACCACACTCAATTTGAGTTTTTACAAATAAAGAAGATTGAATTCAAAGGATGATTTAAACGTGAATCGACGAATTTGATTGTAGCATAAAGGCGAGTCTTCGTTCCTCAAACGAGTATTCAACGACTTCAGGAGCTTTTTCAGACATCATTGATCTTGCATTGAAGGGTGTTGGTGCAGTTTGCATTGGGACAGAGATTGTTGCTGGTGTCGATGGGACTGGAATCATTGCAGTAATGTTCTTCGGTGTTTGCATTATCTTACTTATCATTTTCTTCTCTTCTTCCAAATTCCTAAGACTGTTGTTATTGTTCTTGACAGGAGTTGCAAATGATGATATCTCATTCACTGCGTTGTGTTTTTGAAGTTGTTGTGTTGTTGTTGCTATGTTGGCTTTTGATGCAACCAAGGTGGTTGAAATAGGTGAGAATGGTTTGCGAACTAGTGGAGATTGCAACACTTCACTAGGATTCATTGATTGTTTTCTACTGGTAAGTCCTGCAATATCAAGCCCTCTTCTTCCTGCAGTATGGAATAAAGATTCATTCACCAATGCAATTAGGAAGAAGCTGAAATCAATGGGTTGGATTTTGATTAAAATATTTCATTTTAGTTACCATTTGATAAAGCTCCATCGTTCTGTCGGTGATCTGCTTTCTTGTTAGGCTTAGGAGTCTGATGCATTCCTGCTCCTAAAGAAAGTCTTCGGTTGGATGCACCACCGGTTGACATTCTTGGAGCCTTTTTACCACCAAGGGGTTTTGATGGGCTTGGTTTGGAACCGTAAAGCGCCTCTTGTTCTGCTATGAGCTGTCCTTGGAGCTTCTTCTGATCCTTCAGTATGTTGAAAATAGAGATTACTGATATTGATCAAAATTATCTAATGGAAATAAAGAAAAACAGAAGAAAAGAAAACTTGTATGTACCCGTTGGCGACGGTGTTCTTCCTCTCTTTCCTGCCTGAGTAAGTTATACTCCTCAAGCATTGAAAGTAGACGGATCTAAACACAAAAAAAAAGAAAGAGAATTACAAATCAGCTATGAAAAAATGTTATATAATTAACCGAAACAAATAGACATATGTAGAGAATTCATACACCATCATATAGAAATTCAATCCCCTTCTCTTGTTCCCAAACTATTGTCTTTGAGGCCAGTGCTTCAACCATTCCTGAATGTATGAACATGAAAAGATACTACCTTCATAATTTATTATTTAGAGCCTAAAGCATTTATGATATATTGATAACAAAAACTAACTTACCTGGAAGCTTGTTAACAAGATTACGAGCTTTCTCAGCACGCTTGAGGGTAAGATGAGCTCCTCGTCCAGCATTGTATCGGTTATCGTCCTGTAGTGTGAAAAATATCAGAAAATGTAACGATGTGACATTGAAAAGGTTTTTATGATTTCAACTCGAACCCTGTTGTATTCTTCAAGCCAACTTTCTTCATCGCAGGCAGATAACCATTTCTCGACCCTTTCAAGTATTTCTTTTCTGCTTAAAGCTTCCTCTTTGATCTTAGATATATGCTGCTCAAGGTGCTCCAAGACCATTGTGGCATCCACAATACCAGATTCTATAGCTACTATAGTCTGATCTATAGCATTGTCTGACACTGGCAACAAGTGGGTTTTCCTACAAATGTCCTCTAGCTCTGATCTTTTTTTCAGGACAAGTTCTTTCATTTTGCTTGCTTTAACCTCGTCTAATCGAACAACTTCTGCCTCAACCTGTATATGGAAATGAAAATGTTATAGTTTACAAACATGGACACCAGAAAGATTCACTTGAGTTAAAAGCTTGGCTATAAAGTTAAAGAACAATGAAACTCCTCCATAGCTTACGTATTTAATGAAGTCTTCAGAGAGACTATTGGCTTCAGTTATTTCATATTCTGATGCAGCTATATTGCAGGTAATATGCTGATACTCTTGCTGCTCCTCTATGGGTGTATCCATCAAATTCCAGAGCTCCAACATGGTTGTTGCAAGATCTTGAAGCTTTATTAAATTCAATAGACAAATATGAGTAACAACAGCAAAGAAAATTGTGAATTACTGGCCGAAGTAAATTATCATTTACCCTCTGCATTCTCTGTATCTTAACCTCCCTCAACCTTTGAACAGCAGCCTCCAATTTCTCAATTGTATGATCACTTAAGCTTCTTGGTCCTTCTGGTTCACTTAATGTAGGATTTACTTGGCCAACAACCTCATTGAAATCCATTCCAAGTACTGAACAATGGGAATACAGAGTACATAGATGCTTCCGAATTGTCTCCACACGATCACTCTGAATATCACCAAAAAGAGTAAATAAATGAAGGTATACAATCTAATGGTTGGAATAACCAAACAAAAACAAAGAAGCTAAATATGCAAAGTTCAATAAAATTTTCACCTTCTCCTTTTGAAGTGCTTGCAACTGGCAGTGTAACTCTTCGAGTCTTCTCATAGACAAGTCAGTCTCATTGATGAGTGGTTTGGAAGGAACATGTTCTCCTTGACCTTTAATATCATTAGTAATACTATCAATTTCTTCCAAGACAACTATAAATTGGTTTCTTCTTTCAATTTTCCTCTTCTGCATCTCTTCTAGTTCAAGAAGAATCGTCCCAAGCTCTTGTTTCAAGCTCCCAACGCTTTGGTCAGACTGTCACATACAAAAGAAGGTTAAGGTTGAAAAATGCATAACCATGAACTAAGTTTCTGACTTTCTGTATCAAATGCTTGATAAACAACAATTTCTTTCATAATTATTCCTCATCATAACAATTATAGAGACTCACCTGTCTAATATGCACAGGACGTTCCCCCATTGCAGAACAGATTGCAGCTAGTTCTGCTTCAGCATCAGCGATAGCTTGTCTTAGCTGAGCTCTACATCGATTAGCCTGGTCAACTTTTCTTCTGTATACTTCCAAACATTCACGTTCAAGCTCAAGCAACATTTTATCTCTATCAGTTTCGGTTTCACCAACTTCATCCCAAATAATCTAAATTTTACAAAAAAAATCAAACAAGATCTCATAAAGACTTCACACGAAAATTTGAAAGAAACAGATCATATGAAAGACTCTTATCTCCCACAAACCTGGAGTTCGTATAGAAGGGATCCACAAGTTGTCTCTAATTGAAGAATCGGATCTTTTTGAATACTTGCCATTTCAAAATGTTTCAGCCTGTACAAAGAAAATGAAACCCTAACAATGTCACTCTCAAAATTTAAAACTAGGGAAACTGGAAATTAGCACCTCGAGCAATTAATTGTCAAAAATAAGCCTTCCAATTTGAAGCAAACAATGGAATCAGAGACTTGTCACAGCTTGAAATTGATTGAAATCTGACTGTACAATAAATTTCAACATTGAGAAGCAACAAATTTCAAACAAATTGCTGGAAGATGTTGAAATCAATTAAGAGAAAGCTAAGAGAAAAACTTGCCTGAAACGGGAATTTTCTCGAAGATTTTACAGAACTGATTATTTGGAAGCTTGATCGATCCGTCACTAAACGAGTAAATGGAAGATGAAGAAGAAGATTAGATAAACTCTTAGATTGGCGTTTGAAATAGAGAGTCAGAATTAGAAACCCAGATCGAAGTTTCTGTAGAGAAAGAGAAGGAAAGAGAGAGAAATAGAGCCGTTACAAAGATGTAAAGGTTTTGGGCGAATTTGAGAGTGATGATGATGACAAACAAGATTGAGACTTTCGTCCGTTACCGAATCAGCTCTTCTAATTTGTTAATTGGGCTTTTCTTTTTCGAACGTTTGAAATTCAAAATCTTATGGGGAGCTTAGAATCCACTGCATCGCGTTTTGACTTTTGAGTAGAATCATTCGATCTTAACCGTTAAGGTTTTTTAGTCCCTATGAACGGTTGGGATTTTACAAACGAAAATCTAGAATAAATTGGTCTACGAGGTAAAACAACCAAATTCAAACCGAACAATTTTTATCGTCCATTTTTCAGTATAAACACAATGACCCGGCGAAAATGATATTGAACTAAAAAAAAATCAAATTTTAGGTATAAGCATAAAAAATTAGACAAAATCTAATTTGACCGTTTAAACTGTTACTTAGCCGTTAAATTGACACATGTAACGTGATGTGGCATAAATACTGGTAATAATGGTCTACTTTAAACCGAATAATTTGTCATTCCTTTTCCTACATAAACTATAGACAAAATAACATTTTTGATTATATTAAAAAAAAACCCAAAATGGTTTATAGTTTCACTTTTCTGTGGTTTGTGAGTTTAAACTGTTTAGGCTTATGCTTTGTATTAGCTCTTTCTCATGTTGTAAATAAATCCCAAAGAAATTTGGGGAAGTTATTTAATCATTGTTTGACCCAAAGCATATAACTATTTTTGGAAAGCTAATTTATAATTTATTTTCGATTTATATTTTATAGTTTAAATGATCTCAAAAGATGGATGTTCTCTAAAAATTACAAGTGAGTGTATTGGGTTGACAAGTAAATAATGTAAACCCATGTAAATCAGATATCCTTAAATCGACTAAGCCGTGGTATGAATAAATTCTCTTATACGTGCTCCTAAATCAAGATAATCAAGATGATGGTGTACTTTGGCTGCCTTCAAAATCTCTCCTTATGATTTCCAGAACCATCTCGTTCCATGTGTCCACTGGTCCCGGCATGCACCAGTGTAAGCAGTCTTGAGGCGGAGGCTGACCGTCTGGTCCACGTTTTGTTTTCTTATTCGGGTCGGGACTTCTGTATGGACCAGGATGACCATCATGGCGATATCCGAAAGCCTCAGTGATATCCATTAGCTTCAACTTCTTTGATTTATTGCCGAGTTTATCATCTGCCACAGCTCGTTGAAACCCTGTTGTTTGCTTCTCGTGCATTATCTCTGTGAACCCGTTTTTAACTAATTTCCCGGGAGGAAGAGGTTCTTCTTTACCCGTGCACGATCCACCAGTGTTCCATGCACCGCCTTCATAATGATCAGGCGACCAGGTGCGCAAGATGCTCAGACCCGTGAAGTTTGGGTGGTTAGCAATTGCCTTTAGAATCGTCTCTGAAGAGATCCCAAATGCTTCAACGTTGTTGACCTTTTGGGGTTTTGTTTTGTCTGGCCACCATAACTGGCCTCCAACAATCTCGTCGTTTAAAATGTAGACAGATTGTTTGGCGAACCAGTGACCCGATGAAAGTACAACCACGTCAAATTTCGGAAGAGCTTCAATTATACGCTCATCAGGTTGGTCCAGCTTGAGTTTGGTTACACCTTCTGGAGCAAAATCAAAGGGTTCGTTAAACTGATGAACTAGCCAAGATGACCACATCCGAGCTATCATTACGTTTGATGACTTGAAATGCCATCTCTGCATCTTTCGGTTCCCACGGTTGACCGGAGTTTCTACCTAAAAACAAAGCATTTAAAAGATTAATTATACAGAAAAAACAAACTCTTAGAAGCAGAATAGAAGCCATAGAAGGAAGTACGACACAAAGAATAATGAAATAATGACAAAGCAGAAAATTGTCTATAATGACACAAAGTAGAAGGAAATACTAACCTGCCACAGAAGACACATCATGGACTCCATCTGATTACGAGCCACTGAGTCCCCTATAAAAGCTAGTGTCTTGCCTCTCATTAGCTCGAGAAATTTCTTGGCATCAAACCGTGGAAGATCACATTGAGACGGTTTCCATCTCCAGTTCTCATATCCCTTGTCAGGTCTTCCATTTCCCTGACAGTTCTGCATCTGTGTCAAAAGAGGACACGAATTGTTCGTGTATGACGGTCCCATCGGATCATAAAACCAGTTACCATGATATAGATCACATTCTGCAAAAAAAGTCGAAGCAAATCATAAACGCTACAGTGAAGAAATGGATAACACAATTCAAAAAAGCTAAGATCCAGAGAAGACATGAAGGAGACATAATTTTTTGTTACTATTCAATCAATCACCAGCTTTTTTTTCCAAAAATCAAACGGCAGTTACAATTTGCTAAATCCTTTATCTATTCAGTCCAAAGGTCATTAATATTCCAGAATAAGATTCTCCTAATCATAATTAAGTCACAAATGCATCATTAATTAGTACCATTTGGTATTGTCAACGATTTGCCCCAAATGCAAGAGAATCCTAATTAAGTTAAATGCATCATTAAGGATCCTACTTAACTTTTAATACATAAATTTGCATGCTAATCTACAATTATAGAAACATAAAGCTATCCTAAACCAAGATGTTACTACATTAATATAAACTAGTTAAGATTAACAATACCTGACACTACTGGATCTTGTGTAGCTTCTTCATCCGTGGAAACATTTGAAGACTTGCTTGAGTTGGTTTCTTGACCTAATCTAACATCAACCGAATCTGTAGAATTGGATTCCGAGGAATCCTTAGGTTCCAGAGAATCCTTGGAATCTTCAGATTCCTTGGGAAGCAACTTATTATCACTATCTTGTATCAAAGGCTTCGAGTCTAAGCTAGAATCAGGAGATGGGTTTTGATCAAGTTCGGTACTATGGTGAAATTGGACATTTTGAGTAGTCTCTGATTCATAGAAATAGCCAGTAACCGAAGAACCGATGGGATGCGAGAAAAGAAGCAGAGAAGCTAAGATGACGAAAGAAGCTAATCCACCAATTGCAAATGCAATTGTAGAAACTTTCCGAGGAAACATTGTCTTCGAGATTGGAGAAACTCGAGGAGAAGCTGAAGTCATGATGTTTGTAAATGCAACCTAGAACAGAGAAATTACATTAGATTACTGGGTTTCGCTAAATCACAAAATTATAATTTCGATTTCAAGAATATAATTCTCGATCTCGGATCTAGTTTGAGAAAGGAACCAAAGTAAGACTTACATTTGGAAACGAATCGAGACGAGGAAGATCGAAGAAGTTTTTTTTGCTTGGGAGAAGAATTAAATAATTATCGAGAGGATCTGGGCGTTTGAACAAAGAGAGATTAGGAAGCCTCAAAGAAGAAGACCAACTTTTTTTTTTTTTTTTTCGAAATATACAAAGTATTGAAAACTAGAATTTACTCGCCTACATGTATTTGTATGAATTTCACGGATTACTGTGAAATCAGTATGATATCTAATCGTTATAAGAAAAATTAATATATAGAAAAAATCTATGGATTTAAAATTTTCTACCAAAAGTTTAGAAACTATTTCAAACCACACAAAATTTAGATATTTAGTAAATCGAAAGTAAAGTGTCCATATAAAACTATCAACATTTCATTTTTTAATCAAAATTAAGCTGAACTAAAATAAATCAAAGGAGAATTGACAATATAACACATTTTGATAAATTAATTAAGAATATAGCCACTTTATTTGATTAATTAAGTCAATAGCATAAAATCTTACCATATTACTCTAATATTCTTGATATCAACTTATCTGGATAATCTGTATGTGAGAAGTTTTGAAGAAGTTTACTTTGCTACAATATAAAGTTGGGCTATAATGTAGCATTTTAAATTATAATATTCTTATACTATATAGTATAAAACATCTGTATAATATAAAACAAATAATATAGAACAATAAAAATTACTTTATAGTCATTTTGCCAAAAAATTTTTAAAAAAAGTCTCCACATCTCATGGAAAGATATTAGTTCAACATTAAAACTATATTACTATATAAAATATAGAATTGTTATATGATCATAGAATTATTGTTAATATGAAAACATGGATGATGTGTTGCCTAACGTGAATTATAAATGAGATAAGTTGTTTGTTGGAAATGTTTTAAGTTCAAATCGATGATATTTTTCTCAAAAATTATAAATTAGTTATGATGATACAAAATACATAATATAATATAAAATATAATACGTACTATAGAGACTACAGATCTGTGAATATTATCATATTGTTAATTTTGGAGTCTACCACTGTTAAAAGTTTTATATTTTATTTTGTATAATACAACTATAAAAAGCATGAATAATAGCAAAAAAGAGAGGAGGGGAGGACGAGGAGAAGGAGTAGGAGGAGGGAAGAGGTTTATATTTATGTATAATTGATGTTTATAAAAAAAATAGAAAGTGTATATAAAACACAATAAAATCGAATAATGTGTTTTATATAACATATTTGACTTTTATAGTAATTATTGGTCATTTTTAAAAAAATTTAAATCTTAACATGTATGAAAATTCTATGTTTTTTAAAAGAAATTTTAGATTTGAATTAATTTTTTATTAAAAGATATAATGTAAATAAAAGGAAGGATATGAGAAGGTAATGAAAAACAAAAAATAAAAAATTTAAATTGATAATTAAATTTAAATGATAGTTTTGCAAATAATATAGAATTATGTTGAATAATTATGAGTTTATGATTTTTGGCTCTAGATTTAATTATAATCTTAAAAAGTGTTATTTAGCCTATTTTCCTGTAAATCAATACTAGATTTGGTGTTTTTTTTTTTTTGATAAAGCTTTTGCAATATATTAAAATTAGCCATAAACTAAGAGTTTGGTGTAGTTTTTTCACAAACATATAATTTATAATTTATGTATAGTTTGTGTGGTTTAAATTATTTTTTAAACTTATCGCTTTAGCAATAGATTGATAAAACAATTAATGGAGAAAGTGAAAGCAAATACTCGTATTTTTATAGTCTTATGAACTTTCACAATGGTTTCGTGAAAACATGAACTAAAAAAAACAAAGAATAATCGAAGGATTAAATCACAAAGCGCACTTGATAGTTAAAGAACAAAAAGTGATCAAATTTCTCACACTCTTGGCCAGAAACAATACTTAGACGAATTGCATTTTTGTAACCTTACTTACCTACAAACTAATATCGCCTAAAATTCAAAATCCGACCCAAACTCAACCTGAAATAAAAGAAATCAAACTGAAATGAATCCGATAAAATATCTGAACAGATTTTACATTACAGAAATTTGGGTACCCGAATCAAATCAGATAAAAACCAAAATTCGAATGGATACCCAAAATACCCGAAATATATTACGTATTTTTAAATAATTATATATAAATATAGTTTTTGAATTATCTAAATATTCAAAATTATAATTATAAATCTAAACATATTAACAAATTTATATTAACAAATTTCAATTAAACGAATGAAAAAACCTAAATTTTTTTATTTAAAAAATTAAATTATAATTTCTCATAGAAGTTTTTCAGTTTTCTTAAAAAGATTTATGAAAATAAATTGAATCCAACCCGAATCCGACCCGAAATAAGACAATTTATAAGACTCGAATCCAACCCAAACCCGAAGTATACCAAACCAAACCTGATCTAAAATTCTAAAATAACCGAACAGATTTTATATGCTTAAACCCGAAAACCAAAAATTCAAAAAGACTCGACCCGAACTCGAACGGATACCCAAATACTCAGGCCTACATCCCACATAACTATTATCTCATTATATAAATTAATTTTTTGTGATTTTTTAGAATGATCAGATCTGTAAAAAAAGAAATGTTGGCCACTCTTCATAATTTACCACCATTTTCAAAACTGAAAACTGAAAATCCGGCTAAAAATATACGAATATGGATAATGCAAAAATTTAGATCGGATATTCATATAATATTATTTTATTTTTCATTTTTAATACCAAAAAACACTTTTTATTTTTTTTATAGAAAAAAATACTGTTTTCATCTTTTTAGTAAAAAACTTCAATTTTCTTTTTCTTTTGCTAGTGCCAAAAGTCAAATACGAATTCAGATACATAAACTTATTTGACGAATATTATGGATACGTAGGCGGATATTCGGATCAGTAACATGCAGAGCTGTGCCAACGTTAATAACTATTATAGGCGACTCAAAATAAAATACCCCTGTTTAATAAAAAAACTATTTTCTTTAAAACTTATTCATATTCTCGTCCACCCTATCTTTTATATCATTATTCACTTCATCTTCTCCAAGAACGGGTCTAATTGTTTATCACTGTTTTTCAAACATTTACCTGAACAAAACATTTTCTTGAAATTTTGCTTGTTCTTCTATTATTTTATTATTATTTTTTTTTTGTTTTCTATTCGAGAAGATTAATTTTTTTTGTTTGATAACATTTTTTCTGAAGTAAAAAAACTTAAATTTTCAACCATTACTAACAATTATGCAAAGCAATTAGGTGAAAGTATTCAAAAATACATAATTAATTTTAATTATTTTACTTTGATCGTTTGAAGGGCACAATTTGGTGAAAGAAAAAAAAATTAAGAAAGGTTTAAAAAAAAGATTTGTTGACCAACATGACAAATGAAAAAAGAGTTAGAACTGAATTAAAACTTTTGGTATTTTTGTTTATAATATTAATTAATTGTTTAAATCCATTAAACACTTGTGAAAGTCCATATTTTATTACTAACTATAATAACTATATTTCTATTTTTAATACTAATTAATTGTTCAATTCCAGCTCAAATTTATTCTAAATGCTTACTAGAACACATGCAAATATATGCCCCCAAACTAAGAAATAACAAAAGAACACATGCAAATATATGCCCCTAAACTAAGAAATAACAAAAGCATGCCCTCATTTTTTTCTAAAATTTTTATGCCCTAGGCAAAATGTTTCATTTTTGACAACTGAGGCACGGCCGGGATAACCTATTAATCTAATCTCAGGTGGAAATTATTTTAGTAAGGTTTTAAAAAGTTTTACTTTTAATCAAGATTATATTTTTCTTATACGTGTATTTTAAAGTTAGGAGCATCTTCACCAGCACGAGATGCATGAGAAGAAAAAAACAACGACTCTTATTATAGATTTGGATGAAGATATAAACTGTTGTTCGTTTAAATGCATAATTCAGCATCATCCAGATGGACATGATGGATGGAGCATCTCAACTTAGTTTAAATTTCTAGAAATTCTAGATGTGTTTGTAAGAAGCAATTGGACGTAGATGAAGTTCATTTTACGCTCTTTTTTTTACGCTCTCTCTTCTTTTTTACTCTCTCTCCTCTTTTTTACTCTCTCTCCTATTTTTTACTCTCTCTCCTCTTTTTTACTCTCTCTCCTCTTTTTTACTCTCTTTCCTCTTTTTTACTCTCTCTCCTATTTTTACTCTCTCCTCTTTTTACTCTCTCTCTTATTTTTTATGCTCTTTCTTCTGTTTTACTCTCTCTCCTATTTTTTACTCTCTCTCTCTTCTTTTTTACTCTCTCGCTCTCTTCTTTTTTACTCTCTCTCTTCTGTTTTACTCTCTCTCCTATTTTTTACTTTCTCTCTCTTCTTTTTTACTCTCTCTCTCTTCTT
This sequence comes from Lepidium didymum, assembly GCA_963920545.1. Classification (NCBI taxonomy): domain Eukaryota; kingdom Viridiplantae; phylum Streptophyta; class Magnoliopsida; order Brassicales; family Brassicaceae; genus Lepidium; species Lepidium didymum. The sequence goes on from OY986986.1 coordinate 4,276,728, forward strand.
TTTTACTCCCTCTCCTCTTTTTTACTTTCTCTCCTATTTTTTACTCTTTCTCTCTCCTATTTTTTACTCTCTCTCCTCTTTTTTACTCTCTCTCCTCTTTTTTACTCTCTCTCCTCTTTTTTTACTCTCTTTCCTCTTTTTTACTCTCTCTCTTCTTTTTTACTTTCTCTCCTCTTTTTTACTCTCTCTCCTCTTTTTTATTCTCTCTCCTCTTTTTTATTCTCTCTCCTCTTTTTACTCTCTCTCCTCTTTTTTACTCTCTCTCCTCTTTTTTACGCTATCTCTTCTGTTTTACTCTCTCTCCTCTATTTTACATCATGTCCTCTTTTTTACTTTATTTTAATCATGTTTTTTTGTCATTTTATAAGTAGGTCCATTTAGATGTAGATGTCAATTTACAAAAACAAACAAACACCGAGGAGTTTTCTATTTTAACAATCAAAATATATCATCAAACCAAATAAGATTCAGAGATTTGGTCTTGTCCACCATGAATCAAGCTGCCAATGCGGCATCGAATAATTCTCGAAAATTTGATGCAAGAAAAGCCAATTTTACTACGTTCCAGACTTTGTATGGACTCGTTCAATGCACTCCTGATCTTACGACACAAGAGTATTTGCGTTGTCTGCAACAAGTCATCAGTCAATTGCCCACTGACAAAGTTGGTGGAAGACGTATGGTGCCAAGTTGTAACTCAAGATTCGAGCTTTACCCTTTTTACAACGAATCCGCCATTGTAACACCTTCACCCCCACCACCACTACCTCTTGTTTCTACTCCTCCCGTGTCAGCTACTCAACGATCTGGTTAGAGCTTTGTTTTTAATGTGTAAGAGAGAAATTTTAGAATTTTAGCCGTGATTTCTATTTAGTCCTTACGACATAAGTTCAGATATGTTCTTTGTCTACTGTTACTTGATCTTGTCTTCTTGAAATTAGCTACCAAAATAGAAGCTTCTTGCCAAGAGGCTTGTTATTCGTCGGCCACTGTCTGATCTTAAGTCAATGGTTTTTGGAAAGCAGGGAAAGTTAGGAATTCAACTGTGTTAGTGGTTGTAATTGTTTGTTCCTATTATAGTGGTTGTTCTCCTTTTCATAGCTGGTTATTGTTTCCTTGCAAAGAAAGCTAAGAAGACTTATGGCACAACATCGGCATATGATGGTAAAGGTCTCAATTGATTAACAACATAGTTTAGGTTTTATCAATACTCAGCTTCTTTTTCCTACTTCTAAGACTTACATTGTGCAACAGGAGATGATATATCAACCGCTCACTCACTGCAGCTCGATTATAAAACAATTCAAACTGCAACATATGATTTTGCAGAGAGTAATAGAAATGGTCAAGGTGGATTTGGTGTGGTTTACAAGGTAATTATAGTTCCTTGAGCTGTTCTTTTTTTTCAAAAAATCTTAAGTCAACACATTTGGAAGAGAGGATGATGCTGATGTAAACAACATGGTAAGTTACCCGATGGGACTGAAGTTGCCGTGAAGAGACTATCTAAGTTATCAGGACAAGGTGAAACAGAATTCAAGAATGAGGTTGTTCTTGTTGCAAAGCTACGACATAGAAATCTGGTTAAAATTCTTGGGTTTTGTCTACATAAAGAAGAAATGGCACTAGTCTATGAATATGTGCCCAACAAAAGCTTTGATTACTTCCTCTTTGGTCAGTTTGAATTCATTGCTTTGTTTTAATGCCACTTGAAAGTAGAGATTGCAAATCTTTAAAACTAATTATAATTTATGGATGTGTACAGACCCTGCAAAGCAAGGTCAGCTGGATTGGGCTCAACGATACAAGATAATTGATGGAATTGCTTGGGGGATTCTGTATCTTCATCAAGATTCACGGCTCACAATTATACACCGTGACCTCAAAGCGAGTAACATTCTCTTAGATGCAGATATGAATCCTAAAATTGCAGATTTTGGAATGGCTAGGATCTTTGGATTGAACCAAACTGGGGAGAACACAAGTATAATAGTTGGTACCTAGTAAGTCTTCCTCATAACTTCTCATAAGTTACAGTTTGCTGAACATTCTTTTGCTAACCTAGTTTTTGTTGTGGGTTTTAGTGGTTACATGTCTCCAGAGTATGCAATGCATGGTCATTTCTCTATGAAATTTGATGTCTATAGCTTTGGAGTGTTAGTTCTTGAGATTATAAGCGGCAAGAAGAATATCAGCTTCTACCAAACAGATGGCGCACATGACTTGGTCTCATATGTAAGTTTTGAGCCAATCAAGTTAGCATATTTTCCTGAACATGGTTGCAAGTGTTGATTGATTGATTAATATTCTAGGCTTGGAGACTTTGGAGCAACGGGACACCATTAGAACTCGTGGATCCAACTATTGTAAAAAACTGCCAAAGGAGTGAAGTTGTTCGATGTATCCATATGGGTCTTTTATGTGTTCAAGAGGATTCTGTGGAGCGTCCTACATTGTCAACCATTGTTCTGATGCTCAGTAGTAACACTATGACTTTACCTGTGCCTAGGCAACCATGTTTTTATCTTCAGAGTAGAACCCCAAAAGACCCACTTGATTCAGACCAATGTACAACATCCAAGTCTTTAGTAGGGTCTGTTGACGATACGTCGATTACAGATGTATATCCTTGTTGAAGATGAATATAATCACTTTTAATAGAACTGACCTTTGCATTGTACCTCCATTACCTATTCTGTCTGCAAGAATATCCATTTTGTCTTTTTCAATCAGATTGTGTGACCATTGAGGTGCCCTTCTTGCAAGGTAAGCTTGGTAACAGAATTCCTTTGTGACGCTTAAGGCAATTGATGTCGCAACACTATTTTAATAATTATGATTTTTCGAATTAAATAACACTTATCAAAAATCTTATTAAATCTTAAGATCTGTTGAACCTAAGTACGATAAATTGGCCCTTTCGCAGGTTGTAGTATCACCAAAAATAATACGTCATTATCTAATTCCATATCAATATGTGTGATATGACTTCTTAAAGTGTACAATACACATTAAATTCCATGCTTACTCTATATGTTGTGATTAGGAAGGAAAGTATTTTGGAGAGTGAAAATGTACATGACCGAGATGATCACATAGTATTATTCATGCCCACCGAAGAAGGGGTTGTCACTAATCCAAGAAGATTTACAATTGCATTTGACGAATCTTGCTGGCTGTGGTTTTTGTCATTTCTTTGTTCATAAATCTCTGTATATCTATTACTAATAAAAGGAATAATATGAGGCTTCTAAGTCTATCTACCTCAACTTTTCTCAAACACTCTAAAACAATATCTTTTTTTTTGTCAACATTGGACTACAACTGACCAGTCCATTAGCCAATTTTCTACATAATATAGGCATTGCAATTCGATCCCTGGATGTACAAATGCGCATGCCTTTAGTGAACTTACCATCTGCCCCTTGTCTTTAAAACAATATCCTATCTATTTATTTTTTTGTTCATGTGTTGATTCTTGCTGTTAGTATAAATTAATTACGGTTAATATTGTCTTTGTTGATTGTGGTCGCTGCTCATGATGTTTGGTTGTTATTGTTTGTAAATTAATATAAAATTTATGTAATCAATATTGACCTTGTTTATTGTTGTTACTGTTTGTTATTAGTAAGTCTAATAATGTAGTTTATAAAAGTATTCATTTCGAATGTTTTAGTCTAGTTGTTAATTGAGTTCTTTAATTTTTCTTTTTAATTTTTTTTGTACAAGTGAACTCTTGCATATTCAGAAAGTATTCATTCTTCTAATCAAATATTTATCATGGGAAATTCCATCGGAACTTGACTTGTTATCTTTAATTATACTATCTTCTTCTTGGAGTTTTTGTTTTTGTGAATTGATTAAAGATTGAAACAATATCTAGTGATGTCTCTCTTGTTTCTTCCTATGATATTCTTTTGTATTCAAGATTCAATATGTTAGATTATCGGCCATGAATTCTTTAATTCACTAGATTTTTTAATCTGAATTTGCTAAAATTTCTAGCAATTCTTTGATCGATGACTGTCCATTTTACTCATTTTAGTCATAATTGATGAACAAAGACTTTTGTTGTTAAGATTAGGTTTCTAATGACGATTAATTCATCGGAATTGAATTGAGCTTTTCTGCTGTGGATGTTGATGGAGTTATTTATTTAGACACACTAACATTATGGTTGATTTTATGTGTAAACTTTGTTCTAGTTGTAAAATCTCAAACAATAAAATTCAGGTGACAAAATAAGAAAAAAAAATTCCTAAGGGAGAAAACGATTGTCAATTATGTAAACAATTGTAAGCCAGTATTCCAATTTCCATCTAGGAAAAATTAAAACCCGTGGGAGGGTTTAAGAGTCAATCTTGTATGTTCGTAGACCCTAATTTCCCACTCACTTTACCACTCTATTCAGTTCGCAACTCCGTCTGAAATTCGAATCTCTGAACCCCCAGATTCCGACAGAGAAGATGAGTTTCGCAGCCTTCAAAATGATGCATTGGCCGACCGGCGTCGAGAATTGTGCCTCCGGCTATATCACTCATTCTCTCTCCGATTCAACTTTACAGACTCCTATTGTATCTGGTGATGACATTGAGGCCGAGTGGCCGGCTTCCAAGCGAGGCATCGGTCCATTGCCCAACGTCGTTATAACGGCCGGAAATGTCCTTGAGGTGTACGTCGTTAGGGCGCAAGAAGAAGGAATTACTCAGGAGCCCAGGAATCCGAAGCTTGCTAAGCGAGGTGGAGTTATGGATGGTGTCTCCAGTGTTTCTCTCGAGCTTGTGTGCCATTATAGGTACGTGCTGTAGACAAATACCACCTGAAGTACTCCAATCTGAACTTTAATTTCGAAGTGTCGTTCTGATTGGTATTGGGTTGCAGGTTGCACGGTAACGTCGAGTCAATTGCGGTTTTACCTATGGGAGGTGGAAATTCTACTAAAGGGAGAGATTCGATCGTATTGACATTCCGCGACGCCAAAATTTCGGTTCTTGAGTTTGATGATTCAATTCATGGCCTAAGAATGAAGTAAGAGCATTCTGCTTTTGTGGGCTTGGTTGATTTAGAAACGAATTTAGCTTTAACTATAGGTCTGTCTCTTCTCAATTGCATTTGCTTGTTTACTGGTTCTTTGCTCTTTCTACATTACGTGATAGCTTGTCTTCTAGTCCGTAAGTAGTTCTTACGAGATGTTCTGTGTCCAACTGTTCTTTTAACTGTTGGATACTTCTCAAATATTGGTCTTACACTGAAGCATTCTTATAGTCTTTTTCTCTGGTTGTTTCTTCTAGTGATGCAAGTTATTAAGCATTGACTCCTATACCGAAGCATTCTTATTGTCTCTTTTCAGTTCAATGCATTGTTTTGAGGGTCCAGATTGGCTTCATCTGAAAAGGGGAAGAGAGTCCTTTCCTACTGGCCCCTTGGTTAAAGTGGATCCTCAAGGCAGGTGTTGCGGCGTTCTTGTATATGGTTTGCAGATGATCATACTTAAGGCCTCTCAGGTTTATACTTGGCATCCTTGATCAACTTAGGAAAATGTATTCTGTTTAGTTTGTGATATGCCAAGAAGAGCTCCCCATATCAAGATAGATCCCCCTTCATCTACTAAAAGTTTTCAAAAGGGCTTTATGCTTTGGTTTTCAGGTTGGTTCTGGACTAGTTGGAGATGATGATGCGTTCAGTTCTGGAGGGACAGTTTCTGCTCGAGTCGAATCATCTTACATAATCAACTTGCGCGATCTGGACATGAAACACGTCAAAGATTTTGTTTTTCTACACGGTAGGGTTAGCAAGCAAGGTTCCTTCATGGATATCCAGCTAAATTCATGTTTTGCTTTTAGCTCTTGTTATATCTTCTTGTACTTCACGGATTTTAGTTATTTAAGGATGTGGCCTTTGTGTAGGTGTTCCTCTACATCAGTAGTTAATCATACAATTTTGATGTGATGATAATATGTTTCTCAGCTGTTCAACATTCATATAAAATTGCACTGAGTCCTGTTTCCTTGAATGAATTTAGCTTGCTAACTTTTTGAATGTAGATGCGATAAGGCTGCAAAGAATGGTTGCGTTGTGTTTTTTTTTCTTAATCCAGATAATGCATTCTAGTCATGATGACAGTTGGAAAAGAGAATCTGTACTGTTGATTTGAGTTTTCAAATAGTAGCTGCCTAAAACTTTAGTTATTCTAGTATTTCCACGTTGGCAGAATGTGAATAAGTTAAGTGGTGCTTTGTCTTTCGATTACGTGTTCTTACATCTTGTCTTTTGTTCAGGTTATATTGAGCCTGTAATTGTTATCCTTCAGGAAGAAGAGTATACTTGGGCAGGGCGAGTTTCATGGAAGCACCATACGTGCAAGCTTTCTGCTCTTAGTATCAATACAACATTAAAACAACACCCGGTCATCTGGTCAGCTATTGTATGTTCTTGATTTTCCCCTCTAAAAATTGTTTCCCAAGAATTGAAATATTAAGTGGCGTAGCTGAGATGTGAAAATGAAGTGATATTGAAAGCTCATTGTATATCTAGTATTCTTACATGACTAGGCTTTTCAATAAGCAATTAATAAATCAGAAACATTTATGCGGACTTTTTTTTCGTTGTTCTTTATTTGGTTAGATTGCTCAAAGCTTTGTTTATCGTAGAATAACAAGCAATTTTATGTGTACTGGAAAGATGGAATGTACTGAAAAACTTCCTTCTGCAAACATTAGTCCCTGATCGTACATATTCTATTCTTTTAATATTTTTCAGAATCTACCCCATGATGCCTACAAACTACTTGCAGTACCATCTCCGATCGGAGGTGTGCTTGTGTTGTGTGCAAACACAATCCATTATCATAGTCAGGTAGGTTAATTTCTCTTAGCTTTTGTTTTTTTAAATCTTCCAACCACTCCACTGCGTTTGATTTTTATTTTTGATTGAAGATAAAAGTTTTACAGTTGCTTACACACCTGACTCACCATGTTTTCTGTAGTCAGCCTCCTGCGTTCTGGCATTAAACAATTATGCCTCCTCAGCTGATAGCAGGTTCAGTTTTCTCACACTTTCCAATCTTTTAAACCTGCTTTCTGCTTGCTTACACATATAACTTAATCTTGTTGTCTCAAATAAACTTTCAGCAATTATAAAAATTTCTTTAATACTGTTTACCATTTTTTTTTCTTTGTACGTCTGATTCAATCCAGTCAAGAACTGCCTGCATCAGATTTTAGTGTGGAACTTGATGCTGCCCATGGAATCTGGATATCAAATGATGTAGCCTTATTGTCAACAAAAACTGGGGAATTGTTGCTGCTGACTCTTATATATGATGGGCGGTAATATATTGATCTTCTTTGATTTTGGAGATATATTCATAAGGTTGTGCGCATGGTGCCACTTCTGGTGCTTGTAAAGTCTGACTGCAGCTTCTTTTTATATGAAACTGACTGCTACATTTCTTCCTTGAAGTGCTGTACAGAGACTTGATCTTTCCAAATCTAAAGCCTCAGTGCTTGCTTCGGTTAGTTAATATGTTCTTTCTGCTTATTTGTGCTGAAATTTTGGATTTATTTCGAATAGAGAATTCTTAAGATTATATACCAAATTTCTTGCAGGACATTACTAGTGTTGGAAATTCCCTTTTCTTTTTAGGTAGCCGGTTAGGAGACAGTTTACTTGTGCAGTTTTCCTGTAGATCTGGGCCTGCATCAAGAGATGAGGTGATAGTTGAAATTGTAGTTCATCTTCCTTCCATAGTTCAGAATCAGATTGACCAAAATATAATGATATATGCTGAGGATGGAATTTCGTTTTTGTGTATGGCTTATATTCACCAAGTTCAATCTATCGTAGGCTGGTCAGAGCATTTTCATTTTAATCACTATTTCCAGAAAGTTAGAATTTTCTGGCCTGATTTTATGCAGGATGAAGATATTGAAGGTGAGGATCATCAAGCAAAACGATTGCGGATGTCTTCTGATGTTTTTCAAGATACAATTGGAAATGAGGAGCTTTCATTGTATGGTTCAACACCAAATAACTCTGATTCAGCACAGGTAGCTTGTTCTGCCTCGGTTAGCATGTTGTAAAATATAGAAGACTCTCAATGAAGTCACATATTATCTATCATAACAGGCACTAATATTTGAACTGGGGTTTGTCTTACAGTATATTTTCCACTTCGCTATCTGCCTGCTCTTAATTGCTAACAATCAATTGAAACTTTTCCATATTTTTACAGAAATTACTTTGGTAGTTTATATAATGAAAAATTGTATTATGTCAATAAGAGTTTGATAGCTTATGTTCTCCTTTCCATGACGTTTCTCATGTTTTCTTTTCCAATATATGCAGAAATCGTTTTCATTTGCAGTGAGAGATTCACTAGTTAATGTTGGTCCGGTGAAAGATTTTGCGTATGGCTTAAGGATTAATGCTGATGCCAATGCCACTGGGATTTCCAAACAGAGCAACTATGAATTGGTGAGCTGTTTGTTTAGTATTCCATATACAATACTAGTCGCGGAAGTGTTCTTTACATGATATCATGCTTAAAATTGTTAACAAAGACGTCTACTTTTGAACTGTTCTATTTTATTCTTACAGTGAAATTACTTGTTCCACAACTTTTAGTGTTGACATGCTTGTCTCGTATATGTAAAAAGCTGTAACCACCAAACTAATTATCTGCATATGGCCTTTAGGTGTGCTGTTCTGGTCATGGGAAGAACGGTGCTCTATGTGTTCTTCGGCAGTCTATAAGACCAGAAGTGATAACTGAGGTATGCCTATATCCCAAATTTGTTTCTAGTATATTAAAAGAATGGAATTTGTCTATTGGTCAATCTTTTAGTAAGGCTATAAGATCCCGTTGTTATGGCAAGTCCAGAATTTTCATGTCCCTCTGTTTCAATGTAGAAAGCATTAGTTTGAAATGAGTTCTGAACATAAGGCAATATTATAACCATCTTGTGGGTTGTATCTTTTAAGAGTACTAAATACTGGAGTACTTAATGGTTTAGTAATGATCTCAAAAAGAAAAGTGAAAATTAAATATACTGTAGAAGAGGGGGATGATTCTGATCTTCTTAGTAATACTCTGTGTATGGCCTAGTCTCTTCAAATTCTTAAACACTCCATTCGGCATATTCTTGTGGTAGGTTGAACTTCCAGGCTGCAAAGGAATATGGACAGTTTATCACAAGAGCTCTCGTGGTCATAATGTTGATTCTTCTAAATTGGCTGCCGATGAAGATGAGTATCATGCCTATTTGATTATAAGTCTGGAGGCTCGCACGATGGTATTATTTGCTTCTATGTTTTGGTGTTTCATTAGATCACCCTAGTTTCGATATAAATACCTTCAACTTTTTCTTTTTCTTTTTCTTTTCAGGTACTTGAAACGGGGGATCTTCTCACAGAAGTCACTGAGAGTGTTGACTACTATGTTCAGGGGAGAACAATTGCCGCTGGAAATTTATTTGGAAGGTAATTAGCTGCCAAAATATGTTTTTATCTTTTGTGATATGTTTATTGTAGAATGCATTTTTCCTCTACGATTATCTTTTGTATTATATATTATCCCTGTGTTCTATCTACTACGCTCTATCTATACATGGTTTCTTTTGAATTATTGTGTTGTTATACATGCAGCTGTAAGAGATAGTATTCATCTTTCTTTTTCAGGCGTCGGGTCATCCAGGTGTTTGAGCATGGTGCCCGTATCCTGGATGGTTCTTTTATGAATCAAGAGTTAAGCTTTGGATCTCCTAATTCGGAATCCAATTCTGGTTCGGAAAGTTCCACCGTGTCATCTGTTTCAATCGCTGATCCATATGTTTTACTTAGAATGACAGATGACAGCATTCGTCTGCTTGTTGGAGGTATGTTATGAAAATATGAATTTAGTATTCCCAGAATTGATCTTGTGTTCTATTATCTCGAGCATCTTGAAATGTTTTCCATTTAGTTTCATGGTGTCTACCCTTCATGTTGTTTCTATTGACCATTTGAAATATTTAGAATTCCTTATTTGATTCAATCTACTTTTCATCCACAATAGTTCAAGTTAAATGCTAATGCATGTAAAGCTTTGTGAACCAAGGGGACAGATTCTACGTATATGCTTTCTAGACATGCATATCTATCCATACAAATCTAACCGTTGTCTGTATTGGTATCATAACCATACAGATTTGATTGTAATAGTATATCATAGGACTCCACAGTATATATAAATATATATTTACATATAAACTAAAAAGATTTAGATGTATGCATGGACTAGTGCATTATGTAGTGGGATTGCAGAGGCTAACTTTCTCATAAAACTGGCATATCTGATTTTCGAGGTTACAGTTTTACTCAAGCAGTCTCATATGGGACTTTGAATTGCAGATCCTTCGACTTGCACAGTTTCCATAAGTAGTCCATCTGTACTTGAAGGCTCTAAAAGGAAGGTATCAGCCTGTACTTTATACCATGACAAAGCACCAAAACCATGGCTAAGGAAAGCTAGCACTGATGCATGGCTTTCTTCAGGAGTTGGAGAGGCTGTTGATGGTTCAGATGGTGGACCTCATGATCATGGAGACATATACTGTGTTCTCTGTTACGAAAGTGGTGCCCTTGAGATATTTGATGTTCCTGTTTTTAATTGTGTTTTCTCTGTTGATAAATTCGCATCTGGAAGAAGCCACCTCTCTGATATGCCTATGCATGAGTTAGAGTATGAACTCAACAAAACCTCTGAGGATAATGCTTCTGCAAGGAACGAAGACATTAAAAAAACAAAAGTTGTTGAGCTAGCTATGCAAAGATGGTCTGGGCATCATACACGCCCATTTCTTTTTGCAGTACTGGCTGATGGCTCAATTCTTTGTTACCATGCTTACCTATATGAGGGTGTTGATGGTACCAAAGCAGAAAATAGTGTACCTTTAGAAAACCGTTCTGCTTCAAATTCCTCTGGTAGTTCTAAGCTTAGAAATCTGAAATTTCTTCGCATCCCCTTGGACACGTCTACAAGAGAAGAGGCTTCGGATGGAGTTTTATCTCAAAGAATAACCACCTTCAAGAATATTGGCGGTCACCAGGGGTTTTTTCTTTCGGGTTCAAGGCCGGGATGGTGTATGTTGTTCAGAGAGCGGCTTCGATTTCATTCACAGGTATTATACTCTCACCTAAAGAGGATTTTATGATCTTGTGTCTCAAAGAACTGAAACAATGATTAATATGATTTCAATCTGGTAGAATTGTTGGTTTTTCTAAAGCAAGTTTGTCCATTTCATGCTATCACTATCTCAGCTGTGCGATGGACCAATTGCAGCCTTTACTGTTCTTCACAATGTGAATTGCAATCACGGGTTCATATATGTCACATCACAGGTTTAATAATGTGTCTACGCCTTATTTCTATTGTTCTTTATTGTCTCATCTAGAATCTCAATCCCTTTAACATATATATCAGGGAGTTTTGAAGATTTGCCAGTTACCTTCAGCATCAATCTACGATAATTATTGGCCTGTGCAGAAGGTAGATTCCGGGTTTTTATAATTACTTTTTATCTTTGCATATTGCTGTTGTAAGTTGATTAGATAGAAAATAATAAGTATATAAGGACTGATCACGCAGATGTCTGATATTTTTCTCTAGATTCCTCTGAAAGCCACACCTCACCAAGTTACCTATTACGCTGAGAAGAATTTGTACCCGCTGATAGTATCATATCCGGTGAGTGCGTTAGCATGATGATATGTTCTATATTGTTCTACCTGATCCTAATTGGATCTCATTGTTAATTTGGTTAATATTTTTCTTAATTCAAATTACCAAATTTTCTCTTCTAAACAAGCTTCGAAAAAACAGGTTTTAACTTCCCTTTCTATAGCTCCAAATTAAACTGTATGCCTCTCTGAATTTCATTCTTGATTTTGGTTGACTTTCTTGGCTGCAACAAAATTAGTGGATCATACTGATTTGCTTTGTTTGATAAAATAGAATGCATCATGCTTCTATAGTCATTTCTTTTTCTTGAGATGTAAGGAAGTTATATATGCCACTTTTGTATTACCTTTCTATATTTATTGATCAGCATTGTTTAATATTTATGATTTATCTCATTAACACAAGCAATATCATCGTTCTTTCCTTTTTGAAGGTCAGCAAACCATTAAATCAAGTTCTTTCTTCGCTAATTGATCAAGAAGCTGGCCAGCAGATTGACCACCATAATCTGAGCTCAGAAGATCTCCAATGGACATACACTGTAGAGGAATTTAAAATCCAAATTTTGGAACCAGAAAAATCTGGTGGCCCCTGGGAAACTAAAGCCACTATCCCAATGCAGAGCTCAGAACATGCATTGACTGTGAGAGTTGTCACACTTCTTGTAAGTTAGCTACTACCCCACAATTGGTCATATTGATGTTCTCTGCCTTCATTAAGAATGTTTATCTTCTCTATCTTTATGACACAATAATTGAAGAATATTGCTTGGATCAGATACCAAATCTCTTTGTTTTATTTGCAATAACCAAGCCACATTATCTTACTCGCTGGGGTGTTTCAGAATGCAAGCACAGGAGAGAATGAAACACTTCTTGCTGTTGGAACTGCCTATGTTCAAGGGGAGGATGTTGCTGCAAGGGGCCGTGTGCTTCTTTTCTCTTTTGGAAGAAGTGGTGATAATTCTCAAAATTTGGTATGTTTAGTTGGGCCTACAACCTGGTAAAGCTTGGTCTTTGCTCTAAATTTCATCTTGGATATTTGATTTACTCTGAAGCGATTATTCAATAGGTAACAGAAGTCTACTCAAAGGAGCTGAAAGGTGCTATATCCGCTGTAGCCTCCATTCAGGGTCATCTTCTAATATCATCTGGTCCAAAAATCATCTTGCACAAGTGGAATGGCACCGAGTTAAATGGTGTTGCCTTCTTTGATGCTCCACCGCTGTATGTAGTGAGCATGAATATTGTACGTATCACTTCCTTGGGCGAGTGCTATCTGGTTTTTATGAGTTCACGTCACTGAACCGACTTGGTTTTATGAGGATCAGTTTTCTTCTGCGTGATTTAACTTTGTTTAAAATTTCCCTCTTCTTGCAGGTAAAGAATTTCATCCTTCTTGGTGATGTTCACAAAAGCATATACTTTCTTAGCTGGAAGGAACAAGGGTCCCAACTGAGTTTACTAGCCAAAGATTTTGGATCCCTCGATTGTTTTGCTTCAGAGTTTTTGATTGATGGAAGTACCCTTAGCCTGGCTGTCTCTGATGAGCAAAAGAATGTCCAGGTTAGTATCTTCCTTATTGTCTTTATTAATTTCAATTGTTTTATCAGGCTTACAATTTGTATAGTGTGAACTTTCCTTACATTTGATTTGGCTTTGTACCTGTCCTCAATAGATATTCTACTATGCACCAAAGTTGTCTGAGAGTTGGAAGGGTCAAAAACTTCTTTCAAGGGCGGAATTTCACGTTGGTGCCCATGTGACAAAGTTCCTGCGTCTGCAGATGGTTGCATCTTCCGGGGCGGATAAAACAAATCGTTTTGCATTGTTATTTGGTACTCTAGACGGCAGTTTTGGTTGCATTGCTCCACTTGATGAGCTCACATTTCGGAGGCTACAGTCTCTCCAAAAAAAGCTAGTGGATGCTGTTCCTCATGTTGCAGGTCTGAACCCACGCTCTTTTCGTCAGTTCCACTCAAGTGGGAAGGCTCGACGACCTGGGCCTGACAGCATAATCGACTGCGAACTACTCTGCCAGTAAGTTTTCTTCTGCTTTCTATATGTTGAACCAGTAGTTTTTAAAGAATCCCAAACTAGGTAGAGAACATAGATTAATACTCGACACAGATCCTCATAGTTAAGAAAACTTTTGCAGTTACGAGATGCTTCCGCTTGAGGAACAGCTTGAACTTGCTCACCAGATTGGAACAACCCGATCTCAAATTCTCTCAAATCTAGTTGACCTCTCTGTGGGAACCAGCTTCTTGTGAAAAAAGGTAAAAGAAAAAAGGCAGATCGTAATGCGTTGTTTATCCATGGACGACAAAAACGTAGAGAAAAACGCAGAGTTGATTAATATTCTGTACAGATGCTGTAAACTTATGGTAGTAACACAATCATGAACTTTAATGTTTTGTGTCAATTAGACTATTATGTTAAAGGTTCTTCTCCATTCACTGTTTTGTTTCATGTCTACTTTGAATCCTCAATTTACTTAAGATCCGGACAGTTGATCTTTATCTTTGTTCAATTTATGAGAGATTTTTCTTATTCTAATTTATCAAATGGAAACTTTAAAAAGACAAAAGGAATACAGAAATAGGATAATTTGCAAATGAGTTTTGTTTAATGGTAAAAAAGCAAAAGGGCAGAGGCTTGTTAAGGGAATGATAATTGTGTCCATCACACAAAGAGCATACACGTGCACTTACTCACCACTCCACACTCAAAATTAAATTAGACCAAATTGTACCCAAAAAGTTTTAAAAGTAAATTAGAAAGTAAAAAACAAAATGATAGTAAGATGTTGTCTCTTTCGACCACCAATCTAGTTTTCACTTTAGAATGTCTAACAAAGTAACATCATTTTACTTGCAACTTTTTTGCTTATGTTCTCTCTTCTCACCTTTTAGAACCTATTCCTCCTTAATTGAAATTTGATGTGGGAATATTGGGGATCGATTATGAACACACACACACACTTGAACAGTGGAAAATTTGGCAAGTCACTCCAAAAATGCATAGAGATGTCAAAATGCCAAATGAGTGTACATTGTAATCCTTAATTCACATAATAATTACATCCTCCAATTATCATTCGTTGATTTAAATGAAAACATTGGAGAAACAAAGAGATGAAGAAATGATTGGAGTCAGAAGGAGAATGTTGGTGATATGCTTAGCAGCGTGGTTCTGTCTCAGTGCTGTTTTTAAGTCAGCCATTTTCTCCTTTCTCTTACACTACTTTATCATCTTTTCATTTTTAATATAAAGTTAATTTGATCTATTTTTACTTCTTCTCCTCTCTTTCTCCTTTTTACGTTAGTTTGACGTTAGTTTAATAAGCAAGTATTAGTAGATTTCATTATGTACATTAGCTAACTAATCATACCCGAATCTCATATTCTTTTGACACATTCTTGAGATTTTCACTCAACAAAATATATTTTTTGTTAACTAAAATAATATTGTTATGATAACTTTTTTATCGACAATAATTGGATCGACAAATTTTAATATATAGCCAAAGTTTTCTAATTGAAGCTGGATGTGATTTGAATTTGCCACATGATACCAAAATAGATTAGGGACAATCCAACTGGACCACCTGCTTCTTGGCAAATGTTATTCACATAATCACATTTTTTTGTCAACAATAATTATATCAAGAAAATCCGACGATGATCTATAATTGAATTTTGATGGAAAAGTTATAAAAATAAGACATTTAATCATTTAACAAAAATATTTTCTCAAATGAAACACGTTTTAAAACATAGACTGTTTTTTTCTTTTTTTTTTATCAATATTGGATCGACAAGACCCGATCCATAGCCTAAAGCTCATCCCCAATAATCCCTTTTTTAAGCTACCATAATGCAGCTGGTAGGAATCGAACTCTGGTGCCAAGTCATTAGCTGGATCATCCTAACCACCAGACTGAGAGCAATTCGACATACTGTTTTTTCTTTATCTAATAAAATTTCATTTATGTATAAAAAATAAATGGTAAATGGCAAACAAAATTACTTAGATGGTAAAAGAAGGATTTAGAAATCGTGAGAATCGAGTCAAAGCAGACAAAAACGCCACGTTTTGGGATGCGTTCTCTAACGAAGCTTCCTTCTCATTCATCAAATTAGCAAAATCAAAGTATGAAAGTATTCAATTAACCATTTATGTACATTTCTAAGATTGACTAAACAAGTGGGATCGATATCTAAAGATATGCATTATATATTAATGTAATGTCTAATTTGTGTTTGGGAATTTTCATGCTCATTTTTGACGAGTTGTCTCTTTCTCCAATCTCTACAAATCCCGATGCATCACCACCATTTTTACAATTTTTATTCCATTGTTTAATTATAAATTAGTTCATCTTACTCAATTAATTAAATGTTTATTTTTATTCTTTTTTATTACTGTTCGAACTAAAAATAATTATATAATATTACGTAAAAGTTATAGAGTTATGAATCTGATTACGTAGATATTAATATATATATATATATTTGGATAACATCCTCAAAACATATTGCTTTTTTATTTTATTTTATAACATTATCACCAATATAGCTAAAGTAACTGGTTTACATATATACTTTTTGCTCTAGATTTTGGTTCCTTTTTTTTAAGTAATCCAAAAGTAAATATTAATTTCAGTATGAGAAAACAAATAGTATAATAATAATATTTGTAGGTTAAGCATTCTTAATGTTCAATTGTCGAAGCTGAAATGGGCATTAAAAAAATAAAAATAAAAATCTAAAGGTCAACAAAAGAGAAGATATATGTGATTATTTACAATCATACATGTAATATCCCACTGATTTATCAGATTCCAGAACATAGACAAACAATAAAGCTATTGATTAATATTTAAGTTAGAAAACAAAATCGAAGTTAGAAAACTTAGCAAGTCAAACAAAAGTTATTGATTAATCTAAGTAATCAGAATAAACTTAAAGGACTTGACATTCCAATAGGACAAAAACGAATAGATCCTTGCTGATTTTCTTTATTACAAATATTTAAAGTCAATTTATTATATGAGACTCAACCGTATTCACTTGTCAAAACTTCTTAGGTTTATAATATTATTGGCATTCCCATGACTTAATAATATATTTACATATGACTTACTTTTCTAAATAATTGGATCAACAAAACTTGGTATATAACAAAACATTTCAAACTCTTAATAATATCATCGATGACAAACATTACTATCTAAAATTAAACTAAAATAAAGGAAACTATAAATATGACATTTAATCGTTTGACTAAATACATTTTGAATATGAGTATTACAAGTATTGTGTCCGTAAAAGATTAAGAATATATATAATAGTGAAATACAAAAATAAAAAGAAATAATGTAGTGTAAAAAATTGTCAAAAGTAACTTATTTTCTTGTATATGTGTTTTTGTAAAATAGTCTAGTCCACTAGCGTTGGTACACGAACCATGTAGAAATCATCATAGTGAGTATGTCGAGACAAAGAAATTATACTATCTAGCTATATCGAATTCAATAATATATACAGAAATAAGAAGATTTTTTTGGAACTTTATAAAATAAATATTATAAGAAAAACATGAGAAAGAGAAAAAGATGGAAGCATGGGATATTGCCTCTAAATGTAACGACAAAACTAATGTGAGTCACAAATGGTTGCCTTACGATTGGTTGGCATTCGCATGCATTCTCCAACTTAATTATTCTAATTATTATTATTATTATTGTCGTTAATATTATAGACTATATTAATCCTCTCATTATGATTTGTGGTAATGCCTTTCTTACGCCTTTTTTTGCTCCTCGTGTGACCTCATTTTCTAACTTCAACTTGATTTATAAAATTTATATAGTAAAACGTTGAATATCTCTCATAGGAGAAATGGATAATTTATGTATTGGTTGTTTATAAATTTTGACATTAACGTATAACACAATTAGTTCTTCAACAAGACAATGACAAAAAATAAATAAAAAACAAGATTGCAACATAAAAAATCACATTTCTAGTTTTTGATTGATAAGAGATTTTGTCTAATGGTTAATCTTTATTCACTCTAATTGCTTTTCTTTGTTGGCTCCCCCAACCCAACTCTTTATGAATCTAATGAAGTTTTGATGTGAAAAAAATTGCTTTTCCTTGACATGGTTTGTGTTTTCTCTTTGTGTAAAACAATATTTTTGCTTATCCATAAACAAGACTTTTAAAGTTTTGACTATAATGAGTCAATCTTTATAACTAACAAAAAGATGCCAGAAAATTCGAAAGGTGAAATTTTAAATTGATAAAAAGAAAATAAAGATTAACTTTTTTTGGTAAGTGATTAAATATATTTTTGTACCTCAATCATATTATCGTGTATAATAGAATTTGAAATATGAATTAGATCTTATCCATTTAACAAAAAGAAATCCATGAATTTTTTTGAAAAATCCCATCTATAATTTAGACTCATCTCCAAAACCCATATTAAATTCCACATCTAATTTGATGGAATCAAACACTTTAAATATCTAAGCTAGAAGCATTTAACTATTTAACATTTTTTTATATTTTTATATGCATACATTTCGATGACATGGAAACCAAATAACTAAATTTATAAATTATGTTTCTTTTATAAAATAAATATTCGATAAATTCTGATCTATAGTTTTGTTAAATTTGATTAATTTTTTTTTATAGCAAATTTGAACAAAGAAGGAAAGACTACAGATCTCTGTTAGAAAATGGGTATAAGGTAGAAGAATAATAAAATAGAATAAGAATTGGTGAAGATGGCTCTAGTTGACATAATACACATCTAACATTCCTTCCAATCATTTAAATAATGTAAACGAATATCAAAACGCATTATTCATTTCATATAAAATATTGAAATAGCAATCCTTTTTTCATATAAAAATTTAAAAAATGTAAAGTGTAATGATGGACTAAACACCCCATGAGCCATTTTCACATCAACTTTTAAATTCTCCAAAACTATAGATTATATCTTCTATTCAATCTCACTCTCTTCATTTATACTCTCTTCTTCTCAATCATTCCCTTTGCTTTCCTCCATTACCACTCCAATGGCTCTCGAAACTTTCTTAATCAAACTCAAAAAGGCCATTTCCTCGAAACCCTCTTCTCGAACTCAACCTCTCCGATCATCTCCTCCGATCACAACCACCACCACTTCCTCCGTCGGAGTTTTATCTTTTGAAGTGGCTCGTTTCATGACCAAACTCCTCCATCTTACTCACTCTCTCACCGACTCTAATCTTCTCAGTCTCCGACACAACTCTCTGTCCTTAGAAGGTCTCACCAAAATCGTCACTGGTGACGAAACCTTCCATATCAGTCTCGTCTGTGCTGAGCTCGCTGATAGTCTCGCTCACATAGCTAATTCTGTTTCTAGGCTAAGCCATCGTTGTACTACTCCGAGTCTTCGTTCTTTTCACCGCTTGTTCCATGAGTTTGCCGACTTGGGTCGTGATCCTCATGGATGGATCATGAGCTGTAAAGACAACGAAGCTAAGAACAAAAAGATCGAAAGGTAAGTCATTTACTTTAACACTTAACAGAACAAAAACAGAGCAAAAACAGAGATTGATTGAGATTGTTTTTAATGGAAGCAGATATGTGAGTGTGACGACTGCTTTGTACAAAGAGATGGAAGAGATGACGATTTTGGAAAACTCTCTGAGGAAACAAAGTTTACAGATTGGAATCGAATTCGAAGAAGACGATGAATACGAGAACAAGAAAGATGTGATGAAAGTAATCGATCTACAGAATAAGATTGAGAGACAGAGACAACGTGTCAAGTATCTAAAAGAGAGATCTTTATGGAACAAAAGCTTCGACACAGTTGTGTTGATTCTCGCTAGATCGGTATTCACATCACTCGCTAGACTCAAATCCGTCTTCTCCTCCTCCTCCTCCGCCGCAACAACTCCATGTCACATGAGCCCCACCGTCGTGTTTTCTCTCCCTCGTACTCTCTCTTCTTCTTCCTCTTCAATGAATCTCGTTCATCCGAGTCCAAACGACGAGGAGAGTGTCAAAACGGCGTCGTCTTCTGCGTTTCTCGAAGAAAGCTCGAGGCTTTTGAAACCTCCGGAGACAACTCTCGGTGGAGCTGGTGTGGCGCTTCACTACGCGAATCTGATAGTTGTGATGGAGAAGATGATAAAGCAACCTCAGCTTGTAGGTCTCGATGCAAGAGATGATCTGTATTCGATGTTACCAGCGAGTGTGAGATCGTCGCTTAGATCGAGGCTAAAAGGAGTTGGATTCACGGCGACTGACGGTGGTTTAGCGACGGAGTGGAAGACGGCTTTAGGTCGGATCTTACGGTGGTTGTTACCTATGGCACAGAATATGATTAGGTGGCAAAGTGAGAGAAGCTTGGAGCAGCAACACATGGCGAGTGGTGCGAATAGTCAGAACAGAGTGATGTTAGTTCAGACACTTGTGTTCGCAGATAAAGTTAAGACAGATGCAGCCATAACAGAGCTTCTTGTTGGATTGAATTACATTTGGAGATTCGAAAGAGAAATGACTGCAAAAGCTTTATTCAATCAACAGTCTCCACTTACTCCTAATCACAACTAATTTTACTGTGTAGAGTTTTGTTTTCTTTTTCTTGTTTGGTGGGTTTATTATTATTATTTTTTTTGGTCTTGTTTTTAATTTGAAAATACGAATTATGAAAATCATAAAAGTGATTTGGGTGGGTTATTTTTCTTAGCTCGAGAGAGAAAATTATATTTAATTAAGAAAGATAATGTTATGTGTAACAATGTATATATTGGAATGTATTTGAGTGATTATTTTCTGAACACTTTAAACTTTTAAACAGGCTATTTAGAGCAACTCACTATATTTGGTGTTGAAATTATATTATTGTTCTCTGAATATTTGATAGAGGAAGTAGTTATGCTTATATATAGATTTCCTAGGGGAAGTTGTATGCTTTAATAGATTAGTTGGAAGGAGGTGAAATTAGAAGAAGAAGAAAATACATATATAAAAAAAAAGGAAAATGATGTCTTTGATTAAACTTTCAATTTTTTGTTGATTTTTTAAAATACTCTCAATTTTGTGTTGACTCGGTAAATTGAACCTTTTGTTAATCCCAAATCGAAATTGTCTCTGAAATCGAAAGTCAAATTGGTTTTTGAAAATTTGATTCACTTCTTATCTTCGTTCTGAAGAACTCTTAAGCTTGATTTGCTCTTTTATTTCAAGAATGAGTTCAAATTCGTCGGTTTAGAGTATCGAAGATAACATTTCAAATCGACGAATTTAAGCTCATTCTTGAAAGAAAAGAGCAAATCAAACTTAAAGGTTCTTCGAAACAAAGATAAGAAGTGAATCAAACTTCCAAAAACCAATTTGGCTTTCGATTTCAGAGACAATTTTGATCTAGATTAACGAAAAGTTTAATTTTCTGACTCAACACAAAGTTGAAGAGTTTTTCAAAAGTCAACAAAAAATTGAAGGTTTAATCAACCACATCCAAAATTCAATGTTAAATCAACCATTTTCGGTAAATTGAATGTTAAATTGACATTTTTCCGAATAAAATAACTTCAAAAAAGTTCTATATGAATATTGATTAAATGAATCTAGAGAATAAAAATCAGATGTGGAATAATATGCAGTGCACCTAAAATGCTTTAAAATATCTTTTGACTTTACATTAAGAAATACTAATCAATAGTTTAGATGGGTCCAGCTCATCCTAGTGACCAAGAGTCAACTAAGTTTTGTGTTTACATAATACTACTTTGATAGATTAGTTTTACCAAATTTGAGCTTTATATATACATAAATAAAAGATATAATAACAAATTTTAACTTTACAAACCAGGTAATAATTCAAATACAAAATTCTACTTAATTTTATGGATGTTTTGGTCAATAGTTATAAATTATGTTTAAACCGTTTGGTAAATTTACTTAAATAAAATCATATTGATAGATACTAGCACTTCAAACAATTTATCAATTCTGCTGTTGTCTTTTTTTTGGGTCAAAATCAGTCTCGCTGTTGATTTTCATTGACAATGTCGTTTGTCTACAACTCGTTCTCTAAGGTTAGTTTCGGCTTGATGATAATATACAGCAAGTTAGTTTGTTCCGATCAGTGGGCCGAGTCGGCCCAGTAGATATTGAAATAAAGGTCAAAGTCCCATATCGTTACAAGAAACAAAGAAGGCGTTGAGAAGTGAGTATAAAGCAAAAACTAGTGAGACCGAGTAAGGTACTTACCTGGACGTGGTCAACTCGTGATCAAAAGGACGAGTGGCCTAAGCTAGTGAATTCCATTGCACATTAAGGAAGGGTACTTAGCCTAAGGTCTTCCCAAGTGGAAGAACCTACGTCGTTATTTGTTGCAGCGGGGTTTGCGTTCGCGCAACCCCTACCATTTTCAGTCTAAGCTTCACTTATTAAAATGGTACATTCATTTTTTTTATTTTTATTCACTGATTTTTCTAAGTTAATTTATACATTACTTTTGGATTTTGAGATATAGGATCATGATGGAGTAAGTTGTAAACCATATTTCTTGATAATATAAAGTTTTGTTTATATTATTGATTTGGTAATCGATCTTTGTTTTTGTTTGATATCTATAATATTGTAATGTTCAATGTATTTGGGGGAAGAAGTTCAATTATTTCCAACTTAGCTACTAATATGAAGAGACTAATCAAACGTTTTTCAATGTAAATTATCTAAATTGACCAGTTTGTAGGGTTAAAGTCTCAATAACAACATTACTAGAACCATAAAACAAAAATGCAAAGGCCAAAAAAATAGGGGCAATGACCCATATACTCTTAGTTGAAGACAAAATGACTAAGCTACTCTTTCTTTGACTCATATAATCCTTCTACTCTCATCCATTTTCTGAAGACACCTTTTGCCCTTTAGAATTAATTTAAAAGAAAAAGAAATATATATTACAAATTGGTGGGTCTGTTGGTGGAGAATGAATTCTGAAGCAAACCAAAATAATTTATTTGGTGAATCAACCCTACGAAAACCAACTATACTGTAAGGAAACAGTGAGCATTAATGCATGACCCAGGACAAAAAGTACTAATCGACTTATGTTGATCACTTAAACAATTTTGTTTTTTGGTTTTTTTTATAATTGGTTAATGCGGTAGGTGAATGTGTGTATGAAGGAGACACTATTGCATCGAAAGATTTTTGATTAGATTAAAAAAGAAGAAACTACAATCTTCCCAAATCAGAAATCAAATTTGGTTTGGAACTCGAATACTATGT
This sequence comes from Lepidium didymum, assembly GCA_963920545.1. Classification (NCBI taxonomy): domain Eukaryota; kingdom Viridiplantae; phylum Streptophyta; class Magnoliopsida; order Brassicales; family Brassicaceae; genus Lepidium; species Lepidium didymum. The sequence continues at coordinate 4,299,761 of OY986986.1, forward strand.
TCATAGTCCACATTAAAAACCTCCAAATTTTGACAAGACAAGAGTCATTTCAATTGAAGAAAATAGATAAAAAAGACAAAACTAATGGATTAGATTTTAAGTTGAAGTGGAAGAGAAATGATGAGACAAAGATAAAAGTTATATAAAGAGTCAACATGAAGTGGATCAACAAGTTTGGTGACACGACACTAAATGGTTTAGGTGAACATTCATGAAACACACACTTTCAATAAATACCAAAGTGTTTCAGTTATTAACACAACATCACATTGACTAATCAATCCCATAACAATATTAACTATAAATAAAAAGGACAACGTGAACAGAGCCGAGCAAATCTATGAAATGGAACACAAAGAAAAAGAGCCACCTCGGAAACAATTGAGACAGCCTCCTTCTGTTCCTTTCGTATGGGAAGAGCGACCTGGCTTTGCCAAGAGAGATTGGCAACCTTCACTGGCCACTTTCGTGCCTTCGCCTCCTCCACTTCCACCACCTCTCCCAGTTCCGGTTAAGCTGGTTACTTCGGTTCCTTTTCGTTGGGAAGAGACGCCTGGAAAGCCACTCCCAACTTCTGCAAATGACCCACCTCAGCTTCCAAATCCACCATTGGAAACTGCTACGACTCCTTCATTACCACCTCCGGTTCCAGTTCCGGCTAAGCTGGTCACATCGGTTCCTTTTGGTTGGGAAGAGACGCCTGGAAAGCCCCTTTCTTTCTCAAATGACCCACCTCAGCTTCCAAATCCACCATTGGACACTGCTACGGCTCCATCATTACCACCTCCCATTTCCGTTCCAGTTAAGCTGGTTACTTCGGTTCCGTTTGATTGGGAAGAAACTCCAGGACAACCATACCCTTGCTTTGTTGATCCCAACCCACCTGAGTCGTTGGATCAACCGTTGCCACCGCCTCCTATGTATGGTGAGGTTGACACCAGCAGCGATATTTTTGATGACGCAAGCAGTGATTCTTTCAGTTCTGTGCCGTCTCTATTAACAGCAAACCGCTCGGTTCCAATATCCGGTGCTCTTGCAGTAGATGAATTTGATGACAACATGAATAAAAAGACGAGCTCAACGCCATCATCACCATCTTATGAATCTGATGACAGTACGTGTAGTTACATGACGGGAGCTTCCAGCCTTGTGGGAGCTTCATTCTTGGAAAAGCTCTTTCCACGTCTTCTTCCACCGGAGAAGGTCAAAGCTGCTGATTCTAAGGATATTCAGGCTTCTACTCATCCGTTAAATAAAGAAGTGAAGCTTACTACAGATTCTGACAGCATGAACATTGGATATCCTGTGAGGATGCCGCAAACACTCGGGGAGCTGATAATGATGAGCCGAAGACGAAGCTATATGAGAAGAGCTGTTGAAATGAGAAAGCAGAATCCTAATAAGGTAACACTCTCAAATATATTTTCTCTTACTCTATTCCAAAGCCAAATACACCGTAACAATATATCACACTCATACCTAAATTCAATTGATTTTGAAATCTTGACACCTGGCTGTAAACTAGCAGGAATTTACAAAGAATGGAGCTGACAATTGCTGCCTCTTTGTGCCGGGCATCAGAATGATTGAAGGACTTGAGTGGAAAAAGTACCAACCAAGGTTGAAGCTCATTTAGAAGAAAACTCATAAAGATCCACACAATTTGCATCCCAAAAACAGCAAATTTCAGAAGTCGTTTTCTCTTTTTATAGATAAGAAACTTTTATATGCAGTATTGTAAAAATAGATGCGAGATTGAATGCCAGACTCTTTCAGCTGCCGAAAAGGGAACTCATATCTTCTATTTCTTTCTTCTCTTCCAAAGGTCTAACAGCTTGGTAAACGATGTTTAACTATAGATAACAACACTGCACTAACCCAAAATCTGGTTCGGCTTCAAGATGTAGATGATTCAGTGAGCTGTCTGATCCGTCCCATAATAACTGGGATATCTTCATCTGCTAAAGCAGTAAAACAGCACCTGAACCAACCTGGTTCTATACAATAACAGGCTGTACCTGGAGTAGCATTAATCTTAGCAATAGTCAATAGTTTCTCAAATAACTCGAGTTCTCCTTTCTCACTGTAAGATGTCAATAAACTGCTCATGTCAACCCAACAATACAACCCGCCACCACTCTCAGCACAAGGAATTCTTAATTGTTTCAAACCTTCCACAAACCGCATATGCTTTTCCCGGATCCTTTGCCTATGCGCCGTCATGTATTCCTCAATAAATCTTACATCCGATAGCAGAGAGATAAGTATCCTTTGGATTGGAACTGGCACAGATGAAAATCTCATTAGCTTTGTAGCGGCATTTACTACATCTTCATGAAAGGAATAGATGACTCCAGCTCTAAAACCAGGAATTGAAAGGTCTTTTGACAAACCATAGATGATATGAACCCTACTCTTATCAAATTCAGACGAGTCAGCGATCTCTGCCATGCTAACAAATTCTTTGTCCCCATAAACAGAACCAGCAAATATTTCATCAGAAATAACATGAATGTTTTTCTCTTGAGCAAATCTCAAGATATCATGAAGTGTCTCCCTTGATAATATGTTTCCAACAGGATTTGATGGGTTTGAAAAGAGGATGCCAGAAACTTTACTTCCTCGTTTTCTAGCTTGATTCAAAGCTTGTTCCAGCGCAGAGACAGTTACAGTGAAATTGTCGGAGCTACGGCAGTGTACGGGTATAAGCTCCACCCCTGTACGAAATTTAATGTCCCTGTCAAAGCTGCATATTCAGTTTCGTTAGTACATCACATGGAAAGAGAAGACTGGTGCAAAAGTCAAACGATTTCACCAGATAAATGGATAAGGGTATGCTAAAATTACCCTGGATAATATGGCGACGGAATGAGAAGAGCGTTTCCATGATCAGCTAAACAGAAGGCCAATACTTCGATAGCAGGAGTTCCACCAGCTGTTATCACCATTTTTGAGGGGTCAAATGACACATTACCTCCCATTATTCGTGACATGAAATCAGCTAAAGCCTGACAGTTCCGGAAAAAGAAATGAAAAATAAGTAGAAGAAATTTGATTTCCTTCGATACAATGGCGTGACAACAAACGCCATCAAGCAAGGCCAAATACAAGTCAGAGAGATATTTGGAATGGAATAGAGCTCTACGAAAACTTCGGATCTCTAACCAACTTTTCTTTGATCCTAGACGAAGAACGGATATCAATCAAACAAATTCTGATACAGTTTTGCAGACAAATTCTTAAAAAGTTCGAAAATTTGAAGAAGAACGCGAGAAGGCTGTGTGTTTTACACTTACCACTCTGAGTTCAAGTAATCCTTCAAAAGGTTTATACATGGCGAGACTACTTATATCGAATTCACCATTATCAGATTGCATCAACGACTCCACCAAATTCTCAGACATCCATCTCTGAAGCAAGTCAAAGCACAGCTACAAAACTCCGAAAAGCAATCCTCATGAATCAGTTTCTATAAACAATCACAAAAAGAGAGAAAAACATCTAAAAATTTTCAAACTCACTGAACTCTCAGCCAATCCAAGCTGAATAATCCCATCTGGGTTGCTAATCCGATCGTACGGATCCGTCTTGACTCTCTCTAAGCCAATGTAATAAGGCGAGTCGGAAGGCTTCGCTAGAGGAGCCGCTCGAGAGGAGACTCGAACCCGTCCGATGGAGTTTCCACGAAAAAATAAATTGTGTGACGACGTCCTTGGTAATTCCGTCGCGTCGTCGAAGGAAGGAGAGTCGGGAGGAGAACGACGTCGTCTGAGGTAAAGCTGGAGAAAGTAGAAAAGACAACAAGGAATGAGAGAGCCGACGAAGAGACCACCACGGCCTTGAACTACGCCACGGAGAGGTACTATAAGCCTCATCGTGACTGCTCCGTCGCGATAGTTTGCTGCTCCGCCGTGAAAAGAGAGATTCGAGCCGTTCGTTGAGAGTAACCAAAAGTGTTGAGAGAGAGAGAAGACAAATGTGTGGCAAAGTGTTGAATAAATACAAAAGTTTTGAGATAATTGGTAAATTATATTTGAATATGGGATTATAATGTACAATGCATCTATAAACATAATGCCCTTGGCATTTTTCGTTTTATTTTTGTCCTAAATGGGTAGAAAAGAGTAGGCAGCAAAGACAAAAATATCTCTAGCGAATATTTGGAAAAAGGCCGGACCACGCTGAAAATGTCCGTAGGCAATGTCTATTTTTAGGCGGGATAAGTAGAAAACGTCTATTCTCTACGACTGATAAATATGGTAATAGATGATTTTTTATTTTAATTATGTATAATGACATCTTTAATCTTGAAATTATGCCATATGTCACCAATGTGAGAGTGAGTGCTACATTTGGTGGAAATCAATTCAGTTTCTGGAAATGTTTGGCTCATAAGATGTAAGTGTTGGTTAAGTAGTGTTGAGTTATGGCCGAAAATGTGAAATGATTTAAGTTGTAGGTTGTTTGCTTTGTTGTGTGGGTGGTTCCTTTTGTTGTTTCGTAATGTACGGGTAAACGGTAGTTGTAATATTGTGAATGTGGTAATGGGTAATATTTTTTAGGGAAAATTATGTATAATGCTATGTTTAATCTTGAAATTATGACACATGTCGCCAATGTGAGAATGAGTGCTTTATTTGGTGGAGATCAATTCAGTTTCTAGAAATATTTGGCTCATAAGATGTGTTTGGTAATGAAGGCAAAAATAGTAGTTTGTGATATGGTGTGGTACGTAATTGGACATGTTTCCAGGACGTCTAGAGTAGACAATATATGGGATGTATTATATGCATTGATATAGTTTGTGATGCAGATTGATTGGATGTCATAAGCATGGTAGGAGTCTAAGAAATGTAGGGTAAAAATTAGAATTAAATAAGAGGATGCAAAGAATGAGGTAGTAGAACAAATTGGATGTTTTTCCAGGACAAGTGCGTGGAGACGTCTAGAATAGACAAGAAAAGGATAAAATCGTCTTTCTACATTATGAAAGAGGGCTAAAAAACAAGAGAAATAAAAATAGACATTTAGCATAATTTTGGAAAAAATAGGCACTAGACGCAATTAATTCTTTGAATATTAGAAATTTGTCTCTGTCTTGAGAATTAGCTAAATTGCCCTTTAATATTGGTGAAACTACTGAAAGATCCTCAAAGGTTTTAAAAACAACAATCAAACCCCTAACTAGTAACTACATCCAAAATTTAGACCTCATTGAACGCATTCAAAGCAGTTTATAACCATTACATATTTCTGTCCAATACAAGGTTTCCAAATGAATCCATAATCAAATTCCCCAAAATAGAAAGAAAATGATCAGATAATGAGAAAAGATGATAATCTTTCCTTTGGAAATCTCAGTTCTCATAAAAACAGAAGTATCAGACCGCCTGATCGGGGCTAGCTGCTGCTATGCCAACCTTTAGTGCAAGGTGGTATTTCCATGAATTCGTCGAATTCCTTCATGTGAACGTCGCAGCATTTCCACTGCACAAAGAGAACATTGATATTCAATAGAATTTTTAACAGAATTGCTAATGAAAAGAGTCATAAAGAAAGGCTTTAACGTACCCCTTTCAGTCTGTCATGGAAGACAGGAGGACCTGGATGATAGCTACATGCAGTCTCGTGATTATCTCTCTCTCTAAATGTCTTGTCACATCCTTTGTTTTTGCATTGTTGTGGTTGATTAATGTCTATAACAGGTTTGCTAATAGGTGGTGGTGCTAAAGATTCAATCTTTTCTTCTTGTGCTTGAATGGGTGTGTTTAGGGTCTGTACATTGGGTTGGGAGCCTGCGTGGTAAGGACACCACGTTAGAGAGAAATTTTTTGGATTCATTAATGTAACGACGAGAGATTAAACCAGAGAGACTGAGGATATTAACCATGGTCTGAGCAGAAGAAGCCTTGGCGGCATCTGGAGCAAGAGTCTTTTGCTGGTGCATTGGCATTGGGAGATGAAGTAGGAACCGTGACAGGAGGTTTTGGAGCCGGTTTGGCCAGAACTGGTTTCTCAGTTGTGTGTTTACCTGTTTTACATCTTTATTGCAAGAAACGAAAAAAATAGAAGTATTAGTGTTTTCAGTAAACCACAACACACATTAATGAGGAGATATTATTACCCTGGAATTTCCAGAAACAAACTGAAATCATGACTTCTTTGTTTGCAGCAGCTCCACTCTTTCATTCCATCATGAAAAAATGGCTACAAGTTTAAACATTTTCTAGCTTTAATTCTCTAGAGCAGATGAGCGTGAAGCAAAGAAATGACATAAACATAAACAGTATATGAAGAAAAAGTTGACTTACACCCTGCTTGAACAAAGAACCAGTAGTCAGTGAAATGCCAAACGAAGCCACACCGGCAAAAAAAAATCGTATATGAGAATGAATATTGTAAAGATAAATCAAAATTTCAAAGCAATAGACCAAAACAAAAGAACACCCAATGTTAAAGGAGATTGATTCGAAGCCTTGAATACGCAGCAAAAGCATTGTTCAGTTTAAGCTACTAAACCAAGCCAAAAGATGCATTCAATAGTTGTTTCCTTCTTATATACAAGACTGTTCTATTTTACACAATTATACACTTGTTTCCTTGCATCAATTGTTTTATATACACTTCCATGGAAAGTCTAACGAGCTCACTGAGTTCACCAAAAATCAAAAATTGCAAGCAGAAAAATGAGTTTAAACTTGACAATAAGAGAATCAAAAGCTGTCTTCAAGGCTTATTATACTTACTTACACCTTACATATGACACCTATATGTAATCAGCTAATCAAAAACTAATTGACCACAAACAAGCATATCATTTTCTCAAAATCCAAAACATCAAAGTCAAATTCGCAACCGAAATCGTGAAAAAAATCCAATTCGTCTTTTAATTAAAGAGGATGAAGAAGAGAAAGACGCACCGAAGCATGAAACCTACAAGAACCTTCAGGATTGTCGTCATCAGTGAACATGGCGTTGCAGCCAATACGTTGGCACCGAAGCTTCGTTGCAGATCTCACTTCCATTCTCCCCCTCTCTTTCTCTTCTGAAATTGTGAAGAACTCGGAACGAAATTTCTCAGTCGACGATTGTTAAATCGACCGAACAAATACTCAAGGGGCTTTTTCGTCTTTTTACATTTATCTTGACTTTTGACTAGTGAAATCAACGAAGCGACCCAAAATCTTATACATTCTTAACTATTCACTTCCATAACTTTTGGTTTATTTTTACATATTAAACAAATTATTTTAATCTGTCGGTCAGTGAAATATCGTAAGCCACTTTGATTGACGATACAAAGAAAATAATGGAGCATCGAAAGGTGAGAGGGAACGGCATAGACATCCACGTGGCAATCCAAGGTCCCTCCGATGGTCCTATGGTCCTTCTCCTTCATGGATTCCCTGAGCTCTGGTACTCTTGGCGTCACCAGATTCCTGGACTTGCCGCTGGTGGCTACCGCGCCGTGGCTCCTGACCTACGTGGTTATGGTGACTCTGACGCTCCACCTGAGATTTCTTCTTACACATGCTTCCATATCGTAGGTGACCTAGTCGCCATCATAACAGCTTTAACTGAGAAGGAGGAGAAGGTTTTTGTGGTTGGACACGATTGGGGAGCTCTCATGTCTTGGTATCTCTGTCTTTTCCGACCAGATAAAGTCAAAGCTTTAGTCAACCTTGGTGTTCCTTTCTCTTTTGGTCCCAAAGATCCTTCATTGAAACCTCTTGATGTCTTACGTGCTTACTACGGTGATGATTTCTACATGTGCAGGTTTCAGGTTTGTTCTTTACTCAACTAAGGTATATTTCTTCTGTTTTTGATCTCAGTCAGTCTCCTAACATTGTTTGAATTGTGTAGGAAGATGGAGAGATAGAAGCTGAGATTGCAAAGGTTGGGACAGAGAGAGTAATGAAGAGGATACTCACTTACAGGGAGCTTAGACCACTTATTATACCTAAAGACAAAAGCTTTTGGGGTTCTAAAGACCAATCCATTCCTTTACCATCTTGGCTATGTGAGGAAGATGTTGCTTATTACGTCAATAAGTTTGAAGACAAAGGCTTCTCTGGTGGAATCAATTTCTTCCGTAATTTCAACCGGTAAGTTTTTATTGTAATTAATCATGTTGTGAATTTGGATGAATGGGGAGGTGTGTAACTGCAGGAACAATGAGCTATTGGTTCCATGGATAGGAAGAAGAATTGAAGTACCTACAAAGTTTGTGATAGGGGAGCTAGATATGGTTAACTTCATGCCTGGTGCTAAGGAATATATACACAGTCCTAAGTTTAAGGAAGATGTGCCTTTGCTTGAAGAGCCTGTTGTGGTTATGGAGGGAGCTGCTCATTTCATTAACCAAGAGAAGCCTCAAGAGATACTCCAACTTATCCTTGACTTCATTTCCAAATTTTAATCTTCCTTTAAACACCCTTGTAACTTCAATTTATGATAAACTAAAGTTGGACCATGTGACATTTCAAATTATTTTGCTTTATTTATGATAAACAATCTAGAAAGCTTCATTTTTCAACCTCAAATACATTTGAATAAATAGAGTATTTGAAAATAATGTATTTATTTTTGATACAAAGAGATGGGATTCAAGAACGTATTGGACCAATAATATCGTTACACCAAATGAACAAGCTACAAGTCAGCTTGAAATACATAGAAGTAGTGAACACTAAATATATATATACGAGACTACAATAAGAAAATAGAAAAAGCAAGTCGTGGTTCTGATCTGGTCAGTTCTAAATATGTTTTTCGTTTAGCCGTCTGGTTGAGTTTATCGGATCAAAATCTGTTTTTTCTTTCTTAAATCTTCAGTCTCTAATGTACAAAAGAGAGGTCACTTGGTTCTGTTATGTACTTCTATCATCGACGCTTTCTCCTGCAAACTCTACAAACAACACTCTTAAGTCACATGTTATGTTAACTTGCACATAATGCGAATACGGAAAACTAAAAAGATTAGGGAATGACCTCGTTCTGGGAACTGTTCTCAGAAGGAAACCATCGAAGGAGAGCACCGAGGTTCATTGCACTCCGTATTAACTTGAACAACAATGGAGTCGTTACCTGTAACAGTTACCATTTCACGTTTAAATAGGCTTTGAACAATATATATTATTTCATGAATGTTATCTTGTTTGAATGTTGAAGTAACTTACGAGACTCAGAGCTCTTGTGCCCAGAAGAAGTAAATACATTTTCCCCTACATTTTCATTTGTTTCAAACCCAAAGTCAGAGTTTAGTAAGACAAAAATGGTAAAGAATGTTCTATCACAGGAGGAAAAAGGTGTTACCTCGATAACGTGTAGGTTTGATGCTCGGCGTAGAAGAACAAAGGCAAACTCTCCAATTTGAGCAAGCAGTACCTCGACCTATTTATAATATTTCTGACAAGAAATTTACGTAAATGGTGGATGATGGATTTCGATATTAAGAAGCTCAGAAGAGAGTAAACAACTCACGTGGAAAGATATCTTCATGTTGTACCTAAAAGCTTTAACTACAACTGCCACAATTGCTGTCTTAATAACTATAACTGGAATCACAGATGCTAGAAGGATATCCACGTGGTTCCATAGAAAATCAACATTTATGAGCATCCCGATACTAGACAGAAAGAGAGCAGCAAACAAATTACGAATTGGTTCCATCTACATCACAGAAGGAGAATCCAAAACTGTCAATGAACTGACCTCGAGATTTCATTTTGTACCAAGTACTGAGTACTGAAGATAAATAAACGACCCGTGTTTCAAATCAGTACCTGTTCTAGTGTATGTTGAGCAAACTTGGTCGTCGACAACATAACACCAGCCACAAATGATCCCAGCTCAAGACTAAGACCCAGCTAGTCCCTGCACTGAAGAAGTCTTGCAAAGGAACCAACACTTAAGTTCAGAATTGGGAAATTAATTCGATATGCTTATTATATACTTGAATATTTCAGTGTCTATAGTAATCAGCATTGTTTACTTCAGTAGCCTATCATTAAAATACAAACTTACGTAACATTTTCTCAGATTTTTTAAACGCTAAAAGGGATCAGAAAACTATGCATAAAAGAAATGATAAAATATACTTACCCATGCCGATAGTAAGCAGAACGCCATAGCAGCTAATTGGTAAAGTTCATTTGTCTGCATTTTATAGTGAGAGAACATTGGCAATAATCAGGATGCCATTCAAAGAAAGAAAGGAAGATTCAAAGTAGTGTCTGGGAAGAACGTAGCCTAAAACTTACTTGAGATGATAACTGAATCATTAGCTTTCATAAAGCGGGGTACAAACGACCACGTTAACAGAGATGCCACAGTCAGATATATGGACAATATCAGAAGCCTAAATTAGGAAATAAAATGTTTACGTCAAGTACGGTAATGAGGAAAAATAAGAGGTTCATGAAATAAGTTCTTCCTACGGAATCACTTACAGTTTTCCCATTGATATAATTCCTTGTAGTAAACCACTGTTACCACCCAGAACTGGAAGCAAGGCGAATAGTATACCAACAACACAGTCCTGAACATCCAGATTAACGATGAAAATAGCTAAAGGAAACAAAAACGTCATATAACGAATTATTCAATATGTAGAGTGTTATGAGTGAAACCTGAAAGAAAAGAATCCCTATCGTAACTTGACCATGAAGAGAACTTGTACTATTCCGTTCTACCAGAAACTTTACCACCTGGTCAAATTGACATTTGGATTAAAACAGAAACTTCGAGATGAAATGGGAAAAAGAAGTAGCTTTGTAATAAACTCGAAAAAGTACCACTGCGGTTGATGGCATAGATAAGAATGCACCTACGAAGATACCCTCCGACAACCTTGCTCCACACAACTGCAAATGTCAACCAGATATAAATTTTGGAAGTAACTTTCAGATTGCCACTACATGCCCCAGAATATACTGCATTGTTCCATACCAAGGCAGTTACTCCACACAAAAACATAAGTAAGACAATTTGAAGGAGGCCTCCAAGAATAGCAACAGGGCCAACAACTTTCAGCTGCAGCATTAACACAAGAACAAAAGATGAGTGAAATTGCATATACCACATAAAATTTTATTCAAGTTCAGTCAACAGACATTAAATGTCTACCTTGGTCATTGAGAATTCCAAGCCCAAAGCGAAAAGAAGGAAAACGACTGCACAGCAGTTTCAATCTGCCATACCATCAGAAGAAGAAATAAGTTTGAATATCAGAATATTGTCTCAAAATGAATGACTGAATAAGTTGACTTTATGAATGTGGGGCTCCACCTCATGCTTTCATTAATACCCCTAGTTATGGCTTGAACTCAAACTACAAGAACAAATTTAAGTCTGTCTTTCTCTAAACATAATCTTAAGGCGCATCCAGCATCGATATGCTCAGCCAAGCAGCAAGATTTTTATCGAAGAATACTTTACATCCCTGATGGACAGAAGGCGGAGACAAAAGAAACCATAATCTATAAAGAGTTGGCATGCTATGGAGAGTCACCAACTATCCGATTGCTATACAGTAGAGGAATTCTATATAGACCAAACTTAATTGTAAAAGCACAAAATGAGAGCTTGAAAAATAGATAACTGTGAGACAACAACCCTGAAACTAAAGTGACTAATATGTTTTCCATGTTTTATCATACCTGAACCATTTCACTGATGAATTTCAGTCCCCCTGGCGCAATGATCGACCCAGCAAGAAGATATCCGACAATGACCTAATGCACATAAAGATAGTATAACATAACATTCAAATGGTACTTAACCACAATCTGAAGAGAGGAACTTAAGAAAACTTACTCTCAGAAAATTGTCAATTAAAAGGGTAAAAAATCGTAGGCTAAACATATGCTTTTATAGAACTATGAAAGCCAAACCTGATACGAGAAAAGGAAAATTAGAAGATAAAAGGAAAAGGATTAGAATCTCTTTTTGAGCATATTAAAAAAGCGCACAAGGGAAAAACTCTCCCTGCGTTTCATCCGGAGAGCATTAGGGTTAGATTGATAGCTAAAGAGATAATTGATGCCTTGCAGAGAGGTTTGAGTCATAAACGTGTGTGGAGTGACTTAGGGTATGCTTCTATCAAATGGTCTAAAGAAGATCAGGTTCTTGATGACAAATGGATTCAACAAAGCAGGAAGAAAGATTTACAAGCAGCAAGCTCTCACCTTGAAGGGATTAATTGGGAGATCCTTGTTGTTAATGAGCCTATGGTTAATGCGTTTTGCTTGCCTGCTGGAAAGATTGTGGTGTTCACTGGGCTGCTTAAGCATTTCAAATCAGATGCTGAAGTAGCTACTGTGATCGGGCATGGGTACAAAACCTTTGATAGGTCTCACTTGAAAATGTAGTATGTTATGTGAGGCTGCTTGTTTATCCGAAAATGATATGGACAGTTGCTACTGGCGCAAAAGCATGGTTTTATCTGATTGTTTTATTGTTATGTTTATCCGGTTAGGTTGGTCATGTGGTGGCCCGACATGCAGCTGAGGGAATAACAATAATGTTTGCCCTTTCCTCCAGAAAGTACTTCTTCGTCCTCTCTTCCTCCCAACACCATAAAATCTCTTTTACTGTCAATCTTTTTTTTCAAGGAAACTTAGCTGTTTTGGGAGGTTGTTGGGTTCATTTTCACATTTCTTTAGCAAATTATCCGGAACAATAGTTATTAAATTTGGATACATTGTAAATCATCTAGTCAATTATTAGAAGTTTTTGGTGTAGTTAGGGATGGTAGGAGAACAAGAAGGTATTGTCAATTACTTTATAACATTCTTCTGCAATTTAGGAACAATTGGTTAGAATTTATATAAATGTAACAAACGAAAATTTTGGTGGGTAATGTTAGGAGAAATGAATAAGAAAATTAAAACATGTATGTGAGTATAAAGAAGAAAATCTAGTCCTAATGCATTGAAATCCCCCATGTGTCTGTGTTTGGTGTTACATTCCAGGATGGAGATAGAAGCGGATTACATCGGTTTGCTATTGCTTGCATCAGCAGGATACGACCCAAGAGAAGCTCCTAAATTCTATGAGAAGCTGGGGAAGCTCGGAGGAGAGGCATCACTTGGGGATTATCTATCAACACATCCTTCTGGAAAGAAAAGGTCACAGCTTTTGGCTCAAGCCAATGTGATGGAAGAAGCATTAATGATCTATAGAGAAGTTGAATCAGGGCGTGGTGGTATTGAAGGTTCTCTTTAGCCCTCCAGTCATCATCCCGAGCTTCTTGCATTATTTACTCTCCCACCTATCCTTTAATGTTATAGAGAAATTGTCATTAGCAAAATAACACAACTCAAATGTTTATCAATTATTTACGATTTTGTTGAAAATAATTAATGTTGCATGTTATATGTTGGTATATCTATATTGTTACTTATTGATGCAACAGACTGATTCAGATTGAGACCTGTATTTGAATATTTTTGGTCTAAATCAAACATTTTTGACATAGAGAGAGATTAGCAGAACTCGGAATTTAAGGAAAAAATTGCAAATATCAAAAACATCTCGATGAGGAAGTCAGATGGTTCGAATTTAATTCTAAGATGATGTTTAAGGTTTTTAAATCTAGATTAACGAATCATTTAATTTTTAATTTTTTCAACTAAAAATATCATTATATCTGTTATTTTTTTTCAACAATTAGATCGATAAGATTCAATCTATAGTAAAATTCACACCTTAAAATCTTTTTTTTCTTTTATTGTATCAGAGAGATCAAACTCCGGTGCCTGAAAATTTGTAAAGTTACCGCTACCACTAAACCACCTACATTATTTATGTTGCTTAAAGTTTGATTTTCTAAATAATACACCTAAATTAAGACAGTCATCAATTCTTAATCATTTTATCTTTCTTCTTTACTTTATATCTAAACGTTAGATAATCCAATATATAAATTTTTTTTGTATTCTTATTATTTTACACTTCTGTTAGAAATTTTAGTTTGACTTCAAAATTTTTACCTGAGTTTCAATCTATGTGGTTTCTATTCAATTCACATTATTTACAGTTATGTTAAAATCTATCTGGAAAATTATATCTAAATTATATAAACATATCACCGAAAATATTGTGAAAACTCGATTATAGAAATTGAATTCTCATAAAAATTGATAACAAAAAAAAAATATAAACCAGCCCAAACTTTTTTTACACCTAAAACAAAAAATATTTTCTATAAATAAAACAAAACTTTGAAAGATTCGAAATTATTTCCCCAAGTCAAGACATCAATATACTACTACTAACCTATAACAAAACCTCAAAAATAATACTCCTATAAATGTTTATATATTTTAATGATGTTTTATGTGCTTTACCTTAGGGCACTGTATAAATATATATGTAGTATATAAACAGCAAACAGGGTAAGCCCAGAATATTATCTAATCTTTGAGACATTATTTCCAGTAAATAGCTTTTGCTGCTGCTTTTTGTCTTTCTGCTAAAGCAAAGCGTTTAAGTAAGAGAATATGTTTCCTCCTCTATTTGTATAGTTATATGGATTTACTCTGTGTTACTTAAAGTTAAAGCCTATGACTAAGCCCAATTGTTGTATAAATGTATATTACGACATCGTTTAGTTGGGAGCGTGACGGCCACAAGCTCTCGGTCCCTTTACATTATTCACATATCTTTTTTTTTCTTTTTTCTCAAACGAATCACTGTCACATATAGAGAAAAACAGTGAGAGAAAGAGAACTAGAGAGTTTCCAATGGCTACCATGGCGAGCACGTTCTGTATGAGGCTAAGTTACGCCGCTCAGATTCCATTGAAAGGAGCCACCGGAGAAGTGAGGCTGAAGAAGCAGAGGATTGTGGTGGTGAGAGCAGAAGGCGGAGGAATCAACCCGGAGATCAGAAAGAACGAAGAAAAGGTCGTTGACTCAGTCGTCGTCACGGAGCTCTCCAAAAACATAACTCCTTATTGCAGGTTTCTATCATAATTAAACTCACTTAGAAACTGAACCATGTTTCGTTCAAATCATAGTATTAAAATAAGATATTTGTATATACGCATCCATATATGTTGTGCTAATCTGTATTTGTGTTCATGTTTATAAAAATGATGGTCATGGATTTGATTTGACGTTAGGTGTTGGAGGTCAGGGACATTTCCATTGTGTGATGGGAGTCATGTGAAGCATAACAAAGCTAATGGAGATAACGTTGGTCCTCTTCTTCTCAAAAAACAGTAGTTTTCTTTTTTCTTATTGATTTTGGTTTCTCGTTTCTGTGGCTGATGTATTGATACTCGTGTGTAATAAAAATTGGCTTCAATTGATTATGTTTCATTGATATATTTGGGTTTAATTGACTCTTAAATCGACCGGTTAAGAAAAAATTCAAGTTTGGTTCGATTTGTTCCGGTTATTAACCAAAATGTGTACCCTTTCGGGTTCTCGGTGAAAATAACCGGAAAAAAAAATTGAATGAAACACTCCCTGAACACGACGACTCTTTTTCTTTCTTTCTTACTTCTTCTTCTTCTCTCTCGAAGATTCGCCAAATCCTCCTCTTACATTATAATCTAAGCTTTTCATTCGACTGTTTCCTTTGCTAATTCTACCTGTTTCTGTTGAAATCCTCCGATTGCCTCCTTCAAGCTAAGCGATGTCATGGTACCGAAGAACAAAGCTCATTTTCGATTCCTTACGACGGAATATAAATCCGAAGATTCTATCTCGATCTCATGTTTCCTCGAGAATCAATTTAACTGGGCCTTCTAATTCCTCAGTTAATTTTTCTGGGTTCTCTTCAATTTCTTCGCGTGAAGTAGGTTTAAGATCATGGACATCTCTCGGGCAAAAAACGAACAGAATCGCGTATAATCCGTTTTTAGGTTGTGCCAATAGATTCTACTACGTTGATCGTTACCAAGTCCGTCATTTTAAGCCACGAGGACCTAGACGGTGGTTTCAGAACCCTCGAACAGTAGTGACGGTGGTGGTGATTGGTTCCACTGCTTTGATCACTTTGTATTTTGGAAATTTAGAGACTGTTCCTTACACAAAGAGAACACATTTTGTTCTCTTGTCGAAACCATTGGAGAAGCGACTTGGGGAATCTCAATTTGACAAGATAAAAGAAACTTACAAGGGAAAAATTCTCCCTGCAATTCATCCGGAGAGCATTAGGGTTAGATTGATAGCTAAAGAGATAATTGATGCGTTGCAGAGAGGTTTGAGTCATGAGCGTGTGTGGAGTGACTTAGGGTATGCTTCTATGGAGAGTTCTATGGGAGGTAGTGATAGGGGAGTGAAGGAGACGGCAATGGCTCTGAGTGGTGAAGAGACGATGACTGATATCAAATGGTCTAAAGAAGATCAGGTTCTTGATGACAAATGGATTCAACAAAGCCGGAAGAAAGATTCACACGCAGCAAGCTCTCACCTTGAAGGGATTAATTGGGAGATCCTTGTGGTTAATGAGCCTATGGTTAATGCGTTTTGCTTGCCTGCTGGAAAGATTGTGGTGTTCACTGGGCTGCTTGATCATTTCAGGTCAGATGCTGAAGTTGCTACTGTGATCGGGCATGAGGTACAAAACCTTTGATAGTTCTCATTTGAAAATGTATAATGTCTATGTGAGGCTGCTTGTTTATCAGAAATTCGGTTTTTCCTGATTGTTTTGTTGTTCTGTGTATCCAATTAGGTTGGTCATGCGGTAGCTCGACATGTAGCTGAGGGAATAACAAAGAACTTATGGTTTGCAATCCTTCAACTGGTGCTCTATCAGTTTGTCATGCCCGATCTTGTGAACACAATGTCCGCTCTTTTTCTGAGGCTTCCTTTCTCCAGAAAGTACTTCTTTGTCCTCTCTTCCTCTCAACACCATAGAATCTCTTTTACTGTTAATCCTTTGTTTTTTTACTGCAATAGCTCTTTCGTTCTCAAATAACTCATGAGGTCTAGTCTACTTAGCATTGAGGGAAAGTTAGCTGTTTTGGGTGGTTTGGGGTTCATTATCACATTCTTTAGAAATGATCAGTAACATATAGTTAATAAATTTGGATACATTGTAAGAACCTAATCATCTGGTAAACTATTAAAGGTTTTGGTGTAGTTAGGAATGGTAGGAGACCAAGAAGAAATTACCAATTAGTTTACAACATTCTTCTGCAAATCAGGAACAACATCTACTTTGAATTTATATATATGTAACAAACTAATAAACTGGTGAACCATTGGGCTCAAAGAATTAATATTTTCAGAAGCTGTTGTTGTAGTTAGTATAATGGTTGGAGATATGAAGAAGAAAAATGAAAGATGTATGTGAGTATGAAGAAGAAAATCTAGTCCCAATGCATTCAGAATCCCCTTATGTGTCTGTGTTTGGTGTTACATTCCAGGATGGAGATAGAAGCGGATTACATCGGTTTGCTATTGCTTGCATCAGCAGGATACGACCCACGAGTAGCTCCTAAAGTGTATGAGAAGCTTGGGAAGCTCGGAGGAGAGGCAGCACTCGGGGAGTATCTATCAACACATCCGTCTGGAAAGAAAAGGTCACAACTTTTGGCTCAAGCCCATGTGATGGAAGAAGCACTAAAGATCTATAGAGAAGTTGAATCAGGTCGTGGTGGCATTGAAGGCTTCCTTTAGCCTTCCTTCATCCCTAGCCTCTGTACATTATTTCCTATAGAGAAATTGCAATTTGAAAATAACACAACTCAAATTTTTATCAATCACTTACGATTTTGTTGAAATCAGGTTATGTTGGTCTATTTTTATCGTTACTTATTGATTGCAACAGACTGATTCAGATTGAGACCTGAATTTGAATATATTTGGTCTAAATCAAACATTTTTGACATAGAGCGAGATTAGCCTAATGTCTAGATTAAGAGGTAAGATGGTTCGAATTTAATAAGGAGTATTGAATTCAGGATATCTATCAATTTAACAAAAGAATCCATGGAAAATATCAAATATCTATATGAAAAAAGAGTGGGCCTTTTGTAGGATTGAGCTTTAAATGTATTTGATAAATGTTGAGATAGACCGTTGAGCTGACCAATGCTATTCGCAGTAAATTCATTCAATTTGGAGTATAAGCCAAATTTTTTGACCAATGTAACAAAACAAAAATTAAACTTTTATTAAATCATTGGACTAGCTAGTAATGTTATCAGATGTTATTGATCTGTTCTTCATGTTTTTCTGTGATAGGTTTTAATTACCAAATACCAATTAAACATCAACACGGATCCACCGTTTGAACCAAAGTGTTTCAAAGAAGGTACGAATGATTCAGTCTACAAAACAGAATCTTAAAGACTTTTGTCTTAATAATACTTTATGGTCTGCTCGCAAAACTCCAAAGCAAGTAAAAAAGCTTGATGTGACTTAGTTTGTTTTCTAGGTAAACTGAGAATAAGAAAATGATAAATCAAAGAATATGTACATAGAAAATCCAATACTTGCTTAATCTCATGTTTCATACTTTACATCAAACTAACTAAGTACTGAAACAAAAACTAACTTAAAATTACAAAATTGAATTCTTAGATGATAAGTAGATGAGTAATAAATTCTCCAAAACCTAACGGTACTAATGTTGCATAGAAGTAGGAGAAAGAAGCATGAGGTCATTAATTACTCTCTCTGCCATTACCAACTACTTGTTAGTAATTGTGTACACAGAACATCGATGAAATCACCTCTCCTTTCACCTTTATTACTTCCTCTCAAGTAACCAACGATCTCTCTTGATCTCAGTTCAGCTTCAAAACAATGGCTGACAAAAACCCACTTCAAAAATTCTTTCTTTTCATCATCTTATCCATCAATCTCATATTTCTTCAAGCAGAGACTAGTCAAATCTCTAACAGGAAGACTTATGTTGTTCACATGGATAGATCTTCCATGCCTTTACCCTTCACTAATCACTTACAATGGTACTCTTCCAAGATAAACTCTGTAACGCAAAGCAAATCTCAGGAAGAAGAAGATAACAACAGAATACTCTACACTTACCAGACTGCGCTTCACGGTTTAGCTGCTCAGCTTACAGAAGAAGAAGCAGAGAAGCTTGAGGAAGAAGATGGTGTTGTTGCTGTGATTCCTGAGACAAGGTACGAGCTTCACACTACTAGAAGTCCAACGTTTCTGGGGTTAGAGAGACAAGAAAGTGAGAGAGTCACTGACCATGATGTTGTAGTTGGTGTTTTGGACACTGGGATTTGGCCTGAAAGTGAGAGCTTTAACGACACGGGAATGTCCCCTGTTCCTTCTACTTGGAGAGGAGCTTGTGAAACTGGGAAAGGGTTCTTGAAACGCCATTGCAACAGAAAAATCGTTGGTGCTAGAGTTTTCTATAAAGGTTACGAAGCTGCAACAGGGAAGATCGATGAAGAGTTGGAATTTAAATCACCGAGAGACAAAGATGGTCACGGGACACACACTGCAGGCACAGTTGCTGGCTCGCCTGTTCGAAATGCAAATCTTAATGGATTTGCTTATGGAACGGCTCGAGGAATGGCTCCACGAGCCAGAGTAGCTGCTTATAAAGTCTGTTGGGTCGGAGGATGTTTTAGTTCAGATATTTTGTCGGCGGTTGATCAAGCTGTTGCTGATGGAGTCCAAGTGCTCTCTATATCATTAGGTGGTGGGATCTCTACTTATTCTCGAGATAGTTTAGCAATAGCAACGTTTGGTGCAATGGAGATGGGAGTTTTCGTTTCTTGTTCTGCTGGTAATGGAGGTCCTGATCCGATTAGTCTCACGAATGTTTCTCCATGGATCACAACAGTTGGTGCTAGTACAATGGATAGAGATTTTCCAGCAACAGTGAAGCTAGGAACAATGAGAACATTCAAAGGAGTTTCACTTTACAAAGGCAGAACAGTTTTGTCAAGAAACAAACAGTATCCTCTGGTTTACTTAGGAAGGAATGCAAGTAGCCCTGACCCGACCTCGTTCTGTCTAGACGGGGCTCTAGACCAGCGCCATGTAGCCGGAAAGATTGTGATATGCGACCGTGGTGTTACTCCACGTGTGCAAAAGGGTCAGGTTGTGAAAAGAGCTGGAGGAATTGGGATGATTTTAACTAACACAGCAACAAATGGAGAAGAGCTTGTTGCTGATTCTCATTTGCTACCAGCAGTTGCAGTGGGAGAAAGAGAAGGTAAACTGATCAAACAATACGCAATGACGAGTAAAAAAGCTACAGCAACTCTAGAGATACTTGGAACAAGAGTTGGAATCAAACCATCACCTGTTGTAGCAGCATTCTCATCAAGAGGACCAAATTTCTTGTCTCTAGAGATCTTAAAACCGGATTTGTTGGCTCCAGGAGTGAACATTCTTGCAGCTTGGAGTGGAGACATGGCACCATCGAGTTTATCATCTGATAGAAGAAGGGTTAAGTTCAATATTCTGTCTGGAACTTCAATGTCATGTCCTCATGTGAGTGGTGTAGCTGCTCTAATCAGATCAAGGCATCCAGATTGGAGTCCTGCAGCAGTCAAATCAGCTCTTATGACAACAGCTTATGTTCATGATAACACACTTAAGCCACTTACAGATACTTCAACAGCAGCTCCTTCATCACCATATGATCATGGTGCAGGACATATAGATCCTTTAAAAGCCATAGATCCTGGTCTAGTCTACGACATTGGACCTCAGGATTACTTTGAATTCCTCTGCACTCAAGAGTTAAGTCCTGCACAGCTTAAGGTATTCACAAAACATTCAAATAGATCCTGCAAACACACACTTGCTAAGAATCCAGGAAACTTGAATTACCCAGCGATCTCAGCTGTGTTCCCAGAGAACACACGTGTTAAAGCCATGACTCTAAGAAGAACTGTGACCAATGTTGGTCCTCACATTGCAAGCTACAAGGTTTCTGTATCTCCTTTCGAAGGTGCATATGTTACTGTCCGGCCCAAAACACTCAACTTCACATCCAAACACCAGAAGCTTTCCTACACGGTTACTTTCAGGACAAAGTTGCGGTTGAAGAGGCCTGAGTTTGGTGGTCTTATGTGGAAGAGTACGACACATAAAGTTCGTAGTCCGGTTATAATCACATGGTTGCCGCCTCTGTAGACAAACAAGTGCTGTTTGAACAATTCTGATGTTTTAGTTCCACAAATAAAATTTCTCATGTAATGAGAGCTATTCTCTAGATCATTGCTTCAAAAACATACAACGAATTGTTCTTTATAAATTCAATATGTTCTTCTTTTGTCACAAAGGTAACGCTTCATAAGATGACTGCATTAAACTCAAATCAGATATACAAAACCAATGATAATTCGTCTTTTAGATTTAGCATTAAATTCATATACTCAAAAGCTTTTTCTCGTTATAAATAAAACAAGTATATGGGCCTTTAATCGGCCCAAGTAAAACAAAGCAAATTTTCACCAAATTTTACAATCAACTATAAGTTTTCATAAAAAAAAAATTGGTCTGAATCGATAAAGCCATATTCCTATCTTAAACTCAACTCGTCTCCAAATTCTCTTACTCACATATAATAGAATGGACTCAAATTTTAAATATTTTAACTTTTAGTTGGAGCATGTAATCATTAGACCAGAGAAATCTTTATACCATACATTTTCTATTTTAAAGTTGTCCTTTCAAGATAAGGTACCGACATGTAGATTTTCAAAAGGAAAAAAATATCTCAAAGTAGAAAATTCTTAAGACAGATCAATTTTTTATATATTTCAGTTTTAAACTTTAGATGTGATTTATATACATGGTTTGAAATCTTTAAGTTATATACGGTTTAAAAAGATAATAAATTTGGAATATATACCAAAGTTTCAGGTTGTTTTGTAAGAAGACAAAGATGTTAATCAATGTACTTGTCCTACAAACAAAATCCGATAAAATTAAGTATGACAAAATTTTGTAGTAAGTGGAGAGAGTGAAGAAAACTTCGAGTAGGTTCTATAAATAGAAAATTCCAAAATAGAAAGAAGGAGAAGTGTGATGCAAAAGCGATAAATCTAAAGCTGTGTGATCCTTCTTGCTGCCTCTTCGTTTCCGTTAAAGGGCTTTGGACAGTGGAGTTGCAGCTTAGAAAACTCCCATACGACCACGTGGTTTGCATGTTCTTAGATAAGTTTCTCATTTTTCCCCACTTCAATTTTATTTTCTTCTTTCTTTAAATAATACTTATGGGCCAAGTTCCCAACTAATCAGAATCTTAGGGGAATTTAAAGTTTTTGTACGCAGAGCTTTTTTAACAAAGATATTTACATTTTTCTATGTAAGTTCCAATTTAATTTGATATTTCTTAAATTTAGGTTATTTTCAAATTTGTCTTTTTGGATTGAGTATTTTGCCAAACACTTGAAAATCTAATACTTCTAAAAAAGTTGTACATATTAGAATTTTTCTTCTTAATTATTGAAAGAATCCTTACATGATTCCTTTAGACATAACTTGATTAACAAAAACAGAATCTGTCAGCATAATATATTGTGATGGATCGCCGTTTTCCTTCCTTAGTAGGAAACCAAATTAAGAATTAAAAGGCATATGGCCTTGATGAACTAAAACTAGCATAGCAATGCTACGTGTTAAATCGAGACATGTCGCTCGAGAAGTCGTAGATGATCACCATCTGTTCAACTGATAAAGACTGACTAGTGACGATTCAACTATTCCTCAACCTTTTTCTCTGACGGTTTCTCCAACTTTATGGTTTATCCCATGATTTATACATTATATTACTCGAGATTTGGAACTCTTTTTAATCTTGAGACGTCTATTGATAAGTGTGTTTTGAGAAATTAGTTTATTTGTGAAGAAGTAGATGCTTAGTTGGTTTGATCCAAATCTATTTTAGTACTAGTTGATGAGTTTAATTTGGTTAAGGGTTGTGTATTTTTCATCTAATTATTATTAACAAAAAATAGTTTATTTTAAATTTTGTTAAATCATATTTTTTTCCCAGCAATTTGATTGACAAGACCCGATATATAGTTTAAAATTTACACTAATTTTTTTTAATCTATCATATGTAATAAAGAAGATCAAAACCTTGATGTCAAGTCATTAGCTAGATCATCGTTACCACCAGAATGAAAAGAATTCGATACATATTAAATATTAATATACTAAAAATCTTATATATTGCCAAATTACTCTTAGTCTGCTAATTAAGATGATACAGCTAAAGACTCATGCACTAAGATTTGATTTCTCTCCACTACACTAGTAGATTAAAAAGAAAATTTTAGGAGTGAATTTTAGATTATGAATCGAATCTTATCGATTCAATTGTTGACAAAAAAATCTTATTTATTTAAAAGGAATGTACATTTATTTTTAAGACAACTAAATTGATGTCATTGGAAAAACATTAAAACAAAAATATTCACAATAATTAAATGCTCCAAAAGGTATAATTGTCCATAAACTATATGTTAAAATTACTCTATGATTTAGATATGAAATGTAAGATTTAATTTTAGTCCTTTTTTTAGTTTACTTTTAAATCATGATCGTTTAAAAATCAACAATTTTCCATAGTCGAGAAAAAAGTATACTCAAATACATAAAAAACAAAACATCAATTTTTTATGTTCGCTCACTACACTATATTCGTATTGTTATTTTGTCATAGAATTAAATATTATTTTAATTTTTTTTCTAATAATCAAATCTTATGCTATAATGCTAGTTAGTTAATAAAGTGTTATTTTCGGAAGCTTTGTCGGCGTATTTTTGCTTTTCTCTATCAAGTTGTCTCATGTTTCTTCTCCATCTTTCCAGATTTGTCTTGTTAGTTAGTTCTCATATTGTTGTTTGTGGTTTCGTCTTTTATGTATTTTTTATTTGTTTTGCTTTCTTTATTATCTCTGTTGAAAATCAAAAGAATAGTATAATATTTTAATATTTTTACCAAAAAAAAACTGACACTTTAGAAAATATTACCCCTTTTTTTAGGCTGTACCTAAAATATTTAAAAATATTTTTTTTTAAAAATATATAATATTTTAATTTTTTGATTTGTTTTGATTGGTCAGTTTATTTTAATTACTTAATTTGTCCGTTTGTTTTGGTAAAAAAATTTTAAAACTAATTAATTTGTTTTAATTTTAATTAATTATATTAATCTATTTATTTTGATAAGAATTTTTAATAGGTTATTTTGTTTTAATTGGTTCCTTTGTTTTGTTAAGAATCTTTAACCAATTATTTTGTTTTGATTTTAATAAATAAAGCCTAAAATATTAATATTATAGGTTTGTTTGTTTTAGCTAATTAGTTTATTTTTATTTTAATAAATTTTATTGGTCAATACAATAGAAAACACCTAAAAAGATATTGTATTGAGATATTTCTAATCTTAATCTACTATATAATAAAAAAGAGTTTCCAAGGATTCACTTTAAAGTTGATATTTATTTACAAAGAATGTTTTTAGAAATTTAATTAAAATACTAAAGTTTCGAAAATTAAAAAAAGGTTAATAAAGTAACATACTACAGAATTATCTTATGCATTTCACTATATCCTATTATTGTACATCTACATTGAATCTTTCCTACATTTCTTACATTTTCATTCGAGATTCAAATTATAAAATTTTCCATATTCAGAATTTTTAATTAAATATAATAAAATATAATTCAATATATTCCATAATATATATGAAAACATATTTTATGGTTTAGATTTTAAAAATTTAATTGTATATACATAATATAGAATATTATTTAATATTCTTACTAATATTTAATACTTTATAAAATATATTTAGTTTCAAAATCTTCATATATATAATTGTATACACTATATAATATTTGATAAAAAAAATTTGACATTAATATTACTTTAGTATATTTATATTTCTTAAAAATTATATATAACAATTATATAATTTGGTTTAATATATCAAATTGTATATTATTGAAATATGATTAACTTTAATATATATTTTTAATATATAAATATTATATATAGCAATTTTTAACTAATTAATATATATAATTACCATATATAGGCTATCGTTTTAAAAATTATAAATCTCTAATATCTATCCAATTAAATTGTTTATCAAATTTACAAAATATTTAAAAAATTAAATACAAATGAATATAGTATAAATGTATAGAAATATTCTTATTTATTTAATAACTAATATGAAGATAAAAAAGAAAAATATTAAATTTTAATAGTTTTAATCAATCCTTTAAAAATAAGATTTGAATATCTTATTTTATTTACTTTTTTTCAAGTTGTATTCTATTTTCTTATACAAACATAGAAATCCTTAATTTTTTCAACCGATTTTTAGTTTCTTAATAAAACAAAATTTTGAAATTGAAAGGAATCTATAATAATTTATTATAAGATTTAAACTTTTTCCTTAATAAAATATTTTTTGTAAAAGTATATAAAACCGAATTTAATTATCTTAAAAATTATACACTTTAAATATCGTTTCTAATTGTGTACCTTCATTCGAATATTCCTACTTTAACTTTCGAAAAATATTTACAATATTCTAAAATCTTAAAATCTCTTATATTTTTAAAACTAACCAATTTAGAATTCAAAATATAAATTTTTATAATTATTAAATTGTTTGGAGGAAATATAGAAAATTATCACTTTAAATATATACTAGCGAGTTTAATATATTTTTCGAATCAATATTAAATATACGCTAACTAACTATTTTTAACATTCACATATTCTACACAATACAACCTTAATTTTCTTCCTATAAAAGCAACTCTAATCAACCTATTTTTCTTCATATTTTGCCATTATATTTTTTTAACGATATTGTTTTTGTGGCTGCACGCTGAAATCATCCAAACAGCATGAAGAACCAATTTGACTTATTCTATACTATGAAAGACATAATGCCCATGTAGGTAACTTACATATTCATCTATATGTATTTGTTTTATTTTATTTTATTTTGTAAATGTGAAACTTAAACTCTATACCAATTATCATTCACCATTATTGTTCAATATCTCAACTTTTTTGGTAAGAGCAAACATCACAACTTCGGACCTTCATTAGCAAGTGTAAAGGTAAACAAACTTTTTTGTTATTTATTTAACTTTTTTTTTGTTTAAATACTTAAATAATCTAACAAGTTTTGTAGGCTCAGTAAATTAACTACAATGCTTAACTAGAGTTTATAAATAATATGGTCAACAACTTCAACAAGGTAACCTAAAAATTATAAATAATTTGTTATTTGTGTTTATTTGTGTTTTCAAGTGTAAATTATAAAATAATTCTTTTGTATTTAAAAGAGTTTTTATTTACTTATTTAATTTAATAAGAAATCATTTATAATATACATAAAATAATAATTAATAATTTATATATGAATTATTTAGTAAATTATGAGTAATTTTATCAATTGCCTATTTGAAGATGTCTCTTTTCAAAAATATCTTATTCACTTTGAAAATGAATCAAAGCAAAAATACTCTTTTGAAAAGGAATTTGGTTTAAGGGACATTTTTTAAATTCTCTCATTCTTTATTTTTATATCCTAATATAACAATATAATATGTATTTAAATCTTAACAATATGTTATAAAAAATTCATATTTTTAAAAATAAATTTGTTTTCATACAACATATATATACAATCATATAGTTGAAGTTATTAAAATATATATAGCAATCATACAATATAGCTATTTTTTTTTGAAATAGAATATTTCCATAATTTCTATATTATCTAATCTAATTATATTTAACTTTATATTTAACTGTAAATGAATAAAATTATATTTAGAAAATTAAATAAATTATTTAAGTACAATCTAAAATATATATATATATATATATATATAATTATCTCTTTTTAAATTTTATTATTCCACATTTATTAAAAACTCTAAATATATGTCAAATGAACGAAACTAATATTTTTTTAATTATTTATTTTGATTTTGAAATATTTCAACTTTTGCTATCAAATAAAAATATAAAATAAGTGTTCTCTCTTTAAACAAATCCCTACAAATATATAATATATATTTTGATAAATTTTCTTATATACAATTTAATATATAAAAATATATAAAACTGATTAAATTTACCATAAAAATAGATATTCTTATCATTGTTTTAAAATATAAAAAACACTTATGATTTGATAAAGATAAACTTAAAATTTTCCGTATATAAATTTAATATATACAACTTTCATTGGAAAAAAAAATATTTCATATTTTCACTATAAATATCTATAACAACATTTTATAGTTAGAAAAAAGAATACATATATATATTAAGTAAAATATTATTTATCTTTATTTAAATTTTAAAAATATTATTTGCATAAAAACCTAAATTCATAATGTATCAAAGCCTAAATTGTAAAAATGTACATGACACGAATCGAAAAATTTTATATACAAAAATCTAAAAGATAATAAGTCTAAAAACCTAAATGACACGAATTAAAAAAATTTATATATGAAAATCATAATGTATCAAAATCTAAATTCTATATAAATTTTTTTTTGAGATGTTATTGATTTTATAGATACTATTAACATTTATATAGGTACTATAAAGACAAAATATTATATAATGCATAAAAACATTAATTTACATCTATCTAAAAAATACATTTTGAATACAACACACATCATCATTATAATTAAATTTTTATAATATAAATATATATACTACGAATTTTAATGAAACCACATATCAAATTTTAAAATTTCAAGATTAAACCACATATATAAATGAAACTACATATCAAATTTCAAAATTAATATATATACTACAAATTTGTCGATGCATTCAAATATACAAATCAACACATATTATGAATAAACAAAAAAAATACTTAGTTCAAATAAGTATAAGTAAATATGTATATGCAGAAAATGTGACATCATCAAGTAGCAAGAATAAAATAGTACATATTTATATATATTGTAAAAGATATCAAATATCAAATTTTCAGTAGTTTTTTTTTTTTTTTGTCAACGGCAGATAATATGATGGGCCACAACTGACCGGCCCATTAGCCAAATTCCTGCATAATGCAGGTGGTGGGACTCGATCCCGGGTGCATATACGTCTGCCATTTAGTGGACTTACTAATTGTCACTGGACTAAAAGTCATTTACTTTCAGTAGTCTCTATATTATATTTTTCTTATTGTTATTTTTTCCAAATTCCCAAAGTAATTCTGTTCCTTTTAATTATAACTAATTAAGGATAAATTAGTTAAAAGAGACTGTTTGATCTTATAGGTCATATGGTCTGACTTCTGAAGTATCAGTTCAAGTCAAGGCAGAGATAGAAGCTTAAAAGCCTCCTAAACTGTACTTGTTTCAAAACCAAAGAAAAACTCAAAAACAGGATGCGTTTCATACAAAACCGAAGGCGTTTCCACGTGGACAACAGTTTTATACCTGAGCCCAACACGCGAATGTATTCACAAACTGACACGTGTACTCTCTTCCTCGTAAGCTCTCATGTTTCAAAGTGGAGTCTCTCTGATCTTTCTCTTGGCCCTATGTATATAAAGCGGTGCTCTCACTTCATCTAACTGAAACCGATGTTTGCAAAAATCGAAACGCTTTTTCTTCGATGACTGAAATCTTTAGAACAATCTCCACCAGAAGAGGAGACGACGTTTCGCCGACTAAATGCCGTGAACGTCGTCGACGGAGAATTGAGATGCGGAGGCAAGCGGCGATTTTTGGTGATCCTAGTTCTTCTTCTTCGTCGTCTAGGAATCGAGATCAGGCGGATATGGAAGTTTACTCTAGCTTTGATGTTCCGTTAAGGAAACAGCCTCGGAGATCGGATATTGGTGGTCTTCCGACGGATATCGGAGGCTTCTTCACTTCTCAGACTTCTAATCCGGTAAAATTGAAGGAAGAAGAAAGAGATGATGAGCCGTTGTATGGAATAGTTTCGGTTATGGGAAGATCTCGTAAAATGGAAGATGCGGTTACCGTTAAACCGAATTTGTGTCGACCGGTGATTAACCGGCAAAGACCGGTTCATTTCTTCGGTGTATACGATGGTCATGGTGGTTCTCAGGTAAGTAATGGGAAACAAAAAAGATTTCATGTTTTGTATTTCCAAGGGCTTTTGGTCATTTGATCTGATGTGTGAACAGGTGTCAACATTATGTGCCACGACGATGCACAGGTTAGTTAAGGAGGAGCTCGAGAGAAAGGAGGTGGAGGTAGAAAACGACGTCGCGGAGAAGAAATGGAGGGAAGTGATGAAACAGAGTTACAAGAGAATGGATGAGCTAGCAACGAGTACCTGCGTGTGTGGAAGTGGTGTCCCGCTCTGTAACTGTGATCCAAGGGAGGCTACAATCTCTGGCTCAACGGCGGTTACAGCCGTTCTGACTCAAGAACATATTGTAGTAGCCAACACTGGTGACTCACGTGCCGTGTTGTGTCGAAATGGAATGGCTATTCCTCTAAGTAACGACCACAAGGTTGGTTTTACGACAATCCCATGGTCCTAAAATTCTTGGTTTGGTTGTCGAGTAGAGTATGTTTTGGATCATAACAGAGGTTTAAGAACACTGTGAGTCTGTGTTTGATGTTGTTGAGTTATTATGCAGCCGGATAGACCAGATGAGCGAGCCAGGATCAAAGCAGCTGGTGGTAGAGTTTTAGTAAAGGATGGTGCTAGAGTTGAACGAATTCTAGCCACGTCAAGGGCCATTGGTACAAATCTAACCAGAGACTGAAATTTAGTTTGGTTTGTTCTCACTTTATGTGACTAAATGCAAATTGTTCTCAATGTTGTGTTACAATGTGTCATGGTGCAGGGGATAAGTATCTAAAACCAATGGTAGCTTGGGAACCAGAAGTAACATTCATGAGAAGAGAATTGGGAGATGAATGTTTAATACTAGCTTGTGATGGGCTTTGGGACGTACTCTCAAGTCAACTAGCTTGCGACATAGCTAGGTTTTGTCTCTGTGAAGAATCTCATCACTCGGGGCTTGATTTAAACAAAATGGCTCAAGAAGAAGATAGTGGAGGAGGAGAACAGAATCCTTCAAGGACTGCACTGGCTGCAACATTGCTTACGAGGTTGGCATTGGGTAGACAGAGTACTGATAATATAAGTGTCATTGTCATTGATCTCAAGAATTCCTCTCATAGATAGAACTTTGATTCGGATAAAACGTGAAAGCCAAGGAACAAAATGTTTGATATATAGCGATGAATCTCAGTTAATTTTAGGGTTTGTTGGTTATGAATTGGGGTTACCTATATATTTAACAACAGTGAATGTGAAAATAGAGAGTGGTGTAGACTTGGGCTATAAAAGGGTATTTGGTGGTTTAAGCAATAAAATGAGATTTAGCTTGAGAATATATTTTTACTCCAATTGTGTTTTGCTTTGTGTGACCATTTTAAAGTTATTGGTCATTTTATGGTGGTATGTGTATACGCCTTACCTAGTAATCAATTTAAGCTTTTGGGAAGATTGTGTGTTTAACACAAATGGGAGAAAAAAGAATTGTAATACGGAGTTTTAGGTTATGAATCGGTCAAACAAAGAGAATCAAGATTTGTCTTTGAAGTTAAAAAGCATGAGATTCACAGAATGTTCCCATATGAAATTATATTCTCAATTCGTTTTGTTCTTTTCTCTTTTCTCTTTTGGGTCATTATCGTCTCAGTTTTTGTGTCACACTTTTATTTGAATCATAATTGTTTTTTTTGTGTGTGGGCCTTGTAAATCTTCTCTATACGTTTTGAGAGACTTGTACCACACAAAAAGTGAGATTCAAGAATCTTTATATTTATTTATATATATATTGTTCTTTTTACTTCAAAATTTAATTAAAACAGATGATGAATTCAATTTCAAACTACCAAATCAGATTATCTACTTCATACAATTAACCTAAAGTAGAGAAATGTAATTATGAGGTAATTACTTACAAATTTGAAGGATTTTCCCAGATATTCTAGATGCTTTTTACACAGTCATTCTGAAATTAACAACTAAAGTAATAGATTGTTAATAAAAATATAAAGAATTACTTTTGCTGTATAATTTACTACCTAACGAGATGTAGCTAACCTAACTGTAATTTCAAACTAGAGATTCTAAGCCTGCAATTTCTTTGAATAAAGGTTCTTATTAAATTAGTTCTAATTCACTCTTACCATTTTTTACTTAATTTCTTAAAACAAATAAATATAAGAAATTAAATTTGTAAAAATTATGTAAACTTATAAAATTTTGCAGAGTTCATCTAAATCTATCTAAATCTACTAGTTATGATGATTCAGTTAATAAATATGTCATTACATTGTTTAAAACCATGACTAAAGGGTTCAAAAGTCAATCTTTATTTAGTAAAAGTTAATGTCAAGTGACAATAGAAGCTTAAGATCTACATATTCATCATTAGTCCCCAAAATCATTCGTAGCTACCTTTTATTAATATGTTTATGGTAGATAGTGGAATACAATAAGTAAATAAAAACATCTATCCTTTTCATTCATCTTTAGTAATAATTACCAAGTAAATTTTAGTTAGTTTTTTCTTAAAAGTGAAAGTGTTCGAATCTAATTGAGAATAATGATATTCGTATAACAAATTGTTCAAAATTGTTTCCCGATTTACGGAAATTAGGATTCAAGTTCAAACTTAATATGGAAAAAAAAAAGAGAAAGAAAATTGAAAAGTAAAGACAAGTAAGAACAAGAAAGATAAAAGTATATAGAAATACGGTTAATCTGGTCAATGTAATCACAATAATTTAAAGTGATTCGATTAGACAAATACAAAAATCCAAATGATATTCTCAAAATCCTTAATGAAAGTAATTTAATTATATGTTGATTAACAATAATAAATAAAAAGAACAGAGTGTCAACCGTCAAGCTTTAATTATAGTCTTTGCGTGATGCAATTAATAAAAAATATCATTAAATGTTGTGAAAAGTCATTAACTCTTCTGTGTGACCACAAACTTTTCGAAACTGCTCTTCTTCAATACCATATGTAATCGGAAAACCTTCATTTTTAAATTAGTAATTTTTCCTTTCTTTCGTTTTATGGTTCGAATTATCTATGCCGTCACGAACAATCTCGTCGCCGGCACCGGCGAGTTTCTCGTTACCTTCTTCCGTCACACCAACACCGTCTCTTCAACATGAGAGAACCACACGTATCTTTCCACCACTTGCAGCTGTTGGTTTCTCTTTCTTTATTACTGTCTCTGTCTGTTTTTGCAAATTCAAAAACAAACGCCGATCTCCGGCGGCGGTTGAGTCTTCATCTTCTCCGCCTCAGAAACCACAGCTTCGTGAGTTCTCTTATTCTTCTCTCCGTAAAGCCACCGCTGCTTTCTCGCCGGAGAATCGGTTAGGTCAAGGTGGATTTGGTTCTGTTTTCCGTGGAGTTTTAGCTCCGTCTTTCGGTGGTAATGTAGCCGTTAAAATTATGGATTCAGGATCTCTTCAAGGAGAGAGAGAGTTTGAGAACGAGCTATTTTTCGCCGGTAAGCTTGATTCCCCTCATGTAGTTTCTGTTATTGGATTCTCTCACGACGGAAATCGAAGACGACGTCGTTTGATTCTCGTTTACGAGCTTATGGAAAAGGGAAATCTCCAGGACGCGCTTCTTCACCGTAGATCCCCTGAGCTTATGGAATGGAATCGAAGATTCCTTGTTGCTATTGATATCGCTAAAGGGATTGAATATCTTCATTCTCTGAGTCCTCCTGTGATTCACGGTGATTTGAAACCTAGTAATATACTATTGGATAAACTTTTCTCTGCTAAAATCTCCGATTTCGGTCTCGCGAGGTTGAAATCAGATCAAGTTGAAGTCACAGTTGCATCAGAGACTGATGAAATTAAGTTAGAAACGGAGGATTATGGATCTGTAGTGGAAGAAGTAGAGAGTGTGGTAACTAACACTACTGGATATGATGAATCTAACTTTGGATTCACTGATCAGTCGCCGGTAAGTCTTTATAAGGCTCCTCTTTCATCGCCGGAGACGATGCAAGTACCTCTGACATCCCCAGAAACAGCTGTCTCTATTTCGCCAGACATGGCAGAGAAAGTTAGCGTCTTGGAGGTTAGTAATGGGGTGAAGAGCAAAGATTGGTGGTGTAAACAGGAAGGCAATGTTAATAGGGGGAAAGGGAAGGATTATGTGATGCAATGGATTGGTTCAGAGGTGAAGAAAGGGAGACCTAGTAGCGATTGGATTGCTGAAACCGCAGAAACAGCTAAGAAGGTTGAGAAGAAGCCGAGTAGCAAGAAACTAGAATGGTGGCTTTCAATGGATGAGGAAAAGGAGAAGAAGAAGCACCGAAGAATGGTGAGAGAGTGGTGGAAGGATGAGTACCGGAAAGAACTCGCTAAGAGAATGAAGAAGAAGAAGAAAAAGAAGAAAAGTTTGGAATCTGAGTTTTACAGTGATGATGTGAGTAGTAGTGTGGATCAAAGGCAGTGTGGGGATGAAGAATTGTATAGGAAGAAAAGAAGAGGTAGTAGGAGTAACAGTATAAGTAGTAGCATAGATTGGTGGTTAGATGGGGTAAGTGGTGAACAATGGAGAGCAAGGCGCAGAAATAGTCATGATTCAGTCAAGAGTTGTGGAGTCAGTAGCACACCGAGCATGAGAGGGACGATGTGCTATATTGCTCCTGAGTGTAGTGGTAATAACATAGATGATGTGTCTGAAAAATGTGATGTGTATAGCTATGGAGTTTTGTTGTTAGTCCTTGTTTCAGGACGGCGTCCACTGGATGTATCAGGACCCGCGTCTGAGATCATACAGCGTGCGAATCTCATGTCGTGGGCGCGAAAGCTGGCGAGAAAAGGTAAACTCGGTGATCTGGTGGATGAAAAGTTGCAGTCTTTGGACCAAGAACAAGCTATTTTGTGCATTAAGGTAGCTCTGCATTGTCTGCAGAAATCGCCAGTTTCACGGCCAACCATGAAAGAGGTTTTAGGTATGCTTACTGGAGCCATGACTCCACCGGAGTTGCCTACAGAGTTCTCACCATCACCACAATCAAGATTCCCGTTCAAGACACGAAGGAAGCAGCATCGTTAGAGCAATTGTCTCTCAACATTGCCTTTGTTACATTGTTTTAGTGTTCAAGTCGCTTAATTTATTCGCACAACGTTGTTTTATCCTCAATTCCATGTGTGTTCTATACAATATCCATATAGACGAATACGTGTTCTAATCAAGGCAGGTTTGTAGATTTTTAGTGATTGGGCCTAATAGGATGTTTTTATTGGCCGTAATGGACCAAGCTGGATAGTTGTATGGACTTTGGACTGGCCCAGTCATTACAATTGGTTTGTTGGGCTTCGTTAAATGTTTTATAATTTCAAACTTTTTCACCATTTCTTATCGACATATTTTTGGTTTTTAACAGTTCTACCATCTTTTACCGCAGGTTTGTTTGGTTTTATTTTTACGAGTAGTTCCCTGTTTTCACCTATGTATTTTACTGTAAAAAATAAACATATTACGCATTGACATTAAAACCATTAATGCAAAAGATTTCTTATATCAATATATGTAATTATAATCATATAGAAGCATGAAGGGAAATTTAGAATACAATTCATATTTTAAAATAATTATTCTTACGACGTCAGATCCACAGTCATGCATCTAATAATAGTTAGTGATAAATAATGGATACATTATACATACAACTATACCAGTTGTTGTGAAGACATCCTATACTTTCCAATCTGAAGTAATTTGTTTTTTGATATACAACGTTTTTATAGGCTATTCAACAATTATTTGGAGTATTTTATTGAATCAGATTGTGTTTAAAATTATATATATAGAGATTTTACAGGTTTTACATTGTTTAAAGTAAAACCGACATGTCTTGATGTGCATATATTCAATTTAGTTGTAGAATTATGCAAAGCTACACCAGAAGTTTGACATTTAATGTTTTGCTTTGATATCTTCTATGTCAGAGTAGATATTCAATTGAGTTTGGAATTTTAAAAAAAGATTTCAAGATTTTTGACGTTAAATTGTTAGATTTGGGATCTATAATTTGTTGATCATATAGTAAAGTGACTTTGATATAGTGGCATGTGGTAAGTTCACTGAAAGCAAGTAATTTTTTACATCCAGAAATCGAATTCCACTGTCTACTTTATGTAGGAACTTGGCTAATGAGCCAGCCTGGCACAATGTTAAAAAAAAAAATTTGTTGGCCATATATATATATATATTTAATTTTATTATTAATGTAGATTTTTTTTGGGTAGAATTATTATTAATGTTAGATTGATCACATAGATTTTGATCTTGAATAAAATTTTGAATTAAGAAGATCGTATTAAATAATATAAAGACATCGTCACCGCGTGCGTACCCTAACAATCGTATTTTGAACAATTCTTTTTCTGATACGTCTAACTAACGTATCTTCTTCTCTATTAAACTATTATTATCAATAAATCTTTTATTTTTATTATTTTTGCTCTACCTTCAACACTGCAATAATTTCCAACTTTACAACGAAGTCCCTGACCTGTTCTAAGATCAAACCCCAGATCCCAAAAGATCTGATCTTGCTGTCTCATGATAATCGTTGTCAGAAGAAGAATATAATCTTTTCAAGAGAATATATTTACTATTAATTAAAAGCTTTTTAGATATGGACGATGGTCGGGACAAAAGAAGAAGCCGGTGTACGAAGCTGAGATGTAGTACTACAGATAATAATGAAATGGAGAAGATGATGCATAGAGAAACTGAGAGACAAAGAAGACAAGAAATGGCTTCTCTTTATGCTTCTCTTCGTTCTCTTCTCCCTCTTCATTTCATTAAGGTCACTCCTCAACTCCTGAAAACCCTAATTTTGATTTCGATTCCTTTGTCACTCTTTTAGATCTATACTCGAATCTTTTTCCTTTGATTTGCTCTTCTGTATAAGAGACTATAAGCAAGGTGTTTTTACTTTCTTTTGTTCCTTAACTCTTAAACGATTATTAAGTACTAGATCTACTTTTGTTTTGTCTCGTACCCTGATAAATTCTGAGTTTCCAACTCAAAACCAATTTGTAATGAATATATTGGTTCTTCGGTCGTATATATTAAATTAGAATGATCTCAACTTCTGATGTAGAATATCAATCACATTATAACATAGCGAAATCTTTTGTTGTTTCTAGGGTAAGCGTTCAACGTCAGATCAAGTCAACGAGGCAGTGAACTACATAAAGTATCTACAGAGAAAGATTGAGAACCTGAGTTCAAGGAAAGATGAGCTCATGTTACTGTCTAGAGGAAGCTTATTGGGTAGTAGTAGTAATGATGACTTGGAAGAAGAGATTGAAATGATGAGTAGGAAGAATCATGTGGTGGTTCATCCGAGCTTAGCGGGTGTAGAAATCGTGTTTAGAAGCCGACCCTGCGTTGG
Organism: Lepidium didymum; assembly: GCA_963920545.1. Taxonomy (NCBI): domain Eukaryota; kingdom Viridiplantae; phylum Streptophyta; class Magnoliopsida; order Brassicales; family Brassicaceae; genus Lepidium; species Lepidium didymum. The sequence goes on from OY986986.1 coordinate 4,336,194, forward strand.
CCAACCGCGGCTTTCGAGTGTTCTTCAAGTGCTTAGTGAAAATGGATTCGTCGTGCTTAACTCTATCTCTTCTATTGTTGATAATAAGCTGATTTACACCATACAGGCCGAGGTAAACTTGTCTTACTATCTTACTCTTATTTGCTTCACTCTCATATAAACATCTATGATTCCAAACTTAAAATTTGATTTCTTTCTTAAGAAAGTTTTTAGATGAAAACTTTTTTTTATATGGTTTTATATGAAAACTTAAAATTAATTTCGTACAATCTGCACATGAAAAGGTTCCATTAATTTTTCGTTTGTGTTTGATTAATCATTGTGTTGTACTTATGAAAACATTGATCAAAAACATTATTTCAAATGCATATACACATATTTATAATTACATGTCAATTTAAATTGTATGCATACATCGAGATCTAGATCCATCAAGATTCTAGATTTTAATAGAAACCACATATAATCTTTCTATCTTGAGCATCAAATATACGAAAAGAAAACATCATAACTACTATAGCTGTTTATATATAACATTCATAGAACTCATGCATCTAACATGTATTACGTCAAGGTTTATATATATATAAGTTTGAAAACTCCTTCAACTTCTGGACTAAGAGTGTATAACCTCAAGGTATATATATTCCAACTGTTATAGGATATACTCATAAAGAATTATCAAACTTTATATATATATATACATTTGTTTAATTTTGGATATGGGTTAATTACTTCAAAGGTAAGGGCTTCATGACCTACATCTTTAATGGAAATATGAATCTCATTTGTACGAAAAGATGTAAAAATATATAATTGGGTACATTTGAGAGTATATATATATATATATATATAGAGAGAGAGCTTGTATATATGAAAACTTGTTTTGTTTTTATTTGTTTGCAGGTCAACGATATGGCTTTGGTTGACTTAAGAGAACTTCAAGAGAGATTAATGAGAATGAAGTAAATGGTTGTGTGTGTATAGGATTCTTTCAAGTTATCCAGAAAACGACTTATATAATTAAAAGTACGAGATCACTCTGTGTTCACAATCACATCTATGTGTTGTATCTTTATTCCATATGCATGTGATTAAGTAGCTTCTTTAGTTGTTTCATAAGCTGAGTTAGTGCTTTATGGTTATACATATGACAATGATTCTAGTTGTATATTTAGTAATAAGTCTCAAAGAATCACGAAAAAACGTTGACTATGTTACAGACCCAAAGGGTCGTATTCTAAGTTGGTAGCATTTTGCTGATTTTGATATGATCAGAAAACTGAGTATTCATAAAACCAGAACTGAGGATTCACAAAATTTTAGAATCCTAAATTATATCCATTAAAAGAAAGAATTATAATATGTAGACAAATATAAAACTCTGAGCTAGTGCTCAGAATATGCTTAAGCCGAGTATAATGAAGATTATTTTAGCTTAAACCTGCTTTTATATATTAATCTTGTAGAATAAAAACATGATTTATTTTAGTCATTAATGTGGAACAGCTAGTATTTTTCAGCTTTTTAAAAGTATATGGAATATTATAACATTGATATATTTGACCAAAGTTTATAGTATAATGATTTATACTAGGCTCCGTGCGTTACGTTACCACGTTTTTGTAGACTATATAAACGTGTGAATATTCGAAAATAGAATATGCTTATCGGTGACATTTTAATTTCACAAAGTTGAAATATACAACGATATGTTCATGATGATAAACTTTTCGAAACCAACAATTACAAAAATGTAGTAATAAATACTTTTTGTCAGATAAGATGTTTTTGAAGTCTAGGTATTTATTTCAACACAGATATGGTTGAGTAAATTTCTTATCAAAAGAAAACAACAATGATGCATTAAATTTTTAGTTTTTTTTTTTTTTGGCAGAGTTCAAAACTTCATAAATATTTTTGACCACGCTTAAACGTTTTAAGTGGTTCGAAACCTCAGATATCTATAGACCTTGCAAATTGTTCTGTATTTAAGGCATGAGATTTCCTTGATTATAAAAAATATCATTCAGATTTTCTTTCATGGTCAGAATTAATATTTTTCTCTGAAAATATATTTATTCACTTGAAAAAAAATTTGTGGACATGATCGTCGTGATTTAATATTATGATAAATTATGAATTTTTTACTTAAAACTAATTGAAAATAAATAAATTGATTCTTGAATGAGATGTATTAGATTAGAATACTACAATTTATGAGGCGAGATATGAATCACATTCTATGTGAATATATTTGTAGGTCTAGCTATAACCGATACCGGTTATGGAAATTCGTTATCTTTTTTCTCCTCGAACTAATATTCAAAGTGATCATCAAAAGAAAAAGGTGAATTAAGCAAATATCAGAAAACCGAATCGAGTAGATTTCTGTGTCCGACCACAAGTATTGTTTAACTCTTCCATTATATTAAAATCGATCCTCATTGACGGCAGCTTTCCTGTTTATTTTTATAATGATTTTTATCTGAAAATAATTAAAAGTGTTTGTATCTGAACAAGCTCACATACATTAAAATTAAACCTGACATGATGTTGGAAATAATTTAGGAGAGTGGGATCCATGAGGAAGGTAATGAGGCAGAGATATTTTAGGACAAAAGTATAGATAATGAAACAGCTGGTTTCCATGTATTAAAATGAGGATCTTTCTTGTCTCCTCCCAATTTCCCTGACCTCTCCACTCCACTCCCACACATCCTATCCAGTTAGCTGTTTCTTTAATCTCCGTTATTATATTTGTCTTCCTTGGCGGCAAGTTTAATTTCTATCATTTTAACATCAAATTTTTCATATAATTAGATTGTTCGATTCAAGAGATATTATAAATTCTGAGCCACGTTATGAGAATTTTATTTTTATTTTGATTCTCGGACTAATGGACCATATCCAATTACTCCAGTAAACTATTGAATATTCTTAAAATACCATACACAAATACGAGTCAAGAAAGATTCGAACCCTAAAACTCCTTAACTTTCTAAAGCCTCACTAAACCATTCAACCACTCTAGTGCAGACTTAACATTGATTTAGAGAGTTATGTGTATATAAAGTTAAAAATATGTTTTAAATTAATATGATGGATATTAAATGAATATAAATTATTTTCGACTAATGTATATTATGATATTATATTTAAATTAGTTATCTACAATTGCAAATAAGTTTAATCTGTATTTAAAATATGTTAAATCTTGACAAGTTTATATATTTTGTAAAATATTTTAGATTTTTACTCAACTTAATATTGAAATAAATAGTCTAATCTTTATTTTATTTAAATATTTTATAAATATAATATATTAACTAGGTTTTTTGTCAATAACAATTAGATCAACAAGACTCGATCCATAATTTAGAATTCATACTCTAAATTTTTGTTCTTAATTTACTAGTGAAGAAATCAAATCTTTGCTACAAGGATCATCTTAACCACCTATAAGATTTTTTATATTAACATTATAAATAGAGTTGAGTTGGCGAGTTTATGGGTCCCGCTCTGCAAAAAGTCCACGGGTTTTTGGCATTTTTTTATGATCCGCACCCGTCCCGTGAAAAAACCGGTTTTTAACCCGAAATTTGAATCCGCCCCGCAATAATCTGTGAGGTCCGCGGCCTACCCGCAAAAAAAGAAAAAAATATAAAAAATCTGCCAAAAAACCCGCAAAACCCGCTAACACCTGCGGGGCCCGCATTAAATTTCAAATATCATGTTTTTTTTTTATTTCAAATGTCACGATGTTCACATACTTGTAATTCAAACGTCATGTTGTTTTCAAAAAACAGCACGAATTTTTTTTGCGGGTACCAGCAGGACCCGCAGACCAAACCCGCAAAACTCAGAAAAAATCTGAACCCGCCCCGCGGAACCGCATAAAAAACAGGCTCCAATTCCTAAATCCAAGCCCGTCCCACACAACCCAAAACCCATATAACCGACTGACTGCAGACCCATTTCTCACCTCTAATTATAAGTAGCCTAAACAATGCTTTAGTTTAGTTTGTGTGAGTTCATTTACTTAATTAATAATATAGATTTTAACTAGTTAGGTCCACCCCACTTCACACAACCTATCTATTTATAATTTATCTCAATGATTAAATTTATCTTGACGGCAGTTTTACTGTTCATTATTATAATATTTTGATCTTAAAAAACTGTAAAATTACTTTTCAATTATTATATCATCAAATTAATTAAATTTATATTCATATTTAGAATGAAAACGAGTATAGACAGAGCCATAATATACAAAAAAACAAAAAAACAAAAAAACATTAGACTAAGTGTACAATCAAATTTTGTAAGTTTAAAGAATATAATGACAGTACATAAATTCTCATTTTTAGACTGCAATAAAAAAAAGTTTGTTTATAAATCAACCACGTCTTTGACTGTGACCGTCCGTCCATACTATAAACATGGTCATAAATCTATACATGTTGTTTCGAATGAGATTGTTATTTGAGCACATATATAGATTTTCGGGTTTGATACAAGATTTTATTTTTTTATCCACAACTGAAAATCCAGATATTATTATTAATTTTTTATTATTAAATATCATTTTAGTTATCTAGAAACTGGTATAATATGTTGTAATTCACAATAATAATTGTGAATATAGAAACTCGTATTATTTATAGTATATTATATATAGTGTATCTCTGTTATCGATTTCAGCTCAATCAATTTGCTGGAGTTTTGATTTGAGATAGAGAAAGAGAAAAAAGAAATCCGCAAAGAAACAAAGTAAGAACATAATATTTATAGAGTTTCCCTTTAAATCGGGTACATCTCTCTTCGGTATTGACATCTCTTTTGATGTTACAGGTACAACAATGGCTTTCAATCAGAGACTAATCTGATCAGAGGATGAAGAAGACTTATATAGAGCCATTCTGTTAAGTTTGTTAAAACAAACTTAACCAACACAATACTGGACCATATGCGAACAAGCCCAAGAAGAACAAGCTCGGCGTCTCCTTCTCGACACTTGATGGGCCAACACAATTCATCAGCTCAGCCCATTAGTCTAAAACACCTTTGTCACTCACAATTCTCCACCTTTGTCACTTCATTTGTCTGAAACACCAAACCCTAGCTGCTAAGGATTTCTCTATGAACCTCAATCACTCTCACCGGAGTTCTTACACCTTTGTCACCGTGAAAGCTTCCCTTTTGTGATCTCAAAACCATGAGAAAACACCATGATTATATCTCATTATCTCTTCTTACGAAAAAGCTAAAGAACTACTAGATCTAGTAATCTTCAGGAGAAAGAAACCTTTCGACTTCTTCCTTTTCCGAAGAAATCTTCATATTTCGGTGAAGATCCTATCACAAGCAACACCAACAGCTAACATGCAAGGTACAAGTCAGCTCATTTTCATAATTACCGAGTGATTAAGCTCCTTTTTTTCTTCTCTTTCTTGTTAATCTTTTCAAATAATTAACAAACTTGCTATGTCTCTTCACATTCTTTCAGATCGAAGACAAAGCTCACCGAGATTTGACTAGATCTCGGTCATGTTCAGAGATTTGAGGCAGTCTCTGAACTTCTCACCAAGAAGAGTCTTCGTCAACATGTCGGCTGGGTTAACAGAGGTATGGATCTTTGTCACTTTCACTAGCTCTTCATCTATGACATCTCTGATCAAATTGTACTTAATTTGAACATGCTTTGTTCTTTCACTGCACATTGTGTTCTTAGCTAAGTGAATAGCACTTTGAGAATCACAAAATATTTCTACTACATTCTGCTTGAAACCCATCTCTTCATATATCCCTTTTAACCACACTGTTTCTCTGCTTGCATCTAATAGTGAAATATATTATGCTTCTGTTGTTGATAAAGCTACAACCTTGTGTAACCTTGATCTCCAACTTACTGCATTTCCACTTACTGTGAAAACAAAACCTGAAATGGATCTTCTCTTGTCTAAAACTGAAGCAAAATCTGAGTCACAAAAGCCTCTGACTTGAAAATCATCTTGCTTTGTGAATGCTAAACTGACATTAGTTGTTCCTTTTATATATTTCAATAACCATTTCACCACCGACCAATGACTTTTATTTGGTTTTGACATGTACCTGCTGACAAGACTAACTCCATAAGCAACATCAGGACGCGTGCTAATCATAGAGTACATCAAGCTGCCAACACCATTAGCATCATGTATGCCTTCCATATCCTTTGCTTGTGATTCCTCTTCTTCCTTAGTCGATTTTTGAATTCTGAAATGAGAACCTATGGGAGACTGTACAGACCTGCAGTCTTCCATATTAAAAGACTTTAAAACTTTCAACAAGTAGTTTCTTTGAGATAGAATTAGAGTGCCTTCCTTTCTGTTTATGATAATATCCACACCAAGAATTTTCCTTGCTTGCCCCAAATCCTTCATTTCAAACTCTGAATTCAAAAGCTTCTTTAACCTTTATATCTCTGTTTTACTCAAAGTTGCAATCAACATATCATATACATACAGTAATAGGTAGATCATGTTTTCTGGTTTGTTACCTTTTAAGTAAACACAAGGATCATAATCACTTTTCCTGAAACCTTGTTTAACCACAAATGAATCAAATTTGTGGTTCCACTCTCTAAGGGATTACTTCAATCCATAGAGAGATTTTCTCAGTAAACAAACCTTGTCCTCTTGACCCGCTTTTACAAACCATTCAGGTTGTTCGATGTAGATAGTTTCTTTTAAAACTCCATGAAGAAATGTTGTTTTAACACCCAATTGTTCCAACTCCAAATCAAACTTTGCCACTGGTGATAGAAGAATTCTAATAGAAAGATGTTTAACCACCGGAGCAAAAACTTCATTGTAGTCTATTCCCTTTGTCTGAGAATACCCTTTTACCACCAATCTAACTTTAAACCTCGACTTCTCAATTCTTGGAATACCTGGTTTCAACTTGAAAATCTATTTACAGCCAATAACTTTTTGATTTTTAGGTCTGTCTCTTAGATCCCAAGTGAAATTTCTCTTAAGAGAATCCATTTCTTCATTCGTTCTTCCATTCCAAAACCTTTAATATATACTTTTTTTAACTTCCTAATAGGTTCTAGGTTCTTCAAGTAGGTAGCCATCTTCACTAACTACCCTTTCTTCAATATCCTGATTTTCTGAACTCATTTGACTGTCAGTATCTGAATGAACTTCCTCATCTTCTGAATCTGATTCAACTTCAACTGTCTGATTATTATGAATATCCTTTTCCGATATTCCTCAACCTGATGACGTAATAGTTAAAGTCTTAAATTCTTGACCCAAAATCTCTTCTAAATCATCTTTGAAAGTAACTTTCTTCTGACTTTAGGTTGACCCAAAAGCTTTTGTTCCTCTGTTAACCAGATTCAATACCCTTTAGTGCCCTAACCATAGCCAATGAAAACTCCCTTAGAAGCCCTTGGACTTATCTTATCACTGATAGTATGAACGTAGGCAACACATCCAAAACCCCTTAGATGATTGTAATCCATCTTTCTGTCTGACCAAATTTCCTCTGGAATTCTAAAATTCACAGAGGATGAGGGAGACTTGTTGATTATGTACATAGCTATAGCTGCTGCCTCTGCCAAAAACTCTCCACCTAACCCTGAATTTGTCAACATGCTATTAACATTGTCCATGATAGTTCTGTTTATTCTTTCTGATATTCCATTATGTTGAGGTGTATAAGGAACTATCTTGTGTCCCTTGATTCCTGATTCCATACAATTTATCAAACTTAGCATTGCAGTACTCTAAGCCATTGTCAGTTCTAAGACACTTGATCTTCATTTCAGTCTGATTCTCCACTAAATTTTTCTATTCTACGAACATATGAAAAGCTTCATCCTTAGTCTTAAGGAAATAGATCCAAGTCTTTTTAGAGTAATCATCAATGAAACTCATATAGTATTTAGAACCTGAAATACTAGGAGTAACATTAGAAGAACCCCACATATCTGAATGAACATAGTCAAGAATCTCTTATGTTGTACTCTTTGATCTTTTAAAACTTTGCTTGTGAGATTTCCTTATAGTACATGTTTCACAAAATCCAACTTTCTATACCTCATCTTTCTTGAAATACCCCTTCTTATCTAGAATCTCCATTGATTTTTGATTCATGTGAGCTAATATTCTATGCCATTTCTCTGTTACATTAGATGAATCCTTAGTAACATTAGCTTCTGGTTTCAAAACACTACCTTGAAGAAAGTAGGCACCGTTCTGATATTTCCCTGTCAGTATTTCCTTCTTATCTTTGTAGAAGATAACTTTGAAGTCTTTACCAGCGTAGTTACATCCAACTTGTTCTAATTGACCATAGGAAATTAGATTCCTTCCCATCTCTGACATATATCTAACATCCTGTAGAATTATCTGAGAACCATCTTCTTTTACAATAGTGATGTTCCTAATACCTTTCACCACACAATATGTATCATTTCCCATTAGAACTCGATTTCCTTCCAATTCTCTAAAATTTGACAATACATCTCGGTTTAGTGTGATATGAAACGTGCATCCGGAATCCATAACCCACTTTTCTAGTGTAGCAATTAAACTACCAACATATACTGATGAACCTGGTATAACCACTGTGACATTTACAGAACCTTGACCTTTGTTGTCTGAACCTTTTCCTCTTTCAGGACAATCCCTTTTCCAATGACTTTCTGGACCACAAGTCCAACACCCTTTTCCATTAAATTTTCCTTTAGGTCTACTTTTAGATCTCCCTTTTCCTTTTGACTTTTCTGCTATTCTTGCTCTGACTTCTGTTTGATCACTTTTCTGATATGCCTCTTGAGTCAACAACAAGACTCTCTGGTGATCATTTCTGCTTGTATAACAAGCATTTCTGAATTAGATTTGACTCCATACCATAGGCTCCAGTTATAACATCGTCCATTGTTAGAGTATCCTTTGCATTTCCAAACTGAAGAGTATGAACTAGAGGATCATACTTATGTGGTTAAGCAATGTGATTGCTTGGTCTTCATCTTGAATAGTCACCTTAAGACTTGCTAGATCATTAATAAGTTTCAGAAACTTATCAAGATTTTCCTCCACAGTCTTGTCTTCCTCCATCCTATACAAAGAGAACTGTCTCTTTAAGTATACTCTGTTGTCTTTTATCTTTGTTTGGTAATCCCTTTCCAGTGCTTTCCACTGCTTGTAGGTTGTAGATTCATGCATAGCCTTAATGAATCGGATTAGTGAGACACTCTCTGAGAGTACTTCTTGTTCTCTTGTCCCTCATAAGCCACTTAGAATCCTTTTCTTTTGCTTCAACTTTAACCTCTTTACCGTCCTTTCCAGTATCTTCTTTTCCTTCAACAACTGACTCTTCATGCTATTCTTCTTCCAGAACATCTAGCAAACCTTGAATCCCAAACTGACCCAATACTCGATACTTCCACAAACCAAAATCCGCTTTTCCATCAAACTTTTCCACCTCAAACTTTCTTCGTGTCGGCTCCATAGCTTGATAGAATTTTGACTTGATTTATTACCTGCAGAATAACAAATCAAGCCTAAGTATATAACTATGCTTCTATGGTTCTTTAAACCAGATAATCCTTCTTCTTGGATATACACTTAAAAAGATTCTATAAGATATAAGAATTAATGATTAACAAGATTAATAGAAATTCAATTCCCTGATCTTGTCTTAATTGAACTTGCTAACTCATGTTATCCTTGGTTTGGTGTTTTCAGATGAACGATGATGGATCTACGAAATTCTTTGTTGCCTCCAAAGATTAGTCTCGAGATTGAGACTCTTTCCAATCTTGTTCTCTCGATTAGGTAAGAACCTTCCTTCTTCTTCTTTCAGCTGTTGAATCTTGCGCTTATGGTTGCGATTACTTAACCATGAAGCTCTGATACCATTTGTTACCGATTTCAGCTTAGTCAATTTGCTGGAGTTTCGATTTGAGATAGAGAAAAAGAAAGAAGAAATCTGCAAAGAAACACAGTAAGAAAACTAGATTTATAGAGTTTCCCTTTGAATCGGGTACATCTCTCTTCGGTATTGACACCAGAATTCACTAGCTTTTCTTTTGATGTTACAGGTACAACAATGGCTTTCAATCAGAGACTAATCCGATCAGAGGAAGAAGAAGACTTATATAGAGCCATTCTGTTAAGTTTGTTAAAACAAACTTAACCAACACAATGCTGGGCCATATGCGAACAAGCCCAAGAAGAACATGCTCGACTTCTCCTTCTCGACATTTGATGGACCAACACAATTCATCAGCTCAACCCATTAGATCCAATGAGACAAATACTAGTGACAAACACTCACAATCTCAAATATATATAATCGTGATTCGTGAATTATAAATAACAATTGCAAAAAACTACAAAAAAACATGTGTATAGCATCAGTAATACTATATCATTTAAATAAATGATACTATATAGAATTACTTATTAACAAATGGTATATTATATGTGATTTTATATCATTTATAACAAATGACATTATTATTACATCTTTTACAACCGCAAGAGACACCACGTATAATATGATGAAGATAGTTGCATCAATTGCTTAAATTGACACTAATAATTTGAGTCACCACTTTCAGGATTATTTTTATAAGTGATGTAGATAATGTTTGTATCAATTAAAACTAATGTAAAAAATAAAATAAATAACATTATATAGCTAATTTTTTGTAGTGTAAATTTCATGGCACATATAATAAAATGATGGTTTCAGATTTTTTATTTTTTTGATTGTGAACCTTGAAAGTGTTCAAATATCCCAAGTCAAAAGGCGGAGATGATAAACATTGCATATAGTAAATATATATATTTTGTTATTTCTCGGTTCAATGGACACTTTTAATTCTGAGGTAGGTTGCGAGACTTTTCTCTTCTGCTAGTTTTTGGATCAACGAGCCATGAAATCAGAGTAAATTGGGAACATGGAGAGTCATATGAAAACTTTTGTTTTCCCACACGATTGTGTTTTTGTTTCGAGAGAGTTTGAAGCCTAATACGAAAATTTTCACTCATTCACTATCTATTTTAGTTAAAACTCATAATTTCATAATCCATATTCTATGATATAATTATTTTCATTTTATATTTTAGGTCTGATTGGTAATACTGTTTGAAACGACCGTTTGAAAAAAAATGAACGGTTGAAACAAAGATCTTTTGAAAACGACCGTTTGAAAAGAGTAGTTGGCAAAAGAGGTTTCAAACGAAGATCGTTTAAAAATTAATGTTGATTGGTAACATTACAGAAGTTGAATAGTATAATGAAATAAAAATTAGTGCGTAAAACTTGATTTGAATAATTATTCTAAAAATTATGGAATAACATATAATTTAAATTTTTTAATATAAAATAAATATATAGATTACAACTATTATTTTTTAAATAATATTTGCATACTAACAAATAATTATTTTTCTAAATATAAACAAATAAATCTTCTTCTCGAACCATAATATGAATCATATATTATTTCTTAAACCATAATTATACGTAAAATACAAAAATAAACGATCGATTGTATTTACAAACGATCGTAAATAACTCTTTTTGCAAATGACCGTTTCAAATGATCATAAATAAGTCCAAACGACCTTTTCTGAAAATATCGTTTGCAAACACTCATTTATTTCATATGAAATATTATCTGGTAGTAAAATAAACATATCATCTCCAAACAAAAAATTTAACGTCACCAATCAAACCCCTTATGAAAACTTCTCAATGATAATCAAATAAGCAGAGAAAAATCAACAAAAACTCAATATTATCAATTATACAATGGAAAAAGTTATGTCACGTGTAAAAACTAGTGAAACTAGTTAAAGAAAAGAACAACTCCCAAGGCTGAATTATTTAGTAAGTCTTCTTTCTTCTTTCTTTTTCCATGATTGAAGAAGACAGGCCCAATTATTAAAGAGCTAGCAGCAAGTTCATTAACAACAAGAGAGAAACAAAAATCCTGCTGAGATCTGCCATTACTAATCTCCTCAACCAATGGATCCTTGTAATAATCCTAAAAAGAAAAGGCAACAGAGTAGAGACCAAACGAAGAAGGAGAAGAAGCTTCTTCATAGCCACATCGAACGGCAAAGAAGACAAGAAATGTCGATACTTTTTGCTTCTCTTCGTAACCATTTACCTCTCGAATACATCAAGGTTCATAATATTTTATGAGTTTACATAATATCTTATATATATATAAACTCATTGAATTCTCAAATCCTCCTCTATAACTCCATTGATGGGAGATTTTTGTTTTCTAGGGTTTTAGTGTTCACAGGTTTTTAGCTCTCTTTCTTCGCAGGGAAAGAGAGCAATGTCAGATCATGTAAATGGAGCAGTAAGTTTCATCAAAGACACACAATCAAGGATAAAAGATCTTACCGTAAGAAGAGATAAGCTAAAGAGAGAGATTGGTGACCCTTGTAGACAAACCGGATCTGGATCCGGATCTGGGTCAAGTAGATCAGAACCAGCTAGTGTCATGGTGCAACCGTGTGTGAATGGCTTTGAGGTGGTTATTAGCAGTTCAGTATCTGGTCGTGAGGCTTGGGCACTCTCAAGAGTTCTTGAAGTTCTTAACGAGCTAGGACTTGAAGTCATTAGCTCTTTAACCACACGAGTTAACGAGAGGCTCTTGTACACTATACAAGTTGAGGTAAGTTTTAATATTAAGTCTCTAAGAAACAATGGTTACATATTTAGACTTCTTTTAGGGTTTTATAATGTAAGCTTAATTCTGATATATTGTGTGAATGTTTATATATAGTTATATGCATTCATATACAGGTAATTAATAGCTTTGGTTGCTTCGACTTAGCTTGGTTGCAGCAGAAGCTAATTGAGGAGTTAGTACTTTCAACTACTGGGAAATGATAATCCTAACATTTGTCCTAAGACTTTCTTCATTGGATGATGTTTTGGATCTCTTTGTTCTATGTTTTTTTGCCCCAAATTAAATTAGTATGTTTCTTAACTTAATTTGAGTAAATTTTTGTGTGGTGGAGATCAACTTGGGTAGATCGAATTAGCCAGATTCTAAATTTCTTTTTCATGCTTCTTTAAAGATATATGTGTATGGAGAATCTATTGACTAACAAGGAATTCTTGTGGTATATATTAAAGACAAATATAGTGATTTTCTGTATGATTTCTTTATCTTTTTTAGAATTTAAATAAAACATAATCGATAATCGATGCTAAGACTTTAAAGCATTAGGGACCGGAGTATTGCTAAAGACTAAAAGTGTCATGATTACTTTAATTAATACTCGGAGTATATTTATACTTTCATAGTTTTTCATATGCATGGACATAACATATACGTTTACAAATTTAGTTAATATCTTGCGAGTTTGAATGAGTATATTCGCAGGAAATAAGATCACAGCATTAGAGAAATTTTGATTTATGTGACCATATAATATTGTATGCACATTAATCATTTAAATCCATGTAATTTAAATATATCTAAAAAAATTCAACATATCATCTTAAGATAAAGTTGTAGTAAGATGAATTATAAATATTGTGGCAATAACTCCAAATTTAAAAGAAAATTGGAAATTAAATTTTTAGTAACTAATTATATTTTGAGGCTTAGTCCAATAGAAAAATATATAACATTTTTAGGCTCTCATATATACATATGTCATATTGGAAATTTCTTGAACATGTTTTTGTTGGTGTATAAAGAAATATTTTTCTTTTATTAGTTATTCGAATTAGTAATAATAAATGTATTTGAAAATGATCATAATTGGAAATGTATCTTGATGATATTTCTAAATTTCTGTAAAAAACACACACACATATATATATATATATATATGCATACTATTACATTATATGGTCAGCTTAAACTTTGTTGCATTATTGAGTTTTGAAGAGATATGTCTTGTTTGAGCATTCATCATTTGATGCATAAAATACATAAAGTCCAGATTTCACTTACATACGGTACCAGTTATAGTATTCTCTAATTTTTTCCATTGTCTTTATTCATAGATTAAATAATTTATAAAGAATAGTGAAATTACAGACAAATATTCTGTGTTATTTGTATAAAGATGATGATATGACACAATAGTTGAATATACAGTAAAAAACTTCAACTCTTGGTTTCTCTCGACTCTTCGTTCTCTATCTACTAGAAGCACAAATAAAGCAGAATCGCATAATTTCGGCCACTTATATTTTATCCGTTGAATAATTTTATCATTTCTATTAAATATCCGATTTAATTAAATAAATTATCTTTTTTTTTTTGTCAGAGCACAGGGCCCATCTATATTATATAGACAGTGAAACTCGATTTTTAGATATGCAAGTACGTCTGTTTTTAGTAGACTTACTACATGCCACTAGACTAAATGTCACATGCAAATAAATTTTTATAAGCAAATAAATTGTTAATTATAAAGCAATTAGCGAGGATAATATGCATTTGAAATGTTCAAGCAATAGAGAGATACGGAGGATTGAGTAATTGAGATCTCCTTAATTAATATACTTTTGGATTTTAATTATTGTTAATTAAATATAGAGATGCTGTCCAACGAATTCATGATCTTCGAATCTGATTACGTTCCAATAAAGACATCATTATTATCATTTTTTTAAATATAAGTTGTTGGTGAATAAGTGATTAAATAATTTTCTGACCAGTATCTTCAAAATCAAAAGGAAATCAAATAAGCTAAAAAAGTATAATTTTCTAAAAGTCCTTTTATTTTTATTTTTTTTCAATTTTGTTATAACATTTTTTTTGGGATATTCCCGTTGACTCTATCTTTTTTGTTTACATATTCTAAATACAATTCAAGTGGATTTCCATCTATATATCTTGAATTGTCAATCTTATGAATTTTAATATCATGATGTCTATACTATTTTTTTTTCAATAAAATTTTATTTATAGCGCAAATCTAACACATTTAATATCTATGCTGTTAGAATGTGAAAGTATCTCACATTATGAGATAATGATACTCTAATACATAAAGTTTACATATCATTTTATTTGCTAATTAATTTTGAGTTGAAAATTCATCATTTATAGTAATTATTTAATTAAACATACATGAAAAGACCATAATTATTTATAGTAAATTGTTCACACATAACTATTCCATTTTTAGTTTGAGAATTACGAAAACACTGAAGTATAATTATTGAGGGCACCATTTGAGACAATAACCTATTATTAATTAGTGGAATAAAAATAGATTGAAAAAAAGAAAAGAAAAAACTAAAATATGGGTTTTACAAATGTGGCTTAAGAAGATTTGAGAGTGCGGTTTGGTCTTAGTTAATGATGCTGATTAGTTGGCATACAAATCGTTATCCGATTGTACTACCAAAATATCCGCTTGTACTTGCTCAGCTTTATAATGTAATCAAATTTTTTTTTTTAACAATTAGATCGAGAAAACCCGATTCATAGGTTAAAACTCACCTTTATAATTTTTTTTTAAGCTACTATAATGCAGCGTGTAGGAATTGAACCCTGGTGTCAAATAATTAGCTGGATCATAGTAATCATTAGAGAGCTTGGCTAATATAATCTATTTTGTGTACGATTTTACCAAATTTACTTAAAACATAAAAGTATTGAATCCACTCAGCATATATAAAAGTCAACAATTTGACTTAAAAAGAAAAAGCTTCAACAGAACTATTTGTGGCCCAGCACGCATCTCTTCTCAAAGGCCCATAGTTGAGGCCCATGGATAGAATATTGTATATTTAAAGCCCAGAAAAATAGCCCAAACAAAGAGTGAATTAATCGATTTCCTTTACATTACATGGTTGACCAATTTCCTGAAAAGGTCCTACGTACACTAGATAGAACTCTTTTACATGTAATTCTAGACTCAAATTTCCATAGAGAAAATTGGAAAGATAGAATTTCGGACACGAGAGTTTAGTTTTCTCTGTGATAATTATTTAAAGCTTAGTGAGATCGGAAAGTGGGTTACCATAGGAAAGTCATAGTTGAGAATGTATCTTAAAAATTCAGCTTGATTCACTAGTTTAATTTATAAAAAATTCGGAACCTGAAAACTTTCAAACCCAATGTCTTTTTTTTTAATTTGCAATTTAGTCTCCACCTTAAGAGTTTTACTTATTTATTTTCCAATCTCTCCACTTCTACTATATTATTAGTTTAGTTTGTTTGCTCTTAGATTGGAATTTGTCTTCACATATCTCTAGTATTAGCCATTTGTTCCATGCATAGTTTTAACCCATGCTCGTTTCTAGGAAACGGTAACATAGATATTTGCCTTGAACCCATAATTTAAAAAGGGTCCAAAATTATTTTTCTTCTTATTGAAAGATATTAAAAAGAATTGATAGACAAATAGCTCAAAAAAGTTTAGTCTAGTTAAATATTAAAATTTGGATTCATGTATTAATTTTAATATATAGTATAAATAAATAGTATTTTCGTATTTTATCTAGGGTACTTAAATAATTGAAGAGGAGGATTTTAACCCTGATCTATACTACAACGTTTGAGCCACCGTGCAATTGCGGAGAAGTAATTAAGAGCCATATCAACAGCTCACTATAATAGGCATGATACTTAGGGGAATTATGTTGTTTAACAACTTCCACCTGTTTTGAGTTAGGATGTGGAGATTAATCCAAGGCTGTCGACATTTTAAAATCATAATCTGTTCATACTATGCTATTTAAAGTTTGAGAAAGTATGTGGCAATGAACCAAGTCCTAGAAACCATGCTAAAGTGCAAGCTATTCTTGTTTTCTCTAAACAAAAAAGTCTCAGAAGTTAGCAAGATTTTGGCTCCATGTTCTATCATAAGTTGGAATGAGTGTAAACCAACTTTTCTATACAAGTACATAATCTCATCAAAGAAATTGTGGTAAGAATTGTAACCACATTGCTTTCAAGGAATCAGTGAAACAAATTGTGTGTTCACTTGTGTTGTCTTATTGATTTAAATCGAGTATTCTAAGTTTAAGACCCGAATTCAACACAGGAAAATCAGGATCTTAAGACTTAAACAAAAAATGGAGAGGAGATCAGGAAAAGAAAATTCTAGTTATTAATGTTATCACATTATAAGAATGCATATAATATACTCATGATTAAATATTCTCTATAAAGCAATCCATATTAGATTTTCTTCCCCTCACTTTATTCTTCTTTTTGGACGTCCTTCACCACTTTTCTAAGATGCTCTTCAACAAAATGTGGATATGTAAATTAAAGCTAAAATTTATATAAACCTAAATAAATTAAATTGAGTTTGGAAAATAAATAAATAATTAATTTAAGGGAGTCACAAAAATGAAAAGTAAAAATGAAACTTGGATCGAGGTTTGAGAGGATAGAAGAAAGAAAGTGATGCCTCTCTATAAATAGATGTTGAAACAAAGACACATAAATATCTAGAAATGTAAAAACAAAAATTACCTCCATTGATGAGGCATGAGCATGTGTATGTACCCTTTTAGGGCAACATTAAATTAACTTCATGCATATAACAAATTGAAAATTTCATGACAGGAAAGTGATGAGAGAGACTGTTTATGTATGGTCTGTTAATTAGGTGAGCAGCAGCCGACCTAGAGAGAGAATAAAGAGAGACTAGGGTTTTTAAGTTTTCAATTTTTAAAAAAATTTAGAGAAAAATTGGAAAAAAAAAGCCATATGAGTTTTTATTAATGGTTTGGTGATCGTGCCCATCATTTTTCACGAGTCTTTCTGTGTTTTTAACGGTTTATGAAATTTAAGACATCCTGCATTATTGTTTCTCGCATTACATGTCTCTCAAGGCTTTATTATATGAAAGTTTCTATTTTTCATTTTTATTATTGTGATTGTGAAGCCTATAACTTGCAAATGAATAGAAGTTCAACAGTGATAGATCATAATCTAAGTTTGATAAGTCAATTTCAGACCGGTCTTAGTCACATATATCCAAATTCAATCATGGATCTTTGTTGTTTAAACAATTGTGGATCTTTGCAATCTTCTTTATACGGCAAATTCTAAAAAAATTGAGCTATTGTGACCATTGTATTGCGTATATAAATATTAGTAATAATTTGTGACGTTTTATATATAATTTTGTTTGTTACGAATCATTGTGACTTTATTCTGTAACGATATGTGACAAAATTGTTATTAGTTTTCTTTTCACAAGTATATTGTGACGTCTTTGTAACGAAAATGTATTTGTGATACTTGTATTGTAATCATTTACAAATTTGTAACGTACAAATTTTTTCTTGTAATGAAATAAAGAATTAATAATTTGTTATATAATTAACTTGCTTATTGATACTTTATTTTCAAATTACCAAATTGCATGTTCTAGAAATAGATGCGGAAGATATCTTCATTTGTTTAATGCTCTTATTTGTTATAAAAAATTTAGGTATCCGCTATCTTCCTATTTTTACATTGTGGTGGCTTAGCTTTCTTAGTTTTCAGAAATATTTTATTTTTCCGTTGGTTTTTTACATTCGTAATTATATTTTGGGTTATTAATATGAGATTTGACAAGTAATTTTGACAAAAAGAGAAAGAGATTTTACAAGTAAAAGCATAGATGATTTACAACAAAATAGAAAAGAAAAGAAAGAAGAGAGTAAATAATCAAAAAGTGTATAATTAAAATAGGATTTGACATATATCAGAACTGAATAAACACATATTTTAGATGGACTATATTGAGCTAAACTTACTTGCTTTGGTAAGTGGGATTTAGCTGGACAACACAATATAACAAAAACAATACATGTTTTAACTACTTGTAGTAAAAATATTCCAAGTATTTATAGTAATGCTATTACACTATGTGATCAGAAATATTATTAGAAAAAGCTAAGTAAAAAAGAGCTCGGAAAAAAGGCAAAACTGGCATGAGAGTCAATGGAGCAGAAGCATGGAACCGATATGTCCACATCTTCTTCTCTTACCCTTTTATCGCACAAACACACACTCCCAGTCTCTTTTTTATTGTTTTTATAAATTCTTATTTCCTGGTTAAAATTCATGAAAGCAACAACAAAAATTTATTTAACTAAACTGAAAATAGTGAAAATAATTTTTGAAATTATCAAAACAAAAATAATAATGATAATGAATATTATTATCTAACGCTGCGGTTTGCAGTCTTAAGGACAATGATGATGGAGAGTCTCAACTTTTTCTAGTTGTCAAAATCAGACATCAACGTTAAATATAAATTATATTATTGTGTAGTTATATTAGATTAACTGATGTGTTTTATTCATTGCTCACAGGCACCTGTTTTTATTAATAATTTAATTTGCTTTTACTGATTATTCACTGTAAATTCCCTTTCAATTTTCAAATCAATTTACTAACGGACAACATTCTATATAACATTTTAAGTGTAAATATTTCTTTTTGTTAAAATGACAATAAAAACCAAATATAGTGAAAATAACCTTTTATTAAATTATTTAAGTATTTATAAAAATCTTACTATCATCATATATGGGTGATTAGTCAGATTTACACAAAAATTTCTATTACATTTATAAAATATTAATTTCTATATAAATTTAATAATTTCTTATTTTTTGTCAATTATTGCTTAAATACATTGGAGTAAATTTCATGTTAGGTATTTTAAACTACAAAAAATATATATCTAAATCGACGGTACATGTGATGAGATGAATTAGAAATGGTGTACTTGAAAAGAATCAAATTACAGTATCTATATTAGATTTGGGAAAATATTCTGTACTCAAAAATGTTTTTATATACTTGTAAAAATAGTACTTGTTTTCAATTTTGTGCAGAAAAGCAAAAACCCAAAAAGCTAAAAACCCTAACAGTCCTCTCACTCTTCATAAACCCCAAAGCCAGGGAAGCTAACCAATTTGAGTCTCAAAACATCAAACAAATCATCTCTCTGGTTCCTTCTTGTTCCAATCTCTCTTATTCTTTGTTGTTTTGTCTTTTTAAATATTATTTTGGGTTATTTTTAAATTACTCTTTAATTTGAGTGCTTCTTGAAATGGGTGAGACAACAAAAGGAGATGCTACAAAACCATCACAGAACCAAATCTCTTCACCTAAAGATTCTTCACTTGATCACCAAACACCAAACCCATCATCACTTCTCCATCATCACCACCACCATCATCAATCTTTTCTTCCTTCTCCGATCTTCATACCCACCGTTACTTCTCCCGGAGCTTCAGCCATTCCAAAACGACCACGTTTTGGTACTTCAAGTACTGGTCTCTCTCCACCTCAATGGAAAGCTTTACCATCTCCTTCTACTGTACCAACTTCCACCACAATCCCTTTATCTCCAACTCTTTCCACCGCCATTGTAGCAGCTTCTTCCACCGAAACCGCCGGATCTTCACCACCGGAGCAAGAAGCAACAAACAACGAAAGACAACAAGAAACGGAGTCGTTTCAACCTAAATTCAGAAAAGGCAAGTACGTGAGTCCTGTGTGGAAACCAAATGAAATGCTTTGGTTAGCAAGAGCGTGGAGAGTCCAATACCAAAACCAAGGAACCGGTTCCGGATCCGGATCCGGTTCAGGCGAAGGAAGAGGCAAAACTCGTGCTGAAAAAGACAGAGAAGTAGCTGAGTACTTAAACCGGCATGGTATAAACCGGGATTCAAAAATCGCCGGTACGAAATGGGACAACATGCTTGGTGAGTTCAGGAAAGTTTACGACTGGGAAAAAGGAGGAGATAGAGAGAAATACGGTAAGAGTTACTTCAGACTCTCTCCTTATGAACGGAAACAACATCGACTTCCCGCCTCTTTCGATGAAGAAGTCTACCAAGAATTAGCTCTTTTCATGGGTCCACGTGTCAGAACTCCGACTATCAGTCGCACTGGTGGTGGTGGTGTTCCGACGACTTTTACCTCAACGCCTCCGTCTGTTGAAGCACTTCCTCCTCCTACTCTTGCTCCACCATTGATGACTTTAAGAGATGAATACGTTATTGAAAATAACCCTATCACTTCTACCGGTAAAATTACTTTAATAACATTTATTATCATTTACTTGTCCAAAATTTAATAGTCACATTCTACCATACTGTGTTATATACTTATATGGACTTGGGAACTATGTTAGTACTATTGTTTATTGGTCTTATTGATTAGAATTGAAGGAGATTGAAATTGTATTATAATTATGTTTGAGTAAAAATTAACTATATAATTTGTAGGAAGAGGGAAGAGATTAGCATTGTCAATAATTGGAGATGAGCATAGACAATATCCTTATTCACACAAGATTGCTAGAGGGTTAGGTTTATTCTCTAATAAATCAGTATACAATCCGGCTTTGGAGACGATTCCTTCTTCATCTTCTTCGTCTTCTTCGTTGAAAGATCTTCGTCGTATTGGGAAAATACGGTTAACTTGGGAGGAATCTGTTAACTTGTGGGCTGAAGAAGGAGAGGTTGATTACGGGAGAATTAGGGTTAGTGGATCAAGCTTCTTGAATGCAGACGAGCTCACATACTTGGACGATTACATGGTGGCTTGTAATATGGAATCTTTCGAAGATGGACCTCTTAAAGGCTTTTCTTTGGATAAATTCATTTCTGGTCAACATCTTAAAGTCTTTGGAAGACAAAAGTCAACTTCATCATCTGCTCCTTCACCTTCAGGTAACACACTCATATAGCTAAAATATGAAAATCAATGCATTGAACCACTCTAATAGCGATATATGTTTTTCAGTTAATGTGGCAGGTTTGTTTGATCGAGCTCATCTTCAACTCTCAGAACCAATTTATAAATGTAAATTTCTATCGAATCTTTTAGCTTCTAATAAGCTTTAGTTCTATTATTAACATGTGAATTATAACTGTTAAATCAGCAATATCAACATTGGAGTTCCAAGATCCATCAGAGCATTACTTGAGTAAACTGCGTATGCCGGTGGGAAATCTTCCAAGTTTATTTGAACTCCCTCGGTATCTTAATGAACCACCACCGGAGAATCTCCGGTTTCCTCTCCGGAGAGATGTATATAAGGACTTGCCGCCGGGAAAAGAGCTATTCTTCACTATATCCTCCACTGAGCTACTAGATTGTAGAGCAATCACGTACGATATCCTCAGCCCCATTATGTCCGGCTTCAACCCTAATAACAGTTTTGTTATCTCGAGCAAAGACTCGCTGATTCCACTTTGGGATGATTCTGTTAACCGGATGGTTTCAAAGTTTTGTGAAATGGTGATTTTGCGTAAACCGGATTCATCGTCTTTTGTTGAAAATGTTCAAGATCAGTGGCCGAACGTGATGGGATTCGTAAAAGGATTTGGTTTATGGAGAGGAGAAGAGACTGATGAAGTACGAGAAGGTGCAACTGATCCTTCTTCTCTATTGATCGAGAAGATTCTTTGGTCATACAACGATCTTCCTTATATCCTTGGGTATCACGCAATAGGGTTTACTGTAACGTTCTGTGCTTTAAGCCGTTCATTGCAGGATCGAGTGATCTGCACCAATCTTTATTCATTTGACCTCTCTTCACAGTCGGATCGAATCAAGGCCTTGGTTCCTTGTTACCGTCTCGCTTCCCTTTTACCTTTGCTTGCAGATCAGTGTACTAAGAGGCACCTATGTTACAACGACTTCGAGAGAATTGATCATGGAGATTTTGTGACGGAATTGACACCTAACACGGTGACTAGGTATTATTCAAGCTCGAGAAAATGGAGCGGAGTGAAAAGAATCTACGATATTCTCGATCAAAGAGTTCCACACGCGGAGCATTTAGACAGAGCAAGTGAGAAGGATCTCTCATTGAGTTTTAAACCTCGAGGAATCAAAGTCAAACCTCAAAACATCGACGAGCTCATCGAATCGCTGCTATGTGTAACTAGAGCTCTCGTTGCACTTCACGACCTTTCGTTCATGCATCGTGACATGGGATGGAATAATGTAGTGAGAAGCACAACAACAACTTCAGACTCAGAATGGTTCGTTTGTGGGTTTGATGCAGCGGTCGAGTCACCGCAGTTTAAACCGCACCGCTCTGCAGCCAAAGGTGTAGAGAAGGAGGAGGAGGTGGAGGAGTGTGGGAGACACGCTCCGGAGATGGAGAGAGGATTGCATGCTACGAAAGTGGATGTGTGGGGAATAGGTTATATGATAAAGACGTGTGGGTTAAGTAATGTACCAAAGATATTGAAAGAACTTCAAGGAAAGTGTTTAGAACCAATGCAAGAGAGTCGACCAACTGCAGCTGATTGCTTTCACCATCTTCACTTGGTTCAATCCGCCGGTACATCGCCGTATTAGTCCTTTTGAAAAATCTGATTTTTGTGAAGGTTCGAAACAAGTTGGTAAGTTTAAGGTGTTGTGAGCAGTACTATTTTAGTTGATTTCTCATTGGAATTAAACAATTATAACTTTTATTGTAACAGTACTCTTCATGGTATGAAGAAAAGGAAATTAAAGGGAAACAAATTAACATAAAATATAACTTTTATTTATTATTAAATTGTTGTGTTGATTGATGAGAAGTGAAGGTATTTGTCGAGAGAAACAGACATTGGGGAAAACAAATTGGCGGCTGTTTTCTATCAACTAAGCTCTCCTGCTCTGGATTTTATCAGCTTTTTGTGTGTGTGTGTTTTTAATCATTTTATCTGTCAAATCTCCTGAAACATAATGTTTTTATATATATTTTGAAAATCTTATTTGAATCAAAAGACAAATGTTTTTAATTAACTTTAAGTTTTAAATTACCTTTTTTGGACATTTTAGGAAATAACCATTTTGTGTTTTTAATTACATAAAATATCTTTTTGATTTTT
This sequence comes from Lepidium didymum, assembly GCA_963920545.1. Lineage (NCBI taxonomy): Eukaryota > Viridiplantae > Streptophyta > Magnoliopsida > Brassicales > Brassicaceae > Lepidium > Lepidium didymum. Next base: position 4,360,056 of record OY986986.1, read on the forward strand.
CTGTCATATCCATTGTAAACAATTATTCTTGCATTTTTGCTCAACCGTACACATATCATTTAATTATGGCTACGATAAACATAATTAAAAAATAAAAAAAACTATTTCGGATAATTAAAAACTTAAAAACACTACTTCGTATAAGATTTAAAAAAAACTATTCTAAATAATTAAAAACTTAAAAAGACTACTCCATGAAATATTCTGAAAGAAAAAATATCAATAAAAAACTTTCAGCTTTAAAATAAGTTACAAACAAAATATTACATTTAAGTGATTGAATTAATGTACATTTACACTTAAATATAAATTTAAGTGATCAAATTTAATCATAAATTTTTATTAACTTACCAGTTAAAATTGTCAGTTTTTATTAATTTACTAACTAAATCGCGAATTTGTTGATTAAGTTACTTTTACTGGTCATTAAATTTTTTAACAATCTCATTTAAATTCTTTAATTAAATTTTATTTTGAAATAATTCCTTAATTAATTAAGCTAAAAGAAGTTAATTAAAGAGAATTCAATGGTCCAAATTATTGTATAATATGTTAGTAAAGTGTCTAATGCCTATTTTGACAAGTCTTACTATTCAAGTGCCTATTTTGATAAATCTCTTTATGAAAAACTAAAAATTAAAAATAAAAGAAAAGAGAATGTGTTAGGAAGAAGAAGTGTTGAGGTTTTTAGGTCATGAATGGTGAATTGTTTTTTAGGTTATAGTTTTTAGTCTTGATTTATGTTAATAGATTTTAGTTTTCAAAAACTCAAAAATCTGGTTTATGATGTTACACCAAACATACATAGTTTTCTTTTGAATCCACTTGTTACCAAAGACATCTCCCCTTGCTCTTGGATTTGATTGAAATGAACTATATGAGAAACAGCCAAGTATGCTTGGTCACATGTATGATCTTTATAATTGAGTGTAAGTTCCTTTTAATAGACATGTGATTCTACAGTTTGAGCTCTCACCACAGAACATAAAGAGTGTTAGTTCTTGGTCATTTCATTACAACTGTGAATCCTTTTATGATCTTTAAAAGCTCCTTCACTTCACTCAACATCTTTTTATGTGTTTGATATAACTTCCCGAACTATAGAAATGTGGAATTATATAAGTAATGTAAAAGAATTGATTTGACTATGTGTATGTCATCAAAATATAGTTTTTAGCTTTTACTCGTCCTGACAGAAGTCTAAAACTAATGGAATTTGACGTGGAGTTGTTGAAGGAAAATTAAAGAAGATAGTCATTGAAGTTGTTAGACTTTGAGCTCAATTTGTCAAACTCAAACTTGAAGAAAATGATTACGGACTTTGTAAAGGAAGTAAAGAACACTCAAGATTTAACGAGTTCAGTTCCAAAATTTGAAAACTACGTCTCATCGGAGTTATAAATTCGTAACTCCGAATTCCACTATCTTTTTTTCTAATCAAACTCAAAACCCGAGCTTCAAATCTTTACAAATGTCGATGTAACTCTTCCCTTCTTTCACCCGAACCTATCCTCTAAAACCCGAGAATACAAAAGGAGAAAGATAGAGAAAGAATTAACCCAACAACCCACACACCAGCTTCACTCTCTCTGATTTTATATATCAATCAGTTACAACCATAAAATCGAAATTCATTCTTAGCTATAATAGAAAGAAAAATAAAGAACAAGAAGAAGAACTAAGCCGAAGAAGAAATGCAGTTTTGGTTAAAGTCGATAACCAGTTCAATTTAATTGACCTAGACAATAACCGAGATTGATGCTTCTTAACCGAAGCCCTTATGAAACCTTTTGTTCCCTGCAGAGTCTTCATTTCCCTTGACTCACACTTAAGCTTTGAGGTTGGCTATATCTTCACAGAAGTGACATATGATAGTCTTGCCTAACCGAATTAATACATGGTAAGCATAGAGAGATCATTTTAACTTTTTTCACACTAGCCTTCTCCATAAAAATATCATCAAATCGTTTGAAGTAACAGAAGACTACAAAATCGTTAACTAATATTCATCCAAGTATATGAAACCCCCGATTCCCTGATGATTTCTAATGTTTAGCGCTCACTAACATAATTCCGCATATGCATAACATATTACAGCCTGTGCTCAAAAACATACTCGGCTAGACCTTGCGCCTAATGCCTAAAAAATGTAGTTAGGTTCCTAAATGATATTATGCGGTTCAAACGGTTTTTCAAATAAATAATATTTTATATATGATAAATTAATTATATGTAGGGCACGTTCTTTATTCGGTCGTGCGACCAACATTAACACTTAAAAAATAAAAATTAAATAGTTAAAACGATAATTGAGTCGCTGCGACTCGTTAATCACCGAAACCAATATCTGCTTATATCACTAAAAGTTACAACAACAACAGAATTGATCGCAGCGATTGTTTTACCGGTGCCGTCCATACAATTTTCACAAAATCAAATTTGAATTTAGTTAAAATTTTGATCGTTGATCGTATTTCAGTAATAGTAAAAAGAAGAGACCCAAAATATAAATATAACAAATAATACGAATTACGATTTAGAATTAATCTTTTAAAAATAATTTTTAAAATTTGAAGAAAACTAATATAAACATAAAATTTAACAATTAAAAATAAAATCATTAATATTTTTAAATAAGGTTAAATTCAAAACAACGTGTTATTATTTTAAAAATAATATTTTTATTTGAATATTTATTTCTACTTAAATTGTCTAATCACCATCAGATGGAAAAAAATTGCCTAATCACTATCTCAACCACCTAATTACCATTTTAACTGTTTAATTACAATGACCGTCTAATCTATTTAATTATTACTATAATCGGGTCAGAGAGTGGGGCCTAAGCGACCACCTAGTTAACCTGATATTTTGAGCACTACAGCCGATCATACTTGTTGAAAACTAAGACGACAATCACATAATCAATCTGGCTCTGACCTAAAACCCAATAATAGATGATTTTTGGCATCAATACTTCTTTCTAACTTAAAAGGGTATTATTTTACAAATTTTCTTTTAAATGAACATAATTTTTTTTTTACATTTACACATAACCAAAAGAAAAATTTATTTGGACCGGCCTGACATAAATTATCCCATTAATCAAATCATATGGTCTCGTGTTCATACAAACATAAGAAAACACATTAATTCTAAGAACATGCTCACTATTGTTATTTCTCAGTCAATGACAATCACTATGCCCTCAACCCCATATTTAGGATATATATCGACCATCTGGTCCACGAACATCATGCTCGGCCCATTTTCTTACTTTGATCCTCATGACACTCGAACAAACAGTTTGGCTTATCTCATTTATCACGATTCTCCAACAATGGTCCTTTACAAGATATTCTTTTGATCAAACCCCAAGTTCCTTCAAAAATTCGTTTTTCATTGTTCTGATTTTGTTTTTCAGTAAATTAGTGTCACACCATGACCTGAATTTAAACTTATAAATTTGTTTGTTAGGCTAAAATATGTTCAACAATCAGTCAAAAACCAATTCTTTATCAATGATTATAGCAAAACTAAGTTCCAACACTTGGAAAATAATCCAATTTCATAATTAAATAAACCTCTTGGCATGATAGTATATACATATTTCTATGTTTTATTTTTCCTCTGTTTTTGATTTGTAAATTAAAAAGCACTACACTGGTCCACATGTCTAAGGTGTTTCTAGTTCTTTTCTATATTTTAAAATTTTGTATAATTATTTATAGAAAATTATTGTAAAATTGTCTAGTAATACCTAATACTCGAAAAACTCACAACAGACGCATGTCATTATGCATATTTGATGGACCAAAATTGTTGCTCTGATACAATTTAAAATCATAGGTATCTAATTCAAAATCAATTAACAATAAAATATTGACCTTTAAATCATTTATTTTATATTAGAAAGAACTTCCAAGATGGATATCAATTTTATTCTAACATGACAAAATGTTACGTATATAAGTTCATACAAAAGAGTTCAATACGATTCATGCATGATGGGTTGTAAATTCACTAGCAAGACAGATGTCATCAACCAGACAAAAATTGAATAGAAAACTTAGATAGAATCCAAAAATGATCAAATTATGATTTATTAGGGAGAAGATGAAGAATCAAAGAGCAGTTGGACAAATGTGCATGTTGCAAAATCCAAAACGTTGTCGTTTAGTTTATCGGAGAGAGATCTGTTCATTTGTTTTTTTCTTAGCTTAAAATAATTAGACGACTATTAATAATTTTATAAGAGTGGTGAAAGAGAACAAAAGACATGCACGTGATGTGAGTGTGTTTTGGATTTTGATTAGAGCTGTTTTTTCTTGTCGTTTTTCTTCCCGACTTATCAACAAATATTTAATAATTATTAACGCTAAGTTTTTTTTTGTTCTTTTACATGAAATTTCACTAATTTGTCATTTTGTAATAGTAGAAGTTTTGTTTTGTTAATAAAATCTTGGATGTTAGTTAGACATATTTAATTGAATTATCAAATGTATGTATGGAATTTATAAGCTCATCACATGTTTGTGTTGTTATTGAATTTGTAATATGTAATTGTCAATAGTTTCTACAAGATTCTAAACATTTCTTCTTCTTCTTCTTTTTCTTCTTCTATTTTCTTGTTTATATTTACAAACATATACATATTTTATGCCAGATCACTTCAAACATAACCAGAACTAATATCTACTCTTAAATCTGCACATTAAGAATTTTAGTTTGTAAAAAAAAATAAGTTTACATTTTTACTGTTATGCATAATATTTACCGGCCAGAAAATATAGATAGTTTGTTTACTAGGAAAACATTTATTACAAATATGAAATATTGGCATTAATATAATAATAATAATAATAATAATAATAATAATAATAATAATAATAATAATAATAATAATAATAATAATAATAATAATAATAATAATAATAATAATAATAATAATAATAATAATAATAATAATAATAATAATAATAATAATAATAATAATAATAATAATAATAGTGGTACGAATATTTGTATATAAAAAGGAGAAAAGCTCTCGGATACTATTTTCAAGATATCCAAGCTGAGTTCAATTATTTCTCCGGTTAATATTGTATGGTTATGATATTGATGTAGGTAATTAACAATCATTTTTCCTAAATATTACCATAAAAATTATTATTAGAAAATAGAATGTGTTTTTATTATATAGTAGATTATATATTTATATCAATTTCTTTTTCTTGATTCATAACAATATCATAAAGATAACATAATTAATTCTTTGGGATCGAACTCTAGTAAAATATTTAATACAAAAGGAAATATTTAAAGTATATGCTACAAAATTACAATTGTTTCTCGAGACCAACATCTCAACGAAATACTTTGATGTGTTCTCGATGATATTCCACTTGAATCCTAAGACAAGTAGCTCATAGTTGGAGCAAGATACATGAATATACGCCATAAATGAACATTAACAGCTCATATCAACATCAAAGATTATATTTACTATAGTTATTCCTATGACGACAAGTATAAATCAAAATCAACCAAACCTAAATACTTGCATGAAAACAACGAACTCTAATATGTTAAAATATAAGAGGAATATTAACATAAATTTCATACAAAAAAATAAAAAATAAAAAGTTTGGATAGAATAAATATGGTAAAAGAAATTGTGTAGCATAAAAGGTATAAACTTCTTTCAGTCAAATTAAAGATGTAAGTTTGAAAAAATTAAACAATAAAGGTTAATAAACAATTTGTGTTACACACATCTTATATCAATTATTTTACTTGTCTGATATCCGAAGACAATATTTCTAAATAATTATAAAATGTTAAAAAAATATGAATAAATAAATATGAAACATTGTGATAAGACTATATGCATATGACAAAAATATGTGCAAAAATATTTATAAAAATTAGAATAATGAGTTGTAAATTGTGCTAAAACTATATATTGGGTAACAAACAGGCAAGATTCAAAGGATGATAAGCATTATTAGGGTTTTGGTTCTTATGTTTGTGATAAAGAGAACATTCTTGGGTTGGTTTTGGTGGCCCATATGTTTTTTTAAATCTTTCTGATGACTCTTGCTACACTACATGTTGATGTATTTGATTTACACAATTTTCTGTCTTTAATCTTAAGCTGGACTACACTTGATGTGTACTTTGTTCTTGGATTTTTCTTACTCTCTTTTTTTTTCAGTTGGTTTCAATCAAATCCATTCCCAAAATTGACAGGTAGATTTTGAGCAAAATTCCCACTCATTCTCATCCAATATAGTTCTCAATTCACGTTATATATGTCAATCAGACAGTGTGTTTCAATCCAAATCTCCTTTTAATTTTCAAATATTAGTATATGATTTTTTTCTCGATAATGTTTAATTGATAGAGTAAAATTTATTATACTAAATTATGCAATGGCCTGCAAGTTGAATTCTTTCATTTAATCATATATATATTTATCAGCAATTATATCGAAAAAACCAAATTCATTATTAGGGAATAACATCATGCATCAAAAGTTGGAAGGGATTCTAATAATCATAACTTAAACTTACTTATTTTTATTTATATTGATGTGGAGTCGAACTATAAATGTATGAATTATTAGCTGGAGCATGTAAGCTAAAGAAGATATCGGTATATATGTATCTAAAGTTAATATATAATTGTTAAATGAACAATGCTAGTTGTTAATGTATATGAAAATAGTGTCTACGCTATAAATGTAGGAATTTTTAGTGCAAAGCAAATGTAAAAAGTAATAATGTGTCGACAATTTTGTCACGTATCGAATTCTAGTGAAACGCATTAAAACTATATAATTAAATATGTATATAAACAAGCAGTTGTTAAAAAAAACACCGTAATTTTGAAATTTAATAATACATAATTATGTTATCATTATTTTGATTTGACATTTAAACACATTTGGAACATGAAGTTAATTGCGGAAATTCTCTTGACTATTCCAAATTTGCGACAGAGGCAACTTAGTATTAAATTTAACGAGCAATGATTATGCCACAAGGTAAATTTTTGGTGTAATTACTAGGGAAAAAAATATACATAAGTTTTAAGAACTTTGAAATCCAATTCAATGCATTTCACCATGGAACATAAGACAAAATAAGTTACCAAGAGAAACAAAATATTTTTTAAGATAGTATTATTCTTAGATGGGATTGTTGTTGGTAATGACCCAATTTGTAAAAGAATCAAGAGTATTCACATCTGCTCTGTAATGTTTTTGAGTGAACTCAAGGAACATAGGCCAAGTGAAATCAGGATATTTTCTTGGTGTCAACTTCTCCAATATCTCACTTGGTGGTTTCACTACTTTGTCTTTCTTCGGACACAAGAAGAAAGCCATTGAGTTCCTTGCACACTCTCTGTTCACAACAGCTCTATGCAAACAACTCTTGAATCTTCCATTCGATAGAGCCTACAATACCATAATTTGATAAGTCAAATGTGTATGAGAGACCAAAATGTGTTTACTTTGTGAGATGGTTATTAATTACCATGAAAGTGTCGCCGATATTGACGACAAAAGCCTTGGGATTAGGAAGAATCGACCGCCATTGATTATCAACAAAGACTTGAAGGCCATTGACATGGTCTTGATGAAGAATAGTCAAAGAGCTTGGATCACAATGAGGTCCTGTACCTAATGTGAGATCTGGTGTTTGGCATGGAGGATAATGATTTAGTCTCATTATCGAATCATTCTCTTCAAAAAATCCTCTAAAATAGTCTTTGTTTACTCCTAAACTTTGCCCCAGAAGCTCCATGATTTTGAGTGACAAAGTACTCATTGCTTCACAATAGTCTTGATGCGCCTTCCTGAGTACAAAACCGGAGAAAACCATTAGTAAAAAGCCGATAAAATTGATTTTCGGTTTGATAATTTCGGTTTCAGAAACCGGTTTAAAAACAGAGAAAATAATGACATATAAGGTGAGTTGCTCTGTTTTGTTGTTTATGTTCTGTTTTTAGGACACGTACCCAAACTGTTCGAACTCATGTCCTAATGTATCGGAGACGTAATCTTGAACAGTTCTCAAGCCTTTATTCTCGTTACAATACCGGAAAGAGAGAGTCTCTTTCCATGGAAGCTTAGTGGAGAATCTTCCGGTGAAGCTACTTGCGTAACCACAACTCTCACCGGCTTTTCTCTGAGCTCTCTGTTTTCCGGCGAGAGGCATGTCAAAGAAACGTTCCATGAAATGTTGAGCTTTAGATATAAGCGACTCGCTAACTCCATGATTGACCACGATGAAGAAACCGTGTTTGGTGCAAGCTTCTGTGATGAGTCTAGAGGCTTCGAAAGTTGAGTTTTGGCTTGAGAGATCGATGAAAGGAACGTTGAGCTCGGGAATATCAAAGGAAGGTTTCTCTTCGTCTGGCCAAATGAATTGGTTTGGGATTTGAGATTGGAGATTTAACAGAGAAGGATTGAAGATTAATGGAGGTGTTTGGTCTTTTTCAGGATCTTGTTTTGGTTCGTATTCTTTCTCTGATGGAGATGTTGTTGTTGCGCAAATTATCGCCATTTTTTTTTTCTGTTTTTTGAGAGTTTTTCTGGTAATTTTTTTGGTTTGTTTTGTCTTGTTCCTAGTGAGAGTGTTTGTTTAGGAGATGCGGGAACAAAGGGTCCAATAAGTCCTTTATATAAGCCAGCTTCAAGTCACTTTAGAGTACATTTGATTATTTTTTTCCTTATTAATATTATTATTGTTACATATTTTGTGTATTATTCTTTTTTCTTTCTGTGAAATTACGAAAATAACAAGATTACAAAAGTGAAATACATCGATGAAATACAAAAATCGACGGAATATAAAAATATCCCCAAAAATTAAAACTTATAAGAAAAACTGCAATAAAAGAACACAAATAAAGAGACAGCTAAATCAAATAAAGAAGGAAACTCATAAAATGATAATCCGAATCCGCTAATTGAAGTCACTGCAAAACCAAAGTCAAAGCTGGTGACGAAATTATGAATAAAAAGTACGTCATATTTTGTGTATTATGCATATTTTTGTATTTGCCACATGGGATTCCATACTATTTTTTATATATAGTAAATCTCTTTGTAAGGTGAATATAATATATAGATAGTTAAGAAAAGAAGTAAATATAATAGTAGTGTTAAAATTGTGTATATTGACAAAGGTTTTGTTGTCAATCAAAACGACAAACAAAACTAGACGACAATTAATCCCTAAATTAAATGCGTATTTGTTCATGTGCTTGGTATTCATGCATGTTAGATTCAATCTTGATCTTATAAAATAAATTCTTATCGGAATCTTGCAATCATTTCATGTATATATTGTAATGAAGATAGTCAAGTGTGTGTATATTGATTAAAGGCTACATTAAGAGCCTTTAAAGAAATATAGAATTAAACACTTACCAAACATATTTCCCGATCAAATCAATTTTTTTGTTATTGTTGATCAACTTGAACATTCAAAAAATTAATAGATACATTCATATAGAATCAAATTTGGCTTCGGTCCAACAAACAAATTGCCATGAGGATAGGGACTAATTGGGTAATAAAATTACATAAAAACAAAGATTGTTTTAGGCAAACAAGATTAATAAAATCAATGGTCTTTTTTGGTTGTGTCTGTTTTTATAGTTGGCAGGAGGAAGTGGTTCCCGAGGTTATGTTTTGGCTGTATTAGGAGAAGTGTTGGTTCCATATACTACTTCTTTCTCTTCTTTGCATTGTTAAATTTTTATGTTTTAGTTGTCTGTCTAATTTCTATTGGACCTCAAAGAAAAAACAAATAGGAGAAAACATTAGTAATTGAGTACGTATAAATGAGTTTGGATCCAAACATAAGTAATAACTTTAGGCTGCTCTTATTACACTTAAATGGTAAGATATGGGGTCGATTTGTTAACCCCACAACCTGCAGGATCTCTTGTAATTATGCCCACTGTTTCTGATTGGTTCGACCAGTTCAAACTTTGAATGTTCGTAGATTTGTGGATATAAACTGCACTTTGTATTGTCACTCGCATTTATGTTTGTAACTAATGCCTAACATTGTCACCAAATTTAAAATTATATTGGGTAAAACAAACACTTTATCATACTAATCATATATTTCAAATCTAAAATTTTTATCACACAACATTTCAAAATTTTCTATAACTTTTTTTTGGGTCAAAAATTGGATAGACTAATTTTGATCAATATCCCAACCCACAAATCTCCAACCTTTAACAATATTATGTGGAGTAATACGTCTTTTTGTAGTTGAATTCCGGTGGAAAAAAAATAAAAATCAGCTTTAACCACTTGAATAAAAGAATTTCCTCTAATCATCGATCACAACATTTTCTCACCACATTCTTTCTAAAGAATGAAAAAATAGACAAGATCTTGATCGTCAAAATGAAACTTTTAAAGGGAAATGCCGATACAAATTTTTTAATACCATAGTGGTTAGTTTTATAAACAAAAATTCAAAGATGTTAGTTTTTATGAAACCACTTTGGTGCAGCGTGGGCACCATGACTTGGAGAATTCGACTTTGAGACTCATTAAGCTTGCTTGATGGGTCAAAATCTATCACTATCACAAAGTTCCCTGATATATGTAGATATTAATTTAGTTTTCATTATCATTTTGCACCATTTGACATCATTAAGCATTCATTAAGCCTCATTTTAGATTATTTTTTGGTACATTTTACATTTTAAAATTCTAAATAGATCGAGTCGCATATTTTGCGTTTTGAGTCCATTTTAGGTGAATTGGAACACACCTTGAAGCATTGAGGACTTTGGAATGAGATGCACTTTCATGCTATGAGAATTGATAGAGTAAAACATGAAGAAATTAAGGAAAATGACCCGAGAGGAGGAGAGGTCGACCCTTGACCCGACCTGGTACGCTCAACCCGGGATGCACAACCGTGAGGCTTGCGGACGCACGGTACATTGACTTGCGGCCCGACCTGGAGCACCTGACGGGATGAACGACCGTGAGGCTTGCGGACGCACGGTACATCGACCCGTGGCCCGACCTTGAGCACCTGACGAGATGCACGGAACGTGAGGCTTGCAGACGCACGGTACATCAACCTCGACCCCGACCTGACCGACCCGACGTAGGAACGCACGACCCAAAGCTGTCTGGAAGCACGGGACGTTGAACCTCACCTCGACGCCGCTTGCACGCGTTCCACTTAAGTTTGTTTGACCCGGTTTGTCCTGGGTCAACCCGAATCCGTTTTGAAACATTAAAACCCAAATGTTTAAGGTTTTTTAATCCAATCTTTCAATCACTCTTTTAATTGTTAGCCACTTAGAACATATTGGAGGTAGAGTTTGAGGGAGAATACTATAGACCCATTTGGATGATCCTCTTTGGATCATTCATTTGATCTTATTGAAGAATCTTTTTATCCTATCTCTTCTATATTTCATTATGTCTACTTTTTATCTTTTGTTTTGTGTTCCCTTGTTGTGATGTGTGAGTAATTTTTAGAGTGGTTGATGGTTTGATAGATCCTAGGTTTAGATGATTGATATTTGATGCTTAGGTTGTTAGATCCTTCATATTAGGTGGTCTTAATGCTAGATTTAACTTGGCCATTTGAATCTAGAAGCTAGGAATTTTGTTGCTCGAGAGGTGTTCGATGAAATTCTCGAGAGATCTTTTTATGAGCTTTTCTTTCCTAGCCATTGAGAAATGAAATTAGGATGATTAGTGAACTTAATGGACTTGTTTGTAATGCTTATTGATCTTTGAATTGGCAAATGAGACTTTAGCTCAATTGATTGATTGGTAAAGTGGTTAATGCCATGAGAGTGGGTTAGTCTAGAGTTGTGTTCCATGTTCTAGGTTGAGCTTAATGATTTCTTATTGCATCATTTGTTAATTGTCTTTCCTTTTGATCATTTACCTTGCCTAAAACTATTCGCCTTCGTATAATTGTCTTTGCTTCTTTATTGCTTTGTTTTTGTTTAAGTTATCTTTTGTTTGATTTGCTTAGTCTATGCTTGTTTGGTTTTAGTCTAGGTTGAGTAGTAGTAGTTGTTGTAGTTCAATTTCGTTCTCTTGGATTGCTTTAGCTTAAGTGAGAATCCTATAGTCTTATTGCGTTAGTTCTAGGTTCCTTACAGATTCGATTCTCAAGTACTTGCAATCTCACTTTTTTGTTTTAAGTAGGCTCATTTGCTTCAGTTGTTTGATTAATTAAAAGATTTGTTAGTTAAAGCTCATTTGCTTCTGTTTAATAATTAGAGTTTTAAGGTCCTTGAAACTCCCTATATATATATATATATATATATATATATATATATATTGTAACCCTTACACTTTGATATTTTAAAGTTTTTTTTTATAAAATAGAGTTTTCTCAAAAAAGGGAGTACTTTACTACCAGAACTCCTAGCCGCCGTGAATCTAGAGTTTTCGTGTCTAGAAGCTAGGTCCAATTGGCTACCGCCTATCATCGAGCTGAGTCTTGATTCCTAATGAGTAAAGTAAGGTTCCTATAGATCTTCATATATCCGCAAGTTAAGTTTAATCTATCATGATCTCGTAAGAAATCATTCTCCCCCTGTGTCCAATGCGGTACACCACACTTTACACAAATATTATTATTATTATTATTATTATTATTATTATTATTATTATTATTATTATTTATTGGTTTACAAAATATCATAAATACATATTTATAAACACTTACAAATAATGTTATAAAAAGCACCTACAAAGTTTTATAATTTTTTAGAGAGGAATTGAGAAAAATAATCAAAAATGAAATCTAATAAATTAACCATGAAATAGTAAAATAGTGATATTTTATATATTTCCTACAATATCTTATTTTTTACCATTTATTTTTCTCTCTTCCTCTATTTTAATTTACACTATTTTTCAAAAAAAAAAACTAAATCTAATCTAAATATTTAAAAAAAAAAAAATTTTATTCTACACATATTAAGATTAATTTTTTAAAACATGAAAAAAATTATTATAAAAAATATGTTTACAGTAGTTTTATATAAAACACAATATTACATTCATTTCAAATCCCTAAATTTTAAAATGTAAATCCGAAACGTCACTTTTCTCTTCTCCTCCTCTTTCCTCTTCTTCTTTTGTTCTTTTTTTTTTCTTTTTCTTTTTCTTCTCTTTCTCCTTTTCCTTCTCCTCCTCTTTCTATTCCATATAGAGGAATAGTATTACTATTCTATTTATATAAAAGTTTTATTACATATGGTGTAATCACTTCTACATGAATTGAAGTCATTTTTGTCCTATTTTCCATGAAATGGTTATATTTTAGGTTTTGATTTGAGTATAGTTATATTCTTACTTATTTCATACAATATGATTATCTCACAAATAATCCGATTTTTATATGCATATTATTTCTGAAACAACTTTTCTTGTTGGTGGTATTGGTACAAAAAAAGAAAAGTTTTTTTTTTTAATACTTTCTTAAAAGTATGTGTTTATCGGCAAAAAATTTATTATTTCCAAAAATTTAACTTTTCCTAAGACAAAAACACTCCTAAGAATCAGTCATCCCACTTGACTTACATAATCATATAAATTACATGAATACTATTTAGTGGAATAATTATAACTTATCGAACCCAACAAAAATTCATCAATAGAAAAACCAAAAAATATATTTTAAAAAACTGAAGGTAAAGTAAGAATATTTTTATATTTAACCAATTGGAACGATACCGAATTTTATTTAATCAAATTAATATGAAACATATAATATAAAGTGAAATCTATGTAAGAGTAAAAAAAATACACTAAATCCTTTTATAATTTTTTAATTTGATTAAACAAGATCTAACCAGAAAACCGATCTACAATGAATGAAGAAAGTGTATAATTTGCTTTACTTTTCCGATATTTAAAACTCTCCACAAGAAAAAAGTATGAGAAGAATCAGTAAGTGATCAGGAAAAAAAGAAAGTAGAATCAGTAGACTGTTTTGTTCCCACGTGTGTGTTTTTTGTAAGGAACTATATAATTAGGACATGGAAAAGGACAAAGAAGAGAAGAAGTGTTTGGTCAAGTGAAGTGAAGAGAGGTGGGGTCTATAGCCATAAAAGGCCGCAAGAAGAAAATAACATAAGAGACGAGACGAGAAGCGATGAGTAGTGCATATGAATTATGAGTGAGTTCTATTGCATTTTCACTGTTTACTCCAAATCCAAATTAGCCCAAATTCAAAACCTTCATTGCCCACTTTCCTGTTCTTCTCACTCTTTTCTCTTAGAACATTCCAGAAAATATGAATCATGATTAGTTAAAAAACAGTCTTTATGTTTTTTCTTTTCTCTATAAACATTTTCCTCATTACTGATTAGAGGTTACCTTTTAGCAAATTTCTTTACCATTTTGAATTTACTTGGTTCCAAACCAAAACTTTGTTTTAAGATACTATATATATATATATATTTAAATTTATGATTAATGACATCAAATGTCTTATTTCAACAACGTATAATACTATTACAATGAAAAAGATACATAGTATAAAAATTGAAAACTTATATTTTTTTTATTTTTTTTATGATATGTTAAAGTTAACAGCATAGTTTAAAAATAGAACATAACAACTGTTTTATAGAGTTAAGCTCTAGGACAAAATTCATTTTTTAAAATCATACATTAATATATCAAGTTATTTAAATATATATATATATACATGATTATTAATTTATGATATTATTGTGATTATACTTTTACATAGGAGTCAAAATAATTATTATCTTATTAATTTATTAAATTTGATCAAATTTTACACTGGCCCGACTTAGGATTAGATAATTTTATTAATTTATAGAGGTTATTAATTTATCGAGTATTAATTTATAGAAGTTCTACTATATTACTGGTTTAGAATTATTATTCTTTTGTTTTTTTTCATTAACGTTACTATATCATTAAAAAAAAATTGATCTAGTTTGGAGGTTATAAGAGCCCGATTTCTAGAAAACTTTCTATCATTGCGAAAGTAAGAAAATCTGTTTTGAAATTAAGAGTTCTAGCAATCAAAGAAAGGAGAAAAAGTAGAAAAAAATTGTGAGGCCCGAGAAATCGTCGATGTATGAATTTAAAGCTAGCTAATCTTTTGAGTCTTATATCATCTTTATCATCCGCGCAATCCATTGCAAAAACAATTTCTGAGATTTAAAGGGAGATAATTAACGACATCACCCACAACAGTGCTTCGACCTCTGAATGTAATGGCGACAAAATTCGTCATATTCCTCTTGCTCCTAAATTAATGTACTCTCCATATTTTTTCTTAAAAAACAAATAAGAAATAGTTCCAAGTACTCTGATTGATTATTTTCAAATTCTAATACAATATAGAAGAACTACCAAAATATTTCAAAGAAGGGTTCTTGATGCACTATCTCCCTTCAACCCTTTGAGAGAAATGCGGCAAAAAGAAAGAAAATCCATGAACGTCGTTCGAGAAGCAAAACCAACTTAAATCACAAAAATATTTTGAAACTTTCCAAAATCTATCCACAAACATGCATGTAAAGGACGGTGATACCAATTGTTGAAGCCATGCGTTAGCCTCATATTTCGTTAGTTGTACTAAATTCCTAAGATCTTGATCAATGTATAAGAAAATCTTGTACTAAATTCCTAGGATCTGGATCCAGATATACCACAAAATTCACGGGAAGGTAATACATTTTTATAAAAATTAACATTTGCGTAATTTTGGTGTTTTCAAAAATTCTTGATGGCATATAATGTAATTAAGTATATTATCAATAAATAATTCTTTTAAATAGTACGATTTTATTATATAGGAAATATGTGTGTGAGTCTATACATAATAATATATATATGTATATCAAACTATTTTTTTTCTTTTTTCAAAAAAAAATATCAAACTATTATATAAATGATATTATGGTCATTCCTAATAGTTTTATAGAAAGAGTAAAAGGAGTTTGGGTTTGATACATTAATTGGGTGGACAAAGCATGTGCTATGTTTTGACTGAACTTTCTATTTTGAGAGTGAACCAAATTATGTCTGTTACTATCAAAGAAATTTCTATATATCCAAATATCTGTTACTTTTTCCTATTTGGAGATGAGACATTCAATTTTTTACGTATATTTGCCAGTGTTTTAAAAAAGGCTAACGTCTAGAAAAATTAATTGGGGTCTAGGCAATTTTAGGCTGTTTAGACAGTTTTAAATAAATTAAATTTTACATATAATAAATTAACTATATATAGTATAAGTATAACAAATAATATGAATCACATAATTTAGAATTAATAATTAAAAATAATAATTATTTTGTTTTCAAAACATTTAATTCAAGGTTAAAACTCATTAAAAAATCAATTTTTTTGATAATATATATTTTATTAATTTATTTTAATATGACCGTCTAA
The DNA here is from genome assembly GCA_963920545.1 of Lepidium didymum. NCBI lineage: Eukaryota > Viridiplantae > Streptophyta > Magnoliopsida > Brassicales > Brassicaceae > Lepidium > Lepidium didymum. The sequence continues at coordinate 4,376,519 of OY986986.1, forward strand.
ACCGCCTAATCACCGTTTTAGCTATATAATCACCGTTTTAGCCGTATAGATACACTAACCACCTAATCTGCTCGATTACACTAAAATATAATCGGATAGTCTCTTCCTAGCGCCTAAGCACCGCCTAGACAGCCACCTAAGCACCGCCTAGACGGCCGCCTAACCCGATTTTTTGAACATTGATATTTGCAAACACAGTTCAATACAATTAGATTTTTTTGTCAACAAGTATAATAATAACATTTAATTTATAACTTAAACTAGACAATTAAGTTTTTATCAACAATATTAAATATATTTTTATATCATAAGTTGAATCGACAAAATTTGTACTATAATTTCAAATATATTATGTAGAATTACATAAATACTTGGAATTAAATATCAATGAAAGCAACAACCAATATGAATATTTAACCAAATAAAGTCATCAATAATATTTATTATTTATATGTTTTTTATTAACAATTAGATAGAAAAAATATGATTCATAGGTTACACTCCACTAAACCCTAAACAATATAATATAAGATAAAAATTACATAATTCACTCATTCGAATCGAATTCTGATGAAAAATGAAATACATATGAACTTAACCTCTTGACAAAAAAATGTTCATGCTGTTTAGGTACTAACTGGTGACACTAAAAGATAGCTGAATTACAGAATTTTTGTTCTCAGCTGATTTTTTTGTTTATTTTCACGAGTTGAACCAGCTGAATTATGAGAGGAATTTTTGTAAAATTATATTATTTTATCATTTCTCTTTCCTGAGCTATTCACTTTTTCATTTTTTGTACCATTTCTTCTCCTTCATATTTTAACATATTCTTTTCATTTTTTATAAAAACTTTTGCATGTAAAAATGTTACATTATTTTTCTCGTTAAAAATAATAAATAATAGCTAACATAAGAAAAGCCACTTTTAGCTTAATTAATATGATCCATCATATATAATGTGTTTGTAAAATGTTGTTTACTTGAAAATTTAGTGGATTGTATTACATGTGGTGTTTAGATTACTTATACTTGTTTAAAATATTATGTCATGTTATAAGTTATACATTCTAATTTGGTAAACAAAAAATCAAACAACATTAACGTCGTGTAATTTATTAACATTTGTTGATTTTAAAAATTAAGTATTTTTTATAATGTATAATATTATCTTTTTCCTTTTCAAAATAATATTTTAAATTTCACCAAATTCACCCAGATTCAACTGTTATCATTTAATTTTAATTTATTTCATCATATTCCACCGAAAAAATAAAATAAAATTCAGCTGAATTCCACATTAAACCTAATTCAATTGTTACCATTTCCACTCTTAATTGTCTCAACTATTTGAATGATTTGTATAATTCATGATTGTCATATCTTGTATACATAGCTAATTATAATATCGAGTGCCATAGGGCATCACTAAGACTGTCCAATAGTGCTTCAAATTTTACACTTTTATTTTGAATACAAGAAAGAAAAAATATTCTCCAATGCTAATTCATCTTCATATTCATATATGTATTTAATATAATTTATTATGAATCTCTAAAATAATTTTTTTTTGTGTTTTATACTTAAAATAAGTTATTTATTTTATTATATTTTATACAATTATTTATTATACTAACCATAAAACACAGCAACATAACCAACATTGAATTTTTTTTAAAAATAACTAGATCCACTAAGATCATTAAGATATTCTCGGAATGTGATTTAATTTATATAACATTATGATTTATTTTGTAGTTAATTTTGCTGAAAATAAAAAATAAATGAGTAAATTTTTAATTCACAAAAGAAAAGATATTGTTTAAAAATACATAAAATAATTGAAGTAAAGTATACTTAGAAAGCCATTAGAAATATCGGTTCACAACTTTTTGCCAAGATATATTGGTCTACATAGTGTTACACGAGTATATACTATTGACGACATGCTCACTAATTTCATTGACAATAAGAAAATTCCAATTAATAGTGAAATGAGTTCTATATCCAAAGGAAATCTTTCAAGTGACTGTAGAATGTGGATAGTGATAAGTGATTCAACCACCAATAATAGTCAACTTCATAGTGCGACAATTAGACAAGAATCACGTTGGTTACAAAGGTTGTAGTGCGTACTATATGTCTCATCATTTCGTTATCTCTTCTTGAACTCTCTTCAACTAGCTAGATCACTGTCTCATTTATTGCCATCACTAAAGTCCCTTTTTTCTTCTAGGAGACTAGTCACAAGACCATAAACCCTATATTCATTCCGCAAAATCATCATGAAAATAGAGCCAAATTTTTATTTGGTTTATTTTCAACCATCAAAGGTTATATGAATTAAAAGTGGCAAATAAAGCAGTATGACCTATCGAGAAAAGAAAAAACAATTAAGTTACAACTTTTGCACCAAACATGATTCTGTTTCTTTTTTCGATAAAATAACATGATTCTGTTTTCTCAAATATGATCTGGAAAATTTGAAGGTCACATTAATTTCAAAACGACAAATATTATTGTCAACTAATCACAATGAAAATATTCGAATCATGATCATAGGAATTGCAGGGAATTATTCAACGGAGCATCTTAGTCTCATTAAGTGGTCTGAAATTACATAATTCAAAAACATATACGTCTTGTTTTTGTTTTTGTAAAGTGATTTGCAGGTGGAATAAAAACTACCAAGAGAAAAGGTCAAGTGTTAAGGTTAGTGACTAGTGACACCAAGTCGTCCAAGATTTTATAGGGTCTCATTGGTAGATTTTTTTGAATCAGACAGTTGAAAAAATGAACGGTCAAAATTAATGAAAATCATTTGAAAATAGGCGGTTGGATATAGCAATTGATAAAAAAGGTTTGTAATAAAAATTATTTAAAAATTAAAGTTGATTAGTGACACTCCACGGTAGAATAATGTAATCAGATAAAAAAAAATAATTAATTTGAATTATTGCATATAATTTAATACTCCTGATATATATATATATATTATAATTATTACATTCAAAACTATATTCTCATGCCAAAAAACAGGTGGTCCACTTGACTTGCCCATGATTTAGCTAGACATGAGGAAGTAAGTTCAAATCTCACTCTGCTTCATTTGGAGAACTTAGGCTATAGATCGAGATTTGTCGATCTAATAATTACTTATTAAAAAAAAAATTCATAATGTCAAATAAATGACTATTAACTCTAAATTACTCGGTTTAACTAAATTGGTAACCATCAAAGTTCAATATTTATTTTTTGTGTTTATAAACAAAAAGCAAAATGCAAACAATGGCTCAAACATTCATAAATAAGTCTCTTTATAAATAAGAGAAATGGAAACTCCTAAATTACAAAAAAAAAACATGAAACCCAGTGGTACTATTGTGACACATTATCTCACATAACAAGAATACTCAACAAAAACAAAAATCTTATTTCAAAGAATAAAAAAGAAAAGTATTAAAATTCACTATTTTCTTCGGGTAAAAGCCTTAAAAATACACCACCCAGAGACTACATGAATTTTTTTGGATAACTGAAGAATATATCACTTCACTTTAATACACAGGTCTTCAAAATCAGAATATATTACAAACGCGAGTTAAACTAGATTAATTGGAGTAGTATAAACGAAAATGGTTTAACTCGCCGTTATAAACTTTTTTTTTGTGAACCATTCTACTAGACTTTAATCTCACATCCAAAATTTTCAGGTAGTATATATACATTGAATTATTCCTACCTAGTACGTATTAATTAATAATTACCCTTTTAGTAAATATATCAAATAGTTCAGGAAAAGAAATTCAAATTTTAATTTAGTACTTAAAGTTTTTTTAAAGAGAACACTACCACAGATCATCTATCTTCGGCCGCCTTATAAAAGTTGGTATCTTTTTCTCTAAGAGAATAGCAAACTCAAGAAAAGTAATAACTAAGAAATATTATTGATGCAATTAAAAAACAATCATTGTGTTACGATAACGATTAGATACGGAGAGGCAGGTGTTTGTAATGTATTCGTAACACTTGTCATTTCTTTAAGGTGGAGAGATCTGTACCTTTTCTATTTTTGGAATCTAAATGAAAGATTTTATAAACAATTGACGTAAATAGAAAATAAAAGTAGCACCAGAAAAAGCTAGATGATGTTATCAAAAAACAAATGCAATGTCGTCTTGCCATTCAGAGTTTCTACTTTATAAAACCACTAATAAACAAGGTTCTCCACTTTTCACTAAACAATGGAAAAATTCCTGCTTTTGAAATGACAATCTCACTGTCATACCAAATACATGTACTATTGTTTTTACATCACTCACAAACATGAAAATTGCAGGTAACTGAATAATATCTCCAAACTGACAAGAGACAAAACAGCTAAAGAGGAGAGTAGTGTTCCGCACAAAGTCAAACTCATGTTCAATGATGATGATCAAGACCTGAACCAAACTCATGTTCTACTAGTGTTAATCTATGAATCAGAGACTGATCAGATTAACTGGTTAATTGTTAAAACCAAAACCCACAAAGAAGATAATAAATTTAAAAGAAGGTGGGGAACAAGAGGCATATGTGCTTAGTTGAGTTTCTATCTTCCTAAAAGGAGAAGAATCAATCAACGAAGATATATTGATAGACCCATCATGAATGAATGGCTGGACCCTAGGAATCGACTACGTTTCAACATCGGATTTGTCACTCCCCAACTAAGACACAAACACAGTCACACTTTTATTCTCTTGTTTATCCACTTCATAAAAGATTACCTTCTTTTTTGTCATGTGGCAATATTGAGTGGAGAGAGATTGAGAGTACTTAACTTGATAACACTAGACATCAGGGAGCAAATATGATCTTCCAATATATCTTTGTTTTCTGGATTTCCCTACAAAAAAAGACAATGACTTTTTATCACTAATTACTCCAAAAGCATGTCTCTTACTGTTTAGGATAATAGAATGTGACCCAAGTGTAGCAGGAGAAATTAAAATAATGATTGTTAGTTACACATGTGTTAGGTAGTGATGTAGTGACTATTTCCATTCTTGTTTCCTTATTATCTTACAAGATTCTCTAATGAAAATTGATATTGGTGTATGTGTGTGTGGGCATAGTAGAAGTCTTACTTGTACAGCAAATAGAATGGTCTTTAAGGGCAGGCCAAGGGAGGAGAGTCTCTATCATGGAAACTTGTCAGCTAAAGGAGCCTGCAAATACATACACAGAAATAGCAAGTACAGCTTCTCTGCTTTCTTACCTATTTATGTCTCTGCAACTGATTATTTCACCTGTCTCCTCTGAGACTCTCCGACGAGGACTGGGCAAGATATAATTCAATTGAGTTCAACAGTCTAATAACAAGCAGCATTTCAGATGACTGTTCTCATCATAAGGTACATGACCATGTGTATAATATCCAGCAAGGTGGTTACCAAAAGATTTTATAGAATGGGAGAATAAATCTCTAACGACTTCAATCAGATATCTTGCACTGAGCAGTATACACATGAATCATCCGAAAACATGACTCCACAAGTTAAGGAACAGATATATCCTTTTTATTTATGTAGAAAGACGTACTCAAGTTATATATGTTACACGGATAAGCAATTCATTGCTCTGGAATTTTTAAATAAACATGGCAGACAAAACTGAAGTCAGGAACTCAACTTGCCTTTCAGAAGGACCATGTGACACAGAAAAGGTTTTTTCTTCAAGTAATAACAGTGGGCTTCTCCCTTCCTGTGAAGTCTTTTAGCTTTGATACCGACAATGCAAGATCTGTAACATGACAACGATATTAATCATTGTACTAGCGTAAAAAATGAGACATCTTTAAGTCTCCTGAAACAAAACAAGAACAAACCAATCAAAGGTTTAAGAGCTATCTGTGCATCCACATCATGCTTTGAGACGTCTGGCTCAAACTGTTCGATGTATATTCGAACTGTAGCACCAGCTGAACCAGTTCCCTGGAACAAAAAAGTTTCTAAGTTTGGCTACTGTGATAGGGACCAATGTGCCTCTATACCTATAGAATTATTGATCTGAACTAAAAAAAATAAACAGAATCTAAAACATACGGATAAACGAAATATGATTCTGGATCCATCTGTGAAAACAAACCGAACACCTTGCTTGGATGCAACACTTCCATCAACCTAAACAGAATTATATACACTTGCTCAGAAGTTGGACGTACAAGCATATGGTTAATTCAATCATCATCTATAAATTTTATGATCAGACGTACAGGGTCTGTGTATGAAAAATCATCTGCAAACTGGAGGACATAGTTTCCTGAGATATGAACGTTGTTATGAACAATAAGAATAAGTTGACAAGTACAGAAAAATAAATGGGCTGGGATGAACCTAACCATAAGTTTCACCGGCCTTGCTCTTAGATACAATATCTCTGAGATACTCAATCATTTTGTTGGCTCCTTCAGATTCACATTCCTGGTTGCAGTCATAAGAAACTGAGTGGCTTTTACAATAAGATACATTACTCAGAAGGCTTTTACAAAAATCCTACACAATCTTACTTCATAATCGTATCTGGAAAAAAAGTTCCTTCCATATGTCGCCCAATACTCATTCACAACATCGGCAACAGACACCAACTTTTCCCCTGGTTTCTTGTCCTTGTTGCGATGAGCTAGGATTGAAAGCCACGCCAACACAGCCCTGTCATTTAAGGTTAGAATCGTCCCATTAAAGCAGAGTAGTATATCCAAGGCAAGAAAATAGAATTGAAAAAGCCGAATACGTAGAATAGTATATCAAAGGTTAGGTAATGGGATTGAAAAAGGCCATATACGCAGAAAGCTTCGTGAAACCAACTTCAGTGAAAACAAGCATTTTATATAAAGATTGAGCTCGGAACAATTTTAAATGACATCATACTCTTAGTAATGAGTCTGTTATAGCTAAATGACGAAGTAATTCATGGGGGATTTCTGCTATAAGAAATCACAAACTATATGTTGATTCAGGTCAGAATCTTGGGAGTTTCACTCACTGCGAGTGCAACAGACAGGTTATTGAAAATGCCACAAATGCAGAATGAATATTAACAGTTAACAAACTGAATACAATGCATCAATATCTTCATGAATTCATGTTGAAGGTTGAATTAATCACATATTCACCCAGTTAATAAAGAGCTTAAGGTTTAAGGAAGAGTGTACCATATGCCATCCTTCTCGCGGATGTGATCAGAACCTGTGCCAAAGCTCTCTTCTCCACAGATTGACAATTTTCCAGCATCCATAAGATTTCCAAAGAATTTCCATCCGGTGGGAACCTAGATAATGTAAGTTACTTTGTCAACACATTTACCCTGCTTATTTTATCTGGCTGCAAAAGTGAAAACTGCATAGGGTTGACCTCAAAGAAAGGAAGCTTCAACTTCTCGGCAACACGATCAAGAGCACCACTTGTTGGCATTGAACGTGCTAGGCCCTGGGAATAAGATTGACATCCATTTATTTTAAATAGCACTGTATCTAAAAGAGTGAAATGCAATTTTTACAAAGCAATCGCACCTTAGGACCAGCACGGAAATATGGAATTGCTTCTTGTGCATTGGCTGCGATGATAGCAACAGAGTCTGAAGGGGTGACAAAGAATTTGTTTCCTAAAACCATATTTCTGTCACCATCACCTGTCAGAAAAAATGCACTGTTATAGTGACTAAATTCATGACTGATGAGTCCTAAGCTAGAAGAACAAGAACATTTGAAAGATATTTTTTCACAATCGTACCATCACTTGCTGCTCCAAAATCAGGTCCATTGTCACGATACAGGACATCAACCAAATCCTTTGCATATCTATATGTAAGAAAGTTTATAGGAGTTACATAAGTGCATATGGTTATACTTCCCTTCAGTGTGTTACTTACGTCAAATTAGGATCAGGATGGCCATGCCCAAAATCTTCCAGGGGAACTCCATTTAAAATTGAGTCCTACAAAACATACCTTACATCAATCATTTGAAATGTCTAGAAGTTTAATATCTATCTTAATATCCAAGACATACTGGTTTGGCTCCAAGATTATCAACAAAAATTGGTTTTGCATAAGCACCAGTAACAGCATGCATGGCATCAAACATGAACCTGAAGGCCAGATAAAGAAACAAACAATCATCAAATTATAGCCTAGTTTCAGTTCTCAGCATATTGAAGGACTCTGCATCAAAGCTGAAGGCCAATAATGATAGGAAATCAACATTAAAAAAAAAGCTTTGTAGCCTGTTTTGTTGTAGATATAAAAACACACCCAAAATCTGATCTTGATAATAGGCCTCTGATGAGATCAAAGTCGAACACACCCTGCAAAGAATACCATGGACATATTCAATGCCTACATACTTATAATCACAAAAAAAAAAAAAAACAGAAGAAGCATATGACGATATTCTTACCTTCATGAGCTCCAAGTAGTCAGAAACCGGATCTATAACTTCTACACTGAAATTCCCATATTTGGTAACTCCTACATGAGCAAGATCAGTGTCCGGAATCTCTGCCACTTTAATCTCAAAAATCTGTAAAAAAGTGTACCCCAGACAAGACCATTATACAGAAAACTTCAAGCGGACACCAGAAGTTTTTGTAATCATGAAGGGAAATTTGTGAGAGAGCTAATTCCAACTTGACCAGATACTTACTGACAGTGTATTTCCATAGATTTTGTCAGTAATTGTTTCTGGAGCCGGCTGACCACTGCTGTAGTTGAACTGGAAATTAAAAATGACCAGATTAGGTAATGAATTATTCTTTATAACCTCTACGAAATTCCAGAAAAACTGATAACAAAATGTAACTCATTGTCGCTCAAGACCCAAGCCTCCACACATGATCAACTATAATCAAATTTTAGCTTATTACTACTCTTCACAGATTTTAAGGTCACGGAAAAAAAAACATGCAAAGGTATGTCACCAATATTTCACCTTGATTCCCCAGTCATATTCAGGTCCACCAGGATTATGACTTGCACTCATAATAAATCCTCCATTTGCCTGTGAGAATACATATCAATATGAGTCATGGAAAACTGAACTTCAACTTCTTAAGATGATATTACTAGAAAAGCTTGCCTTTCTTTTTCTGATTACAGCAGAGACCGCTGGGGTCGATAAAATGCCTTCCCTACAAGTATTTGGTTTTCAGCTTGATAAGTAAAAACGTGGGGAATCTCTATCACATGGAAAACTAGAAACCCAAAGAGGAATTGACCAACTAGCTATGCAACTCCATCGTCGTTTAAGATTGACTTGATCCCAAAGATTCATATCCAAATTATGCAATCATAATAGCTAGGACAACTAAGCTAAGAATCTTACTTTCCAACTAAAATTTTCCCAACTCCATTCCCAGCCGCAATTTTGATTATGATCTGTGAGGAAAGAACACAACTTCAAGAATGAAAAGTGTTGAGTAAGAGAACTTTTGGCGTACAAGGCACTGAAAATAACCTGTGCAGCCTCTTTATTAAAGTAACGACCATCACCTCCTAAAACCAATGTCGCATTCTTATAGTCCTCGAGTGGCAGTGAATTAAACAATGCCTATACCACAGAAACCATCAAAATTATTAACTACTGTTTTCCATGAAAAAAAAAGTCATCTATTCTGAATTGCAATCAAAATACGAATCAGAACCTGAATCCAGTTGGCTAGATAATTCTCTTCCATGAAAACTTTCACCTGGAACCATAAATATCCAAAGAAATACTCGAAACATTCAGCATCTAATTCTTCAAAAACTGATTAAAAAGAAAAACCGCAACTTCAGTGCTCAGGAAACATTTGATAGCCATTGACAACAGAATCATATAAATCACTCAAACTTTGGATAGCTAGTTTATAATTATGAACCGTAAAATGCTACGATCACAAAAATAAACTCAATTCGAACTTAATCGAATGCAAGGAGTAGTACCTTCTTTCTGAGCCCGCTTGTTCCAGTTTTCTGCCCTTCGATGGGCTTCGTGGGCAACGATTTAATCTGTTGAAAAAGACAAACAAATCAACGAAGAAGAGAATTCAAAAATCAGAAAACGCAGCAAGAGAAGAAAATAACCTCAATGCCATCAGTTCCGGTGGCGATAGCCCCAGAAGATGAAGAGGATGCAACAATCGATTGCAAACGCAAAATCGGCTTAGTTCGAAGCTGAAAACCAGAAGAAGGAAGAGAAGAGCTGGAGGACGGTAACAACGGCGAATAGTTGGCGACGGAGAATCTGGAGAACAGAAATAGGGTATCAAATCTCGCACAGGTCGACGTCATTGTTGAGTTTTAGGCTGCTGGGGTTCAGCGATCGAAGAGTGAGAAAGTGTCCGTTAAATAGTGAAGAGCGAGTGAAGAAGATCTGGAGAAGAGAGAAAGTAAAGATATTGAGTTACTCGCAAGCCTTATGACTGCCACATGTCCTTGCTTCGCTTATCTAGAGACTTAATAATTTATTGTTTTTTTTTCTTCTTCTCTGTTTGGATTTTGGAAGATATACAAGCGACTGATTGTTACCAAAAAAATATATAATAAAATAAAATAAAAAATACAAGTGAGTTATTTCGATAGAATATTCTCTGGTCTGTAGGAATTTTTTTTCCTTTCATTTCATTTGAAGATTACATAGAGTTAAACACCAAAGAAGATTACAAACCGCCGGAGAAAAATAAAGATATTCCCAGAAATTATGCCCCAAAATAGGAAGCCAAAAAATTCAAATTGAATAGGCTAAGATAAGAGAACTAGGCAAAAGACTTGATATAAAGCAAAAACCAAACACGATGCTTGAGGCTTCCACACGACCAAATTGAGTCATAGTGGCAAGCAAAACCTTCTATAATGAATGGGTATCCCTTACAATGAAAGAGTATGGTTTCAGAACCGGAAAAAGGATCCCACAATATACACCAAAAGTGGTGAAGTCGATTTACATTCGATTAGAAGACGCTTAATAGAAGCCACAAGAAGACTAGACCATGATCTAAATCTTGGAGTATAAACAAGGAACGAAACAACCTCATGTCGGAAGAAACCGAACTCGACAGAGAACAGTAGCAATTCGAAACCAGAGAGGACAATAACATGAACATCAGAAGCAAAGCATTTACACATATATAAACCTAAAGACCCTAATCTAGCCTAAACCAGACACAAAGACTACATACAACTAAAATAAAATCGGATCTACGTCTATACAAGCGGCAAAGTGAAGAGGATGCAGATCAGAGAGATGAACCTCACCAGAGAGTATCTACCTCCGACAAACCCAAGCATCTATCAAGACTCCATGGAAACCGACCAATCGGAAGAGCTCTGCATCTCACCTGAACCACTCAGTCGTCATTAATAGTAGAAGAAACTGGTGACAACAAAACACAAGCGCCATCACTGGCGAGACAAAAGAAAAACATCGACGGTAGTGCTATGAAAGCCACCTACCACTGACACTAAAACCAGTAAAATCTGAGACAGTTAGATCAAAACGACAGTATTTAGCTCAAAATGAGAGAGTCTGTAAGAATTTTTATTTGTAAAAATGTTAAATTAACATAATATTTTTATATTTTTGACAGAATTATAGAATTGTAGGGACAAAAAAAATTTATAAAAAAAGCTATAGAAATTACAAAAGATATAGACAACAATGACAACAGACAAAAAAAATGAAATAAAATAAGAAAATAAATATGAGCAATCTAGAGATTTTCACTTCTAGAAAACCGACGATTCTAACCAATGGATACCATGCATCATCTCCTGTAGTAGACCGGTCCGTAAAAATTCCTATTGCATCACATATGGTCTTCTGCAAATTAATGTCTAATTACTTTTGAAGAACCATTGAAGAAAAATTATAGTTATGCCAACTAACGTATTAAATTCGTTAGCTATCAGATTTTTCGTATAAACTGTATTTTAGACATGTTTGTTCTATCTTCTTTTCTTTCTAGTTTTAGCAATTCTCTATTTTATTGAAAAAGCTATTTAATTTTGCTATGCTTTTTGATATCTTAGAACATATATAAATTTTCCTCTTTTATTTTTACTTCGATCTGTTCTGGTGAATGGTGATCCGTGGCTAACAGAAAAAGTGACCAAACTAAATTTGATTGTAAACAGAGAAAGAGAAAAAAAAAAAAAAATTCGTGACCAAATTTTATGAGCTCGACAATTAGTTGGGCCTAGAAGCCAGCTTCGAGTACTCTTCTTGGGCCTCTTGAAGCTTTTGGAAGCCCAATTTTCTGTTGGCAAAGATTAGAGTATATGCATCTGCTTCGGCAGCTTAAACTCCCGATACATAAAAGACAAAACAAACCTTTTTTATTTTGTAGCAGAAACCATATAAAATTATTCAGACATCTCTTTACAACATAACATTCATGTATAATTCAGTCGTAATCTTTAATAATGGTCACAAACCAGTTAACTAAATTCGGGCTCTTCATATCACTTAACAGCAAGTCAACTCTTACACAAACTCCTTTCGTTTAATAAATAACTAATAAACCAACCAAATCAAATTTCTTAAACTTGGAAACAAATATTGGTTAATTTAATAAAATACTATTAACATGTTAGTATTATTTATCTCTTATAATTTCACGAAAAAATGAAAATAAAAAGAAAGTCATGAATAACAACCACTACAAAAGAAATCAGTAACGCAAGTTAATATCATACTCTCTTTTTTATCGGACTTCCCGGGGAAATTATCAACATTCAAATCATGTTTCATGCCATATTATGACCATTAATCACGTATATAAACACTAGTTATTTTAATTACGATTCAAACCAATAAATGCTACTATTATAGTGACAGATAAATTTCAGAAAAGAAAATTGTTTTTTCTTGAAGAATATGTTGCAAAAAGAATCATAACATTTGTTTCCTTCCTTCCATGTACGAAACAAAATTAATCTCTTTTTTGTTGATCCATAGATTTGTCATACTCACAGCACCGTCACATGAATCTATATATTAGACCGGAAAATTCCACATCTTTTTTAGTGACGTCATTATAATTTCTTACTAATACATAACCAACTTCGTCTCTTCATCTCTTCTACTAAAACAATTAGCAAAAGAAAAAATTACACACGAATTTTCAAATCTTTCTCCACTCTTCTCGCTTTTTCTCTGTTTCTCGTTGATCCCTTTGTTTCTGCTTTTGCCCGTTGAATCTGAAGATCTTTATGTCATCGAAAATGGGTGAGAACGGTATCTCAGGTTTGTTCGAAATCTTTCTTTTGATCTTGATCTTAAGTCTTCGAATGATCTTTATCGAGCTGGATTTGAGTTGGGTTTTCAATATCGATGGAATTAAGTACCTGGGTTTGATTGTTTTTCTTCAAAGCTTTGATCTTTGATCATATATCTTCGTTGGTTTTGGTCTATAGATCTCTCTTTGTTTCTACGAGATGCAATTTATGTGGGAAAAAAGTGAATGTTGTGTTTTTGTTTGATTGAACAAATCAAGAAACTTTTTAAGTTGTCAGAATTTCGAATTTTATATTTCGATATCTCTGGAAAACAGGTAATCTCAGAAACCTAACGATTGACACACGAGATTCAGAAACGCTCGTTGTCTGTTTCGGTGAAATGTTGATTGATTTTGTTCCAACGGTGGGAGGTGTTTCACTTGCTGAAGCACCAGCTTTCAAGAAAGCTCCAGGAGGAGCTCCTGCAAATGTAGCTGTTGGTGTCTCTAGACTTGGTGGCTCTTCTGCTTTCATTGGAAAGGTTCTCAGTTTTTGACTCACAAATTGATGATCCATCGAAAGGTTCTTGCTTTAAATCTGATCTTAGTTTCCATTTTGTTTTATGGAATAAAACTCAGGTCGGTGAGGATGAATTTGGACGAATGTTAGCTGAGATTCTAAGGCTGAACAATGTCGATAACTCAGGGATGAGATTTGACCATAATGCACGGACTGCTCTCGCCTTTGTTACACTAAGAGCTGATGGAGAGAGGGAGTTTCTGTTCTTCAGACACCCGAGTGCTGATATGCTTCTCTTGGAATCTGAGCTTGACAAGAACCTCATCCAAAAGGTTGATTGATTTTTTCATCTTGTGATCCACATTTTTCAATGAGACTAAAGTCCCAGTGGTTTCTTTGGTTTAATCACAGGCCAAGATCTTTCATTACGGTTCTATCAGTTTGATCGAAGAACCTTGTCGCTCTGCTCACCTTGCAGCTATGAAAATTGCTAAATCTTCAGGGAGTCTTTTGTCTTATGACCCGAATTTGAGATTGCCATTGTGGCCATCAGAAGAAGCTGCAAGGAAAGAGATAATGAGTATCTGGAATTTAGCAGATGTTATAAAGGTAGATGTTCTTCTTTTGACTCCAAATTAAGGGTGTGAAAGATCAGATTATTCCTAAAATGACACAAGTCTTGTTTGAATTTTATTCAGATCAGTGAGGACGAGATTACATTCCTGACTGGTGGTGATGATCCTTACGATGACAATGTGGTGTTGCAAAAGCTCTTTCATCCAGATCTTAAGCTTCTTGTTGTTTCAGAAGGACCTAATGGCTGTAGATACTACACTAAGGTTTGCTTGTCTCTTCTTTTACTTTTCGATATCAAATCAATATTAGAATACTTATATTCATGTACGTATAAATTCTTTTAGGAGTTTAAAGGTAGAGTTGGTGGAGTAAAAGTGAAGCCGGTTGATACAACTGGTGCAGGAGATGCATTTGTGAGCGGATTATTGAACAGCTTAGCTTCTGATCTCACACTACTCACTGTACAGATCTCTTCCATTTAACCTTTTCTCTGGCTTTTAATTTCAAGACTGTGAATCAATGAGTTAAAACACTACATGGAGTTTGCAGGATGAGAAGAAACTAAGAGAGGCGCTTCTATTCGCAAACGCTTGTGGAGCCATTACAGTAACAGAGAGAGGAGCTATTCCGGCAATGCCAACCATGAATGCTGTTCAAGACCTTCTGACTTCTTCTCGCTCTTAGAATGCTCTTACTGTATCTTTGTGTTTTTGTTTTTAAGATCTTTCTCCCCCAGTTTGTAGGAACTCAAGAATGTTGTGTGTTTTCTAGTGTGTTGATCTCCCGGAGTTTTAGTAGTTGGTAGTTGGGGATGGTTTGGTTTTATATTAAGTTAGTTTCTTCCACAAGTATCAATATTTCGGTTTTGTAAAACTGCTTGCCGTTTTTTTGTGCCGAGAATGACACGCACTCTCGTGAATGCAAGGCGACAAATATTGTACCGAAACGAACCATTACTTTTAGATAAACCGGTTTACGGTTTACGAGGAGAACCACCAGATTCCTCACCGATATCTGTTGAGCAGAACGTGAGTAGCACGTGATAGTTATATAAAATTTTGAAGTCAAACTTGATTGGGAAATGGCGCGGGGTATAACAGACATTTCGTTATTTTAACGGCGTTCAGAAGGAACGGTAAATCCTCGGTGGAAACTTAACTAACGTCGTCAAACTTTTGACGATAATTCTCACGTTCTCTTCTTCGATCCAAAAACCAAAGCTACACACGAATGGTAATGTGAATCATGGAATGTTAAAAAATTTGTTAAGTTTCTGTCGAATTTGAATTGGAGGAGGAAGACGAAATCGAAAGAGCATTCTTCGAGTCAATTTTTGAAGTTGAGAGATGATGGCTTCGGATCCAAAACTGAAGGCTGAGATCGGACCTGATGGTCTTGCAAGAGAAGCTCCTGTTATTGCTTACACGGAGAAGGTAATTTACTCTCTCATCCAAGTATTCTTCTATATTATCCCATAAAGTGTTCGTGTGATTACCTTTTACTCAACACGATTTGATGATTTCTTTGTTTATGTTTTTTTTTGCTTTCAAATCAGATAATCGCGGAAGAGCAACTTCAGTTGAGGAAGTGAGTAATGATTTCTACTGCTAATATTATGTTTGATCCATTTCTTTAATTTTGAAAAGAATGTAGTGTGTATCTTTTGATCTGAGATAAATTTTAAGGTAGAGATGATCCTGGAGAATACTTGGTTTTCAATTAAGGAGTTTTTAGGAACTTTCGAACATGGTTGCTTTAAGAATGTGAAAATGTATTTGTTTCTTCTTCAGTCTGACTTCAGTTTCGTTTATTAGGAAGCTGATGAAACTTCCTTTTAATGGGCTTCTATATATTATCGCTCTAGATACATTGAGGAGAACTATACGAAAATTAGAGATGTCGAAAGGGAATTTGGAAACCTCACTCTGGAAATGAAACTCACTGCTGGACCTAAGAAAGCAGGTTGGCAAGTTGAACATTTTTCCCTCAATGTGACATGGTTTATTGGATTTTGTTACATGATGCAGACTGATTAACTTACTTCTTTTTTATCTTTTATTGTCAAAAAAGCAATGGAGCACATGAGAAAGAAAATTGAAGTCTCAAGTGAAAGGATCCATGTCGCTAAGTTGAAAGAAGAAGAAGCGCGGAAGGTTTATCTCTTATGTTTCATGTATCTCAGCGTTTTCTCTTGTCATGTTCTATCTAATGGCATGTAGAGTTAGTTTTAGGTGGATGTGAACATGTCCTATTACTCGTGTGTGCCCCATACCAGAACTAGTCGTATCGATATATACTTCAATCATGGTTTCACTATTAGTTTCAGAGATCACTATGTAAATGAACGTTTTGCTAAGGTTTTCCTTTTCATGTTTGACTATGTTGCTGGTTTTTACTTTCTAATGCTGGGGTATTGTGTTTCATGTCTACTTGCATTTTCAACGCTTATTTGAAATCTAGAGATTGTAAAATAAACTTCAATTCATGATTTTCATTCTATAGGACTTCGTAAAATATAACTTTTTTGTCATTTAAGGCATTTGAAGCAGCATCAAAAGTTGTGAGGGATGAAGAAGCAACAAAACAGATGCTTTGTGAAGATTTAAACCGTCTGGTACATATCTTTTTGTTGAAAACTGATCATGGGGTTTACTTTTTGCGTATTAAAAGACATTCAATTCACAATCTTTTTTAAATTGTAATCATAGGTACAAGAAAGCAGCAATACACAGTATGCCAGACTTGAGGAATTGAAAAGAAGATTAGAAGCGCTGAATCCGAATAGATCATCTACTTCTATTCAACAAGTAAGCAACTCCATCTAGTCTTATATTTCATGATTTTTTTCTGTTTCTCCTAAAGCAGTTATCTTGTAAAATAGAGAGTCCAAATAGTCCTGCATTATGTTGCTAACAATGGCTAATTCTTTGCAAATGCTGACATGAATAATCAAATCTATGTGCTTGGCAATCAGTGGATACATGTAAGATATTGAATATATCTGTTTGCGTTCCATATTTTAGGTCCAAGAAGAGGAGACAAAATCTGTATTAGATAGCTCACCAGCAGCCAATGCTACTCAGACCCACCCTGAAAAACCAGATGGAAAGGATGAGGGAAGTAAAGAACATGGACAAAAGCCAGCAACAACTGAAGGAGAATCAAAAGCGAAAAAGAAACCACAAATCCAAGGAAGGGGAAGAGGAATAGGAACCATAAACAAAGACAGAGGAGGTTGGACAGGTGCTGGATTCGATCTGGATGGTAGAACTTGAAATACATTTATCTATAGTACTTATTCAATACACCAGAAAGCCACTAGCATATATTGTTACCAGGTATCTCTTCATCTTTTAACATCGATGGACCTGTACGTAGCCACAGAGATTTCTCATTTTCTCATATACTTGTGTTACTTCAAAGAAAAAACCATTCGATCACATTTGAGACTTTTCATTGGTCATCTCTTGAGTTTAGGTTTCCAATATTGTAGGATTGGATTAGATTTCATTGTGTAAGATGATGTTAAGACTTAAGAGTAAGGCTTGATTCGTAGTAAATGGTATATTGGGCAAGTTTCATATGACTAGTAAGCATATTTTATAATGTCGAGAAGATATGAATCGCAAATTTGGGCTCCTTGAGTGTATATAAAAATGAACCTTTTGGGATCTTCCTGATAAAACAGAAAGTTATGGTAAATTAAAAAAAAAAAGAGTTGGTAAATGAAGGTCAGTCAAATAAGGTCACAGTGAAATCTGACTGCGTCTTCTCTTCTTCGTCTGAATATGAAAAATAATAATGTCTTCTAGAAATAAGTAAAGCTGTGACCGATCTTTGTCAGTGAGTCCACAAAATGTGGATCCCACTTTTTGACGTCATTAGATATTTTGTTGAATTAATAACTTGTTTTGTAGCTAAAATGTTAGATGTATATATCTGAGCAAAATATTCAGATCCCAGATCTTTATTTATTCCTGTCCGAAACACAGGCTTTGTGGAATATTTGAATTTGAATTTACATAATTTGATCCCATTTTTATCCATATCTTTCATACAATATGACGTTTGGAGTGAAATATGTATTTCATTTTAAGTCCAAGCATATATAATGCATATAAGTAATTGTTTCTAAAAATTGGATAAACAAAAATTCATAACTCAAATTCTTGCGAGCTTTCATTAATATCATACATGTTTTGGTGATTTTCTGAAACTCAAAGTTCAGCAGTAACAATTTGACCAAAAAATCATTTCCTAGTTTTTTTGTTATTTTCAAATGATTAATTATTTAACTGTTGTTTTGGTCTTTTTTTTTTCTTTTTCTGTGCAACGTTGTTTTGACCCTTAAGATAAATATGTTGTTACTTGTTTGTCAACTTTTTATTTTGTAAATTTTGAAACAGAGGCGAGCATTCTAAAACTACCTACAAACTATATGTATATATATGCTATAAATAAATAAATTATATCAGAATTTTAGAATTATGACTATGGTTACGTGAATATGAGAAAATGACCAAAAACTAATTAAACTTTTTATATGTATGAAACAGTCCGATGAAAAAATTTCTGTTGATTTTTGGTCGTTTTCCATGGATCGGTATACTCGATCCTAAAAAATTTTTGGGAGGTCAAAAATGGAACGCAGTTTTAACTTTATTCAAATTTGTAGTCTTCATTATTCAATTTATCGGACGAGTTTGTTGTATTTTAATTAACTAGATTTTTGTAGTTCAATCTAAAATGGGTCCTTTTAGACTTTTAATTTCCTAGTCGTGGATCTTAATTTGAGATGCAGTAATGGTTTTCGTTTATAATGTCTCATCTTTCTCCAAGTACCCTTTCATAACATTGCATGTTCTTCAATTAAGGTCTTTTTTTTGTCAATATCATCAATTTTGAAATCTTATTAAACAAAAACTGTGTTTGTAGATGTGGTCTTTGAACCCTACCCCCCAAAAAGCATTAAATTAAGTATATGATTACGTATGATTGCGTTTCCTACTACCATTTACTTTTCTGACCAGAAACCTTTAATTCCATATGACATATAAATATGCATCATTAAATACTTTCGAATTAAACATCGTAGCAATAATATTTTTTCTAAATGGCAATTTTTTCAAGTCCCTAAATTCATAATAAGATAATGTCGAGGACAAATATAACTATGTGGAGTCGAACCCTAACAATATCACATGAGACAAACGTGATTACATGGAGTCGAACCCTAACAGTATCTAAAACAAATACACACGATAAAAAAATCTAACTTTTTTAAACCCAGAAAAATATAAATACTTAAGTTGAGTTGGTTCTGGTTGAAAATCTGTTTTGATATTGTTTTGTAACAATTAGATCGACAAATCCGATATATAATCCAAAATCCAAACAATGTTATGTGGAGTTACATGATTTTTTGGAATCCAACTCCGTCAATAAAAACTACAGATGTGGATACTTAACCACTTGACCATAAATATTTTTCTTCTTACTTTTTTATTTTACAGAAATCAAATTCCGAATTTGTCTACAACAAAACATTGTTGGCTATATCTATAAACGTTTTTAGTAGCAAGAAAGCTTGAATTTCCATGGATTCCAAAGATTATTAAGGATTTAGAAATGTAATTTTCTGTTATAAAAGAAGTGGGTTTAGCGGTTCTAAAAAATATAATTAAAATCCGTTTTTAACCCCATCCAGAGTTGGTCCAAATTAAATTTAGGGTTTACTAAAGAAAAAAATATATGAGTGCAATGAGATTCGTCTATTCAAAGTTAGTAAAAACACGAATGTGGCGGGATAGGACCAAATGGTAAGACCTGCAGTACAGTAAAGAGACTTTTATATTGATTTGGTCTCTCCACAATTACTCTAAACACTCACTTTCTTACAAAACAACCCTTCTACTATTGGGACACTGTTGTCTTAGATACAAGACAAATGATTCTTTGTCCCACTAACTCCAAAAAAAACTATATTTTTTACAATTTATTAACATAAATGTGGTCCATCCGATTTCTACTGTGGTTGTGTTAAAGATGCATTGGTCTTCCACTATGAGAAGGACTCTGATACACATCACTTTCTCCTCCAAGTGGGATTTTTTTTTGAGTTTTTGAAATGTAGCAAGCTCATGGCCAGCTTCATATCACTATCGCTTTCAAAACCCTTTTCATGTTCGATCTTCTCTGAGGTCGATAGATTTGATTGTTCCTCAAAACCCTAATCTGTTAACATATATAGGGCCCTTACGTCTATTATCTTTTGTTATTTACCCATCGACTTAGTCTAAATATATATTTTGGTATATTTGAAATATGTTTTCTATGCAAGCGTCGATATATATATATATATATATTCATTACGTTTGATATAAATTTGATAAGAGTCGGTTTTATATCATATTTAATAAATTTATTTGGGTGAGAAACTTTGATTTTATGGACAGTTGAATTTATTTCTTGATAGAATTATGCTATGATATGTTAACAATTCACTAACAGTAATTAAATGCTAGTTTAACCTAACACCCGTTTAATTTTTTTTTATTGTATACATGATTGATATTATGATGGAAATGAAATCTTAATTTTTTTTTTGTCAACAATTGGATCGACAAAGCCTTATCCATAGCTTAAAGCTCACCCCTATAATCCCCCTTTTAAGCTACCATAATGCAACATGTAGAAATCGAACCTTGGTGTCAAGTCATTAATTAGGTGGATCATTTTAACCACCAGAGCAACTCGGCAAAAATGAAATCTTAATTTAATAATTTAATATTATATATATATATATATATATATATATAAGTTAATATATCTATAACAATTAATATGAAAACATGATGATAAGAAATTCCTAAAATGGTAGCATATCGTCATGCTAATATATATGATTTGAAGATTAAGAATGCATGCGTTACAAGGATTATATTGTAACTTCAACAAAATCTTATGTCGAGCAACATTTATGTTATTTTAAGATTTTTAAAGATTTTTGCAAAATCTGGAATGGTATGACTTCTATTTAAAATTATTTTGAAAATTCATCTATTAAAGGACCATCAATTCTTAGTTTATTCACTAATTGGTTTTATAAAATATTTTAGAATAATTGTAGAAACCTCGATCAGAAGATGACATCTTCAAATTTTATGTTCTTGCTCTACTCGTGATTGTTTTCTGCATTGTCAATGTTCAATCTACAAGTAAGTTCTATTTATATACTTATATCATTTTCATAATACAAATTCTTACTAAAAATTCATATAATAATAGTATATATATAACGATGGTACTAAAAAATATTATATAATCTATTATTTGTATTTTCTAAAGTAATATTTCCCTTTTACATTAATAAAGTAAATATGATTGAAAACCTAGCTAAGTTGATTTTTCAAAAATATATTTCTTCTTAATATATGGCAGTGAGCTAACGCAATTATTGTTTGTATGATTGAATATTCCGCTTAATTATGGAAAAAACCATCAACTTTTTTTTTATTTACCAAAAAACAATTAAATTCTTTTCTTTCCAATAAAAATATGAAGTATGAATTGATCAACCTATTTTAACTTCCCCAAAGAGTGTATGTTATCTTAACATTAATAAAGAATATATCGTTAATTAAAATAGGTTATTCGACTCATACTTCACAATATTTTAGAAACAATAGAGCTGTTATGATGTTTGCTGATATGTTTTACAAGATTCTCTTACATTTAATATTTTAAATAAAAGCCACAAAAATTTTCGAAATAATCCAAATTTTCAATTTTTTTGCACAAGAAGGAAAGAGAGAATTTCCAAAGACTTAGAAGTCTCTTTCACGTCTTCTCTCCTTCTTTGTTTCCTCGTAGTTTAAATCATAAAACAGACTTTTAGGAGATCTGTTCGTGGTTCTTAATTTGTAAACTATTTATCTTTCGATTAACTTTTAATTATGATAGTTGACCAAAAAAAAAACAGAAAAAAAGGTTTCTACTTTCTTGCGTGTTTGCATTTTTCAGGGAAAAATATTAAATTCAATAGTATAAGTTTTGTTTTTACAAACATAGAATATATGAAATTCAATTATAGATGTTAATTTTGTCATTTGGTGGACTGTGGAACTAACCCTTCCTTCGTCTATATCAATATTAAGTTTCAATGTTGGACTTCTAAGTACTTTCACTTGCACCATCAGCAAAGTTAGGGAGCTTGTAAGGAGACAAATGTGGTGTATTAATTAAGTTAATTATTGGCCTTAACTGAAAATGGTCTAAAGTTGCATCAAAAATTTATCTCCAACAGTTATTATAAAAATTAGGTTATGGTGTTAATTGTTAAACATTAATATTAATCAACTATTTGTTAAACCTAGCTCTGATTAATATTTATTTGTTTATTATATATATATATATATATATATATATATATATATTTGTCAACTACATTTGATAAGGCCCAAATCATATCTCAAACTTACTGATAAATCTCCTACTTTTTAAAGTCTATTTGCAGAGAAGTGAAGTCGACTTCCAGATGTCTGAGCCATTAGTTAAGATATGTAAGCCACTAGACGGATACAAACTCGGTTATGATTGATATTAATGATAGAAATAAAATCTTAAATAATATAATATTTATATAAATTTTAGTGAAAATATCTACAAAAATTAATATGAAAATTTGATACTAATTGAAAAAAAATCAAATTCCTAAAATGGTAGCGTATCATCATGCTATTATGATTATTATCTTTAATTGGCAAGAATGCAAGTGTTAGAAGGAGAATACATACACTTTTAATTCAGGTCAACAAAATCTTATGTCATACAACATTTATGTTATTTTAAGATTTTTGCAAAATTTGGAATGATATTAGTATATTACTATTTAAAATCATTTGGAAAATTCATCTATATAAGGACCATCATTTCTTAGTTTATATTCACTAATTGGTTTTTGAAAATTCTCATAATAATCTATATATCAAAAGATGACATCTTTGAAATTTTATGTTGTTGCTTTTACTCGTGATTCTTTTCTGTACTGTCAATGTTCAATCTACAAGTAAGATTTCTTATATCTTATCATGTTTGTGATACAAGTACTTAATAAAAAACTAATTGATTATAATAAGTTTATATATATATATATATATATGTTTGATTTTAACAGGAATAATGGATGGTTCATCAAGCGATTGTGTATTCAAAGGACCATGTCACAAAAAAGAAGATTGTAACGAGAGATGTGGAGTGAACAAACCACCATTTGCCGCTGCTATATGTGTACCTATGGGAAGTAGTCATGTATGTTGTTTTATCAAATATTAATTTGCAGTTTGATATTATTGATATGAAGAAATAAAAATAAGATATAATCTAATATATGTACTTTTAAAAGTATTATGTTTACTTTTACATTAATAAGGTAAATATGATGAAATATTTTGTGATATAATTGAAGAATTCAGTTTTTTCTATCCTTGCAAAATTATTTTTCTTTTAGGTATATGGTAGTAAGCTAACACAATAATTATTTGTGTAATTGAGTAATTTGCTAACATATGAAAAAACCATAAAATTTGGTTTAGAAAACCGATTAAATTCTTATTGACCCATACCAAACACAAGTGGAAGATTAAAATGAGTTTTATGGAATGAACTTTGAGCTATAAATTGTATCTTGTGGATCTAATTGACAAAAAAAAATTAAAAGTATAAGTTGATAAAATGTTGAAAGTTTTGCTCACATATCTTGAAGGTTTAAAATTTTTGCCAAATAAATCTTGAAGTTCTAATTTGGTTCTAAAATCCAAGAAATATGAGTTGACTGAATTATATAAACATATGAAAAAGTTAACATTAACAATAATGTTAGAAGCAATAGTGTTGTCTATTGGTTATTGGTCATGGATATCATAACCAATAGAAATGTACCTAATTCTGAATGTAACATGAGAAACTTGTAAAATTGTAAATTTCTAATGTTAGATTTTTTAGAGCAAACTTCTCAACAATATTTATTATAAAAAAAATTATTACAGATATGAAAGTGGTTTCAATATTTTTTTAAGCTGTAGTAGTCCCTTACATTAGAGGCACTATGGGGATCCACATTTATGTGTAAAATACAAAATTCGGATCATGTAGTAGTTATTATGTAAGAAGCAAATCATCTAGAGAAAACATGTGACTTTGTGCAAAATAAATATGAGAGAAAACAAAAAACAATTTTTTTTTATCAATCGGCAAAGTTAAAAAATCCTTCTTTCAAATTTTTTCTAGTCTTTAATCTATAGAGAAGAAAATATCAAATATTATTAATTGGATTATCACAACTATTAAATCAAGAAAATAAAATATTCATAAAAAAAAACTTCATTAATTTCGCTTCTTATTCCAAGTTGTTGACCAAATCTGTTAGACAGGATAATGCAATTTAGCAATTACTAAAAGCGTGGTCAGAGAGAATTCAAACTATAATTAAAAAGTGATCTAGACACAACTTAAATTATTGTCAACGCTAAACATGGTCATTAATACAAAAGAAAGAATTAACATCATTTTTTTTTCTTAAATTCTCAAGCAAAAGCTAATGTTCTTTTACTAGATGAACCCCATACCTTATACATGACAAAATTATGTTTTTATATACATATTTAAATTATTGAAAAATCGAATATTAAGTTACTAATAAGTTTATACATATATAAATCTATGTTAGTGATAAACATGTATATATATATATATGTTTATTTTTCTTTTTTCGCCATGCATGTATTTGTTTATTTATAATTAGTTCAAGATCTCTAGAACTTTTTCATTATCAAACCAAATTTGAATACATTCATAACCATTAGAAATGATTATAGTATTTAAATCAAATTAATTAAAATTAGAAAAAGTGATATATGAATAAATTATAAATTAATTTTTTGTCAACAATAAATTATAATTAATTAGAATTGTGAAATATTAAAAACACATATATAAATATCTCTAAATATTTTTATCTTGCAAAATTGCAAAACAATTATGGTTTAGAAGGCAAATCAATTTTTGGCTTTCTCTTCAACCATCTAAGCATATTTCCCTATAAAACACAGGCAATCATAAGCTCTCTATACAAAATAAAGTATAAATCTTGTACCACTAAATATTTTATAAATAATAAAACGTTTAAAATATATATATATATATATATATATATATATAACAAAAACTTACTCAGTTTTTGAGGCTAATGTTTATTCATTTAGTTGGTTTTCTATTCACTTCAGTATTGTTAACATGAACCAACTGTCTGATGATATCTATAAAACAAATAAATAAATAACGAAATTATTAACAATTATAATGATAAATTGAAATATAAAATATTAAAAAAATAAAATACTATTTACCTATAAGATATATATTTTCAAGACATCCATCAAGTAATTCACAGTAATCTACAAATTTTAATCCTAAAATCGAGTCTTGGAGAGAATTAGTTGACTTAACCGAGGTTGTGTATACATAGAAGACTTTTTACTTATGAGTAGAAGTATAGTAAGATCCGCTTGCAGGACAAACCTGTAGGTTTGTAATGATCTTAGTTTTAGAAACCAGGTCTTTCACATTACAGTGAATTTTATCACTTACAAAAAATATGAATTAATTAGAAAGTATTTCTAATCATTATAAAAATATGTAAATAAATAAATCATTAGTTACATACCTTAGAATCACAAAGAGCTATATCATGATTTGACCAAATTCTTTAGTGTATACTTTACAGAGCTTAAGAATCTTAACTTTAATTCTCCAGTTTTGTTTGCAGGGTTTCAACGAAGAAATTTTAGAAAAAACATGATTAAGGGCAAAAAATCGAGAGAAATAGAAGACTGTGAATTGTTGAAAATCGTTTGTGTTATGATAATAGTCATGGAATGAGTATCAAATATAAGTTTTTTAATATAATTTTCCTATTAGAATAATGAGTGAATTTTTAAATATATTGATTAGAAATATATTTTGTATAATATACCCTAAATATTAAGAATTAATTAAGATAAGGTGTTAGACTTATTTAAAATATCTTAGTTGAAAAGATTAAATATTATGTTGAAAGTTAATACTAACTATATTAAAAAAATACTTACAATGACTATTAGAATAACACATATATAATGTTATTATATTATATGTTTATAGTTGTATGGACACAACTATAACCTATGATTATACAAAACATGATGTTATATTAGTCAGTGAATTGTTATATTTAATATTAATATTATAAGAGGCTTGATAATTTAAATAGATTATATTAGTTTCTAACATCCAGTAAATAATCTCGGTTAGATTAATTGCCTTCCGTTTATATTATATATAAAGTAAAAACAAAATAATAATATTATGTAGATAATATTATCAATTATAGAATCTTATAAAGAGATAATTATTTTTATTATTATTATAAGAGATACAAATATTATGTAATTATTATTTCTTACTAACAAATTTGTCACAATACTTCCTATGTCAAAACGAACTAATATAACATGGTGTTTTAAATTAACGCTACGCTTTTATTATAGGGATAAAAGATTTCTATGTAAACTCGTCAACAATTTATGTTATAATATACTTTACAAAAAAAATTATGTTTAGCTTTCGTTTTTTATATAGTAGATTTTTATTATATTTAACTGTTATATATTTATATATTTAAGTTAAAATTTTTATATATATATTTAAATTAAAATAAATTAATAATATTATGTAGATAAAGATAATAATAATAATCAGTTAAATTTTTTATCAAATCTTATTAAGAGATAAAAATTTATTTTTATTATTATAAAAGATATGAATCTATTAACGTTACGGTTTTGTTATATCGAGATTCTTTCTTCACCAAAGAAAACAAAAGAATGAGCCCAAAAAACCTCAAAAGACAAAGACATCGAAGGTCTACACAGTAGTTGAAAATTGTAGCAATGTTATTGTATGAATACATACATTTTGTACATTAACCTAACTAACCATCTCGGTACCATGAAACAAACTGCTTAGTGCTTACATATGGCCACATTATTCTGTTACGTAAGCCAATAAATAAATTCAAAATAATACTCTCAATGGTTCACGAGTTTGAAAATCCCCAAGACACAACCTAAAATTATTCTTTTTCTTTTTATAATTTCTTTCAAAAAAAAATAAAATTCAACAGTTAAATCGACAAAACCACCAAAGATGAGTGGGCCAGTTGTAATGCTCTCTTTACAAATCTTCACACTAAATATCAAATCCCATACCTACAATTATTTGAGCGGGACTAAATGCCACTAAAACAATTGACCAAAAAAAATTGACAACATCCTATTCATAAAAATTTTTTTTTGTCACATAAAAACTTCATTAGAATCATAAAGAGGTGGGTTAAGCAAGCCAACAAATTGCGAAGCTTGAGCCATCTGTGATCCATCTCTGAAGAAACACTACCCAAGAATTGCGGATTTGGTATCTTTCTTTCAAGTTCCATCCGTAGTTTAGAATTCACTCCTTACCATTTTTTTTTATCATCCTAACTATCTACACCAAAAAAAATTCGCAAATTCAAAATTTTATAACGGAATTTATAGAGAGACTTGAAGTGTAGTGGAAATGATATTGTAAACACTCAAGCTGTCTGGTTCATGGAGAAATGCGTGGTGGCCATCGTTATCTAATAAATTCTACTTTACTTACTAACTATTTACAGTTTCATATCTGTAATTATTATTGTCTTCTTGTTTGATTCACATTTCTGTCACATTAAATATTCTTCACCATCCTTTGTTCGATTCCCAATGTAAACCAGAGAGAGAGAGAGAATTGCAGAGATAGCTGCTTCCAATATCTCTTGTCTCAGAATTTAAAACTCAAGAACAACCAAACACAGAGAAATTTTAAAAAAAAGCAATTCAAAGCCACCATTCTTTTTTTGTCAGCCTCTTTTCACAGTGTTAAAGAGAGTGAAAAAAGGTTTAAACTTTCAGAAACACCTTACTATAAATGGGAAGAGAGTGTTACAGAGTTAACGGTCACGGCGGTGACGGTGACGTCGACGGCGGAGTCAGTGAAAGAATCTCTTCTTCTAAGTCAAAGAGAAAACCAAATGGTTGCATGGCTGTTTTTCATCACTTGTTTGATTTTCAACAATTTTATTTCCCTTCTCATCATCATCATCTCACCATTGATTCTCCTTCAAGGTCAAAAGGTACATTTGTTCTTTCTTACATAGCTTGAGTTTCATATGTTGTGTTTTAGGAGATGATGATTAGAGAAAGAAATTTGCAGGCTTGAAGATAGTAGAAGAGTCTCTGCCATCAACAACATATAAGGACACACAAAGTTTGAACATTCCTGTAAGTCAAAAATATTATAAACATAAAGTTTTACTTAATGTTTTAAACTGTTTTTAGTTTAAATTATCTAAATATTGAACTTGTAATTTCAGGTAAAGATGCGAGTGAGAACAGAGACAGGGACAATGAGTTCAAGACTTCGAGTTCTTGCAATAGATACTTCAACTTCTTCATCTGAAATATGCAACTCACCAGGAAGCAAAACACCAAACCTTGTAGCTAGACTAATGGGTCTTGATCTTCTTCCTGATCAAACTGATTCACTGTCAAATCTTCATACAAGGACTTATCATGGATCAAGTCGTCTCACAAGCCATAGACTTTCTAAGAAGAGCACACGCTTAGGGACCAGATCTTTACCAGGGAGCCCTCGAGTTTCTTCTGCTCGGAAGTCTGATTTCGATATTCATCGTCTTTCTCTTCAGTTGAACAAAGAGAACAATAAGCATGAAGAGTTTGGGAGTTTGAGGATGAAACATAATAAAGAGGAGAATCGGAGTCCGAGAGATTACGCGAGACAGATTGTTAAGCAAATCAAAGAGAGGGTCGTTACTAGAAGAGTCTTAGATATGGATATAACAAACTCGGTGAAGAACAGAGACGCAGTACCATCACAAGAGCTTAGAAGAGACACAACAGTTTCTTGTTCACCAAGGACTAGGTTTTCGGGTAAAGAGAACAAACCAAGGACCATTCAAAAACCTAACTCCTCATCTTCTGTCAGACCAGAGCAGTTCACAGAGAAGCCAAAGACAACTACAATGATTCTTGTTCCTGTGTCTAAAGTAACTAAAGAGAAACAGAGCCAGAAAAGAGTAAAACAAAGGCAACTAAAGCCCATCAATCAATGTAACAAGGCAGAGAGTGAAAGAAGGTTCACTCAACGTCCCATAAAGCCTTCTTCTCCAACACCAGATACTCGAATCAAGCAGCGAGAGGCTTTCTTATCTAAATCGAGAGATGTTAAAGCCAAGCCTTTATATAAGAAGAAGATCAATACGATACCAAAAGGAAATGATTTTGAAACCATTTCTACAACAGGAACTCTTCAGAAACAGGTATAATCTGGTTCAAGTTTCTCTCTTTCTCTAAGACATACCTAAGTTTTCAAGTTCTGATAAATCCCTGTTGTGTTTCATTAAGATAAACGAAAGAGAGAGACTGAAATCGAATGAAGGTGCATCGATTTTCTTTAGTAAGATGCACAAAACCGACAAAGATAGTTCACATGTATCAAGGAATGACAAATTGAATGATGCAGCCACCGACTCTGCTGTCACGAGACTTCGAAGTAAGCGTTGTCCAGTTCCAGAAGAGATCGTTTCAATGGACGTTGATCATTTTCTAGGGACGAAGAAGAAGCTTGAAGAGGAAGGAGAGGAGATCATAGGAGAGATTGAGCGAAAGATCATAGACGCACTCGTGCAAGAGACTGTGTTTCAATTAAGTCTAGACCAGAGACGACGCAAAACGAAGTCAAAAGGAAGACTGAGTCACTAGGTGATCATAAGATATGGGCCTTCATACTTGGGCTTACGAGTTGTGACTTGTGAGTAATTAAGTATTTTATCAGTTTCTTCATTGGGCCATTTGTATTGATTTTGTAATTGCCATTGCCCATAACTTTTTTAAATATCTACATATATAAAACTAACGAATCATTTTTTTTCTAATTTCAAGAAATAGGGAGGAAAAAAAACATTATGATATATATATATATATATAAATTTTTTTCTAAATTGCATGCCATTCATACTAATCTCTTTAATATATGAATTGTCAAATGTTTTTACATTGGATTAGTTGGTTAAAATGTTATAATCATCAGTAAGCTATGAAGACATTATCCATACCACAAAAATTAGCGTTCACAATCAAAGTATGAAGTCATAAGAAAATCACTAGGGATAACAATCTCTCTATATTAAAATCGTCGATTTGTTGTCGAAAATATCAACGATATTGTTATACTTTCTTGTAATGTTTGTATACAAACTATTATTTATTACTAAAATAATTTATATTATAAAACAACCACAAAAATTTATGGAAACACCAAAAAAGAATTCACGACCTAACCATGAACTTTTTTAACAATGATCGTATAGTAGCAACATATTATTTGTGTTGCTACTATTGTAGCTATACGGTCTTTGCTAAAAAAAATTATGCCTTTTTAATTATTTCTTGTGTTTATTAATTATATATATAATCTCGGTTAAATGTAATGTCATGATCAATGATTTCGAAGAAATATCTTGATCAAATGGTTGATTGCCTATATTTGTATTAATAGCTTTTGTCATTAGTTCGATTTTAGAAAATTATGTAATTTTGTATAACAAGATTTGGATTATGGATGAGATGTTGTGGAGGACTCCTGTGCTATTGATGTAGAACTTCAAGGTATCATGTTGGGTTCATGTTAGGGTGAACATCAAGCAGCAAATTGGAGATTATTTAGGGATACATTTTTATCAAAAAAAAAAGTTCATAATTATTACACATCACATTATTCTGAGTTTATACATAAAGAAAAGTGATTGAAAATACTATTAATATAGACACATTAATTGAGATAATTAAGTAGCTAGAAATCAAGTCTAACGAAGGAAGATTTTACAGTCGACTATTTGGAATTCCGATGAATAGATCAGTTTCCACATCCTCTTTTTCTTTGCTTCCTGACGGCTTCTCGATTGGCTTTTCTTCAACCTGATAAACCAAAGTAATTAATTTTTTTCTTAATTTGCAGTAACAAGTAGATAAAAAAGATAAATGATCGTTTACTCAAACCCTAGTTTATATAAATAAGTAATTAACAAAACAAGTTGATTAAAGCATGATATAACATATTAGTAATTGTTTTTGTGAATGAAAATGGGTTCAAGTTACAATGTGTAATCTCGATTGTACATATTTACGAGTCTTTATGTATGTATATAGAAATATGGACCATATAGTACATACCCTTCCACAAAACCTGACTCTCTCGTCCTTGAGTACCTTCTCCTAATTTTTAAAGAAGAGAGATAGATATATAAAAACACAATGCAAAGGACATAAGATCCAAACAAAATCAAATTGTAATTATTTCTAACCTTGGCTTTTAGCTTCTCTATCTCATCTTCATATAAATTAGCCTACCATTATCAAACAACATATATAAGATCATCCAAAGTTATCATATAATTACAAAATAATCATATCTCATTTTATTTTACATTATATATGGGCTTGATTGGCTATGACTCTTCTTGCTCTAGAGAGCAATAGTTTAAAACACTAAAACTAATCCAATCATATTCTAGGTTTTTTTTCACTCTTATTGTTCTAGAAAGTCAATTTTTATTTATGAAAAGTTTTTTTTTCAGTGAAGAGACAAAACTCAAAGCCCAAATTTAAAAATTTTACAAAATTAAATCCAAAATACATATGCCCTAAATCCTACAACAAAAAATTTAAAATTAATTTCTTACCTTTCT
The DNA here is from genome assembly GCA_963920545.1 of Lepidium didymum. Taxonomy (NCBI): domain Eukaryota; kingdom Viridiplantae; phylum Streptophyta; class Magnoliopsida; order Brassicales; family Brassicaceae; genus Lepidium; species Lepidium didymum. The sequence continues at coordinate 4,408,728 of OY986986.1, forward strand.
TGATCTAACAATATGAAGGCTTTTCTCAATTTTTGTGGCTATCTCCTGAAGTTCTTTCATTGAACAAAAATCCAGACTTTGCCCCATCAGCTTCCTAGCAAAGTCACATTTTCAAAGTTACCCACACTTCCTTTAGGAACCACTTGAAAATGAATGATATCATAAGCAATTAATGTATAACTAAAACATATATGACACTGAGACACAAACCGGTTTTGAAGTTCAAGCACTTCAATCTCTTGCCCCATTACACCTATTTCATTCTTTAGTCCCTATATATATACCCAAAATAATTAGTTATACCAAACAAATGTTACTATATAGATGTATTTATGAACTTAAGTTTGACATTATACACAAGAGTAACTGATGAAAGTAGAGAAATAATCAAAGAGAATTAGTGTATAAACCTCCACGTATTGCTCTATTGGATGACTTTCTGCATCAAAGTATTCTTTCTTATATTCGCCATATCGCTTGGTTATCTTCTTAATACTACAAAAATAGCTTCATTGTGATTTTGGGTTGAAATGATACAAAAAAGTGACTGATGAATATAGAGTAGTAATCAAGTTCTTGATAGGTGATAAACCTCAAACTGAACTATATATGGAACAATAATCGGAAATTAAACAACAAAATAATTATTTACCAAAAAAAACCATAGCAGAAATAAATCAAAATGAAATGTGAAAGAGGAACAACTTACAACTATAGGCAAAAAAATTTTTTAAAAAATTGAGCAAAATCTTGTACATGTATGGTTGTATATCAAGAAATCTCTAGTACGATTTGGACAGAGAGACATTCAACAAAGTACTTAATTGTGTGGTAAGATTTTTGCAGAATATGGTACCAATATAACATCATACAAATATATTGATCTTATATATAGCTCTATATAGATTGGAGTATTTATTATATATAAACTTTATAGATTGGAGTAATTAATGAAGCTAAAATTGATAATCTTACTCGGAGCTAGCGAATTCATATAATCTTCCTTTCTGAGAGAAGATCATAGATGCGACTTGAGCATCACATAGAACAGAAAGCTCATGAGCCTTCTTAAAGAGACCACTTCTTCGTTTCGAAAACGTGACTTGTCTGCTTGTCACGTTCTCGATCTTCTTGATCTCTATCTTTCCTCTCACCATTTTATTTGCTTCCTACAAAATCAGTACCAAGGTTGAGATTTGCTAAGAGATCTCAATAGAAACCCTATTTAAGTGTTAAAGATTCTTGTAGATCACAGGAATTCAAAAGTCAAAACCCAGAAATGGTTTCTTGATTGAAAAATCAAACCAGATATCAATCAGTGTGAAAAAATTCGAAGAAAATGTGGGAAACATACATAAAAGAACTAAGCAAATCACCATTTGAGAGCTAGTTTTGTTGAGATTCGCTTCAAAAATCCACTGAGAGAGAAGTCAGATTTGGAGATAGATAATCAGAAGAAGGAAAAGAAAAAGCAATCAGACAAAACAAGAAAATTTAAGTGGAAAGTGAAATCATAAAGCAATCAACAGAAGAAGCTTTGTGTTTATCTCTCTTAGGCTCCTAGAAGAGGAGCCACAAACCCTAAGTCCAATCTTCTGCTTTTTTTTTTGTTTAAACAAAAGAATGTACCTTTAATTTGGTATTGCTTTTTCCATAGCAAGAAATTAAAATTTGGCTCAGATCCGACTAGTTATATACAAAGCAGTAAAATACTCTAAGCAGATGAAAAAAGTAAACGATATCACGATAGTTAAAACAGTAATAGTGATAAAAAAAATAGCTGTAAGGAAATTGAGGATATGGTTCTTGACTTCTTGCTGCAGAGGTACGAGGTAATTATTAAAAGCTAAAGAAAATCCCTATCTATTTATGTAAAATCAACTTTTTGTTAAATCGCACCGGATGAGAAAGTCCTAATTTGAATAAATGAATTTTTCATACTTCGAATCTGTCATTTTCGGTCCGGTTGGTGATTTCACTTAAACATAGCGGTTGAAAAAATGAACAATTAAATCGAAAGTCGTTTGAAGATAGCAAGTTAACGATCGCGATTGAGAAAAGGGATTTGTAGTAAATGTTGTTTGATTGGTGACACGACAACGATTGAATTATCGAAGTAGATAAAAGTTAGTAAGTGGATTTTAAGTAAATAATTAGTTTGGAAATGATGAAATAAAGTAGTTTTTTTTTTCTTTAACTTCTGATTTATTTATATCGATGCATCATTGTTTACAAAGTTATAGAGAAACTGAGGGCAAGCATGGAACAATCTTCAATGAGCCTCGTGTGGATTTAAACACTCTCTAGCTAAACAATATGCACTAGAACTGTTCCCGCGGGGTGTATATACAAAACGAATTGACTCAAACATGTTCACCCAGTGTTTTATCGTTTGGACATAATGATCTAACCGCAGATTAATCTCCGTACTGTTGAGTAGCCGTACCAAATTGAGGTTATCCCCCTCAAATTCTACATGGCGATATCCTCGACCCAATACGTATTGTATAGCCCAAATTAATGCCGTAGCCTCCGCTTCTTCCACTGAATAACGTCCTTGGATTTGACCCATGCCACCTAATAACATCGTGCCATGATTTTCACGTAATAACCAACCCAAACCCGAAGCTTCTAGTCCTTCATGATGCGAGGTATCGTAATTGCATTTAACCCACCCTACATTTGGTTTCTGCCATGTTCGAACAACTGATTGTAGTAGTGTTTCGGGCGGATCCGTGTCCTGCAGAGTCGCATTAATCCATTCGTGAACATCCTGTTGCGCTTTAGTGTAAGTGTCAATCGGCGTAAAGTCATGTTGCGAGAAGAATAAGGTGCTCCGACTTTTCCATAGTCTCCACAATATCCAAAATGGGAGTAGTCTTAGATGAATTGGGAGTCCCTGTTGGTTATATAGGTCTATTAGGTACAATAATTTATGTGTAACAGGGACCATTAGATCATTGAGTGGACCTAAGGGGATTCCCGCCGAGCGCCAAACAGCAAGAGCATAATGACATGTAAAGAAGCAGTGGTCCGTTGTTTCAAATTCTGAGCAACATCGTAAACAGGTGGAGGCAGTAGAAAGTTGTCGGGCTTGTAAATTATCCGAGGTAGCTATTAATTGCTCTTGAGCCAATTCGCCACAAGAAATGATTCAACTTTGGCGCTATCTTTAAGGACCAAATGCCTTGAGTTAACTCAGGATAAAAATACAGTGGAGGCCGAGAACTATTTGTGTGAACCGAGTTTCGAGCTAAACGGTAACCCGATTTAACATTGTAAAAACCCGTGGGTGTAAAACCCCAAATAGGTCGATCCCGAGCATTAAAATATGGCAAAAATATTTTGCCAATGATAGCATGATCCCGTTCATCAATCATCTGCATCAATTTCATATGATCCCATTGTTTTGTGATAGGGCAGATTAGATTAGATACCTTGATTGAAGGGTCAAATGGCGGAAGTAGCTTCGCTGGTCGCGGTGGCAATGTTGGTAGTCAATTGTCAAGCCATATCGCTGTTGATGTACCATCCCCAACGGAATAATGTAACCCACGATTCAGAAGGTCAAACCCAAATTATAAGACTGCCAACCATACGAAGATCGTTGTATTCGGCGTGATGCTACCATATTACCTCGAGGGAAATAGCGGGACTTTAACACACGATAGACTAAACGTCCTGGATTTTGTAAAATTTTCCATGTTCTATTGGCTAATAGTGCTTGATTAAAATGTTGTAAATTATTCGATTTAACTAAATCAGTAACCATTATCATTCAATATTCATTATCCGCGACTCCGCGATGATAAATGAGAATTAAAAAGTGAATGACTGTTCCAACGCCTATTAATGAGTTCATTAAGAAACTGCGTTTCAAATGCTCATAATTCAAACACCTGTTTCAACCAATGATTTTAAACGAAGTATTGGTTGGTAAAAAAATAAGGATATGGTTTGCTAAGAGACATTTGAAAATGCTATCAATCAGACCCAATATAAAAAACACCAAGTACAATAAATTCACTCTTAAACAACATGGACAACCGAATTATTCTCAAACTTGTTGGTTAGGATTATCCAGTTAATGACTCTGGCATTCAATCATTTCCCACTACATGTAGAAGATTAAAAACAGATTTTAGGGTGTGAGTATTAAGCTACGGATCGGTGTGTGTCGATCTAAATGTTGACAAAAAAAAACATTGACATTAATCGACCAGCTCTCTCAAATGAACATCATTTTTTTGTTGTAGGATTCAAGCTATAGGTTTTTTGGACTATAGATTTTTTTTGTTGTAAGTATTTTGACTTTAGTTTTTTTTTGCTGTAAGATTTTATTTTTATAAAATTTATAAATTTTGGTTTTAGAAGGGCTTTCCAACACAAACATTGCATAAATAAAAAAAATTGGTTTTCTAAAGCAATAAAAGCCAAAAATAAACCTAGCACATGATTGGTTTAATTTCAGTGCTTTAAAATTTTTTTTGCTCTTTTATAATTAACGAAAATTATTGGTAATCAAACCCTTAGAAGAGAAAAATGTGTGATTTTTGCAAAATATAAGAAATTTTTGATGGATGTATATGTCAAAAGTCCCTTGGTAACCCACTTTAAAAGGAGATTTTAAATAAAAAAATTATTATGGGCATGATTGATTAAGGCTGTACCTTTGAATTTTTTGTTGTATGATCTAGGGTTGTATATGTTTTGCCTATAGTTATGATGTAAGATTTTATTTTTGTAAAGTTCATATATCTTGGATGAAGGTTTTTGACTTTCTAGAACAAAAAATATTTCATAAAAAAAAATTGCTTTCTAAAACAATAAGAGCAAAAAAACAAATGAAATAAATAGTGTTCTAAATTTTTTCAAAAGCCACTCCCAATATATATTTGTGGTTTAAATAGAAAACTATATTACATTAAATAACTAAAGAATTAAGGAATTGCGAAAGCAAAATGAGATAAGCGATGATTATTTTTTGATCTTGACTAAAAATTAATCTATGCCTAAAAATTAATCTATGCTGCAATTAGCCAAAGAGAAATTGCAATGAATATCACATAAATTTAATGAAATTAGTTCTCAAACCTATTCTAAAATCATAGACTACTGTATATAAAATCATGACTATTATGACCCTACAATATTATAAAGATAGTAATTATATTTTTATTAGTTAAATATATGCACCACTTATTGCTTCTTTTTGGAACTAAGAATATCTCTTTCATAAAAAAAAAAAAAACTTATAAGTCTTACTCTTTCTTCCTTCTTCTTCTCTAACCAGTTTGTTTCACAAAAAAGAAAAAATTAGCCATTTTTGTTCTTATTTCTTAACTCCATGTGCTTTCTTATTAGTTTTTCCGTTTCTCATATACTCTCTTCGTAAGTTTCATTTAAAATTTCCAACTTCTTGTAACTTCCTACCACAATTGTGTCTCGCCGTCGTCTCTAATTGTTGTGTCTGAAACCCTATATCAGAAAAGGTAGCAGATTCTATTCTATTTACTAGATGTTATGGTTCATGTTTATTTGATAATTTCACGATGTGGAACCGATTTTCCTAAGTTAGGGTTATTTCGTCTACAAAATCCCTTTTTTTTTCAACTTTTGTGCTAGAAAACCAATTCTGATTTTGTTTATTTTTGGGTGTGGTTTGTGTATTGTTGTTTGATTTCTGGGTGTGGTCTGGGTTTTAGTATTCTTCTTTGGTGAGTTTTAGAATATGATTTCGTTTGATTTCTGGGTGTGGTATGGGTTTTGGTGTTCTTCGTTGGTGAGTTTAAGCAGCAAGTTCTTCAACTTGTTATATGCAAACGAATCAGCTGACTTCAAATAATTTAGTTACCCGATACATATTTATTTTGCATACTTATATACGTAATAACGACAAAAATTTTATTTGTAGTTTAACAACCAACCCATCATCTCACCAGACTTCTCTGTATATGGAGATGGAGACCTGATAACCGCATAACTGTGTAACTGGCATAACTGGGGCCTGAGTCTGAGTTAGACATGATTTTTGTAGATTTGTGCTTGCCTCCCTACTGCATAACTAGGCCTGAGTATATGTTTTGGTGTATTGATTGTGTCTATTTCTATTCTGTGTACTTCATTTTGAATAAGGGGTTCTTAAGCAGCAAGTTCTTCAACTTGTTTCTAATGATATATTCAAAGGAATCAGTTGACTTCAAATAAATTAGTTACCCGATACATTTTTTTTTTGCATACTTATATACGTAATAACCGCAAATTTTTTATTTTTAGTCCTTTCGCAACTGTAAACATAAAACATATAGATAACATTATGAATACATGTTAAAATTATTGTTATCAGTAAAACTACAAATTTATTCATGATAAACCAAGATATACATACATATCACCTCACTTCACTTGCGCCCAGGCCGCGTGCAAAGCCCACATACTTGTTCTTAATCAACCCTCCAATAACAGCTGTCAAAGCTTGCTTATGGAAATTGAACCTCTGAGCTATCGAATATTTATGCTCCTTCGTAATCAATATCCCTCATAGTTTGGTGCACTTTATTTCAAACAATTTTTTGCATACACTTTTATAATTAACAGCTAAAAAAATTATTACCCGTAAAAAGTTCGTTAACTAATACTCCCAAACCAACCTTCAATTCCGATATCTTCATCAGAATCATCAAAATACAATGGTGCATCTCGCTCGAGCAGATAATTCGGGACAGCACGCTCGTTAACAATATCTACTTTGGGAACAACCACATCGAGGAGATTTTTTAGATGGCCCCCAACCGCCATTGTTACTCCAAAGGACCCCAGCCCTATGGGTTCTTCGTATGTGTCTGACATATTATGATTATTAATACTTTTTGCATGTACCTAAACAGTTAACTTTTTACATGTAATTAAATGTTTTTACATGTATTTATTTTGTTATCAACAAAAATTTATATATATATAATTGATATAGTTGTTTAATTTACGTAAACGTGAGTTTTTATGTGTTAATAAAGAGAACGTGAGATTATAATATTATTTTTTGCTAAGAAAGTGAGCCATCCATTTGTGTGGTGGGCCAGCCAAGCCAAAAATAAGATTTTATTGTTTTAGGGACTATTTTGTATTTACTCCTTTAGGTTATACTGCTACTTTTTTTATTTTGAAAACCATATGCTATTTTTCTAATTAGTTTTTCGAATTATAATATATACTTAATTTTCCCTTTGCCAAAAGGGTGGTTCAAAAAATGATTGGATAGATTATGTCCCCACTAAAAAACGTGTGTCTGTCTTTGTTTGTTGCTTTTTTTTTTGTCCCTTCCTCTCTAATATTCCCTTAATTTTGTAGCGGAATGAATGAAACAGTATGTATGTATGTATGTATGAATAATACTGAAATCATGTATGGGGATCAAATTTTGGTCAATTAAGTTGGATGGTGTTAGTTTGTAGAGTTCTAGGTAGTCGATTGATAGCCTAAGCGTGGGAAAACAGGTCTTGCAATTTGTGTGTGTCCCATTTGTTAGGAAAGTGTGCTTATTGGTACAAAAACATAAGTATTTTTCTGTACGAGTGTGCTTGACTTTTTCATTGATTCCATGTTGGACACTCTACATGCTATGATGAACATAGTTGTAAGTAGACTGAGGGGTCTAGCAACAATGAAGAAGGACAGGAACTCTTATTGTTCTCTCTAAAGTTCTTTCCGAAGTTTATTTATTCATATGGCATCAATTGCTTTACCAAACACAAATGGTTAAGGACTAAAAAAATATTGGTATAAACCTAACTATGATAATGATAAATGTACAAATCGATATTTTATCACCAAGGAGGGAGTATTTAATCATTGAATTGTTAGTGATTTTGAACGATTTAGTTTTTATGAAATTTTTAAATGATTTTGGAAAAATTCTTATGATTTGTTATTAAATTCTCTAAAAGTCACTTGAAACCATGTAATTTGAACTTTTATGTTTTTTTTTTTTGTCAACATTGGATCGACAAGGCATGATCCATAGCCTAAAGCCCACCCCCAATAATCCCTTTTTTAAGCTACCATAATGCAGCGGGTAGGAATCGAACCCTGGTGCCAAGTCATTAGCTGGATCATCCTAACCACCAGACTGAGAGCAACTCGGCGAACTTTTATGTTTTTAACTAAATAAATCATTTAAAGTATTTTAAAGCTCCTTAGAATCGTTTAAAATATTTCTAATAACAGTAGATTTGATTATGTTTGTTCCACATAATATTATTAGAGATTTGATTATAAATCACATCTTGTCGATCCGGTTATTAACAAAAAAATGGTAGCTAGTTATTAAATGGTGAATTGATAGTTGAGCGTAGGCAACGGTAAAAAATAACCTACATATTAAAGGAATATATCCAATTGTACAAGCGGAAAAAAAGAAAGAAAGTAGAGGAGTGTTTGATCAAAACTCCAAGAAAAATTGTAAACCTACTTACAAAACAGTAGTCGAAAAACTTATTGAATTTATTAATATATTTAGTTGTCCAAAGTAACGAATAACACTTATTTTATTTTTGCCAATTGATGACTGATTTTCACCAATGAAAAAATGTATAAGAGAAATGAACAACGGCTACGATTGCCACTTCCCCACAAAATTAAGAAAACCAGATTTGTTTAATCAGTCGTCTTGTTTTGTTTTGACTAATCATTAGCTTTTTGAGAAATTATTAAGTTCATAAACGTGACTGTTAGATTTAAGAACCTTTAACGCATTTGCATAGAAACAGAAGAAGGTACCACAATACAATTATTCCAAAAGAAAAAGAAAAAAAAACTAAAGTGACAACTTATGTTGCCAAATTATTTTCAGTATATACACATTATAAAGTGATATGTGGCCAAAACACTCAAGACACTATAAGCTACGGAATCCTTAGTGTATACAAACATTAAATCTGTGAGCAAATTTACTATCTGAAAGATTGTGTTATAGGCGAGTCACAGGCAATCCAATAAATAGATCGGTTTCAACTTCTGATGAATGTTTGGTTCTGCAACCACTTTGATTTTGATCACCTTTATCACAAGTGTTTAAAGTTGGTGGCACCACCGGTCGCATCAACCTTTGTCTAACTTTCTGAAAATAAAGTATACAAATCGTCTTATAATCATGAAAGAGGCAAAGATATATATATGGATATTGATAGACCTAGTGACAGACAATACATACATATAGCCCAATTATTACCTATGCAACAAGTACTAAAACTATTTCCAGCTTTACTCATTATCCATTCCCAAACTTTATTTTGGAGTAAAACTCACAAAAAAGTGATTTATTATCATTTATTACTTCAAAAAATTGTTATGTAGTTAACTAAAAGAAAGCAATAACATATAGTACATTAAAAAAAATACAAGAAGGAAAACAATATCAAATGACATAAAATATAAGCCTTGCTAAATACATATTTAGTGCTACAATAGAAAACACTAAATCAGGTTTTTATTTCAGTCTAATTGGGTTACATAGAAAGAAAAAAAGTTAAAAATTTTGGAGACTTTTAAGCAAAATGAAAATGAAAAAGCAAACATCAAACAAAACCAATCAAAGTCTCAATTGTATTCAAAATCAATCAGATTTCAACTAAACCATGATTCCTAATCATACGAGAAATTAGGTCTTAGGATTGCGATGAACTTTTTATAGTTTTAAACTTTCTCAATAAACGAAAATACAACTAAACTACAATACTACGTCTGCTTGTTTATGTGTATCCTTGAATCATGAGTGTGTGAGTGAATGTGTGGGTATTTACCTCTTCACAAAGCCTCTTTCTCTCATTCAAGAGCTCCCTTTCCTAAAATTCCAGTGGAGATTTATCAATCAGAATCACATATAAGCATGTAACTGTTGGAATAAGCTTAACATTAGGTACTTGCTGAGAAAGTTAGGTTGTTAGATTAGATAAACTTAAAATATTTTATGAGTTATCTAAAATATAGTTATCCTAATAGGAATAGGAAAGGAGATGTCAAGGTTGTGCATGACATAACTTGTGAGATTAAGAGTTTGAGAGTTTAGGTTTTGAGAGATTTTCCTAAGCTAATTAAGAGAGTCATTCTTTATACTTCTTGATTTCACATATTTGAATCCTAAAAAAATCAATTGGTATCAGAGCTTAAAGGTGATCGAGCTTTGATCGTAGGAGAAACGAATCATGGGAGATAACAAAGCTATAGTAGCCGCGGAGAAGAACAAAGGCGGAGGAGGCTATACCTCTATAGTATGTCCGATGTTAACCGCAACTAACTATGCTGTTTGGGCCATGAGAATGAAGGTATGTCTCAATGTACACGAGCTGTGGGAGGTAATTGAGACATAAATTGATGATAAAAGGAAGAATAACATGGCGATGGCACTCTTGTTCCAATCGATACCAGAGGATCTTATTCTACAAATTGGTGAATTAGACACGACAAAGAAGGTGTGGGAGCCATCAAAATCTAGGAGTTGAGCATGTTAAGGAAACAAGGTTACAAACCTTGATGTCCGAATTTGATCATTTTAAGATGAAAGAAACCGAATTTATAGATGACTTTGTGAGCAAGTTATTGGCAATTTCATCAAAATCTACTTCTCTCGGAGAAAAAATCGAAGAAACAAAGTTGGTGAAAAAGTTTCTCAAGTATCTTCCTAGAAAGAAATACATTCTTATGGTTGCATCTCTTGAGCAACTCTTGGATATTAAAATAGCAAGCTTTGAGGATGTTGTAGGTCGTCTAAAAGCTTATGAAGAAATAATTCTCAAAGAAGAAGAAGAAGAAACTCAAGAAGATCAAAAACAGTTGATGTATTTGGAATCACAAAATCAAACGAGGGATTCTACTGAAGGATCGAGAGGAAGAGGAAGAGGAGGACGTGGTTGTGGAAGGGGATGAGGTCGAGGTAATGGAGACTTCGATTTATCATAAGTAATTTGTTACCGATGTGATAAATACAAACACTTTGCTTCTAAATGTCCGGATTGATTGCTTAAGCTACAAAAAACACAAGATGAAGAAAAGGAACAAGAAACACATGAGGGAGATGACTTGTTTCTATATGAGATCGTGTTTCTAAATGAAGAAAATTGTGTACCAAGTAAATTCGAGACAAACAATAAGGAGAGAAACACTTGGTATCTTGAAAATGGAGCTAGCAATCACATGACCGGAGATAAGAGGTATTTTTTGAGACTAGACGAGTCCATCACCGGAAAAGTGAGGTTTGGTGATGACTCTCGTATAGACATCAAAGGGAAAGGATCGATATCTTTTATTGATGGAAACGGCGACCAAAAAGAGATGAAAGACGTGTATTACATCCCGGATCTAAAGAGTAACATCATTAGTCTTGGACAAGCAACAGATGAAGGTTGTGACATAAGATTGAAAGGAGAAAATTTTCTTATGCACGATCAAGAAGAAAAATTGATTGTCCAAGCTAAGAGGTCAAAGAATAGATTGTCAAGGTAAAGATGGATGTGAAGGATATTATACGACTTCATCTTTCTAAGACTAGTGAGTCTAGTCGATGGCACTCGAGATTAGGACATAAATCTCGAGACAATGAAGAATATGATCAAAGGAGGGTGTGTTATAGGTTTACCAAAGATGAGCATCGATAAAGAGGTATGTGGATCATGCTTACTTGGGAAACAAGTCATAAAAGTTTTCCCACAAGAAACCAATTCTCGAGCAAAGAAGAACTTAGAACTTGTTCATGGAGATCTTTGCGGTCCAATCTCTCCAACAACACCAGCTGGAAATAAATACATCTTTGTCCTTATAGATGATCGAACAAGATATATGTGGATCGTTTTATTGAAAGAAAAAAGTGAAGCTTTCAATAAATTTCAAAAATTCAAGGGAGTAGTGGAACAAGAGACCAAAGAGAAGATGCAAGTGTTTAGAACCGACAGAGGAGGAGAATTCATGTCACATGAGTTCAACAAGTTTTGTGAAGAAGAAGGAATCAAAAGAGACTTCATTGGTGTCAAGAACATAGAAGAAATGAATGTTAAGCTTAAAGGGGTGAATGTTGGAATAAGCTTAACATTAGTTACCTGCTGAGAAAGTTAGGTGGTTAGATTAGATAAACTTCAGATATTTTAGGAGTGATCTAAAATATAGTTATCCTAATAGGAATATGAAATTATCTAATCTATATAAGGAGATGCCAATGTTGTGGCATAACTTGTGAGGTTAAGAGTTTGAGAGATTTTCATAAGCTAATAAAGAGAGTCATTCTTTATACTTCTTGATTTAACATATTTGAATCCTAAAAAACAAAAGTAACAAGTGGAAGAAAAAAGGAATTTTAGGGTGCGAGTTTTGGATATGAATCGAGCCTTGTCGATCCAATTGTTGACAAAAAAAAAACATATAATAAATCCAATAAATAAAAAGTTTTATAGAAGTTACTTAGATTAAGAACAAACACCTTTTCATTTAGTTTCCTGAGTTGATCTGCATATAACTCACCCTACATACCAAGATCAAACAATGAAGACATATATTATTGCATCCTTAAGATGCTATTTGTATGTGTGTGTCTTGCAAGATGTACCTTTCTAAATCTGACATTATAAAGGCTTTTCTCAATCTGAGAGTCCATAGCTTGTAATTCTTGCACTGTACACGAACCCAAACCTTGCCCCAATAGCTTCCTTCATGTAAAATGGCATTCACGACACAACAAACATCAATAGATTTTATTAGGATTGAACACAAGTACTAAGTTATAAATAAGGAGATATAATGCGAACCGGTGATGAACTTCAAGATGATCAATCTTCTTCACCATTCTATCCATTTCATTCTTCAGCTCCTGTGTAAATACTCCCACCTAAAACAGTCAGTTTCATCCAAAATACATATCTTTCGAATAAATGAAGATACTAATTATGAAAATCAAGAATATGTTTGGAGAATGAACCTGCAAGTATCGTTCTACTTGGTTCCTCTCTGCCACAATATAGTCATTATTGCGAAACTTGCCATATCTTTCTATGATCCTCTCCATTCTGAAAAGTTAAATTAGTTACACGCAATACTTCCCTTATCTTTAATGATGATGACATTCATGAGATTAAGTATTATATGTGAACAATCTCAACAAGATATATAAATATATACATAATATACAGACTGTCATGATTGTCAAGCGTGATCTAGCTAGCTAGATTGAATTAGATATCTAATATGGTTTACAAAAATATCTGTAATCAAATTCGTTTTTCTATTCACAAAATTTAATGATAGTTTGTTTCATCATTCTCTTTGTTTTAACTTGTACTTAGATAAGCACTAAATGCAAAATTGAAACTAAGGGAATGATAACATGAATTATGTATTACCACTTGGTTAGCTATGTAAACTAGCATTGTATTGAAAGAAAATCAAAACAAAATGTTTGTGGGGGGGGTAAGAAAAATAGAATTTTTTTCTGTACTGAAAAAAAATTATTATATATTTAGATACTCTAAAAACTAAGGCCAATTGGGTATCAATGTTAAGTTCCAAGAAATACGAGGTTCACTGTTCAAGACAAACTCTATTCTAAAAACCCTAATCCACTTGCTCGTGCTTGGAAAAACAACCCTTTAGTCAAACTTAATTACGTGAAATTAATTTGTGTCCTTAAGTTTTACCTCATTAAATATAATCCAGATCAAGTACTTACTACCTAGCCAAAAAAAGGAAAAAATAAAAAATAAAATCTTTGATAAGGTAAAATCTCTAGTACGATTTGGTCAGCAAGATAAAGACTATCCCTCCGTTTCAAAAAGATAGATATTCTGGAAATATATTTGTTTCAAAACGATAGATGTTTTCTATTTCCAATAAATGTTTGACTCAATATTTTGTGGTTTGCCCTCATTTATTATTTTTCTTTTCTTTCCTTAATTGTTTTTGTTAGAATAATAAATAAGATTAAATTGTTATTTTACAATTCTTCTTAATATGTTGGAAAATCCTAAAACATCTATTATTTTGAAACATCTATTAAATTGTTATAGACACTCAATGAATCTATATGTAGAGAAATTAAGATTTTGAATTAGACTTATGTCAAAAAATATGAAAAATATATATCTTACTCGGTGCTAGAGAATTCATATAATCTTCCACTCTGTGAGAAGACAATGGCAGCGACTTGAGCATCACATAGAACAGAAAGCTCATGAGCTTTCTTAAAGAGACCACTCCTTCGTTTCGAGAACGTGACTTGTCTGCTCGTCACGTTCTCGATCTTCTTAATCTCGATCTTCCCTCTCACCATCTTTCCTGTGATATTCATTCCAAGATTCATCAGATTCATATCTGTCCGATCGAATAGCGACAAGGAGATTCAAAGGAAGAAGTCAAAGAAGATAACTCTCCAAGGAAAATGTAGGAAACTGAAGAGAGTTAAATCAAGATTTGTCTAGATTCGCTTCAAAAGATCCATAGAGACCAACTTTTTTTGCAGACAAAAATCAACCGACAAATATAAAAGTTTTAGATTAGGAAAGTAATTAGCACAAAGAATGAAAAGAAACAAAAGCTTAATTAATGGTGGAAAATTAAAACCCTAGAAGTAAAGTTTCAGAAAGAGGCATGAAGTAGATCTTATGATGATGCTCTGTGTTTACCTCTGAGTCTCTTTGTACAGGAGCCACAAAACCCTAAGTCTAAGCTTGATTTATTTGTGATTAATTGGTCAGAGAAAAGGAAAACGAAGAAAATTTATTTTCTTCTTTTGGTGATGCTAGTTGGATTAATAATTGATCAACCATAGGATAGAACAATAATTTAAGTGAGCCCCAGTTTCCGATTATAAAATGAGTCCATAACTTTATCTGTTTTTGGTAAAATTAAGAATAAAGAGCGGAGGGAAAAAGCTGTTAATTAACTTTAAAAAATGGAAAAAAAACCTGAAAAAGCTCAATAAATATTATATAGCAGAAAAATAAATAAACTATCATTTTCCCAAAAATACCTCAAGTTTTCCCAAAAAATATGAGTCCATGACTTTATCTGTTTTTAAAAAAATAATTTTTAATTACTTTTATAATAATTTTTTAATAGATGACTATAGATTTTGATTTCCGAAAGTGATATTTTCAATATAAAACCTTCATATTTAGATGATGAATATTTAAAAGAAAATTATCATTACTTTATGTATTTTTTTACAGAAATAAAAATTTGGGTTATTTGTCGATTTTTTTCAGTCTGATAGTTAAAATAATCCAACTAAGGACTATGTTTAGGATATTGTCGAACTAATTATTAAAAAAAAGTTTTATTTTACTTTTTTTTAAATAATAAATATAAAGGAATTACTCAAAGAACTAATTATGAGTTGTTGTTTTTTTATTTGACAGAAGAAATTAAAGTGTGGGTTGAATGATAATACATGTAAGGGAATAGAATAGTGAAATGTTGGAAAGGCGTGTCGACATCATCGTACAATGACGTGAGATATTAACCAATTATATTACGACACGTATGTTTTTCCACTTCTTCCGAAATTCGCAGTCTGCTTCTGTGTAACTGTGACCTGGTCTTCTTCAGACAACACACATAGATTCCTTCCTTTTCTTATTTATTGGTTATGTTTAGTAATATTCCTCTTTTCTATTGAAAGAAACTTTATACGAGTATGTGTATGAACATTAGATAAAGTGAAATCTTTAACAAATAAATAAAAATAGAAAAAATGATTTAAAGTAGCTCCTAATTTCGAATCATGATAAGAGAGTATGAATCCTTCTTTCTTTTTCTTCCGTGAAGAATCAAGCAAAAAAAAAAAAAATTGATTATCAAAAAAAAAAAAAAACAAAGAAAAAAGAAAGTTATTTTTATGGGCCGAAATTAAGGTTGGGCTTCAGCAAAATTAATGGGTCTTGAGAAAATGTTCAAACAAAAAAAGTTAAGGTCAAAATTCAAATGATCATCTTGAATTTTCCACAACAAAAAATTATATGAATTTAACACATTCTCTGTTTTTACACCATCCCCAGAAATCCAGAAACGCGAAAATGGGAGAGAAAGGAGAATCAATAAAATGGCCGAAGATCAAACTCAAATCGAATCTAAATGTCTCTTATCTGAAGGACACTGATCTCTTCACCGTAAGTTTCTCACAAAATCATTAAACCATTTCATTGTTTTCCCTAATTTAGTTTGGTCCAATATGTTTAAGGGTTTATTTATATCACCCGCAATTTCCTGAAGAAATTCTTGATCATTCATCGATTTTTGTGAGCGGACTTTACTTTCTTATAATCAAATTGATGAGCTTTAAGTTGTTTGGAAACGATCTAGTATAGATCCATGAGGTATGAAATTGCCACGCAATTTTGCTTCGATCTCTCTGAAAATAACTAAATCTTTATTGGGTTTTACGTTTTAGTTGAAACTGATTCATTGTCTTCTTGGTTCTGTCATTATCAAGCCGAAATTTTAGAGGTGATTATGTTGGAAGTAACTAACAGAGATCTTTAGTTCATGTATAAAGTTTTTGTCCGAAAATTTGATTTCTTGTATGTTCTTCCTTGGTAAAAAGTAGAAGATGGAGGCAATAAAGTTTCGTTTGCCTTTTGCACTTCATGTTTAGGCGGTTTTGTTCGTAACTTGTTTTGGGGAAAATGAAGTTATACAACACATTTTGATAATACTTAACAATTTGAATTATAGATTCAATTGGCTGATTGAGAGGTTTTAACTACAGGTGGAAAACTGTCTCACTTCTGATGAATCGAAGGCTTTTATTAAAATCGCAGAGTCTCTCGGTTTCACTCACCAAGGAAGTCGTGGTCCAGCCTATGGTGAAGCTTATAGGGATAACCATCGAATCTCAGTGAACGATCCTGTCCTTGCAGATGCTATATGGCAATCCGGGCTTTCTAGTTTATTTACTGATATCCAGATTAGGAGGAAAGTTGCTGTTGGCTTGAATCCAAACATTAGATTTTACAGGTTTGTAAACCCAAGTTTTTTTCTTCTGAAGTTTCATTCTTTATTTCATGGTTATGGTTCAATTATGGGGAAGATGTGGAAAGATTATGTTCCTGTTTTAGTCATGTTTCTCCATTGAGAGTCTTAGGGATGTGTTCCTTTATGGTGCCACATTGAGAAAGAGTACAACTTTGAAGAAATTTTCTAGAGTTTGTCACACAATGTGAAGATACCGTATCCTTCAATAATTTTCAGGTATAGTGCTGGTCAGCATTTCGGTCGTCACATCGATGAAAGTGCTGATCTTGAAGATGGAAAACGGACTTATTACACATTGTTGATATATCTAAGCGGGAACAGCATGAACTCAAAAAGCAAGAGTAGTTCAAGCAAGAAAAATGATTCTTCTTCTGTTGAGGCTTTAGTAGGTGGAGAAACCGTCTTTTTCGGTTCAAGGAACAGAATCGTAGCTGAGGTAGTTAACTCTCAAATAGTTCACCCGTTTTAATTTCATTTTTTTGTTCCGATATACCATCATATTGAACTTGCTTCTTATCGCAGGTAGCTCCAATGGAAGGTATGGCTCTCTTTCACATTCATGGAGACAAGTGCATGTTGCACGAAGGAAGGAATGTCTCCCAAGGTGCCAAGTATGTGTTCCGTTCTGATGTTGTTTTTGCATGAAGAACACTGATTCAACTTCTCTGTATTTTGCGTTTCCCAAATTGATTACTTTCATACAACATTATGAACCATCTATCAAGCTTGTGTAGATCATACATTTACATGAAACTAAGCTCATCATTGCGTGAAGTTGAATTGTTTATAACAAGCCATGAGCCCTTGACTCATTTTTTCCATGTCTGTTTGATGTTAAGTTCCTCATAACGTGGTACATTAACTGAAGCAGAACAAATTTACTTTAAAAGCATATACTCTGCAACTCATACAGAAATTAGAAGACTTTTAGACCGATCCATATATTGGCCGGTCTACATTATTACAATATGAAGATAAATGAAATCAAATTTGAAGAAAATAAGCAAATATCAATGAGATCATATTTGAAGAAAAGAAGACTCTCATTTGGTTGCTTGTTCTTTAGGGTTATGCTTTTAGTTGACGAAGCGGGTGTTAACTCTCACTTGTCCAGTCTCCTTGACACCAAAGTTTCCAAGTTTGACCATGGAAGCTGCAAACTCTCTGAAGAAGGCCTTTTGGTCTTGAGCAAACTTCTCAACAATCCACTTAGTTCGGGAATCGCTTAGAAGCACCTGATCAGAGTTAAACACTCCTTTGCCGGACAAAATCTGCTTGTAGTAAACATTATCGAAAACCGCAGATGTTGTGTCCAAGACTGTCCCTGCGTTCTTGTCTCGTTTAGTTCTCGGGCATTTCGCTTTCAAGGATTGGGCGAATGCAAAGTTCATCGAAGGATCAACGTCGTGGATTTTGCTGAAGTTTTGAAGGCGTTTCTCGAAAGAAGAACAGTGAGAGAATCCTAGCGTGTGGCCACCAGAGAGTGTAACCATGTCTTTCACCGACAAGCCTCTTGCTGCAAAGCTTTGAATCAATTGAGAGGCATTGAACGTTGGTGCTGGGAGGTTAACTGTCTCATTGGCTTTGGAAATTGTACCGTCTTTTCGGCCCTTTAGTACGCTCCAGTAAGGACCACCGGACTAAGAAATGAGAAATGTTGCGAGAGTTTGGTTAAATGTAAACCGGATTGTTTCACCATATAGACATTAAAGGGACCACTTTGTTACAAAGACTTACCAAGACGACCACATCTCTGGCTGCAATGGCGATGACATCGGCACAAGACACAGTACGAGGACAAACCTTTTCGAGCTTTGCCTTAGCCTCTTCAATCACATAAAATGATCGTACCGAAATGTTTGGAGGACCATCCTTCTCAGCTTGGTTTGATCGTGTCGAATCTAGTAGAATCGATGCATCACATCCCTACAACAACCCAACCAAATAATTAACTCAAAACTCCACTCATATCTAACTAAATCAAACTATAAACGACCAAAGAAAGAAGATTCAAACCCTAATGAAGCAGTCGTGAAAGAACATTCTGAGGAGACGAGCAGGCACTTTAGGATCATACAAAGTAGCATTCCTAACAGTTTCAAGTATGATTTTCTCTGCAGCAGGACACGATTGATCATAGTAATGAGGATCAAGAGCAGCTTCTGAGGGCTTAACTATCGCCAAAACCGTAAAGATCATCGCCAACATAAGTGTTTTAGAGAATGCCATTTTATGGTTTTGTGTTTTGAGCCTCAAAAGCAAATCTTTTGTTCTCGATGTTGTTTGAAGAGTTGATGAAGATGAAGAAGCGGGACAATTCGGTTTATATAAGGAGAAACATAAGAGACTTAGCTAATATTCTAGAAAAAATGTGATATGTGTATAACATATGCTTTAAAGTTACTCAAATTATTTGGAACAAACATGCATATCTTCCGGTATTCAATATTTTTTTTCTTCTTGAAATTGTACTTTGAGTCTAAGCATGTACTTTGGTTATACACATAGAATATGTATGGCCAAGCTGAATAGAATCTTTATTATATTCTGTAACATAAAAGTGTATACATTTGACCAAGAATCTATTATATAATTTTAAGACTTTCTTAAAAACAAATGGATTTCTTTGTATTTAACATCTGCGCTCAAGGGATATATTAAAATCAGGGCTTTCTATGTGTAGTAGTACCATCTTATAAATCGAAATGATGTAGAGGCCATGTGTATTAAAATCTTTTGTATTTGCCATATTTTGGAGAAAAGGGATAGAGACAAATGACGAGCGCGCCCTTAGAGTAATTTGTTCAAATTGCTGAGGACAATTTAAAATATGTCCATAGTAGACAAATATAATTGACCATTTGTCCATTATCTAAATAATTTATTCTCGAGAAAAAACATGTGCACATGAAAAAAAATAACAATGAGAAAATGACACGTAATGCTAGAAAAAAAGAAATAAATAATAAGGTTTATCAAGTAATTCGGAAATGACTTGTACCACATGTCCATTGAAGACAAATAGAACTTGTCTCTCGTAGACAAATCTGTGTTATGAAACACGAACATTTTTCAAATATAAATTGCATAGCTATTGCATTATGATGATATGTCTTGGAAGATATGATTAGAGGTAATTTATCTCATATTTATAACCCTAAATGTAATTTTGGCTCATGTTTTATGTCCATGAAATTTGTCCATGTCCATTTGTCATTATCCATAATAGACAAGTGTCTAAATCCAGCGTCATATACAATTTATGTCATGTGTCAATCATCTATTTGCAATGCAGAGAGATAACGAAAATAGCAGAGAATACACCATGAAAAGAGAAGAAGGTATTAGAGATTATATATCATAAGAGAATAATTTATCTAATGTTTATAACCCTAAATGTAATTTTGGATCATATTTTATGTCCATGAAATTTGTCCACGTCCATAATAGACAAGTGTCTATGTCCAGCGTCGTACACAATTTATGACACGTGTCAGTCATTATTCGCGTACATTGACGAAGATTTTTACATGTCTAGCATGGAAAAATGTCAATGTCCAACGTCGTACAAATTTCTCGCCGCGTGTCAATCATTTATTCGCAATGCGGAAAGATTTACAAAAATAACAGAGAATACGCCATGGAAAGAGAAGAAGGTATTAGAGATCAAGAAACCCACTAAAAGATACACGAGAAAATGGTAACACATGTCCAATAATCGAATATAGATTGAAACAAGACAAAAAAAATACCTAGAAACGTAAAGAACAACCGGAAACTTACCGGCAAGACGAATGGCAGCGACGAAAGAGAATGTGTTTGGCTTGAGATATTTTTCAGATCTGTTTGTTGCAACTTTGATTACAAAAAGGGTAATTAGGTCATTTCAAATTTAAGTTTATGACAAATTAAGAAAAAACAAATTTGATGGCATGAGACATAATATTAAATTGAAGTTAAAGATGGCATTTAATATAATTTTCTCTTAAAATCATACTATTTTAGTTGTGAAAACAGAGACAGATATATTAAATTAAAGTATTAGGTAAATTTTTAAGATGTACTCTTGCGTAGTAATAATAATAATTAGCAATAAAGATGAAACATATATATGATTACGCAATTATAACAATTTTAATTTAAAATTAGAGTCTAGAAAAATCAATATATTAAAGAAATATTTTTAAATTTTGGTCCACTAATCTATGATGAAGTTAAATATTAAGAAGAAACTCATCATATATATACATATATAACTGATTTGTGTTTTGTATATACATGCATATAATTGCATGAAGAAGGTGAATTGTTTTGAGGTGATTGCTCTGTCTCAAAATAATTGATGTTTAAAGTTAATGCACAATAATTTAAAAAAGTTGAAATTATTCAAAGTACTCATATATTATATTTAATAGTGTAACTAATATGATTAACTAAGAAGGTTAAATGTAGAAAATAAATCAAAATTATGTGTTGGAAAAACATCATTTATTTTGGGATAAATATCATTAGTTTTGATAGAGAGAGAGTATTATAAAACAAATTATATATCATTCTAAGTTAAAATTAATATATGTTGTGAACGCAAAAAAAAAAAAAAAAAAAAAGAATTCAATAGCAATATTCATTCTGTAACTTGAATCTAAAACTCCCACTGTAAACTGTTAGTAGGGATAGACTTAGGATACAAATCCAGATATTGTGCCAAGTAAAGTAAAGGACAAAGTGGTTGTTGGTTTATAAACGAAGTTTAGAAATGAGTAATTTGGAATGGTGGCATAAATTGATGTGTGTATGTGTTTGTGTGGATAGAGTAAGATTACAAATGAATAAAGAAGATAATTAATGAAGAAGATGGTCAAAAAAGTGCAACTACTGTTGAGTTATGCCTATCAATGTTTGGTTTCCAATGCCTTGGCTTAGCAGTTCGGTTGGTGACGGATTTTTGGGTACTATATTTGTTGATATCTTTCGTTTTTTTTTTCTTCTCACGTGTACGGCGCTGCTTGCATCATAGTTAAGAAAAAACAAATCAATTAAAATATTTTCTAAAGAAAAATTTAAATGAGGAAAATCTTTAATTGTTATCGACTTTATTTTTGTTAATCAAAAAGGACAAAAAAAAACATTAATATTGGATTTTTGGTGTAGAAAATATGGGATGAAAACCGAGTAAATTATAATAAATTTTTAATAAAGGTTTTTATGAATAGACTTTGTGCATAAATAGTTTTGAGATATGGTAATGTTGATTTGATTTGAAGAATTAGTAGTAATGGGAAAGATTTAGATATGTGCAAATATCAATTCGGTTTAGTTAGTTGTTAGTTAACCGGAGTTTTGTCTAAGTTTTATCAAGTCCCAATGCGTACAAACGTTTTAGGTATAGAGTTCTTTGCACCATCCCTGATTATACTAAACATTTGTGAATTTGATCTACGTTTACTTGAACAACTTTGATTTAGACTTGAAACGTTTAAAAATTGCTATGTGAGGTCGTACCCATTGACAGTTTTGGACTGACTACACGGTCACGCGACCAAATTGCCAAGCCAAGTTAAGCACAACATACTTTTTTTAGTTCCAAGTTAAGTAACACATCTAATGCATATTGTTACAGAAACTGATTCAATAACTAAATCAAACTGACCTAACAATTTAAGTTTCCTAACTCTTAGGACATGACTAAGGAGATGTGTTGTTGTTGTTGTTAATGTTGCCTGAGCCACCTAAAAACTGAAGCTCTTTTTTATCACAAATCTCCAACGAAAAGTCCCTCAGCGTTTGCGTCTCACCACTCGTTTCCATCGGCGGTTCAACGACTGAAGCGTTTGAGACGTAACTAGAAACCGGTATAGTACCCACGTTTAGAAATGGAGGAGTAGCAACTGTTGGTATAGCCCATATTTGGCCCGTTTGATTCGGCCCACTAGTAACAAAGGCAGCGTTACCCATTGGCCAGAACGGCATCAGTTTCTGCGTATTAACGACGTTCATATCGTTAACTCCGTAATTTGACGCCGTTATTGGAGCAAGACCAGAAGTAACGGAGTTGTAACAGCTGTCACGTTTGTCAACGTCGACGAACTCACTCGTGCAATTTCTCTTCCTCCGTTTCCTCGTTACATCACCGGAACCGTCGTCACTCACAATCTGTGGTGGAGAACTCATCGGGATTTTTAAAGTTCCGTTAACCGAAACAGCAATTGCCGGTATAGTTCCGGTTCCGGTTGCTTCAATAATCGCCGGTTCAGCTCGTTCAAGCAACCACCGTATGGTTTCTCCATCGGATTTATGGCCGAGTTCACGGGTCAATTGAAAGATCCGAGAAGCGCAAACCGCAGGCATTCGGATCCTCCGACCTCGACCTTCTACTTTCGTGTGACGGTCTTTAGACGGCCGCTTTGGAGCCGACTTGAGCGAATTTGACTGCAAATATCCAACTTCTTCTTCCTCTTTCATGACCATCATACCGGAGCTGGTTTTCGGGTCTGGGTCAGATAAACAGGTCATGGTTACTTGGTCGATGTTTTCGTCAATCTCTTGTATCGCTTTGCCTTCTTCATTCGATTCCATTTTAGCCAAAATCTGAATATGAATGAAACAAAATCAGCAAAAGATTTGATTTTTTTTCCGTTAAGAAGATAACTTTAAGTCGGATAGTCAATTTTTTTTACTGATTAGTATTATGTAGGAAAGATTTATCACGAATTTGACAGATGAACAACGATTAAAAAAAGTCGTGTTTGAAGTTTTGTTGTAAATTTAAAGAAAAGTGAAAAATAAAAAGAAGAAAAGCAAAAAGAACTGAGGAAACAAACCCTAAGAAAAAGTAGAAAAAATCTACAGCTCTGTTATCCTCTGCACGAACCCTACAAAAAATGGAAGGAGGGGCCCTCAATAATCGTCGTTTGATTTCTATAGTCCAATATTAAATTAACGGTGTAGATCAAATCTACAAGGATTATACCATCGTGGGCCTGTTTTAGTTAACTAGTGGGCATTGGCCTCGAGAAAGAAAACATTGAGATCGATTGGTTAAAAAGTGAACCAAACCTAACCGGATTTTAACCGAACCAAAACTAGACTACTTCGCGGCTCTTGTGTTCAAAAACATGAATTCCACATCTTCCACTCTCTTTATCTACAAACTCTGAATCCAAAAACCGAGCAATGAATATCCAAAGCTTATGAACATCTTCGAAATTCGCAAGAAACCCTAAAGCAGCAGTGAGAACAGAGATGCCAGGTTCTTCACATCTCTGTTTCTTCTCTTCTCAAAAACTCTATCTCTCATTCCTTCGTACTCTTCTTCCAACATAATGTTCTTCAAGCAACCTTTCCCCAGTGAGATATTGCTGCAATCAGCTAGCTTTTGCACGATAAAAGATTCGATTTTCTCTCCATTTCGGTTGAATAGATTGAATGCAACCGCTGGTCCTCGATGAAAATTAATTTTCGGACCATATATCTTAACAAGACGACTACTTGTAGAATGTTTGAGTTTGTACAGAGCACTTACCAACCAATTGATTAAGCATCTCGATCTATTCCCTGTTGCTACTAACCCGAGTGAGTCCACATGATCCAGACCTTTGTATTCCAAACTCGAACTAAGCCTGTCTGTTCCTTCTAATTCTGTTGGTGTTTCCAACGCGTGTAGTGAGATTGGATTGTCGGTAGGTACGAGGTTAACCATACCTGAACCAGTGGAAGATTCAAGTATAGGAATGCTGGATTTCTTGACAAACAAGCAACCGGGATTATAGAACACCTTGAACGAACACACCAGGAAATCGGGATTATATATCAACCGACCAAAGCTGTCCATATCCTTAGGTCCTAAACCACAAGCATCAATCATCACATGCCACCCATTTCTTGGGCCACACTCATCCATAGATACGGATATCGAGAACCTGTAACCCTAGAATGAGCGGAAAGACAAAAATACCCTTCTTCTTCTTTTTTTTTTTTTTTGTATGAATGTTAAATTATATTCAACAAAAAAATTGAGGAGTTTAGCTTACAAAAATTCAAAAACGAAGAGCATGATCAAAATAGAAGAAAACATAGAATTATCAATTTGCTGTCGCCTATAGAATGGATCTATGTCATAGACCAATCCACCCGTACGCCCAGGACAAATCAATAAGACTAAGAGAAGGGGGAGAAAGCAGAATAATCGATCTAAATTCTAGTGGCAAACCAAGTACTCATGACAGTGTGATAAGAAGAATCACCTAGTCGCTGAATCGCACTAATGTTGTTCCTAACTGTTTTGTCGATAATTTTCGCTAGAAATCTGGGAGGGATATGTTGCTGCCCATGATTCCTATTGTTTCGTTCTCTCCATATATGGTAGATGGTTGTTTGGAGCACATATCGAACCAGAAAAAATCTAGTTTTTGATCCTTGTTGTCTGAGTAAAACTGTTGGCAATTGATCCCATAATGCAGTGTGATCAGCACTTAGAAGTGATCCCATCGATGTCCTCCAAAGGCCGCGCGAGTAACTACATTCAAAAAACAAGTGATTCCTAGTCTCCTCCACACGATTGCAAAGCAAGCAACGAGTGTTAGCTCCATTGTTCCAAAGACGCATCCTATCTCCAGTAAATAGCTTATCCTGAAAAGCAAGCCAAGTACAAAAAGCGAATTTCGGTGTGGCATGTGAAAACCCTTCTTCTTCTTCTTGCTCCCGGTTTTCCCAGAAGTGACCATTTTCTCAGCTTGGACGAACAGAGTTTGAGTCTTGGCCATGAGAATTCAGCTGCAGCTACTTTGGCTCCACGTTTCTCAGCAACTCTTTATTTCTTTCACCGCTTCGCTCTCGTAATCGTATACCGTTAAAAGCTTCCGTATTGAGTTAAAAGGGTAAGACTCAGAGACGAGTCTGAAAGCAAAATTTCTATTGGCGGTGAAGACCATTGAGTAGACCTCAGAGATTTTGAGAAACTCCATGATTCTTCTCTTCATTGAGTACTCGAACTCTGTTTCTTGACCTCCGTCGTTGAGAAGCTTCTCCTTGAGATTACCGATTTTGGGAGAAACACTGAAGAAAGGACTTTCAGACAAAGAAGAGGAGATGTGGTAAGTGGAAGGGTCGTAGTTAAGTAACTGAGAGTAAGAGTATAAACCAATTCCAATGTAATCAAGACACGTGTAAATAAACCCAAGTGGAAGTAATGGTCAGATCTGATACGATCGATCTTGTAAGTGTCGGAGTAATTGGGATAAGCTTGGATGAAATCAGAGAATGATTTCTTGTAGGGAAGGGAGAGAATTTGGATCCGCGAATTGAGTGTCCGGGAAGATGGTAGAGACGGTGGTTTGAGCAAAATCACGGCAGAGATTGGCGAAAGTGACGGTGGGTGTGGCATCTGGCGGGTGATCGGAGGTGGCGGCACCGTGAAATGGTGACGTAGAGAAGCAGCCGTGTAGGCAATTTGGTGGTGGTGAGTCTCCGGGAGATTGTTGGTGCATTGTTTTAGTTTCCGTTAAATACGCTAAAGTCTTACAAGTTTTTAAAGTAGCGCACTTTAAGACAAAAGCTTGTTTTCTCTTGTCTATTGCCGTACATCATAAGAGAACAAATATTTTCTATATTTTAAACAGATTTAATACATGAAAAATGCCAAAATTCAGATTAAATCTGTGATCAAATGACAATAGAAGAAATTATGTATACTAATACCAAGTGTGGTTATATATACAACTAAAAATGTGAAGTAAGCAAATTTTGTGCAGAACAAACGAATTAGTAGTTTAAATATAAACCATAACAAAATAGAATGTCAGATGATATATTTTCAAGTAAAGTTTGTAAATTGTAACAAATACAAAATATTTTTTTTAATATCGCAATTTGAAAACCTTACTTTTTCAAATAGTATTATTTTGAGGAAACATGATGAATTTTATCGAGATTAATAGATAGAAAATATTATTTCGAACAAACATAGAAAAAATGTCAGATTGGAAAAAATAAAAATAAATACAATTAGTATATAAAATTAAAATCAGACGAAGCATTTCGTCTCTCTATTATGAGTTCGAAACGCTTATGTGGCCATGATATTTCGTCTACTATCTCTTCAGATTTTAGAAATAGAGTTTGTGATAAACTGGATCAAAAAGATGATTGAAAATTTAAGTGTTTGGTAGATTTTCCAACCATATTTTGAAGATTTCTTTTGTCTCAGAAGCTTATTCAGTGTTTGTTATTTAGTTTTAATTCTTCGCGTTTTAAATCACAAAACAGATTACTTAGCTCTGTAGTGTTAGAGAGTTATCCAAAGATCATGTTTTTATGGATAATGTATCTATCTCTGTAAAGTTAATTGAGTAAAGTTGACCCGAAAAAAACATCCTATACTTCATGGTAATGTATAGTGGAGTATCATTTGTAAAGAGACTCAGATGAAAAGAAAATGTTCTAGACAACTCTGAAGTAGTCACATTCAAAGAAGAGATCCATGGTTTCTCGATTCTCTTTTAGTCCATAGAGAGAGGAAATA
Source organism: Lepidium didymum (assembly GCA_963920545.1). Taxonomy (NCBI): domain Eukaryota; kingdom Viridiplantae; phylum Streptophyta; class Magnoliopsida; order Brassicales; family Brassicaceae; genus Lepidium; species Lepidium didymum. The sequence continues at coordinate 4,436,254 of OY986986.1, forward strand.
GTGGATTTTATTGCCCAAGAATGTCTAGAATAAAAAACTGAGAGAAGGTTGCTTAGACATTGGATCTGGCTAGTGATTGATGCTACAACAAAACCTTATGTTGAGGATCAAAGTCATTTTGATATAGAGGATTTTGACTCAAGTAACACCATTAACATATACGTTTAACAATATTCTGTTGTTTAGGGTATAATTTATGCTTTGATTGCTTAATTAAAAAAAGCGAACATGAACCTGATCGTCTCATGACTTGTGGTCATTATTAGTTTTCGACAATAAGGTAACAGCTATATAGTTTGCAATAACCATATTAACATGAATATTATAATATATGTTAAGTAAAAATAATTAAATTTTTCGATTCGAATTTCTATATCTCCATTGTTTTAAAATATACTAATTTGTAAAATAATAACACGTTTTTTTTTTCGCCCTCACATGACATGAACGTGATTACTTGAGTCATCAAATTAATTTGTTTAACAAGTACTTAAAGCTCTTTGCAGATTTGACTTCACAAAATTATTGCTAACTATTATACGATAAATTCTGAGCCCTAGTTATATATAATAGATGTAAGCTCTATTACAAATACTATATTATTTGAGTCGTTGACTTTTTTATATATGCTACTCGTGATATATGATATGATTTAGCTTAATAAATTATATTTAATAGAAATTTAGTTGAAAAAGATAATTAATTTGGATATTATAAAACAGATAGCGAGAAACCAAAAGCGTACGAAGTGATATTTGAAGACACAAATGGAGTGTTCCACAAGACACAACTATCAAATAACACAATGAACGAAGTGATCTTGTCAGCTGGAGCCATAGGTAGTCCCCAACTGTTGATGCTTAGTGGAATAGACCCATCAGCTCATCTTGCGGCCCACGGAATCAAACCGGTGGTCTTAGATCAGCCCATGGTTGGGCAAGGAATGGCTGATAACTCCTTGAACGCCATAATCATCCCTCTCCTCAACCTGTACAAGTCGTTGACATCACAAAGTTTGATAGTTACATTGAAGGTCTAAGTGGCTTGAATATCTCTATTGATTTGACTCGTACGTTTCTTGGTGGTGTTTTAAATCTTGTCAATGAGGTAAGATAATTAAACATAAAATGAAATTTAAAAGTGGTTTTGTTATATTATATGTTATCTAACTATGAAGTAGTAATGCAGAGCACAAGTCTTAGTTCATCTACGAAGATCTTGACCAAACCCTTGGATCTTAAAGTGAGTGTGATGCTACATGGAGGTTTCATCGTCTAAAAGGTTGATGGTCCGGCCTCGAGTGGATATATGGAGCTACGAAACATGAACCCAAAACATAACCATCAGTGACATTTAACTACTATAAAGAACCAGAAGATTTGGAAAAATGTGTTAAAGGGCTTAAAACCATTGTTAAAGTGATAAATTCCAAGCCTTTTCTAAGTATATGTACCCAGGTGTGACCGCGAGTGAGCTGATCAATTTCATTTTAAGTCTTCCGACCAATCTGAGGCCGAGACACATAACCTCAATGTTGGATTTGAAGCAGTTTTGTATTGACACTGTGATGACTATTTGGCATTACCATGGAGGTTGTCAAGTTGGTAATAAAGTGGTTGGTCGTGACCAAAAAAAAAAAAAAAAAGGTAAAGTGGTTGATAAGAATTACAAAGTTATTGGTATTGATTCCTTAAGGGTCATTGATGGATCCACATTTCTTAAGTCTCCGGGTACTAATCCACAAGCGGCCACTGTCATGATGCTTGGAAGGTAAGCACAAACACAAAATGAATCATAACAGGACATAAATATATTGAAGATATGATTGTTGGAATGGTATTGTGTAGGTAAATGGGACAGAAAATTCTTCGAGAGAGGGAGACTTTACGTGGAAATTAAGAAGAAGACTGAGATATTATAATGAATGATGCTCGAGTTTACTCATTTGTCCTGTTCTCAAAACTCATATTTTGAGTTCGGTTTTACCAATATTTCTGCAGAACAATTGGCATCATCAATGGCTGGATTTTGGAAGAGCCTACATAAATACATACATATATATAAATATAAATAAATAAACAAAAACCAAATATCATGTCTTTGTGAGAAATCCATTAATACATGTAATTAAGTTCTTAGTGAATAGTTATTACTAAATAAATGTGTATAATGAACACGAAGTTAGCTTTACTTGTTGCCATTTTGTGTAAACTCTCTTTCCTCATATATCATTAATATCGATCACTTTAGTGTTTTCAAAAAAATTTCCCTCTTTTAATTTTTGTTTTTAATAAATAAGTTATTTTTTTTTTCAAACACTGGACCACAACTAACTGGTCCATTAGCCAAACTACTACATAATATAGGCGGTGGGACTCGATCCCTAGTTGTACAAGTGTATATATCTTTGTATATCTTATATTTTTTGCCTAATCTATCTTGATAAAAATCTAAGAGTTTTAAATCATTTTGCTTTGGATTACTCACAAATATACCACAATTTTTTGATTATGCGATGATTGCTAATAGGATAAATTTTCGTTTTTTTGTCACTCTTTATTTTTGATTATTAGAAATGATTCATTGTTTATCTAAACTTGAGGAGTTTGCTAAATTGATTTAAGGAAAATGAAAAGAAAAAAGTTTGATATAGATTTTTTTTTTTTGGAAAGCGTTTGATATAGATTTAAGTATTCTAAATTTATAATTCCTAATCAAAGAGAAAGTCGTATTTTTTTCTCTTGTATATGGGCCTTAATTGGGCTTAGTCCAATAAAATGGTCTGAAAATTTGGTTCATATAAGTCGACCGGACATTATTCAATTCTCAACATTAAACGCTCATTCTCCGGTTCATTAGGGTTTATCAGAGTGCCAAAAGGAAGAAAACGATCTCTAGCAATCGACACTAATGGCTGACGAAGATTACAACGAAGTCGATGACTTGGGGTAACTTTTTATCTTTCTTGGTTTCCTATTTCTTTATTGTTTTGTGCTCGATTTTAAAGGATGATTCTATCTTTCTCTCGATGAATCATTAACGATTGAGAGCAATTGGATTAATTATATTCTAGGCTGAAATTCTATCTATACGCTTCTTCGCTGAAATTTTGCTTCAATTTCAATAAAAAAACGAAATTGTTGGAGTTGATATTGATTCTAATCGATTTCAAGGTTTGTCGGCTAAAGGTAGAAACCCTAATTTCAAGGTTGGTTGGTTGAGATATTTACGTTTCGCTAGTTTATAATAACTTTACTTGAATTATTGTCAAATTACATGACTTTTGGTGAAATTTGTGAGTTAAGTGAAGCGATTTTTGTGCTCTGGTTAAAACAGTAAAGTCATTTCGGAACACTGCTTAATCGTTCGTATACTTCTTTGGTGATTCAAATTTGTTAATGTGATGCTTGGATTGCAGATATGAGGACGAGCCAGTCGAGCCTGAGATAGAAGTAAGCTCAATTTCTTTCTTCTGTAGAAGAGCTTTTGGTACTGGTTATTATTCAAACCTTCAATTTATGATAGTCTTTTTGCGAGAGTAGGATGGAATAGAGTAAGATGCTGATATCAAGGAGAATGATGATATCAATGGTGAGCCTATTGAAACCGAAGACAAGGTTGAAACTGAACCTGTATAATGTCCACGTAAAACATCGAAGTTTATGACTAAGTATGAACGTGCACGCATCCTTGGCACTCGCGCTTTGCAGATTAGGTCTGGTTCTGACTCTTTCAAGTATATATCTTCAGTTTTGTTATGAAACTATCATCCATTTTTATAAAACTCGACGAGGCTACTGAATTCTACACAGGACTGTCTTTGTTCTATTCTATATTACTATTTAGTTGGCTCGAAAAGTTTGATACTTGATGTTGTTTGTTTCTTTTCCACTGATACAGCATGAATGCTCCTGTCATGGTCAAACTGGAGGGTGAGACTGATTCACTTGAGGTGTGCTACCTAATTCATCTCTGTTGTTCGACATGTTCTATTTGGTAGTAAACTTAGATATACGCGAACGTTTTGAGCTAATCTATTATTCGGCTTAAGATTGCAATGAAGGAGCTTAGGCAACGGAAGATACCATTTACTATTAGACGCTATCTACCTGATGGAAGGTGAGAATTGCAATACCCATTTGTATGTAACATCCAGAATGTTGAGCTTATGCTGTTCTCTTCTCTCTGAACTTACTTGGTTTGTTCTTTTCTTGTGACTTATCAGTTTTGAAGAATGGGGAGTTGATAAACTGATCGTGGAAGACTCATGGAAACGTCAAGTCGATGGTGATTGATATCTGACAAGAGACAAATCTATCTATGCAAAGTTGATCAAAATCCGTCTAAGATTCCACCATACATAAGAGTAACAGAATATGAACTGATGTACACATTCAGACTCTTTTAGTTCATCAATACGTTGATTAAAACAATTTTTCATGTTCAAGATTTTGATTTGACATATATCTCATAAGTAACTATATTCATGCTTCTTCATCCTTCTTGCGGAAAAGTGCCCTCTCTCTCAGAATCTGCTGGCCCATATACCTTCCAAGCATCATGACCGTGGCTTGAGGATTAGTACTCGGAGATTTGAGAAATGTGGATCCATCGATGACTCGTAAGGAGTCGATACCAAGGACTTTGTAATTCTTGTCAACCACTTTACCAACTTGGCAACCTCCATGGTAATGCCAAATAGTCATCACAGTGTCAATGCAAAACTGCTTCAAATTGAACATTGAAGTTATGTGCCTCGGCCTTAGATTTGTGGGAACGTGTAGTATTAGATCGAGCAGGCCATGTGTGGTTGCGTCTGGGTACTTGAATTTGGAGAATGCTTTTGAGTTGATCACTTTAATAATGGTATTGATCCCTTCAACACATTTCTCTAGATCCTCTGGCTCTTGATAATAGTTGAACCTCACTGAAGGATTATCATCTGGGTTTGTGTTCCTAAGCTCCAAGTGACCTCTCGAAACCGGTCCAGCGACTTTCTGGAGGATCAAACCAGCTCTTGTGGTGGCATTCAATAGAGGTTCTATAGATCTGAAAAAACCTGTAATCATTTGCGTCGAAAATGTTGGAGATGCAGTAGGAGTAGTTGGTGTACGGCTTGGCTGCACCTAACAAAATGAAAGAAACAAGAAAAATTAACATATAGTTTCATACTATATAACAAAAGTTCTGATGACGTTTATATTATCATATACCTCATTGATATAATTCAAAATACCATCAAAGAATCTACGAGTCCAACTGTAAGAGAAGATAACACCACTTGCTCCTTCAATGTAACTATCAGCCTTTGTGATCCCAACGACTTGTATGAGAGAAACCTCGACTGGCGAAGGAGAAGGAACAAAGACAGCATTCATCGGATTATCTCCCATCCCTTGTCCGACCATAGGATGATCTAAGACCACCGGTTGAATCCCATGAGCCACAAGATGAGCCGTTGGACCAACTCCGCTTAACATCAGCAGCTGCGGGCTCCCGATGGCACCGGTTGACAAAATCACCTCATTCATTGCGTTCTTCTCTAGTTCTGCCTTGTGTAACACTCCGTTTGAGTCTTGAAATATCACTCCATATGCTTTTGGCCTTGGCCTTCCTGTTCAAAACATTGTTTCCTTAGCTTTAGTGAACATGTTAAACATATAAGCCAAACCAAAACCGAACCGAATCCAAATCGATTTAGCCTTGCTAAACCAAACCAAAACATATAAACTAATACCTTTGGTGGTGAAGAGAATCTTGTGAACAGAAGCGTGCAAGTAGACAAAAGTCTTGTCCGGATTTGCATACTCTAACAAATCAGCCGCTGTGTGTCTATGACCGGAACGATCAAAGATCGTACCGCCGACTTTAGTCCCATAGATATGATCATACGTGAAACCATTGTACGGAAACTCACCAGCTTCCAAAAGTCCATCTTTCAACGCAGATTGCCATCCCAACATTGGTGGTTGAAACGCTACTTTCTTCTCAACCCATTCATAAGCAGCTTTAACCTCATCAAGCTTCCACTCAGCTTCATTAACGTACTCATCGCTTGCACGTGTGTAGAATCCAGCGTTTAGCACCGAGCCTCCACCAAGAACACGTGCACGTGAGTTGTAAACACCGTCCTCGGAAACAAAAAGCTGTGACCATGATTTAGGAGATATGTTTGAGAGTGTTGTTGCGAAGTTTCCAATATCTGTGGCCGTTGGATTCTCATAAGGAGAGCCACCGCGTTCGAGAACCAAAACGCTAGCGTTTTGAGATAGCGTTGCGGCTAATGCACAACCGGAAGTTCCTCCTCCGATGATTATGTAATCAAACCTAGCAAACATTGGTGCTAATGTTGCATCTTTCATAAACCTGTAATAACCACCTTCACTCAACAAACAAAATATGTTTTTTTAAAAATTATTTAACCATTGATGAATTCATATAAATCGTCACACTTTGAATGATTGTACCTGAATCTGGAAAACATGAAGCATGAGATATGAATGTTGTGATGATAACTATGAGAAATAGCCATAATTTATGTAAACACATTATGAGTGAAAGATAATGTAATTGATGCTTTATAATGAGATTAGGGCAAAAAATAGGAATAGGTTAGATGGAGTTTATATAATAAGATGAAGGTTAAACCTCTCTCTTTTCGTTCATCTTTATGACAGGAAGCTTTTATGGTTCACCAACATTTATTTATTGGTCCTAGATCCATACAAAGATTTTAGGGTCTTCATTAATTTTTTTTTAAAATGAAGCCTGCTGTGAATCCTACAACCGCATATACTTGCTCCAAAAATACTTTCTTCTTGGTTACTCGCAAGAAGAGTGGTCGCAAGGCCACACCTTCCCTTTAACTATCTAATGTTTTTTGTGTGGAATGTGCGAGGACTGAATAGCTGCAAGAGACAAAACATGACTAGGGAGGCCTTAACCACAATCCACTTTTTGGTGCGTTCGTTGAAACACATATCCTTCCGGTTAATATAGGAAGAGTACAATCTGCTATTCCGCGAGGGTGGAAGCATTTTTGAAAAAATTATTTTTGGGAGTCAGCCAGAATTTCTGTTGCTTGGGACCCTAGTGTCATCACCACCATATATTCAGCCTCTGCTCAGATGGTGATTTGTGGGTTCTATCTTCAAGCAATCAACACCAACTTCACTGTGTCTTTTGTGTATGGGCATAACACTTTGGAGAAACGACTTGAGCTTTGGAGTGAAATAACGGATATTGTTAATACAACTCCAGTCTCTACTCACCCTTGGTCAGTCCTTGGGGATTTTAATCAAATATTATGATTATCTCAACACTCTAACCACAATTCTTTTAATGTGGACGGGTCTGGTATTATGGAATTCAATCCTGCTCTTCAGGATTCAGATCTCTTTGAAGCCCCATGTAGAGGCACTCCCTACTCATGGTGGAATCACCATGAGGAAAACCTTATTGCAATAAAGATTGACCATGCATTGATAAATAACAGCTGGAACTCTTGTTCCCCTGGTTCTATCTTGGAACTTCTTGACCCGAGCCAGTCTGATCATGTTCCAATATTATATCATGTGTCTCTCCTACAGACAACTTAGAAGCCTTTCAAGTATTTTGGTCACATAGCCGATCACCCCTTTTACGCAGAAACTATTTCTACAGCTTGAAACCCTGATCAGATCCAAGGTACTGCACAGTTCAAGCTGGTAAGGTCCCTAAAGTTCTTAAGACCTGCTCTTATGCGACTTAACAAACGTCACTAAAACCACATTTCTGCTCGGGTAAAGGAGCAAGCCTCTTTACTAGCAGACCTTTAGCAACAATTTCTCACAAACCCCACCTCTCTTGTTGCTGGTGCTGAGAAACATGCAAGGAAGTACTAGTTGGAGCTTTTAAAAGCAGAGGAAAAGTTCTATTGCCAAAAATCGCGGGTTAAGTGGCTCCAATTGGGAGACAAAACCAACTCTTTTTTCCACAAGACTGTCACTCAAAGGAACAATGCAAATCACATTTACTTTCTGCTTAAGGAAAATGGTGAAAGAATATCAGATACAAATGACCTCAAGGACCATTCTGTTAGCTATTTTGAGAGTATGTTGGGTTGTACAGATCGTCCGTTGTCATCCTGCAATCTCTCTTTTTTGCAGGATCTGATTACTTTCAGATGCTCTATGGAGCAAGCTGCACTTCTCACCAGACATGTGACCACAGAGGAGGTGCGTGTTACCTTCTTTGCTATGCATGCTAGCAAATGCTCTGGTCCGGACGGATTCCCGGTGGAGTTTTTCACCGCCTCGTGGAGTATTGTTTGCCCAACAGTTACAACGGAAATACAAGAGTTCTTTGAAACGGGACATCTCCTTAAGAAGCTTAACTCGACGTACATTGCCTTGGTGCCAAAGTTTCCTGAAGCTTGTAATCTCACAAACTTTAGACCGATAAGTTGCTGCAACCTAATCTACAAGGTCGCACCAAAAATTATTGCAAATCACTTTGGTCTTCTCCTCAAGACGAACATTGCTCCTAATCAAGCTGCATTCTTGAGAGGCCAAATTCTTGGTGAAAACGTTTTACTGGCTTCAGAATTGATCAAAAACTATGGTAAGCCATCAGCACAACAAGCGTGTATGCTCAAAGTGGATTTGAGAAAGGCCTTCGACACCATTTCCTGGGATTTTCTCTTTAAGATACTAACAGCTATGGAGTTGCCGATCTTATTTAGAACCTGGATTATGCTATGTGTATCAACCGCTTCTTTCTCCATCTCAATAAATGGTGAACTTGCAGAGTTTTTCAAATGTAAAAAGGGGATAAGGCAGGGAGATCCACTCTCCTCTTATCTCTTTATTCTAGTCATGGATGTTTTATCTAAGATGTTGGATGTTGCAGTACAAGAGGGTAAGTTCCAGATCCACCAGAAATGTGACTCCCCGAGACTCACTCACCTTCTCTTTACAGATGACCTGCTAGTTTTCTCAAATGGGTCAGCCGATTCTCTATGTGGAATTCTAGATGTGTTGAGCCAGTTTTGTGATTTCTCTGGGTTGGAAATGAATGCAGTGAAATCTGATCTCTTCTTTGTAGGGTACTCTAATGCATACGAGCTGGAGCAGAGTGAGTTTACTCACATACCTCTCGGTTCTTTACCTACAAGGTACTTGGGACTGCCTCTGTCTTCCAAGAATCTTTCTCTCACCTCTATGCAGCCTTTTCTGGAGCGTATAACCAGTAAAATCTACTCTTGTATTGCACTATCACTCTCTTTTGCTGGTAAAATCAGACTGATCTCTTCTGTTATTTATGGGATGGTCAATTTTTTTAGCCAAGTGTTTAGCCTACCAAAGCAGTTCTACAAGAAGGTGGATTCATTATGCTCAGCCTTCCTTTGGAAAAACAAACCAAACTCTGCACAAGGTGCTCGTGTCTCTTGGAGAGATGTATGTCGACCTAAACAGAAAGGAGGTCTAGGCATTCGCTTACTTGAGGAGTTTGAAGTGGTTTTCCAACTAAAGCAAGTCTGGAGTTTCTTTACAAATTCTGGTTTGCTATGGATAGCTTGGGTTCGTGCACACATTTTTCATCACTCCTGTTTTTGGACTTCTCGAGATTCTCCAAGATTTTCAAAGACCATAAGGAGCTGGTTGAAATTGAGACCACTACTAAAAGACCTCTTAAAGTGTGTTGTGAATGATGGGAAAACAACAGAATTTTGGTATGATAATTGGATCGGTTTTGGTCTTTTATTGGACGTGATTGGTGAGGACGGTCCTTGCTTAATGTGTATACACAAAGGTGCTCATGTTTGTGATGCGGTGAGAAATGGTGCTTGGTATCTCCCAGGAGCACGTTCAAAACAGATTGCAAATTTGCAAGTCTTACTTACTAACACTCCTGTCCCAGGTTCTTCTCTTGGCACGAATAAGTTTCCGTGGTTCTCAGGTACTTCTAGTTTCAAGAACTACTTCTCGGCAAGACATACATGGAATTGTATCAGATCTCCGGGTCCGTCTCTTCCATGGGCAAAGGTACTCTGGTTTAAAGAACATGTGCCGGGATTCTCTTTCATCCTTTGGTTTGCAGGTCTGGAAGGTCTCCCCACTCGGGATAAACTAATTCGATGGGGAATGATAATCCCTCCGGACTGTGTTCTTTGCAGTTCCGCTCATGAGTCTCACTCACACCTCTTTTTTTTACATGTCCATTCTCCACTCAAGTTTGGAATGCTTTTGCTGGGAGGATCCTTGGTTAACCACCAACGTCACTGCCAGATATATTATATGAGCTCTCCACCTCCAATGGTCAGGCAGCTGCTACTACGACCATTTTGAAGCTGCTGCTTCAGACCACTCTATATGTCATTTGGCGAGAAAGAAATGCTCGCATTTTCACCTCGGTCATCTCTCCTATTACTGTCATCAATACTATAATTCACCGTAATATGCGAAATAGACTTTTGTCGTTCCCATCTTTGGATCTTGGCTCTCCCTCGGTTTTAATAATTTATTTCGGTTATGTTTCGTTTCCGTTTTAACCCCTTTGTAAATAATTTTATTTTGCTTCTTTGGTATAAAATTAACATTTAAAACCAAAAAAAAAACTACTAGTTATTTGAATCTTTGCATTTATAAATTCTTCAATCTGTAAACTAGATAAAGTAATTGTCACGAAAACGAAATTTTAACATTTGTCTCAAACTCTTTGACTAATAAATTTATATGCATGTCAAACTGAAATATAGTTAGTGAGTATTAGATTAAAGTAATTAAAACGAACACATCAATTATAAATCATCTGTTTATATATATAAACAACCTATAAATAACGATGTATAATAATCTTATTTCAATACTTATTCTCACAAATTATATATAACACAATAAGATAACTTTTTTTATTTATCTTACATCAATATATATAAATTTAAGAATTTGATGTGATAGTTAATCAATCATTACTTTTTTTCAATTCAAGATCAATTTATTCTACAAAACTCAAATAATAATATTGTTTACTCATTCGACCAAAAAAAATTTGTTGTTTACACATTAGAAACAACAAATATTCGTGGACAAAATGTGGTACTTTCTCATTAACTATCCCATTCCGTAATTTTTATTTTTTCATTGCAAGATAGAAAAAACAGTTGGGAATTAATTAGTTGTAAACAAAAAGAAATATGAGTTAATGAGTTATGAGAAAGTAACTTGCTAATTTCGTCATTAATTTGATTTCATATTTAAAAATATTTCACTAAACACATATAGAAAGAAGGTAGCTCCAAATGCGGACTGCCCATAATTTTGTTTATATATTAGAAGGAATTTTTAGGTCACTTTAACTTTGGTACAAGAATATAAGCATTTTCATTAATTACAAATCTATTGTTTGTGTGTTAAATAATATTATTTAAAGGAAGATTTAATGAATTATTATGGATTTTTAGTGGTTCAGAGTGCTAAACCTATCTAGTAATGTTGCATACGAAGAAGTGGACATCTACTTTTATGTGCCAACTTCTGTTGTCGGGCCGGAGTTTAGTGGTCTTAAATTTTTGTATACGAAATGACAAAGTACATGATATGTGTTTGCATCTCTGTTAATGCTCGAACTAACAATAAAAAATGGAATCATTTATTGAAAATTTTGCTAAAAGGCGAGTTAATCTTGATACAAAACTAGCATTGTTCCAAGTTTTTTTGCTCTGATTGTGAGTGACCTCTTCGTTTGTTTTCAAACTACTTTTATACTGGTTTGCGCATTAGGGCTTCGGATCTTTTTTTTCTACTTATTTCTCTTGATTGCGCAAAGTTTGATCTCAAAGTTATGGCGTTGAATCTTTGATCGGATTTTGCAAGACATCTTTCATTCTTTGGCAACCTGGTGACAACGTTTATCCCGTGATTTCGTCCTGAGCTAGTTCGTGAAATATTTTGTTGGGTTTGTCTTTTGGGCCAAAGTGCGTTGAGACCCGCTCTGAACAATCTCTAATAAACTTTTTATCTACAATGTGAACGAATTTGGACTTTTTGAAAGCTGAAATAAAAAGGGTTCTGAAACAATAATTACAATAGATACTTTTTTAATTTTTCATTTTGACCCCTTAGACCATCATAAAAAGTTTTCTATCCTATGTAACTTTTTCAAACATACGATCAAAAAAAAATTATTTAAAAAAATCACATAAAAGCCACTACCACTAAAATCCTTATATTTTATTCATATATTTTCATTTTAAATAAAATTATAACTAATTAATTGGAAAAAAAATTGTAAAGGTCGGTCATGACCCCAAAATCTATACATGATCGACTCCACTCTTATTTTCATACATTCCTAATTTACCTACTTCTACGTTTTCCTATTTTTTCTACGAAATCATTTAACAAATATTTTTTATAATAATAATTTGTAAAGTCTAATGTCTTATTTTTTCAACTTCATTTTAACTACATTTTTTACTACAAAATACAAAAAAAAAAATTATATTGAATATTATTAAGCAACAATATATTTTACTTGATAGATCTATTTTTAAAAACAAATACGTTATTACACAATATTTTTATAAAATTAATATATACTTTTAAATAAAAAAGTTTTGATTAAAAAAAAGTAATAAGCTAATTATTATTCAACAATTTAGTTTAAAGTAAGCAAGTATATATTATAAATCAAACAAAATACTAAGACTTATTCAACTCAAATTAAAATATATTGTCTAACAAATTTGTTTATATATAAGAACATACATAAGACTATTAAAAAAGATAAATGTTTACTTATATAATATATAGAATACATCAACAATCCATAATTCAAATATGCAAAATTCATATATAACTACTTGAACAAATATGATTATCAAAATAACAATAATAGTCCACGCTTTAAGCCTGGATAGCATACTAATTTAGATTTAAAATTTGTTATTGTTGTGTGAAAGTGTACTTAAGTTGATTATATTGGTAAGAAAAGAGATAGGCAACCTACTTTTTTTTGTTCATTTATGGTGAAAAAATACAAGAGAAAGTGTATTTTGGTTCATAATACAACATCTAAGTATAGATTAAAAAATATACTTTTTTGGTAAAATAAATTCTTCTACTTTCTTCCATTGTCTCACCAATTAAAAAGAAATTAATGACCACTATTTCATCTTCTCAAAAAGAAAAGTAAAAACTCTTCGTCACATTTCAGAGTCATTCAGTAACCTTTGAAAAGTTGGACCTTAAAATTGAAAACAACTATATTTAGAGGCTATATTAACATTTCAGTAAAAGTGAGGGTTTTATTTCAAAAAAAGAAAAAAAGAAGAGTGCTCAGGGTCGATCCCTTTGTTCTTCACCGCACTGATGATTTCCTCTGAGACCTAAATCCCTGCCCTTTGTTTCTCTTAGATCTTACGGTAACTCAGTCAATTTCAGCTTTTCGTTGTTGATTTCACTTCTAGGAGATAAGGGCTTATAGGATTTGTCTCTCCGTACCTGATTCCGCTTTATTCGATTCTAGGTAATTGCTCTATTATTGATTCCAACTCTTGTTTCGATTTTTATCATCAATGCACTTCGATTTTTTTAAATAAATTATGTATTTTTCTTTCTTTGATGGTTTGTATTCGATTCTGCGTTTGGTTGAATAGGAGTTGTCTTCTTCTACGCTAATGGTTCAGTAATTTGTTTGATCAATGCAAGCTCTGAGCGATTCTGAGGTTTTAATAATTACTAAGCACGTAACTGAGATTAATTGATACGTACTAATGAATCTCTAGCTTAAGATATAGTTGGTCAAAATTTTGGTTTTTTTCTTTTGAAAGAAGAAAATTTAACTTGTAATTTCCAAATTCGATTTTAAAAAACCACCAATATTATGTCTCTCATTTGAAATGTCTTTTACAAGGTAAAGAAGAAGATGAGTGGTGAAGTTGTTTTAGCTGCTAGAGTTTACCGTGACCTTCTTAAAGCAGTGGTGAAACATATTGGAAAAGAAGATCACAAGTCTCATTTCATAGACTTTGTAAAGCAAGAATTCCGGAGGAATGCAAACTCTGACTCGAACCTAGAGAAAATCAACCTTGCCCGCAACTACACTCATCTTCTCAATAGCGTTCACTCTCACAAGGTGCAGTCTTTTTTTATCATTCTTAATCACATTTCCATATTAGTCCTTGGAAGCTTGACTACTATCCAATCGTTGCCTTTTGCAAACATAAGAAAGCAGAATTCTTGTGTGTTTAGTCTCACATGGATGAGTAAACTGGTTGTTGTAGGATCTGTTGTTCTCGTACAACATTGCGGTTGATAGAAATGAAGAAATGAAACGAGTGCTTGGGAAATCTGCAGCGAGTGTAGGGCTACGCCTTCCCGAAGTTTACCAGCCTTGATTGTGCAATGCAATGGATACACATTCCTCTGTCTTTCCGGGAAAGAAGCCACTTTGGTTTCTTCATTTCTTTGGACTGATATTGAGTAATTTTTGAATAAGTGAGATACTAGAATGGAGCCAAGAGAGCTCTTCTTCTTTAAGCCGCTATGAATTTATATCAAATTTTTTGCTGTGTCATTACATTACCACATTCGTTTTAAACAGCGATATGGTACCAAAAACGTGTTCATATCGTTGATATGTTGAGTGAAGCAACTAAAGTGAGAGAAGTAATGGCAAATTGTGATGTAAAGAGGCCAGCCAAAGAACAATTCTTCTTTACTAATCATGTTCGGGAACTTGATCTGATTGGTTTTGAATCACGACTTTTGTTCTTGAAATTGCCTTTGACTTCATCAGCACTCTGATCTGACACAACAAACTCTATCCAAAAAAACAATCCAAGTGATGAAAGTTTAGCTTTAGAGTGTTATGATCATGTCTATATTTGGATTAGGATTAGGAGTGAAAAATGGTAAACGAGATTTATGTTGAGTTTATATATCTGGTTCCTATATCTTGAAAAGCCGTCCACCGCTTGTATTTATCTGGTTCCTATATCTTGAAAAGCCGTCCACCGCTTGTATTTATCTGGTTGCTATATTTTTCTGTATTTATTTATTTAGTGGAGAGTTTGATGCTGACCATTTTATTATCCTAATCACTCTCAAGGCTCCGGTCGGTTGCTTTGTTTTATCTATAAGATCCGTAATCCTGTGTCTTCTCCTAATCTAGTAGGTGAGAGCTTTGATTGAGCTGAGCATAACAGAGAAGAATTATGGGGAAAGGAGGAATGTCTATTGGAGAAGGCTCAAAAGTTGAAGATGAGAACATGGCTGCTTGGTTGGTTAGTCTCAACACCCTCAAAATCCAACCTTTTCCTCTTCCTTCGGTTGGTAAGCCATTCTTTTCCATCGCCGATTGGATTTACGTGTGACCCTTTTGTTCAAAGCCTTGGAAACTAATAAGTTTATGCTGGTACGAAGGTCCTCATGATGTGAGAGTTAGGATGAAAGCTGTTGGTATTTGTGGAAGTGATGTTCATTACCTTAAGGTACTTTTGGTATAATCAGAGGGAATATTTGTGTTTTTCTTTGAATTTTTATGGCTCTTGACGTATTTTGATGGGTATGTGTTATAAAACAAATAAAAGACCATGAGATGTGCGGATTTCGTGGTGAAAGAACCGATGGTGATTGGACATGAATGTGCTGGGATTATTGCAGAAGTAGGTGAAGAAGTTAAACACTTAGTGGTTGGTGACCGTGTGGCTCTTGAACCAGGGATTAGTTGCTGGAGATGCAATCACTGCAAGGATGGACGATACAACCTTTGTCCAGAGATGAAGTTCTTTGCAACCCCACCGGTTCATGGCTCTCTAGCAAACCAGGTGGTTCACCCTGCGGATCTATGCTTCAAATTGCCTGAGAATGTGAGTTTGGAGGAAGGAGCAATGTGTGAACCACTAAGTGTTGGAGTTCATGCTTGTCGCCGAGCTGAGGTTGGTCCTGAAACAAATGTATTGGTAATGGGAGCCGGACCTATTGGCCTTGTAACCATGTTAGCTGCTCGGGCTTTCGGTGTGCCAAGAATTGTTATTGTGGATGTTGATGATAACCGTTTATCCGTAGCAAAACAGCTCGGTGCAGATGGAATTGTTAAAGTGACAACAAACTTAGAGGTCCTTTACACTTTTAATAGTACCAAATCTTTCTGAAACATTACTGATCTGATTTCCTAATATAAGATATTGTCTCCTTTTACTTTTGCAGGACGTTGGTTCTGAGGTTGAACAAATTCAGAAAGCCATGGGGTCAAACATCGATGTAACATTTGATTGCGCGGGTTTTAACAAAACCATGTCCACGGCCTTAGCAGCCACTCGATGTGGCGGTAAAGTCTGCCTTGTTGGAATGGGTCACGGTGTAATGACTGTCCCTCTCACTCCAGCAGCTGCAAGGTAACCTCATAATTATCAAAGTAAGAAACATTCCAACTTTGAAAAGAATCACATGATCCACAAGTCAAATGTTTTTTGGTTTTGAGACAGGGAGGTAGATGTAGTAGGTGTGTTCAGGTACAAGAACACATGGCCCTTGTGTCTTGAGTTCCTGAAAAGTGGTAAAATTGATGTTAACCCACTTATAACCCACAGATTCGGTTTCTCTCAGAAGGAAGTGGAAGATGCTTTTGAAACCAGTGCTCGTGGAAGCAATGCTATCAAAGTTATGTTCAATCTGTGAAAGAAAACCTTTGCCTTTAGTAAGAACATGTTAAGGTTCAGTAATAAGTGCTTCTGTTACTTTGTGAATGCATCACTCTGTTCTCCGTATATCAACTCTAAATCTTTCTTGAATATATAAATCATTTATGACAAATTGATCATACAAATCCAAGTATTATTACAACACACATGAGACTAAAATTTGAACAAAAAAGGGACCAAAATTCTCCCAGTTCTAACCCAAAACTGCTAACATGACACGATGTTGGCCACTGCCCATCTCATCAGACTCTGGCTCTATTAGGACATCAATTCGAAAGCAAATTTCAATGGACTCATCTATAATGGTACAAGAAGATCGTAGATAACAACTGTTTAACATTAGGAAGAAACATTCTCAAGGCAAAACCACGGTTGGTTCAGTGCACCATTTCCATACTTTCACTTGACCAGTTCCGTCACCCGTGAAGAATAAGCCCCCTGGACCTATCTGGATCGACCGTATCTCTTGCTTTGCAAAGATTTTTCCCCTCTCCGTAAATCTAAAGAAACAAGCTTAGCTTTCAGAACAAGATAGAAAAAGGAACTGAAGAATGTTTGAAAAGAAACAAGTATTGCAAGACTTACGATGGTAAGTCGTATAGGCGGACGGTATTGTCATTGCAAGCGCATAATAAAACCGGCTTGGCTTCTGCGTCATGTACACCACATAGAGCTAGTACTCCCTGAATCCAATTTAGACATTGCATGAATATGTTGATTTCCATTTCATTAAACTAGGATCAAAGGAGAGAGTTAGAACATTTATGAAGAAAATCCTACATGTTCTTCTTTGTGAGTGTATGTCACTTCCAAGTTGCCACCTTCAACTGCAGCCCATATCTAAAGCGGGAAGAAAAAAACCATCAAAACGGGAAAATATGAAACTTTCACAAGATTGATAGGATTATAAACGATAGTGAACCTAACCTTGACCGTGTTGTCAAGTGAGCATGACAAAAGAAACTGATCCCAACAAATGAGAGACATCACAACTGATGTATGATCTGTGAGCGTTTGTATACACTGCAGATTATCCAGGTTCCAAACCTATTCGACATAAATAAACATATAACCGAAAACAATTAGCTTAAACAAAACAAATCGGAGTAGTTCTATTCAAGCATGATAATTAATACTAGTACTTACTTTTATAGATTTGTCCATGGAACCCGAATAAAGTCTGTTTGCCCCAACATATAATGTAACAACTGCAAGTGTGTGTCCCATCAGTGACGCCGCAGGATCAAAGCAATTAGTGGCAGCATTATATCTCCAAGCCAAAATAGAGCCATCCTGCACAGAAAGTAAAGCGCTTGTAACTTATTTAAACAAGAGCCAACATATTTTGCAGAGATCTCAACCAAAAAATGAACTTGGATTTTACCTGTGTACCAGCAAAGAGCAGATCAGTACCCACAACGAGAGAATATACTTGGCCAACAGGTCCAGCTAGTTTCAGGTCTGCATTGGTTTCGATATTCCACGCCTGTATCAACAACAATTACTATTATAAATGTAACCCAATATTATTTAAAGAACAAAAGGGTTCCTCAATATCTATTGGAAACACATTGGTAAGAAGAGAATCGTTCTCAGAACTTGCCTTAACAAGATTTGGCAGGCCAACCATTAGCCACGGGCCTTCACTAAGGACACAGCCAACTTCCCCACCAACTTGGAGTACGCCTGTACACTAATCAAAAGCGAAAACAGCAATATCCACGATAAGTATATTTAAAACAGACCAAAAAGGCATTCCTCATATACAATCATGATTCTCGAAAAAGAGAGAGAAAGGAGTCAATAAAGGTTTTTTAGCTTACGAGGCCAATAAAAACAATCTATTGGTTCAAAAACTTAATCCTAGTGAATAAATTTAACATATTGCATCCTCTTAGTGTTAAGGCATTCTCTATCCTAACCAAAGCAATAAGCCAAGTAGAATCGATCCAAATTACCTCTCCAGAAGCACAATCCCAGACACGCAAGGTCTCATCTTTACTCCCAGTGTAAAGCTTATCAGAACCAGAAGGCAAAGCAATACCACTAACAAGCTTCTCATGACCATCAAGCTGAGTCAACAACGAGAAACAATCTCCTTTGCTCCAACAATGCAAGTATCTACACTTATCACCGTATGTGCAATTACCATCAACCCAAAAGTTGCAAACTTTCTCCGTCTTCGTCACCGTTCTGTTCCCACCAAATCTGCCCCATGTATTTGTGTTCCCATTAAACCCGGGACCTCTCCGGTGACTCGGACCCGCAAAACTTGACTCCTCAGCGACCCTTTTGTTCGCATAACCCGGACCTGGACCTTGGCTCTGACCCTGACCCTGACCCGGACCAGGACCCTGTATTTCTCGGTGTAGATAAGGGCAAGGAGAGCGATTGCAACGCCCAGCTCGCCAATGGAAACAAACTTTTTGCCTTGTGTCAGTTGGTGCCGTCGGACGAGTTGACCCGCCGCCGCCGAGTCTGTTGAAGACTCGCTTGTTTCCTCCGTTCGTATCGTAATTCATGGCCTTTTTGTGTGTGCTTCACTCGCTCTCTCTCTCTAGATTACAACAACAATGGACAAAAATTAAACCTGTAATTATTGGAACGGATCGGTATTTGTTTCAAAATCCGATCATGGATAAACATGAAGAGGCAAAAATGAGGAAAAAACCCTAGAAAATTACCAAACAATCTCGAACAAGTAGTATCAAGAAATGTAAGTAAAGTAAATAAAATTTGGGATTATTATGAATCTGAAGTAATAATGAAGAGAAAATAGAAGGAAAAAGTAAAGGAAAACTCGAAAGCAGATTTATTTTGTTTGTAAAGCTTTGGATCTTCGCTGGAGAAGACAGAACTAGTTAAAGAGAGAAACACAATCGCGTCAGCTTAACGTAGATTATATAATTACTAATTTACCCCTAAGATGGCTCTATTTTACAAAAATTACTTTAATGTCTGTGGCTTCCGGTTAAAACCGGTTCTCATTGGAGAGGAGATACCGAGAGAGCATTGAACTTCTAGAGAGAACGCTGGGTTGGAATTTTTTTGTGTTTAGTGACTTTAGGTTGAAGTGAAAATTGCTATTAATGTCTCTTTTTTTTTCAACCAATATATTAATTAA
The DNA here is from genome assembly GCA_963920545.1 of Lepidium didymum. NCBI lineage: Eukaryota > Viridiplantae > Streptophyta > Magnoliopsida > Brassicales > Brassicaceae > Lepidium > Lepidium didymum. Next base: position 4,456,065 of record OY986986.1, read on the forward strand.
ATCAGAGCATCAGAAAAAAATGATAGTAAAATTTACAACACCAAACTATTAGCTGACTCTCTAATAGAGCGAACGAGAGCATCAGCTTTATGATTCGTTATTAATGTCCTTTAATTGTGTTGGTTTATAGCATATCCGTACTATAACCAAACAAAAAAATATTCAGTACGGAACTATTGACCAATCCTAGAAGTCCAAGTAATCTTCTAACTAGCATATTCTCCAGAAAATAAAATAAATTAATTAAATTTTAAAAAAAGAACTAAACGCTAAAACTCCAAAGTGACACGTCAGCATCATCTCCTTCAAAGTCGTTATGATTCCAGCCAACTTCCGGCGGCGGCAAAAGCATCCCCTCCGCCATATTCTCCAGAAACTTCGGCATCCCCAAAACCGTCTCTTCGTCCATATAAAACACACCACTCTGATCCTCCTCCGCCGTCTGCGTCGTCGTCTCCTCCACCGTCGCTTCCACATTCACCATCGTTTTCACCCCTTCCTCCATCATCTCGTTCTGAAACGCCTCCGCAGCCTCAGCCGCAGCTCTTTGAATCTCCTTTGGACATGTAGTCTCAGGAATTCGAAGCTTCCAAGCTGAATCAGCGAAATTAAGACAAGCAGAACGACCACGAAGAGCAAGAGCAGCAACATCATGAGCACGAGCAGCCATTTCAACAGTTGGAAAAGTTCCTAACCAAATCCTAGATTTCTTATTAGGCTCTCTAACTTCACAAACCCATTTTCCTGAATTCCTTTGACGAACTCCTCTGTAAATTGGATGACGTGTCTCACGAAACTTCTTCCTTCCAGCTCGTTTCTTCGGACAACTTGAAGCTAACTTCGGTGAGTTCTCACTACTGTCTGAAACTGGAGATCTATAATCAGGAATTGAGAGAAAGGACTCTGAGAAAGTGGAATATAACGGATTCATTTTTTTGGATAAGGCGTTTTATTTCTCTTTCTAGCTTTTCTGGTTTTTTCAGGTGTTTGAACTTTTTGAGATATTTTTCTTTTAACCATTTTGTGTTTGTTTTTATAAGAGTGGAGAAAAACAGAAGAGTGGGAACACGGAGAATCTGGTAAGGACAACTGTCCCACGGTTTGTGACGGACACGTGTCCTTATGAATGGGCTTTACTTAATGAGTTAGTATGTAATGTACTGTGGCTTCGTTGGATTTGATGGTTCAGTTTGAATATTAATTAAGTTATGTTCGTAGAAAGGGGACGATTTAGAAAAAGACAAAAGACATCAGTTAAAGTGGAAAAAAAGAAAGGTTGAAGATGAATCATTAGGACACGGTTTTGACAGTTGGATAGTAACTGCTTAGTTTGGCTCGAGAGCCGAGCCACGTTAGTAAGGGCGGTGCGCGTCCGCTGTCTAGCCACGGTTTGTGTCCTTTTTAAAGTTTGTGTTCCACGCGCCTTTTGATGTGGGCCTGTTTTTGGAAATGTTACTCTTTGTTTTTCATTTTCTGTGATTGATCTTCTGGACTGTTAAACGCTGAGTCAAACTGTTTTGTTTTATCTATTAGCCAAATTAGGACACGTGTCTGGAGGCTGTTTGTGATTTTGATTTTATTATTATGTATCCCAAATGCGTTACGTTAACTCTTTGAAGGCTAACATCCCTCAAATTTTCTTTCAAAATGAAATAAATTTAAATTGAGTGGCATTTTGCTCCGATATTACTTTCATTTATTCTCTCAAAAAGAAATATTTTAAGTATATTCTATTTTTTTTATATTAGTTTTTCAAAAACATAATGTAACTTTAAAGTTAACAAATATTATTTATTTATTTTTATTTGTGGGATTTGAATATAAAATTACAATTTCTTTTAAATTAAAACATATAATACATGATAAAATAACATATCACTGCATAAATTTTTTAAAAAAATAATAATTTTTTTTTTGTCAACATTAGACCACAACTGGCCAGTCCATTAGCTAAGTTCCTATATAGTGTAAGCAGTAGAATTCGATCACTGGATGTGCAAGTGTGCCTGTTTTTAGTGGATTTACTGCATGCCACTAGACTAAATGTCACATGCAAAATAGTAAAATTTTTATTTTTATTAAAATAATAGTGTTATTATTTTGAACATATAAAAAATATTATTTATGTTTATCTGTGTATAAAATATAAATATATAAAAATTAAGGGTCAAAATGTAAATAAAAAGATTAAAAAAATAAGAGAGGTGAATAGAGTTTCTTCAAATTTGAAGAGATATTGTTCAAAAACTCTTTTTTTTTTTCAAAATGATATATCATTGGACATAATTTTTCTTCGTTAAGATGTTTTTCTTAAAATGAGAGACCATTGGAGATAGTGTAATGAGACATATTAGTTTATTGACATTGAGGTTTTTCTTTTCACATAGATAATCAAAAGTATTGAAAAAAAAAACAGATCATCAAAATTAATGGTTGAATAAATAAAATATTATAAGGCGGTAAACTAAAAATTAGTGTTGTGTTGTCAAATAAAATTAATGATCTTTAATAAAAATGAAACTCTGAAACCTTCCAGGGAAATGGAGTTGGTTATTTGAAGACTTTTTGGTACATCCTTTAAGAGCCTAGAACATAAAGGACAACTGCTGGAAAAATTTGATGTGGTTTTGTTAAGTTGTTTTTGTACAATAACTTTTACAATAACTATTAACCAAACCGAGATTAGCGAGTAACTTAAACCGAGATTAGCGAGTAACTTAAACCGAGATTAGCGAGTAACTTAAACCGAAATTGGACCATTAACTGCCGGGAAAGTTCAAATTGTAATGGCTTTCAACATAAATACACAAATTATGGGCTTATGCCGATATTCGGTTCTCTACTCTCTTAGAGAGCTTTCCTTTCAACTCAATTTTCCGGTGAATTTGGAAAAAGTGATTACAATATTCAGAAGAATGCAACTCGAACCACCATGAATCAGAAGTCATCATCGTCACTATCACTAAACGCAAAGTCTCCATCATCCTCCACCCATTCATCTTCCGCAAACGCCGACACATTAAACTTCTCAAATCCATCACTCTCCACTGTTATCTCCGCCGTGTCATCCTCATCATAAGCCAACGAAAACAGGTCATCTCGGCCTCCAAAGCCGCCCTCACTTTCCTCTTCCTCAAACCGCAATCTCCTCCCTGGAATCAAATCCTTCTCCCCAATCTCACCCTTCTCCACACCAATCCAAGGAACCCACAAATCAGCATGCCTCCCCAACGCTCTATCTCTATCGCTAACCACTAAAGTCCCAAGATCAGCCTCTCTGGCTTTCCTCAACATATCTGAGAAATCACTATCATCCGAAACCAAAACCAACCAATCAATACCACGTGTCATAGAATGTTGTATCTGCCTTTTCACCGCCCAATCCGCCGCTTGAGGCTTATCCTCCACCGTCTTCACCATAACACCAGCTCGCCTGAGCTCAGCTTCAAGTCCATATCCAACTTTTGGCGTCAACAACTTCCTCGCTGTTACATTATACTTCTCGTTTCCGGAGACATAACGTTCTTTAAACTTCTGACGTTTCTTACCTTTCAAAGTTCTCATTCGACTCACTTTCTTCTGCCTCTCCCTCTCATGAAGCTGCTTGAAATGTTTTTTCAAATCGAGATTTGTTTTGCACTTTCGGCCACACACTCCACAGATGTATGGTTCGATTGGTTTCAGTTCTCCTTTCCTCTCCATGATATCAAGATGTCGCCTTTCCCGTCGCTCTTCGACGACCCAGTGAGGTAAATGAATGAAAGCATGGCGATTTGCGTAAGCGGAGATCTCAACGACTCGGCCGAGTTTCTCCGCGACCCGTCGGAGAGCTGTCGCTGCTTCATACGGTGGACCTCGTGGTGGTTTGTTGTCAAGGTCCCATAAGACGACTACTTTCTTCTCCTTTGGAGCGAATACACCTTCTTTGTTTCTTACCATATCGATTTCTGAAGCAGAAGCTGATTTAAGGCAAGATTTGATCGACCATTGACGACGACGTGTGAAGCTGGCGAATTTAGGGTTCCGGAATTTTGAATCGGACATAGAAAAGAAGTGAAATTTTTGAGGAAGAAAGGGTTTTGGATAAAGGGTCTCAATTGAATTACAGAACAAACTCATTGGAAGCTTCCCAGAAGAACCTCGAGCCTTTTGTGCTTTGTTAATTCAACAGTAAAATTGGCGTAGGCGATTGTGTTCTCGGAGAGATTGGTTCGAAACTTAGAATTCGTGGAGGAGAATTAGAGATGGTCTCTCTGGACAAATTTGGTTGTGATTGTTATCTAGCATGTCCGGCGAGGAAGACGACGGCTATGTGGATATTCTGGTTAACAAAAGTATGTCCTTTAATTTATTCGTTTGAGAGCCTCTAACTCACGTGGAAGGTCTTGTAGGCAGACAATTTACCTTTGTTTTCTTTTGATTTTCGACTTCCTCACTTAACTTGTAACATGGAATTTAGGAATATAAGAATGTAAATTTATTCCAAAATTGAAAAAAAAAAACCATTTTTGAAACAACTGTTTTAACAACTAACATTATAATGTGAGGTGCTTAGTTCATCATTCCTCAGGTACCGTATTCACCATAGAAAATCTCTTTCATCCGTTCGCGTTTTATCTATAGTGTGGATGATTAGCTCTTCCAATTCTGGATGTTGGATAATTCTTTAGCTTAGGCTCCAAGTTATCTTTAAATAAGAGTTAGTTACTAGAAATAATATCAAATAAAATATGATTAGATTCATGTAAATCGTAATAGATTAGCGAGATTAGTCTATCTATAAATAAGGTTTTTTGGAGAGTTGTTCCACAAGACAAGTGAAAGAGTTTGGTTAAGTTTTGAGCAAGTTTCTTAATCAATAAAGAATAGTAGTTCTTTAACATTTTTTTGCAATTTTGATTTCAATTGGTATCAGAGCTTGAGTCGAAGATCCGATCGAGCAAAGGAGAAACGTCACGTAGCCAAGTATGAGAGACGTCCCTAATCCACCGCTAAAGGACTCTGGAGTGCCATCGATCCATTGTCCTATGTTGACATCGACAAACTACACAGTTTGGGCAATGAGAATGAAGATTACGCTTCAAGTCAATGAAGTGTGGGAAATAATTGATCTAAGATCTATGGACCAAAAGAAAAACATTACAGCTAAAGCTCTTTTGTTTCAATCTATTCCTGAAGTACTCATCTTGCAAATCGGAGATCAAGACACATCAAAAGGCCTTTGGGATACTATTAAAACACGGTATCAAGGAGTTGATCGTGTGAAGGAAACAAGGTTACAAACCCTAATGGTCGAACTAGAAAGGTTGACGATGAGTGACAACGACACAGTTGATGAATTTGCTGGAAAGATTTCAGGAATTGTGGCTCAATCGGCCTCACTTGGAGAATCTATTAGTGACACAAAGCTAGTCAAGAAGTTTCTTAATGGACTACCAACAAGTAAGTATATCCACATTGTAGTTTATCTTGAACAAGTCTTAGACCTTAAGACAACAAATTTTGAAGATATAATTGGGAGAATAAAAGTGTTTGAAGAACGGATAAGTGTTAATAATAAACACATGGAGGAACAAGGAAAACTTATGTTTTCAAACAATGATTATAGGAGAAGAGAAAATTGAGGATGTAATAGCCGAGGTAGTAGAGGCAGACGAGGCCGCGGGAGATGTCGAGGTAGATCAAATAACTGAGACCAAGAAGAAGATACCAAAAGTTATAACCAAAAAGGAAGGAGAGATCGATCTAAGGTGATATCTTGGAGATGTGACAAGCCGGGTCACTTCGTTTCAGCTTATCCCGATAGAACTAGAGAGAATCAAGAAGCAAACTTTAATGAACATGAAAAGGAAGGAGAGAAAATCGAAGAAGAAGCTCTCTATGTTCATGAGGTTGTGTTCTTGAATGAAGACAGAGTATTCCCTAGTAATTACGATGCAAGTAAAGAAGGATCATAACTTTGGTACCTTGATAATGGAGCAAGTAATCACATGACGGAAAACAAAGAGTTCTTCTCTAAGCTAGATGAAAACATCAAAGGAAAAGTGAAGTTTGGAGATGGCTTATATATCAACATAGTTGGGAAATGGTCTATCGTGTTTGTTGGTAAAACCGGAGAGCGAAAGGTACTCAAAGACATCTATTTTATACCCGATTTGAAGCACAATATCATAAGTCTTGGACAAACAACTAAGAATGGGTGTGAAGTTAAGATGAAAGGAGACCAATTACACCTTATAGACCCACGAGGAAGACTTCTACTTCAAGTGACAAGATCATTAAATTGGTTGTACAAAACGTCACTTGAGATTAGTCATCAAAAGTGTCTTCTTGTCGTTGCCGACGACATCACGCGAACTTGGCACTTACGGCTAGGACATGTGAGTTTTGGGGTGATGAATAACATGGTAAGGAAGGAGATGGTTATTGGATTACAGCAAATAAGTCATGCATGAGAAGAGTTTATGCAAAGTTTGCCTAGTTGGAAAACAAATCAAGAACTCATTTCCAACAAAGACAAATTTCCGTGCACAAAAGGGGTATATACAACGACAAGGTATATACTTTGAGAAGTATTTGCTCCCGTTGCATGACTTGAAACAATACGATTACTCATAGCACTTGCAGCCACAAAAGATTGAGAAATCCACCATTTAGACGTCAAAACGGCCTTCTTGAATGGAGATCTTGGTGAGGAAATCTATGTGAATCAACCGGAGGGTTTCATTAAAGGAGGAGAAAACAAATTCTACAGACTACATAAAGCATTATATGGTGTACAACAAGCTTCAAGAGCATGGAATGTGAAACTTGATCATGTTCTAAAAGAGATAAACTTCAAGACGTAGGTAAAGGAGTCCATGGTTTTACATTAAGAAAGAGAATAATGAATTTCTTATTGTAGCTATCTATGTCGATGATCTCTTTGTTACCGGAACAACTCAAAGGGTCATAAAGCAATTCAAGAAAGATATGTCAAGAGAGTTTGAGATGTCCGATTTAGGTAAGTTGACATATTATCTTGGAATTGAAGTAATTCAAAGTGATGATGGAATAAAGATAAAACAGGAAAGGTATGCTAAAGGGATCCTCAAAGACACGGGAATGGACTCGTGTAACTCAGCTCAAACACCAATGGAGTCGAACTTGAAGCTTTTAAAAGCTTGAAAAGAGGCAGAAATTGATGCCACGGAATATAGGATAACGATTGGATGTTTGAGGTATTTGGTTCATACAAGACCGGACATAGCATATGCAGTTGGAGTATTAAGTCGTTATATGCAAAGTCCAAGAGAATCACATGGAAAAGCAAGCAAACATGTCTTAAGGTACATCAAAGGAATAACAAACTTTGGTTTACATTTTAAGAAGAACAGATCAAAGACAATCTTTGGGTATAGTGATAGTAGTCACAACATTGATCTTGATGACGGTAGAAGCACCTCCGGACATGTCTTCTATCTTAGCTCATCGCTGATCACTTGGACATCACAAAACAACCCACGGTTGCTTTATCCTCTTGTGAAGCCGAATTCATGGCTGCCACCGAAACCGCAAAACAAGCGATATGGCTCAAGGAGTTAATGAGGGAAATTCTAAATGAAGACAATAAGATCAAGCTTAGGATTGATAACAAGTCAGTCATTGCACTTACAAAGAACATGATCTTTCATGGAAGAAGTAAACACATACTCTCGAGATATCACTTCATTCGAGAGTGTGTGGAGAACAACCAAATCGAAGTTGAGCATGTAGCCGGTGAAGAACAAAAGGCGGAGATTCTCACAATGCCATTAGGAAGAATCAAGTTCAAGGAAATGAGAGACAAGCTAGGTGTCATCGAGATCATTCAACCCGAAGTTCAAGTTGGAATTACAGAGGTAAATGTTAGATAATTCCTTAGCTTAGGCTCCAAGTTATCTTTAGATAAGAGTTAGTTACTAGAGATAACATCAAATAAAATAGGATTAGATTCATGTAAATCCTGATAGATTAGGGAGATTAGCCTAATCTATAAATAGGTCTTTTGGAGAGTTATTCCACAAGACAAGTGAAAGAGTTTAGTTAAGTTTTGAGTTAGTTTCTTAATTAATAAAAAAGAGTAGTTTTTAAAAATTCTTTTGCAATTTTGATTTCACCGGATAGTGTTAATATGAGTTTTAGTCCATTGTACCTCTTTTGGTTTCCAGTTCTATACTTGTTTATGAGCTTCCCTTATTTGGACAATGCTCCCGGAGATATGTTATTTTTTCTCCGGCTTTTGTTTGTATTTTTATGTTGTATTATTTTTATCTGATGAAGGAAAGAAAAAAACAACTGACATTACACTAAAAACAAAATTTGTTAAAACTTCATATCATTTCCCTTGAAACATTGATGCCATGGTATGTTGGGCCAAACCTGCTGTACACAATCCAATGATGGATCAATCGGTAACATTAGCTCGTCATAGCACAACTTTGAGTTTCACCCCAACAAATGGGGTTGTTGATGTCCTCGACTTTGCTCTCCAATTTGATCATTTGCATATATATATCTCAAGATTGCATGAGAGACTAAGAATAAATCTAGTTGTTCACTAATATGATGGTACAAAGCTGTTGATGCAGAAATTTCAACTATGCTCGATCAGATTTCCCACTCAAATATAATTGGATCGAACTAATCTTTATGTTAGAAGAAATGGATTTTTATTGATATTGAATTTGAAGTACAAAGAGGAAACAGTAAGTAGAAACTAGAAAGGAAAACTCGAAGTCTAATGTCTAGATTAAAATGTCAAATATTAATCGTCCTCCTCAGTTAGTTTCTTCTCTGTTTATAGTTTGACTTCATAATTTCTAACTTCGAGATTCTTTCACTCAACGTTTCTCCATGTTTTTTATTTCTTCTCTCTTCTTCGCTTTGACTCGTTCTTCTCTATTTAAATGAGTTCCAGCTCGATTTCGTAATAGGCATGGACCTTACATTTCTTCGGATTTTAACACATATCAATCGAGACCCATTTAGCATAAATGAACTTGGTACCAACAAAACCATCCCAATTTGTGGACAAATCTTTTGAGGATAATACGCTTAGAAGAATACACAACTTTGTTGTACAAAAGACTACCATTTTGCTTCTGGTTTTTTAAAAAGATTTAATACTCTTGAAAGCAATATAAACAGTTGACCAAAAAAACTGATCGATTATTGATATCTCCTCAAAAGTACCGAAAAAAGTCAGATGTACTCAAAATAATGATTCAATAAATTTCTCCCTTTGTAAAAGTTACATACTTATTTCTTCCTCAATAGAAGTTAAATACATATTTCCCCACAAAATTAAATTGTTTGGTTAAGATTATTGAAACGAATGCAATCTTATATGAGAATAAACCAATTTGATTACCCAATCAAAAAAACCCGACCCATTGCCGTTGACCCAATCACGAAATCTCCAAATTTTCAAAGGTAGAACCCTAAATTCATCTCTTTGATTTCGCGAACCCAGAATCACAGTTCCATCTCGATCTATTCTTCTATTGTTAGGGTTAGAAGTCTATTTGGATTCTGAAGTAAATGAGATCCATTTAAGGTTTGTTCTCAGTTCAACATGAATGCCAGAATATATTTTTTCTGAGTTTTCACCAGCTTCTTTTCAAATCGGTGAGTAATTCATGACCATGAAATCATTTGATTTTGAAAAATTTCTTTGCTGTTCTTAGAAATTGGTGAATAAATCTAATTGTTGTTAAAGGTTTTCATAAACATGATAGATATTTAATTAGATTTAAAACGAGTTTGCTGCAAAAGAGACGAAAAGGGTGATACTTTTATCATTTTGATTCGATTGCAAAATGAATAATATATCAGATTTCAAAGAACAATAATGTGTAATTAATTTTAGCTGCAAATCGATATTCAGACAAGACGAAATCAACAGAAGTAGAGACAAGAAACCACGAAAATGATAGATCGATTCCAACACAAAAAGACTGAGTTCTTCGTCAGAGCTCTGAGTAGAACAATTCTCGTCATTGAGATAAAAGAAATTTCATAAAATACAAAAGACAAAGACATCAAAGAAGAACTAGAGGTTGGAGACGATACATACATGTATGTATATAGGTGTATGTATCTATGCTTGTTCTCTATTTTTCATTATATATATGTATATATGTGACAAAAGTCAAAAGATTGTGGATGCTCGGAGAGTGTTCGACGAAATGACACAGAGCGTTGATGCTGTAATCGGGTTGATTTGGGTTTAGGGTTGGTTATTGTAATTGGATTTCTAATTGGGTAATTTTGGTTTAATTCTAATTTACGGGTACCGTCATATGTAAACCAATTGTAATTCGGATGGGAGAATTAATTTTGATGTTTTGTGGAAGGGATTTAATTTGTTAAACTTTATAGAGGATCAAATTTATCAAGTTACTATTGTAGATATATCTGAATCTATATTTACAGGGTTGGGCTGGTACTCTTTCCCGGATGGCAATGAAGGCATCAATTTTGGAGCACAATGTATCAGGCGCAACTTGTCTTCTTTGCACTCAGAGTTTGAGGCTCTTCTTTAGGCTATGACGTGTCTTGCATCTCTCCAGATTACAGAGGTTGATTTCCTGGTTGACTGCTCTGAGCTGATCAAGATGATAGAGGAACCTCTCGGGTGGCCTGCTTTCCTACCGTACTTGGAGGATTTCTCAAGATTTAGGAGCTCCTTCAGACGTTGTTCCGTCCTTCACATTTCCCGTATCCTAAACCACAAAGCTGATCATCTAACCCGCACAGTCAGAGGGTCTTCTCGGTCTCATGCTTTTGTGCACAATGTGTCTTTTATGTAATCCTTGTTTTATGGAATGAGTTAAGTTGAAAAAAAAAAAATACATCTGAATCTTTAATATGTGATATCTATCTAAACATTCCTCATTAAAATAATATTTATATCAATAAATGGAACCAAAATTCAAACTCTTAGAGCGATGCAACATGTCACACATTATTCCAAAAATATCAATAGATCATGTTACAGCGACACAAATAACAAAATAAAAATAAAATCTCATTCAATCAGAAAAAAACAAGACAACTTCAGTAGATTCATTTGTAACTCCATAGATTATCTCCTTGATGATTCTCCGGCGAATCATCCTCTTGAGTCGGAGTTATCATCATTCTCGGTGGACTCATTAGCATCCCTTCAGCCATTTCCGTCAACAAATTTGGCATATCCAACATCGCTTCTTCATCCATAAACTCCAACGAAGTCGACACTTCTTCTTCTACTTCCTCCTCCCTTCCGGGTTCACCGGGATCCAATTCGACCTCTCGCAAATTCGGTTGCTTAATCTCCGCTGCTCTCGACGCAGCAGCTCTTATATCCGCCGCGGAATTCGAAGCCGGAGTTTCATAAGTCGAAGCCAAATTTGGAAAATTCAAAATGGCGTCGGATCCTTTTAAAGCTAAAGCCGCCACGTCATAAGCTGCAGCAGCCATTTCCGGTACCGGATAAGTCCCCAGCCAAATTCTTGTCGTTTTACGCGGCTCTCGAATCTCCGATACCCATTTTCCGTTACGTAACCGAATCCCTCTGAAAAATGAATGCTTTCCTGATAATCCTCCGGTCGCCGTTCTCCCTGACGGAGATCCTCCGGCGGCGAGAGAAGAAGGTCTTGTAGAAGATGAACTTGGAGATGATTGTGGAGACTGATCAGATGATTTTGAAGGCAATGCGATTGATGATACACGAAACGTCGTCGTTTCTTTGTCTCCGGTGGTCGGTGAATTAGTCTTCGACATTACAAACACAAAGAAGCTTATAATTACAATCAATAATCAAATCTAATGATCAAAGTTGTGTTTTTGTGTTGTGTCTTTGAATCAAAATGAGTTTGTGAATTTGTATATATATCTTTGAGGAGAGAGTTTAAAGTTAAACCGTGGGAAATTCATCAGATCCTCCGTTTTTGGCTTATGAGGTTTAGCTGTGAATTTACATATATACACTTTGATATTTTATTATTTTTAAAATTTATAATTTTATAGAGAGAAATTGCAATTTCCCTCTTACATCATTCCTCGTTTAATAGTATTATAAAAAATGGTCACTCAAATAAGATTTGTTAATTAATTAAAGGTTTAGATTTGTGAACCCCATGTAGAGACAGCCACTTAAGATGACCAAATCGCAAACTAAACAGTTCTTGATTCGAGTGTTGCCACTTTAAGCAGTAATTTAATTGTTAGGGAATATTAACAAATCTTTTTAAATTTTTGAGTATTCTCAAATTGGGAAAAGCTTCTTCTATTGGCTTGAGGTGAATAAGTGGCATGACTTATGGATAATCTACTTAGCCATTAGGAAAGTAACAAATCACATATAAGTATCAAATTATATTTTTACCTTTAGGTTATAGTGAACAAGTAAAGAACTCATGGACAATAACATCTTTCCATGGTTCCAATGAGCAACAAAATTTGCAATATACTCTTTAAGAGAATTTTGACAGCATGACATCAAGTTTTGTTTTAATCAGTTTTCCAGTATTCTCTGTTTTCATAGCTTCATGTTCATAAGTTTTTACCTTTTTAAAGTTCTCCTTGCAAAAACTTGAAAATATATCAATTATCTGTTAAAGCTTTTTTATTGCGATAATTCTTATATTTATATATGTTATTGGTCTCATGTTTGTCATTTTTTTGTCAATAATTAGATAGATACGACTCGATCCATAGTTTGAAACTATGTTGTAGAGAGATCAAACTTCTTATTGCATAACCATTAACATGTTGAGATTTTTATTACGATAGTATTCATAATTTTATTAATTTAATTGCAAATGAGAGTTATCAAAAAACATGTGGTCCAGTTGGTTTGCTTCTAATTTAGTTAGGTACCAGGTGGAGAGTTCAAATCACACCAGTTCCAGTTAGAAAACTTAGATTATAGATCGGACATTATCGATCTAATGGTTAGTTATTGAAAAAAAAAATACAAATGAGAGATTTTTAAATACCTATTATCACTTACAAACTAACATGTAATTTATATATTATCTGATTTTACATGTAAATAATTATCTTGATAACTCCATCATTATCACTTATTAACTAATCGATAATTTCGTCGATTTATATGATTAATTTGTCAGGTGATATCTTCGGAGATTATTTTCGTAAAATAGTAATTTTCTAACATATAACTTATATATTAAATGGTTTCATTGATGTTACCATGCTAACCTAACATAACCCATGTTTAGGGGATTTTTTTATTTTTTTTGGTGTTTCTCCACCTCTCTAGAGAACTAATTTTAACTAAACTACTACCAAATATATGGTTATCTAACTTTCTATGTATATTGAGGTAATTAACGAAAGTGTTTGCTTTGATTCCTAAATCTCATGTCAGTATACATAGTCTAGCACAACAACAAAAAATGCTCACTGAACAAAATAAAATTGTATATGATATTCTCATTTAATTAGATCAAATTGTGAATATTAAATCCAAGATTAAGAAATAAAGAAATAAGAAGTATATTTGTTGTTTGGAGAATAGTGGGAAGATACTCCTCTTGGGTCTGTATCAAACTCTAATGAGTTGTACCAAAAGGTATCTCTTTCCGCTTTTGCCAATAATTTTTTTAATGAACACAAAGCCAAGGTTACGAATCGAACACGTACCTTGTTCCATTTCATTTTATTTTTAAAATGAAGAAAAATTATTAAGAGAAACCAAAAAGGCAATAAAGTCAAGATTTAGATTAGTTTAAAATGAGGTAATGGTGAGCACTTAAGGAAGCCAGCCAAGCTTTGTAAGAAGGAAGACGAGTCTTTCAGAATTATGAAAATGTCCCACACGATTACTTTATATTCATAGTATTTCGGTACATCTCTCTCATTGGCTTGTTGTTCATTTTTTATTTGTTTTCATTTTACAGCCCATAGAATCACTTTCACAATTTGAATTGAGATTAACCAACAGTCAATCATGTGTCTACACAACTATTTGATGTTTTGCAAATAGAATTTGAATCGACATAAAACCACAATTTTTTTTGAAGTAGGTAACATTTTCTTCTATTAATTAAATGTTTTGAACTACAATGATCAGACAATAGAGACCGATAAAAATTGATTAACTAGATAAAATACATAAACGAAAATATATCCGGGTGAAGAAACTCAAACATAACGAAAATTTTGGATAGTTAATTGAATAATCGTTCTTGAATCCGAGACAAAGAACTTACCAGGGATGAGGTTCATTTAACAAAGATATTTTAGACTAAACATGTTGAGAGATATGAGGCGAAAATATCGATCTTGGTGGTTTAGACCCACGAAAAAAATCTGGGTGAACGAGGACTTGAGAGTCATCTTCACTGGAGCTAGTCGACAACAGAACCGAGAAGAAACGATAGGCAAAACAATATAAGAAGAAGGAAGAAAACAGAATGATTGGAGAAACACTAATTATCTTGTTTCCGGTGGAGGAAGATAGTGGTGTTGACTTCAAAGGTATCTTTATCCTCAAAAGAAAAAGTTCTGAGCATAGTCATCGCCGGCCAAAATTTGCTTCTAAGGTGAATGGAAGGGAAACAACATGTGAAATGGCAGACATTACAAGGTTTGAGTGATGCTGGCGAGATTCTGTTTTTCCAACGTTACCAACATCAATAGAAAGTAGTGATTGAATTGTCTCGATAGTTGGGTGAGAGAGCTTAAAAGTGTTTACAGATTTCAAAAATTTCAACACTTCTTTTTAATAATTAAATGTGTTCATGGATTGCCAAAAAATAATTGAAATCGCAATAAAAATGTTTAAATATTACTAGAAACTAACATATCTTTTATGCAATTTTGCACTATTTACATGGATAATATGTTTCCACTTATATGTGAGAATTCTGTTTTTATTAATTTTCTTTAACTTTTTAAGAAACGAAATCAGTTCAAGATAACATTGTTCACAAAAGCATAAAAATTTACTTTGTGATTGAGAGTTAGTGTAAACAAATTGGAGAAAAATGTATTGCAAACTTTGAATAGTAACCAAATAATTTTTGTAAACATGTAACTATATATCTAGTTATATATAACATCATTATTTTGAAATCTGTCCATAAAAATGAAGAAAGTTGAGTTTTCACACTTTGTACCGAGTGTAAATATTAGGTAAAATTTTCCATTCCTCTAATCTTAACAAAATTACTTCATAATAATATTTTCAGTTTTATTTGTTGCAAGTAACAGAATTTTTTAAAGAAAATTCTCTAAATATCAGATTTAAATGTAAAACATTTCCAGTGCACTTTAAGATAAATATTTAAAATCATACGTCTACCAAAACATTAATCATATGCCTTACTAATTTGTCATGTGCCTATAGAACTTGTTTTTGTTAGTGTTGTTTTTGGGTATAAATGTGCTTATTATAAGTTAGAGTTTATAATAAGTTAATCGAAAATCATATAATTAGGATAAGTAAGACGACTGGCTACTTTTTTTTTTCTGTCAACGTCAATCAGCTGAGGTGTTTTCATTATAATAAAAAATTTGGAGTACAACAGCAAAATAAATAAATATAATCTATACAAATTAGTCAAATAAGACATCAACATAAAATAAAACCATTGGGTACAAAAATCTCGGACACTCCAAAAAATTTGGATAAATTGTGGAAGTATAGGCCGGAAACTTGGACTCCAAAAATCTTCATAGTTTTGTTGCCATAAATAATATATGAACACAAGATAGAGCATTTCAGATACAAAATTTTTGAGTTTTACAAATATTTCTCAAAAAAAAGACTTGACAATTTCCTCCCAAAAAGAAAACATCACTAAAACTACACTCATCCTAATGAAAATTAGTCTAAAATAAGACGTTTGGCTACTTAACAACACTGATTATACTAAAATTCACAAGTTTTCCCACAATTAGTAAGTCAACATAATAAACTTAAAAAAATATTTATTGGATTGGTTAACTTTGTTTTCTTTTTTTTTATCAGAGAGACAAATGTCAACCATTTAGGTTTTGCTCGTATCTTCCTAAAATATTGTTTTACTCCTTGACATGTTGGTTTTATTCAACATTGATATTTGAATAAAATAGAACTGCCGGAAAGGGAAATAAATAATATTCCAACAAACAAAAAACAAATAGTTAAATTGATCAACAACGTATGTAACTCCACTGACTTTATCATGGAAATCTCTTAAACTCAACCATATAAATTCATTTTAATGAAGAAGAAAAAATGCTCAAATAGATATAAAATATAGTTACATCTTATAACTAGTAGCTAAGAAAAGAAAATGCAGCCCATACAAATTGTACCAACGTTAAATAAGTGTGACATTTTTACCATACCACAACATCCGTTTCTTTAGCTCTTTCTTGTTTCTTTGCTCTTAGGATCTTACAGATTTACTTAAATGTGTTTTTGTTTTGTTACTAATTTGTTTCATGTTTCTACTCGTATTCACATGCTAAAGGTCTATGCTATGAATATTGTTTGACCGGACAAAATTTCTGTCTGAAATCCATCCTAAATTTTGTATGTAATGAGAAACAATATAGTAATGAGAAGCAATATATCTAAAACTGCATGGAATATTTCAAGAAAATCCCATCATTCTTGAATTTGATTTTCACCATAAACTAAGTTACTACAGTCTGGTCAAACAGAGATAGGATCATACTTTATACTTCATTAGATAATTTGGAGTCAGTCTAATCGTCAGTACTGACTCTTTAAAAATTAGTTGGATTTCGACCTAAACTCTCTGAATTAACAAAAAAATATTATTAGACGAAAATAATATGATGAAAACACGTTTTATTTTATTTTATTTTATAGTATTATCCTTTTTGTTAGATACAATATAACATAGTCCTGGGTATTCGGTTCCTCAATTCGGTTTGGGTCGGTTCTTTCAATTTTTGGTTCTTTTGGTTCTGGATAAGTGGTAACCAATGGGTACTATCAAAAATTTGGTTCGATTTGGTTCCGGTTCTGGTTTTGGTTCTTTTGGTTCTTTAAATGTGGTAAACAGTGGGTACCTATTCAAATTTGGTTCGGTTCGGTTGGGATGTCTCTATTTAATTTAAAAGAAAATAAAAAATCATAAATTAATTATAAAAATTTATATTTTTTAGTTTTTTTAGTAATTTTGATTCAAATTAGTTAACAGATTTATAATTATAATTTTGGATATTTAGATTATTAAATGCTATATAAATAATTATTTTTATATATACAATTGTATTTTGGTTCTTTCGGGTAACTATTCCATTTTTAGTTCGCAACCGATTTGGTTTTGGTTCTTTTGGTTCTCAAATTTAAGAACCATTCGGTTATTTAGCTGGTTCCGATTTGGTTTGGTTTAGTTTCTCTTATTTTGGTTCGATTCGGTTTTAATTCTGGTTATTATGCCTAGGGCTAGTATAACCTCTTATGAATGATTTTAATATGTTTTTTTTGTTAACTAAATGATTTTTATATCTTCGTCTAAAATTTTAGTATTTAAAGAAATTTTTTGAAGAGACTTGTTCCTAAATACTACAGATTTTTTTGTAGGTCTTATAAAAGAAAAGGATCCTTTTTGTTTTAAATTTTTTTTTTTTTTGTATACCGAAGAGTTTTGAACCCGTGGGTCCGTACGTCTCCCCATAACGGGGCCCAAACCAATGTCAAATTTTAAAGACCCCTCCCAACGCTGCTTGAACTCGTGACCTCTTGGTATTACCACCCGGAATTTACCACTACCCCAACACAACGTTGGTAAAATATTATTTAATAATAAAGGATATTATTTAAAAATTAACATTTAAGATGAATTAAAAAAGATATATAGTTCTTAGAGCTAGCGACATCTTTATAATTGAGGCTTAGTTTTCATTTTCATCAACTTTTAACAAAATTACCTCTACGAATGTAAAATATTATTTAGTGTCAAGTTATGTAACGACATATTCAAGAGGTGTTTAGTCATTTTGACATATTATATATGGCGACATAGATGGGACGTTTACCTAAGGATACGAAGCTGTTTTTTTAAAGAGATTACTTGTGATTAAGATGTTTTTTCCACTCAACTTTATCTATAAAGAATGAAAAAAAGAAGATGCTAATATTATTTACAAGAACACTAGATTGAGATATGTTGTTTGATGAAGACGAAATGAGGGTTAACGTGATAACCAAAATCTTAAAAATGATCTAGCTTGAAAAGATGGGCTAGCTTTTGACCGGCGGATCTTGGTTCACTCTTATTGGTGCAGCTGTCACCATTGAACCAAATTTTAATCTCAATTTTTAAGCCAATTTTTTTGTTAAATTTATAAATGAACTCATATTTTAGTATTGATTATATTTTTGCCCCCACTAAATTTCATTTCTAGATCCGCCTCGGCGTTGTGAACTCGTATTGAGTTTTTCATGTCTCACAATTATATGCTTCAACAAAAATATAGTACAAATAAATGGATTATATGCATGCGATTCACAGTTAAGATGCTAGAGTTTTAGTTAAATAGTCACGATATATATAAATGTGAAGCTAACAACAAGTTGGTGAACTAAATAGTGGTAGTAGGAATTGATTTGGGGCAAAGTGTAAATCAATCAGTTCTAAGTTCAATTTTCCCTAGGAACTAAGTTGTAACTGTTTAGCCAGATGAAAATGAAACCATATTTTATGCCTTATTAGAATAATCGGAATCAGACTAGTCATCGGTACTAACTCCCTAGAAATTAGTTGGGTTTCAGTCTAAAATCCCGGTTTAACAGAAAAAAACTAAGCTGGAGTTATAAAATGTTACCGATCGAATTCTAGCAGAGATCTTTAATCTTCACAACGATTGCCCTGTTCTTTTTAGTATCGCTGAGATAGCGATCATCGACTCAAAATCTAAAGCAATTTCAAATTTTGTTTTGTAGAGAGTGAATAAAAGTAATGTGAAAGTAATCTCTGCTATCAATTTAATTATCGCTGAAATAATTAGCGACGTCGGCAGCAACTCAAGAATGGTTATTATTTGATCGCAGTGACTCTATTATAAATTATATATAGTTTGAGAAAACCAGTTTACACGAGTAGAATTAGAAGTGGATTCATAGAATCATAGATGGTGGTGGATATATTTTAAACAACAATAAGAAATTATTATTAGATGTCTTTCATCGTACTATGACTTTCTTCAAAACATTTGGATTGTCTGTATTTTGTATGTATATAAAGAGACTAATTGTCTTGCACATAGATTAATGAATATATGGTTTTTTATCTTTAGTTTTCTGTTAGTGGTGGATTTGAACGAACTCAAAACTAAAATTGAGTTTTTTAAAAAGGTTCAAATTTAGTAAAAATGAGCTCGGATACTAGGGAGTCCGGACAGCTTGAGTACGCGGAAGAAAAGGAAACTCAATATGAAAATCTAAAATGGAATCATAATCCATAACTTCTGTATCGAATCTTGCGAGACTGAAAGAAAATATAGAAGGAAGGAAGATCTTCTGATATTAATGTGCTTTAGGCATAAAAATGAGTGAAAAGACGAAGGAAAGGATGATTGAATATCCGAGCAGGGAAACATGCTAGTTAGAATCGAATACTTCTTGGATGCTTGCAGATCTATGCGCCCAAGACTTGTCGTCAATTAAACTAGAGGCTTGTTCCCTTTTTCGCCAAAAAAATAAAAACAAATGCCAAAACTTCAAAATTTAATTGTGGCTGTTAAGTTGCATTCTTGTCAATCAGAGACACTCAAATGAAATCTAAAACCAATCCCAAAATTCATCACAATTACGAATTGATATCACGAATTCTTCCATTTGATCATCTCTCTCTCTATCTGTTATCATCATCCGATGAAATTCCTACTAAATCCATTAACCTTCCCCTTTACACTTTCAACTTCTAAACCTTTTGATTCAAAGCTCGTGAGACCCATCAGAGTCTCCGTTTCCGTTCAAACTCCTCCACCGGATTTCGATTTCCGCAATGAGATCGCTTTAGACTCGCGCGCCGCTATAGCAAAATCTTTTCCGGAATTGCTCGACCTCGCCGATAATGGGACATTGATTCTGGTCCAGAAACAGAGTTTTGGTCCTACTCCAGCTTGGCGCAAGGATTTCGTCGAGCCGGAGGCGATTTGGCTTGTTGGCACTTCTCATATCTCTCCGGAATCAGCTTTCGATGTCGAGCGCGTTGTACGCACGGTGAAACCTGATAACGTCGCCGTCGAGCTATGTCGTAGCAGGAAAGTTGATTTCTTTTAATCGATTTAACTGATATTTTTGGAGAAATTTTGAATAGTGTAGCCAACAGAGAGTTAGTTCGGGTTACGATGAAACAAATTGGAATTTTGATGAATTGAGTAAAAAGGAATTAGCTTTGACACAAATTTGACAAGTCATCGTGTTATTGGTAACACATAGTATCTGATATTGCAGAGCTGGGATTATGTACACTTCAAGTGTTGGAGAGGTCGACCAAAACTTCAAATCCGGAGGGCTCTCGTTGACCGGAACAGGCTTTCTCGGTGCGGTTGGTCGGAGCTTAGACTTGGGTATAACTAATCAATAAAACTTCACCTTTCCCCTTTCCATTAACTTATTTTTGTGATTTCAATGTCTGATGATAGACGCTTGATCTGTTGGTGTGTGTGTGTGTGTTCGGATGATCATAGGAGGTCAAACTGCTTTGGCTTTGCGACTTCTCTTGGCAGTTTTCTCTTCTAAATTATCTTCTGTTGCTGACCGTCCTTTCGGGGATGAGGTATTCTAGAGAAATCCAGAAGATGTTGGGTTCATTTTTGGGATATTTTAGAACTGTTCCTGATCAAACTTTGCTTTGCAGTTTCGTGCTGCTCGAAAAGCGTCTGAAGAAGTTGGTGCGCAGCTGGTTCTTGGAGACCGACCCATTGAAATAACAGTAATGTTTCTAATAAATACGATCGTTTTTGCAGTTCAGAAAACCAATCAAGGTCTCTTGTAACGTTGTAGCTCCAAAGGGCTTGGAAATCTTTGAAATGGACAGAGAAGCTTAATCTGGTGAAGGCTGTGACTCAGGTAATCACCTCGTCATCCGGTATATCCGCAGCTGAGCTTAAGGTATTATTTTCTCTCCCAAACGCAGTTAAGTCCCTTGAGTTTCATGAAGGTTGGAGCTGTATATGACATTGTAACAGGTACAAGAGACTGATGAGAGCAATGGAAGTTTACAGCTTTACGAACGGCTAAGTTTCTCATATCCATCTCTCCTACAGCCACTGATACACGAAAGAGACACAGTAAGGGACACGCAAAGTTTGAGCATAAAGACCAAACCAGACTGAACCAAAAATTCTTGTCTAAGTAATGTTTTTTGATTTGTCAGTATCTTGCTTGGTCGTTGAAGAGGAGTAAAGCTGTGAATGGGTGTAAAACAGTGGTTGGTGTGATCGGAAAAGGACATATGAACGGTGTGATCTATGCGTTGGTATCTGATTCTGGGGATCTCCGGTTTAGGGATTTGGTGGGAAGGGGAGATTCATCTGATGGTAGTACTCCTACTTCATCAAATGGTTGGATTCAAAAGGTTTTAAAGAGCCTCGTAATAGACACTATTATAGGGTTCTTGTTATGGGAGTTATATGAACAGTTTCTTAAGTTTATGATCATGACCCAAAACCCTTCATGATTATAACATTACAAATCCGACAAACAAATGTAGAAAGAATCTAAATGAATACATATATTTGATTATTTCTTCTAGATTTTGTTGAGTCAACTACAAAGACAATTTGAGCTAAGCGTATCATTGTAGATTCTAACTGGTGAAAGGATTTTTTTAGGGCTAAGACTAATGAAATATGTAACTAAATAAAAAGTAAAGAGAAGTGATTTTGGTTAGCTAGTTAAATAAGTAGGAAAAACGGTCTGATCTTTTCCTACGGACCATTTCCTAGTTACGAAGTTCGGCGTTTTTCTATTTTTGTGCTTAAAAATTCAAAAAATCCACATGATTTTTTTTAATTAGATTTAAATTAAGTTGACTGTTAATCCTGTTAATTAAGTGTATATCCTTCGTATATTAGCTCGTTATAGTGACACATGTTAGGTGAATTTGTCTAATCTTGTGAAAAAATAAAGTAATATTGTGAAAAAATAATATATTTTGTAAGTTAAAGAAAGTTTCACATTATCATAAGGATTACATTTCCGTATTTTAATTAATATATTGATGATGTTAAAAAAAAAAGAAAAAACAGGCCCAAAACGGATCCTAGTTATTGACGGACCAAAAGACATTCCCAGTAAAAGAAAAAGAGAAAAAATATATATAGATATTTCTGTTTCACATTCATTATCTCCCTCCCGAGCCCTCGAAGAAAACAAAATATCCAAGAGTTCTAGGGTTTCGACTATCGACGGCCGGTAAGGGTTTGCAATTCCTCATTAAATAGGTTAATTAGATTCTGTAGTTCTAGAGATCTTGAATAGGATCTCTCTTGTTAACTCTTTTCTCATTTTGTCAAGTTTTTGATTTGGTTTTTGGTATAATTGATTTCAGATCTGAGGTTTTATCATCTGGTATTAAGCTTCATTGGTTGCATAGTGCTTCTTTTGATTATAATTTTGATCTTCTGGTTGTAAGCTATTGGAGGCTATATATATAAGTTATAAATTTGAAATCTTGATGTATATTGATGAAAGAATTGCTGTGATTTGGTTCCAGTTAGGTTCCTGTTCTTAGATCTAGATCATACGTTTGTTGAATCTTCTGTGTGGAGTGTGTTTAATTGTTAAGTCTGGTCAAATCTGCGGTTTGTTTTGTGCTTAATCTTTTCCGTGATTGTTCTGTCATTCTGTGCAGGAAATCATGAGACCTGTTTTCTGTGGGAACTTTGAGTATGATGCTCGTGAGAGTGATCTTGAGCGGCTTTTCCGCAAATATGGCAGGGTCGAGAGAGTTGATATGAAAGCTGGTAAGTTTTTTTTATTTTCTCTTTACTTTTCATTCGTGTGGTTTATAATTGAATGGATAAAGAAGTCTCGTAAACCACTGCAAATGCGATGAACAAGCGAAATTCAATCCAGTGCGTTGTTAACGTACGCCTTCATTCCATGAGAGTCTCTGGAGGACCGTCCTCTTGAAGTGATTTCCCTGTATCCGGCATACACGTAGACGTATTCCGTATTCCACCGGTCATTCACCCATCTGATTCCAGCATCTGCCTCAGCACATGAAGCAGCCGACATGAAGTTCAGAGCATGCTTCAGAAGAAAAACTAAGAAGTAATTTTAGGCTAAAACCGCCAATACTCAACATTTTCTTTGGCGCAGGGTTCTTTTTGGTCTTGGGATGCCCATTCTCCCACCAAGCCATGGATCATATGGAAAATCCATTTCCTGCGTAAAAGAGTCACCCTCATCCGCAATGGCACTACGACCCTATATCCCCGACTTAGTTGCATTTCATTCCTCTTGACTTTTGTACTCTTGGACATGCCTCATTGGTAGAATTATACCAACCTCTCACAGCAGAGGCAACCGATCAAATGGAGTTTCCACCACCTTGTTTCTGTTCACAATTCCGTTCGATCACCTCGTTTTCAGTTGTTGTTCTTTGACATATTAATTCCATAATGCAAGGTCTGTAAAACTACTTCACTAGTCACTTAAAGTTTGCAGAGCTTTTAGATTCTACAAAATGTTATGTCACAGTTAGGTAGTAAAGTTTATTTTTGATGCCTCCAATGCAAGGAGGATGGTCGTCCTGTTGGATATTCTTTTGGGGGAGGTTCTTTTACTTGGTTTACTTTCTTTGATTGTTCTTATGTTCTGATACCTTCATTTTTCTTTCCACAGGGTTTGCTTTTGTCTATATGGAAGATGAAAGGGATGCTGAAGATGCCATCAGAGCGTTAGATCGGTTTGAATTTGGCCGCAAGGGACGCAGACTCCGTGTTGAATGGACAAAGGTAGGAAATTGATTATCAATACCGTAGGAGTTATTGTTACTATCAGAACAGATGTAGTGATGCAATGGAAATTCCGATGGTTGGTATAGAATGAGCGTGGAGGAAGATCAGGTGGTTCAAAAAGATCATCATCTGGCATGAGACCTTCCAAGACTCTGTTTGTGATCAACTTTGATGCACAGAACACAAGGACTCGGGACTTGGAGAGACACTTTGAGCCATATGGAAAAATCGTAAATGTTAGAATCAGAAGGAATTTTGCATTCATTCAATATGAGTCACAAGAAGATGCCACCAGAGCACTGGATGCTACAAACTCAAGGTTTCTTTCTGTCTATTTTTACACTCATTATCTTAAATACATTTCTATGTCAACTCTCATTGTTTGTTTTCTCGTGTTGTTTTTTGGCAGTAAGCTGATGGATAAGGTGATCTCGGTGGAGTATGCAGTAAAAAATGATGATGCGAGGGGGAATGGATACAGTCCTGAAAGACGACGTGATAGGTCACCTGACAGGAGAAGGCGATCACCTAGTCCTTACAGAAGAGAAAGAGGCAGTCCTGACTATGGCCGTGGGGCTAGTCCGGTTGGACACAGAAAGGAAAAGACTAGTCCTGATTATGGTCGAGGAAGACGTAGCCCGAGCCCTTACAAGAGAGCAAGGCTTAGCCCGGACTATAAGAGGGATGATCGCAGGAGGGAGAGGGTGGCTAGCCCAGAGAATGGAGCTGTGAGGGACCGAAGTCCAAGAAAAGGACGTGGTGAGAGCAGGAGTCCTCCTGCATATGAGAAGAGGCGAGAGAGATCGAGGCCAAGGTCAAGGTCAAGATCGAAGTCAACCCCTGAGAATGGTCAAGTTGAGAGCCCTGGACCTATAATGGAAGAAGAAGAAGCTGGAAGAGGATACGATGGTGCTGAAAGCCCGATACGCGAGAGGTACCTCCATCTGATTTAGATGACATCTGAATTGTACTTATAATATCACACTAACGCTTTTCGTTTTCTTTCTTTGGTGGTTTAAACTGAAGCAGCCACTCTCGATCGCCTCCAGCAGAGGAATGATAGGATACAAACAGATGATTGTGTCATATTCACAAACAAAAGATGTCTTTTGAAGTAGCTGTATCTTAAAAAGTCTGCATTGTTATATCTTTCAGTCCTAAGTGTGTTCTTTGGGGTCTTTGTTGTAAACTTTTGTCAAGACTCATTCCAATTCGCTTATAGTAGGAATGTTATAAAACTTCTATTTGTTATTACTTCGAATTATGATTTATGACTCTAGTGTTTATGAGAGCAGCTTATGTTAAATATATCCCTTTTCCAATGAGTACATTAAGTCCACTCCTCTTGCAGGTTTCAGCAACCTCTTGAAACTGAAGTTAATGCACTTCTCGAAGAAACTTCTCTGCTTTGGAAGTCTTTTTTTTGCAGAGTCATAGACATGTGAGATTTATAGACTTATCCAACATCAAAAGTAAAACATCCAAAGAGGCCCATTTCTCAAAGATTCTCAAAAGGCTCAAGAGATGAAATGGACCATTGTCCAAGGAGGTCGAGGGAAGAAGGGTTAGAGGTTGAGGTAGACATGGACCAATCATGAGGTTTCAAAACCTTAGCCATTTTTTGGTAACCAGGAAAATCTAAGGAATTGGGTCTAGACTAATATCTGAAATTCTTCGAATTTTCTTGCCACTTAAAATGTTTACAGGTGACCATAAATGTTTATTGTTGTTGGGAGGACTCAAACCCATCATGCCAGAGAAAAATATTAATAATATCACTTGCACGAGAGAGTTGCTTGTATATATATATATTCAAAGTAATTTGCAGAGCAACATATAATTATTGCTCTAGTTATTATTATTTTTCATAAAAATGATTTCACCTAATTATTATCAGGTAGAAAGCAGAAATAAATCAGTGACAAAAACTGAAGAGGACAAGAGAGGAAAAGTTATTCCTACAAGCTCCATTAATCTTTTCCTTTCAATCACTCTCAATTCATTTCGTCTTCATTGGTCATATCTTAGATCTAAACTTGAACGCAAACTCAAACAAACAATCGATTATGATTGAGAATTTCTAGTAGTTAAATATGCACTAAAGAAACCAATATTTCAAGATAAAACTTTCAATATATTTATTTTATGTGATAGGTAACTCAAAAGAAGGAAGATAGAGTTAGGCAGAAACATTTCTACGACTACGAGAGAAGGAGAAAGAAAGTGAGAGTGTTTGGTTACTTATTAGGCTAAAATTACTATTAAAAGTAAAGTGTTTCAATTTTTGAGACATGAGAGTCTAAAAACGCAACAACTCTCACACTCATTATTACTTATCTCTTCCCAATTTTCAACCACTAAACTCATTTCTATCTTCAATGAATCTTAATTGAATACAAACATCACTAAGTCTTTTTCCAAAACATATAGAAAAAGTTATGTTTGTTGGCTTCAAATTGAATCTTAAGTTGATCCTTACATTGCCGACTTGATTAGATTTGTATTGAGTTTTATAATAAAGTAATGGAATAAAAGAATGAGAAATGTGAAGGTCCCAGTGAAATAAGGACCGTTTGATGTGGGAGCCGTCAAAATGATGCATCCCTCTTGGCTTCATGTTGCTTTATCACCAACAAGTAGCTTAATTCTTTTGACTTCAACACAAAACTCTATTTTTTTCGGCTATAAAGACAAACTTTTCTTTTGTCTCTTTATTTTATTATATGTGTATACTAATATAAAGGAATCTTTTTTTAAAATTGTGTTAGGAAAAGGGAGGAAAAACAAAGTAGAGTTTTATCACCTGATATATCTTTAAATATTGTCTTAGCTGGAAAGATTAATAAATTAAGACGATGAAAAGATGGGAAAAAGGGGAACAAGAAGTTAGTTATGATTTTATTTCTAAGAATCCAATGAATGTTATAGATATTCATTGACACGCATTGTTGTATTATCATATCTTTAATGTTTTATGTAAAGATTTGGGAAAATATTTCTCGTCTAATTATTATAACGGTCACAACCTTATATACATATACATACGATTAATATTAACCCAATAATATATTTAAGTTATGTATTTGTATCATATGGTCCAATAAGACCTAATACTTCCTAACAAACTTATATGTGGTAATATGTATGAGACTGGACAAAATTTTCAAGATTTTGCAGAGATCCATCAGGCAAGATTTTGCGGAGATCCATCATGCAAGATCGGAGATTAACAACAAATGTTGCTTCAGTAGTTGTAGATGGTTCAATCATAATTGTAACATACCTGAACAAGAAGTATAGAAATAATAGAGAATTGTAGAAGAGTTTGATTGCTAAATCAAAATTTTGGAGCGCACCTAATCCAATAAGTAAAAAATATAAGAGGAGACTGTAAATGTAGTCTCATTAGTAGTAGAAGGTTCAGTCATTATCGATTAGTCAATCAATGACAAGAAAAAAAAAATCATAGGTAGAACCGTATAAGAGAAAAGAAAAAAACGTTAGAAATAAGAAAAAATTAAGGATTTTCTTTTGGTATCTTAAAAATTTGAAATTTTTTTGATAAAAATCTAATAATATACTTAAGCTATATATTTGTACCATATGTTCCAAAATTGTTTTATATATTTAAGTCAAGCCACTTTTATTGCAACACACATCATCTAAAATACATAAATTGACAAAATTACATACATGTATTATTTGTCGACATTTTTTGTAGTAACTACAAACAAAAAAAATGGTACGGCACGAAAATTTGGACGAAGAGTGACCAATCGTCGACAAGATAACAATCACCACCTCATTTTTTTTCAGTTCTTAAAGTCAGATATCTAGATTACTTATTTATTTTATTATTATTATTTTCTATGAATTATCTGTCAAATTAAAAAGAGATGTGAGAAATATCTATTACTATATTACTTATGAGTTACGTCACATGTCCCTAGTGCACTTTAAAAACAAGAGAATTCAAAATCTGAACCGGTACGTGTGAATGAAATAGTCAAACAAAATCCAACTCAAATACAGAATTACATTTTTTTTAATTAAAATATGAATACTTTTAAAGTAGCGTCTAAATATTGGAGTCTATATTTTCTATAAAAATATTATAAACAAAGCTTACAAATAATTCGAGTTGATCCTGAACATAATATATAAGTTATGTAGTTATTTAATATATATCTATGCATATATTTTAATCTTTTATTAGATATGTTAGAATATCACACATCAATCAAGTTTGTGATATATATATATATATATATATATATATATTTGTGTGTGTATAATCATTTATTTGAGTTAGTTTTTGAATGTCAGTTAAACGATAGTAAAGCTTAAGAGCTATTTCACTCATTTTCACACATGTTTATCATTGTTGTGTCGACCTATACTCAAATTCACTAGTAAAGCGAGATTTTTGTTTCGTTAAAACATCCAAAAGAAACACGTACTAATACTGAGTGCTTGTCGTGTTAAAGAATATGCATGTCGTCTAGTTGACGTCATAAATACAGAGATCAAGATTATTTGTTTTGGACTCCCTACAAAATTGAACAAATTAGCTTCATAATGAACCTCTATTATTTTTTATTTTTTTGGGATAAAATATAAATATATAGATCAAAAATATTGTTTTGTTACATGAACCGAACAAGTTGGAAACAGATGGTGTAGTTAGCACCTCTGAATGCTTACATAGCTGTTTTAGAAACAGAAATGAACAACGATTTGGTCATTCAAAGCGGTAACATAAAGAAAGGAGATTAGAGCAGCCCTTTCTCTTTAACATTGCAAGAGCCTTGTCCTTAATTCCTCTGTCAATGACTCCGAAGACCTCCGACACTGGTCTGACACATCTAGTATTGAGCCTAAGATTTCTTTCCCTCCATATATTATAGACAGTTGCCTGGACAACAAGATGTCTAAGAGTGTTGTACCTTCTTGAGGCACCTTTACTCATCCAATCCAAAAGGTGTTTCCAGTCGGTGAAGTGGAAGGGGGTGCAGCCTAACCTTGATTGCAGCTGATGCCAGATCTGCGTACTATAATCACAGAAGAGAAATAAGTGATCTTTTGATTTCGGGTAGAAGTTGCAGGTGCATCAAGCTGGATCCTCTGTTACATGCTATTTGTAAAGTCTTGATTTTACTGGAAGCATGTCTACTGTTGATAACCAGAAAAGGAAGGCATGCTTTGAAATAGCTCATTTGAACCATACTATTTTAGCCCACGGAACATCAGCAGCCGAAGGTCTGAGGCAATCCCACGTTTCCTTTGAAGAGAAGGCCGAGTTAGGTGTGCCTTTAGCCTTCCACATGTAGCAGTCCTCACCTTTATTCAGCGAAGGAGGTTTGAGGCGCAATAGGTGATCCCTCAAAGTGATCAAAGCAGCATTTCTAGAGTTAAGGGGAAGTAAAATCCAATCCCCTCTTCTGCAACTGTGATGCAGTGCGGTATTCCTGCCAAAGAGGGGCCATTTTGACCAGTATTGTGGATAAGTGGACCAACATCTGACCAATCATCATCCCAAAAACTAGCAGAAGTCCCGCTATGAAGGTCACACACTATAAATTTTTTCGCTATAGGTCTGAGGTTAAGTAAAGTTTTCCACAGCCAAGAAGAGTTTTGGACCGATGGAGTAGTCTAGTAGGAGTTATGTTTGAGCTTATGATTCCTATTCCATGCGACCCGTAAAGAACCACTGCTGGAAAATAATAGCCAAACTAGCCTTAGAAGAAGAGCAATGTTCCATGTAGAGATATTCCCCAATCCCAATCCTCCCTCAGATTTGGTCAAGCAAACATATTTCCAAGCAACTTTGGTGGAGAAGGAAGAATCGCTGTTACCAGATAAAAGGAACTTGCTACATAACTTTTTGATTTGCTTGATACATCCTGATGGCAGGCAAAATGCAGAGCACCAAAAGTTGAGATAGCTATATACTACGAAAGTAAGCAGTTGAAGCCTTCCCGCAAAGGAAAGAATCTTGGTAGTCAAGCTGTTAAATTTGGCTGTAATGGCATCGATAAGAGGTGAGTAATCTGCATTCTTTAGCTTCTGATGCATAAGATGGAGACCTAGATAACGCACTGGTAAGACCCCCACAGAGAAGCCAAAAACTGCCATAGAATTATGCTCGGATAGAGTCAAATCCGCCGTGAAAAGAGAAGTCTTTGCCCTGTTCATTGAAAGTCCAGAAACATCTTCAAAGAGAGTGAGTACTTGACTTATTCCCTAAAGAGATTTAAAAGAACCATCAGAAAAGATCATGAGGTCATCAACAAAAGTGAGATGAGTAATCAGCGGATTCTTGGCCAGAGGATGAGTTCCAATCATTTGGAGCTCAAAAGCAGCGGATAGGAGGTTCCTGAAAAGCTCCATAGCGATAACAAAAAGAGAAGGTGATAGGGGATCACCTTGTCTTAAGCCCCTTGTCCCTTTGAAATGACCGCATAATCCCCCATTAATCAAAATAGAGAAAGATGTAGTGGTGAGACATTCTGAGATCCAGGCAATAAAGGTAGCGGAGAAGTTAGCTGCTGCCAGAATGGTTAGAAGAAAGTCCCATTTAACCATGTCAAATGCTTTCTTAAGGTCAACCTTGAGTACTCCTCTTTTAGAAATACTCTTTATGTTAAATCCCTGAACAAGCTCCGACGCAAGGAGCACATTTTCTACCAGCAGTATACCTTTAATGAAAGCAGATTGGGAGTTCGAGATCATGTGTGGCATGATTTTCTGTAGCCGCTTTGCCAATAGCTTTGAGATGACCTTATACATGACATTGCAGCAGGATATAGGCCGGAAATCTGTGATATGGTCAGCTCCGAGCTTCTTAGGAATGAGAGTTATAGTATTTGCATTTAGCTGTTTCAGCAATTTGCCATATCTGAAAAACACTTTCACAGCTGCAACAAAGCTATCACCTATAGTTGGCCAAGCTCTTTTGAAGAATTTCGATGAGAACCCATTAGGACCTGGAGATTTATTATTCGGAATACCAAAAACCACATGCTTGATTTCCTGAGAAGAGAAAGGAGCAATCAAAGTGTTATGTACCTCTAAGGAGCATCGGAAAGTAGTTAAGCTTTGCACCAGCTGCAAAGTTTCCTGACAAAGTGGAGTAGTGACACCACCTAGAAGATTATGGTAGTAATTAACACAATGGTTTTGAATATCCTCCAACCTGTCCAATCTTACATTATTAGTATCCTGGAGGTAGTGAATCTGGTTGATCGATCTGCGCAGAGTCATCATTTTGTGAAAGTATGATGTGTTTAAATCACCACACTACAACCAATGGACACGAGATCTTTGCTTGAGATACCTTTCCTGAGCTATAACGAGATCATACCACTTGGTGTGAGCTTCTTTTTCTGCAGAACTTGCAGAGGGAATGGGATTTGTGAGGAGATTAGTTTGGTAAGTGGAGAGGATGTGAACAACATCAGCTACACTGTTTTCCAGATCTGAGAAGTGGTCCCTGTTCAAAGATTTGAGAACTAATTTCATTTGCTTCAGTTTTTTAACAAAACAGTACATAGTTGTGCCAGTGTAGTGGCAGCTTTCCCAGGCTTCCTTTACTTTGAGGGAAAAATCACTATGTTGAGTGATGAAGTTGGAGCAACGAAAGGGCGATTTAGCTGGGGCTTTGAGCAGGCCAAGATGGACACATGCTGGAGCATGATCAGATATTAGGGGAGTTCCAAACTCACCATAAGATAGTTGAAAGTGGTGCAGCCACTGATCATTGATTAAAATGTGACAAGCTTCTTAGCAATGACATTGTCCTCCTGTTTGTTCCACCAGGTAAGGTGGTTCCCTCGGTATATTAAATCAAAAATACCAAGAGTAGCAACACAGTTTCGGAAGTCCTGCATACCAGCTGTAATCCGAGAGCTACCCCTAGAGTCATCAATGGGGTTGAGAGATTGATTGAAGTCGCCAAGGGTGAGACAAGGTTTCCCCACAGGCCTTGAGGCAGAATGAATAGCTATTAAATCAGTCCATAACTGTTTCCTACTGAACTTACAGTTCATGGCGTAGACAAATGTAACAACGAAGTCATGCTTCAAATGTAACAATGAACCTCTATTATTGACTCTTGGACAAACTTGATTGCCAAATTAACATTTATATTAATCAATATTCTCACACTAAGATGCATATAATGACGATAACTTGTGGTTAATTATACTTACACACGAGTAAATCTAATCTCAGCCATAACATCAAGACATCAATATATCCTTTAGATTTAGTTCCGAAGATTTGACCTAATCAGAATGTTAATCGTCAACGCATGATTCATAATCTAAACTCTATATCCTATCATACAAGGTTATGTCAAACTCTGGTGAAGAAAACTATAAAGATAGACATTAATCATTTAGTCAAACTCAGTTCATTTTATCTGATTTTATGTCATTTGAATTCATAAAAGAATATTTTGGAGAACAATTATTAATTATTTTATATCTCTTAGTAATAAATAAAAAATGATGGAACATATTAATATTTTGGAAAAGTAGTTAACAAACAAAGATGTGATTACAATTTACAAAATTATCCAATATAAACGCGCAAGACCGATATAAAAGGTCTTCGTTCCATGGAAAGAACTTATAATGATAGTTTATTTATTTTTGGTTCAAATAAAGACTAAATAGAATTGCAAAAATAGTTTGAAAAAGAATTCACATGGGAAAAGGAAAAATATGTACGGGCAGATGTTGTTATCAACAGACTTTGTTAATTATGTCCCTTTAATTCAATGTGTTATGTAAGGAACATATTCAATTCAATGAACTTATATATTTGTACAATGAATTGGGCTCACCATAATCTGTAACTTTCGCGCAATAGTTAAGCAACTAATGACTTACTTAAAAATTAAACAATCAAGTCATTACTGAACACAATCAATTAACTATTGAGACTTCATAACTTTTTTATCAAAAAGAGAAAAAAAAAAAAAAAAAACTATTGAGACTTCACTTTACCCTTCGCAGAAAAAAAAAACTTCAATTTATTTTGGTCAAGTGATTAGTGAACCATTTAATATAAAGTACGTGTTTAAGAATTTTTTGTTTTGTTTTATTTTATAAGAGGGTTTTACATATTTTATGCAAAATTGAGTTATTAGAAATTGTGACTATCAGAATTTTGTAGTATATTAAATGGTTTTTAATAATTTTTGAGATAGAAAATCTTATATTTAAAAACAGAGGGAGTATACACTATTTAGTAGATAATCATTCGAAAATTACTATATGTAATTAAATACTTACATATATTAGCAAAATCAGTATTACGACATGGAAAAAAATGATTAAAATTAGGTCTTACATTAAACTTGTTAAACAGGAAATGTATCAACATGATGTTGGTCCCAAAGTATAATTTCTCTTCTTCTATAATTTTGGTCCCAAATGGAAATTCTTTTATTTTTTCAGTGTTGAACACTATTTTGCCTGAGCACTATTTTGTCTGGTCCACGTCCGACCAGTCAGTCGCATTTCATCATTTGCATAATAAGCTATTAACTAATTCTGTCCTTCTGAAAAAATAAAACCAACTAATTTTGTCCAAAAAAAGTTATTCACTAATTATTAACTTCCACTTTTTTTTTGTAGATTAGTAGAGTTTTAATATACCAAAGTAGGTTAAAACCTTCTTTTCACGGCTGACTTGACTCTAGAATAAGATTTAAAAACTGAATTTGTAAAATTCTATAAACAATTTTTTTTTTCAACTTAATATTTGACTAAATCTAAAAAAATTAATTCACCGAGTTTTTTTAATTTGGTAGTTAGGATGATCCAAATAATAATTTTGGCACTAAAGTTCGACCGTTCCCCACTACAGTAGATAAATTATAAAAGGAGATTTAAAAAAATAAATTTTAGACTATAAATCAAGTTTTGTCGATCTAATTATTAACAAAAGAAAAATCAACTATTCTTAAACTCTTTTGTTCTTATTACTAGACTTAGAAATTATTGTTATTCAACTTAGTATTGGTGAAATCTAGAAATTGGAACTTTTTGTTTATTTTTTCGATAGATTTAGTTAGAAAGTGATATATTTCACTTAAAAAGTTATCATTAAGACTACAAATTCTCTTTTGAGTTTAATTCAACGTATGGGGCTCACCGCGTATAAATTGGCGACTTTGAAAAGTGTTAAGCAAATAAATGATGTGAAAAGGAAAATAAAAAAACAAAGAGAGAATAAGAAGTTTCTATAGAAATTGAAGAGGTTCAAAACCCACTCATATAGTAATAGTGATGTTTGATAAACATGTTGACCCATATCACTTAGTTTCCAGTTTCATTATTACGTTTCGTGTCAGTTAATTTTATATTCTAATCATATCAAATTTGGTCAAAGATGATTGTGAAGTTTTGATGATTAAAATTTTATGTTTTGAATTTTTGAGTTATGTCTTGTCTATCATTTTGGTAATTTCTTTAAGCGTGTGAACGTTTTACCAATTTAGTAATGACAATAATTAGATACAATCATGTTTTAATCCTGATTCATTATCTTGCAAATTGCATGCTTAGTGAAACATATTAGGAAATATGAAGTCAACCTACAAAGACCAAAGTCAAACACTTGAATCTTTCAAAGTAGCTACGAGAATTCTGCGCAAGAATCTTGCCAGACCGTTTTTTATATTTGGTCCGATCGGATTTGTCCCGGGTCGATCCGGTTTCGTTTTAAAACATTAAAATCCAAATATTTAAGGTTTTTTGAAAGACATCTTTTCATTTTCTAGCCACTTGAGAGAGAGAGGGAAAATAGTTTGAGACCTTTTTGGGGATGATGGTCTTTTGATCATCATCTCCCATCTATTAAGATTTTTTGTTATTTTCTCTTCTCTTCTTTTCATTATGTTTATGCTTTTTTTATGGTTATTTTCTTTTTTTGTTTCATGTCTTTGGTGTTTGAGTAGTGAAATGATATGTTGATAGTTAGGTGAATCTTAGGATTTGATGGTTGAATCTTGTGTTTAAGTTGATAGATCTATTAATTCTTTTATTTAGAGTAGTCTTAATGTTAGATTTATCTTGATCACTTAAATTTAGATGTTACGATATTTTCCGTCCGAAAGGTGTTTGTGAAAATTCTTGAATGACTTTTTTGTGAACTAAGCTTCCCTAACCATTGGAAGATGAAGTTAGGGTGTTTAGTAGTCTTAGTGAGCTTGAATTTATTGCTTGTTGAACTTTAAATTTGCATATGGAAGTTTTGCTAGATTCATTGATTGATGAAGGGATTCAATGTCATGGAAGTGGGTTGGTCTAATTGAGTGTTTCATGTCCTAGAATGATTCTTAATGAGTTTTTAAACATCATTGATTTGATTGTGATTATCTTTTGATCAGTTGTCTTGCCTAAAACCTATTGTTAGTTTGTGTTTTGTCTTTGTTTAGTTTGCTAGTCATTTGTTCTAGTTGAGTTTACTTTGATATTTGTTTTGAGTTGGTTTCTTAGTTTGAGTCTAGTTTGTTTATAGTTTGTGTTGAAAACCTTTAGTTTATCAAATTCTTTTATCTATTGCTATAGCTTAAATTTAAATTCTTGCAATCTTAGTGTGTTAATTCAAGATTTTTTATGGATTCGATTTTTAAATACTACATTAACATATATTGCATTTGTTGATTAATTAGTATCAGTTAATCAACTAATTTATTCTAACTTTTATTGGTTATGAAATTCTTTTGAAACACATACCTGTATATTTATGTAAACAAATAAGAAAACAAAATATATGTGAATATTTTACTACAAACAAATACATACAATCAAAAATGAAATAATATCAAACATACGAAACTATTAAAAGATAATGGTTAGTTAAAAATCTATTAATATATACAAATATTACCACGCGCCACTATACGAATTCAAATCGAGTGGATGCTATGTGTATGAATTTTTATTTAGTTAATAGCACATGTGAACAAATTCAAAAACAATATATGCGAGAATTTATTAACATACGATCAAAAATAGAACATTATCAAACATATATGAAACTATTAAAAGGTACCAATTAGCTAGGAATCTATTAACATATACAAAATTTACTATGTGTCACTATATAAATTTAACCAGCGTAAAATGGTGTAACACGATCTATATAGGTAAAGACAACTTTACAAAAAAATAAAAATAAAACAGAATACATATGTAAAAATTTAGGGGTGTTATTGGATCAAAAGTTTTAATGACTTTAAAAGATATAGAAAGTAGCCGATGATATGTGGTCTAGTGGTGTTGTCACTTCATAAATTTTTAAAGCACTAATGTTCGAACCCCCTACATGCAGTATAAAGGAGGAAATTAAAGGCCACTAGGTCAGTTGACAAAAAAAAAAAAATATAGAAAGTAATGAAAATTTTGAAAGTTTTACATATTTTTAAAGATTTTGAAAGATTGTTTAATGATTTGTACTAAATTTTACCCAAAGATTTGTATAGAGTTTTGCAAAGTTTTGATTAATTTTGAATATTTTCATTGATTCTTATGTCTATAAAAACTTGATAAAATATATATTTTAAAGACGACAAAAGACGTAAAGCATACGAGCACTTTTTTAGAAAAGAAGTTACGCTCAAATTCTGATATTTTTCTAATTATTGTTGTTTATACTTTGTGATGTTTGTCATTTTTTCGTCACTTTGATCATGACTGTGTAGTTTTGGATTATCTTTCTTTCATCTATACATATGCTTTATTTTCCCAAAATTATTGATTGATTGAACTTATTATTATTTTCAATTGTTTCAATTTTCTAGAACTATTATCTAAAATTAAATCTCAAGCTAGGTAATATTATTTTCACTTGATTCAATTCTGAGTTTTGAGCAAAGACTCAACAGTTACAGAAAAAATTAATTTATTTGATCGGATGGTTCTTGTTGATGGGTTGTGTTGTATTCTGAGTTATATAACCAACAGAAAAAGTCTTGAGCTCTGAGATGAATACTTTTTCAGAATCACTTGACATGTGTGCAAGACTCTGAAGCTTGAGATATTTATTATCATAGAAAAGATGAAAATAAGAGAAAGGCAATCTACCTGCAGTTGTCTGCGAAACTCATCCTTTTGACTTTGAGAATATCTAATCAAAATACAATACTTTTGAATATTGTATTTTGTAAAATAATAGATATATAATCAACAAACCAATAACACAATATTTTAATTGAATGACAATATGAGATTTTATAATATAGTTTGAATAACATAAAAATTTATGGATTTTGTAAAACTATGAATCCAATAATTCTATATTTATAGTGATTTTAAAAAACTTTTTACAAATATATAAATCAATAACACCAAACTTTAATAGAGTTTTCAAAGATCTTAATTTAATAATACTAGAATTTTAATAGTTTTAAATTTTTTATAATTCTATGTAAATACATCAACCAATAACACCCCTTAAATTAAATTTAATACACATGCCAGTTGTTAACTAGGAACAAAAACTATATCACCAATTAAAAGTGAATGTTAATAAATATATAAAATCATTTAAGAAAAACATGGTTTACCTCTTGTAAGCTATTAATTTATACAAAAATTACCACGTGTTACTGTATTGTTTCAATCCGAGTAAAAACCATATATTTAAATATATACAAATTTAAATAGAATTAAATACATATGTACAAATTCAAAAACAAAATATGTGTAAGTTGTTAACCAGAAAGAAAATAAAATACATACGCCCAAAAATAAAATATTATTAAATATATAAAACTATATATTAAAAAGTAACAGTTAGCTAAAAATCTATTGATATATACAAATCTTACCACGTATCACTATATGAATTAAAACCCAGTAGATTTCGTGTATATAAATTTATATTTGGTTAATAACACATATAAATAAATTCAAAAACGAAATATGTGTGAGTTGTTAACTATAATGAAAAATACACACGACCAAAGAAGAAACAATATCAAATATATGAAACTATTAAAACGTAACTATTCGATACGAATCTATTGATATATATAAATATCACCATGAATTAAAATTGAGTAGATTCGTGTGCATGAATATAAATTTGGTTAATGACACATGTCGATAAATTTGAAAAAAATAACGTGTGAGTTGTTTACAAGAAATAAAAATACATACGACCAAAAATGCAACAATATGAAACAATTAAAATGTAACGGTTAGTTAGGAATCTATTGATATATACAAAAATTTACCATGTGTCACTGTATATATTAATATTGAGTAGATTCGTGTGTATGAATATAGATTTGGTTAATGACACATGTAAACAAATTTAAAAACGAGATATGTATGAGTTGTTTATTAGAAACAAATACACAAAAACCAAAAATGGAACAATTTCAAACATATGAAACTATTGAAACGTAACTGTTAGTTCGGAATCTATTTATATATACAAAAATTTACCACATGTAACTGTACGAATTAAAATTAAGTAGATTCGTGTGTATGAATATAGATTTGGTTAATGACACATGAATTTTTTTTTTAAATGAGTTATGTGTGAGTTGTTTACTAGAAACAAAAATAAAAAAATGGAAAAATATGAAACTATTGAAACGTAACGGTTAGTTAGGAATCTATTGATATATACAAAAATTTAGCACGTGTCACTATATGAATTAAAATTGAGTAGATGCGTGTGTATGAATATAGATTTGGTTTTTGTGAGTTGTTTACTAGAAACAAAAATACACACAGACCAAAAATGGAACAATTTCAAACATATGAAACTATTAAAACGTAACGGTTAGTTAGGAATCTATTGATATATACAAAAATTTACCATGTGTTACTGTATGAATTAAAATTGAGTAGATTCGTGTGTATGAATATATATTTGGTTAATGACACATGTAAACAAATTTAAAATCAAAATATGTGTGAGTTGTTTACTAGAATACACAAACACCAAAAATGGAACAATATCAAATATATGAAACTATTAAAACGTAACTGTTAGTTAGGAATCTATTGATATATACGAATATTACCTTGTGTCACTATATGAGTTAAAATTGAGTCGACTCGTGTGTATGAATATAGTTTTGGTTAATGACACATGTAAACAAATTTAAAAACGTAATATGTATGAATTTTTTTACTAGTAACAAAATACACACATATTAAAAATAGAACAATTTCAAACATATGAAACTATTAAAACGTAACGGTTAGTTAGGAATCTATTGATATATACAAAATTTTACCACTTGTCACTGTATATATTAAAATTGAGTAGATTCGTGTGTATGAATATATATTTGGTTAATGACACATGTAAACAAATTTTAAAACAAAATATGTGTGAGTTGTTTACTAGAAACAAAAATACACCAAGACCAAAAATGGAACAATATCAAAACATATAAAACTATTAAAACGTAGCAGTTAGTTAGGAATCTATTGATATATATGAATATTACCTCGTGTCACTATATAAGTTAAAATTGAGTCGACTCGTGTGTATGAATATAATTTTGGTTAATGACACATGTAAACAAATTTGAAAACGAAATATGTGTGAATTGTTTACTAGTAACAAAAATACACACAGACCAAAAAAGGAACAATTTCAAACATATAAAACTATTAAAATATAACGGTTAGTTAGGAATTTATTGATATATACAAAATTTTACCACGTGTCACTGATGTATTAAAATTGAGTAGATTCGTGTGTATAAATATAGATTTGGTTAATGACACATATAAACAAATTTAAAAACCAAATATGTGTGAGTTGTTTACTAGAAACAAAATAACACAAAGACCAAAAATAGAATAATATCAAACATGAAACTATCAAAAATGTAATGGTTAATTAGGAATTTATGGATATATAGGAATATTACCACGTGTAATTATATAAATTAAAATTAAGTAGACTCATGTGTATGAATTTAGATATAGTTAATAAGACATGTGTACTAATTCAAATGAAAATATACCATTTGAAACATTTGAATGGATTGAAAATTGAATAGGATACGCGTGTGAGGTGTTGACTCAAAAACTACATAAGACCAAAATCTGGCAAATGTTAATACTGAGAGACCCACAAGCTCTAGTGCTTTGTCTATATAAAGCCAGTCCTTAACCAATCTTCTTCACAATCAAAAAAACAAAAAGAGAAAAAAAATCATCTCTCTCTCTCTCCCTCTGCCTCATAGATATTGACAAAGCATAAAGAATGTGTCAATCAAATCTTGTCAGAGACGAAGGTACGAAACCCTTACTCCGACAAAGTTCTCATCAGAAACCACATTTTCTGAAGAATTACTCCTCTGTTCTCTCTCTCTCCGCAAATGAAGCCATCTCAATCGCCAAAATCTCTTCCCCATTGGTCCTCACAGGTCTCTTCCTCTACTTCCGCTCCTTCGTCTCTCTGTATTTCCTTGGTGGTCTCGGAGGTGCCACTCTTGCCGGTGGCTCCCTCGCCGCCGCATTCGCCAACATCACAGGTTACTCTCTTTTCTCCGGTTTAACCATGGGCGTTGAATCCATCTGTTCTCAAGCCTTTGGAGCCAGACGCTATAACTTTGTCCGAGCCACTATCAAGCGAGGAATCATTCTCCTCCTCGTCACTTCTCTTCCCGTTATGCTCCTTTGGATCAACATGAAGGAAATTCTTATAATGTTGGAACAGGAAGAGAATCTCGCGTCCGAAGCTCAAATCTTTTTGCTTTACTCTGTTCCAGATCTCATCGCTCAATCTTTCTTACACCCATTAAGAGTTTTTCTCAGAACTCAATCAAAGACTGTGCCTTTATCAATCTGCACAGTGATCGCGAGTCTTCTCCATTTGCCGATCACGTGGTTCTTCGTCACGCATCTCGGTTTGGGGATTAAAGGTGTCGCCTTGAGTGGTGTTGTGTCTAACTTCAACCTCGTTGCGTTTCTCTTCATCTACATCACTTTCTTCGAAGAAAAGGCAAGTAGCAAGGTGGACGAGCATATTCCAGAGGAGACGTATAAGGATTGTGTGAAAGAATGGAAGAAATTACTCTATCTCGCGATACCAAGTTGTCTTTTGGTTTGTCTCGAGTGGTGGTGCTATGAGATTATGATCGTGCTTTGTGGGCGTCTCTTAAACCCTCAAGCAAGCGTTGCTTCAATGGGAGTTCTCATCCAAATCACTTCTCTTGTTTATATTTTCCCTAGTTCCTTGAGTTTAGGAGTCTCGACTCGAGTGGGAAACGAGCTTGGTTCGAACCAACCACATAGAGCCAGAAGAGCTGCCATTGTTGGGCTCGGTCTAAGCATCGCACTTGGGTTCACGGCTTTCACATTCACAGTCTCGGTCAGAAACACATGGGGTATGTTATTCACAGATAACAAAGAAATCCTCGAGTTGACTGCAATGGCTTTGCCAATTGTTGGCCTTTGCGAGCTCGGGAACTGCCCGCAAACCACAGGATGCGGGGTTTTACGAGGCTCCGCAAGGCCAAAAATTGGAGCTTATATTAATGGTATAGCATTTTACGTTGTTGGAATACCAGTGGGAATAGTTCTGGCGTTTTGGTTCGGGTTCGGATTCAAAGGACTTTGGTTCGGAATGCTCGCGGCTCAATTCACTTGTGTGATTGGTATGATGGCTGCAACGTGTAGGACTAATTGGGAATTGGAGGCAGAAAGGGCTAAGGAACTCACAGCGGTAGAAGGAAGCGACAGTGATAATGACATCAAAGATTTGGAGGCAGGGTTGGTTGATAACCAAGGATGAATGAGCTTTGAGAGTGATAGAAGATTTTTCTAATCTAATATGACTTTCTTCTGAATTTAATTGACAACTTTTTTCTTTAATGGGAAGGGAAGTATTAGAATATTAGTGTAAATCTTGTAGGAAAATAATTATTTTTAAAATATTAATAATAAATATTCGTAGTTGCTAAGGTTGGTTTTAAAGTTCATATTTTGCTCAAATGGAATCAATACTTTAGTCGAAAAAGTCCAATTACATGTGTTTAATTAGTGTCTTGACAACGGTTTTTGAATCATGGTAAAATCGAATTGTAATATACGTTAGTCTCTTTTGTCATAATATTAGTAAATAAATACGACCATTGACCAAAAAGTCATTATTTTATACAAAAAATCACCCATTTTTGTTTTCTTTTTAAAATTCTGAATGTTACATGCGGAGAAATGTCAAGATAATTGTTGGTTTCGCATTTTTATTTGCATTACATAAAACATATAACCTTTTTATACACCTATATACATATATAAACGGTTGGAACTTAATTACCATTTCTTATTTTATGTAAATTTTATAGTGTACCAGATATAATCTGTTTAAACAAATCTTTTAGTGTAATATTTAATTTAACAATTTCTCATAAATTAAAACAGTTCTAAAAGATATTTGGGCATGATCATATAGTGGTCCAAGTACCTTGATAGGTAATGCGTCCTTGCTGCTCGATATCAAATGGTTTGACGATCACAATATTTTTATTTCACTAATTATTTCGGATTATACCCATTTATTTTGTAAAATTAATTAGACCCTTATTTGTATGATGCTTTATCAAGTAATTTCACAATCGTAAAATACTGTTGAAGGAGAGAAAACTCAGATCTACAAATCGTGACTGGAGACCGGCGGCAAACGGAGGCTCTCGCAGCTTCGGTGGTTTTGTCGCTGGTTCTCTCTTTGACCCTTTTTCTTTTAAGCTTGTTTGTGATGTAAGGCATGGTCTACATCGGGATCTATGGTGCTGATGTTTATATTGGTAGATCTGATGTTATCTCTGCCGGTGAGGCTCCCTCCGCCGTCGAGGCTTCTCTAGAAGACGTCTTCTCTTGGAGATTTCTCCTTCCATGAGATTTTCGATTATGGAGGTTTGCTTGGTTGTGGGGGTGTTACGTCGTGGAGTCTCCGGAGACTCACAAGCTCCACCGTGAGGATCTTTGCTCCGCTGTGGTGGTCAAAAGTCTTTGGGTTTGTCTTCCGTCGCTGCCCCTTCCTCGCTGGTCTGTTTCTCTTCACCGTCGGAGGTGACTCCTATTCCGATAAAGCTTCACTTGCTCATAATTTATTTAGATCTATTATATTTGCTTTGTAATTTGGTTAATGTGTTGGTTTAGTCGGGTATGTTTCTAGATTAGATTAGGTTCTTAGTTTAGGCTGGCTATTTTGCTCCCCTAGGTTTGATCGACTATTTTATCCATCTCCGGTTCAATCGTTACTGCGCTCGTCAGGGTTCGGTCTCTCCGAAGAGGATTAGTTCGCTCCTTGGCTGTACTTTCAAGAACTGGTTGAGGTCTGGTCTTATTTTGAGTTCTATCGAGGTGCAATAGTGGTTGATATGTTTTTTGACTTCACTATTTCTGGAATTAGTTTTGTTCTGATGCAACAATCTTTTCTGCCATTTAGTTTGTCTTCGGTCTCGCCTCTACTTAGGTTTCTTTCCGTGGCTTCGTGCAATTTGACATTCCGGAGTAGCAGCTCTTTCTTCATTTGCGAGATACTCATATTCATTATAGGAGGTTCCACCATCATCTATGTCTCGTTGGTTAGATTCTGGTGTCCGATCTTCCTGTCTGGGGTTGCAGATTTTATAGTCTTTTCTTAGATTGTCTTAATTTAGTATTTTCTAGGTTTATTTTATCGCTTCTCTTTTGAGCTTAGTTTCCGGAGATATGTATGTTTTTCGCCGGCTTAAGTATTCTACTTTTGTATTCCGCATCCGAATTCATTTTATAATATTAATCTGTGAATTTTTTTTTTGTAAAATTAAATAAAATGCTGGCATGATGTTTTATAAATGTTAAGGTTGATAGTTTAAGAAGTTTGAAATACTTTATTTTAGTTAGTATATATTAGTGATAACTAAAGTTTATACATGACAAATAAATTACAAAATAAGTATAGTAAATGTGGAATCAAATCCATATAAACTAATATTCACACAAAGACCTTTTTAAGATTTGAAACTAATTAAGACAAAAGGATTAAAAAATATCTCGATTTATAAACTAAAACATGTGGTCCAGTTGGCTTGACTGATTTAGCTAGATACCATATAGTGAATTCGAATTTTACTCTACTTCAGTTGAAGAATTTAGACTATGGTCAGGTTTTATCGATCCAATAGTTATGTGTTAGACAAAAAACTAAGCAATAATAAAATCAAATAAACTAGAAAGCAATCAAAACAATTACACAAACAAAAGTTTAAAGGACAGGAAATCAGAAAATTTGTAGGAATTCAACAATGCATAAACATATGATACTACATGAAAGCACTAAAGATGTTTTAGAACTGAAATCACAAATC
Source organism: Lepidium didymum (assembly GCA_963920545.1). Lineage (NCBI taxonomy): Eukaryota > Viridiplantae > Streptophyta > Magnoliopsida > Brassicales > Brassicaceae > Lepidium > Lepidium didymum. The sequence goes on from OY986986.1 coordinate 4,500,382, forward strand.
TTTAGTGTTTAAAGGACATTAATCTTGTTAAAAAAAAGGACATTAATCTTCAAGCCTGTATTAAGATTTAATGTGCAGAAAAACTTTGTAAGTCACCAGATTTTGCAATTTACCTTTCATCTCCAACAATGCATTTTCATACTTATTTTCGATTTTTTTTACGGTTACATGCATTAGATTTTCAATATTTTCAGCGAAATTTAGATTTCTTGTTGCAGAGTCTTTAATTTGATATGTTATTTATTAGAATTCAAACAAAAATTTATGTCGGTAATATTACATATTATATATATATATATATTTTTGGTAAATATTATTTATAAATTTTTATAATTAACTTGTAGTTTTGTAGATAAAAGGTAAACGTCCAAAAATGTGTGATTTAAAAAAACTTTCCACGGAAAACCCAATAATTTATGCAATTGTTAAACTCGTGTTTGATTAATTCACATATTCCCTTAGTACCAATTTTCATTAGCTAGAAGATAATTTTTCATCAGGTTATTTTACAATTTATCAAAATGAAAGTTATTTTTACACATTTAAGCAACCATTATATGTGGCAAAAAAACCAAGTGGCCGAGGTGGTTTGCCTTTAATTTAGCTAAGTACAAAATGGTGAGTTCGAATTCCACACGGCTCCAATTAGAGAACTTAGGATATGGATCGAAGATTGTTGATCTAATAGTTACTTGTTAACAAAAAAAACAACCATTTAATGCATTAAATTAGTTAAGACTCTAGAACTAGGCGGTTAAGAGAATGATATTTGGTCAAGTGGTTAAATATTCACATTTGTAACTTTTTCACTAGAATTCAACTTTAGAGAGTCGCGTAACTTTGCATGATATTGATTAAAATTTAGTAGTTTGTATTATAGATAGAATTTTGTCGATCTGAACAAACTAGATATTTAATAAAGTTTGACGAATTAACGAATTGATAGTTCCCTAAAATCGACAATTCAATCAATTAAACTTTGAAATCATTTTGAAACCCCTAAGATCATAATCTAATTGAGAAGTTACCTCTTTTATGGAGAAACTCTTACAATCTATTTGATTCTTCATGGAGTGTATATCAATTTCCTCATTTAAGAGATCTCTCACTCTTTTCACTGTCTAATTTTGACTAAGATTGATGCATGTAGTGAGCTAGAAGCCGTTAAAAGAGTTGAGGGAGTTTTAAGTTTTAATAAACAAATACTTTTAATTAGTTAGCAAACAACTATCATAGTTTATACGAATTAGTAGTCATTAAATGTGGTGCAATTTCAAACAAAATATAAGATTAAGAAGACTAACTACAACTCATTTTGGTCTAATAATACATTTGGTATGTGATTACCATATAAGTATTATGATTAATAAAATACAAAATAGAGATTCTTATCTATTAAAATCAGTAAAATATGTTATGGGAATATCCCCTCTTTAAGTATTTCAAGGGGCACTACATTTTTGTCTTTACAAAACATCCAAAGTGGATAAAACTACTTGAGACTCTTCAAAAGCTTTTCATAAATCTATTTATTTGTACTTATTTTTTACGAAATCCATGTCTTCACTAAGATTCACTTGTGATATACTTTCATTTCTGACACATTTGATTATTATTTACAATTAGACTATGTTATAAATTATGATGACGTCAAGCAAGAGATTTTGAGGTGCGATTAAAAGATCTTTATTAGTGAATTAATTAAATTACAAATATGTTAGAAATAATTTGTTAAGAAGGAATTACGCACATAGTTTGTCTCAACGTGGCAGCAAACAAGGACTGAGAAAGATTTGATTAGGAAACACAATGCCAAGAATCACTCATGTTTAAGTATAACAATATAAAAAGTACGACTCCATAATTTTGTAATTAGTTTGCTAATTATTTTGTTTTTATGGGTACGTACTTCTTAGATATGAAGAGCCAAATACTTGATTTAGTCTGTTGATTATTATTGAGATTTCCACGTGTAAACAGAATACTTGACATTAATGCACATGAGCTAAAACATTGTTTGAAGTTAAACTTACATTCCATTACATATTTTGCATATTACCAGAAGGAATTTCTTTAACCTAATCTATACATGTTATATGAGAAAATATTTTTGGTGAAATGGTTAAGTCTATCTTTTCTCTTTTCTCTATTAAAATTTGATTTTAAGAGTCGTATAATTCTTATATGATATTGTTTGGTATTTTAGAAAAGTTTGAATTATGAATTGGACCATGTCAATCTAGTTAATAGATAAAAAAATGCATGTTATATAAAATAGTTTGTTAAATAATTTATTAGGAAAAGAAGAAAAGTATTTAATATAATTTATTTAATAGTTTAAAAGTATTTCAATACATTAAATTTTTTATAAAAAGGAATCACAAATTAAAAGACAGTATATGTTATTAAGATTCATTAGCTATTCACCTTAATCACTAGATCAGAAGATTTAAACCATTATAAAATAGTATATATATATATGGTCTAATTATAAAATGATATTTAATACTTATAAAAGAGAGTATTATGTAGTAATCACATGGAAGATTTGTACCTGACCAAATTCAGGAGATTCTGTCACCTCGGCTTGCGATAATGAAACACACCTAAAATGATTATTTTGAAAGCAGAGCTAACCATTTGACTAATTAAGAATCCTTATAATATAATAGTACACTATTGACTATACAACGTCCTCAAAAGGCCAAGCCAAAAGTGATTCCTATTTCTGATTTTATTATACTTCACTTATTCTTGTGACAACCCAAACGACAAAGTAAACTAGAGAGTGACACAAGTTCCATCAAAAGCCAAAGCCATTCACACAAAGTACAATGTTTATATTTATATATTTTGGAAAATACATAAAAGTTTCCTTAAAATTTTACAACAACAAAATTTTTGATATTTTAGCATTGACGAATATATCACCATTTTACTACATATAAAATTACGACAATTATTTTACCAATAATAATTGTGAAATTTTTACAAATACTTCAATACTTTTCTATTTATTTTTGATATGTTTGTAGAATTTTGTTTACAAGTCTATAAAACTAAAATGTAAATCACAATCGATAATTTACCTAGAACTTCGAAAATTAACCATATATAGTAGCTTTTTTTTCATAAATCATAAAAATTGTACATTTGAGAAATAATAGTTAAAAATGAATGATATTTTGAATACATTTTTGGAATATATGTGCAAGTTGTTGGTAGGATAGAATATAACTTGTGATGATCTACAAGATTATCCACAGTTTAGTCCTAGTTTTCTACAGTAGTAGACCAATATAAGGATGAAATAAAACCAATGTAATATATAATAAGTCGATACCTCTGGACACAAATTGTCGAAACGTTACAAATACGAGTCCACAAATTATGAGTACGGAAATGTCAACGAAGAGATAATCACGACAACATAGTAGCTACTACAACAATGACTAAGCGTAAAGCACGGAGAGATACAAGACAAAAGAATCCAAATTTGGATACGCAACGATGTTACCTTCTAAACCACAACACTCTAGATAATATCATCTTTCTACGGTTATATCTGTTGGGGATCCGTCTGGGATACCATATTCTACACGAATTCCCGACAGATGATTTTAAGATCGAGTATTTGCGATTGTCAGTAGAAACATTGACAAAATTAGTTTATGCCACTCCATCAATTGATATTCAAAACATTTAGAATCATGACACAATATCAAAGATAAAACAAAAGTTAGATTAAACAAGGTCTAGTCAGCATCTAGTTGCTGTCGATGTAATTAAAACGTTATGATTTTTCTAACCCGTAAAAGATACGGATTCAAATAAGCTAAATAACAGGATGATGTCAAGAAAAAAAAACTAATCGAGTAGCTTCTTTACACACAATTTAATTCAAAAAAATTTACACATATCATTGAATAATTAATAAGTCAAACGAGAATTTGAGCTCACCAATAAGTGATTATAATCGATCACATTCTTCGATACTTCCCAACTTTGGAGCAATATTGAACAAAATTGAATATCTCTTGATGATGGAAGAAGTGAAGTCTATATACATTTTTTCCATTAGTGATTGAGAAAAATAAAAGAGAGTCTCAAAAGATCCTAAAATCATGATAAAGGGATATATATACTTGGGGGTTTGATATTTATTTGCTACTTTTAGGATGAAAATTAATTTTGCTATTAATGGTCAGAGGCCATTTGATGCAAATTGGCTTAATCAAATTTAGTCTTAAGGCTTATGCTTTACTTGAAGAGGTATTACTGAAAATGCGCGTGAATTATAATCCCAATAAAAATTAATTCATTTTTTTTCTATTTATTATCATTTATATTAGAATAATTTGAACCAATAACCTATTCTAAACTATTAATTAAGAAACTATCCCAGAGTTATTATGTATAGGTTTCTTCACCCACACTAGGACTAATTTTCCCTACCGTTTATCTCTCTATTTTCTTCAAAAAAAAACATTTTCCATTAGATATGCCAAATCAGATTTGATCGAAGATCTTCTTCAAAAAAATTTCTTTCTCTACCCAAAAAAATCAGATTTGATCGGAGATCTTCCTCAAAATTTTCCATTGCAATTTTGTATCTTGACAGAGTGAACGAGCGAGCACAAGGAGGAAGAAGAAAATGGAGGAGTTCTTAGACAAATTGCCGCAGATGGATCTGATGCGTTCGGAGAAGATGATGCTCATCTAGCTTATCATCCATGTTGAGTCCGCTCATTGTTCTATCACTTATCTCGCCGAACTTGGACTCTTGCGGTTTTACGACGTGAGTGTTAAACTCAGATCCACCTCTCTCTCTTCACATATCGATCGAATCTGTTGCTTTTCTGTTATAAATTCTTGCTTAAGAATGATGAGGATTTAGTGAAAATCGAATATGTTTTTATCGGATAATATATATATGTTAATAGGTATTTTATGTGTTACCCTATAATATATTCGTTAACAAATTTTTTATCAGAAAATTGAGTTAGCAAGTAAAATATATGTTACTCAGATAACATATATGTTAGCGAGTACTATCTAACTCGAACATTACCATATACATGCTTCTCTACCATCTAACATGTTCCTTACCGTTTACAAGTTTTGTTACTGGGGTACTGTCAATATGCGTTAGCGGGTAATATATGTGTTACCTGATATATAGTTATGTTAGCAGATAATATATATATTAACATGTACTACATATGTTAACAGATAATATATGTTACCGTTTATATACGTTACCAGGTAATATATGTGTTAGTTAGTATATAATTATGCTATCAGATAATAAATATATTAACATGTATTGTATATGTTATCTGATAATATTTCTGTTACTCAGATAAATTATATGTTATCGGGTAATAATTGGAGATAAAATATTTTAAAACAATTTAGTCATTGCCTTGGGTATACAAAATGGCACATGGGTATTGTCTTAATTCATAAAACCAAATAGGTATTTACTAGGTTTTCATTTGGTTTATAAATATTACACCAATTCACTCTTTATATTATTCTAAATTTTATTCATTCCTAAATTTAAGTAGTTTATTACATCGAAAGTTGGCCTTGTGTTCATGGATTAGCTTATTGCATTTCTACACATAACTTACACGTAGATTTAAACATATATATATATATATTAACAATATATTGACAACTAAAAATTATTTTATTATACGAGACGACTAGTTTAAATTAAAATCATGTAAGAAAAATTATAGATGTTGAACTCTTTTTATTTTAGTGGTTAAATATCTCAGCTAATAGTTTAAGTATCTGAAATTTAATTTTACTTTTTTAAGATGAGTTTGTGTTATCGATTAAAGATGGACCTTTCTCGTATACGGATGTATGTACACATCACATTATTAATATACAATATGTTCACAGATTATGCACGTGTCCTTGTAATACTTGGTTTAGTGATATTATTAATATAAACGTATAAGATACTCCGAGGTTGATCCCTACAATGTAACAAATAAAATAATCCTAAGAAATAGTTTCATAGTTTAGATTTGATGAAATAATAGAAGTCAAAGTGGTGGCCTCGAAGGAGACAAGACAACGGAACTAAGAAAGAGGCTTTTGCTGTTTCTCTTCATGGCTCACTTAATTTTGGTCTTTTGGTTAGCTTCAATAGTCACTTTTATAAATTTAAATTTTGTCGTCTTATCGAAAAACCAAGAGTCATACACACATATAATGATACTATTATTTTGTGTAGTTAAAATTTGATCTCATTGGTGTTAATATTTGAGGATTCTTGATTCATTTGGAGAGGCCAATGAGATACAGTTTTTGACCTTATATTTGGGAGATTATTAAGTGAGATTCTAGTAATTGTCACAATAAAGACATAACAAGTTAAGGTGTTTTGTCACTAATTTTTATCAGGTTTGATGATTAGCAAATGAAAAATTCAAAGGACGTAATATGTACGGTGTGCGCAATGTAACCAAACCCAATAGTCATGGATTTAAGATTTGACTTATCTTTATTGAACGTCAAAAATACGGTTTGACATCTTCAAAATATATGTTAAAGGGTTTACGTATTTACTAGTCTTCATGTTGACCATTACATATCTAGAATACATTAAACAAAAACGCCGAAGTTGCTAAGTAGGTGGCGGGCTACTAGTTTCTAGTTACCTTTAGTTAAATTGTTATATGCTATTTCTGCTGTTTTTTCTCATTTGAATTATATTTTTTCCACGTGATATTGTTAGATGTATGAAATAGTTTGATTATAAATTTTTATCGTTTAATTTGTTGACAAAAAAAATATAGCACTGCATAGCTTACTGTTAACTATTATTCCTTTCAAATGGTGGAACTAATAGATAGATATCTTTTCCTAATAAACATAAAACATAAATATGCATTTTTATTAGATTTTGACTCTAAATAATCGCATAACTTCACATAAAATATATATAGAATCTTTGTCATATGTGTTATATATGTGAGAATACAAAGAAAATTTAAGTGCTAAGTCTAAGTTTTAATAGTGTCACGCGTAATGGTCCGTGGTCTACACTCTACACCCAATGGATACACAGTATACTATGAAATTCATGGTACCTATTTTTAGTGGTAAATTATATGATCAAACGTTTCGGCTACCTTTTATTTTTTTGGTAAACAACCATTTTAAGAGTCTTAACCCAAAAAATTCTCACATTTAAAGGAAAAAACTGTTATTCTTACGATTTACGAATCTTGGATGGTGCTATAAAATCTAATTACTTCCAATGATCTGCCCCAAGAAAAAAAAAATTGCAATACCAATTACACATTAATAAGTTCAAATTTCGAAGAAGAATAAAAAGTCAAAATTTAGGAAATTATAAAATGTTGAGATCGAGATTTACCTCAAAATAAAAGGAGTGAAACAAGAATATCTACTTTGGGACTTGAATTATATTTTGACTCTCTTTCTCAACTTGTAATCTTGTATCATTAATTGGTTATCATCTACAACTAACCATTAATGAATTACTAGGTCAGGAGTTCTATATAATAAACAATTTTATGGGTTAAGGCCCAATTTAAAGCCCACGTTAACAGTATAGGTTTAGGCTTTACCATGTTTGGATGGTTTTTAAATTGCAAAATTTTGATTTTATGGGCAGTACTAGCCCTAGCCTAGACCTTTCCGATATCCGAAATTCGAACCGAAATTAATCCAAAAATTTAGGTATCGGATAGTTTCCAAAACTAAAAAGATACCAATGGGTCTGTTTTGTTTGAACATGTGGATATCGGATAATATCCCAAACCGATACATGAATGGATATCCGATTATCCGAACATGTGTATAAGCTCATGTATTTTTTAGATATTTAGTTATGTTTTAGGTATTTGAGTATTTTTTTAGGTATTCTAATACTTTTGGATAACTTTTTGAAAAAAAAATCAAATATATTTCGGATATTTTTGGGGTTTTTGGATATTGAATTTTTTGGATTCTAAATGGATAATATAATCGTAAATCCGAAAATTTGAAATTCGATGGATCCGATCCGAACCCAAAACCAAAAGCAAAATCTGAATGCCTAGGACTAGGCAGTAATTTCATTACTTTTTTCCAGCTAGGTTCGGCTCTGGGCTTCTTCCGATTTTATACAACTTTGTAAGATTAAGATATCCTTGAGTTTTCAGATTTGATTTTAATACTGAAAACAACATATCAAAATAGAACTAAATGATTAGATGGTTCGTATTTCATATATGTTTTCCAACACTTACGTGGAGTGATCTTATTCATGAAAGTTTTTGTTTAATACTTTGGTCCCTGTATTTTTTTAAATCATCCTTAGGTTAGATTAATCAACAGAGAGAAAAATATAAGAATGAGTAACTTACTTATTGATAAATATAATCAGATTGAACATAAGCTTGAGAAAAATCACAAACTTGAGATAGTTAACAAATTTTATGAAGTCAATCTCATAGATTCCACCAGATGTCAAAGTATTCAACTACTGTGTGACTATCTCTTCCAATTTTTTCTTCATATACTTCAACATAGTTGCATGAAGAATTTAGAATTTTTTTGATAAAGTTTCTGCTTGAAGTAAAAAATTTACATTCATGTCAAAATATCTGACAAAAAAAATATATATATATATATAACAACTCAAATATCCATGTAATAATCCATATGTGTTGGTGTGGGTATTTCGGTTGAGAAACCAACTGATACATGTGTTATTTACTATAGATTGGTCTACACTGCTATTCAGCTAGAAATGCCAGGGCCCAATTATTCCAAGGCCCATTTTTAAGCCCAAACAAAAGGAGTAATAAAAGCTCCACAATCTCAAGATCTCTTCGGACATGTTAACTTCTATCCATGTTTAGGTGATCTAGTTCTCGAAAACAATACAGTATTCTGAAAATTTTGATAATTTTATACCCATTAATCTGCAAGAAACATTCTTCTTTTTGGGATTTTAATTTAAGATTTTCTGAAGAGGAATTTAATTTAAATAATTAGTTTATATATATATATATATATATATTTGTTTATTTCAATTAATTTCAGAAAAGGCTGCGGACAAGTTTATTGAGACCCCAGTACAAGTGGGGGAGATACTTGATCATGTTTTGTTAGACTCAGAATTTGCCAATAATTTATTGACATCTCTTGAGCAACTACAAAAACAAAAAAGACTTTAATCTTTGCTTTATTAAAAGAATAAAACACTGTTAAATATAGTTGTTATTAATCGTTTAATAGTTCCATTTTGTTTGTCAAATCCTATTAGCCACAATAAAATGAATGATCGTATCAAAGATTAGTCCAAAATCCGATTTACTAATATGCATATTAATATAAAGGCTTCAACTATTTATTGATTGCGATGTTTCATTGATAATTGGTTCCAACTACTTACTTATTGTTCTGTCATCTTCTACCGACAGTCGACCATTTATTTTAGCTCCTACCCATTGTTTTAGTGTTTATGTCTTGGTTTGATGATTATATGTTTGGTCCACACCTCACAGCACAACCCTCGAAGTTGGTCGATTCTCTCGTGGACTCACCACAACCATTGACTTCTAATCTTTTATTATAACATGTTTTGTGCTATAACTTGGTCCCATGATGATTCTGCTTAGAGGTTACGAATGTTGAGTTATTCTTCGATTATTGTAATAGTTGTATTCTGATAACTAATCTCTTAATTTTTCATCTTTTTACATTGATTAATCTATTAAGATTGTGAATAAATCTGTTTACTTATATGAAATAAGTGAACATTTAATTATTATTGTCCGTATAGACGTGTTCTATTATTAATTCAATCACAATAATGATTATGTACGTTTCGTCAACTATTTTGCATGATCATGTTTCCATATATTATATCATGGCGCATATAATTGATATAAATCATTGATTAGATTGATTTTTGCTGGTTACTATTTTGAGGAATTAATTGGTGATTTATTCGAGGGTTGCTTTTTAATAATTTTGGAAATCTGTAAAATTGTTTAAAAATTATACAAAATGGATTTTGCAAATCTAATTCAATATATTTATGAAATTTGACTAAACTTTCAAGTCTTTGTACATAAGAAATTTCCACTATAAACTTCATTCAAATACGTTATAAAAATAAACTCAATACACAAATTCAGATGATCCAGTGCTAATGAGTTTGACATAGAGGCTCGACCTTTCCGGATACAGAAGGTAAATTAAAAGAGGTTTTAAGATGGATTTAGGGATATTGAAAATGCTCTATCGATCGAATCATTAACAAATGTATATACATAGAGTGATTTTAACTAGTATTATGAATGATATAACCGGTAATATTAAAATCAATGATTTAATAAGATATGGTTTTACAAAGATTTTTTTTTTTCAACATTGGGCGACAACAGGCCGGCTCATTAGCCAAGTTCTTACATAATGTAGACGGTAGAACTCGATCCCTGGTTGTGCAAGTGCGCATGTCTTATGTGGACTTACCGCATACCACTAGAATAAATGCCACTTGCATTTTACAAAGATTTCTAAATACATTAAAATCCATCATACAATAAACTCTGCTTAGAAAATGGTTTTCTAGAACGATTAGAATGATTTTCGGCTTCTTCAAAAATGGCAAAGCAGAGACACATGAGTGAGTGGACACGAAAGAACGACGAGAGTCTAAGTAGCCACGGCTACAATGAAAACGACATGCCTCTATGCCGTAAGCAACACGAAAGGGCTCATGAAGCCTAGAGATCTTATCACATCACATTCCTCGAAAGTTCTAGGTAATAAGTATGTAGTCACGTCCCAAGAGCCAAACGCATCCTTACTTTTCAAAGATCATTAACATGCACCGAAACCTCTCCCAAATACCAACAAACATTCAATGTGTGCACACATCAAAGATCCATCCATCATCAACCATGCAATATATGTACCACATAAACGATTTGGACTTGCCTGAAGATGTCGATCTTATGTCTATTCATGTGGTTTGATTCGATCGTCCAGAATTTTTGTATTTTCTTTTGAAGGAACCCTTCTTTGCACCAACATAAAGGGTTTTGAAGGTTGGACTTTTAAGCCCCAACCAAACACTACATGCCACTAACATTGATTTTTTTTGTTCAACGCCACTAATATTGATATAATTTGATTTTCATCCAATTCTTCACCATATTCCAAAAGAAAAAAAAATGCAGTTAAATCATATTAAAATGTGAAAATATCATATATCGGAAGTTAGATCATTCTAGAAGTTTACAGGTCATTCTATTTATAGCCAACTAGTTTGAATTAACATCTCAAAAGAACTAATCAAATTTAGCTGCCAAAGACAGGATCTGAATTGCATAAAGAGAGTGTAGCATTGTGTGATTTTAAAAATGGATGTGTCAAATCTCACTGTTTTGATGTCAAAACTATGTTCCAATGCGGTACATTACAAGCCTACAACTTTCGTAGATCGTATTTGTACTCACTCATATTTCTGGAAGCAAATACCAATAGCTTTCATTTTAACACAATTTAACCAAAAATAATTTGGCTCTATGTGAATGTATTACGTCTTTTTTTTCTCCTCACTTTTATGAACAATATATCAAATGGCCCACCTTTGATTCATATGCTAATTTTGCCTCGTTCTAAAAAGAAAAGTATCAATTGTCTTATTGAATAAAGATGAGAAGAGAAAGATTTTTTAACTTTTTATTCTTCAGCCTGAAATGATAATAGGACTAAGAAGACCCACTCATTGTCTACTTTTTCTGAATTGAGAAAAAAAAACATACCGACAGAGAGAGAAAGAAACCCTCTCTTCATCAGAGAAGGTTTCAGTCCCTTCCAACAAAAGTAAGTCAACCAAATGAATCAGAATTTTCATACACTTCTCTGTAGCGTCTCTGTTTATTTTCCCAGAACCATAAACAAACGCCACACAAAAATCTAAGTACATCAAAAGAATCATGATGATGAAAAGAAAAAAAGAGCCTCCACACAAGAAAAATAAGCATACAAAGAAAAATGGTTTCACAAAATATGACATTTTCAATCAAAGAATTCCCAGTTGAACCTAGGTGGAATCGCATGATTGTTTGTAGTAGTCGAGCTCAATGGCTTCGCAGCCGAATGATGACCAAATGTTTCCCATTTAGTAGAAGAATCCAACACAAATGGTCCTGACCCTGAATTCCTCGGCTCCTCTTCAATCTCCTGCTTCTTCTGCTTGTATTGTATTGGCATGTCCATGAGCGATTGTATCGGTTTCTGTTCATGCCTCTCTCCATTGTTATGTTCTTGTATCGGTGCAAGTCGCTGAGCACTTGACTGTTTCTGCTGCCCATTAGCTATGGAGTTTTTCACCTTCAAGACATCGAGTGTTTCCACATAATTCTGCACTCTCTTCACCTGCACATACATAGAAACCAAATGTTAAAACTAAAGAACATTCAAGTTCAATCTTTAATCCCTGAAATGGTTTTTGATTACATACCTGCATCTTTCTTTGTAGCTTCACATCTCCTTCAGCCACAATCCCATCCAACTTTATCAACTCATTCATCAACAATTCGATCACTGTTACTAGATCTTTCTCTGCAAGTTTTCCTCCTTTCTTAATCACCATCTCAAACGCCGAGACCTACACAACAAAATCACCATAAATCTTCTGCGATTTCATCTAAAAACAAACCTTAAAAAGCAAAATACAGAAGGGATTGGCGAGGCATTACACGTCCACCGAGCCTATCAACTTCAAGGCTTATGTCTGATATAGCTTTAGCAGCCTTTTCAGTTTTGGCAATCTTCCTCATCTCCAAAATGCGTTTCTCTTGGCTAATTGGATCTTCCATAAGAACCATCTTGGATTTATCTTTCACTCCTGAAACATCAAGGAAAGCCTTCGAATCCCTTTCTTTGTCTTTGTACATTAGCTTCTGATCTTGATGATGAAGACCCGTTGGTCCAGTCAACATCTTCTTTAGCTCCCCTGCATCAAAATCAAAATCAGAATCTTCCACACATAAATCTCCAACCTTTAAATCTCTGTTTCATTCTAATTTCCAAATTTATAAACTTTAATAAAAAAACAGAGAAAGAGAACGCACCAAATGAAGCTTGAGGACTTATATTGATCTCATGGTACACAGAACCATACTTGATTTTGACTCTGATCATTGGAGGAGGTGGAGGTCCGGCAGGATCCGAATCCGGGTTCCGTTTTTGAACCAACATTCCACCGGGTCTCATTTCCCAATCATGACCGCCTGACTCCCTGCCGCCGCCACCGCCGCCGGAACCTCTGCCGCCATTAGTCGCCACTGGAAGATTTGTCGGTTTGGTTCTCATCATCTTCATCATCTTGTTATTTTTTTATTACACTGATTGTATCTCTAGAGAAAACAAACGGATCTGAGTATCTTCGAGAGAGATTAGTAATCAGAAACAAGACAAAGACATTGGAGACAGAAGAAGAATGTTACATGAAATCTGGGACTTGGAGGACAATCATCAACACAACTCCAAACCCATTTCGCCACGTGTAACCACAACTATCAAAGCAGAGGCCTTTCTGATCCACAAACAAAACCCAAAATCAACTCTTTCTCTCTCTCTCTCTCTGCTTCTTTTGAGCTCCAATTTGAAGAATCTAAATTGACTTCAGATCTCCTCTATATGGACAATCGGAAGTTTTTCTCTCAAGAAAAAATGAATTTTTTTGTTTCCCGAGAAACTCGGTTTGGAAAACGAGTTGATTAGAAAAGAGTGGAATCTCAGAAAAGCATCCGGATTCTCTGTTCGAGTTTCTAGTTTCAGAGAACTCGTTTGGGAAAAAAAATGGAAATATTAATTATTTAAGACGAAGAAACGAATAATAACGAGTGGCCAGCTAATGCAGCCCCTTGTGCTTGTGATTTATATGTCATCACATACATATACACATACACATACATTTAATTGTATATATATATATCTATAGGTTTACTTTTTGTCGGAGAACGCAAAATTCATAGTTTTATTAGAAGTAAATTACAAATAATATGTTTAATTTAGAATAATAATAATTGGATGTTTGATTTTTTTTTGGTAAGTTCGGTATTTGATTGACATTTTTCCGATTACTATTTTACAAAGTGACAAAATAATAATTGAAAATTAGAATAAATATTTATTAATTATAATTATATTATTATTTTATTTCAAATAATATTTACACATTTTGATATCAAAATATTATGGTGTAGGGAGAAAGATAATTATTGTCCTAAATGTTTAAGAGTGAAGTTGTTAACCATAAATAAAACCATCTGTGGGGAATCTATATAATGGAGTATTTAGTTAAATTGTCTCTTCCAAATTAACCACATAATCTACGAGAATAAAGTTATAACTGATCTCATTAATTAAATGATGAAGTTTCCTCTAGGGCCAATGTAGCAAGTTATAACTGATCTCATTAATTAAATGATGTAATGAATGTTTCGTTGTGAAAATATGGTTAAAAATTAATTATTCCTTTAATTTTATGCTGATCCAATGGAATTATCCCATTTTCTCAATTACTTTCTTTCCATTTCCATTAATTTCTTCCAAAATGTTGACAACCTTATAGCCTATAAAAGATTTTACATTTTTATAACACTTAAAAGTTAAAACAGAAGAGCTCAATAAATTTTAGTTATTGGTTTTACGTTCACCGGTTAGTAAAGCATCCTTATTTGTCATAGGAATCTCTGCCATTAGTTTGAATATTGTGTAAATTCAGGTGGTTTAATTTTTGGTTAGGGATAGTAAATTTTTGGGATTTCATTTTTAGGGTTTTAGTCTAGTCCTTTTGAGATTTTTTAGTCTCCTTCTTTTAGGTTTTTGTCTATGGAGAAATTTCGTCTTCCTCCAACTTTTATAGTATAAATGAATTTTCGGATGGCAAAAAGAAAGAAGACTCAATAAGAAAACTAGATACATACAATATATGCATAATGTGTTATATAGACCCCTAGCAAATAGGATATCTAATTATCAAAAATATGTAAAATTATAAACCATCAATGAAACACAATGGCTATGAATGGATGCATTAGTTTTTGGTTTTTGTTTTTAGTTTTTGGATTTTAGATTTTAGTTGTTGGATTTTAGATTTTAGTTTTTAAATTTTACATTTTAGTTTTAGTTTTTAAAACAAAAACTAAAAAGTTAGTTTTTGGTTTTTAGAGAAATCAACATTGGTTTTGATTGGGAGCAATTTTTAGATTAGTTTCTAGTTTTTGTTTTGGAAAAATTATATTTTACCCAATTATAATTTTGCAATAATGGTTTTTACGTTATAACTTATCATTCGAGTTTTTTTTTTGTTTTCCTAAAAACTAGAAAAAACTAGTTTTTGAAAAATCAATGTTGATTTTTCTAAAAACCAAAAACCAAATTTTCTAGTTTTTGAAAACAACAACTAATTTAAAAACTAAAATCAAAAACTAAAATCTAAAATCCAAAAACTACCATTCATAGCCAATGATTTTTCAAAAACTAGTTTTTCTTAGTTTTTAGGGAAACCAAAAACCAAAAACTCAAATGATAAGATATAACGTAAAAACTGTTTTTGTAAAATCATAATTGGCTAAAAATTAGTTTTCCAAAAACAAACTAATCTAACTGCTCCCAATCAAAAGCCAATATTACATTTCTAAATCAGCAAAAATTAATGATGACAATTTATAAATATAAATAAGAAAATCCACAAAAAAAGTAAAATTATTTTGACCAAAGTGTTTTTTCAGCAAAAGAACGTAAACGGAAAGGGTATCTAACAAAGCATTAAAGCATCGACTGGCTTGAATACGCTTATATACATGTAGATAAAGCAAAATGTATGAGTTATGACGAATTTGGGAAATGTTAGTGTACGACGAGGTGCCGGTAGACGAATAGAAGATGAGTTACGTGCAGTCGTCCACGTGTGATAGATGGCTAATGACAATTTGGGAAATAAAAAAAAATGGATCCAATCATTGAGTCGTGAAACTACTCTACGTTTGGTCTTAACCAAACAACAACCATGTGGTTCTTATCTTGTAGACACGTGTCCGTATTCGTCGCCGAGCCATCTGCCATCGTTGATTTTTCTCACCTCCTGCCTGCTTTTTTGAATATGACCAACCTTACTAATTTAATTTTGTTCTATACAAAACTATCGAAGCGAAAAGTTTTTTTTTTTTTTTTTATCGAATGGAACAAATTTCATTAAACTAAATAAAAATTGCAATTATTTCGAACAGCACAAATATTTTAGCACGAAATTATTTGATTTTAAACCAAACCAAACTGTTAACTAAATCTAAATAGATTAATACATTTATTTAAATAAATAAAATACATTTAAATATGATAAAAACGTAATTATTTTAATTACATTTGAATGAACAAAAATCCAAACCAAATTAAATTGAAATTAAAATTTTAAACTTACATTATAAAATTTTGAATAATCCAAATCAAAGCAAATAATTGAATGGCAGCCACAATTATTTCCTCTCATTTTCAGGTTTTAATTTGATTTTGTTTTTCAAAAATTGGATTGATAAAATTTACACTCTAAAATCCTTTTTAAAATTTTTAGCCGAATTATATATTTTTACTTAATATTTTATGATTATGTATATTATGCAGTAATTTTCTCATTGATTAAACTAATGTGACTAAATATTAAATTATTCTCCATCTATTCCAGAATATAAAATTTTTAGTTCAAACCATGCAATTTAAGAGTTTTATTATTTTATATTTTATTATAAAAAGTTATTTATTAAAAAACATGTAATTAAAATGAGAATGCGTACTAATAGCCACTTTTTAAGTCTCATTCAACTTTAGTTGTCTTTGCTTTAACGTCATTATATATCTAACTTAAAATCATATGAGAAAGGATGGAGTATTGTTTTATATTTTGAAATTATTTAATACATAAACTCGAAAACTATTTTCTCGTAACATAATAACTAAATATTAATTTGACCATAAAGAATAGGCCATACTAAATTTACAAACTAGTACATTGATAGTTTACGTATTATATTATTCTTGACCATCGTCGTACCAGGACTGCTCGAACAAATTTAAGGCCATGCGTCTCCAAAATAAATCGGACCTTATATTATGTAATTTTCTTGTAGGACCTGTACTTTTTAATTTTAGAAGTTGAATTCATTTATAAAAATATTTAGGCCTAAATATTTATTTCTAAAACTATTAAATTAATTTTAATTTTAAATATATTCACAGAACTTAAATTAGTATTATTTTGGAAATATAATCATCTCATTTTCACGACCAATTTTATGGTATTAAATTAACTAAATTAATGGTTCACCAACTGTTTTTTTAAATTAACGTTATTAGTTATTGGAAATTTAAAAAATTCTTGTTTAGAACAAATAAATAATGATGGAAGCCTGAAAAGGGTAATCAATTTTGGTCGGATGAAAAGAATTATGTGGATTTTTTTTTTAATATTAGATTACAACCGATCGGTTCATTAGTCAAATTCATATATAATGTAGGTAATGAGACTCAATTCTCGGATATATAAGTGCGTCTATTTTTAGTGGATTTACCACCTGAAACTGACACTAGACTAAAGATAATTTGCGAATTATGGTAATCTAATCTAATTTTTTTTTTGGTCACACATTAATATAGTACTAAATAGTTTATGGGAACAAACATTCTTTTTACGAAACCAGTTACCAAATTTTGAATTTTGAACAACTAAAAAGATTTTATTGCTTAGAAAAATCTTATGTAATTTTCTCTCTCAAGGCCTTGTCTCCTTCAAGTTTTTAATCTAGCCGTCACCTTTGTAATCTGATTCGGGGGAGATGACTGGAGGCTCTCTCAGCTCCGGCTTCGTCATCTCTCCCCACCGGACTTGTAGATCTGTAGTTTTGTTGGTAGTTTTTGCCGGATTGAAAGTGACGCTTTCAGATCTAGAAGAGAATAGGGTGTGTCTTCGCCATAGATATCGTTTTTGTTTGCTCCTCCGTCAAGGGTCTCCGGAACTTGTGGATCTTCATGAGAGGCTTAGTCTCTTGATTAGAGATGCAGTTTCGGAAGGGGTTTCTTCTCGATTTGGCCTAGATGGAGGTCCTTGTTGGCCCATCGATGCTTCGCTAGGAGGCTTTGAAGTGTTTCCGTGTGTCCACAGTAGCTCCACTGTTAGTTTTACCACCGCTGCAGTTCCTGGTTTTACCACCGGTTTACTCTCTTCAAACTCTCTGGTTTGGTCTTGTTGCTTTCTTTTCCTAGTCTAATATTCTCTTGTTTAAACCACATCTGGGTGTGTTGTTATGGCTTAGACTTTACTTGATCGGTTCCTGTGATCAAGTATTATGCCTCTTTGGTTTCTCCTCTGCTGGTAGAATTACTTCTCTACATGATGGAACATAGCTTGGGTAAATTATGTTTCTCTGTTTTTTATTTGATGATGTGGATCTAGCAGTCAAAGGAAATCTGCTGTTTGAAAAAAGCTTATATAGCATTTTCATTTAGATTTCTTTGACAAAGACATGTCAAAGACAAAGACTCTTCATTTTCAGAAATTGTCAGACCTTGTTTTTAAGTTATCAGCTGAAGGTTTGAAGCCCATCGTTATTGTGATCGTTCGGGAAACTCCTTGGGTGATCGTTAGAAAGGCTTGAAGCTTGCCTAGTCATATGGTTCTTCGATGGCTCGTCAAAAATAGTCCTAATCCTTTGTAGGATCTTGATCGACCATTAATCTCTTATGGTTAATTACGTGTCTGAGCTCTTTGTAACTTGTTCATTTTCATCTTTTAGAAAAAAAAAAAAACAACTTTATAGTATTTCAACAGTGGGCCCTACTGTTGATAAAATATTGGTGGTTTAAATCATATTACATCCCGTCGGTTTTATAATTGTAATAATCTGTAACTCCTTCATAAATATATGGGACTAAATATATATATTAAGTTAACAAAAAGACCCTTACTTTTAACGGGTCCCGTCCCGTGATATATGACGGCCCTGCGTCGTACCATAATGGCCAATATAGATGAGAAATTAAATTAATAAAAGAAGACAAATTATGTTTATGCACGCACCGCACATTATTGGTAAGACAAATCCATCCTGGTTTTAAGTCGATGTTTGGTCCCTAGTAACTCAAAACTCGATGGTTCTACATGACTTGGTAGCTTTGGTTGTAGATCATCTTAGGACCATAGCTCATATCTCAGTCTCACCTGCAAATGCTCATGAATTTTGCCACTAACCATTATATAACAATGGAAATAAGATAATGCTACATATCTTATATATATTATATCAAAAGAAATTTAAAAATCTTTCATGTTCGTTTCAAAACTATAGATTATCTAGGTCGTCCAAACAAAATTTATTTTTTAATATTATTTGTTATTTTTGTCTATTGTGATAATAATTTGGTTAAATATTTCTCTCTAATTTTTTTCAAAATTGGTATGTTTCTTTATGTGTGTTTTATATTTTCGGGTGAAAATTACAGTATTACATATATATATATATATATATTTATAATTGTAAGAATTACTAAAATAATTTATACTTGATTTTGAAGTTAAATTTTAAAACAAAAATGATATATGTTTTTAAAAAAAAATCTGATTTTGCCGTCATTTCGACGTATATAAGAGGATTTAAATTCACAATAAAGAAATAAATAATTAATATTAGAAAGGTACTACAAAAATCAGAAATTCGCACCCTCTTCTCTTATTTTCTTTTTGACTTGGTACTTTTTATAATCTCGCTCTCTCGAATGGGCAGGCACCGACACTTACGGCACGTGCGACCTCACACGCACACAAGTCCCGAGTGGTTCGTTCCTCTGCCTCGCGCTGACGTGCGTTCCTGATTTCGCTGCAGCCAACGCTCGATGTATTTTGGCCGGTGTTTGGATTTATTCAAACTCTTTCTTTAATTCTGCCTTCTTAACTACTAATTACCTAATTGACCACTTTTTTAATCGATTACTTATTCAATTATGTATTACAAAAAATATTATTATTGCAGGTGGAATTTAGTCTTGCATATCTATGAATCGAGTCATATTATATATATTATGTAAGAATTTGGCTAATAGACCGATCAATTGTGGATGACAAAAAAAAGACAATATTATTATTAACTCGAATATGTTACGTTTCTTACATTATGAGGATTCTTCTTAATTTTTTCTGTAGTCATTCATGTAAATAAAACAAAGTTGAATAGAGAGACATTTCACCAGACCAATTAATTACTATATAATGCCGGAAATCAATTTCATAATTATTATATTCTTTTCATGATTTTTTCTCTCGTTATAGTAAATATTTAAGCTTCCCTCAAGACCTCGTTTCAGTTTATTTTATAATTTTCTAAAATTGTATATGATGCAAAAAATCTCAAATGCGTGTATAATGTGTGTAGTGTAATTATATATAATAATAATGTAAAGGAAAACGATATAAGAACAGATTGTTTTGTCTTAATGAAGTTCAGTATGGACGAACGAAACTCTGAGGTCATAATCTATTTGGTTAGGCTTAGTTTTCGGTCAACAAACTCTTGAGCCATTATTATACATATAAAACAAAATTAATTTTATATAGCCATGTTATCTATCAAGCCTAAGTTCAGCGTTTTTATTCATCTCTAGTTGCATAGATAATCTAACAAAAACTTGAATATTATTATTTGCATTTTTGTTTGAATATTCATGGTCTTACTATAGTTAATAAGTATAGAAATTTGTGATTTTTTGGATTACGAATTATATATCAAGGTTATGACAATATGAGGTAGTATATTATTTTAAATTCATAGTGTACTGTTTTTATTTTGTAAACAAGAATGCCTCGAATTTTGACTCAAAATAGCCATTATTAAGAATCATAAATTTCCAATTCGAAATCAATCGACAATAGATAAAATCACACATAGATCTTATAATATATATCACTTAAAAATATTTCATATATCCGATATGGAATATTCTAAAACCATAACACCTATAAAAAACAAACAAAAAGTTTCAAAATCTTTTTTTCGAGGTAAGTCCTAAAACTATAAATTTCATAACAAAAACTATTGAAAAATTTTAGATTGGAAGAAAAAATTGGCCAATCTAACCTGACAAATATTTTTTTGAATTTTGATATTTAATTGGCCTAAAATAAAATATTTTGTAATGTTATAAAATGTGTTTTTTTGAGAAAAATTATAAACGAAAAGCGGAATGCTAATAATACATATATGTAATATTTATTGTTGTTTAATTGCAAAAAAAAATAAGAAAAATAGAAGCAAGATAAATTAATGGGTTAGCACAAAACTATACTTGAATCTGAAAAGGGAGATGAAAGAGAGGCAAATGTATACAAAAGAGAGAAACATAAATCACAAACAGTTAAGTTGATATTTTAAGCTTATAACGATAAGGGTATAAGAACATATATATCCTAAGTTCTCAAGTCACAACCATATGGTCCATATCTAATAATTACGGTGCAAGATACAATTAAAGCCGTTCGATCTTTTGATTGCGAAAAACATGCTCTTTGTTTTATTAGCTCTACATGCATACAAATACACATACATAACTAAATTATGTTTCATACTTATCTCCCGACAATCTCATGTGACAATCATCGGGTCTTCCCAAACATTCTTACCCAATATCCATCTGTTGTATTTCGTCCCCATATACATAACTTGAATAAAGATGGTCACTAAAACGTTTAGAGTCTTCTTAAGTCCCACAAGAACTCAAATATAGATGACAGTATCGGTCCTATGTATTCTAATGCATAAAACAAATAAAAAAATTGATGTCCTATTTTTTCCCGATCAATTCAAAATAATGAAAATATAAAAGTAATATCATAATTTGTTTGAAAAAATAAACCTGCAACATTAATTTTTTGTTCACTGAAAGATAATCCTCCTTGTTTTTTTTTGTGCAAACTCATTTATCAATTTTGGATAATCAAACTTCTCCACCAGATTTTGTTCTAAAAATATCATTACTAAACCATTCAATTTCTTTTGAGACTCAATTATGATCACAAAAGAATGAATTTTATATAATTCACAAAATCACAAATAAAACATTGATGCACTATTCAATCATTATCACAAAATTCAAAGATTGCCTTCCAACTTATCATGTCCTAGTGTTGCTTTATCAATGTACTAGTCGACTATATTGTTAAAAGTTTTAATAAATAACTGACTAATTTAGAAATTTTAATTATATTTTAAAATACCTTTGTTTAGCAGAGTTTGAAATTCGCTGAAAAATAAATAGTTTTGACTTAATAAAAAAGAAAGAAAGATAAGCTATGGAGATTTAAAGCAATGAGAGATTGATATTGGAGATTAAAAGTGGTTTGGTTGGAGAAAAACTGGGAAAAATGATAGAATTTTCGGACTTCGGACAAGAAGCTAGAATACTGGTTTTTTTGTATAAATCGTCATTAGGTTGAAATATTAAAAATTTTAATTAAAAAAAATTGCTCTGCATAAAGATTCGAACCCATGCCCCTTACACATAACTACATGACCATTAACCAAGCTAAGTTTTTGAGAAATTGATACCCCTAAATTTATTTGTCTTTTATGCTGTCCAAAGCAAATAGATGATATAAGATACTCTTTATTTGTCTTTTATGCTGACCACTAAATTTAATAAATTATATCGGGTGTTTATTCAGTTCGCAATTTAGATTTGGATTCGATTCCTCTTTTCCAAATCAATTTTGGTTCAAGTTTCGGATATCAGATTTTATGTATATGACTAGCTATTAATGCTCGTTACAAGGTTTTCTAGTTTTTTTTTGAACAATTAATTCTTATGTTGAACTCCTTTCCTTTAACTAAGTTATATTTTTTAATCATATGCATAAAACCTGATATCCGATGTAAAGTAAGGTGTTTATCAATATCTAAGCACATAATTTTTTTTTTGCTTTCATCACCTTTTTGCTATTGCTAGAGGTGAATTTAATTGTGATTTTTTTTTCTAAATAAATCATGAACTTTTGGTGGTGCAGTCATTTTAACTATACACTAGTCATTTCATAGTGTGATTAAAATGTATTGGTCAACAAAAGTTCACAATTTAATTAGTAAGTCAACAAAAATTCACATTTAAAATTCTTGATTGGATAACATGATTATTAGTCATTTTAACATAAAATTATTTAAAATTTATGATTGAATGCATCTTATAAAGATTTCATTTCCCCTTTATTGCTTTTCTTTTTTGTGATTAAATAGATCTTTGATCTTACCTTTCTAACCAGATAATGTAACTCATCTTCATCTTTTGATTTTAGCAAAGCAATATCAACAAAATTACTTTCTTTAAACTCTTTGTAACTTTAGTCTTTTTCTTGTCATAGTGTCCCGAGCAAGTTACTAACTTTCCATGCTTGATGACTTCTGATTCCTATCCTAAACTCATCTGTTTGTCACTAGTACTTAGCTCTTAACTCATTCCTTAATGTGTCCTTTGTTACTCTGATTAATTTTAGCATTGGCATATTTGAAAGTTTGCACTAATGTAAAATATTTAACGTCTTTGTTTTTAACGTTTGATCAGATATTAGATATATTCACGAAGAAGGGGCAATTAATCTATCGGATGGAGTACGTTAACTATCCTGATGAAGGTGAATTTAATTATTTAATGTGCTTGTATATTTGTCTAAGGGAAAACTATCTTAAACCCCCTAAACTTTCAAAAATCTTGAATTTGGATTGGTAAAAAATGTCAAATCAAACACCAAATTTACTAAAAAAATCAAACCAAACACTCAACTATCATAATTCCAATTAAGCAATGTATTTGTAGTTGGTCTCTTATAAAACCTTGAAATTTGCGTTGACCAAGCCGATTTACTCCAACGTTACATTGTTTAACGAAAATAATTAATCCTGTTTAATCCTGTTAGTGTCTTCGATTAGTTGAAACGATGAACGATCTTAAACAAAGTTAATTATTCTCGTTAATCGACTTATCGTCAGGTTAAATTTGCTTGGTCAATACAAAGTTTTGGGTTTTAATAGAAATCAACCAAAATACATTGTTTAATTTAGAATTATGATAGTTGGATGTTTGATTTGACTTTTTTGGTAAACTTGATATTTGATTGATTTTTTTCTCTAAAATAAATCGTAAACTTTTATTAAGGGGGCTTTATTAGAAGGTGGATTTTAATGGATTTAGAAATCTATAAGGATTTCTAAATCTATGTAGATTTCTTAGATTTTAAAATCAAATAATTTGAATTTGAAAATGAAATAGACTAGATTTCAATGCTTGAATAACACATGATTTGAATATGAATTTCAAAATCAATGCTTAAATAACACATGATTTAAATATAAATTTTAAAATCATTGATTGAATGACACATGATTTTGTAAGGATTTCTAAATCCATTAAAATCCACCATCTAATAAACCCTCTAAATTTCCATTTAAATTTTCTTTTATTGACTGAGCCATTTACCCTACAATTAAGTGACATAATTGTGTGTTGTACTAAAATGTTTTGGTGAAGTCATCTCTGAGGTAGACTTGGGAGCATGATTAGTAAAGTTAAGTCATTTAACGATGGGGATAAATTGATTTGGTCAATAAAAATATTGAATTTAAAAGGTAATTCAATAAAATTAAGTGATTTACTTTACCAAAACCCGGTTTAGAATTTCAGGGATTTTTTGACATTTTCTCCTTTCTTTAACTATGTCATATTATGCTTGACAATATTTGTTATGCCTGTATATTTATTTGTACCTGTTTCAGAAATAGATGAAATAAAAGCTTTTGAGAAGCCTAGAGGTTCGACAAAAGATCATCTCATGGCTCGACCTTCATATCCACCACTATACCATGAGAGTGAGATCCATAAAATCAAGAGTGACTTAGAACCTCTTGTAGTGACTCATGGTTCTTGGGAGGTAGGTGATTTGGTTTGATCGGTGGAAAGATGATTGTTATTGGTCTGGTAAAATTTTGGAATTGAAGAATGATGAAACAGTTCAGGTATAAATCAGAGTGATACTGTTCTTTAGTTTATGCTCAACTACTTGTCTTAAAGAAATTAATAAAATTGCCAATCATCTATTTTGCAGATTGAGTTGTTTCCTATTCAAATTGGTGAAGGATCTGCTTACGAAGCTTCGTCTAAGCAGTTACGTCCATCGTTGGAATGGTCTCTCGAAGACAGCTGGGGAGTGCCTTTCTCAATGGTTAGTTTTGTTTCTTATGTATGATTTTGTGTTGCAGAATCTGGTCAATTGCAAATAGAAAATATTCAGACTTATGCTCAGTTTTTGTTGTATCTCATAAGGGTTAATTTAGATTTTAAGATATCTTCAACCTTAACATACTCAATTTTCCCTTATGTTTTACCTTGAAACGTCTAGTTCTTGATATGAACGGTTTTTATATTATTGTTTACAACATTAGCATCCACATTTGTCATAGTTTTTTAAATTTGTTTGTTACATGTTTATATAGGATGGGCAAGGAAGACAATGTGCTAAGTTAGTTAAACCAAAAAACGAAGGTAAGATTTTCTGTCTAAATTATCGATACGTCTCCAATTGTTATTTGGTTTTTTTGAAAGTATTGTGAAAACATTTGTATTGGCTTATTAGATAGTTTCAAAACTGGACAAGAGAAAACAAAGAATGATATGCATCAAGTGAGAGTCAATGGAGGTTTTCAGTTAAACATCATGGAATCAGATTCGATTGAAGCTGCTGTTTTGAACTTAGAAGAGCTTAGTGCTCGAATTGAATAGCTTAAAGGAAAATTGATTTTAGATGTTGCATAAGGTGAAAAAGTATATTGAAAGTATGAAGACTACCTCTCATTGTCTTAGGTAATGTGATTTTCTTTTATGGAATCTCCTCTCACTTTGTTAGGATATATTTTTCGATAATTTGATAGTATATTTGAAAATAGACTAATGCAAATTCATCTTATCTTAATTTCACTCAGAAGAAATTGAAGTTATTTATGAAGAAAGTGAAGATAATTTCCATGGGATATGAAAAACTTACTTGCATGAGGAGAGTAGGTTGTACATATGCTTTAGATTTTAGTTAGATTGTTAGCAACTAAGAGCATGACGAATTGGTATCTGTTCCTCCTCTGCCCAAGTGAACGAGTTTAGACCCTCAAAATATGACAGAATCAGAGTTGTGAAGAGCATGTCGCAAATTAACAGCAGTTGTGAATGTATGGTTCTGAATGAGTGTAGTCTCCTTTTATCCCCATAATTCTTGGATTATCTTCACATAGATTATAAATAGAAAGACTAGAGTTTGCCTATTCATCGTAGAAGAACGAGGTAGTTCTATCATCCACAATTTATCAGTCCAACAAGTCTTTGGCTATAGAACTTAAAACTAAAGACCAGCACAGTCAATCCATCGGTTCATTGTAGCCCAACTTTATCTTTTCTTTGGAAGATAACGGTCTGTAGCTTCTTTTTTTCACACCTTTTTTTTGTTTTTTCCCCTTTTTGTATCATTTTCTAACAATCGAGATACGTCTTTCTTTAGGATGTTGAGCGAATCAATGGCTTAACCACGTAACAATCTATACCTATGATCACATCAAGCATCAATATAAAAGTATTTCTATTATTCTCTAGCCAACAAACCTATATGGAAACATGTATGTCTATTCCTATACAAAAGATAAGTTAAAATAGAAAAATGAAATAAACTCTATGGCTCCACAAACCACGTCTATCTTGGATTGAATGGAGTCGAGAGAGAGAGCATGGAAGATGACTAGAAGTACTCTTAGGAGGTGTACAAAAACATTTGATTTTTAGTGATTTGGGTTTAAGTGGCAAATCATCTTTTTATTCAAACATGAATTTTTAAAAACCATCTTAAATCAAGTGTTATTGATTTAATATGGTACTTACCAAAAGTAATTGATTAAACATTCAATTTAATGTTGATTTTTGCAAAAACACCAAATTTTATGTTGACTCGGCCAATTGAACATTCCACTAATTTCAAAATAATGAATTTGAGCTCATTCTTGAAAGAAAAAAGAAAATTGAGCTTAGGGATTTTTTAGAAGGAAGATAAGAACTAAATCGAACTTCCAAAATCAATTTGACTTTCGAATTTAGATAAATTTTTGATTTGAAATTAGCGGAACGTTCAATTGGCCGATTCAACACAAAGTTTGGTATTTTTGCAAAAGTCAACATTAAATTGAATGTTTAATTAACCACATCCGGAGTTCAATGTTTAATCAACTACTTTTGGTAAATACTATGTTAAATCGATAGTTTTCCCTTTAGAAAACACAATCAAATCCGCTTTTATTGAAAAAACTTAAGGGTGTGATTTTATGAGATTCTAGAGTTATTTACAGGATTTCTTTAGTTAAAAACACAAAAAAAAAACAAATCTCATGATTTTAGGTGATATTTTAAAGAATTTTGTCTCAAATCATAAGACCTTCCCTAAAGTCATCTAAATCATATGAAATTTCATTAAATCTAAATCATAGAATAATTTAAAATTCATGATTCAATATACCCGTGAAAATAACTGTCTTCTCGCACAAGAAAACAAACCAAAAATGGATTAGGGGTTTCATATAAATCTAAACCTCCAAATGATTTTTTTATCACAAGAAAGCAATATCACAGCTACGGTTTACCTTTTTCGGGAAGGCTGACAGCTTTGGTGGCTTTTATGATATAAATCTTCGATTTGGATATCTTTGCTTCGAGTTTGCTGGAAATAGCCTCTAAAAACCCTAAGTTAATTCTCCGGAATGGATAGAACAAAACCCATAAAACTTTATATTATACAACTCATTTCTTACTTTTCCGAAACTCCAAACACGATTTACATCCTAAATATAACTCGGAAAATGAAGTGATTTGTTGTTACAGACTCGTGGTAACAAGAACTAATTGGAGCGGCAAAGAACTCAATAAGAAACAACCTAATCTTTCCGGAAACTACACAAAAAACAACCTGGAATGGTCTCTCACCGGCTTTGGACTCCGACAACCCACTTAAACAACTTTGGTGACCACAATAGCGATTATAGATATGAAGTTTGATGCTGGGTTTATGGGTCACTTCATAGTATCAAGGTGACCAGTTAGTGACAACGTTACTACTATTCACGGTTCATGGAGAGCGAGTTGGGGACAAGCGAACAAACAAAGCTATCATGGGTTTTCTTATCAAGTTCGCCACAGTTTTAGCTGTTATAAGTAAGACCAAAAGACGAGACTTAAGAATAAGACATGAGAATTTAAGTGATAGTTTTGATATCTTATTATTCAATTGCTTGAGACTACAGTTTGGAGAAGTTAAAGAAACAAAAACGGCTCAGGCTTGTGAAGCTTAGATAGGAAAAAATATTAGGTCAAACTGCTAGGTTTCATAAATCTTATCTTTTCTTTTGTCTCTAATTTAAGAAATATGACGTTTTTCCAGTGGAGAGTAGTATGAATACTTGAAGAATACATTAATTTACAAATATATAAATCCTTTGAAACCACCGTAAATCACACAAGTTTTGGGCCTTAAAGACTTTTGTTCAGCCCAATATTAATCATTTTAATGCCCACGTGGCAATGAGAAATCGGTGTCACCAAAATTAGGGATTACGCAACATCTACTTCTACTATAAAAACTGCCGCCGCATCGTTCATTCTAGATCTGCGTTAAGCCCAATCAGGAATTTTATTTACTCTTTTCTTCATCTTTCGCCTAAACGTTTTACAAATCTTCTGCATATTTTTTTGAGCATGATCCGTTTGATGTCGACTTAAACTTCCTTCTTCCACGTTGATTTTGATAAATCCTTCAGCAGTATGTTTAAAAAGTTTCATAAAAATTGGTGTTTGAACTCAGATCTGAGATAAGCCAAACATAAAATAGAGTGAGTATAAATGTTTCATTATATTCATGATTAATTGTTAGATGATTTTTTTGTTTGTGTTGTTAGTTGGTTGCTATGTATAGTGACCACTTATGAACTTTTCTTTTTGGATGAGTTTATGGATTGGAAGAAAATGAATCATTTACATATTTCTTCAGTTTTTACAATTTATTTTAATTTGGTGATTAGAATGATTAAACTAATCATTTTAATATTAAGATTTGAATCCTCGTCACAACATATAGTACTAAAGTACTAATGGTTTGAATCTTTTTTATAGCATATAGTATTAAATGTTTAGATAAAAAATTTTGTATTAAGTATTTGAAAAAAGACTTTATTCTTGAGTTTTAACTTGTTTATTGGATTTTGTCAATTCAATTGTTAACTAAAAATAAAGAAAGTAAATGAGTTGATTGCAAATACTATCCCAAAAAATTGACTTAGTTAGCTTTTAAGGGGATGAAATTACATGCATTTTATAATTTAATTATTTACATATAAATTTGTGTGTTAATTTTCATATTCATATATAGATTTTAAATTTTGTTTTCTAATAATAATATTAAATGAATATTACTGGTTCTTACAAACTATTCAATATTTAAAAGAATTTGTGTTGAAAATTTTTCACCATATCAATAATCTTTTTAACTATTTGCAGTTGTCAATTTGAAAGAAATGTCTTTAACTGATTTGCCATTCAAAAGTGGTCAAATTATTGAGACAAAGTCTTTTCTGAGAGGATATCGTGGTGCTTGGTTTTGCAAATGCAAGGTAATGTGTCTATCAATATCTAAGTGCATGATTTCCTAGCTTTTATAAAATTATTACGATAAATTTCTACTTTGGAAGTTTGATATCAAACCTAATCTACTCGAGTTTTCAATCTTTGTTAATTGCACAGAAGTATCAATTTTAGGGCTTGACTGCATAAATCCGCGGTAAAACGTTTAATTGTTAACCGAAACCATATTTAAACCGAATTTTGACCTGATGTAAACCTAATTTTGATCGGATTTAAACCTAATTTTGATCGGATTTTAAACCTAATTTTGACAACACACAATCACGAATTAAAATTTGTAGAGCACGAATCAACAACAGCATGAATGAACACAATTACATAATCTCGAATCTAAACTCCACCAAAATCAAAATCAAGAATGTTAATCAACTTCGTTACGCAATGTTCTCGCTTCTTGTTCTCATGTTTCTAAGCCATGACGATGCGTCTTCTTCTAGGCACAGCTTGAGCCTTCAACCTCTTTCCACTCAAACTCCATCATATTGGCCCCAAAATACTCCAAATGTAGCATTGCCAATCCATTCCTTGGACAAATTCTTCTTCCAGCTCCAAAAGGAATCATATTTTTCTCTTTACTTCCAGTAATATCCACTCAAATATGGCATATTCTTATTCTCTTCTTGTTCAACCTCTTTTCCTTCTTCGTCTTCTTCTCCAATTACACTTTGATCTCGTTGTGTAATTTCTTTTGGATTTCTGGATTATTCACTAGATTTGCCATGATCCATTGTAGCCCTGTCGCAATTGTATCTGTCCCGGTGTTGAGAAATTCTGAACATAGGCTCATTATCTTGTCTTTGTTGAGTTTCCTCTTCTCATCAAAAAGCTCGAGATCGAAAAGAGTATCAACATACGATTGTACATACTCTTTTTTCTCTGATGATTCGATGATCGTTCTCTGGGTAAGAATCAATGGAAGCAACACGTTCATTTGTTCTCTGTGGATTTGATAACTCTTTCCATTTCTTTCGAAGAAAGAATTTGGTGAATTTAGGAAAGAAATTGAGAATTCTGAATCTCGGGAAGGAAGTGAGCTCTCTTCTTTGAACAAATTTTGATTCATGATTGTGTGTTGTCAAAATTGGGTTTAAATCGGGTTGAAAAAAGATTTAAATCTGGTTTCGGTTTGGTTTTGTATTTAGTTATAGGATCCGGTTAACAATTAAATGCTTAACCGCGCATTTGTGCCAGCAAACCCTAAAATTGATATTTCTGTGCAATTAAACAGAGATTGGAAGTTCAGGTGGATTAGGTTTGGTATTAAACTTCCGAGGTAGAAATAGACTATACTCCCTAAAAGTTAATTTGACATTGGAATTGGTGGTACCTTTACAAGTATTGGTTCAATATTTGATTTTTAAGAAATGTTATTAAAATTTTTGAATGGGTAACATGATTATTTTTCATTTGAACATAAGTTTTTTAAAATCTATGTTTGAATGCATCTTATAAACATTTCATTTCATCATTATTGCTTTTTTCCTTGCCATTGAAGAGATCTTTGGTCTCATCTTTCTAATCAGATCGTTGTAGCTCATTTGCATCTTTTGATTTTAACGAAGCTATATCAACAATATTGCTTTCCTTAGAGCTCTTTGTAACTTTAGCCTCTTTTTTTTTTTTGGATATTGTATCGAGCGAGTTAAACCTTCCATACTTCGTTCATGCCTTAAGCTTATCTCTTTCTCACCTATACTCAATAATATCAACTTATTCTTGAATTTCTCCTTTTGATTAATCTTAGTGTTGGCATATTAGAAAGTTTGTACTAATGTAAATTTTTTTAACATCTTTGGTTTTAATGTTTTATTAGATATTAGACATATTCACGAAGAAGGGAAAACTAATCTATCGGATGGAGTATGTTGACTACCCAGATGAAAGTGAGTTTAATCAGCATCTATATTTATCTATATCATATTATGCTTCACAATATTTGTAATGCCTATATGTTTATTTGTACACGTTTCAGAGATACATGAAATAAAAGCTTTTGAAAAGCCTAAAGGTTCAACAAAAGATCATCTCATGGCTCGACCTTCATATCCACCACTATACCATGAAAGTGAGATCCATAACATCAAAAGTGACTTAGAACCTCTTGTAGTGGTTTATGGTTCTTGGAAAGTTGGTGATTTAGTTGATTGGTTTAAAGATGGATGTTATTGGTCTGGTAAAGTTATAGAATTGAAGGATAATGAAATCGTTAAGGTATAAATCAAGTTGATATTGTTCTTTAGTTTATGTTCAACTACTCGTCTTAGAGAATGAATGAAATCGTCAATCATTTATTTTATAGATTGAGTTGTTTCCTGAACCAATTGGTGAAGGATCTGCATATGAAGCTTCGACTAAGGAGTTACGTCCAACGTTGGAATGGTCTCTCGAAGACGGCTGGAAAGTGCCATTCTCAATGGTTAGTTTTGTTTCTTATGTATGATTTTTGTTTTGCTCAATCTAGTCAACTGAAAATATAAAATATTCTAAAATGTGATATTTGGGAGTATCTCGTAAGAGTCGGTTCACATTATAGGATATAGTTAACTTTAATATACTTATTTAACTTATGTTTCTTGATAAGTTTGATTAATCTTGATATGAACAGTTTTGATGCTATCGTTCTTGACATTAGTATCCCAATTTATCATAGTTTTATTTTGAACGATACATGTTTATAATGTAGGATGAGCAAGGAAGACAATGTGCGAAGCTAATTAAACCAAAAGATGAAGGTAAGATTTTCTATGTAAATGATCGATTTGTTTCTAATGGTTATTTGGTTTTCTTGAAAGTACTATGGAAACATTAATTTTGACTTAAATGTACATTAGATGAAGAGATGGTAGATAGTTTCATAACTGGAAAAGAGCAAACAATACATCAAACGAAAGTCCATGGAGGTCTTAAGTTAAACATCATGGAATCAGATTCAATTGAAGCCGCTGTTTTGGATTTAGAAGAGCTTATTGCTCGAATTGAGTGGCTCAAAAGCGAATTGATTCCGGGTGTTGGTGAAAGTGAAAACTCACATTGGAAATATGAAGATTATCTTCCATCGTCTAAGTAATGTGATTTTCTTTTATCCAATCTCTTCTTGTTTTGTTTGGACATATTTTGCTATAATGTGATCGTATACTTGAAAAAATCTTATCATATAAAGTCCTCTTATTTCGATTCAGAAGAAATTGAAGTACTTTATGAAGAAAGTGAAAGAGATATTCATGCATGATGAAGAACAAACTTCCATAAGGAGAGGATAGTAGGTTTGTACATATGCTTTAGATTTTAGTTAAGATTGTAAGCAACTAAAAGCATGGTGCTACTTATGGGGCTTCAAAAGACTGACTATCTTTTTTCTCTCTTTTTCTCTTTTTCCTTGAAATGTTGTAGAGACTTGATCTTTCAAAATTAAAAGCCTCTGTTTGCTTCGGTTAGCCTAATCTAGGGTAGATGATAGCTTGCGTGACTACTTTCCATAGATCTTTGGGTGTTTGATCCTTTAGTTCTGGTCTATTCTTTTGGTTTTGAAAATATGGGTAGCTATATAAAAACTGATTATATTTGGTTTGGACTAATTTCGGTTTCGAATGTGAACTAGGGTCTAATTGGCAATGTTTTTGTTTCCTTGTTTTGAAAAACAAAAATCTTTATATGGGATCAAAATTCAACTAATCATAATATAATTTGCTTTTGACTCTAAAATATAATTGATTTAATTTCAATCTCTTAAAAAAAATTCTATTTATCAAAGCAAAGCAACGGATCAGGAAAGCTTGATTGATAATTGTTTTCGTTCTATTGCTTTGAAAAGCAAATTTTTTTGTATGATATTAAAATTAAATCAATCATATTCTAATTTGTTTTTTAACTCTAAATCATGATTGGTTTAATTTTAATTGTATATGTTACAAATTTTTTTTCCCTCTACTTCATTTTTTTCATGGAAAAACATGTATTTATGTGCTATATATTTTCCGTCATTAACTTTTTATTATTATTTGTATTAATTTATCAATTCCCATCAATCACTATATTAATATGCCTTGTAATTGAATCTGAAAAATGTTTACAGTTCGTTTTTCTAGTGGTTTAATTTCACATTTAGAATCAAAGCAACGTCGTTTTTGTTTTATGAAAAAATTTACCAGAAAAAAAATAGAAGAAAAAAAGTCTCGACATCATCATCCTCTTTACCTTCTTTACCACTGATTTCACCTTCACTAACAATCAATTTTTCAACTCTTTCACCTTATTTAATTTCTCATAAGTTCTTTCAATTTGTTTCTGAATCTCCCTCTCTTGTTTCTCTTCCTCAACTAAATCACTCTTGACTATCTTGTTCTTCAGTCCTTCTTTAATCTCTTGTTCTTCAATATATAACTCTTTAGGAATCTCTTCGACATTGTTTCTGACAATACCATCAAAGCTTAAGATCTTGTTCTTCAATATAGTTCAGAAAATTGTTTTTATACATTGATTTGGGGATTTAGGGTTTGCTGAGATTGAGATCTTAAGATCTAATTCAACATTGACCAATAAATTGATTGCAATCTAGAAAAAGGTATAATCCAGATATTTAATGCAATAGAGATCTAGAAGATTCACACAGATCTGAAGAAGAAAAATAAAATGTTGGAGATGAAGATATCATAAGAAGACGACGACGTCGTCTTTCCTTCCTTTTTTTTTTCTTTTTTCTTTTGATTTTTACTAAACTAAAACGATACTCAAAATTAAATTGCTAATAAAACATACAGTTTTTCAGATTCAATTGCAGGCGTTTTAATATAGTGAATAGTCAATGAATTAATACAAAACCAAAAAAGTTTATGATAGAAAATAAACTTTTTTCTTTGAGAAAAAATAAGTAGATGGAGGAAAAAAATTTCAACCCTAAGATATATGATTATTATGTACTTATTTGTCCTAAACAATTTGATAAATCCAATCTATAACCTAAAACTTATTATCTAAAATTATTTTTTAATTTACTAACTGTAGAGAGTAGTGATCGAACTCCTGATGCAATATTTGTTAGTGAGATCATTCTAACCACCTGACTAAGAAGAACTCGAGTGATTATTAGAGATTGTTTCTATAATTAGTGAATTAGGTTAAGTTAGGTTCTATTTTTATATGGTTACTTAAGAGCTTAACCAATAGTGTTCTAAATTCCACTTTAAACTCTATATTTAGAGAAAAAATATCTCTAATAGTGCTCTATATTTCGCTCTAAAAATAAAAATCTCTATATTTTATTCTAAATTTGGAGAACTCTAATTCTTTCTTTATTTTTTAGAGTAGAATTTTTCTTTACAAAATAGTTTTTAAATTTTTAGTGTATTATCAACAAAATTATATGATCAAAATATAGATAATACAAAATTTTAAATAATTCTGTTTATGTGATGTAACGAAATTTTATTTTAAATAAATTATGATTTTACTAATTTTGTTGTTGACTATTTAATATTAATGGATAAAATATGTTGATTTGTAAGATAAAAGAATATCTTAGAAATTAATATTAAATTAGTAAAACAAAATATAATTAAAATATTTATTTAGAGTGAAAAATAGAGTAAACTATTGGAGCAAACTCTTCTTTATTTTTAAAGAATTTTATTTTTAGAGTAAGAAATAGAGTAAACTATTGGAGATAGTCTAAGGTTCTCGAATTTTAAACCAAATTGAAAACTGTGGACAATAATATTTTAGAAACGTTCAATTATTTGATAGGAACTAAAACCGTTCTAAATCCTTGATTCTGATTCGGTTATTCAGTTTTGGTCTTTATGGACATTGCTAGTCCTAAAAGCTATTAGAAATCAATAGATAATCCAGGAATGCTTAATCTCTTCAGTGATTGGAACCAAACCTGCTTAACAAATGCACAAAGGAGAAATAGATGCTCCCCAGTCTCTCGTGCGCCTCTACACAACATAAAAATGTGTTTACGTTCATCTCCCAATTTTGAATCTTTATTTGGTTTGTAACCTGTTTAGATTAGTGAGCAGCAGCGCCCGGCAGCTAAGTTGGTATGGAAGAACTGCTGCGCCGCGGGAAATCCTTCAAAAATGTAAAGGAGTATTTAGGAAACCCGCAAGAAAACCAGATTGCTTCTCTCTATTCTTTTAGAGAAGAGGATGGCTCGATGGGTTTCCATATGATTTTGGTATTAAAGAATTGTTTTTTGTTTCCCCTTTGTCCCAGATGATTGAGTTTGGACCCTTTGAATATGACAGAATCAGATTGGTGAAGAGCATGTGGCAACTTATTATCACACACCAAGCATCATTATTCTCTAGCCAACAACCTAACAGGAAACAACAAGTATGTCTACTCTCTAGCCAAAAAATTGTTAAGTAAGACGTAGAGTTGAGTCGTGGTTGTTCAACAAACCTTTAGAAGCTCCAATCTTTCGAGATCCATGGATTTTCACTTACCGAAACTAGTTTGAGATTCTAACCGATTCTTGCTTACTCCGATCATTAGAGATCGAGAACTCTGACCGCCTGAGACAGAGAATCTGATTCTAGACCCACAAAACTTTTGAGATTCGGCTAGAAAATTGAAAACACTAAAAACCCTAGCTCTGTTTCGTCTCTTTCTGTCTTGGAGCACAAGTTTTTTTTTTCATTGATATATCAGTTCCCTTAAAATATTGACACAAGTTTTTCCTAAATTAGGTGAAGGAAGAAGAATATTGTATAAATATGTTACTTTTTTTATTTATCAGTATGTATGGTAAAAAATAATTTCCGTTACAATCTATTTCCATACCTAATTTTCAGATTTGAAATTAGATCTATCTTAAATAAAATTCGTGATAAAAACTAACACCTAACCTATTCACAAAAAGATCTCTATATATACGATTAATTTATTCTAAAGATCACGATTTTTCTTTTTTGATTTATAGATTTATCAACTTATCAATGTGTTATTTAAATCGAAAATATACTGGCAATTCAAAAAAAAAAATGTGTCTATCTGAAATTTTACTCATATTCATTACATGTGATAGTTATTAGAGAGTTTTAGACATAACTTTGGATCATAAATCGAATCTTGTCAATATATATAAAATAAAAAAGATCAGAATTTAATAAGTTAAGCCATATAAGGTATACGTAGATATTGAAAAAAGAGTTTAAATACGATTTTATCAATTTTGAATCTGATATTATATTAATTAATTGCCAAAATCTTCTCCCCCACTTTTAGGCTATAATGTCTCACAATAAAAAACATTAGTTAATTATAGTGTTCTAAAATAACTATACCCTAGAGGTACGGTAAAAATAGAAACTGTATGTAGTATGTACGCTGTATAACGGTTGTATTGGTTATCGCCGTATAGTTACACTGTATAATAGAAATACAATACGGCTCTTCACCGTACATCATATACGGCCGTATTAGCAGTATTTTAGAACACTAAATGCCATTAGCCCAAAAAGAAAAAAGAAAAATTATCAATGGCAAAATATAAAATTACGAAACAAAAAAATATGGCCAAAGTCCACTCTGGTTGATCCAATTGTTAGACAAAAAAACTATGGCCAAAATAAAATATGATTTTGAGAAATTATATTTATTTAGTAAAGAAACAGAGCCAAGTAAAACGTATCTTATCCATCCAGATACCCCTACCAAAACGACATCATTTTGAGTAGAAGACCGTACTGTGCAAAATCTCTTATCAAGATCAATCCCGAGGGAACCACCAAACAGCAAAACAAAAGAAAAAGAGAAAGAAATCCCGAGGTTAGAGCAATGGCGGCTCTGAACTGCCCCTTCTTCAAGCTATCTCAACACCTCAAACCCATTCTTCGCATTTCATAATTCCAACTGGTTGGTTTGACTCCCTAACTTCAATAATCTTTAAGTAGCTTTGTGACATGGAGGAGCCTTTAGAGATACCTATAGTGAGTGATCTAACAATGGTGTTAGGCTCAATATCTCAGGTTTCATTAATTCCAAAACCCTTTCTCTCTTTCACTCTTTCTGTTTTCACCAGAATTTAAGTTCCTATGGCACAATCTAAACGAAATATTGTTGGTAGGGAAAAGAAGTGGGAGTTGTGATCGACTTTACTGACCCATCAACAGTGTATGAAAATGTTAAACAGGTAACAGATTAAACCTTATTTCATATCAAGCTCTTTATATATAATGCAATGATAATCATTTGTGAATCTATCAAGGCAACGGCATTTGGAATGAAGAGTGTGGTGTATGTACCTCGTATTAAGCCAACGACAGTATCTGCGTTATCTGCATTATATGACAAGGCCACCATGGTGAGCACAGGGTGAGATACTCGCAGAAAAAAAATTATCCTTCCTTTCATTTTAAGGTCGGGCATGACCTGAAGCAACGATTCTTTGATGAGGGATAGCCCATGTTAATCTATTTTCATATTTGCTGGCATTATAGGGATGCCTTGTCGCACCAACTCTATCCATAGGATCTATATTTCTCCAACAGGCTGTGATCATGGCCTCTTTCCACTACAATAATGTCGAACTCGTTGAGTCAAGGACTAATGCAGCGAAATGACAGTACAAAACAACTTAAATTTCCAAGAATTCTGGGTTTCAACTTGACACAATTAGTAAATGTTGTTTGATAAAGACTAACTAAAGCATATAGAAAATCAAAGATGCTAATTACGAAAGAAACATATAGAGCATTTACAAAAGGTACATGCATGACCAAAATATATATAATCTCTATGACTGCAACTCATGTGGCTCTTGACTTAAAATAATAAGCAGTGACTGAAAAGATACCTATGAAATGCAGGATCTTCCTTCTCCAGAAGCTGTCCAAATTGCAAACAACATATCAAATCTTGGTCAGATCTACAACCGAGAAGATAGTTCAACTGATGTTCAAGTAAAACATGAAAAAAAATACTGAAAATATACCAGCAAGGCTACAAAAATGAACCAGTTAGGATCCTGTACATATTATACATGTCTTTTCATTATAATCCAGGCAAGAGGTCAAGTAATCGGAGAAGATGGGGTTCGTTCACAGTATGGTTCTACCAGGATTACCATCTAGCACACAAGTGTACTTTTCAAGCCCAGGAGATGTAATTATTAATACTGCCTTCTATTATAAAATCCAAAATGAAATTTGGTTTTTCTATTCTAAAATTTAGGCTCAATTGCTCACAAGAATTCTTATAACAGAAACTGCTGTACACAGGTTTACACGGTCAAACACGACATAATTGACGTACGCTCCCTAAAGCCTGGCCTACTCCTGGCTATCAGAAAGGTGGTACGCCTCAAGGTAATTAAGAAACAGACGAAAATTCTACATCTATTGATGTTGGCTATTATCTAATCACTTGCCATTATTCTCTTTTGCTTTTACAGAATCTGGTTTATGGCCTCTAGAAATTTCTGTAGGAACTGAAGTGTTTCGCCAGAAACCAATCAAGATACGATCCAAGAATACATTATCATGAACAGCTCATGTCATCCTGCAAGCCATATGAAGGAAGAAACATTATGAAGTAAAGTTTAGATATAGGTTGACATTTTATGATGATGCAAATTTTCACCTTTAAGGTGAGAAGACTAACAAAGTCAACTGAGAAAAGTTTTATCCTAAGGGTTACAAATCAAACAACTACGACATTAATAATAGCTTCATGGACTGGAAAATAAGATGTTCAATGCTTTTACATACAGTGTTGAAAGTCTATCAAAGTAGTGACTGCACAGTTTCAACTTAACTGAAACCCATAAAATGAGAAACAAAATGGAAGCAAGAAGTCCTTATTTCGTTTTGATCCATGGGAACAATCTAACCTCTGATTTTCTCAGCCATAGCTTGAATCCAGGCTCTATCTTTATCG
This sequence comes from Lepidium didymum, assembly GCA_963920545.1. Lineage (NCBI taxonomy): Eukaryota > Viridiplantae > Streptophyta > Magnoliopsida > Brassicales > Brassicaceae > Lepidium > Lepidium didymum. Next base: position 4,540,069 of record OY986986.1, read on the forward strand.
CTATATGCAAATCCAGCAGTAGAAGCCACCAGCAAAAATCCATCCTTTTTCTGCTGTTCATTTATATCTTGTACAAGAGGTTGTACAAATAGAGAACGCGTCCCATCAGGCAGAATCTCCCAAGATGGTTCAGCACCTAAAGTCAAACTGAAAGTTAATATACATTTGCCACAGAAACAGTTTTCTTTCCAAATCCCAAACACGCTAAATTTCATGCATTAATTTATACAATAGATCAACACTGCTGGACATATCCCAAGATCGTGCGGTTGAAGAAAATGTAATACCTGCATACTGAGGGAGATAGAGGGTCTCCTTCACATCAGCCAAGCCAATTTCATCAACTTTTTTCTTGAACCAATCATGCAGTTGAGCCTTTGACATCTGACCTGGACAATTCCAGTACCCGCGAACACAAAGCTCACCTTGAACAGATATCAACTGAAGAAAAAAAGGAGGCTTATTTAGTAAAACAGAGAATCTAGAACAAAACTATGCACGAGACCAGATCAATGATTAAACCCGTTGTCCAAGCCATAACACCATACCACAGCTATAGTACTTGTATTCCTCAACAAAACATATGTAGCCCATGCTAAATCCTCTTTTAAAGAGTCTTCAATATATGATGATATTAGAAAAATCTGATCCCCTTCTTCAGGGAGTGTTCTCTGCTCCACTACAGAACCCTTAAAAAACACTATGCGTCAACAGCAATATAATAGAAACAGCAAAGTCTTTACATCACTTAAAGTGGACAATGTAAATTATTGTAAACCTTGAGGAATTTTCCAATGTAAGGCAAAGCTATTGAAAATGCAGCAAGTGTTAATCCCAAAGCCTCTGATCTCTGTCACCAAAAAAAAAAACACAAAAATGCTAAATTCATCTCTTAAAATTAGCAAACACTGAGAAGCAATTGTTACTATTTACCAGTTGAGATTCGCTGATTGGGCCCGAAGCTGAGAAATGATTCAGAAGAAGAAGCGATCCAAACCCGTACCCGATCCATCTCGGTAGATAAGATTCGTCCAACCCAGGAATGCCTACAAATGCAGACTCAAAACAAATTCCTAAGCTATCTCACAAAATACATGAAATTTTTATTATTTATATTCAAGTGGAGAATGAAGAATTACCGAAAGTGAAGCGAAGAACGGAAAGATTGAGTTGTTGCTGATCACTTGTCTTTAATTGTGGGGAATCGTTCTCTGTACGAGCAAAAATTCGTGTAGACCTCGCGGATATTTGGGTACGAGTTTGCAGCGCGAATTTTGGATGGAACGAGAAATTACAAATTCGAATACTCATTTCTCTCTCCGGTGTTTAAAGAGAGACGATAGTGTCTGTCTCGCCATTGATGACTACATGAAGAAACTCTCTGTACAGTAGGATAGGCCCAGTAAGAACAGGCCCAGCTGTTAATGCTTTCAATAAGTATAAACTCATATCCGTCTCTAACCACTAGATCACATCACTCCGGACAAAATCTCCTATGATTGTTGTTATACTATATGATCATAAGAAATCATCATAATTTCATATATTTTTAAAATCTATTTTAGTTCAAATTGTTGTTGTTTCCTTTTGTCTTAGGCTCAGTGACCCATTTAATTGTTCATTTTTTGTTTTAGAAATTCGTGATTATTGGATGCTAATCATAATTAAAATTATTTTGTCAATAACTTCCGATATATATAGTTGAACCCTCCTCTAAACTTTTAATAATATCATATAGAGTAGATACAATACTCTAAAATCAAACTCGGATGTGTTTTATAATATTTTAGAATTAAACTCGAATGGAATAGAAAACAAAAGTGGATATTTAATTACTTAACCAAAGACATTGATCCTATAATCATAATAGAAGTGACCATTTTTTTATACAGAATTTCAATATTAGAATGAAATCTCTATATCATACATAGTATCATATTTTAATATTCTCATTAATAACTTCATCTGCAGAAAAGTAAAAACTAACTCAAAACTTGAACAGTTTTAAGTGATTACATGTATACAGACTTCATATGTTGACAAAAAAATATCCTAAAATCTAACATATTAAATAAAAAATTTAATCCAAATATGTGTATTTTCCTCTATACTCAAATGGACAAATGATCACAGAATGTAAACATAACCCACCTTTGGTATGTGTACAATCTATCTGAAGCATAGAGAATTTGACCCAAATGGGTGAGTTCTGATTCTCTACAACAAAGTCACCCACATGATCATAAACCCACCTCCCTGACTCATTCAAATGTCGTTCAGACATAGAGCATTGGCCGTCCGATGTGGACATTTGAAACCGGACCGGTTTAATGTCCCAACCATGAACTTGGTCCAAGTTACATGTTGTCCTCCCAATTTTTCTATAAGGTTTCCCTAATTGTGTCTTGAATAGTAAACTGTACTTTCCGGGTGCAAATTCGAATTTGATATTTCCAACTGCTTCTAACCACCACACTTGCCTGAGATAAGCTACTGATCCAAATCTGAAAGGAACATAATTAAGGTTCAATAAGATAAGGATTATCGTAAAAATTGATTATAATCATATATAATTGGAGTGTTGGTCCATCATGTGGACTATGTTGATAAGATCAACAACTTTAGTTAATCTATAGACTATAGGTTAATGAATTATTATATCAAAGTGGAGGAAATATTCGATCTCATCTTATATTTTTTTTTCTCAAACAATTAGATCGACAATCGACAAGGCATGATTCATGTCCAAACTCATCTTTAAAATTTTATATTTATTATATGTAGTTGGGTGAAGTCGAACTATACCTAAACCGTTAGCTTAAATATTTAACCACCAAACTGAGAAAATTTTATTTTTTTGATTGTTAAATTAATTTCCAATTAAGGAAAAAATCTCAGGTTTAGATTTAAATTATCTTGAACCTAGAAGTTTGTATTGTTTTCCATTTAGAATGTCTAAAAGTGGTCTAAAATATTTTACAATTTGAAAAATTTGAACTCTGTAAAAAAAAAAAGATAATCAGGATGAATTGTCCACCAACTTAAAGTGTGTTAAAGCTATAATTTATATGATAAAAGTGTATAATTTAAATTCAATTTGTTATTTATTTTAGGAAAATATTGGAATTATATGGATAGAATTTGTATAAAGTTTCCAAAATATATTAATGAATGAAGGGATATATGGAATTAAAAAATGTGGAAAAATAGAGAAAAGAGATTGTTGAAAGAAAGCCATCCAATTATTGATATGATCGAGCAAATTTTGAGATAAGAGAAAATGACATACTCGTCGACGACCCAAAATTATCCCTATTCACAAACCAAACCAGCTACTTGAGCTTATCTAAAGATTCTATACATATAATACATACACCATCTCTAAACTTGCGTATTCTTATTTATATTTATACAATGGAGACGTCATTATACATTTCGTATACGTGACAATAAATATCTTCTATCTAAGATTCTTAGAGAAATTAAAATCTAATCACCTAGAAATTTTTTATTTTTAAAATTTTCAATTTATCTCATTTGTCATAGAAAATAATTATAAGAAAGTTTGTGATAATAGAAATGCATAGACTTAAATTATTCGTATTTTAAATGACAAAAAGTATTTTTTTCTAAGAATCAATATTAAAGGGTTACTTTATAAGGTTACTATATACATTTTTTTGTTTGTTTAAGTACTATATACATTTTAATATGTATTCTTATAAACTAATTTAAATATAAATAAGAAATAAAAATACAAGTACAGATGTAATATTGAGATATAACTTGTAGAAAGAATTTGTGAAGAGGAAATGTGTAATCATCAACTTTGACTAAAAGTCATGGCATGTGTTTATGATTTGTAGCCAATCATGAAAATGTCATATATTTTAGTTTATACTAATGATTAGCTTCGAAAGGGAAAGTAAGATGACCAATAACGATAGGTTTAATTCTAAATCACAATTAAACTACTCACATCAGCCTGAGTCCAGGTTTACATTATAATCGTTAGAGTTGAATTATTCGATCATATATCGACATTTAGTTGTAATCTTAAAATATTAAAAATCTTGATGTTTCTTTACAAAATTCATGTGCACGAATTCTAAAATCTTTGCAATATATTTTGGATTATATTTGTAATAACTTATTCGAGAAACTTTATTAAAATTCATCGGATGATTCGATACACAGAGACATGGAGAACTATTATACTTTGAAGGACATTGGCTTTTATTTTTTGTCACAAAAATGACATTGAATTTTAGTGAAGTATTTAAAATCTTGATTGAATAACATCAGGATTTAGATTTTCATAAACATATTTTGCAAATCACCTTCTAAAAGATTATGAGTCTAATTGGAATTGCTTTCGGATTTTTGCTTTGAAAACTAAAAATCTTTGTAAAAGATTAAAATTAAACCAGTCATATTTTAGAATAAAAAACAAATTAGAATATGATTGGTTTAATTAAAATCTTTTACAAAAATTTCTGTTTTTCAAAACAACAAAACGAAAACACCAATTAGCAATTGCTTTCCTTTGTTTGCTTTGATATTCTAGTTTATTTTTGATTCTAAAATATGATTGGTTTAATTTTAATCTTTTACAAAAAAAATGAAAGCAATTCCAGTCAGGCTCTATATTTTTAAATTTTTTTTTGTCAACAATTAGATGAATAAAATTTAATCTATAGCGTAAATCTCTTTGTAGTTGAAAAAATTGAATTTTTCGATGGCCACTTGTAATAGTAGTACCACTTGAATTTTAATTTTTGTATTGCAAAATCTTAAAATTTAAAATTTAAACGAATGAGATCAAAAAAAGGACCTGGATTCGTCGGAAGAAATGTATTCCCAATATCGGCGATCATCAATTCCGGTTATCTTCATTGCCTTTGGTGATATCGCCAAACTCACTTTTCCACTTCTTTTGTCCAACCATGCTTCCTTTTTTCATTAAAATCCAAAATTTTACTTTTATTAATATTAATATTAATATATGAGCTAATCCATCCTACTTTACTTCCTATTTTTAAATAGATAGGAATATTAGCTTCCTTATTTGTTTCTTCTTTCGTACACACATGACACACCCATTTGCTCTCTATATATTTAAATGTGCGTTTTTATTTGATTTCCAGGTCAAATCCAAACACATCGGAACCACTGATCCATAAAATGAGCCAGATTTATTTATAATATCCAATTTTTATTTTCTGTATAAGTATATATATTATAAGGAAACCAAATTAGACACACAAACTAAAGAAAACCGAGTAAGAAATTATCTTCTTAATAATTAATTAATAATGCAGTTTATTCTCTATTCATACAGGTTTGCCTATAATTTTTGTCACATTTATTTATATTGATATTCGAGTATTTTCTGAATACCTAGAACCAAAACTGAACCAAAATATTTTTGGTATTTATATGAATATAAAAATTTTCTATCCGATACCGAACCTAAACCGAATATCCGAATGTCCAATGCTAACAAAAAATACGAAAATCTTATAAAAATATTTTTTTAATCTAACTTTAGTTATTTGTTTTATATCTAAAAAGCAACAATAGTTTGGAAACATAGTAATTGCTTTATGTATGAACAAATTTTTTAGGCATGATGTGAATATTATTATACTTTTGGTATGAATGTCTAACACTATCAATGGATTCTTAGAATTTATTCTAGTGACATTTCCAAGCTTTTCTAAAACTTTTTTCTTTTATTTTGTAAAAATCTCTAAAGAATACAATTTCAATACATCCCTGCCGAATTTTCTAATTCTGTTTGCACTACACCCCAAAGAAACATCAAAGGGGACGTCATTGACCATCAAATATATCATAAGATTCCAAACAGAAAAAAAAATATAGTAAAAAATCAGATACAAAGTTAAGAAAAAGAAAGAGAATAGAACCTTTGTACCGGCGTCGAAAAGGTTTGGTCGACAAAGCCTTGCATAGATCTCTTTCTTACGGCTAATATGTTTATCTTTCTCTCCTTTTTGTTGATCATCTTCAAGAATTCTTCGGACAAGAAACTTGTAGTTACGAGGAAGCTTATGTTCCCACACGTTGTCGGATCTCGAAGCTCTATAGAATGACCTATTAACCTTCGCAAGTAGACATATCTCCGGTGGTTCCATGTACATGAACATTACCGTTAAACAGTTTTCTGGTACATCTTCGAGACTGCATAAATTTGTGGCACAAAGTTCGGATCCGGCGAGGCTCGATGAAGTAGTCCCCATAGTTCTCTTTGATCTATATGAATTTAAAGTTTGGGTTTGATATGGTGGAGAAGTATCAAATAGATGATGAAAGAGATGGGTTTGACATATTTAGGATTCTTTTGTTCTTTGTCTAATGGAAGAAGTTATTGGCTTTCTTAGTTTTAAAGGGGAGAGAGAGAGAAAGAGTGATACGTGGGACGAAGAAAAGAAATTAAATGTGAACAGAAACTATTTAAATGTGCAATTGTTTTTTTAGTTAGAACAAAGAACTTTTGTGATTTGGTGCAGCTAAATATGTTTCTATCAAATAAATTTCAACCATTTTTATTTTATTTTTTAGACTGGATTATTTAGATGTGAATTCGACGATTTTTGATGACTATTCAACTAGTTTTATTTAATGTTCTTGTGTACATTTTGTTTCTGGAAAATCTATATATTGAAATAAATAAATTTTAGATTTTTAGATACTAAAATGAAAGGCCGAGTTGCTCTCAGTCTGGTGGTTAGGATAATTCAGCTAATGACTTAGTATCAGAGTTCGATTCCTACCCGCTGCATTATGGTAGCTTAAAAAAAAGATTATAAGGGTGGGTTTTAGACTATGGATCGGGTTTTGTCGATCCAATTGTTGACAAAAAAATGAAAGAATTAGTTGAAACAGAAAATTAGTAAAAAAATTGTTGGTAATTTTCGTCCTTAAAAAAAATTATACGTAGAGTTATATTATTGTAGACATTTGCGATAAAAAAAAGTTACAAAAGTGACCCGTTACCAAATTAATAATGAAAAAGTGGAACTTACAAAACATTATGAAAAGAAAAAAGTGAAAGGCATGTTGCTTATTCTGAATAATTGAATATATTTAAAGTGTATGGTTTGATGTGAAAAACTAGTTGCAATCATATCACAATACTATAAGATAATGGTGTGTATTACAAAACGAAAGAGTATTCAATTTTAAGAAAATCAAAATATATTGTTCATATAAGTTTAGCATGACGAGTGAGCGATTTGATCTTCATTGTGAAACATGTGTGGACCTAAAAATATTATATAAATAAGTGTTAGTACAACTTCAAAATATTTGCAGAAGAGCTTTATCTATTACTAGTCTATAAGAATGATGAACAAATTTGCCTTTACAAAATAGAAATGTATAATTCTTTTAACATAAAATGCCTTTCTGTCAAGGTCTAGTGGGTGCAAAAAATCTAGAAATATCAAATAGTTTATTGGCGCTTGTGGCCAACGCATTTTGACCAATAGTATAGCGAGATATATATATATATATATTTTTTTTTTTCTGGATCGATAAACTCCAATTTATAACATAACTTTTAAATTTTGTAAAACGAGATTATATAACTACCTATATTGTAAAAGTAAATGTTAACCAATTGATCAAACCTATTTTCTGGATTTATATGTTCTAAAATTTACCTACATTGTGGGTGAAGTTCTGTCATTTTGACTGGGTTGTGTCATTTCTCTGTGGGTGGTTCAATTTCATATTTATGGATGTTAAATGTAACCACTCATATTGATTACACAAAAAATGTAAATGGTGGACCATTAATGTCATTTTAGTACCTTTCACAATACTTTAAGAAATAGACTGATAGCAATAACCAATAATTTTGATTTTAACCTTAGAATGATGATTGGAGTAGACAGCATTTTTGTCAAAGTAGTTAAACATTGGTTAAGTTTAGATATTTAAACAAACAACGTGAATCACGTCCAAGCTAAATAATATATTCGAAAACTGTCATATTCTATAAGCTAGCTTTCAAACCAGTATTGACCTACATATACTGTATCAAAAGCATCAAACCACAGAAACGAGGATAGAGTAATGGAATTTGTCATTTGCCGAATAAGTACTGTTTGATCCATGAAATTAGAAATATAATGTTTAGAAGTTATGTTTATTTTTGGGTTTTCTGCACAAAAAAAAAACTCTCAACTAACCAGTTTTGCAATTTAACCATCTAAATAAAATAAATACAAGTTGATACCATAAATTCTATGGTCGATATAATATAATCCTTAAAAAGGTTTTTATGATTATATACATTCGATTTTCAAAATTTTGAAAATAGATTTGGATTTTTTATCATCAGAGTTTCGATTTGATATATTATTTATTATAATTTTTAAAATTTGTAAATGATAGTGAAGAGCTATATTGCATTGACTTGCATTTATTTTATTTAGAAAATTAAATTGCAAAAATGGCCACTAGGATAGTTTTTTTTTTTTTTTTGTTTTTTATATTTCAGAAAACCCTTTGCTTTTTATTTATTTATAATCGAATAATATATAAATCTTATATATTAGTATAAACTAATTTCTAGCATCTATCAAAATTCCGAGCTTTTTTATACTAAAAATTAGGATACTACTTACACTTAAATCGTAGACTATTATTGTTATTTTGATAATTATATTTTATGTTATTTGTTCAAATAGTTATATATGGATTTTGCATATTTGAACTATGATTTTTTCATGTAGCTATAATTATATTCAATATAAATTTTTTTTGTATTTTGTAATAAAAATGAAATAAAAATAAAAAGTTGGAGGAAAATAAGACAATAGACTTTACAAATTATTATTATAAAAAATATTTGTTAAATGATTTTGCAGAAAGAAAAAACAGGAAAACTTAGAAGTAGGTAGATTAGGAAGTTATGAAAATAAAATTGGAGTGGATCGTGTATAAATTTTGGGGTCATGACCAACTTTTACAGTTTTCAGTTAGATTAATTGGTTAATATTCTATTTAAAATAGAAATATATGAATAAAATATTAGGATTTTAGTGATCGTAGGTTTTATGTGGTTTTTTAAATAATAATTTTTTTATCGTTGTTTGTCTGAAAAAGTTTAATAGGATGAAATTTTTTTTATGATGGATCTAAAATTTATTGGTCAAAATGAAAAATTTTAAAAAAATATTTTGTAATTATTTATAAATAGAGATTGTAAAGAAAAAAGACCTCCGTTTTAATAAATAGAGATGTCTATGAATAGTCGAAAATAATAATTTTTGTTTATAAGGATATAATGTTCTTACTAGTTTGAGATTTTTTGTACTAGATTAAAAAACACAAATATATATCATAGTTGGAAGAATGTATACCCTGCAAAAGAAAACAGAAAAACAAATATAGGATGAATCTCAACCAACTAAGGTCAACTTCGTTACTTCCTTAACATTTTATTATTATTATTATCATTGTAAGTTTTCAAGCAACACATTACACGAATAGCTTATGAGTTTTATTCAGACCCTCACACTAATCCTTAATTAATTAGTACAATACCACTTTATTCATATCTACGTACTAATGAGATTTTGGAATTACATATATTCGAGAAGGTGAATTTATAGAAAAATTCCTTATAAATATAAAAAGACTGTAATTTTAGGTTTATATAAAAATTCCTAAAAAATATAATTGAATGCTCATGTAGGATTCTGTTAATATTTTAATAGACCCATTTCATAATTAGATAAGTTGAAAATCTCCCTTCTTTATATATCCAGCTAAGATTCAATAGTTTTCACTGAATGATTTTTGATATAAAACTAATAAAGCCCACAAGTTTGTGACAAGAAAATTAAATATATAATATTATGGTCTAAAATCTAATGAGATAAAATCATAAAACTCCAACGCGCATTAATTTGTATTATGGTCTAACCTCCGCTGGCAAATCTGAGTAGACAAAACAAGAGTTACACCTAAAATCTAAATATATATGTAACGTAACCATACTTATTATATATGACACGTTCCGTTCAATACATAATTTTAAAATGAAATAAATAAATTTCTTAGATAAAATATGATAATGTTCAAACCTTGTTTTGCTCCAACCAACGTGATATTCTTTGCTTATGATGATAGATGTGAGCACATGGCAAAGTTGATCGATAGCGTATCTTCATGTTTGAATTCGATAAGACATATCGAACACTTTCATTTTTACTCAAACAACGTAAACCGGTTTAAAACCCAAACTTCAAACCGGAACTTTGTGTATAACATTATTAGTTGAATAAAGATAAATTATTATAAATTTATTGTTTTTATATGAAATTTTATTTTGACATTTTTTTTATTCTGGTAGTTACGATGACCTACCTAATGATTCCGTCATTAAATTTCGATTTCTCTTTACCACGTCGTGTGAAAAACTAAAAAAATATTTTAAGGAGTGTGTTTTGAGTTGTAGATAAAATTTTGTCGATCTAATTATTGACAAAAAAAATAAAATTTTATTTTTAGAATCCAAAATTTCAAACTATAACTGTGAAGCCCAAAATATTTTACGGTAGTTATGAAGTTCAGTACATGTATAAAATTTTGTTACCACTTAATATAAGTTTATGTTGAGAGGTAATATATGCTAAATATATAACTTTTATACAGTTAGAGGTTAAGTTTTAAAACAAAATCGTGAATGCTTTTTACAATGGAAAATTATAATGTGTACCCAAAAAAAAATCTTTTAAGTATTATATACCCAATTAAATGACACATTCTTCTAATGATTACCCTATCATCATAGCATACTATACCAAATAATTACACAATGTAACAAAAAAAAATTGTAACAAATTTTCCCATCACATGTTTTATATAACTTAAAGGCACGAAATACATTTATTTAAAGATAATTGAATAATAGTGTTTTCAATAATGTATAATCCAAATATCATGTAGAATGTTTTACATTATGATCTGACATAACTAAGCAGTATGGATTAAACCTGGGCTTTGCAAACACAACATACCTGCACAAAACAAAATATATCTATTAAAATTCTTACATGAGAGAATGTTTTGACGACAAAAAAAAAATGGTTCTCTATGTTTTATGCACTATTTTTTAAAAATAAATATTTTACACTAAATGAATGTTTTTTTTTGGATAAAGTTCCTAACTAAATTAATATTCATACCCCGTTTTGTTTCAGCCAATGTGAAATGCAATCTTTGTGGTAGATATGATTACATGGTAGACTTATAATCTTATCTCCTTTAGCATAGTCAACTAGACATATCGAACACCTACACAATAACACCAAAATAGAATCAAATTAAAAATTAGAATATGGGACACACAAAAATTTGGTCTAAAAACAAAACTTATATACAATAGCAAGAACAATATACTTATATCAGATAATTTTGGTTTAGTAACCATATAATAAATTAGTTAAAAAGTTTTTAAAAAAAATTTATAAACAAGATCAAAAGATTGGCCGAGCTCTTATCAGTCTCATGGTTACATGCCCCAACTAATGAGTTTGACATCTAGAGTTCGATTCATCCTACTACATGTGATTATAGAATTTTATAGAGAAATTGGATTTAACATATGAATCATACCTTATCGATTCAGTTAGACAAAAAAAGAACTAAAAGATTGATTAGTGAAGTGATTTACTGAGAATCATTGGCGAAAAATTTCTTTTTCTTTTTCCACCACCAATTTCTTGGTTTGGTACCATACTTATGAGTAGGCAATTCAGAGATCTTCTTTTTAGATAATCCTTCACTAACATCTCCGATTGAATCTTCTAACTCATTTAATTCCTGCTTATCCAAATCATTATATGAAAATAACATTGAATATTAGTATCTTTTTTTTCGAAATCACAAGTTTAAGAATTGAGTTATGAGGTACAAACCTCATACGTCATGTTTGTGGGATCAATATTTTCATCAACAGAAGGATTGTGAGAACTATCTATCGAAATATTTGGAGAAACACGAGTGTGCGTCCGATGATCCAAGTAGTTCTCACCATTTTCATAGTATGAAAATGCTCTACTAGTCTAATTTATAAGCCAAAGCAACATTTGGGCACAAAACAATCAATATATTGTTAATAATATGTGAGTCAATTCGTTGGGCTTATAAGAATAATTGAAATTTTTATAACAAAAAAAGAAAATGTGAAACCATAAATATAGTTTTAGGTAACCATAATACATAAATTGAATTCACTATTACCGAAGGAGCATCACGTTGAGGTATGTACGAACGATTCACTGGAAATTGAAGAAAAATATTAAAGGGTCAAGCCTTAAAAGAATCATTAAATAACATTTTAAGAAATTTAAGTTATTTTTAAGGAAAAATAAATTTTAAATCTTGATATCCAAACTTTGTTGGAGGTTTGAGAAAAATGTAATTCAATTTATAGACTCGTTTTGAAATACCTTGCATGGGTATGAATTGATGGTCGTTTTGGATGTCTTCGTCTGTATCATTTGCCGCTAGGGATAATAAAATAGTGACGCGTCGTACAACATTATTTATCAAGTAAATGCAAATGATAAAATTAAAGCTGTAAGTGAAAAACTAATAAACTTACATTCATTTTCTCGTTGCAGAAATTTAGCAAGTTCTTCATCATCGCTTAGAGAGGTCTGGAGATTACCTGCAAAATGTATGAAAAACAAAAATTATTAAAGAGCTTTCACACAAAAATGAATAAAATTGGAAGTACCTCAAAATGAGTTGTTGTTGTTTTTTTTTTTTTTTTGTATCGATAAAGGCCGATCCATAGACCAAATCATTTTCCGAAACACCAAATAATATCACACAGGACTATACGATTCTATGGAGACGAGCTTTAGTAAGAAGACTGTAGAGGTGCCCGTAACTACTTAAGTAAAATCATATTTATTTATTTTTTATACTTTGCTATTTTAGTCTTACAAAAGAAGACAAACAAAATAATTTATGGCTTGTTTTATGATTCAGTTTTCTTTTGCACTAACTATGTTTTATCAAAGGTACATCAGGGTTTTATCAAGAAGGAGAACATTAAAAATTAAAATCCTAGATTACTAATATGAATAATAAAGCTCAAAATTATTACATTTGATGTGTATTGCGATTTCAAACTTTAAATAAAGTATATTGAAGCATAATAAGATTACCTTCCATGTCTTGCAACGTTCTTGCCAATCCCTCATCATCATTTAAGCAAGAGTGCACATAAGCTTCTGTAAGAAAATGTTGACCAAAAAAAAAAAGCTTCTGTAAAATTTTAATCTAAAACTGCGGTATTAAAATCACATACTTAATTAATTATTAGAATATTATATAATTTCAGGATTTAAAACTAATTACAAACGAAATTATAAAATAATTTTTCCTTTGAAAACCAAAATAAAAAAAAATTTATATACCTTCTTCTTGTTGAATCTCCAAAGCAATAGCAGCATCATTGATCGTCAGTTCTGATAACTCATATTGTAAATGCATTGCAATGCTTTCATCGACACAAGACTGGTTTACAAGCCGAGACATAGATACTTTTTTGTCTACTTTCGTAACGAAGTAAGTGATGCTTTCGATGACGGATTGGTCTTTATGCTTTCTCTGTAAGATGTAAAATAAAAAACAAGTATATACCACTATTTATACACAATTAAAAGAAAATAAAAACATCAATTTAACATATTAGAAAAAATGTTGAACATATTGACGTATTTTTCGTTTACTCTCTCTATATTCATAAGCACTTGATATCAATTTGTGAGGGCAACATAAGATTATATAAATTTGAAAGTTTCTTTGTTCGCCTGTTGAATTTGTGTGATTTAAATATATTTGAATTTTGTTTTTGGCTCCACTCTTTCTCTAAAGTGTTTAATTGGTAAATTGCTAATGCCCTTTTTTCACCACGTTTGACTTTTATTTATTGCTAGATATACAATATACATACGAAATTGGGTTTAATTTTCCATAACGATATATGTTTCTTTCTAAGTTGTTGAAATGTCATTTTGAATAAACGGTCAATAAAATTATCTATAATTAGTAAATAATCTTGTGTTGAATATCTTGTTAAGTCTAACATTTTACTATTTAGCTTTAAGCTATTTAATATTAATTATTTAAGTAGTGATAAATTGATACCAGAAAAAAAAAATACAGGCAGACTACACAATTCATAACTGTGAATTAAGATAAATATTAAAAATAAAAAAAATAACATATCATTTCTCTACATTTTCTTTTAGATGAAAAAAAATCATTTGTCCAAATTGAGTTCGATTTCAATTTTGAATGTATACCTAGAACAGATTAAATATTTGTAAACAAAATTCCGACTGCAAATCAAACTCGAACTTTTGCGAGTTTATACCCTGAAATCAATGTTGTTGTTCCATTTACGTTCAATGTTGTTATTCATCTACCTAGTCACTACCGATAGGTTAGGCAAATACTTTTCTTTTTTTTTTCGTTTTAAGAGGACTCGAATCTAGAACCTTTCAAAATACTTAGGAGAATAGTACTATTAGACCACGAGTTCTCCGTCCAAATAGAGTAGTTTGATACGTAATTAGAGATGTTCAGTTGATACTTAAAAACTGAAATTGTTTAATACGTGACATTATTGTTAGTAAAATTTATGAATCCACCACCTCAAGAAAAACTTATAAAAAAAGTGCAGTAAAATAATTTGATGAACTAAAATATCACAGAATTCTATTCTAATATATGGAACAAGCTGTTATTGTGGGTTAAAATGACACAGATAAGTTTTCTTCAGCCAATATGGTTGATAGCCATATTTGAATAAAAATAAGTGTTGCCAATTTGTTGTTGTAGTTAGTGATAGGGTCCCAAAATAAAATAATACAGAATTATATTCAACAACATTAATGTTATGCTTCGCAATTCAAAATAATTTATGTCTTGTATGAAAAAATGGAGGGATGATTAATTAAAGGATATATGAAGCCAGCACATCCAAAATAAATTGTAAGAGAGAGCTCGTTATAAACATGGAGCAAAATAATTTTGATGAACTAAATAAATCAAATAAATCCAGAGTAAATATTAAAGACACAAACTTTTTGGTCGGTTGGACAAAATAAATACTATCATTTTCTTCAACCAATATGGTTGAATTTACTTCCTTGTCCTGAATAATTCGAATTCATGTCAATTTGTACCAGTTAGTCAGTAAATCAATTGAAAATTAGTCATGAACAACATTAATGCTATTTTTAGAAATCCAAGGTAATTTTTTTTTGTCAAAGAAAGCTGTTACGATGATTGAAGAATGAGAGATTGCGAGAGGTTGGAGAGGTTGAAGAAGAGAGAAAGAAAATGTCGTTACTTTCATTCATAACAGTAACAGAACACATTATCCATTCTTTTAATAGAATGTTTAGTTGGTTAAGCCATAACCAAAACCAATTACAACAAACCGGACGCAAAATTACATTAAACCAGAGAGAATGTAGTTCTAATACCCCTCTTCAAGATGGCAAATATAGAGACCTCATTGACATCTTGCCAAGTATAGAGTGAAAACGAGATGCAGCAAGCGGCTTCGTGAAGACGTCAGCTAAGTTATCTTCGGATTTGACATGAAGTGGTTTAATTAAACCATCAAGTATCTTCTCTCTCACTTTGTGATAGTCCATCTCTAAGTGCTTTGTCCTTTCATGAAAGACGGAATTGATAGATATGTGGATGGCTACTTTTGAATCACAAAAGAAAGCAACAGCTTGTGCTTGTGGTGACTGTAACTCTGTAAGTAGATTAACCAGCCACATCACTTCCTTCAAGGCAAATCGCATTGCTCGATATTCAGATTCTGCAGATGACAATGCAACAGTCTGTTGCTTCTTGGATTTCCACGATACAATAGAGGGTCCGAGAACATGCAGAACCCAGATGTCGACTGTCTTGTGTCCTTACATGAACCCCAATCTGCGTCGGTGAAAGCTTTGAGAGTGAGATCACTATCTGCAGAGTATAACACACCTTCCCCAACTGTACCTTTCAAATAATGAAGGACCTTATACGCAGCTCGCAAATGAGATTGTTTAGGGGCAGAGGTGAACTGACAAAGTTTATTAACCGCAAATGTAATATCAGGCCTCGAAATGGTTAGATACATCATCTTCCCCACGAGCCTTCGATAGTGTTCTGGTTCTGCAAGTAAAGAATCATCACTATTAAGGGACAGTTTAATACTCGGCTCCATTGGGATCTTCGATGGTTTACAAGCTAACAGACCAGCTTCCTCTAGAAGTTCCAATGTATACTTTCTTTGACTCATTGAGATTCCATTGGAGCTTCTTGCTATTTCTAACCCCAGGAAGTACCTTAAAGGACCCAAGTCTCTGATCTTGAACTGATTGTGAAGCGCTTCTTTCAATTCAACAACATCGTCTTCGTTGTTAGCAGCAATTACAATGTCGTCTACATATACCAAAACAGCAATGTATTTCCTTCCAATACTCTTAATAAAGAGTGTATGGTCCGCATAAGACTTCTTAAAACCCAATGATTCCAAAGTGTCGCTAAATTTTAAAAACCATTGTCTTGAAGCTTGTTTTAAACCATAAAGAGATTTGTGCAACTTACAAACTGCATTTTCTGGCAAAGATTCTCCTTCTCGAGGTGTGTATCCTGGTGGCAAAGACATATATATTTCCTCATGTAAATCCCCATTCAGAAATGCATTTGATACATCTAGTTGTGTGAGGCTCCACCCTTTCGCTGCTGCTACAGCAATCAAAGTCTTAATTGTTGTCATCTTGGCCACATGTGAGAATGTGTCAACAAAATCCACACCCTCTTTTTGTGTGAAACCTTTGCCCACCAGCCTAGCTTTATACCTCTCAAGAGTTCCATCAGCGTTCAGTTTGGTTTTATAAACCCATCTGCATCCTATAGCACGCTTCCCTTTAGGCAAAGAGCAAATTGTCCATGTTCCAGTATTCTCTAAGGCGGTCAATTCCTCATTCATGGCCTGCAACCACTCTTTGAAGTTCTTAGCTTGAGAGAAACCTGTGGGCTCAGAAAAAAGATTCACAGAGCATATGTAAGTTTTATACTCTTCAGACAATTGACTGTAACTTAGATAATTGGCAAGAGGAAAAGGAATGTCAGTTTCAGTCATTCCACAATAGTAATCGTGTAGGTATCCTGACATTTTCTATTTCCTTTTATCTGCTCTTGGATTACTCGCATCATTATGAGCTGGTACATCGTTCTCTTTCTCTTTATTAGCTGAAGTTGGGACAGAAAAATCACTCATAGTATTCAATGTTGGAGAAGAGAGAGTAACATCTTCTGCACTAACATCTTCTGTACTAACATCTTCTGTAATTGGAACCGTGGTGTCTACATCTTCTGTAATAACATCTTCTGTAATTGGAACTGTGATGTCCTTCCTGCGAGGTTCATTTTCAGTTTCAACTTCACTTTCCTTGTACTCTGCAATTTTGTCTGGAAACAAGGTATTTAAATCCAGCTGCTTATCGTTTTGTAAAGGGAAGATATCTTCATGAAACCTGACATTACGAGAGACATGAATTTGATTTGTCTCAAGATCTAACAGTTTATACCCCTTTACACCTGCAGGATAACCAAGGAAGATATGTGGCCTTGCTCTTGGTTCGAATTTATGTCTTTGTTTGGCTGAAGTTGACACATAACTGAGGCATCCAAAAACCTTCAAGGATTCGTAGTCTGGCCTCTTTGAGCTCAAAACTTCATAGGGTGATACATTCTTGTGCAATGTCATAGGAAGTCTATTGATGAGAAAAACCGCAGTGAGAATACAATCCCTCCAATACTCGAGAGGTACATTGCTTTGGAACATGAGAGATCGAGCCACATTCAAGATGTGTTGATGTTTCCTTTCCACAACAGAATTTTGCTCAGGCGTCTCTGGGCAACTTCTATAAGATTGAATTCCTTTTGACTTAAACAAACTCTCAAATCTTAACTCCGGAGCGTTGTCCGATCTAACACCCTTAACAACTGTTTTGTATTGAGTCTCTATCATTGTAAGAAAATCTGGAAACACTTGTAAAACATCACTCTTTAAACGCATTAGATAAACCCAAGTGACACGCGAGAAATCATCAACAATGGTGAGAAAATATCTATATCCTTCAAGAGTGGGAACAGAGAAAGGACCCTAAACATCAATGTGAAGCAAATCAAACGAGTTCTTACACATATTATTCAAGGAATTAAATGGTAAATGCTTTTGTTTTGCCAAAGGGAAAATCCCACAGTGAAAAACATCTTTATTCCTTTTATTAATACCAAGCATATTCATCACAGTATCAACCTTACGAGTTTCAGGATGTCCTAGTCTATTGTGCCAAAGAGAAGATTTTACTAAAGAATTAGAAGAAAACTGTAAATTGCAAACAACATTGTTTGAGAAAGCAGCTCTGTCCAGAACATACAGGTTCGAAATCTGCTCAGCTTGTCCAATCATCAGCCCCTTGATAGGCTCCTGGATCACACAAGTTAAAGGGTCAAAGATAACACGGTAATTCAGATCCGAAGTAAGCTGGCTGACACTAAGCAGGTTCAATCTAAAATCTGGTATATATAGAACATTTTTGAGAACTAATTGATCGCTTATCTTTACTTCTCCAATCCCAGCAATGTGAATGTCTAATCCATTTGGAAGAACAACAGACTTATTATACATACCAGATATATGAATGAAGCAGTTTTTATCGTGTGAAACATGGTGGGTGGCACCACTGTCCACAATCCAAGATTGTGAGGTGAGAAAATTCCATGTACTTCTCATTACTCCTACAAAATACAGAATAGACTTTGAGAATGTAATACCTGGAGATGCAGTTATTATCCCCTTCGAAGTGGAAGCTTGATTTGAAGCTGGATTGTCTTGCTTTTGTGGCAGGGATAACTGAGAATTGAAGTATGAGATTACTCCTTCTATCTGGTCTTTAGACAGGCTCTTCACACCTCCCTGTTTTTGTTCTTGCTTTTGTTTGTGCTTGAATCCTGGTGGGTAGCCATGGATCTTATAGCACTTGTCTATGGTGTGTCCTGTATACCCGCAATGAGTGCAAGTTGCCTTCTGATTCTTCCGGTTTGAAACAACTGCATTTACCATGCCATCTTGTACACTTTTCTCTTCAAAGTGATAAGTCGATGCTGTAGGAACATGTGTAATACTCCTTTGGTTGTAATCTTGATCCAGAATATTATATACTTCAGCTAAGTCAGGCACTTTCTTACGCATGATGATCTGACTTCTTGCATTTGAGTAAGACTCATTAAGACCTGCAAGAAATTTTATAACCTTCCCATGATCAGATTTCGTCGACATCTTCCTGCAACACTGACAGGTTCTGCAAGTATCAACACACTCTGCTCCTTCCAGTTCATCCCATAGAGTCTTTAACTTTGTATAATAAGCAGATAGGTCCATGGTTCCTTGTTGTAACCCCCAAATTTGCTGAGTGAGTTGGTAAGACCTCGACGAATTCGTGATGTGAAATCTTACAAGCAAGTCTTTTCAAATGTCAGAGGCATCCTCAAATCTCAAAATACTTCCATATATCTGTCTATTAACAGAGTTTAGAATCCATGATTTAACCATAGAGTTGCATCTTGACTAGATTTTGTAATGAGGATGGGTAGTATGGAGTCTCGGAAGGCTACCATCGACCAAAGAGATCTTGTTCTTAGCATCTAAAGCTATGTTCATTGCAATACTCCAAGTAGTATAATTCGTTCCATCCAAAACTCCGGCAATGATTGAGGTTCCGGGATTATCTCCACTTGAGAGAAAATAAGGAGAATATTGGATACCTTCAAAATTGAAGCTTTCTTGAGTTGGTAATTGAGTCTCAGACCTCGAATTTCCAAACAATTTCTTCGATACCATCGAAGCTTGGTTTTGAGTTCCTTCTTGCTCCGACGATTCCGATTTGACCGAGCGTGTTGATTTGAGCTTCGACAAAGTCAACTTCCTCGTCGTGGCCGGTCTTTTGTTTCCTCTTCGAAGAGTAACCATGACGCAGACCAAGTTTTGTGAAAATCAGCTCGAATCTTTCAAAGATAAGAGAAGAAATGAGTATGGGCGATTTGACCGAACTCGAAAAGAGAACAGAGAGATTCAATCGGAAAGAAACTTTCCGATCAATGATTAAGCGGAGAAAGAGGCGGATCGACGCCGCTCTGATACCATGTTACGATGATTGAAGAATGAGAGATTGGGAGAGGTTGAAGAAGAGAGAAAGAAAATGTCGTTACTTTCATTCATAACAGTAACAGAACACATTATCCATTCTTTTAATAGAATGTTTAGTTGGTTAAGCCATAACCAAAACCAATTACAATAAACCGGACGCACAATTACATTAAACCAGAGATAATGTAGCTCTAATAAAAGCACTTCATTAATAGAGTTTCAACGTCACCCACGTAACACACAAATGTTCTCAGAGTTTTTTTTCAAGATCATCGACAATCACATTCGCCAATCTCGAAATAAAAAGGAAAGCAATAGATGAAAAACAAAAAAGAAGGTTGGTAATATCCAAGGTAATTTATAATTTAAATCCATATATGTGAATGTGCATGTAGCTCTGGCACCTTTTATGCAAAGACGACATTCCATTAAAGATAGAGTGGGTCGACCTTTCAATCAGGACGGTTGGGTGCAGTCTCTTTCCTTTTGTTTTTTTTTTTGCAAAGTTGATTATTATTGATTAGCCCAAAATTAGAATAACGCAAAGAGCTTTTTTGGCAAAAAAAATTTTGATAACATGAGAAAATTCATGTTACCATTTTCAACGGATATACTGTACACTCAAAAATATTTATTTTCACTTCTTGGTTAACAGTAAAATATTTCAATTATATGGATATACTTTACAATCAAAGATTACTCTGAGCACGCTCATTGTGACCCTAACTTTTCCGACAGTGTCAAGCAGTCGAGATCAACCACTATATCTTCCACTCTTCCGCGACTCTCAAAACTGGATAAAGATGAGGACTCTTTTCCGGATAAAGATGAGGACTCTTTTCTCCGGTGATTTTTGGACTACTCCATCTCTCCCCTTAGCGTAAAGGGACAACAAATCTTCTCAATATGTTGCTCTTCACTGTTGTTAGACTTCATGGATCTAGTTTCTCTCTGGTTTGTGGCTTTGCTTAAGTTAAATCAAGGTTTCCGGCGACTAAGTTCGTACATGGCGTTGTTGAAGACCACCGCCGCCAACCTGTTTTTGCCATTACACCTAGCTTTTGCCGAGCCACTAGCCGTAGGTTATCCGAGCGATTAATCAGGAGCTTTCACCGAGATCAAGTTGCCATGAACAACCTTCACCGTCGAGCTATCTCCAGAAATAGTTCTGCCGCCGTCCGTCAATCCCTTGCTAGCAGAGTGAGTTTCTCCCTTCTGTTAGGGCTAACGTGGCGTGGTATTCATTTTGAACTTTATCGTTGAGCCGAAATTAACTCAGATTATTTCAAGGCTTGTCTCTTTATATATATATATTCTTAGGTATTTTTTTTTTGAATAAGGAGGTTCGAACCTTTGGTCCTAATCTTAGGTCCTGAACCAATCTTTGACCGTACCATTTTTGGCCATGATCATTCTTCCTCGTATGAGATTCGAACTGATAATTTCTCACATAATTATTTGGAGGTGCTGCCAGTTGAGCTAGCTCGTCCGAGTTAGTTTTTTAGGTACTTAAGTGAATAAATTGTTAATTTGTTAGGTATGTAATATAGATATCAAAGAAGTGAAAACCAAAAAAGATATAAAAAGTGGATTTGAGAATAAAATTAAATTGTTAAGTTGTTGATAGTAATTATTACCAAGGGAGATAGAAGAAAACATCTTATAGTTAAAAAATCCCCTTATAAATACATATGTGTTCCCTTTGAAACAAGCATAAGCTAAAAAACAAGAAAAGAAAAACAGACATCGATGATGAAGGAGGAAGAGGAGCCGCTCAGCCCGATGGCTCGTGTATTCGAATCGCCAGATATCGACTACTGCTGCCTGACCAAGATTGGATTCAAAACCAAGATTAAACCGGAAATTGTTCTTAATGCCTTAAAGCAAAATGTCTCCAAACATCCTCGTTTCATCAGCAAACTGGTATATACATATCTATATAGACACGTTCTTATACGTAGCCATTTTTAGCTTATGTTTGATTTCCACTTCACAGTCTGATGATGGTGCAAGTTGGATACAAACCGAATTCAATGTAGAAGACCATGTAATTGTACCAAACATAGACCCAGACGAAATTGGTGAAGATGGAGGAGACTTCGTCGATGATTACATTTCACGTCTCACATATTTTCCTCTTGATAAATCAAAACCTTTATGGGACATTCACATCCTTAACGTCAAAACCTCAGATGCAGAAGCAGTCGTTGTAATAAGAACTCACCATTCCTTGGGAGATGGAACGTCTTTTCTTTCACTCTTGCTCGCATGTACCCATAAATCATCAGATCCCAATAAGTTGTCTGTTACTATTCCTTCCTTTAAACCGCGTGACAGATACAAAAACAAAGGCTGGTTCTTAAGTTTGATATTAACCATTGGTTCTACGATAAGGCTTATTTGGAATACAACTGTAGATGTTGTGTTGCTTTTGGCGATTATGTTCTTTTTGAAGGATACAAAAACACCTTTGAAAGGTGACGCTAATACTGGGAGTAATCCAAAGAGATTTTATCACAGAATTATCGCTTTGGAAGACATTAAAGTTATCAAGAATGCTATGAATATGGTATGTTAGACTTTGTGTTCATACTAATATTCAGGGTTTTTGCCTTTTAATGGATTTTTCTTTTCTTTCTGTGTCTTGATAGACTATTAATGATGTTATGGTCGGAATTACACAAGCCTCTCTTTCTACCTATTTGAACCAACACTATGGTAAACAACTAATTCTCTCTCTCTCTCTCTCTCTCTCTCTCTATATATATATATATATATATAATATATAGCTTACCATACAAAAATTATATCCTAATTAGCATAAGATACTTCTGATACCAAGACCAGCCCATAAAAAAAAATTTGGGTTGATGTCTAAAACAAAAAGACAAAAAAGGTATGCAGTACTAAAACCAAATTTTTGGCTAAGAGCAGAGGATTACAATATATAAAGTCTATATACTATATCCATATAAGATTTTTTAACTTAAAAAAATAAACGCATTTTCGTGGAAAATGGATTCACAATTAAAATCCGAAATTGAATCAAAAGTCTAAAACCCAATCTTTTGAAAGAAAAACCACACGTTCGAAATAAATTTGTATTGGGTCCAAAAGAAAGTGTTTGAGACGTGACATGATTCTTAACCATAAGTTTGATCATAAAGTGTATCATAAAATTAAACAAATAAGCGATGTCTATGATAAATTTTCTCTCTTGACCTTTCGGCTTTCCGGTCATCTTTTTCGTTTTCTTGGCCGGTTATCTTAAAAAAATGTATGGTACTAAAACCAAATTTCAATAGAATGATGCCCCTATAAAATTAAACAAATGAGAGATGTCTAAAAACAAATTTTATTAGGTTTTAGCTAGGCCATGCTTTATTAAAAATAAATATTTGCCTATAGCATATCATTTTTAAAGATAATTTAGGGGCATAAATTTTTTATTTCATTTATTATTTCAAATAATAGAGTATTAATTATGGATTTTCATAGAATAATAAAAAAAATATTTGGTATTTTGTTTGATTTAAGAAAAGTGCAATAAGAAAATGATGATAGTTTGATGACTTTCGTGTGAATTTTGAAAATACCATAACTTTTAGAAAATATTTTATATATTGTTGGTTATAAATTTTTTTCTTTCAATTTAAAGTTCTAAGTGATATTTGATCAAAAACTGTTACAAAAAACCTATTGAGAAGTTGGATTTCTTAGGAAGAGTTTAAAGATGGTTGACAAGAAGGATAGTTTAGGCAATTATTTTAAAAAAAAATGTTTTAAACCACTTTTGTTTTTTCAGTTTATGTCTTTGTTTCATGTTGTCATATGTATATTTATATAAATGTTTTTGTTTTCTAGAATTGGGGCATTTTATTTTTAATCGCTTATGATATATATTAACATTGACACGGCTCTGGTTTTAATTCATGGCCGACCCTAGTGATAACATGCATTGGATCTATATCTAACATACATGTATACTTTGTTTCTTTACAAACAAGAGATGAAGAATGAGAAAGATGGAGCATTGCTACCATGTCCGAACAATCTTCCAAGTGGAATAAGATTTCTTTCAGGTTGTACAATAAATATAAGATCAGACAGTGGACTCAAGGTTAGATAAGCTCAGATTCAAATCTAAACATTTTTGATTGTTGATAACCATTACTTATATAAATTTGTATATAAAAGCCATTGGCAGAGATGATGATGAAGGATTCAAAATGCAGATGGGGAAACTACTTTAGCTTTATCTTTTTGCCCTTCACCATTGGTTTACAAACTGATCCATTGGTTTATCTAAAATTATCTAAATCTATGATGGATCGAAAGAAGCATTCTAAACAAGCTTATATAGCGTATTTACTAGTTGTAATCCTCCAAAAAGTGTTTGGTGCTAAGGTAAATAAATTTATGAATGAACTTAATCAGATATGTTGCTACTATATAGGAAAATATATGTAACAGACTTTTGAAACTATAGGTAACAGCATACCTATTCAATCAAGTTGCAATCAACACAACAACATGCATGTCGAACATTATTGGCCCATCGGAAGAAATCAGTTTCTATGACAATCCTATCGCTTACATTGCTCCAAGTGTTTATGGACAATCACAAGTACAGCTCTTTTTCTCTTTTACTTTGTTGTATAAGTTAATTATAAGCTTTTTTCTTATATTTTTTCTACCTACAAATGTTTGATAATAGGCATTGTTGATGCATTTCCAAAGTTATGCTGAGAAAATGATCATCTCATTAGCAGTTGATCCAACGGTCATACCGGATCCTCAAAAGATATGTGATGGAATGGAAGATTCATTGAAAGCCGTGAAAGCTGCTCTTTCAGAAAGAGGGTTACTCTAAGATCACTTTTGAGCCATTAGTATCGTTATATACATGTATGAATTTGTTTTTTGTCCACACTGCCCCACAACTGATCAGCTCATTAGCCAATTTTCTATATAATATAGACAGTAAGACTCGATTCCTGGATGTGCAAGTGCATCTGTCTTTAGTAGATTTACCATATACCACTAGAGTAAATGGATATTTATTATGTTGGTTGAGTGATTGTGATAATTTGGATATTTGGATAATTTGAGTGATTGTGACATGTATGTTGTGAAAAGCTTTAAATACTTTTTGTAATATCAATAAGTATTGAATTTATATTCAGCTAACCGACAAATAATTATGTAAATTATTTTGTGTTGAATTTATTGAGGAGGAGAAAATGCCAAATACTGCACACTTGTCAATTTTTTATTTGTTATCTTGATATTTCAGATTTCTTTTCAACCTAATTTTTCAAAGATAATTATTTGATATTAAAAAAAATCAATTCAAGAATTCATCGTTTTTTATATCCTATATATAGAGACT
This sequence comes from Lepidium didymum, assembly GCA_963920545.1. Classification (NCBI taxonomy): domain Eukaryota; kingdom Viridiplantae; phylum Streptophyta; class Magnoliopsida; order Brassicales; family Brassicaceae; genus Lepidium; species Lepidium didymum. The sequence goes on from OY986986.1 coordinate 4,565,742, forward strand.
GATTTTATGTAAATTTCGACACAGAAAAATATTTTTTTCCTATATCTTTTCCTACTATTTCCTAAACTATTCATTTTTAAGTTTCAAATATAGTTTTTATATCTATTATTTGGAGAAAAACTAATTAAAAATATATAACTACAAATAAAAAAATTATTTAATAGTGATTTCAAGGGTTAGTTGTTATTATAAGAATATGGCTTTCAACTAAAAACCAATTATCAATAAGTACAGAGGTCCATATGATATATGTACTAGAGAGGATTTCTTTCAATTTCTGATGTAGGATATTATTAGTTATTAATATATAAAAACAGTTGGATAATATGTTGAATTTATTAAAAAAAACAACCTAGAATATAAAAATGGAATGAATGTTGAATGATTAGGTGAAAGAAAGATAATATGATTTGAAATGTTAAAATGAAGGTGTTAAAGTTAAGGCGATTGTAGGTAGTCTTATATGGAGTGATACAAATGATGTATATAGAGATTAGAGGAGTTCCCAAAGAAGAAAGAGAGAGATAGTCTATATCTTAGACCTGTATGTATGATACATATTTGATGTTACGAAAAATTGTGGTTAATCGTAGCTTTTTTCTTTCTGCATTTTTGTGACTATTGGGTGAAATTTCGTGGCTAATTTTGTAGCTGTTACTACTACCATATATGCATTGGATCTAATGTATAGCTGTTACGATAAGAATTTGTAAATTTTGATATTTCCATATATATTAGTAGCTTTAGTAAATTTACAAGAACTTTTGGCATCTTTGTTCTGAAGCATTATAGAAACATGCTACTTAACTACTAACAAAGTTCCAAGTAATTGTTACCAAATATATATGACTCTTTAATAACATTTTGTAAGAGCCACATTGCATTATCTTGGGGAGAAGAATATTACAATTTTTCCACTGACCACTTATAAATACATGTAAGTTCCTCTACAAAATCAGCATTAGAAGATAAAGAAAAAAAAACAGAGATAGATGACGAAGGAAGAAGAGGAGCCACTCAGCCCGATGGCTCGTGTATTCGAATCCCCAGAAGTGGACTATTGCGTCGTGATTAAGATTGGATTCAAAACCAAGATTAAACCGGAGGTCGTTCTTAATGCCTTGAAGCATAATGTCTACAAACATCCTCGTTTCTCCAGCAAGCTGGTACAATTAGCTACGGATACATACATTCTTATACTTAGCAATTTTTTTACTATGTTTGGTTTCCACTTCACAGTCTGATGATGGTGCAGAATAGCTGGTTCTTCACGTCGATATTAAACATTGGTTCTACAATGAGGCATATTTGGAATACAATTGTAGATCTTTTGTTGCTTGTGGCAATTATATTCTTTTTGAAGGACACAAAAACACCTTTGAAAGGTGGCGCCGATACTCGAAGTAATCCAAAGAGATTTGATCACAGAATTATAGCTTTGGAAGATGTTATACTTATAAAAAATGTTATGAATATGGTACGTTACGCTTGCTCATAACTAATTTCAGGGGTTTTATGGATCCTAATTTCCTCTTTTGCCTCCTGATCCCAACTCTCTTTCTAACTATTTGAACCAACACTATTGTAAACATCTAATGCTCTACATATATGTGAAATGTATTATTAATTAAGAGTTCTAACAATTACTTACGATTTTTTTCCTGATAAAGCTTAGCATCATAGTTAATATCCTAATTAGCATAAGGTATATCTAATGTACACATAAATTTTGTTTATTTACAAATAAGACGAAGAATGACAACGATGAAGCAATGATATCGTGTCCGAACAATCTTCCAAATGGAATAAGATTTCATTCAGGTTGTACAATAAATCTAAGATCAGACATCGGGCTCAAGGTTAGATATATATATATATATGCTCAAATTTAAATCCAAACCTTTTTGATGTTGACAAGAAATACGTACATATATTAACTATTATCTTTTATATAAAGCCATTGGCAGATATGATGGTAAAGGACTCAAAATGCAGATGGGGAAACTTCCCTTCACCATCGGTTTGCAAACGATCCATTGGTTTATCTAAGGATATCTAAATCAATGATGGATCGAAAGAAGCACTCTAGCCTCGCTTATGTAGCGTATTTATTGATTAAAATCGGCAAAAAGCTGTTAGGATCTAAGGTAAAATAAAGTTGTCAATGAAATTAGAGATTTGTTTTGAAACTATAGGTAACTGCAAAATTATTCAGTCGAGTCATAATCAATAGTGATTTTTTTCTTGTAAGCAATAACAGAAGGCAAAATTGTTTATATAGGAAAAGTCACGAATAAGTCCATTAATATTACTAGCTAACGAATCAGATAAGTGGTTTTTAAAATGAGTGAAATTAATAAAAAAAACTTGGGAGAGAAGTTTGTCCTAATTTTCGTGAACTAAAATATCAAAGAATTTTTTTGTATTATATGTATACTTAATAGTTTTTCTTTGTGCTTTAAAATAACATACATATGGTTTTCTTCAAATATTATTGTTGAAATTTAATTTCCTCATTGTAGTGAATTGAATGAAAAATAATTTTACAGGCATTTGTAGGTGTAGTCAGTGATAGGGTCCAGAATGAAATAATACACATGTGCTGTTTTTTTTTTATAAAAAGACTTTATAAAAAAGACTCTTGAGTTTTGAGAAATTTGCCAATTATATAGAGAGAAAAAAACAGGCCAATGGCTTGGAAGCAAATCATCTTCATGATTAATTGTCATAAACCCCACCTCCTTCAACTTGCAAAGACAAAAAAAAAGTACATCATTGTCGAGAGAAGTACATCGATAATTTAAAAAATGAATATATGTTAAAAAGATCAACAAAGTAAGATATATGACACAACCATCGATATATGTTAATTTGGTATGGCAAAATCAAACTTTCAGAGGATATAGGAACCCATCACCCTCCAATAAAAAAATTAATCTTGCAGCAAAATTATTTTTTGTGAACTAATGTACTATACGTGCCGAGGACAAGTGACCCAGTGGTGTTGTCACTTTATAAATCCTCAAGGCACCAAGGTTCGAACCCCTTACCTGCAGTATAAAGGAAGAGATTAAAAACCACTAAACCAGTTGACAAAAAAAAATGTACTATATGTAAATACTAAAGAGGTAAACATATTTTGTCAATAAAACTTAAATTATCGATTTCTTCATCCAATATGGTTGGAATTTAATTTCATGTAGTGATTTTGTATGTGTAGTCTATAGTACTAGACCCCAAGTGAAATTAACTTTTCGACATTGATGATATTTTTTTTTGTTTTTTTGTCAATAATTGAATAAACAAAACTTGATCTATATCATAATTCTCACATCCTAAAATTTCTTTATAACTTACTATATGTACTGGAAAAAGATCAAACTCTAATACCAAAATTATTAGCGAGATCATCCTAACCATATTGATGATAATTTTTTATATGAAAAAGATTCGCTAGTTTAAGGAAATATGCAAAAAAATCATCAATCTTGTCTTTTGTAATTTTATTTTTTAACACAACAAAAAGCAAATCAATTCCATGAAATTAATAATACACATACAATGAACAGTCTCTAATATCAGTCACAAATCAGTCTCTAAAATTAGTCACAGATCAATCTCAAAAATCAATCACATATCAGTCTAAAAAATCAGTCACAGATCAGTCTCAAGCAATCAATCGCAGATCAGTCTCAAATTTCAGTCGCAGATCAGTCTCAAATATTGAGTCGCAGATTAGTCACAAATTTTTATTTTTTAATTTTTAAAATAATTATTTGTTTAAATTTTTTTTTAAATATAAATATTAATTTAACTTAATAGAAATCAAAATTTTAAATACAATATATTACCGAAACCGAATTGTTTTGAATCCAAAATTTGAAAACATAAAATATTAAAACGAAAATAAAAACAAAAGATAATCAAAGTTGGTCGGGGAATTGGTCGGTAGGTCGGGTTGCAGAAGAATATCCTGAACCATCGTGCCATGGAGGAGGAGGAGGAGGCATCGAAGTTAAGTGACTAGGGAAAGACGGAAGTGTCGCTTGAAGGTACTAAAGCAGCTCACAATTTTGCTGCGTTAGATAAGCGATGTTATCCTTGTAACTCGTCATCTCTTCCTGCACATCTTGCTTGTAAGAAGCAAGCTCTTGCTGCAAGTGAGTAATTGTGTCTGTGACAGTAGACTCGACGAGCCCTTTGTTCTTGCCCGGACGAAACTTCTTGCTGAGATTTCCTAGTCCATACACGTTCCTATTGCGGTCAGGCATTGTAGACTGCAAAACAAAAATAAATGTAGAAATTAGTAATAAATTATTAAAAAATGTAATCTAATTAAATTTTTACAGATACCTGCAAGAAAAGCTCGGTCTCCTGATCCGGAGTGAGCTGTACCGACTGAGAAGCATCGTCTGATAGGTCGGTGTTACTATCCATCTGAGATTGCATGAACTCGCTTCTCTTCTGCTCATATGTCTCTGAAATTTTTTTCGCCTTCAGGTCTACGAAGCTCCCATCCGATGAATTAGTATGCGCTTTCTTGAAGACATCACTAATCGTAGCAGGTCGTCCTAATTATTCTTCCTACAAAACAAATATATTATATAATTTAAAAAATATAAAAAAAATTATGAATTTAAAAATACTTACAAGTTCACATTGAACACGGTAGAAACTCTTCTGTCCCGAGACATGCTTATGCGGTCCGCAGTCTTCACGATAAGAATAACGAGCCACCCGGGTTTTCTCGCTCTTCGCCTGCGCGTCCTCAGTAGCCCAATGCTCACAGAGCTTGACGTAAACAACACCATTCATCCACCCTGGATATTTTCCCTCATTCTTAATCTGAGTCGTGATTCCCTTCATACGCTTGATACCGATTTTATCGAACTCTTCTCGAACTTTTGCTCTCTCAGTCTTGATCGAACCTGTAAAAACAAATCGGAAAAAAGAAATTACAAAATCTAAAAACATTTTAAAAATCATTAAAAAATTTCAAAATTCATAAGAACTTTTCTAAATCATAAACAAAATTTAAAAATCATAAATAATTATTAAAAATTATAAAATCTATTAAAATTTTTAAAAAACTTATAATTTTTTTTTTTAAATACTAACAAATCAAAAATACTATTAAAATTTATAAATATTTAGAAAAATTCCTAAAAACTTTAAAAAACTATTAAAATTCAAAAAAAACTTATAAATTTTTTTAAAATTATACAAAAATCTGAAAAACACATTTATAATTATAAAAATTCATTGCAAATTTTTAAGCCTTCTTATTAGTTCATTATAAATAGCTTAGAAATTCATAAAAATGCTTAAAAATTCTAAAAAATTAATATATATCCATTAAAATTTCTAATCTACTAAATATAAATTCCATCAACCTAATTAAACCAAATCTATACTAATTCAAGTAATATAAACATATTAAAATTAAAAAAAATTAAGAACAAAAATTATACCATATGGTGCCTTCAGTTGGAAACGGATCCAACTTTGGAAGATCCCGTGCTCAATCTTAATTTGCTAGAAGGTCTTCGAGAGTGAATTGAGCCGATTGATTTCCTTGTTGAGAAGAAAATCCGTCATCAAATCCTTGGAGATTTGGAGAGTCGTCAGGCCATGAATTGAAGTTGGGCTATGGTGGATAACTGGAGGAGCCACCGTCGTGAGGTTGGACCACAGGAAGGCGGGCCGCCGAGCTCATCGCCGGAGAAGAGGAGAGCTCACCACCTCCATGCAAACTTCTCCCGGATCTTCCTCGTCCTCTCCCTAATCTAGAACTACCCGATTGAGACATAAAATTGGATTGGATTTGGTAAAAAATTGAGAGTTTTTGGAGAGAAAATCGTTTAGAATCGGCTGAAATCAGAGAAAAATGGAGAGGAGTCGCGAGAGACTGAAAAATCAGTCTCAGTTCAGTCGCAAATATAAATAGTCGCTAATTTTTTGGCGAAAATTAATCCGCGAAACTTGAACGGTTTCGCCAAAAAAATGGAGCCAAAAAATTAGCGACTGATTTATATTTGCGACTGAACCGAGACTATTTTAGTCTCAAAGTTAAAATCGTTTAGAAAAATTTGTGAGACGGAACTCGAACCCGAGACCTCGCATGTTAATGTTTTTTTTGTAGTCTAGTAACCATTAGGCTACTAGACTCTTTCGTTAATTATTTACGCGCACAAATATATATTAGCTATTTGATTTTCGTTCGGTTTTACAAATTTTCCCGAAAATTTCCGAGTTAGCAAAATTGACGAAATTGATATCATTTCAAAGTGTTAATGTTAAAGAATACAATACAAAATATATTTTAAACAATATATATAAAAGATAATTGAATATTTCGATATTCGAAGAATAAATCAAAGTATATTGTAATATCGTTTAAGAAGTACAATTACATAGACGTTAATGTGATTTTATGTAAATCGTTAAAACATCAATTTTAATTATTCCTAAATAGATAATATGATGGGTAAACATCATGTAACAATGTAACTTGCAATTTTGGAACAATATTATTCGTCTACGTTGAAAAAAACTGATATATACAGTAATCAGTCACAGATCAGTCATAAAATTTGAAACTGATCTCAGACTGACATCATTTTTTTCGTTTCAGTTGCAGATCAGTCACAAATTTTGTGACTAATTATAAAAAAAAAATTTATTTTTCCAAAAAAATTTAAAATTTTTTAAACAACTTTAAAAATTTTTGAAATCCTATACCCTAAAACATTTCAGTCGCAGATCAGTCACAAAATTTGTGACTGATAAAAAAAATTATTTCAGTCGCAGATTAGTCACAAATTCCATTGGTTTACACTGAATTGGGACTGATATTTGCGGCTGATTTATTAGTCACAATTCAGTCTTACGTTTTGCGACTCTATAGTTCAGTCGCAAATCAGTCTCAACAGAGTCACACTTTTGCGACTGATGTAAGACTGAAAGTTACAGTATTATATTTGCGACTGAAGTGGGACTGATTTTAATTCAGTCTCAAATTAGTCTCATATTTTGTGATTGATTTTTCAGTCAAACTTTGCCGTCACAAAATACATGTTTTCTTGTAGTGTTGGATCCATATATATGTATATAAGTCTCTAAATAAGATGAAGACCAAGACCACCTTCTTTACGAGGTCAACATATATCATTCCAAGAAACCTTAGCTTTAGAGAAATCATTAGGGGAACTAGACCACAAAAAAGCATTGCAAAGACGTTCAATAGTATAGTGGAAACAATCTGATATATGAAAATAAAACAACTTGAAAGAAAAACATGAATAAAAACTGGATTTAGAAATATTTCTCATTTTCAACCACAACACCAAATATTATACTCAACATATTACTATATCATTTATACTTATGGAAATCTGAATTTTAGTTGTGGGATAACCGAGTGTCACTCATTTAATGGAAGATGTCTCATAATATTTTTTATTGTTGTAAAAGAAAAATATAACAAAGAAAATCTAGCCTTCTTCTACAAGACTACAACGTTCAAAGGAATGATTTCATCACTTTTTGGATGTACACTAAATTTGAGTTTACCAAACTTCTTAACCATATTTGTAAGACTTGCAAAATTGAGCAAACAAATATTTTATAATAAAAAAATTATATAGCAAACATATTAATATATATATGTATGTATTGAAACAATTATTCAAATTTTAATTTTACAAAAAAAAAGAAAAACAATTTCAGAATATCTTCCAAATGACAATAAGAAAGGAAACTTACTTCCCAATATATTTCAGAATATATTCTATTTAAAATTTTATAGAATATGTAAACATGGGACATAAGATGGATAGCGATCCTATAAAAATCCGATGTAACATCAATACACAAAAGCTAAAAATATATGTACAATCACACCCACATTAAGAAAAGAGTGAATTTTCCAAATAGCCTAAAACTCTACGTTAATTGAGTAAATGACATATGTATTAAAGTATTTAAGAAAAGAGTAAATTATCAAAAATACCACACTTAACGGTGAAATTTTGTAATATGTCTTAACTATGTTTTTCTCGTCAAAATTGTCCTAGCTAACCAATCCTCTAACTAATCTGTTTATCAAATGGACCAAAACATCCCTGACTTGACTTTCAGTAATTTTCACAATTAAATAATTTAAAGAAATCCAACGGATTGTTTACAAAATTATAACCATTTCTATTTCTCTTTTCTTTTTCAAAACTCATTCTTTTCCATTTTTCTTCACTCAATATTTTTCTTCTCTTTTCTCTCAATTTCCATTATCTTCTTCAATTTTCACTCGTTTCATTTTCTACAAATCTTTCCTCATCGTTCTTCCAAAAAAAACGAAGACTAAATCAAAATCCTTTCATTTCCTAGTTTTCCATTCATCTAGTTGAAGACCCTTTTGGGGATGATAATCTTTGGATCATCATTTTCCATCTATTAAGATTTATTTTTCTCTTTTCTTATCTTCCTTTCATTATGTTTATAGTTATTTTCTTGTTTTGTTTCATGTCTTTGGTGTTTGAGTAGTGAAGTGATAGGTTGATGGTTAGGTAGATCTTAGGATTTGATGGTTGAATCTTGAGCTTAAGTTGATAGATCTTTAGATTCTTTCATTTAAGATGCTCTTAAAGCTAGATTTAACTTGATCACTTGAATCTAGATGCTTGGAGTTTTGTCGCCCGAGAGGTGTTCAATGAAATTCTCGAATGACCTTTTTATGAGCTTTTCTTCCCTAGCCATTGAGAGATGAAGTTAGGGTGATTAGTGGTCTTAGTGAACTTGCTTGTAATGCTTGTTAGTCTTTGAATCGGCAATGAGAGTTAATTTGATTGATTGACTAGGAAAGGGTTCATTGCCATGAGAGTGGGATGTTTTAGTGTTGTGTCTCATGCCCTAGGATGGTTCTCAATGAGTCTTTAAGCATCATTTATTCGATTATTATTATCCTTTGATCAATTTTCTTGCCTAATACCTATTGCTAGTTTATGTTTTGTCCTTGTTTAGTTTGCTAGTCATTTGTTCTAGTTGAGTTTGTTTTGATCTTTGTTAGGTTGGTTATTGTTTGGTTTTTAGTAGTCTTTCACTTCAATTCTTTTATCTATTGTTATAGCTTAAGTCCAAATTCTTGCAATCCTAACATGTTGATTCTAGATTTTCTGTGGATTCGATCCTCAAGTACTACATTAACGTGTTTGCACTTGTTGATTCATTGAAGCATAAAGCTATTTACAATTTTTGGTTCTCTTTGATGGTTGTTAATCATCATTGAAAAACATCACTGTCATGCCCCCAAATACAAACATTTGAACACGTAAATTTTGACGAAAAACATAAAGAAGATCGTCAAGATTCTGTTTTGTGGCTTTGTATCTATGTCTACGCTTTGTATTTATGTTCACTTCATGTATTTATGTCATTCTCCTTTATATCTTCATGGGCAAAAACTATGTCCCATGTCTGATGGCTCCAGTGATTCCCACCTTATAGTAAACATAAATAAGATTGTCAAGACACTGTTTTGTGGCTGCTGAGCAGAATTATCCTCTATTTTTTAGTTGAGAGCATGTGCCACCATATGTCCATCTTTTACATCCACGTCTTCCTATAGAACTTTATTTCAATGTTTTACATCTATGTTTTTTTTTCTTTTTATGTCCATGTCTATTTTGGTGTTCTCTGCGTTTTGAAATGCCACCACGTGCCATATGTATTTTTCTTCACTTGCCCCCTACGTCCATGTTTTATATGTCACTCTGTGTCCATGTTTAGGTCCATATTTTTTCTCTGTTTCTATCAAATAAAACATTATGTTCATGTTTTACGTCCATGTCAGTTCTCCCTTTATGTCCATATTTTACGCCATATGTCCATGTATGCCCACATATCATCCTTTCATTTGCTTTGCTTTTCTCAATTGCCCTACATCACTCATTTCTTTATAGTATATGTCCTTTCATTCTCTTTACAGCTTCTTTAATGTCCTTTCCTCTCATGTCTGCCCACAACCCCTTAGTCCATTGTTACGACTTGTATGCCCTACCCACCCAATGGAACACTCTACCCCTACCAACCCACACTTTGGACTGCTATGAAATTGTCATTTTGCTATTACTCGCTTAAAAAGACATGTACAATAACACTCGGTATGTAGATCCATAGTTTATGAGTTTTGGCATTTCCGACACCGTCTTCATACTTGCCATTTCCCAAACGTCTCACTATTTTGCACGATGCTATCACTTTTCCTAGCTGTTCAAATCCTTCATCCCCTACCTTTTCAAATTATAATCAAAATAAAATTTTCATGAAGATTTACTAACAATAACGCTCGTTGTTGGGAGGATATCATTTCTCTTGTGTCCTCGACTCTCTCTCCATTTTTGTCTATTTCTTTCATTTTACATTCTATTTCCTTCTTAGTTTAATCTTCTATTTTTTCGAATATATGTCCTTTACTATTGTTGTCCTACCTCACCGGTTGCGCATCATTTCCTCAATGCCCTTCTTGCCACGTGTTATCGTGTGCACCTCTCATCTTCTTTAGATCGCGCCAGATCACTTTTTCCATTACAGTGACACACGCGCTACAACAAAGGAAATCATGTGTAACTAAGGGCAAATCGGTCTTAAAATTACTATCATTTCGTTAACTGTGGCAATTTTTGGCCCATTATGATATGAGGGCATATTTCAAAATTTCGCCTTCGAGTGTGGCATTTTTGACGAGATTCTCTTAAGAGAATAACATAAAGTCCTAACTATTTACAGTTTTAACCCTTTAATCAATTGTGCTCAAAATTAAAACAAAAAATAGAAAAAAAGAGACTTGATGAAGTCTACGTTCTAAAGTATCGCTATACTATATGGTATAAAATTACTATATAATATAAAACAGGTAGTACATAACAATAAAAATTATTCATCTATATGATATATAAAGATGAAAAAACAGAGAAGAAAAAAGAGAAAGAGAATGAAAAATACAAGATAGAGTAGGAAGATGATGATGAAGAGGATGATAAGAAGAAGGAGGAAAAGAATAATGAGAAGGGAGAAGAAGAAGAGACGTATAAGAAGGAGGAAGATACGAGGAGGAATAGAAGAACAAATAAATTAAAGTTGATGAAATTTTTCCAAAAATTATGTTTAAACTGATGATTTTATAAGAAAATAAATATACTATATCAAATATACATTTGATATATTAGTGTTCTATATAAATATTATTTAATAACATATTCGTTTTTTGTAAAAAAAATTGTTCATTTTTAGAAAATTTAAGTCTTAATATGTGTAGAAAAAAATGTATGTTCTTAAAAGGGAGAATTGGCCAAATGGTACAATTCACTAATTTAATTAATTTAATTAATTTAATTAAGAATATGGCATATGTATTCTCATAATTAAGAGAATAACACTTTGACCTAAATATTTACAATTTTAACCTTTTAATAATTATGTTCAAAATTAAAATTTAAAACTTATTTGGATGAAAGAAACTTGAACAAGTTTACTTGCTACAATACCGCTATGTTGCTAGTTATACTATATGATATAGAATTACTATATATTATAAAACATATAGTATATAACAAAATAAAGTATTCATCTATATGGTATATAAGGATGAGAAGACAGAGAATAAGAAAGAGAAGGAGAATGAAAAAGACAAGAATGAGTAGGAGGATAATGAAGAGCATGAGGAGAATGAGAAGGAAAAGAATAATGAGAAGGGTGAGGAGAAAGAGTAGGGGGAGTAGGAATAGGAATAGAAGATAGGAGGAAGAAGGAAGAGAAATAGAATACCAAATAAATTAAATTTGATGAGATTTTGCCGAAAATATGTATAAATTGATGGTTTTAAAAGAATAAATATACTATATCAAGTAGACATTCTATATATATAACTTTCCTATACAAAATTAGTCAATAACATATTCGTTTTTTATTTAAAAAAATCATTTAAAAAAAATTGAAGTTATAGTGTGTATAGAAAAAAATCTATGTTTTTAAAAAGAATTTTTAACTTTGATTTTGTTTTGTTTATTAAAAGTTATATTGAATATAAAATTAGAAGAAGAGAAAATGAGTGAAGAAGAAAAAAAATTATATGGAAAGTGTGAAGTTGCAAATACTTCATAAAATATACAAAATATCACTTAATTTATGGTAAAATGCCATTTATTCAATTATAAAGTCATTTTGTGCTATATTTGCTAATTTCTCTTTTTTAAAACCTTTTTTAACTTTGATTTAGCTTTCTATTAAAAATAGAATTAGAGAAGATGGGAATGAGTGAATAAGAAGAAAATAAAAACTAAAATTAAATGAAAAGGGTATAATAACAAGAATTATTTATGAAAAATGCCACATATAAACACAAAATTATGTGCTATGACATCATCTTTTGTTGAATTTTTTTTGCCATCTTTTTAAGAGTGAAAATACTATTTTGCCTCTTCTAACAGTTCTTTACTCGACAACTGATGTCAGAGAAAACTATGACGAGTAGATGACCGACATGTGGTGAAAAAGATGTACGATATTGGTAAAGAATAAATGTCCATGTTCGACAAGGAATTGTCCATTCTGCCGAATAGTTGACTGATACGTGTCTGAATTTGTGTTCGACGCTGGACATGGACACATTTCTATACTAGACATCGACATTTCGTACTCCTGGACATCGACATGTTTATACTGGCAAATGATTAACATGTGTCAGATTGGTGTACGATGTTGTAATAAAAAATTATCTGCAATGGACAAGATTCTATCTGTCTACGATTTCAATAGATTTTTTCAAGGACACACTCGTCTTTTTTATGATGCCCTAATCCTCAAAATTATGGCAAATACATAATAAATTACTCCTAATGGCATAGCACATAATTACTAGTTTGATTAAGGCATTTGGCATAAAATTCCCTAATAACAAATAGTATAGAAAATAGGTTGAATATTGTTCTACTTTGGGTTATATATCATTCACTTAATTATTAAAAGTTGTGAAATTTGCAAATATAGCATAAAAATGATTTATAATTCAAAAAATAGCATAAAACCCTAAGTAGAGCAATATTCAACATATTTTATACAATATTTGTCATTTTACCCTTTTCATATAATTTTTATTTTTTCTTCTTCTTCACTCTTTCTCTTCTCGTCTAATTCTATTTTTAAATCATTTTTAATGAAAAGCAAAATCAAAATTAAAAATTCTTCAAAAAAACATAGAATTTTTTCTACACACCCTAAAACTTAATTTTTTTTAAAATGACCAAATGTTGTAATAAAAAAAATGTTATTGACTAATTTTGTATAAGACAATTATATATGTAGAATGTCTAACTGATATAGTATGTTTATTATTCTAACACATCAATTTATACATATTTTTGGAAAAATCTTATCAATTTTAATTTATTTGGTCTTCTATTCCTCCTCCTTCTTCCTTCTATCTTCAACTCCTCTTCCTACTCCTCCCCCCTACTCTTCCTTCTCTCGCTTCTCATTATTTTTTTTCCTCCTCCTCCTCCCCATCATCTTCATCATTCTCCTCATACTCTTTCTTGTCTTTCTCGATCTCCTTCTATTTCTCATTATCTTTCTCTTTCTTCTTCTCTGTTTCCTCATCCTTATATACCATATAAATGAATACTTTTTATTGTTACATATTATATGTTTTATAATATATAGTCGTTCTATATCATATAGTATAACTAGCAACGTAGCGGTACTGTAGCAAGTGAACTTGCTCAAGTTTCTTTCATCAACATAAGTTTTCTATTTTTTGTTCTAATTTTTAAGCATAATTATTAAAGAGTTAAAATTGTAAATATTTAGTTCAAAGTACTATTCAGTTAATTAAATTATGAGAATACATGTATCATATCATTAATTAAATTAGAGAATTGTGTCATTTGGCCAATTCTCCCTTAAAAGTTTGATGGCCATTTTTGCTAATTCCTCTTAGGAAAATCACTTTTTGCTTGAAATATATAAGTCATTTCACTCTATGATTCTTTTATAATATGTATATGAATATCAACAAACATTAACGAATCCTACGCATACATATTTCTCTACAGTCCCAAACCAAAAAAAAGTGCAGCTACGCGTGATCTCTCTCGTTAGGTAGCTCACAAATGATGAACCTATAAACCCTTCACCATATATCAATCGTATCCTCCTCAACTCTATATAAACATAAACATAAACAATACCCCCAAATAGATATAACAAACAAAACAATCCACATTCTCTAAAACATATTTTCATCACAAGATATAGAGAAGAGGGAAATGGCAGCCTCACTGAGTTCTTCCAAGTCAATCATGAAGGTGGCTACAGTAATGGTGGTTCTGGTGGTAATGGTGGCAGCGACAGTGGTGGATGGACAGAGCTGCAATGCGCAGCTGAGTGGACTAAACGCGTGTGGTGAGTTCGTAGTTCCAGGAGCAGACATGACGAACCCGAGTACTGAGTGTTGCAATGCTCTTGCGGCTGTGCCAAATGAATGCATTTGCAACACGTTTCGTATTGCCTCTAGGCTTCCTTCTCGCTGCAACATCCCTAATCTTTCCTGCAACTGATCACTCTCATATCAAATTCTCTACACAATAATATGTATGCAAGAACATAACATTTTTGAACATTTATATCTAGACACTATATATATGAGCATATGTAACGATATTCATGCTTTTTTCTTTTTGTATTTTAACAGGAGAAGCATGGAGGGACATCAAGTAGATAGATGTTAAGAATAAAAACTCTTGACATTTGAGTTGTTGGTTTTCTTTTTTCTTTTGTTCGTCGCTGTAATAACAATAGGTTTCGAATAAAAATTGAATAATATGTAAGTGACAATATTAATTATTTAGAATCTATTATCAAAATATATACTTTTTCTATCACTCTATCAAAGTAAATACATAAAAACATATTTATGCGCTTGAATGGTTAAACATAGCAGGTCGGTCTACAAGATTTTAAACCACACAAAAAAATTGCTGGTACACGATTACATGACAGTAAAATAAATAAATAACATTAACATAAAACAAAATAAATAAATAACTAAATAAATAATAGGTAGAGAAGTATATTTGATTAACTAGTTAAATGTTCTTATCTAGTATAATTTTTCACTGAGTTTAATTTCAGAAAATCAAATAACACCATTTGATATTGTGTAAGATTTAGAGAAAAATTTGACTATAGATAAGTTTTATGGGATTTGTAGATTCAATTGTTGAGAACAAAAATAATAATAGGTCTGACGGGTGAGATGACTCTTAAAAAATGAGTGGTTGAAACATAGACTATTCTACCTATTTTGAAAGTTAAGAGCTTTTTTACCTATTTTTGAAAGTTAAAGAAATTTTTTTACCTATTTTTGAAAGTTAGAGTTTTTTTGACATTTTTCCAAATAATATTTGATTTAAATAAGTGAATGGTTTGTATAGATAATAACTACTAGGGCATACACAAATAATACAATGCAAATAAAATCTTTTCTATAGTGAAGGTAATAAGAAATTGCATTATTGTTATTATACCAATACTTATGTGGAGAAAACAAAAATAAACGATCGTGTTGTAAATTTCGTCAGCACAAACGCTAATTGTTTTCTCACAAATAATTCCGTTTGAATAATTGTTTGACAAAAAAACGTTCATAAGTGTAAAAGTTCGTTTGAAAAATTTACTTTCAAATGCTTGTTTTTAACCGCTCATTGATTAGTAATAAAATAAGCTGTCTGCAAAAATTTGAAGACTATCTTTCTATGTAAACAATCAGACCAATAGAGATTTGGGTTTCAAACTAGGGCAGAAATTCTGTTACAGGGCCACATAATGAAAAATAATGGCTAAAACACCATTAGCACTCAACCTGAAAGCGCGTGTGTCTTAACAATACTATAAGAGCGTGAAGATTTGTCCCGCTCGGTGGACACCGAGACGATCTCGGGCCACGAACTCCGAACTCCTCCTCCATCTCTCTTTTTTCTTTTTTCTTTTTTCTATTTTTTTTTGCTAACAAGAAGGTGGTTGAGTCTTGACCCCTAATCCACCAGCCTACTTTTAACTGTATCATTTTTAGTCTTAGTCATTTTTTCCCGTACACAAATGACTGAGATGCTGCGAGTTGAGCTAGCTCCTCCATCTCTTATTATACTATAATGATATTTATCTTAGACTGTCACTTCAGGAAACACTCTTTACGTTGATTTTACTATTGTAAATTTAAAAGTCAATTTTCATCGATCAACAAAAATTTTGTTTTCATGATTTATACTACCATTACCCATAGTTGAAAATTAAAATAAGTTAAATTAGTGCAGAATCAAACTAGGCTTTTAGCTCACGGCTTGTTTTTTCTTGCTTTTAAAAAGTTGCTGTTTTTTTTAATATTCTATCGCTCTAATTTGTTAAATTCTTTAGGGTAAATGACAAAAGAAGAAGCCAATTTGGTCAAAATTCGGAGCTTCTTTGTGTTTTGGATCCGAGTAAAAATTGGTTTCGATTTTGTTTTTTTCCTGAAATATTAAAAAATGACATTGGGTTAAAATGTCAAAGGTATAAGCCTCAGTTTTTCTAGACTCTGTACAATTAAAAAAAAAAAAGATTTCAAGAGAGAGAGAGACAAAAGCAGAGTTTTGAACAAAAAAGGGACAAGTCATATGATATAAGTATAAAACAATGGATACATCTTTTCTCCTTTATTTGCTGATCTCACTCTTACGATAGACTAATGAAAGATTGAATCTTGCCTTGTTTGGTCGTCACTCGTCAGAAGTTTTTCTGTGTATTGATTGAAAGGTCTGAAACTTGATGAACAAGCAAAGTAAACACTGAGAAGAGCTTTTTTGTGTAATGTGATGATGCGTTTCGATAATTTGAACGGTGACAATACAAAAATGTTGAGCCTTTCTGTATGTTCTTCCTTGTCTATTGGTTGGTTTGTTTCTTTTTGTTCTTTTTGACTCTATAACTTTGATTATTGTTCGTTTTTTCTGGTTGCAGAAAGGGAGGATGAATAGTGATCTTGATGTTGATATGTCTAGAGGAGATTTAAATCAAAGTTTTCTGGAGAGGCTTAAAGATGATGAGTTTGAGAGTAGATCATGGAGTGATGATAGCTTTGATGCAATGTCTGGTGATGAGAATAAACAAGAACTAAGACCTAAGAAGAAAAAGAAGAAGACAAAGTATCATAGGCACACTTCTTACCAGATTCAGGAGCTTGAATGGTGAGTTTTTGTTTTCAAAACTTTCATATTTGTCAAATGGGTTTTTGAGTTATATATTGATTTCTGTTTCTGAGTGTAGTTTCTTCAAAGAGTGTCCCCATCCTAATGAGAAACAAAGGTTGGAACTTGGAAGTAGACTTGCTTTGGAGAGTAAACAAATCAAGTTTTGGTTTCAGAACAGAAGAACCCAAATGAAGGTATTCTTAACATATTTAAGTACAAAGAAAAGTTGTAATTTCTTATGGAAAAGCTGTGATTTTTAACAAAATAGTTGTGATTTTTATTTAATCCAGACGCAACTAGAGCGGCATGAGAATGTGATTCTCAAACAAGAGAATGAAAAACTGCGTGTCGAAAACGGTTTACTTAAAGAGGCAATGAGAGGTTCTATTTGTATTGATTGTGGTGGAAAAGTTATACCCGGTGAGGTTTCATATGAGCAGCAGCAACTTAGGATTGAGAACGCTAAGCTTAAGGAAGAATTCGATAGGATTTGTGCTTTAGCAAACAGATTCATTGGCGGGTCTATTTCACTTGAGCAGCCTTCAAATGGTGGCATTGGCTCACAACATTTGCCTAATGGACATGGCTTGAATGGTAGAACTTCTTTGATGTTAATGGATCTTGCCATGGAGGCAATGGATGAGTTGGTAAAGTTAGCGGAATTAGACAATCCTTTGTGGATAAAATACTCAAAGAGTGAGAAAGATTCGATGAACCATGGCGAGTATAGAAGCACATTCACTGGTACCAGACATCCCTTGAGTTCAAGAGAAACTGGTTTAGTTCTCATCAATAGTTTGACTCTAGTCGAGACACTTCTGGACACGGTAAGAGAGACTTGTGTTCTCTCTAGGAATCAGTGTTTTTATCGATACACACACACTCACTAATAAACATCTCTTGATTGTGGGTTGCTTTACAGAACAAATGGGCTGAAATGTTTGAGTGTATTGTCGCTGTTGCATCGACCATTGAAGTGATTTCTAATGGTAGTAATGGATCCAGAAGTGGTTCTCTTCAATTGGTATGTTTTTCAAGCATTATAAAGTATATGTTTTGTCCATATTGCTAGTTTTATGATCTTTTGTTTGGGACAGATGCAAGCAGAGCTTCAAGTGATGTCTCCATTAGTTCCAATCAAACAAGTGAAGTTTCTTAGATATTGCAAGCAACATGGTGATGGTTTATGGGCAATCGTCGATGTTTTTTATGATATAAACACAGAAGATGAGAACTTGAAGTCTTATGGTAGCTCTAAGAGGTTTCCCTCTGGCTGCATCATACAAGACATAGGCAATGGTTGCTCCAAGGTAACTTCTCTTTGTTCGTTAGAAACAATTTTCAATTAGATTTCTTGGATCTGCGTGAGATTTTATTGAATTGTTTATAGAAAAGAAGTTTGGTAAGTCTAGTAAACTAATAACAATTTGAGTCGACAAATTAGCCTGAGAACCTGAAGCCTTTCTGTATAACTTATCATAAAACTCTAAAAAGATTCCTTTAAAAATATTAACTCAAATCAAAGGCTTCATTTTTCAAGGCAAAGCTTGCTTCTTGTCTGGGCTAGTTCTAGCCTCTAGGACTACATAAATTATTATACAAAAATATCTTCTTTTGTTTACTTAAATCGATTGAAACTTGGGTATGTTGTTCATCTTTGATTAGATGAATCTGTTAAGTAACTTTTTTTAGTAAAATGGGTTTTACTTAGTTACTAACTTTATTCACACCACGTTCTACATATGGTTTCTAACAACACAAGAGAGTTTTAACAGGTGACATGGATACAACATTCAGAATATGAAGCTAGTCACATCCACTCACTTTACCAACCATCGCTAAGTTCTTCGGTTGGGTTAGGCGCGACGAAATGGCTCACGACTCTACAGAGACAATGTGAAAGCTTTTCGACCCTTCTGTCTTCTCAAGATCACATAGGTTTCTGTCTCTTTCTCTTTCTTTTCTCTCTGTATTTGAATTTAGAAATAGAGAAATCATTTAAGAAAATGTTTCTGATAGGTTTGTCAATTGGTGGTACCAAGAGTATTCTAAAGCTTGCTCAGCGTATGAAGCTCAACTTTTACTCAGGCATAACTGCTTCGTCAGTTCACAAATGGGAGAAGCTTCTTGCTGAGAACATAGGACAGGACGCAAGGATATTGACAAGGAAGAGTCTTGAGCCATCTGGTATTGTCCTGAGTGCCGCAACATCTCTGTGGCTACCAGTGACTCAGCAGAGACTCTTTGAGTTCCTGTGTGATGGTAAATGCAGAAACCAGTGGGACATCTTGTCTAATGGTGCTTCAATGGAAAACATGCTTCTCGTTCCAAAAGGGCCACACGAAGGAAGTTGTGTCTCTCTTCTTCGTGCTGCTGTGAGTTTATAATCTATTGTGAATCTCTGTACATCAAATTCTAGATTACTGATGAAGACCAATTCCTAATTTGCAGGGGAAGTATCAAACCGAGAGCAGTATGCTCATATTGCAAGAGACATGGAATGATTCTTCTGGTGCACTGGTGGTTTACGCACCAGTTGATGTCCCATCTATGAATGTTGTTATGAGCGGTGGAGATTCAGCTTATGTGGCGCTTCTTCCATCAGGATTCTCGATATTGCCAGATGGATCATCATCATCGTCTGATCATATCGATAACAATAGAGTTGTAGTGAACCATGAAAGCACAGGATGTCTCCTGACAGTCGGATTTCAGATCTTAGTGAACAGCCTACCAACTGCAAAACTCAACGTGGAATCTGTGGAAACTGTTAACAACCTCATAGCTTGCACCATTCACAAGATTAGAGCTGCTCTTGATATACCTGCTTAGCTAAGTTTCTAAATTTTACTCGTGTTTGTCCTTTTGTAGGAGACAATAGAAGATTAGGACAATTTGAGACGAGTGTAGATCAAACAAACATATAGACGACAGTCTTCATTTTGCAAAATTGATTTGTTCTTATGTTTCTGGCATTTTCCTCTGATACATAGATTTGTTGGGAAAAAGATACAAATTTCTCAAGAAACATACAAGACACCTCGACGATAAAAGACGAGACTTGCTGAAGCAAAACCAGACCAAACAAAAAGTACCCACCAAGACATCAACAAACCGACTTGTTTAATGAAATCATTGCAAGGCAGAGAACCACATACCAATTGTGATACAGCAAAAGAGCTCAGGTCAATCTGAGACAAGCCGAGGAAGAGAATCACAAGGACCGATGGTGCCAGAAACTGCAGAGCAACAAGGCATAAGTAGTGGTTGTGAAGGAACATCTTTGCCCGACTAAACTCCAGATCAGGAGTTTTGCTTCCATGTAATCTCTGGTACCACGAAAGCACTGCTTCATTCAAAAACATCTGGAGGTTAGGACGAACCGCCACACCTTGTAATAAACCCGACAATAACAAACATAAAACCCGAAACTTGGCGAAATCATCAGCTGACATGCCTACATTACCAACCAACTTAGTCTGGCTACTACTCGTTCCATTGTGGCTACTTCTCTTCACTAAAATCTCTCCCAATGGATAAATCCAAAGCAACGAAGTGAAAACTGATACAATGTAATTTACATAAAGAATCATTCTACCAAACCATCCACAAGAAATGATCGACAAATTGCTCCTAATCTGATCAGTTCCAACCCAAAACGACCGTGCGCTTCTCCCAGCAGGCATGTAAAGAAATCCAGCAATACAAGCCATTGAAAACGATATGAGTATGCAGCAGAAGGCATCAACCGAACCCAATTGGAAGTCAAATCCTTTTGGGAAAACTCCAGCACTTATTATAATCCCGAAAACAAATCCTAAAACCCCAAAAATAAAGCTCAGTTTCTTCTCAGATTTCTTAGAAGCAGATCTTTCAACCGATATCTTAGCCAAGGCAACGAACACCTTACACAAACCTATAAACCCCAGAACAAGCGGGAACACCAATCCATTACTAAAAACTCCATGGCTATCATCTATACCGAAGTACTTGTGAAGAAGAAAGCAACAAACAGCTAAGAACAATAAAACGAAAAGGTTATTGTACTCTTTGAAATACATCCGAGATCTGAGATGGTCTTCATCGAGCTTAATTCGGAAGATCTGAGCATTGTTTTCGTCAAATTCGGATTTATCCTTGGATCTATTCCTTCTCCTAACTTCAGAATTGGACTTTGGATCATCGACACTAGAGGGTCGTCGGATCGCGGGTCTGAGTCCGTTTCCGGTGTTGTTCTGACCGAGATTCTCCGGTTGAATGTAGGTACAGAGGCCGTGGAGGAAGATAATTGGGATTCTGAGGAATGAGAGGATTATAAGTAAGAAGAGAGATAACAGTGTTTGAAGTGTGAGATTCCTGTAAGTTCCAAGAAACTCAAGCATTGTTCTTCACTTTGTCACTCCTCTGTTCCTTCGTGTGTTTCAGGAAGATGTGATTCGGCTTTGAGATTTCCAATCCTAACTCCCAAAATGGTAAGAAGGACTGATGGGCCTTTATGGGCCCTGTAGCTGTGATCAAACCTCTCTACTAGAGACTCACATTCTCTATTATGAATCTCCCTTTTCTGTCAGCTTTCATCCAAATTGATATCCTTTTTATGTCACAAATAAATAAAATTAATATATACACTATATAGCATTATAGCAATTTATACACTTGTAAATACACTATATCTTTATCCTAACTGTATAGTTTATCTTTATTAAGCGTATAAAATATAATAACCAAATATATAAACTCATATGTATATGAAATTACTTAATATTGAACACCAAAATAGAAGTTAAGATTACAAAATTTGGGCAAGAGTTTACTGATCAAAGGTTCTTTATGAAAAATAACATAAAAAATTAATAGGCCTTTGTAACTCATTTCTTCACTGCTCACAAATAATCAGACAAATATGACTAAGACCTTGATTAGTAAAGTGTTTTTATTGAGCATAATGCTTTTAATAGTAAATTATATTTATCTATTTAAATATTCTCAAATATGATTAATTATTAAAAGAACATTATTTCAGAAAAAATTATCAATCAAAACTTAAAGGGGTGTTATTAAATGTTGTAATTTAATATATATGGTATTTAATTTAGTGGCAGATAGTAAAGCCATTAAAGGTAGACGTACTTGCACATCCAATATTGAGTATTACTGCATATATTATGTAGGAATTTGGCTAATGGGCTGACAAGTTGTGGTCCAGTGTTTGAAATTTTTTTTTGTAATTTAATGGATTTTAGAATCTAATTAAATAAATGTTATTCAATTATGTATTTGGTGAAAGCCATTGAAATCATTTGTAATTGGATTATGTATTTGTTTGATGTATTTGAAATCTCTTAAAATCATCCCGGATAATAAAATTGTGATATCTATTATTCGATTTAAAAAGTACAAGTGCCATTTTTCTAAATTTATATAATGCGAATAATCTATTGAAGATCACCTATAATTGTTGAACTTTAATTTTATTTACAAAGTAAAAAATATTAATATAGCGGCCAACAAAAATAAATAAAGATGAGTAGGATTTGAATAGAAAACCAATGATGAAAGACAATCTCAAATCATTTTAATACGATTTAAGTTTTGGTTAGAAAACATGAACTTTATCGCTATTTATTTTCTGTCATGAACTTTTTTAAACTCTATAAAAAATCATCAACTTTCTTCCATTACTTATAGTGTTTTGATTCCGCGTTTAGGGGCAAAAGGAGTCGTTTTCGTTAATGTTTTGACTAACAAGAACGAACGAAATTACGTCGTTCTGATTTGAAACCAAAAAAAATTATAAAAAAAAGCTTGAGTCTTCGTTTCGTCTTCATCTTCTTCTCTATTTTTTGGAGAGAAATTGATTGTTATCTTTAAGAACATGTGCGAATACTCAGGAGTCTGTATCTAGTTTGCTTACATTGTGTTTTGATTATCTATGATTTGAGCGAATTCAAATATGCGACATATACAAATTAGTCTCTGTTTCACTAATGCTCTAACATCATTTATGACCCATATAGATTGTTCTTCTCGAAATTGACATAATTTTGCAACAATAGAGATGAGTTTGTGAAACAATGGCAAACAAAGAACCCAACTAATAAGTTTCTGTTTCACATAGCCTCAACTAACAATTTAAGTGGAGATGATTGAATAGGTTGCCAACAAAACCCCTAAATCTGCCAATTCCCAGAAAAAGCTAAGAGCTTTTCGAATTCATAGCCGCCATGGAAACATCGAATGATTTGGGAAACTCTTCATTTTTGTATTTTTTCAGAGAAACAATAATTTCGAAGATTTGTTATCAAAGATTTTCCACGTCTCTTCAGCAAGTGCAAGTCCTTTTCGAATCTGAGACAAAACAATCCAAAAAGGCGAAAAACAGATTAGTCTAGGTTCAAATTGTCAATGTTTTATTTTTCGAAAGGAAGAAACAACTAAGAGCATCATTATCGCTAGTTTACAGGGGTTTTTTAAACAGATATTATGCTTATTTTAATAATTTAAGTGAAGTTAAAACTTAAAAACGTTTCTTAAATAGGAGTTGTTTTGATGGGGTTCTTAATAACACGTGTCTACTGTTTAAATTTAATAATTAAAAATTAATTAAGAAACCCAAATAGGTTTGTGCAATAATGATGCTCTAAGAACCCTAATTTCTAAAATCCCCAATCGATTTCAACCTAAGGGTAAATGAGTTTTTAATTTTGTCTTATAGGAAACGACGTAGTTTCGTTCTTTTTCTTAAGCTGAAAACAACATCGTTTTACCTTTAAACGTGGTATTGAAACGCTAATAAAATGCACAGTAAACGATTTTAAGATTTAATGGCATATGTATTATTATGAGTAAAAGGCGAAAGTTGATGATGTTTCGGAGAGTTCAAAAAAGTTTATGGCAGAAAATAAATAGCGAAATGGTTCATATTTTTTTAGTGAGAAAAAAAATAAGTAGAGAAAAAAAAATTGACGATCCTTGAAATAATTATTTTATTTTTTATATAGAGAAATGCATATCAAATCGAAATTTTCGTAGTGAGTAGTTCAAATTTGAGTTTTAAAATTTTTTAAATCTAATGTATATGTCGTAAAAAAATTTGAAAATATATAAATATTATATTGTGTATCCATATAACTGATTTACATTTTTTAGATGAATGTTAAAATTGTAAACAACAACAATTGGAAATGTATTTTTAAGAAACATATAAAATTATTATTTCTATAACCCTTATATATATTGCTAAGACAATATATACATAATAAATATATAAAGACAAATCAGAATCCTGCACATATTACAATGATGACAAGAAGCATATGACACTTACCAATTTTGAAACAGCTAATGCAAGGAGGTGTTTCCCATGCTGGGATGAACCTGCTCTCAAGCTTTCTCACATGTTCTTTTTGTTGTTATCATCAACTTCAGACATTGTATTTTTTTTTTCTTAGTTTTTTATATGTCCATATTTACTCATTGTGGAACATGTTACCTTCAAAATTACACTACAAATGCCACCTTTAGTGGCTCTCTCCAATATGCCTATCATCGAAGAGAATGTTAATGAGAACGTGAAGATCGTCTCCAATTGCGAGTCACCAATTATGTTGACATATTTAGTAGTAATTGTTGTTAGTTTGTTTGACTACCTTGAAGATCATGCATCCGATGGTAAAAATCATTTTATCCTATATCATCTACCATCTATTCAATTCAATTCTATAAACTATAAATTATAAATCGTGTCATCTCTTGCTCATAAATACAAGTTAAAGTGTAAAGTTATACGAATATATGAAATTAATGTAATTTTAAATAATCTTAAGTTGATTATCAAATATAAGATTCTACATGAATTGTTTTTTTTTCCTTTTTTTTCTTTGTTTTTTTGCTAAAATCAAACAATTTGATTCAAATAATAAATGGTTACTATTTTTTTAAAAGTATACATTATAGCTTCGAGTTAAAAATTTAGAATAGTATTTATCAAAGTAATCGGAAGAGAAAGAAGATGAAGAAGAGAGTTTGAGAAAAAAATGTTTGTTGAAGAACATTCATTTTACTGTAACGAAATACAAAAGCATTCCTTTATAATAAGAATGATTAACTCAACCGGTTAACACTTCAATCAATTGAATTGAAGTAAACCAAACAATTAAACCAAACCAAACAAAATGATTTTTTTTTGTCACTAACAAAATGATTAATACTCTAATACCCATTGTCATCTTGCCAATAATAGAAGTAAAATGCCATGTAGCTAATGGTTTGGTGAAGACATCTGCGAGATTATCCTCTGATCTCACATGAAGAGCCTTGATCAAACCATTAAGGATTTTCTCTCTTATTTTGTGACAGTCCATTTCTAGTTGTTTTGTCTTTTCATGGAAAACTGAATTATTGGATATGTGAATTGCTACCATTGAATCACATAAGAAAGCAACAAATTATTTTTGTGGAGCTTTCAATTCTGCAAGCAAGTTAACAAGCCACATTACTTCTTTTAAAGCAAACCTCATTGTACGATATTCTGATTCTGCGGAGGATAGTGAAACTGTCTGCTACTTCTTGGATTTCCAGGCTATGAGTGAAGATCCAAGGAACATGGAAAAACCTGGTGTTGATCGATGTGTGTCTTTGCATAAAGTCTAGTCTGCATCTGTGAAGGCTCTAAGAGTTAAGTCACTATCTGCAGCATAAAACACACTTTTGCCTATTGTACCTTTCAGATAATGTAGGACCTTGTACGCAACTTGTAAATGAGATTGTTTAGGAGCTGATGTGAACTGCCAGAGTTCTTTAACTACAAAGGTAATATCAGGTCTTGATATTGTGAGATACATCATTTTCCCAACAAGTCTTCGATATTGTTCTGATTCTGCAAGCAAGGATTCATCACTGTTTAAAGATAGCTTAATACTTGGCTCCATTGGAATGCTTGATGGTTTACAAGTTGATAAACCATATTCTTCAAGCAGTTCTAAAGTGTATTTTCTCTAACTGATTGAAATTCCTTTTGAATTTCTTGCTATCTCTAAACCAAGTAAATATCTCAAAGGACCCAAATCTATGATCTTAAACTGGCTGTGAAGGGTATTCTTAAGTTGAATTACATCTTCATCATTGTTAGAAGCGATGACTATGTCATCAACATAGACTAACACTGCAATGTACTTGCCTTTAACACTCTTAATAAAGAGTGTGTGATTTGTATAAGACTTCTTAAAACCCAGGGATTGTAAGGTGTTGCTAAACTTTAAGAACCATTGTTTTGATGCTTGTTTTAAACCATGGAGGGAATACAAACTGCATTTTCTGGTAAAACTTCTCCTTCTCGTGGTGTATATCCTGGTGGCAGAGACATATAGATTTTTTCATGTAGATCCCCATTCAGAAATGCATTTGATACATCTAGTTGGGTAAAACTTTATCCCTTTGCTGTAGCAACTCCAATAAAAGTCTTAATCGTAGTCATTTTAGCTACAAGCGAGAAAGTATCAACAAAATCTACACCTTCCTTTTGAGTGAACCCCTTAGCAACTAACCTAGCCTTATACCTTTCAAGAGTTCCATCTGCATTCAATTTGGTTTTATAAACCCACCTGCAGCCTATAACACGCTTTCCTTTTGGTAAAGAACAGATTGTCCAAGTCCTTGATTCCTCTAAAGCTATCAATTCCTCATTCATAGCTTGTAACCATTCCCTGAAGTTCTTAGCTTGAGAGAAACTAGTAGGTTCAGAGAAAAGACTTACAGAGCATATATAAGACTTGTATTATTCTGATAGTTGATTATAAGTCAAATAATTGGCTAGAGGAAAAGGCAAATCAGTTTCTGTCACTCCACAGTAATAATCGTGAAGATAATAAGGGACTTTCTGCTTTCTCTTTCTTGATTTTGACTGCAGAGTATTATCTGCAACATCTTTGTTGCTTGGAGGAGCTGTAGTGGATGATGAAGTTGTAGTATTTGTTGCTTCGATGTTTTGTGAAACTGATGCAGAAAGAATGTTCTGAGAATCAGACGTTGATGACAAAGGTGTAGCATTCTACTGCTTTAATGTTTTCTGAAACTGAAGTAGTGGGAATGTTTTGGTGAGTGTCATTTTGAATATCTGACATATCTTTCTTGCCCTATGTAGCTTCTTTAGGAAACAAAACTTTTAATTGGATTTGTTCTTTATTCTGTAGAGGAAATATGTCTTCATGAAATTTGACATTCCGAGAGATATGGATCTGATTTGTTTCAAGATCCAATAATTTGTAGCCTTTGATGCCCATAGGATGACCAAGGAAGACATGGGGTTTTGCTCTTGGTTGGAACTTATGTCTTTTTTGTAGAGGTTGAGACATAACAGAGACAACCAAATACCTTCAAAGCTTCATAATCTCGAACCTTTGTATTCAACATTTTATTAAGGAGAAATGTTCTTGTGCAGAGTTGTAGGTAGTCTGTTGATTAGACTACCCAATACCCAAGTGGCATATTGCTTTGAAACATAAGAGAGTGTGCCACATTCAAAATGTGTTGGTGCTTCCTCTCTACGAATGAGTTCTGCTCAGGAGTTTCTTGGCAGCTGTGGTAAGATTGAATTTCTTTTGACTTAAACAAGCCTTCAAATTTTAATTCAGGTGCATTGTCTGACCTAACTCCCTTTACAACTGCTTAGTATTGCGTTTCTATCATTGTAAGAAAGGCTGGAAAAACTTGCAAAACATCACTCTTTAAATGCATTAGATGAATCCAAGCACACGAGAAAAATCATCAATAATGGTAAGGAAATATCTATAACCTTCAAAAGTTGGATCGGAGAAAGGACCCCAAACATCAATATGAAATAAATCAAATGGATTTTCGCACATACTATTCAAAGAATTAAAAGGTAAATGTTTCTGTTTTGCCAAAGGACAAATACCACAATGAAAACTATCTTTATTTTCTTTATCAATACCGAGTAAGTTCATTACATAATCAACTTTTTGAGTAGCAGGGTGCTCTAATCTATTATGCCAAAGAGAAGAATTAACCAAAAGATTAGCAAAAAAGGAAAACTTTGAATAATCTTATTCGAAACAAAAATTTTGTCCAGAATGTAGAGATTTGAAATTTACTCAAGTTGTCCAATCATCAGCCCCTTGATAGGCTCCTGGATCACACAAGTAAGAGGGTCAAAAATAACACGACAATTTAAATCCGTAGTGAGTTGACTCACACTAAGCAAACTCAACCTAAAATTTGGAATATACAAAACATTCTTAAGAATAAGATGATCATTTATCCTAACTTCACCAATGCCTGCAATTTGAATATCTAAACCATTGGGTTAAGTCACTGATTTATTTTGCATACTAGTCATATGAACAAAAAGATCTTTCTCATGAGTGACATGGTGTGTTGTACCACTGTCAACAATTCAAGAATGAGAGGAAAGAACTGAACATGTACTTCTCATCACACATACAAAATGAAGTGTAGATTTTGAGACTTCAATATCAGGTGATGCAGTTATCATTCTTTTAGAGGTGGAAGGCTAAGTATCTTGACTTGGTGGAAGTGACAGCTGAGAATTGAAGTACGAAATCACTCCCTCAATTTGGTTTTTTGACAGACTTTTCAGCATTCATGTCACTATAGTTTCATGATCTGCATAGTTTGTGAGAGTAATTTGAGCTATTGTTGGCTTACTTTGACCTTGTTTCTGCTTGTGTTTGAACCCTGGTGGATAGCCATGAATCTTGAAATACTTGTCTATAGTATGACCTGTGTATCCACAATGACTACAAATGGGCATTTGATTCTTCTAGTTAGAGACAACAGCATTCACTATAGTTTCTGTCACATTCTTTTCTATAAATTGATAAGCTGATGTATAAGGAATATTTGTGATGTTCCTTTGACTATGGTCTTGATCGAGCATATTATACACCTCAGCTAAATCAGGGACTTTCTTCTGCATAATGATTTAGCTTCTTGCATTTGAACACGACTCATTCAGTCATACAACGAATTTTATTACCTTTGTATGATCTGACTTTGTGGACATCTTTTTGCAACATTGACAGATTCTACAAGTGTTAATGCATTATGCTCCTTCCAGTTCATCCCACAGTGTTTTCAGTTTCGTATAGTAGGTAGATAAATCCATTGTTCCTTGTTGCAGACCCCAAATTTGGTGTGTCAACTAATAAGATCTTGGCAAATTGGTAATATGAAACCTTACTAGCAAATCTTTCCAAATCTTAGAGGCATCTTCAAACCGCAATATACTCCCATATATTTGATTATTAAT
Source organism: Lepidium didymum (assembly GCA_963920545.1). Taxonomy (NCBI): domain Eukaryota; kingdom Viridiplantae; phylum Streptophyta; class Magnoliopsida; order Brassicales; family Brassicaceae; genus Lepidium; species Lepidium didymum. The sequence continues at coordinate 4,595,307 of OY986986.1, forward strand.
AGAGTTTAAGATCCACGATTTAACCATAGAATTGCATCTTGACCAAATCTTGTAAAGAGGATGAGTAGTATAAGGTCTCAGAAGACTTCCATCGATAAAAGAAATCTTATTCTTTGCATCTAATGCTATGTTCATAGTGATACTCCAAGTAGTGTAATTCGTCCCATCTAAGATTTCCGTGATAATCGGAGCTCCAGGATTGTCTCCACTAGTGAGAAAATAGGGTGAATATTGAGTACCTTCGAAATTGAAGTTCTCTTGAGCTGAGATTTGAGTCTCTGAACTCGAATTCCCAAAGAGTTTCTCCAAAACCACCGAAGCTTGGTTTTGCGCAGCTTCTTGCTCTGATGATTCTGATTTTGACAAGCGAGTTGATTTGGTATATAATGTCGACTTCCTCGCTGTTGCTGGTCTTTTACCTCCTTTACGAAGAACAACTATGATTTTAACAAAGATTTTAGCGAAACAACTCAAATCTTTGAAGAGAAAGAATTAGAAATAAATTTAAGTGGAACAACTCAAATTCACAAAGAAAAACGATGAAATTGAATCGGAAAGTAGATTTTGATCAACAATCAGGTGAAGGAAGATGCGGATCGACGCCGCTCTGATATCATATCAAAGTAATCGGAAGAGAAAGAAGATAAAGAAAAGAGTTTGAGAGAAAAGTTTTCGTTGAAGAATATTCATTTTACTATAACGAAATACAAAACCATTCTTTTATAATAAGAATGATTAGCCCAACCGGTTAACACTTCAATCAATTGAATTGAAGTGAACCAAATAATTAAACCAAACCAAACAAAATGATTAGTACTTTAATAGTATTTTCATTCTTATTTTCATCAGACAAAACTGATTTCAACTCTGGTTTTTCAAAAGAAATATCTTAAAATTCAAATCTTTCAATCTCGAGGAAAAAAAAAATATTTTCAAGTTTATTATATACCCAATCTATCATGTTAATAAAATTTTAAATTATCAAAGAATTCTGATTATATTTTTGTGTTGTCCAAAACAATAGTAAGTTTCCATTGTGTTTCCAAAATATAAACGAGTGTTTATATGTGTTTCAAAACAAAATTTTTAGGAATTGTGTTTCCATCCCATTTTCAAAACATTTTTGAAACGAAAAATATACCTCGGACAGAGATTTATACGAATATATAAAATTAAGGATGTAATTTTTAAAAATCTTAAGTTTGATATGAGATTTTACATGAATTGTTTTTTTGTTTTCTTTGCTAAAAGAGTAAATTTGCTACGTCACTCAAGATTAGTGTGGCGAGAGCGTACGGACTCAGGAGCTTCACCCAAAACCTCACTCAACTTGTAAATGACCATCTCAAACAATACAAACAAAGCTCCTTCGTATACACTTCCCATAGGCAACAACCGTCTCTCTTTAATCGCCGTCTCATCTCCTCCGCCGTCACTCGCCATAGTCTGAGCAGGCACATAACACACATCCGTTGCGTATTTCACACACGAACCTGTCTCTGGCTGAGCAGTGAGGAGAACAACCTTAGCGCCGTTCGATTTAGCCACGGAGCAAATCGCTTCGACGGTGGAGAATCCTCCGGGACCAGCAGAAGCTATGAGGAGATCGGAAGATGAGATTGGAGGTGTAGTCATGTCGAAGACTAAATGAGTGGAGAGACCGAGGTGAAAGAGACGCATAGCGAAGGCTTTGAGCATGAGACCTTCGCGTCCGACTCCATAGAGGAAGATTCGAGAGTTGTTACGGCGACCGGAGATTTCAGCTAGATGCGTTACAAGAAGATCAAGTGGTGGTGGATACGGCGAGGTTGGATTAGTGAAGACGGTGGAGATCTGATTGCAGATTTGAGAGGATAAATTCGCCATTTCTAGAGATTTCTCAATCGCCATTGATGTGTTAATCAAATGGGGTTTTGGCAGTTTTATGTTATTTATATGTATTCAGTATACACCACTTCAATCGTGCAATTTGGACCACTTCTTTTTTTCATTGTTGTTATAAAAAATTTAAGAAATTATAAACCAAATAGATTGTTTTTGGTCAAAGAAACCAAATAGATAAATGTAAGAATATAGGAGAACAAAAGTGATTGTAAGAAATTGTATGCTATAAAAACAATTTCAGAATATCGATGGTTTTTCTTCTTTCTTTTCTTGAAGAATCAAATAGATAAAACCACCACTCGACCAAAAAAAAAAAATAGATAAAACCACCAAAATAAGTTGAGATCGTAAGAGCTCTCAGTAAAACTTAAGACCAAGGTAAGCATAGTTAATGAACAGAGAGAGGTTCACATTAACTCAGGTGATGAAGAGGATGACTTCCCCGATACTGTTGTGCCTGCATCTAGCTCTTGGTAACGTCTTTAGTGTGTTGTGAGGTTGTTGTTGACTCTGATTTACTGCTTTTTGCAACATCCTCTTCTTCTTCCTCTTCTTCATAGAACGACCCTGAGGATCTTAGTTCCTTCACCTTCCGAAACTCATCATAATGCGCTCTTCTGTGTTCATTGAAACGTGCATCTTTCCCACTTCCGGAACCTGTGTTTTGAACAAAATCAGAAACATTTAGAGAAATGATCTAATAGAAGAACCTGTATATTTATTTGAATTCTGAAGAGGACCTTCTTCATCTTGATCCATTGGATCTGCTTCTTCTTCTTCATCAGACGAGCTCCAGCCACCACCATCAGACCCCTGGCTAGACTTACTTCTACTGGAAGAAGCAGATTCATCATTCAGAACGTTTTTCAGTTCTTCAGCACGTTGCATATCATCAACGTATTCATCAAACGTTCTTCCTCTAGGAGACACCGAACCTGGTAAAATTAATCAGGAAACATCAAACAAAAAGGTATAGTTCAATTACATTTTACAGATTAATAAAGATTAAAGCTAACTCAACTTAATCTTACATCTAGAATGACAAATTTTCAATTTAACCAACCAGTAGACGAACACAGTTTACATTTATGTCTGCATACATTCTAATTTTTCTATATGTTTAGATTATGAAAGGTATGTATCAACTAATATAGATGAAAAATTGTAGTAAGCACATAAATGTATAATCAAACATGTACCACAAGTTCCGTGCATATACAAAAAAAGAAGACCAAAGTAAGAGAAATAGCAACCATCATCATCAAACATCGGGTGGTACGGTGTCTTTGGCTCAGTAATCTTCTGTCTAACAGGTTTGTTAGATTCAATTTCCACTATATTAGCTTCATCCCATTGTACACGCCCTCTGCCACAAAATAATGAAAATCCTTACTGTGTTGCACAAGAGAGTAATCCATGAGAGACTATACTACATTATACAAAGTGTCATCTCTTCTTCCCTACATCTGAGCCTTAAAATTAAGGCAACAAAGTTCCCAGAATCTTACTGTTAACAATTCTGCTGGAATATGAAAATCCCATGGACATTAACACAATAAGACCTCCCTCTTCAATTTCCTTTTCAATGGGGTAGTAGAGAAAATTCTTTTTTACGCTCCCTTTATAAAAAGACCGCCATAAAAGGCTTCCACAAAACGTAACACAGCCCATTGGCTGCAAAATGATCTTATTTAAACATATGCTAGGTACCGTTCTGATGCAGAAAGCAAGCACAAGCTCAAGTCTAATAGACAAAACTAAGGAGATATAAGGGAAGGAAAATTCTGACAAGGAGAAACATAATTCAGGCTAATCCAGATAGAATAAACCAATCCGATCTGCTAACTTTACGAATACATGTACACAACTGTATTCGTGACAACTCAAAACATAAACCTTTAAACCAATGAAGCAGCTCACGCCACTTGATACATAATTATGAAGCCGAATTACAGAATCTACTACATTAAACGACAGAAGTAAATCAATGAGTAACCAGTATCTACCTCAATCAGAACCATTGAGCTAAAGTATCCGAATAAATTATAAAGCAAACATTTCCCAAATTATCAAATCTGCAGAGTAATGGTTTCAATCAGAATGTTTCAACTCAAAAGACCAATTGGTATAAGAAGCTTATCACGTTCATCAATCTTCACCCAGATTAACAGTTCGAGAATCCACGAGAAACCACAACAACAACATATCCGAAAGATACAGTAATAAACCCTAAGCCTATGTTTGGCTCTACCGACACCGAATTATAATCATCATTATCAAAAACTTCGAATTAAGAGAGAATTATCGAATCATTAAATTCAAGTTACCTCTTTGGATCGTTCATCTTTAAATTCCAGCAACTTTTTCGATCGCTAGTTCTGTTTTTCGACCTATTGTGTTCTTCGCCGTCCCGAGACACGATTAGATACGGCGGTCAATAAAGATGCAACAGAAGCCGTCCGTTTGATTGACTTTTTATATAGTAGCATTTAGATTTGGCCACGTGGAGTATTACAAACCCGTTCGATTTCGTCATCGTGATCAAGCGCGTGAAGAGTAGACAGAGTGAGGGTAGTTTTGGGATTTCAAGATTCGAAGTTCTTTTCACGGAAGGGACGATCGAATCGAAGGAATCATCAGTTGAGTGCAAAAAACGGCGTTCGATCTTTCTTAGTCCTTTCTCGAGATCTTCAGAAACTGTAAGGATTTTCAAATCTTGTTATCTTGTTTACCAATCGACGGATATTTGCTAACTTTTTTGGGAGCTAGCGTTGATATAGTTCTTCGCTCACTAGGCTATTTTGACCTTCCTGATTTGTAATGCAAATGGGTCTTCGGTATTAGAGATTCACGATTTTTTGCTGTGATCCATTAGCATTCCAAGATCTACTTTTTTGGTTGCTATGATGTTGGAAATTGGAACCCTTTTATTGAAAATGGTTTCAAATTGTGTTGTTTTGATGTTTGATTGGTATATTGGATTCGTAACATTTGTGCAACGCGTGAATGCATTTGAACAATTGTTACACTTTCTCTTATAGGATTATTAGGACTTAAAGGTATGAAATTGCATTGTTGGTTCTCCGAATTAGACCCGGGTGTGTCTCAGAATGGAGTCTTTTGATTTCTAGTTACTTGTTTCAGTCTTACTGAAATTATGATATGGAAGCCAAGTTTTGTTCCTACTCTGTTCAAGAATGATGCTGATGATAAGCTCTGCTCTTATTTTTGTTCATGTGAAAGTTAAGGGAAGATCAAAGTAATTAAACAAGCTGAAGCAGGAGAAAGCAGGTGGGAGTGATGTTTTCTCTTATGGCTGGATTGTGGAGTTACATGTTCAGTAAGACTGAGTTCCATGTGCTCATTCTTGGTATTGACAAAGCTGGGAAAACGGTAATGTTTTTCTTTAAACCCTTTTTGTTTTCTTGCTTCCATTTTGTAACTTTAGCCTGAATTCACCTCTAATGTACTTGCCCACACTTCAATGTCTTAGACATTTTTGGAGAAATTGAAGACGATATACTCAATCTCAGAAGGTCTTCCTCATGATCGAATTGTTCCTACTGTTGGCCTAAATATTGGTCGTATTGAAGCCTCTAATGCTAAAATTGTGTTTTGGGACCTGGGAGGTCAGGTAAGTAGAAAATGCTTTAGGTCATAGCTAATTCTCTGTTTTCCTAGTTAATCATATTCCGGTGTGCATTACTAGTCTCTTTCGGGAAGCTTATTCATTTGAGCCGTTCTTGCAATCTGGATTTGTTTCTTCCTGTTGAAAACTATTGTTTGTTTTGATTTACATACCCTGAATGTGAAAAGGATTAGTCTTTCTCATCAAATAACTGGGCCTGTTCCTCATTATGGCAGCCTGGTTTGCGATCAATTTGGGAGAAGTATTATGAAGAAGCACACGCGTTGATATATTTAATTGATGCAGCTTGCCCGTCTCGTTTTGAAGATTCCAAATCTGCTCTAGGTAAGTGTGCACTCACAAGTTGACTCTAAACACAGCATTTGAAGCTAAAGCTAAAGTATTAACTGCCTTTCGCCAGAAAAAGCCCTGCGGCATGAGGATTTACAAGGAGCCCCTCTTTTGATTTTGGCAAACAAGCAAGTAGGAAGTTACATTTGCTTCATTTATTAAGTTAAATTCTCCAAATTATCAGAAAAATATGTTGCTGATTAGTCTTGAATTTGTAACTGATGAGCAGGATCTCACAAATGCAGTATCGGCTGAGGAACTAGACCGATACCTCGATCTAAAGAAATTGGATGAAAGGGTGTACATGTTTGAAGCAGTTTCTGGATATGATGGGTAAATAAAATCTAATTTTAGCTAAAAATTAGAAATCTTAATATCTTATAACCCAATAGAAACACTTTAAAGCAGCAAAGATTAAGAGTATTGTTCTGTTGAGCAGGCGAGGAATCAAAGAAAGTATAGAGTGGCTGGTCGGGGTGATGGAGAGAAGCAAAAGAACCGAAACAGTAAGAGCTCGAGCAGGGTATGCGCCTGTGCCAAATTCTTAGACACGAAAAAGGACTCATAAACTCAACTCCCGAATCAACTGTTTCTTCCTTGGGAAACATTTGTAGATAAAACAAACAGACCAGAACTGTTACATTGTTTTGGGCTAGCATCAAATCACATGATGAGTAGGACTAGTAATCTACTGTATTACCGCCATTAAATCCTTACTACTGTTATAATTCAATTGAGATTTTGAGATTATGATTGCATTTTAGTTCCCCTTGTGCTGCAAACCAATGATGTAATATCTCTCATTGAAGAAAAGAACAAAGACTTCAAAAGTTTTCACTTTTCTGTAGCTTTTACAAGACAAGAAACAAACAGAATATCTGAAGCAATCGAAATGTTTCAGTTTGTTCCTGCAACAATGAAGTAAAAGAACAAGAATTGACTCAATGATCAGACCAGAAGTTCCAGAAAGCAATGAAGAAGAAAAAAGAGAGGTTTTTACCGGAAATGAGAGGCTTAGGTCTGGTCTTAAACAAGATTTTTGTTCGTATAATTCCAACAACTTCAAGTTCCTTTCCTTTCCCTGATAATTCATCTAATTGAAGCTTCTTCAAAACCAGTAATGGTTTCTTCAGAGTGACCTTAGCGCCTATGAGTTCATGGTAACCCACCGTGAACGTGTACGTTCCCTGTCCCTTTCAACTACAAATCATCAACGGTTCTACAAGATTCTCGATTTCTAGTTCCGGTTAGAGAGAACTGAATTTCAGAAAGAAAGAAAGAAAAACCTGAGAGGTATCGGAGTGGCATAAACGACCGATCTCGAGATTCTGAATAGAGCCCTCGAATGAAGATTGAGTCTCGACAACGCCTTGAAGTTCTACAATCACCCACTTGCTACACTCTTCTTCTCCACATCTACACTTCAGTCGAATCTCCATCTTCCTCTTCTTCTTCTCCGATTCTTTTTCTTTTTTCTATTCCTCACTTTATATAAATTTTGGCGGAAAATAATGAAGATCTCTCGCGGGCTTTTTTCGTTTGTGATGACGTCACCATCTTCTGCTCAAATTTGATCGTAGTAGTCAAAAGTTCAATTTTGCTCCAAAAAGTGAAAAAATGCTGTCTTTAAGAAGGAAAGAAGCAATCCATTGATACAAAAAATACAAGATGACTGGTTGAGATTAGGAGTTTACATATGTATTTACAGAACATGGACCATAAAAGAAATAGCTAAGGCATTTTGCACATGGATCTTACAATATCATCCATGGCGTTATCAAAGAAAAACCCTAAGATAGAAAATACCCTAAAGGAACTACGTTTTATTTTCTTGTTGTTATCTAAGATTGTGTAACCGTTAGATCTGCAGATTTACCAACAGTCTTGTTCTTCATGTTAAATTGTTGAACCAAATAATCAGTGTTTATTTGCCTGCTTTCCGCTTCTTGCATTGCCGCTGTACCAATTTTTGTCTCCTCGGACTTTGATTTCGCACCTTGTTCATCTACCCTGATTGGGATTGCGCCCGTCAGGGTTTTTATAGCAAAGTCGATACACGGGTCTTTCCAGATATCTGCAACTGATGATGCAGTAGTAAATTCCGGGTTTTCGGAGCTTGTGCTAACAGTTCTAGGCGTCTCTGGGGAAAAGGAGACTTCTTTCTGCTTGGTGTGATTGTTCTTGGGATCATAAGAGATTGCTGCAGTGCCTGGAAGACGCAGTGATTCTCCGGTCAGAGTTTCTATAGCAAAGGCGATGCAAGGATCTTTCCAAATATCTGCTAGAGTAGAGTCAAATGTGGAGGAGAGGCTGTTGGTATTCTTTTCCATCACTTCTGAGCGTACACCTCTAACAACAGTCGATTGGGATAACTCTAATTTATTTCTCTTTTGAATGGCATTACCACTATCAAAAGAATGAGGATGCTTGCCTTTACTTGATGATCCCAAATATGAGTTTTCGTTCACTTTCACACTGCTCATAAGTTTAGTCTTTGGCCTCGACTGTCCCAACCTTTTGGACGTTGCTGTCTTCACACACTTTGTTGCAGAATTTTGGCAAGATAATGGTGACACTGGTGACATTTCTTCCTTCTGCTTGTAACCATCAAGATGAAAAACTGGATTCAGTTCCACCTCAGGTATCACCACAGGCGTTTCCACTGCTTTATTTGGCGACACATATTCATTATCGCTTTTGGCTACTTTCTTATTGAAGGGTATATCTGTCAATTTTAAACTGCTGGTAGCAACTGGATTCACAGGTTGTTTGCACTTTCCAGCTCTGCCGTCATCAGGAGGTACTATTTGTTGAGCTTTGGCTCTTGTCTTCAGCTCAAGCATTGGTTCAAGCTCAATACCAGCTAATCGTTTTGATGCTCGTCGGACTAAACTATTACTTAGCTCGTTTCTCTTCACTTTTGCTTTACTCCTCATTATCCATTTTTCAGTAGACTTTTGCACCTCTGCCTCCTTCATAACGGACTCCTTCTCTGGAGCTTGTGAACTTGCACTTCTCAGTCTGGATTTAACAGAATCTACAAAACAACATTCGAAATATTGGACTCAACTCCTTTTGTTATCTCAACCAGCACGCGGATAGAAAATTAAATCAAGTAACTACTTACCTTTTTCTGATTTTGTAATTGATGAAGACAGTTTTTTTTTTTTTAGATCTTCCTCATCCTCAGTCTTACTGGCCTTAGCTTGGCTCCTGGTAACCCGCTTTGCCATGGGCTGCTTTTCGATAGGATCTTTCGCTTGTTCCTTCTTCCCCGAATCCTTGAGAACTTGGGAGGTTACACTGCTCAAGTCGGAATTCATCTTACCTGCACATGTAAGTAAATGTTGACATTTAACGTTGTTCACTGCATAGGTATGTTTAGAGCCTAGCAAAATCAAAAGCCAAAAACAATTTATACTTACAATTCCCAGACTGTTTATTAGAAGAAGATGAATATCTCCGTTTACTACTTTTAACATGAACAATTTTCTTTTTCTCTTTTTCCAATAAATCACCAGCAGATCTCTTTCCCACAGACTCCAGAGGAAACTAAAATCAAACAGAGAGAAGTTAAAAGAGTTGTAAATATCAAAAAACCAGCCATTCAGCTATTGAGCTTCAAATCAAACTAACAAAATCAAAAGAGGAGAACCAAACTCACAGCGATCTTTCCAGTTCTGGAACCATCATCTTCGATATCGCTTTCCTTCAATTTACGTGCATAAATTCCAACATCACCAGTCTCAACATAACGTGATGCATCTTTGAAGGATTGAAAAATATATTCACCTTTCGGGTCAATGAAGAACTGTAAAAGACACGAGCAATATTTTCACGAATTGCAAGTGTAGGAGAAATCTTTCAAAAGACAAAAAAATGTTCTTTTGAGATCAATGGCCAGAAAAACTGAACAATAGTAGAGAGTACGAACCGGATCTCTTCTAACTTTACGGCCTCTTCTGTTTGTTATTACAAGCTTCTTGATCCATCCTTCAGGTAAGCCTTCAGCTGCAGATTTCTCGACTATAACCTGTATCACTTAAACAAAAAGACTTTTTCATTTTAGTACAAGTAGAAAATGTCAAAAATATGAGGGATAGCAAACAACAAAGAACACATTCCAACATATAAACAACAAGATAGCTCCCAGATCTCCATGCTTATGAACTTTACATTCACAATTTGATACAAAACCTATCCCAATACGAATCTGGTTCTTCTTAATCTTTCCATTACATATGTTGAACTCAATTTCACAAAACAAACTTGTTTTCAGAAAATCTATTACTCTAACATTTCAGCAGAGTAAAAAGCTCCTTTTGACAGGAGATGAACTGAGAGACAAATCATCACAAAGTCATTACAACTTTAGAAAAGTAAAGTCTTCAAAAACTTCACAATTGGAGAGAGCTTACTTTTCCAAAGCCACAGTATTACAAGTACAACCAATGGAGTAAAATTGTAGCTTCATAACAAAGCTTTGATCTTGTGCCATGCTAAGCATTGCGCATGCAATCAGACAGAGAAAAATAGAGTCATGGAATTTGACACAGACAATCATTATCATACGAGCTAAAAATAAAATCAAACATGCAGAAGACAATTAAGAGGGATTCAAATGTAATCAAAGTAGGAATTGATTTTTTAACTGATAATCACCTCATCCTTTCTCCCATTCTTCCTCACTATGATTTCCACTTTCCGCTCAGCCGATAAACCGTCTGAGATCCCTTCGCCGTCCATTTTTTATCGCCTGAGAAATCTTAGCTCCGATTACAAAAAAGAACAACACTTCCTCTCTCTCGAATCTCTGATTGACAACCCAGAATGATTTTTCGACTCAAAAACCAAAATTGATCACGAGATCACCGGAAAGAAAGAAAGGGTTTTTGTCTGATTGTGATTTGGGTGTGTCTCCACTGAGGTGATATAGGAATAATGAAATGAATGGGTTTTATTGAGAAAGAAAGGAAGAAGGGTTTACACGTGGAGCGGAGGTTCCGTGGTGATTCCTCCGATTTGATAGGCTTCACGAAACTCAGTCCACCTCTAAGCACGCGAGTCTTCTGGCCCAACGCCGATTATTCCTTCCTCTCTTCTATTTGCTTAATGTCCCTTTTTTCTCATTCAACTGGTATAGTTTTTTTTTCTCTTTCTCTTTAAATGTCAGAATCAAACCTATCAGTCGATAGATTTTTTGTTTCTTCCTTAGTTTGGTTAAAGACATTATATTTACAAATCTAGTTTTGGTTATGTTTTTTTGGTAACATTATAACACTTTATTATCATTTTTGACCCCCAAGAGAAGAAAAGTTTTCGTTATGCTTTTTTGTTAACATTATAACACTTATATTATCATTTTTGACCCCCAAGAGAAGAAAAGTTTTCGTTATGCTTTTTTGTTAACATTATAACACTTTATTATCATTTTTGACCCCAAAAAAAAAGTTATCAATTAGGTCTCTAAACAATTTTTTTTTTGTCACAAAACAAATTTATTTTAAATATTAAGATTGGAACTAGATTTTTCATGAGAACATATGTAATAGACATTTCATAATCTAATCTAATTATAATTGTTTATGTAAACTTCACTTCAAAAGTTTCTGTTGAAAGTCATTTTTGTTGTTGTATGAGTGTCATATTTTTCTTTATATGATTTTCTGTTTTTTGAGAGAATAAAAAAAGACAAAAACCAGATAGAAGAAAACTTAAGAAAAACGACAAAAATATAACAACAATCTAAAATACCGAAAAACTTGACTAACAAAAAAAAAGACAAACAACGAAAATGAAACATAAAGACAAATAAATGCAGGAAACAACACCACCAACACCAATTTGTTAACTTTTCCTGCATGTAATAATAAATAAAAAAAATTAGTAATTGGGATAAACAAAACTTTATCTTTTAACATAAAATTTCTTTTTAATTTATTATATAGTGAAGAGGACCAAACATCTATGTCAGAATCTTTAGTTGGATAATCCTAACCATCAAACGAAAAAAATTCCGCATAATAAAATATTTAAAAGTTTGTTTTCATTCTATTTGAAGATTTAATATTAAATCTCTTTGAGATTCAGATTTATATCTTAAAATTTATGTATTAGATATGTTTTAAAAACCCAAACTTTTATCCCAAAATTAGAATGTCTATCCGAGATAAATCATTGGATAAGCGTATAAAATTGTGTTCATTTTCTTTTATTATGTGGAATGAATATTTAGACTTTGTTCCTAGATGTCGTGTCATTATTTTATAGATAAATTTTGGAAAGACATAGAACTAATTTCACTTTTATGTTGAATTTTTTCCCAGATGTTGTGGGAGATATACATATATATGTATGCTAGAAAAATTTGAAGGAGTTTATCATATTTTCGTATAGAAATAGAAGTATTTCTCTTGACTATGGTGTTTTTTCATTGCAACAAAAGGCAAAAATAGATTTTGTTATAGAGAGCTTAGAGTTACTGAAGATGGTATAATAACTATTGGAGAAATGGCTCGTCTTCTCAACTTATATGGATGAGTTTTCGGGGATTTCGAGTTTTTTTAGTTCATTTTTTACTTAATTTAATTTCATACAATCTAAATTATAAAGCTGAAAAGTGAGTATATAATGCGAAGCTAGTATGCCAAATATCATCTTTGTAAACATGAATCATTTTTTTTTCAAAGCCATTACTGAAATATGTAAAATTTAGAGGAATTGGCCCAAATTACCACAACAAATTTTAAAATTGTATGAAATGTTATCAAAACATACTCCTAGGAAATGCCATAAAAAATATAGAATGACCAAAATGCCTCCTTTATTTATTTTTTCTTTCTTCTCCATTATTCTTTATTCGTTTTTCCTAGGTTCATCATTGTTCTTTCTTCCTTATATCTTCTCCACTGATAAAATTATCTAAAATATCTTACTTTTTAGAATGCTTTTTTTCTAAAAACTTAGATAGAATGCTTTTTTTCTAAAAACTCCGAAAAATATTATTTTTTCGTTATGTGGAAAAAGATAATTTTATCCTTTGTTTTTTCCAGCTAATTTACGTTCACATCTATGTCTCATTATTTGTTAGTACATGTTCTCCTCTCATGCATACTAAATCTCCTATTATTTTTTCCCAGACAATCTATGTCTGTGTCCCTCTCTATTTAGTATATGTCTTCCTCTCATGCGTAATAAATCTCCTATTTGTCCATGTCCACTTATTTTTAGTATATTTCTTCTTCCATGTGTCAACTGATCTCCTCATGTTATGCTACAAAAAATTATTTTTGTTCATGTCCATGTCCCCATGTAAAAAAAATTTCTTATATTCAAATGTATATGTATCTTCTACTACAAAATCATATGTGTTCATACTTATGTCAACATTTATGTTCTCATGTTTTAAAATTAGTCATATGTTATGCTATAAGATATCATCTATGTTCATGTCCCATATATTTTAGTTTATGTCTTCCAATGGGTTAAAAATCTTCTTATGTTTCTATAATGTTTATCTCCCCCTATAGTAGTCCATGTCTCCCTACACGTCTTTCTCCAACGTATGAGGACTCTCATTTCTCTCCACCCTTATACCCTAAATAAAATGACATTTGTAATAAGTTTTTAAAATTATAGCTATGTCATCTAATTTTTTAACAAAAGAAAACATTTTTGGTGTTATTCGCCTTCCCCACTCTTCCTTCTATCTTTTTTTCTCTCTTTATTTAAATATTTCCTAGTTTCATCTCTTCCTTAATATTTTTCGTCCATATCTAAGTGTTCAAATATTCATATTTACGAAAATCATATATGTTCATGTACATGTTCATGTCAATCTTCATATCCTCATGTTTTAAAATTACTTTTGTGTTACGCTACAGGAGATCATGTATTTCATGCTCCTACTTTTATGTTCATGTCTCCATGTTTCAAAATTTTCATGTTGTGCTATATAAGATCATTTATATTTATGTTTATGTTCATGTCCCCTAATGATTTAATTTATTTGTTATATATATTTTTTCAATATCCATGTCCTCTATTTTATATGTTTTTTTCAGTATTATTGACTATGACCATGTCTAAGTCTATCACTAACACATAATTTCTAGCTCTCGACAAACAATGAAAGTTTCGTCTTATTGTTGTCCATGCCTATCACGAATGAATGTCTCCAACCATCTTCATGATAGGCTACTTCCAGGGATGGTGGTTGTCACTGGACTCCATGGATGGTGTTTCGCCTGGGGGTGGTGCAGTGAGTCTTTGGTGTTCGTCGTGGCTTCTCCAGCTCAGCTGAGGGCCAATGAGGCTTCGTCGTTTACTCTCAGTCGTCGTCGTGGTCTTCTCCAGATCAGACGTGATATCGATGGTAACTGATGCCTCTTCCAAGCGTGTCTCGCCTATCTTTTGGTTGAGGTCTTCATTTCCTTGTCGTCTTTAGTTAATTTTCGGCTAGATTTAGTATATTTGGTTAGGTTGTTGAATCATGATCCAGTCTTGGCATGGTTAAATGTATTTGGCCTAGTCTATGTTAATAGTTTTCCTCTAGTTGGGCTTGAGTTTTATCTCTCTGGATTAATCTGCGTGTAGTCTCTTTGAGATCAAACATTTTATTGTTTGCTAGCTTTAGGATTTTACCGTTATATTTTCTTTGTTTTTATTAACATATTTAGATGAAAGCATACTTTATTTCCCAGTTTAGATCATTGTCCAGCAAATTTGTTTTTTCCACTCTATAAAATTTATATATTGGTGGCTGCTATAGCTGTAATTATTTTACCTTAAAATCAAGAAATAAAAAATATATATATAAACGAAGGAAGTAACAAAGAGTTTAGTGACCCAACCACTCTCCTCGCGAGTTCGCAGAAAAATCTGACTTTACAAAGACAAAAGTGAGAAAAACCTTTTTCAACACACTGATCTTCTCTCGGCCATGGCGCTACAACTATGGCACACTCTTAAAGAAGCGATTTATGCTTACACTGGTCTCTCTCCGGTCGTCTTCTTCACCGCCCTCGCTCTCGCCTTCGCCATTTACCAGGTCATCTCAGGCTGGTTCGCCTCGCCGTTCGATGATGTTCATCGGCATCAGAGGGCTAGATCGCTGGCTGCAGAGCAGGAGCCACCGATTCCTCAGCCTGTTCAAGTCGGTGAGATCACGGAGGAGGAGCTTAAGCAGTACGATGGCTCTGATCCACAAAAGCCCCTTCTTATGGCTATCAAACATCAGATCTATGATGTAACACAAAGCAGGTGAAATTACATGAAATTTTTATATCTGTAGTTAAAAATATTAGGTTTTATGGGTTTGACTCATTGACAAATTGCTTACTTTTATCTCTAAGCTGTGAATTCAGAAAGTTGTTCACTTTCTTCAAGAATACTTCTTTGAGGTTAAATTTCACTTAATGAATTAAATTTGTGTAAAAATTGCGAGCTTGATTCTTTTTAAGGTGTTGCTTTTTGAGGTAATTGAGATTTTTCTCTAGCATATTGTTAAAAAATGTATCCTTTTGCTACTCCAAACAAAAACTGAGGTATGGGTTTGATTCATCGTTACCCTTAATCTCGCTTGAGCTTTACAAACTTGGAATTGCATACTTTTATCTTTTCGCTGTGATAACGAAAAGTTGTTTTCTTTTGAGGATAAAATTTACAAAAACATGGTTTAGTTTGTGTTAACAATTGCCAACTTGATTCTTTCTAGACTCTGCTTTTCTGGTTGATTGAGCTTTTGCCTCAAATTTTATCTTTTCGCTTTAAGGAAGCTGCTTATGCTCTTGTTGTAAATGTCTGGTGGTGATTGGAATATATTAAAACTCTTTAACTCATCTTCGTGCATAACTAATTGATCTTCTGTGTTTGTGTTTCTGATGATAAGTTGTATATTAATTGGTATGTAGGATGTTCTACGGACCAAGTGGACCATATGCTTTGTTTGCAGGGAGAGATGCAAGCCGAGCTCTTGCAAAGATGTCATTTGAGGAGAAGGACTTGACTTGGGATATCTCTGGTCTTGGTCCATTTGAGCTTGAAGCTCTTCAGGACTGGGAGTACAAGTTCATGAGCAAATATGCCAAGGTTGGTACCGTGAAAGTGGCCGGTTCACAAACTGAAACCACATCTGTGTCTGAATCCGCAGAGACTAGTGATCATGTAAGCACGCCTGAGAAGACTGGTGATCATGTAACCACACCCGAGAAGACTGATGATCATCATGTAACTACGCCTGCAAAGACTGTTGAAGAGAAGAATGATGAGGCTCCTGCTGAGAGTGATGTGAAGATAGAGTAAGTTCCATTTCCGCAATTTACCCTTATTTGTCATAGAGACCAGTTTTATCAAAGGATTGTAGAATCTCTGATAAAAGTGTCAATGATAATATAGTTCCCTGTTTTTTCTTTCCCAAAAGCCAAATAAAAACAGACATAAAGCGCTATACACTGCTCATATAGAAGGTACAAGCTGGTTGATTTTATGCTTGTGGTTTATGAATCTGCATGACTAATCTGGTAAACATCAAACCTGATCAACCCCATTATTGTGAATTCTCCCGATTTTGTTGTTGCTTAGCTAATTTACATTACTCAAAACTTGAGAAATAACTTGCCTTTTCCCTCGAGTCCGTCTACACCAACATGGCCAATTACATGATTAATGATGAGGTAAAGAGTAGTCTTTGTTGCTGTAAATACTATATGGAAAGAGAATAATGCTCTTTTCTACTGAGGAGCCGCCTTCAAGTTGTTGATAAGGCACTTTGGAATTGTAAGAAGTGGACGGAACACAACTTCAAACAAGGAGAATCACAACACCAAATGCCAAATGGTGTCCACCTCCTTCAAATACTTTTAAATGCAATATAAAAGTGAAAGCTAGGGCTCCCTATTGGGCCATGTTTTTCTTAGATAATTTGGGCTTAGAAATGATCATATTTGAGAATTAATTTGTTGATCAACTTGCAAAGTTTGCTTTTTTCTTTGATATATATATTTTGATGTCTTAAAATTTTTATTTTGTTAAAATTTCTATGATGTTTTAGACTTAGTACTTGTACATGACTACTAAATATTGTCCACATTAAAATATATGTGGTTATATGTTTGTGGATATAGACATGAAACTTTTCATAATTATTTGAGAATTTTACATGATATTTTAAAAATTGTCGACTTAACTATGGATTTGTATCATTACATCTAAATCATTCATACATTTAAAGAGGAAAAAATTGGTTTGATTACTTTGAATTCATATTTGAAACAAAAAAAAAATCATTGTTTAGCTTAAGATAACCTTTGGAACCTGTCATGATGAATAGTCTCAAGTCTCAAGAGATATTGAATAAATTGAAAATGTCAAAATAAAGCCAAACATGCACAAAGATATCAACCCACATGTAGTTATTATGTTATCAAATTGCATTCTAAACATAATAGACTTTCGATCGACGTGTATTTTTTGCATTCACTTTATTTTTTCAATAATAATTGAAAATACAAAAAAAATAAAGAGGCTAGTTATGTTCCACGTAAGTGTTGAAATCCGACGACCAAACTAATCGTTAAGAAAGTGTTTCAAAATCTGAGGTTCTTATCCGACCAACGCTCACGTAAAAGTAATCTCGTGTTTCCATTTCTTCCTCTTTTAATGCCATTTCAAGTTCCCTCAATAACAGTTTGGGCCTTTGGTGAAATTCCCATACTACCCTATAAAGTTTCTCTTGCTTAAGGAGTGATTAAGATCATAACTAATAATCAGAGTGTTTTACTCCGAATCATAGATTGATTTTCTAGAGGTTGCTGTCAAAAACAGAGATCTTTGATCATGATTAAAGTGATTATTTAGCCATGTGAGTGGTTATTTTGATAGAGTTTTCGGATTTTGGATTATATGAACAAAATCAAAATAATTGAAGCTAATTTGCATGTATTCCACATGTAATTTCCCTAATTAATATTCTAGTTGTAACAGCAAGTACCAATGACTTAAATCAATAATGCAAATCTATTTAGTATCACACAAAACATAAAATTCAATATATTATTATAAATTAGCAAATTCCTTCTGTTTGATATTTTTTTTGGGGTCATATTCTGTTTAATATTTTGCTTAACTAACTTAATCACTATTTATGGTTTCTTCTTCATCTTTGTATACATGATTACATGGATATATATATATATATATTCATTTAAATTAAATTAAATTAAATTACTATACCCAACTTTTTTTAATGTCAAAAAATAAACCCCACTTCAAAGCTTATATATGTAGACATACTTATATCGATATGTAAAATACTGTTTCTTGTGGACCTAACTAAAACGAGTCGTAAACTCATTCATGGAGGCTTTGCTCTACTCTGAAATTCCTGACAACATCAGAGCCTCCAGTAAGGATCTTTCTTCTTCATATACATGGCCAATCATGACCTCTTCTCTTTCTTCATCTCCAACAATCATGGACCAAGAGAATGTAAATCCTAGATGTGACTGGGATCTCTCTCTTTCCGCCATTGGTTCTCCTGCTTCCACTGGATCAGATGCTATTGGAGCAATCGAGTTTGATCCGAGTGGTGAAATCTTAGCTACAGGAGGAATCGCTAGAAAAATCAGATCGTATCGTTTAAGTTCTTTATTAGAGTCACGTGATGATCACGTGATTACATCGTCGGAGAGCTGTATTTGCACCCCGGCGAAGCTTAGTAGTCTCAAATGGAGACCCGATTTATCCGGTCGGGTTATCGGGTCAGGAGATTACGACGGAGTTGTAACCGAATACGACGTGGAGAAAGGAGTTCCTGTTTTCGAGCGAGATGAACATGGAGGAAGAAGGATTTGGAGCGTGGACTACACGCTCTATAACAGATCAGTTATAGGCGCGTCAGGCTCCGACGACGGAACTGTTCAAATGTGGGATCCACGAAACGGAGGTTTGGAAGAAACAGTTAGGCCTGGAGGTGGAACAGCGATCTGTTCGGTAGAATTTGATCCCTTCGGTGGATCATTTTTAGCCGTTGGATGTGCTGACCGAAATGCTTACGTGTACGACATCCGGAGACTCGTTGACCCTGTAATTGTATTGAACTCTCATATCAAAACGGTGACGTATGCTCGTTTCATGGATTCTAACACGATCGTAACCGGTTCGACCGACGGGAGCTTGAAATTATGGGATATAGCAAATGAACGGCGCGTGGTTCGCACGTACCGAGGGCATGTTAATAGCCGGAACTTTGTCGGATTGTCAGTTTGGAGAAACGGTGGTTTGGTTGTATCCGGGTCAGAGAATAATCAAGTGTTTGTGTATGATAAGAGGTGGGGAGAACCGGTTTGGGTAGGTGAGTTGGGTCAACCGGACCGGTTTGGGTCTGATAAACGGTTTGTGAGCAGTGTGTGTTGGAGACAAGTAGATGAAGACTCGTGCACGCTTGTGGCTGGTGGATCCGATGGAGCTTTAGAGATTTTCTCAGGCAAACGAAGCTAATTATTTATATATATATATATATATTCATTTTATGCTTATGATTTATACATTTTCAGTTAATTTATAAACTGTCTATAAAAAGATTGAATGTTACTTTTATTTTTTTAGAAAAAAGGAATTGTAACTGATATATTGAAAACCTTTTCAAGTCATTGAGATCTCCATATATACAATAATACAATTTGAAAATTGGAAATTATTTGATCCTATACATTAAATGTTCTTAAAAATTTGAACTCTATACTAATTTTTTTAAAAATTTGAAAAATACTTAATTTTTTCAAAAATGACATTTTTAACTTTTTTCATTAATAAGGGTTAATTGGATCTAAAACAACACAGTCTCAACAAACACAATGATTAAGATAACAACTTGAGTTTGTTGAGATTTTTTGTGATTAGAATGTCTGTTTATAGTTTAGGTATTACTTAATTTTAAAAAATTTATATATTTTAATATTAATTATTTTATTATACTTTTAAGAGCTAAAATTTCAATTTCAAATAAAACAATGTTCTAACTCGTATAAAAAAAATAAGACAAAACTTAGTAAAATATTTATATTATAACAGATTTAATAATTTTCATGTCACAATTAATATTGTAACGGAGCGGATATCTATGATTTTTAAAGATATTTGTATCCGCCAAAGTAATATATGTATTCGTATATAAAATTATGTTTTTTGTATTAAAAATATAAACCAAAAATTATACAGATACCTGAATATCCAGACCCAATATTCGTAATATCCGTATCTGACAAAAATTAAGTCTACAAGTCCAAAAAATAAATCGATAGTAATAAGTCAACAAAGAGTAGAAAAAGTCTACGAAAAAATAAGTCAACAAAAAAATCAATAAAACAAAAAAACAAATCAATAGATTAAATAAGTCAGCAGTATAATAAGTCAACCAAACAAACCATAAGTCAACTGTTAAAATAAGTCAACGAATAACAAAAAAAGTCAATGAGTCCAAAAAATAAGTCGACATTTCAAACAAAGCAACTTTACTAATTTTGGAAAAAAATCTTGTTTATAATGTATATATATGATGGATCTTAAAATTTAAATCGTAAGTAATAATTGATAAATTTTGAGATATATATATATGCATTTTGAAATTTGACGTATATATACAATTTATATTATAATTTAAACTATATATAATAAGTAGAATTTTAAGTTTATGACGGATTTACATCGTTTTTTATATATAAAATACATCAGCTTTTTCAAAACTCATTTATATTAATTTTAGAATTTTCATAGCATTGCATTTAAATTAAATATACATTTTTATTTATAATTTAAATATAATATATATAAAATAATAATGTAAAAGATAAATAAGGTTAATTTGATCATTTTATTAAGAAAAAAATATATTTATCAAATGTTTAAAAAGTTAAGTATATTTTTCAAATTTTATATAAAATTTAGGGCATTTATCAAATTCCCCCACTATTTAATCCAAAAACATCTATATACGGAGGTCATTAATATGTAAATCTTGCCATGGTCAAGAGAAGATGTTAGGTTCTCGACCATTTATGCGTGAGCCATAGCCACTTGTGAGTATTGAGATATTGGCAAGAGAATCCCATTGACCAAGGCAAGCTTAACGAAGTCTCTTCTAACGATCTTCTATAGCTTTTTATTTTTCTTGTGAAATTAATAATTGCAATGACACCTATAGACACCTTCGTTATTTTCTTATGACTAAATACTTTCCAAAATGTTAAACCAGTACCTATTTTGAATTCTATATTCCAGAATCTCAAATAAAATACTCAAAAATAACTCAAATCTCGTTTTCTTTTTACACATTTAACGAGAACCGTGCATATATACAAAATAAAAGATTTTCATCTTGTACCCCTGAAAATATATAATTTTTTGGAACCCCCTAATCTTTGAAGTGTAATGTAGAATAATGGTAAAAGGTCAATTGACTATCTAACCAAGATTTGAACATTAAACTTATAAAATATATTTAGGTTTTTAACACATAAACAAACTAAAAACATTTTAAATTTCTTTAATTATATTAAGGTTATTCATTGTCTTTTTAAAATATATTTTGTTCTATTAATAAAATTTTTTTAACTATATAATATTTATGTTATTAATAAACTTACTGTTTTTAGCCGCTAAGTAGTTTATTGAACAAACTCATCATCACATGCAACTTGATCCAACCAATAAAATTAATTCCACACTAATTTCATAGAATGAAGGAACGACTAAAATTTCATTGAGCTTGTAGAGACATATTTGTCGGAATATGTAAACAGTTCTCATGCAAATTGTATCAGTTGATTTTCTAAACCAAAAAAACAAAATATAGTATCAGTTAATGTTCGATTCTTCTGTTGTTATGGAATGCAATTTCTCTAGGATAGAAGATTTTTCTTTTAAAATTTTGCAGCAAGAAAAATTCAAAACTTGGAAGTTTAATACATCTTTTAGTTTTAACCGATTGGAAGAATCTTTCTCTTTTAGATTAATACATCAAATTCAATACTTTTTTAACCGACTGGAAGTATCTTTCTCTTTTAGTTTTAACACATCTCATAAATTAGATTATTCTTTTTACATTCTTTAATTCAGCTGATTCGTTTTCTTTCATAATCATTGATTTGGATGAGATAAAGATTGTTTTGTCAACATTAAGATTAATTTACATCATTTTCACTTTGAAGTTACCAAAGTCTTGATCAATTTTACTTTAATACATATATATATATATATATATATATATATATATATATATATATATATTTCCGGAATCAAATTATTTAAGTCAAATTTTGACACTAATCTGTTTGACATTGATAGTGTTAATTTTGAACTTTGCCTTTGTATAAAGAAATGGAGGCAAATGATATCATGGTAGTATTGTTTTCTTTTAGTTAGTCAAATTTGATCCTTATGATTTAAGTTCATATAATTGACATATATAATTTGCAGCCGTATATAAATGACCTAATTGTTGAAAATGTATCATAATTAAAAGAATAAATCTAGAGGATCTGAGTTGAAGAAGTAACACAAAACTTTAAAAATGGAATCCTGCTAAGTCAAGTAAGATGGAGAGATATATATTAATATTGTAAATCCAATAAGGTTAAAATCTCCTTAAGTTTAGTCTTCAATTCATATATAAAAAAAACTTTGTGATAATTGGATTGTCTAAATCATATTACGTAACTACGCGAAGTGGTGCCAAGAAACAAATAGTCTAGTTGGCTTATCGCTGATTTAGCTACACATGAGGTGGTGAATTTGAATCTTATTTTGCTCTAATTGGAGAATTTAGCCTATGAATCAGATCTTATCTACCCAATAGTTACTTGTTGACAAAAAAAACTACGTAGAGTGCAATAAAGAAAAACTACATAAGTATGTATATAACTATTTGTCAACCTTACTTTTATAATGGGATCGACAAGGCTCGATCCATAACCAAACTCCATATCTTAAAATCCCTTTATTTCCTTCCCTTTACATTCGGGAGGAATCGAACCATGGTGCCTGAGGATTTATAAAGTGACCACTACCACTGAGCCACCTGACCTCGGCATAATATCTATCTTCTTAGAAATTTGAAATATTTGGATTTTTTTCCTATTGCAACATGCATTTATTTTATGTATATAATTAGTGGTTGAGTCTTACTTATGCTAGGAATTTGTGTTTTCCTCACATGATATTATTAGAGGTCACTGGAGAGTTTCGCTATGGCATGCCCTAATCAATAAAATAGTCACTACAAGAAATTAAACTTTATAGTGTCATTTATTTTATTTGTTTGCATCAGTTTTAATTGATACAACCGCTATTTACATTACTTATAAAAATGACTCTGAAAATGGTGATTCAAATAATTAGTGTAAATTTAAGCAATTGATGCAACTATTTTCATCATATTATACGTGATGTTCTATGTGATTGTAAAATATACAATAATAATATCATTTATTATAAATAATGTTAAATCACATATAATATGTCATTTTTTAATAATGTCATTTGTTTAAATGATATAATATTACTATGCTATATACATACATGTTTTTTGGTAGTGAGTTAACAAAAAAACTATGCATAGTAAACGGAATAATTGATTATAAGGTTTAAGACTTGGGTTAATACATAAACATACACAGTCAAAAGTGTTTTTGTAAGTTATAAAGATTGCTTAAGATATCTGTCGTGAATAAATATGTTACTGAACTATATAATTGAAGCGTTGTAACGTCTGTTCTTTCCTTTTACATTAAATTACATACCAAGAAATAATTGGTATCAAAATGGCCAAATTTAATACTATGACTATTAAAATAAATTTATGTACGTACATCTTAATATATATATATATCGTAAAAATCGTCGTGTATTGCAATTTTGTCAATATCTAATAGTTTATTATAGACTTTCTTCATAGTGTATAATTAGAATATATAAGAAAAGATATTTGAAAGCACAAACAAGAAAAGATTCCTTCTTCAAGTTCTTTGTCTTTAATTGATATTTAAGTATTAAACCAAAGTGATTTGGTTTTACAACTAATATTTGCTTACATATTTTTGCAGACTTTAATCCTGGCTTCTTCTTAGCTACCATCTAATACTTAATTACGTATTCACTAAATACATACTTACACGTGTTTTCATACAATTTCATTTGTGTCCACAATGTTATAAATTTATATATTTCTTGTGTCTTTATTATCCTAAGCAGCCTCATTTTGGCTAGTTCCTAAAAGTCTCTTAACTATAGCTTTTATGGTTAATTCGTAATTTGTGTGTGTTTATAAGAAAAATAAACAAATAATTGTCTCTCTATGACTATCTATGAATTATTATCTAGACTCGTATATAATAATCTCTATCTATGGCTCTTTCTCTCTCTCTCATTATCATTCACGCAAATTTTCTCTCTTAATCAAAAACGAAAGAAAGATGAGCAAATCTGGAGAGAGACCTAAACAGAGACAGAGAAAAGGTTTATGGTCACCTGAAGAAGACCAGAAGCTCAAGAGCTTTGTCCTCTCTCATGGCCATGCTTGTTGGACTACTGTTCCCATCTTAGCTGGTCTTTTTCTTTCTTTTTTTTCTTTAATGTCCATAATTCTATATTAAACTCATGTAAGGTCCACCAAGTCATCATGATGAGCCGGTGACTTCCTTGGTACCAAAGGTCCAAGGGATCTTAGGTTCAAATCCATTCTTTGGGAGGGTATTCATATGGACTCCTTCGGTACCGGCAAAATGTATGGTCCAAAAGTGATGATGTGTTGATTCTCAGTGTTGAAGATTCCGGTATGCTATAGCGGATGATACGGAATCTCCACTGGTTAGATTCGGCGTTCACCTTCCAACCCGAACCTTTTGGTTTACCAAAAAATACAAAAAAAACTCATATAAGTTCTCATCATTGATTTTAGTCACATATCTTTAACTAAGGGTAATTATGTGGCAGGATTGCAAAGGAATGGCAAAAGCTGCAGATTGAGGTGGATTAATTACCTAAGACCAGGATTAAAGAGAGGCATGTTTAGTGATGAAGAAGAAGAGATTATCTTGACTTTACATTCTTCTTTGGGTAACAAGTAAGATAATCATAATGAAAAACCCTAATTTTTTTTTCACACAGTATAATTTCATTTAATATTGTGATTTTTGGTATGAGTAGGTGGTCACAGATTGCTAAATACTTGCCTGGAAGAACAGATAACGAGATTAAGAACTTTTGGCACTCTTATCTTAAGAAGAGATTTCTCAAATCTGAACCACAACTCAAAACTCAGAGATCAGACATCACAAAATCTGCTTTTTCACTACTTTCTTGCGAGAAAAGAAATCTGGAAACCGAAACCCTAAATCACGTTATCTCGTTCACGAAATTTGCAGAGAAACCTTCTTCATCACCATCACAAGAAAGCAACAAAAACATGATGAATAACAACAGCAATAACTTGCCTAAGCTGTTCTTCTCCGAGTGGATCAGTTCTTCTTCAGATCCACACATCGGTTTCTCTTCTGCTTTTACAGATTCCAAACACATTAATCAAACTCAAGATCAAATCGATAACGAAGATCTTATGATGGTTAACAACAACTACTCTTCACTTGAGGATGTCATGCTTCGTACTGAGTTTCTGCAGCCTGATGATCATGAGTATGCAAATTATTATTCCTCTGGAGAATTCTTCATCAATAACGAACAAAATTATGCATAGACCAAACGTAAATTAAGAGGTACATAAAGAAGTTACTTGCATTGAAAGTTAATATTTTTATTTTTTATCAAAAGCTTGGAACCGTATATGAAGAAAATTTAGTTATTTATATTTTATAACAATCTGTATAAACAAATAGAATACGCATTTGTATGTTTTTCTTTTGATAAACAATAATTATTTGTATGTTTAGTGATGTTTATGTGGTTCATGTCGCTGTCTATTTCGTTGTTTGTCTTCTTCTTCCTCCATAGAGTTTACTATTGTCTTAGACTAACTCCAACACGTCAAAGTCAAATTATTTAATCGAGTAACAATGATTATATAACAACTAGGATAATTTCATTTTATATATATACTAATCGAGTGAATTTTGAAACTTCCTTAGGGTTGAATTTATTTGCCTAACGGAAACTTCGTGTACTAAAAATCGTTGGAAACAACAGAATGTTGAGACTTTTCCTCTTTAGAATAATTATAAACTTTTATTCCCGTTATATAAACCTTCCGAGTATTCAACTCAAAATCAATTGAAAAGTCCGTAAAAATGTCTGCTCAGGGATCATGTTTTATGACGTTATTATAATTGATTCTGGTTTTCTTGTACACAATTACTGCAATTTTGATAGTTGCAATTTTGCCCTCAAGATTTACAATCTTCTTCTTTGAATTGAACAAATATTATTTGATCATATCATGGTTGAAATTAAATAATCATCTGTCATAATCAAGCTTGCTTTGACAAGAACAATAATAACGAGAATAATGATGGTCACTGGTGTCCATTTTAATGCAATATCCTGCAAATTTTGTAATTAAACAAAGTAAAAGCATGATTAACTATAACCATAGCCACAAACTTAGACCAAAATGTGAAATTTTGGTCCTAATTTGATGAAATATACCTGAAGATATCGTGAGCTCCAAATGGTTGAAACAGACATCCGAGGATCCAAAGACTCTAATTCTGATTTGTCTTGCAATATGAAAATATTACAAATAAATTAGAAAAAGGATAACAAAAAGAAAACGTAAAGAAGAAGAAATACCTAAAAGTTGTCGTCTTTGTATTATATCATTCAAATGCACAGTAACTACATCAAGTTCTTGCTTCCGCAAAGCATTTAGTATCGATAGATTTGCTTGTGTTCTCGTATCCATATATTGTTTCCTTTTTTTCCCTATGATCTTACCAAACCTAACAAAGCTATAAGGTTTTGAGATTGTCTTGATCAATACTGTGTCGTCGAATTTATCAAGTTCCTTCTGTAGATCCTGCAGGTAATGAAACAATAGCTTTCTTGGGTACGAAGAATCACATAGTGCGATGTAGCAGATCTTCTTATCCACCAGGAAGCTTCATGGTTTCAGAACATGAAAGATTAATAAACGTCGTAATATTGAAAATCAAAGAAAGATGATGGAGAAAAATAACTAAATTAATTAAATTGGATACTGGAAAGAATGATGATCGAGCAAGATGGTCATCATTGGATGTAATAATGAGTTTTTGGAGATTTCCTTAAGAATGAATTCAGCTTGTTGCTTGTTGAACAAGAAACTAGCGTTGTTCTGTTGGTTTACATAGGTTTGATCTTGTGCAAGAGGTAATCCATCTTCAACTCTACCAACTATCGTGAGCTTCACCATTGATTATTCGGAAATTAATTAATCTTATGTTCAAATGGTATATATAAACAACAGAGAAGGATTAGAGATGAAGATATTCCATTTGGATTTGCAAAGAAACATAAGTTTAACAAATGAAGACTTTGAGGGAAAACCTGAAAATTAAGATTTGGTTTTGATATGGAATAGGATTAATTTGTTTTCTTCTTCATAAACTATCTTTAAGGGTGAGAAAAGAATATTTTTATCTTTCTTTGTGTAACGTAATTTTTGAGATTGAGTCTACTGAAAATCTATCTATCTATATGATCTATCTAAAGACTTTTGTTTTATGTGGTTTTTGTATTAACACTTGTGTTTTATTGTGACCGTAGATGAACATCTGATAGAAGACTAGATTATTGCTAATGCTATGTGGAATCCACTGAAGCAGCCAAATAGGCATTCGCATAGACTCACAATAGTCAACGGATGGAGAATATTGCGAAACATGCCACTGGATCTGTTACCGGGCTTAACTTCAATTTATATAAGCCCAGCCCAATACTATAAGAAAGACCTCAACTTAAAAGAGTCATAGACGTTGATCAAATGATCGTAACTTGAAATACAATTTCGAAAATTGTTGGTCTATGTAACGACATCGTTTCATCGCATATTTTTTTTTTCAACAAATAATCATTAGATCGACAAGATCCGATCTATAATTTAAGTTTCATCGCATATTTATTTTAGGTAATTAAGAACCTCTCAACATTGTTAACAACCTAATATTAAATTTATGTTTTCTATGTTAAGAATAGGTCTGAGTATAATTTCCAAACTGAACAAAAAATTCTCAAACCCGAACCAATATATAAAATTATCCGAATGGGATGAAATCTTCAATACCGAATTAATTTTTTCAAAACCAAAACGAACTCGAACTACATGAAACCAAATAAAATTAACCAAAATTCACAAAAATAACTAATATTTTAATTAAAAATATAGAAATATGTCTTTAATATATAAAAAAATACACCGTCTCTAACTGAAATTAATTAATTATTTTTAATTTAATTATATTTTATTGTTAAAAACTTAATAAAAATACAATTTGGTCATAAGTATAATTTATTTTACGGAAATTTTAAAAACCAAACCTGAACCCAAACCGAACCAAACCAAACCGAATATACATTATCTACTATTCAGCTACTTTTCTTTAGTTACAAATTTCCCGAACCCAAACTTTCTGAACATTTAACCAAACACCTAGACCTAGTTAAGAACCCAACATAATTGAAAAAATAACATATTTCATTTACAATATATTTGAAAAAAAAAATCTACAATGTCATTACTTAAAAATTAAATCAGTAAACATATCAGTTTCGATGTTACAAAATATGGATCATTTTTCTTTTCTTATTAAAGAAATATTTTAGTTTTATAAAATTTATGGTGAGTTGAGTATTTAAAAAAAAAAAACAAAATGATACATTTATAAAGTAGTTTGACAATTACTACACATCCTAAAGAAGATATGCCGTTTAGTGATCAGGTTTGTTCATAGATAAAGTTGTTTTGAATCTTAACCTCAATTTTATGACCAAATGATGATTTGATTCAATAAGCTCTAAACCTAATCTGTGGGAAAAAGATTGAAGAGAGGAGATGTGAAAAAGTAATATAAAAGGAGACAAAGAAAATGAGTGCATTGAAGAGAGGGACAGTGTTAGTTGCACATATCTTCATGTGCTTCCAAGACTTTCACAATTTTAAATCCTTCTAATCCAGCCTCTAATCATCTTTTTATAGATCGATCAGCCTCAATTTATATTTATCTTCATTATTAAAATTCACCATCATTACTTCTGATGAGTTGGTTTTGATTTGAAGAATTTTCAGGTCTTCTTTTAGATATTAGATTCAGTTTCATCTATCATTAGTGAGATGATATATTTTGTATGCCATAATTTTTTTTCAGAAACACATTTTTCTAATGATTTTATATAATTAATTTACTTTTTAGTAACAAAAGATAAACTAGCCATTTGAAGAATATTCTTGCACAATTTTTTTTTTTCAGTTAACAATAGAACTTTAGTTAAATATGAATTTTTTTGTTTTTTTTTAACATTGGACTTCAACTGACTGATCCATTAACCAAATTCTTATATAATATAAGTAGTGTGATTCGATTCCTAAGTATGAGTTAGTGTCTGTCTTCAGTTGATTTACCACTTGTCACTAAATTAATGTTATTTCATGTTAAATAGGAGTTTAACAATTTGAGAGACAATAAAAGAACGACGAGATGACCGAAAAAATTGAATGACAATTTCAGATCTTAATATTACGTGCCAAATGTTCGAAATTTTGAAAAGAAAGATGTAAAAAAAACACTGAACTTTTTAAAATTGTTAAAAAAATCTTAAATTTTTGAGTAGTTGAAATAAATCCCATTGTTGATTTTCATCCATGTTGTTAATTTTTATAACAGATTTTCAGAAAATCATTCAAATAGGTTAATTAACTTCTATATAGCATAGCTAGTTAAATAAAAAAAATTTAATTAGCAGATTTAAACAAAATTATATGATGGACTGTTTAAAAAATTAAGAACTAATGACAGTACTTCTACTAACAAAAATTTGTGATTTAACTGGTACATCAACAAAAATTTACAATTTAATTGGTAAGGTAATCAAAATTTATGATTAAATTCAATTAATTAAAAATTCATGATCATTTAACCTTTTTTAACCATGTATATATATAAAATCTTCTATATATACATGTACATGGAATCAATATATAGTTCTAAAATTTTATTCAGATACAAAAAAAAATTCAGAGCTCTATACTGAAATAAATTAATATATTTATCTACAATATAGATTTATTTCCGTATAAATACATACATATAATATGAGCAGTCCTGTATATGAGTGGTTCGTGTGAGTGTATATGTATAAGAAATAATTATCAAAAATACTTATTTTATGTTTTAAATTACGAGAACTACTTCATTTTAAAATTTAATACGAAAAGAGGTATTTGATGTTTTTAATTGTGTAAAATTTTCCTTTTTTAAATTGTAAATTATATCTATAATGGATAATGATTGTCCATAGTATACATATTCAGTATATATGTCTACCGTAGACAATTATAATGCGTTTGATATACATATATATTAAATATGTACATCGTGGAAAATTATGACCATGAATTATAATTAAAAAAATAAATATTTTTTATAATTTAAAATATAAAAATAGTGTTTTATCGAAAATTTTGAAAATGAGATATTTTGTGTAATTTAAATTATAAATTGGATATTTTTCGTGATATTCGCGATATGTATTATACATACTATACTTATAGACAATGTATATATATGTGTCTGAAATAAATGCTACTGCCCACAATAAAATACACGCAACATACACATATTCTATAGTGAGGACAGCTGTTTGTACATAACATAATGCATGTTGGATCATGACGACAATGTGGCATGCAGCAATATCAAAGCTTTCTGGTTTTTTTGGGGCCACCTTTTCTTTTTTCAATAATTCTTCTCTAATGTGAAACTATTTATTTTTCATTTAATTCTGTAATGTGCCAAACTTTTTTGCTTTTGTTCACTAAACCTAAACCACTAAAACTTACCAGAATGGAAAAGCTGACCTTAAATGAAGCAAATTTCTCTAGAAAGATACTTTATAGATCTTACAAGTTTGATTACAATCTTAGACTTTTGAAGTCACAAGCAATAAAGTTGGGGTGTCTATTAAATTATTTACAAGGACCCATAAAATCACCCCCACATTATATGCCTTACTGCAATAAAAAGAAAAGCACTTTTCAATTTACTTAAACTAGTCTAAGTTAATTTCCTACTCAATCAACTCATTAAAGCAGTAACAAAAATTAAAAAGCTTTAGATGGAATCTACTTATAACTCACTGATTAAGTTTTATATTGAAAAGTGTACGAATCAACCTTTATATTCTACAAGGAAAGTGAACACAGACTGTAAATCAGTTTCTTTGTTTTGTTTTTGGTTTCCTTCCTACATTCTTTGGAAACTGAGACAAATCAGAAAACTTTCTTCTATTTTTATTTATATGAATCTGAGAACTCTTGGGGTTGTCAAGTTTTTCTAAAGTTTTTGGTTTCTTTCGAGAAGACAATGTTTAAGTCATGGAAGAACGACAAGAACAAGATCAAGGCTGTGTTCAGGCTTCAGTTTCAGGCAACTCAGGTTTGTTTTGTCTCTCTTAAATCTCGAAACCCAATTATCTCGGAGAAAATTCAGACAATGTGTTCACTATAGTCCTAGATCTGTCATTGATTATCACTTTAAAGTTTCAAGATTTGTTTTTTAATGTGAAAATTTGAGGATTTTGGTGAGGACGAAGTGTACCTTTTTTTACTGAAGGTACCGAAGCTGAAGAAGAATGCTTTGATGATCTCACTGGTTCCTGATGATGTTGGGAAGCCAACATTTAAGCTGGAGAAAGCTGAGATTAAAGAAGGGATCTGTTCATGGGAGAATCCAATTTATGTGTCAGTGAAGCTAACTAAGGAACCAAAAAGTGGAATTGTTCGTGAGAAGATTTACCATTTTGTTGTTGCAACAGTGAGTGAAATCAACAACCTTATGTTAGCCAAAAAAAAAAAGATAAAAGAAGAAAGTCTTTTGAACCTTTGTTTTTTGTTTCCAAAATTTGTTTCAGGGTTCTTCAAAATCGGGTTTTCTAGGAGAAGCTTCCATTGATTTTGCAGATTTTCTAACAGAAGCAGAGCCATTAACTGTCTCCTTACCTCTCAAATTTGCCAACTCTGGTGCTGTCTTAAATGTACACACTCTTGTCTCTTTTCTACCCCTTTTGAAACCTGATTTACAAATTGCATCTAAAATTGGTCAAATATGTTCCATCAAATGTGTATGAGAAGTTAAAACTAAAATAGATTTCACTGACAGATGTGTAAATTGTTTGGTTGTTGGTGCAGGTGACAATTCATAGGATACAGGGAGCTAATGATTTAAAGTAGATAGTTTCTTCTATATGTTGTTGTTATTTTTTCTTGCTTTCTTTGTAAGAGGTTTTTGACCTTTAAATTTTACAGATTTATTGAGGGAAATAAGGATCAAACACTTAACAAAGAAGGTAGCTTCAAAAGTCTACAAAGCAATGAAGAGTCAGAAGGATATAACCAAGATGTAAAGTTTCTTGGTTCAGAGAGGGTTAATTAAACTGTCTTGCTATTGAGATAGATCATGATACTTATCGATCTTTTTGTGTGTGTTTGAATATTGTTGCAGGAAAGGAGCTTAAATGTAAACACGGCTAACAATGGAGGCCTAGGAGGTTCATTTGATTCGATTGGTGAATCAGGATGGATAGATGGAACAGATGGGAATGCAAGGTTACCTCAACGACATAACTCAGTTCCAGCAACAAAAAACGGGCATAAAAGATCAAACACAGACTGGTCAGCTAGTTCAACATCGGATGAAAGTTATATTGAGTCAAGAAACAGTACAGAGAACAATTTCCAAAGAGGACTCTATGGTGTTACTGAATCAAGTGACCCAATTGAGAAGCTCAAGATGGAATTGGAAGCTTTGAAGAGGCAATCAGAGTTATCCGAGCTGGAAAAGCAGTCTTTAAGGAAACAGGCTACAAAGGAGAGCAAACGGATACAGGAACTGTCGATGAAAGTTAGTACTCTTAAGAGTGAAAGAGATGGAGCTTTGGAAGAGTGTGCAAAGCTCAGGTTGCAGAATAGTAGAGATGAGGCTGATGCTGAAAGCAGATTGAGATGCATCAGCGAAGATTCGAGCAATATGATAGAGGAGATCAGAGAAGAGCTGAGCTGTGAGAAGGATTTGACAAGTAACCTTAAGTTGCAGTTACAGAGGACAAAAGAGTCAAACTCTAATCTGATTCTTGCTGTGAGGGATCTCAATGAGATGTTGGAGCAGAAAAATAATGAGATGTCTTCGTTGAATAAATTGTTAGATGAGGCTAAGAAGCTTGAAGAGGGTAAGGAAATGGATTCTGGAAACAACGAGATAGATATCCTAAAGCAACAGATTGAAGATTTAGATTGGGAGTTAGACTCTTACAGGAAAAAGAACGAAGAACAAGAGATTCTATTGGATGAGCTTACTCGAGAATATGAGTCCTTAAAGGAGGAAAATTACAAAAAGGTCTCAGAATTAGAGCCAGAAGAATGTTCTAAAGCTGAAGATGAATTCTCAGATTCTAAGGATATTGTAGCAGAATTGAAATCTCAGATAGAGATATTGGAAGGCAAATTAAAGCAACAATCGCTGGAATACTCGGAACGCTTGATTGCGGTTGATGAACTTGAGAGTCAGGTGAAGGAGCTAAAAACAGAACTGGAGGACCAAGCACGGGCTTATGAGGAAGATCTAGACACAATGATGCGGGAAAAAACTGAACAAGAGCAAAGAGCCATCAAAGCAGAGGAGAATCTGAGAAAAACAAGATGGAATAACGCTATAACAGCAGAGAGGCTTCAAGAAAAATGCAAGAGGCTTTCTCTAGAAATGGAATCGAAGCTGAACGAGCATGGAAACTTGACAACAAAAACATTGGCTGAAGCAAACGATCTTCGTCTCCAAAACAAAAACCTTGAGGAATTGCAAGAAAAAGCACATACCGAGATTACAAAAGAGAAAGAACAAAAGAAGCACATAGAAGAGAAGAACGAAGCTTTGTCAATGAAAGTCGAGATGCTTGAAGGTGAAGTCCTGAAACTCACAAAACTGAGAGATGAGTCAAATGCAGCAGCTACTGAAACTGAGAAGATTATACAAGAGTGGAGGAAAGAAAGAGATGAATTTGAGAGAAAGTTTTCTTTGGCTAAAAACGAAGCCAAGACAGCACAGAAAGAGTTAACTCTTACTAAGTCCTCAAATGATGAAAAGGAGAACAGGCTCCGGAATTTGAAAACAGAAGTAGAAGGTCTAAGCTTACAATATACTGAGTTACAAAACACCTTTGTTCAAAAAAAAATGGAGAATGAAGAACTGAGAAAACAAGTATCGAACTTAAAAGTCGAGATTCGGAGGAAAGAAGAGGACATGACTAAAATCCTCGATGCAAGGTATGTGGAATGCAAACTAACTAAATTGAACATGATACATTTTAGATGTGAAGATTTGACTCATTAAGATCTAACATGATAATAACAGGATGGAAGCAAGGTCACAGGAAAACGGACAAAAAGAGGAGAATTTAACAAAGCTATCAGATGAATTGGCTTATTGTAAGAACAAAAACAGTTCAATGGAGAGAGAGTTAAAAGAAATGGAAGAGAGATATTCGGAGATAAGCCTGAAATTTGCAGAGGTTGAAGGTGAAAGACAACAACTTGTGATGGCTGTCAGAAACCTCAAGAATGGTAAGAAATTTTAGTGTGTGTGTTGCTGCGAGAACGATTATTGTAACATCTTACTAAAACAATACTCTATAACTTGTGTTGTTAATAGAATTCATTTTTTCTCATAAAACATATCTTAAAATTGTCAAAGATCAATATATATATTTTTTGAAATAAGTATGTAATGATCATCAACGTTGAGTGAACCTGGTTTTTGAGTAGTTTCCGATTCCTTCGGTGTGTTTGTTTCTTCACTTCCAGACCAGTTTTGTTTGGCTTCCAGTTCCATTCACTGCAAAAGATAGAGACTGAAAAGAAAGAAAAAAAACAAAAGAGTAAAAGAGCAATCGTCGGTATGAACTAATCACACTTAAATATAAGGACCATATTGAATGAAAACCTGTTTCGCTCGCTTGTCAAATGGTGTCCATGACTTAAGAGGAGAGTAAAATCGCTCTTTGCTTCGTGAGGCCGACGAATTCTTAGACCGCTTCTGCTTTTTCTCTGGAAGTTTGTTGCCTCCTTTATACTTGAAAAACTCTAGTATGGAAGGACTCTTTCTCTTGGTACTTGCTTTCTTTATGTTCCCTGGAGTCTGTAAACTAGAGGGAGTGACATAAGAAGGAAGAGATTGCTGTTGTTGTTGTCTTGCTCTGCTTCTTTCTCGAACTCTGTTAAGAAACTCGATCGTCCAAGGAGAGCCTTGTACTGGAGTTGAAGAATGGACTGCGTTTGATAGTGGAGATCCACCAAAATGTGAGATCTCTTCTCTGCATGGATGTTCCGTTGTTGGAACTGCTGATCTCCGTGTTAAGACCTCCTCCAAGAGGGTCCTTTGGCGTTTTGCTGGATAATTATCAACATAATTATGCAGAGAAGTATTGTTGTCTCTCTCAGTGGGTAATCTTTCAGAACTCGGATTAATCTCAGCTGCTTTTAGGAAGTTAGGCTGGGGCGATTCAAAGAAAGATAACTTCCTTACAGATTTTGATTTTCTTGGAAGCTTGTTTTCATTAGCATCAGAAACTATTGGAGCAAACATATTATAACCAGGAGAAGGCAGGAAGCCTTCCTCGAGAAATTTACCATCCGATATGTTTATAACTTCACCTTTGCAGTCTCCGCTGAAACTCTCTGAATTTCTAGTGTCATGGAAGTTCCAATTTTCCAATTTACATCCCATGTTCTGGTTCATGAATTCATCTTTATCTGGGAAATTCCAATCATCAAATTCACGAATACCAGGAAGATTTTCCTCCCCTAAAAAATCAGGTTGATTTTTTTCCCAAAACATATACTTTGATGATGAACCAGGTCCAGGCTTCTTGTCAAATTTATCTTGGTTTTTTGATGGGCAATGTTCATTGGGATGAATGATTCCTGAAGGTCTGAGAGGTGCATCAGAGAATTCAGTGACAGGGTCAAAATGAAATATCTCATGATCTGTTGGTGACCAAGAATCACCAATTTGAAAATCCCCTGAAGGCTTAAACTGCGCATCAGCAAATTCTGTTGAGGGATTAAAATGGACCAAGTCGTCCATATCTATCTCATCCTTCCCAGTAATGTACTGTTTCTTTTTCGAACCAGAATGGCCACTGAAATGATGTGTGTCTGAGTTAGGTCCAGAAGATATCGAAGATGAGCTGTCTGTCATTACAGATCTCGAGTCCTCCCTTGCGCCATATTTGCATATTGAACTAAATAGATCAGCACTCTCTTCAGGTACATGATACGTTTTCATCCTTTCAACCTTGCTATTATATGGGAGCTTCATGAATTCGAGAAGTGACCCAGAAGATGACAAAATTACTTGAGCTGTTAGCGGATTCACAGAAGGGAATTTGGTGAAAAAAGATTCTGCAAGAGATTCTGACTCGGGCATCTTGGCATTCAGTCCAGAAAACTTAACAGAAGATTTGATACACTTCAATATAATTTCATCACTTATATTAGCTGATGATGAGCAAAATATCTGTAAATTGATCCCCAAGCTACCAGCTGCTGCATACAGTTCATCAGAAGAGTCCATTATTGTAGCCAGGATGACGGGTTCCCCCTCAAAAACCTATAGGAAACAAAAAAGAAAACTCTAAGAAGTACTATAGACTCGCACCAATTTAGAAGAATTTACTAAGTTTGAATTCAGCAATTTAGCAAAAGTATTAGAAGGTGATACTCGAAGCGATTTGTATATAAAGATTGCAATGTTCCTCCCACAAAAGAACGGCTGGAAGAACAGTTCAGTGGAATTTACCATAATGCAGCTGCTGAAACTGAAACTCAATGATGTCAAAACATCGGTTGCGATATTCCCAATCCATGAAAGTGAGCTTGAGGAAGCACCAATAGTTGCAGCCGACTTCTTACTAGCATTTTCACAATCATACCAGACTAGGCAAACAGCAGGACTTAGCATCAGGTCCACAGATTGATCTCCATCGCGCTCCACAACTTGCACTCCTTCTTTTTCCATTGCCAACACCTTCTGGTATGTACTTCTTCTGGATATTATCATCTCCTTATCAACAGTTTTTGTGTTCACAACAATCACAGATCTTTGGTCAGAGAGAACTCCCTGTTCAATTATCCCACTATTTTTTCCAGATTCTTGAGGCGTGGCGAAAAGTTCAGGTTCCTTTGTAATATCTGAAGACCCTTCATAACACACACTTTCAAGTGGAACAAAGTTCAACACTTCTTCCAACCACCCAGTTTGCGTCTCAAGTTTATCGGCCTACAACAGAAACATTAAAATCCAGTCATAAGTTCTTGTACACTGATGCATATTCTCAAATGTTGCACATTCAAATAAAAGTTTTAAAAACATGCAGTTATGGAAGAAGCGTAAGCACTAGTGATGATACAAAACAACCTTAGGTTCAAGTAAATACTAGTGTTAAACTAGTATGATTTTCAGACTCGAAAAAATTCAAGAGTATATGCTCACACAGACTCTTCCAACATATTATAAAATATACATACATAATTATTGTAAGAGGATGTTAGTTTACTGCCTCTCACCTTTATCACTTTAACATCATTAGGTATTCTAACACCTGCACAGATTTGCCCGCATGTACTGGACATATTCAGCTCCACTTTTATGAAATGGAAGCAAGGAAAGGAATCCAACTTCAAAGGAGAAGAAAATCTGGGCAAGGCATTTGGACCTCCATATTCTACAATGGCGCTGAAATTCTCCATAGGAAAAGATGGAGAAATTTGCCTTAGATTAAAGGAAAGAACTAGTTAGCTTAACTACTCCCCAAAAGTCAATCTAGCTACAAAATATTAGATAAAGAATTGATAAAGGTATGTCCCTTAGCATGCAAAGACTCAAAGACAAAAAAGAGTAGTAGCAATTCCACAGGCAGATGTCAGCATATATGTCGGAGGTAGAGTAGGAAAACTTAGTGGTCGATCTCTTACAATCACCATGCTAAAAGTCTATAAATGTGTTTTCAGGCGGCTATCCATCACTTATTTGCTTCCCTTTCCAGTTCCCATAAAAACTAAATTTTGAAAAAGATATAAATACTGGTAATGAGGATTACTCACTCGTAAGAGACAATTAGACAGTCTGAAATCGGCAAGAAACCAAGTTCAGTGGTTTTATCCTCCTTGGATCCCTTAACATTTCGTTGATTTCCCCTTTGGGAGGGACTGTTGAGCTCACTGTAAGATAGCCCCATGGATATCAATAACCTCTTCAGCGAGGACCAAAAAACTTTCTCAGCCAAAAGTAATGCTTTGGAATTCCCCCGGGCAAATTCTGACAGTAAGATTCCCTGAATAACAGCTAACGATGGATGTGATCTAGTGACGTCAGTCTCAACAAGATTGTGTTCTGCTTTGACTGATGAGTAAAGGGTGTGCAATCCAAGCTTAATGGGATTTGACCTCCGACATAAGTTGTTAAGATAGAGATATGCCACATGAATACCGAAGAAACACATATACCATGTCATCTGTTTAATTGCTAGTAGTAGTGCAAACGTGAAAGTCTTATCATCCGCCAACTGTGTTTTCTGAAGATTTGCCTTTCTCATGTAGTCAACAAGCTTTTCTTTAGCGATACTGAGTAATTCAATTTTATCTTCTGATAAAGTTGAAATCAACTCTGACTCATCCTTCACAAGAGTTAAATAGCTCTTCTCAAAGTCCCCAACAATGGACAGAATATTTTCTGAAGGGCACACACTGTGAAGTATCATATCCTCTGCCTTCTGGTTTGGGGGCATGCCAGCAGATATACATGAAGTCTTCGAGTCAATAGACATAATTTTATGGTTGGCATTCTTATCTGCTTCGGCTCTAGATTCGATATTCTCTTCAATCACAGCCTTTTGAGGATCCATGAAAAAGTTTAAGTCATCAAAAGCAGACATTGATTTAAACAGAAGCGTAGCCTTCTTAGCATTATAATCCCCTCCACAATCCGCAGCTCCAGTTTTTGGACTAGAAGTTTCCAATAAACCCTGGGAAGTATTAGCAGGACGATGTTCATCAAGGGTAGATATACCGTAGAAAGGTTCAGTGCATTTCTCTACAAGTGGCTCGCAGAGGGCATCTTCAGAGAAAATGAAATCATAAACCCATTTTTCTCCTTCTGAAGATTCCCAGTCAGAATCAATTTGGCATGTAACTATTTCTGGAAAATCAGAATGGTTGTGCTTTCTTTCCTCAAGAAGGTTCCAGGGCAAGTATATGTCATTTGATGCAGACAACGACTGAAGCTGGATCTTTGACAAAACAGCATCATATATGAGATCAAGGGATCTTGTCATCTCATAATCATATAAAATAGGAGTAGGCAGAGACTTGAATGCATCATCTGTGAAGGCCAGTTCGGAACTGACAACTAATTCATCGAAATTCTTGAAGCCCATCTCTTTACTGAACATCCCATAACATATCTCTGATTCAATGGCTTTTTGACCACAAAGAAAGATATCGAATGCATCAGAAATTTCCATATCTAGGATCTGAAATTCCTCTAGTGTTAATGGAACAGCCACCTTTTCCTGTCCAAACTGAAAGTTCTTCTCAGCAATCAACAATTCCAGGATAGTCACTATATCTATTTCAAAAAATGCATCCTCTTGTAGCACACCAGATTGGACACTCTTGTTGGAATAGCAGTCCGTAGAGAGTATATCCAATAGATCATAATTCATTGAACCTATAAGTTCCTTAGAATTGATAATGAGATCTCTCTCTGCATTCGTGTCTTGGTATTCAATTGTTTCAAGAACTTTAAATACTTTATCAAGTATAGATAAGCTTGATAGTACCCCCAAGTTTACTTCATCCACTTCTAGAAGGGGAAATCTGACATCTTTGAACCATCGTTGATTCTTGCTGTAGCATTCATTTTCTATTACCGGAGTATTGTTCTCTGTGAAGTAATCAGAAGAAACGTAATCAACAGCATAAATCTTTTGTTGAATGTCATCTGATTTCTGCAGGATAATATCAGACTCATCATATTTAACCTGCAATAAGAAAACTAGCTAGAATCAGATGCTGACTGACGATTAACATTCAGTTTAAAGCTAACAAGGCCAGCAAGTTGAGGCTAGGTCTTTCCATGCTGCTAGTAGATTTGTTCATGAGACTATTTAGCCAAATACCTTTGTCAATTGGAACAGAACCATGGAAGAGCATGATAACCAGTTCTACCATTTTACAGCAAAGGCAAAACTGAAGTTGTGAGCGAGAACTTTATACTTTTACTGAAATCAATCCAGGGACTTACCGGCTCATTTTCGATCTGTAGAACTTCTGAGAAACATTGAAGATCTTCCCTCTTGGATGATAGCATGTTCTCCTGCATATTACAAGATAACATGTCTTGTAAGGAAAAATAAAAGGTTAAACTATTTCAATGGGTACATGTTTACACCGCTTAAGCAATACCATTTCAAAGTCCAACTCCGGGGTCTCCCACTGGATAATGTTCAAATTGTGTGTAGCTTTGTCCTCAATGCTATCTCCTTCATTCTTCTGCAATAGATCAGAACTTAAGTTACTCAAATCCAGTCAGATTCTCCTAAGCTTTCAGAATCTTAAACGTCAGGTATGAATGTAAGAGCAAATAAACAATCGTCAGTAAGTGAAGACTACTACATTAAAAACACTACAAATTCAAGACAATCTAAAACCATACTCACTATAAGAAACCATATACCATTAACAGCAACATTCATATATTCAGAAATACTCAACAGGAAATGTGCTGTTCATACCATGACTTCAAACTAACTTGGCAAACAAACAAGAGGAAGAAAAATCAAACAGAGAAGCAGCAGAAACGAACTCTCGACAAATTCAAAATTCCACTGCCAGAAACTGAGGATCTCCACATCCAAAGAACTTAACCTCGTCTGAGAAATTGTCTCCGAGGCAAGAGTCATCAAATTCAAAAATTCCATAGTCCAAACTGACGCGATTTGGAACCACTTCGGAAAGGAACTTCGACAAAGCAGCATCGATAGGCAAATTCCCGATTGAGAGACAGATTTCTTCAACAGAGCCAAATTTGAGACGGTCATCTTCCCCGTAGCAGACGATAGGGGCCGGGAAATTATTAGGAGCCGGAAGATTAAGGAAGCCTAGGGTTTCAAATGCCAGAGAAGAAGAAGTAGAGAAGTAATCAATATTGAGAAATCGAGTTCGCATCGTCGTTTTCCAGGTTCGTATTCGGATGAGGGATTGTTGACACTTGACAGAGATGATGAAGAAGAAGGGATACAACGAATTTGAAATTGGCGGTTTAATTCTTAGCTGATTGAATTTTATGAAATTAATAAATATCTTCGTCGATTTCTATAGGGAAAAAAGAGAAATCGAAGCAACGCTCGCCTCATGTCGTCTTTCACTTTTAAAAGAGAACAATCTGCCGTTTCTTCTTTTCAAAACAGCACGCAGTGTATAAGTAGATTTGTAAATTTGCAAGGCGTGAAACTGACTCTAGTTTGCGCGCCGTCTTCAGATTTCAAATGAAGACAATGTGTCGTTCATTGATATCAAAAACAACATACAGTGTATATGTCAAATAACCACATGATGGGGCCAATAAACGTGGACCGACTAATAATAGAAGTTACATCGTCAGGCTTCTTTAAAGATCGGATAAAAGATCATTGCCACATAGCCACGTAGAGAGCCAACGTCTGAGACGTGGCACAACGAAACGAACGCATCGCACGTGTCAGAATCCTACAGAAAGAAAAGAGACAGAAGCCACAAAGAGGTGGTTCGGCCATATGTCACATAGATCACTCTCATTTTCTCTATAAACTTAAGAGAAATCTTGTCTATTTTCATCATAGACAAAACAAAACAATACATAGAAACAGAGAGAGCTGAGTTTGATTCATTAAGTTTGGAAAACAGATAACATAGCTTTGGAAAATGGATCCACAGTCGCAGATGACACGTCCTTATGGTTATGATCAAGTAGATGATCCATTCAGAATCCACCATCCAGGTATACATCCAGATCATAAATTCAAAAAATTGGGATCTTTTTTTTCCCTGGTACGTTCATCATTTGTGAATTGGTTACAGAGGAAAAAGAACATCATGAGAAAGGAACATCTAAAGTGTTGAAGAAAGTAAAGGAAAAAGCTAAGAAGATCAAGAACACTCTCACTAAACAGGGCCAAGGTCATGAGCACGATCATGACGTGGATGAAGAAGACTACGAGTATGATGACGATGCTCCAGAAGTGCACGGAGCACCAGGTAATTTTGTTTGTATTCTTCTTCAATCTATAATCTCGATCAGCAGTTAAGTTTTCGTATGAACTTTTTTTCATCTGTTTATGCAGTGTATGAATCATCTGCTATGAGAGGTGGTGTTACGGGTAAACCTGAGTCTTTGAGTCATGCCGGAGAAACTAATGTTCCGGCACCAGAGGAGATTATTCCACCAGGGACAAAGGTTTTTCCAGTCGTGTCTTCCGATTGCACAAAACCCATTGAACCTGTATCACAGGATATCTCATACGGAGTCGATGCACCGTCTTATGACTCTTATCCTGTAAGAACGACGGATATATTGGACACAGAAGAGAGAAGAGATGTACCAACTCGTCATCCTCTCAAATTGTCTGATCCGTCGGATAGAGAAGAGAGTAGAGAGGCTCATTACGAGTCATTGGACGCTCCTGTGTCTCTGCTTTCTGCAACAGAGGATGTGACGAGGACGTTCGCTCCTCGTGATAAAGATGAATACCTCGGTGGTCAACGTCAAGTCAACGTTGAGAGACCCAAAAGATTTGAGGAAGATCCGGCTGCTCCAGGAGGGTCGGATAATCTTAGTGGTGTATCTAATTATCAGTGTAAAGTTACCGATCCCACGCAAAAAAGTAAGAACTTTGGCAGAGATATACTGATCATGATCGCCTTTTTAGGGTTTTGAATGTGTAATAACTCGTTTGTTATGTTTAATTTAGGTGGTAGTGGAGTAGCTGGAATACCAGAGATGGCTGAGTCTCTCGGTAGAATGGAAGTGACCGATGAATCTCCTGATCAGAAATCCGGATTTGAAAGAGACTTGTCGAATAAAAGCCCTGAATCTGGTCTGAAGAACGAATCTGGAATCAGCAAGGAATCGCCGGCGAGATTTGGAAGGGAATCAGGAGCTGAGCTTGGGAGAGATTTTCCAACTAGAAGTCATGAATTAGGTCTGAACACTGAATCGGGAATCGGAAAGGACTCGCTGACATATCCCAACGAATCAAGAACTGGACTGGAGGAAA
This sequence comes from Lepidium didymum, assembly GCA_963920545.1. Taxonomy (NCBI): domain Eukaryota; kingdom Viridiplantae; phylum Streptophyta; class Magnoliopsida; order Brassicales; family Brassicaceae; genus Lepidium; species Lepidium didymum. The sequence continues at coordinate 4,638,730 of OY986986.1, forward strand.
ATTTTCCGACAAGAAGCGATGATGTGAAAGTAGACACTGAGTTGGGAAGGCACTTACCGACAGGAACTCATGATCAGTTTTCACCGGAACTTTCTCCTCCTAAAGAAAGAGATGACTTTGAGGAGACGAGAGATGAGACGACACAGAAGACAAAGCCTAACACTTACACAGAGCAAATCGCTTCAGCTACTTCGGCCATAACAAACAAAGCTATAGCAGCGAAGGACGCTGTGGCTTCAAAGCTAGGCTACTCCGGAGAAAGAGGCGGTGAGAGTCACGTAGTAGATGAAACTCCGAGATCTGCGACGGGTTACGGGCAGAAAGTAGCGGGAACAGTTGCTGAAAAGTTGACTCCGGTATACGAAAAAGCCAAAGAAACAGGATCAACCGTGATGACGAAATTGCCTCTTTCTGGAGGTGGAAATGTAGCGGAGCCGCAACAGGGACAAGACAAAACAGTGTCTTCTAGAGATTATCTGTCGGAGAAGCTGAAACCTGGAGAAGAAGACAAAGCTTTATCTGAGGTAATAGCTGAAAAACTTCATTTTGGAGGAGGAGAGAAGATGACGACGACCACAAAGGAGATGGAAGTGACAGTGGAGAAGATTCCTACCGATGAGTTATTGGGGGAAAAGGAAGTGAATGAAGGAGGAGGAGGAGGAATGGTGGGGAAAATAAAGGGAACGGTCACTTCATGGCTCGGTGGTACGAAGGAAGAGGTGAATCCGAAGTCTCGATATTCCGGTGAAGAAGAGTCGCAATCACTTGGCTCCACCGTTGGTAAAACTCTGATCAAGATTCGTTGTTTTGATTTTAGGATTTTGTTACTTGTGATTTACTCAAAATGTTTTTTTGTTGCAATGGCAGGGACTACGGGGTTTAAAGATACAGGTGGTGGTAGCGAAGCTGTTCATGTGCAGAGAGGACTTGGGAACTGAGACTTTGGGTTTGGGTTGTGAATGTTAATGTTGTTGTTTGATGCCACTTTGTTTGTGACTTTGATGTAATGTTGGGTTAATAAAATATTTGCTTTGGCTAAAGAGTGCAAAAACAAATTAGTATCACTGCGTGAACTACTTTATTATTTAAAGATGGTCATAAATTTTTTAAATCATCGCCAAAAAAGTTTGATTTGTGTCAAGTATGTTCTTCTTCTCCAAAATATATTTACAGACGCTTTAAATTCAAGAATCCTAACTTTTTATTAGGCAAAATTGAAAAAAAAACAAACATTACAAATAAGTTTGGTAAAACGCGCCAATAAAAAAACGGTTAAACACATATTCTCGGGCACAAAATTCACAAATTCCACAAGTTAGTAGAATAGTAGTTATGTAAATTATTGTTTATAATTAATATGAATCATGTGGTAACCAAAAAAATAACATTGATTTACTACTACATAAATTCCATTTATGTGTAATTTGTGTTCAGTTTTAAATTTTGAAGGTTTGAAAATTAAAATAATAATGAAATTTTTGTCATTTGGGAAACCAAAAATTTGAGTAAATTTTGGGGAAAAAATTAATTAGTTGGTGAAGTTTTATATTTTTTATTTAATAAATTTAACATAATTTAAATATATTCTAATATATTGGCTTAACACCAGTATTTGATTTGTGTTAAGTTTTAAATTTTAGAATATTTGATTGAACTGGCAACGAAGAATTTAAAACCAAAAAATTAATATATACAAAGAAAAAAATAGCTGATAAATTGCCATCCAAATAAATAAACAAAATTTGCAATAAGGATGAGAACGAGTAGTTCTAGGCATTCGGATATCCGTTTGGGTTTGGGTCGGATCTATTCGGGTTTTGAGTTTTCAATTTTATTAATTTAGGATCTATTCATATATTTTTAATTTTTGGTTCGGGTTCGGTTCAGGTATAAGATCAAATTCAGGTTTAAATATTTGTATTTAAATTTATATAAAATTTAAAATTAGTAAAAGATTTAATAGAAAAATCTATTAAAAAACCCTAAAATTTAATAAAATATATCGGATATCTATTCGATTTTTAATTCGGTTTTGGTTTGGGTTTAGATTTAATTTTTTGGATTTATAAATTTAGAAACTATTCGAATATTTTATCAAATTCAATTTGGGTTCGATTCTTCTTTTTTGTACCAATTTCAACTTATATTTCGGGTATCTAATTTTATGGTCATAGGTAAAAACAACGTTCAGTGTGGTAAAAATGGAACCGTACCAAAACGTAAACCTAAAATAACCACATGATTGGCCACTTGACGTGAACGGAATACTAATAATAGAAACTTACAATTGAAAGGTTTCAATTTTTTTTTTTTTGCCAAATATCGGAATATAACTGGCGACTCATTAGTCAAATTCCTACATAGTGTAAACGATAGAACTCAATTTTTAGTTGTGCAAGTATGCATGTCTTAATAGATTTACTATCTGCCATTTGCTGGCAGATTTCATTTTATATCCAATAAATATAAATACGGGTAGAAGAATTTTTCTTCCCTACTAATTTTTATAGAAAAAACATAAATTTTTTCGCTATTTATTTTTTGCTATCATAAATTTTTGTAAACTCTATAAAAAATCATGAATTTTTTTCATTACCTATAATAATACATATGCAATCAAATCCGAAAATTATTTATTGTGCATTTTGTTTAGCGTTTTAATTCTGCGTTTAAAGTAAAAACAACATCGTTTTAGTTAATAAATTTTTAACCAAACGATCAAAACAGCGTCATTTTGATTAAGAAAAACAAAAAAAAATACTCAGAAAAACAAAATCTTCTTCTTCTCTATTTCGAATTGGGAATTTAGGGTTTTAAATTTTGCAAAGTGTGTGATTATTGAATCAAAAGCTTGCTGTATTATTTGATTCCAATTTCGAAATGTTTCAGAATCTAATATTCTCCTAAAAAAAGAGATCTTGTTTTAGTTTGCGGCAAGGGTTTGATTTGGTTTTCCTGTTGATTGTGTTCTTCGTGGGTGAGGGAACTAAGAAAAGAATTATTGGGTTAATTCAATTCAACTTCACAGGTTCAAAAATTCGTATCTTTTGTTCTTCTTTGTTTAATGTTTAAGATTAGATTTAGAAAACCCATTTTGATCGATGAAAGAGTATATAGAAAAGGAAAGAAAAAAAATAAAACTGATTTTTAATTATTTTTGTCTTTATCGATCCCAGAAACTCATCTTTTCATGAAACATAAATAGAGTAAACAATGATTTTAACTCTATATTCTTCTCCATTTCCCAAAGAACAAACAAATTATAAGAAAATTTCAGTGCAAAACCTAAACTAAACCAAGAAAAATAAACATTAACTCAAGTGAAGAAACACAAGAGAGAAACAAACAAGTCCGGATTGAAATTTCACGGACTTTGACGAGAGAAAAGAAGTATAATTCAAGGTCCTTCTATGAAAAATGAATCAGAAGCTAAACAACCCAACATTCAAAGAGTTTGTGTTTTGTCTCTGATTTTTTTTTTTTTTTAGTTTTGATTTTAAACAAACGATCTTGTTTTTGCCACTTTTAATAATTAAAACGAAATTGTTTTGCTTTTGTACGCGGAATTAAAATGTTAAACAAACGTACAGTAAACGATTTTCGAATTTAATTGCATATATATTATTATGGATAATGGAAAAATTTATGATTTTTGATAGAGTTTACAAAAATTGATGGCAGAAAATAAATAGTGAGAAAATTTATGTTTTTTTGCTGTAAACAAAAATAAATAAAAAGAGAAAAATTCGTCGACCCTAAATATCATACCGACATAAGTTTTAAAATATAAAAATAAAGATCATACCGACATCAGTTCAAAAACAAATTATATACACAGCCAACTTAGACACGTATAAAGAGCAAAAGCGTAACACATGGCAAGACGAAACGGACGCTTCATACGTGTCAATGTCCTCTCTTTCATACTCTATAAAATTACGTGAATCCTCCTATGCTTTTCTCACAAATACTCTAAATGCAAACTAAAAAACAATCCGTAGGAATAAAGAGTTTGATCACTTCGCTTGGAAAGAGAAAACTCTTTGGAAAATGGATCAAACCCAGGAACCAATCAAAATTCAACACCAGCCATCAGGTATATATATTTTACAATCAGAAACTTGGGTTTGTTTGTTTTTTGTGTGACATTCCTCTTTAAGTTATTATAATTCCGTATACAGAAGAAGAAGAGCATCATGAGAATGGTGCGTCTAAGATGTTTAGGAAAGTAAAAGCAAAAGCTAAGAAGATCAAGAACAGTCTAACGAAACATGGTCAAAGCCATGAGAACGATCACGATGTGGTTGAAGAAGACGACGAAGATGACGAGCTTGAACCAGAAGCTATTGGTGCACCAGGTTACTTTCTTTGTATTTTACTTCCAATTTATGATCTTACGGTTCTGTTTTTTTTTTTTGTAACATTAATTTAAAATTTCTTGGTTTTATTTGTGTTTACAGTGAGAAGTGGTGCAACGAGTCAACCTGAGTCTCTAAATCACCCTAGAGAAGCTAATGTTCCGGCACCGGAGGAAATTATTCCACCAGGGACAAAGGTTTTTCCGGTTGTTTCTTCCGATTACACTAAACCTATTGAAGCTAGACCCTTACAGGATGTCTCTTACGGACACGAAGCACAACCTCATTCTGTAAGAACGAAGGATATATCTGACAAAGAAGAGAGAAGTGAGGCACCTATTCATCAACCTTTGTCCGAACTGTCGGACAGAGAAGAGAAACGAGAGGCTCATCATGAGGGATTGAACACTCCTGTTTCTCTGCTTTCTGCAACAGAGGATGTGACAGGGACGTTTGCTCCTAGTGGTGAAGGTAAATATCTCGGTGGTCAACGGAAAGTCAACGTCGAGGCACCGAAAAAGTTTGAGGATGATTCGGATGTTACTGGAGGAGGATCGGAGTATCTTAGTGGTGATATATCTGATTATCAGTCCAAAGTTACTGATCCAGCCAAAGAAGGTAAGAACTTGGAACGAGTTTTGATTAGGGATCATGATTTTGTGCTTTTAGGGTTTATGAATTTGTAGTAACTCTTGTCTGTTATGTTCAATCTAGGTAGTGGAGAAGCTGGAGTACCAAATATTTCTGAGTCTCTTAGTAGAATGAACGTGAGTGATGAATATCCTGATCAAAAGTCAGAACTTGGATTCGAAAGAGACTTGTCGACGAGAAGCAAAGACTTCCAAGAATCTGTTCTTGGTGTAGACTCCCTGGCGAGATTTGCAGGGGAAGGAGCTGAGTTGGGTAACAAATTTCCGGCGGTTAGCCATGAGTTTGATCAGAAGACCGAATCTGGTATTGACAAAAGTTATCCGACGAGAAGCCATGAGTTTGATATGAAGGCTGAATCTGCAATAGCCGAGAATTCTCCGACGAGATTTTCAGGGGAAGGAGCTAAGTTGGGTAATGAATTTCCGGTGATTAGCCATGAGTTTGATCAGAAGACTGAATCTGGTTTTAACAAGAGTTCTCCGACGAGAAACCATGAGTTTGATATGAAGATTGAATCTTCAATCGACAAGAATTCTCCATCAAGAAGCCATGAGTTTGATCTGCAAACTGAATCCGGAGTCGACAATGTTTTGCCGGCAGGATTTGATAGTGGTTCAGGAGCTGAGCTGGGGAAAGAATTTCCGACGGAAAGACGTGAATTTCATCAGAAGAATGAATTTGGGAGAAACGGAAATTCGCCAACGGAATTTGGCGGCGGATTAGGAGCTCCATTGGGCGGGAATTTCCCGGTGGGAAGCGATGAGGTATGCCTGAAAAATGAATCTGAAATCGGCAAATATTCGTCTACCGGATTTGGCAGAGAATCAGGTGAAGATTTTACGGCTAAGGGAAGCCATGAATACGGCGAGCAAACAGAAGATTACCTTCCGACGAGAAATGATAATGTGAAAGTCGAGACAGAGTTGGGAAGAGATGTACCGACGGCAACTCATGATCAGTTCTCACCGGAACTCTCTCGTCCTAAAGAAAGAGATGACTTCGAGGAGACGAGAGATGAGACGACACAGGAGACAAAACCCAGCACTTACACGAAACAGTTCACTTCTGTGAAAATTGCCGTCGCTTCAAAGCTAGGTTACTCTGGAGAAACCCCAGTGAAAGATGAAACTGAAGTGGCTCATGAGAAGTTGACTCCGGTCGAAGAAAATAATAGAGAAACAGAATCAACGAAACTGCCAATCTCCGGAGATGGAAGTAGAGTTGAAGAGACGGAACATGGGGAAGACAAAGGTGTCTCAGCTAAAGATTATCTGTCAGAGAAACTGACACCTGGAGAAGAAGACAAGGCTTTATCTGAAGTGCTAGCTGAGAAACTAAAGATCGGAGGAGGAGAAGAAGAGAAGAAGGATACAGAAATGAAGGTGGAAAAGATTCCTACTAAGGAGTGTGAAAACAGTGAGACAGTTGCAGAGAAAGAGAAAGCAGGAGGAGGAGGAATGGTTTCAATGATCAAAGGATGGTTTGGTGGTGGTGCAACGGAAGAGGTGAAGCCAAAGTCACCACATTCCGTTCAAGAGTCTTCACAATCACTTGACACTACCGTTGGTAAAACTCACTAGTCCTTGCTATTCGTTTAATCAAAGATTATAGTGTGTTGCGATTTACTAATACGTTTTGTTGCAACGGCAGGGACCAAAGGGTTATCGGATTTTGGTGAAAGTGAGTTGGGAGAGACTGACGGTCGTCGCGGAGTTGTGCCAGTGCAGAGGGAACTTTAAGAATATGACAACTGAGATTTGAATGTTTCTGTGTGTTTTGTTATCGACATTTATGTATTAATTATCATGTTTGGTAAAATAAAATATGTTTATTGGCTAAGGTATTCTCTTGTTTTTATCTGAAAGTTTTTAGTTTTGTACTACCAGCCCAATAAGAATATTATTAATTTCTATAAAACTTAATTTAAATACGAGTATAGCTCATTATTCCCTAAAGGTTTTAGCCCACTAAACTTTAAAACAGACATAGAAAGAGATAGAAATATTTATGGACATTAATATAAGTTAATGACTTAATGGGTTTTGTGTGTCATAAGGCTGATCTATCGCCTAAATTAAATATCATTTTATTAAGAATAAAAGTCACTGTGTTTTTTTTTTATAATAATCATGCGAATTAATTTTCCAAAAGAGAAAAATCTAGATACATATATTTTCAAAATAGTTAAGCTATAAAGAAAAACTTAGAAAACCTAGAAGAAATTACAGATTAATTAAAAAGTAAACCAAAAGAACATTTTTCCTCAATCCTTCAACTTTGAACCAGGAGCACTATTGCAGTTATTTCACTCCCTCCAAACTATGTAGACAATTATTTGCGCCACATATTAAACCATAATACCTATTTTTACTACAGTTCTGAAAGTAGCGGATCGATCTAAAACTCTTTTATAATATGGGGCATCTCTCATTACAGTTTTTTTTTTAAAAGTTGGTGAAAGTGAAGAACCAAAGAACTTTGGAAATGCATCAACAATGCCTGTCAAACATTTTCAGGAAGAAAAATATCAGAAAATCAAAGTTAAGTAATTTATTTGACTCATATTATGAATAATAATAAAAACAAAAATCAATTGGCTTTTTGATCTAGTAAATTTTTTTAACAAAAAGTCATAAATTCAAATTCATTTGAGAGATATCTGCTTTCCAAATAAGAATTATATTAAATAATTTAAACTTTTTCTAAAGGGATGTATGAGTATCGGTCGAGAACCTCTTGGTCATAAAAATTACAAAAAGGTACATATTTGTGAGTGTTCGTAACGTACTTGGAGCAATGTAAGCGATATGATGGTCATATAAACTGATTTCTTTTGAGGGGCCAATGATGTTTGGCATGCATGTTGTTGTGTTTATTACCATTCGATTGAATAAATAATTTTGCTGTTACCTATATTTTCAAAAGTCTGTTATATTTTCCTTTAAACAGTTGCAAACAAATCTCTAAGTTCATTAATTAAGAACTTTATTTCAACTTAATTAACAGCTTTTGGTCTTAACAGCTTTTGATCGATTCCAATAATCAAATACGATATATATGCATAACCAGAATGCTTCTTTTGATCCATCAAATATTTAGATAATTTTAGATAAACTAATGTCAAAGGCAAAAAGATAAAGGTAAAAAAGTTTCCCATATGCATTTTGAATTCTTCACCATCATATCTGCCAATGTCTTTATATAAAAGATTAAAATCTATATACGTATTAGTTTTGAAAAGAAAATATTTTTTTTTTTGACAATCATATCGACAAGGCTTGATTCATGTCCCAAACTCATTTCTAAAATATTTTATTAACTAGTAGAGTGGAGTCAAACTCTAGATGTATAAGCCATTAACAATCAGATTAAAAAGAATTTGACAAAAATATAGTTCCCACATTATGTTTAGGTGGGTCACATAACACCCCTAAAACACATAAATATTTAAAGGTTAAGCCAAATATTGAATGAGCTGGTAGCATATTTGGTCTTTCATGCTATTTTTTTGACACATCAAGCCAAGGTTTAAATTTTAATTTTCACACTTTCCAATTCTATTTTAAAATATATTAATAGATTTTTTTATGTTTAAAAATTTATAATAAATCTTTTAAATAAATTATATTATATATATTTTAAGAAACTTTGATCCAAATAAAAAAAATTCTTGGTTCGTCACTGCGTATACTGTATTAGTTACTTAGGATAGCTTCCCTAAATTTAAAAGGGAACCAAAATACACATTCATGTCTTATATAGAATAATTATCATTTATCCGTGTTTTATATATTTTAATATATTTTATATTTTAATTAGGATTAGATTTTTGAGTCTTTTAGGTTTTCTTATAAATAATCTTTTAGGCCTATGATTTGAAGAGTTGTTGATATTGATATTTTAATGTAAAAAGTTTTTCATAAGCACTAATTAAAAAAAATAAGGGATATAAATCGTCTCACGAACAGTTTAGCTAACTATATTTTTAGTTTACCTTTACCGTTTATATTTGTTAGAAATGGTTTTTGATGAAGTCCATATATCTTTTGAGGAAGATATTATAGGTATTTTATTCGATCATGAGATAATTTGGTGTTTGATTTTTGCTTATTTAGTTTGAAATAAAGTTTTAAAGGTTTTGTACTTGTTTTCTGACCAAAAAAAAAGAAAAGTATTCTCAATCTTTGTTTCTGGCTAAATCTTTAGATATCTCAACAAATCCAAATTTTTTTGGTATATTATGTAATTTTTAGAATATACGGATATCCTTGCATCTATCTTAGTTTCCGTTCAATCATTAGGCCATGTTATAATAATTAAAATTTTCGAACTAAACGTACAATTTTCTCCGGACCCCCACAATATTCCCTATCTTATAGAATTTGGTTCTTCTTTTCCATATATATATATATATATATATATATATATATGTAACAACACATAGCTTTAATCTTATGACGTCGTTAAGGATCCTCTTTTGTGTTTTAAGTCCAACGGGATCCTTTATTAAGATATTCGAGTTTTAAGTTTCGAAATGATAAATTCAACGTATACAAATACAAAATGAAATCGTGTTTGCAGTAAAATCGAGATTAATAGCACAAATATTAAATCGCTACTTACTAGAGATGCATTAAACCAACTAAGCCGACACAAAAATAATATCTTCGGATTTACACATAAGCCGACAGATTTTCATAGAAATTGATTAGCAATCATTCAATAATTAAATCTTTCATTTTAGACCATAACGAATAGCAATGGCCCACGAGCCTTAGAGTAACCCTCTTTCCGAAAGAGCAGCTTTCATTGCATTCAATGACTCTTCCATTCCATTACATATCTTTTGAGGATCTGGTATAACAGTCGGATCAACTGCTAATTAGATTATCATTTTTTCCGCATAACTTTGAAAATGCATCAACAATGCCTATCACAAACATTTGTAAGAAGAAAAATATCATAAATTCAAAGGTTAACAATTTATTTAAACTTAGAAACCGGATAATAAGCTAAAGGAGCTACATACTTGTGAATGTCCATAACCACTAGGAGCAATGTAAGCGATAGGATTGCCATAGAAACTGATTTCTTCTGAAGGGCCAATGATGTTTGACATGCATGTCGTTGTGTTCATTAAGACTCGATTGAATAGTTTTGCTGCTATCTATATATAAATCAGATATGTTATATTTTCCTTTAATGGTTGCAAACAAATCTCTAAGTACATTAATTAGGAACGTTATTTTACCTTAGATCCTAACACATTTTTGCCGATTTTAATCATTAAATACGATATATAAGCGTAGCCAGAATGCTTCTTTCGATCCATCAATGATTTAGATAGTTTTAGATAAACCAATGGATCGGTTTGCAAACTTATGGGGAAGGGCAACAAGACAAAGCTAAAGTAGTTTCCCCATCTGCATTTGGAATCCTTCACCATCATATCTGCCAATGGCTAAATACAAAACATAATAGTTTATGTTTAAGTATTTGTTGTTAACAAAAAAAAGGTTTATATTCAAATTAGAGCATAAATATATGTATATCTAACCTTGAGCTCGATGTCTGATCTTAGATTTACTGTACAACCTGAATGAAATCGTATTCGATTTGGAAGATTGTTCGGACACAATATCAATGCTCCATCCTTGTCATTCTTCATGTCTAGTTTGTAAAGAAACAAGATATATGTGTACATTAGATATATATATACCTTATGCTAAGCTTATAAGAAGAAAAAGGAACCATAGTAACGTTAATTGTTATAACTCTTAGTAATACATCACACATATATGTATAAAGATTTTAAATGTTTACCATAGCGTTGGTTCAAATAGCTTGAAATTGAGGCTTGTGTAATTCCGACCAGAACATCGTTGATAGTCTACCAAACATAAAAGAAGTAATAAAGATCTATTAAAAGGAAAAAAAACCCATTAAATTAGTTATGAACACAAAAGCGTAACAGCGTACCATATTCATAGCATTTTTGATAATTTTAATGTCTTCTAAAGCGATAATTCTGTGATAAAATCTCTTTGGATTACTCCGAGTATCTGCGTCACCTTTTAAAGGTGTTTTTGTGTCCTTCAAAAACAACATAATTGCCAAAAGCAACAAAAGATCTACAATTGTATTCCAAATAAACCTCATTGTAGAACCAATGGTTAATATCGACTTTAGGAACCATCCTTTCTTTTTGTATTTGTCACGTCGTTTCGAGTAAGGAATTGCAACAGAGTTGGAATCTGATGTTTTATGGGTAGATGCAAGCAAGAGAGAAATAATGGACGTTCCATCTCCCAACGAATGGTGAGTTCTTATTACAGCGACAGCTTCAGCATCTGAAGTTTTGACGTTAAGGATATGAATGTCCCATCAAGGTTTTGATCTATCAGAGGAAAATATGTGAGACGTGAAGTATAATCATCGATGAATCCTCCTCCATCTTCACCAATTTCTGTCTGGGTCTATGTTTGGTACAACTACATGATTTTCTTTCTACATTGACTTCGGTTTGTATCCAATTTGCTCCATCATCAGACTGTGAAGTGATAGCAGACAAATGGAAACCAAACATAAACAAAAAAATGGCTAAGTATAAGAATGTATGTATCAGTAGCTAATTGTACCAGCTTGCTGGAGAAACGAGGATGTTTGTAGACATTATGCTTCAAGGCATTAAGAACGACCTCCGGTTTAATCTTGGTTTTGAATCCAATCTTAATCACGACGCAATAGTCCAATTCTGGAGATTCGAATACACGAGCCATCGGGCTAAGCGGCTCTTCTTCCTCCTTCGTCATTGATATCTGTTATGTTTTTTTTGCCCGTGCTTATTTGTAAGGGAATGTACGTGTATAGTGGGAACTGGCCGGTCCATTAGCCGAGTTCCTACATAATGTAGATAGAAAGATCCGATTCGTGGGTGTAAGATAATATCTGCATTCACTTGATTTACCACCTACCAATAAACAAATATCACTTTAGTTTTAAAGTTTCTTAATTAAACTAGATAGACATAAAATAAAACAATTATCAAACAGTGTTTTCTATATCACTTATCCTGTAAATATTAAATTGTGATAGGGAATGTGATTACTTTAAGTGTTTCTTTTGCCATATTGTTTTAAAATGAGAGTTGAGTGAAAGATTGGGCTCAATTTTAAAAGTGCTACAAATAAACCTTATGCAGAAACATGAACAATCAATTTAGAATTTCTCTAGCTCACAATGTTGGTTACGGATTTTTTGTGACCTCACTATCTCTTCGTTGATATCGATCTATTTTACAAAAATCCTGTGGTTAAACACAGTTCAACATTTTACTATGGAATAGCATAAATTTGTTGATTTCTTGCAAAAATATCTCTGCGATGTCTTGTTCTAAATTGGTTACACGTACATTATAAGATATTCATATTTTAAATTATCGAATACTTTGGAATTTTTTCTTATAAAAAAAAAAGAATACTTTGGAATTTTTAAAATATCATTAACGTTACTGAAGACATATCTTTTTCATTTGGGGCCTATCACTGTATACACCTATAAACAGACATGTATTATATTTTATTTAAATTAAATTTCAACCATATTGGTTGAAGAAAACCACATGTATGAACTTTAACAACCATACGTCTTTAATAGTACTACAAAAAACATACCGTCCGAATCACAACACTGAGTGTGACGGAACGGAAGCTAGATAGAAGTAGGTCTTTATGCTATTTCTTTAATTATTAATCAAAATTATGCTATATATATATATATATATGCTTATTTCTCTTTATATTTTAAATTATACAGAATTTTATATTTTAAATCGTACAGAATGCTCATTTTCTAACTTCATATGAAATGTCCTTTTTTGAAAAATAGGGTCTTTCGTGTAAAGATATAAGATACAGTATTGTTTATGGTGGACATTTATTCGGTCTACCATAGACAAAAATATAATATAATTATACACGATAGACATATATATTGAATTATGTACACAATAGACAAAATTACAATATCATTGGTCACCTAGACAATAATATTGCAATTCAACACCACATAAATAGAGTATTTCCAAAAATTAAAACATAAAACAAACATTTCATTTCATGTAAAGTTAATACTAAGATATTTTCTATAATTAAAGACATAGGCCATAGGGTAAAACTATCCCTTCTTAAATACCATCAACGTTATCAGATAACTTACCTATTAATTGACATATATTATATTTTATTGAAATTAAAGTTCAACAGGTGCATCGTCTTTCATCTTAAAAGAAGTTCACTGAGAATTTATATACTGTTTCTTTCCTTCATCTTCTACTCCATATTTCATCTTCAGATTAATCCATATATCTTTGGCCGATTCGTTGTTGACATAGATGTTGAACAATTTCTCTGACAGATGACGAAGGAGCTTTCTTTCTTGCTTTTCTTCGGTTTATCTTTAGAGGCATCTTTAGATTCTCCATCGTTGACAGATTTAAAAGCATCTCCAGATTCTCCATTGTTAACAGATACGGAATCCTCCAATAGAACGTATTCAATACCAAGTTCTTGAAAGAAGAAAAGTCATTCTTCTGACCATCTCCTCCAGTTAGATCCGATTAAAGGTTTAAGCTTTGACAAATCGGGAATCACATTCTTTATCGTCATCTCCAAGATTCAGATGTAAATGAACAATTTTATTCGTTTAAGATTGTTAGATCTTGAGCTCTGATTCTACAAGAACAACGAAAAGAAAGAGAAACGGAAGAACATAGGCGAAGCAAGTAGCTTCTGAGCTTAAGCGAATAAACCTCCAAATCCGTGCAAGAAATCCATGGAGGGTTGCTTCAGCTTTACTCTGTAGCTCAGGTTCTATGCACGAAGACACCTGAGGAGAATCTCACAAGAACGAGATAAGAGAAGAAGAGAGATCCGGAGAGTGACTGATATATGATGATTTTTTATCTAAAAAATCATACGTATCTTTGTACACCTCTACTGTATACTCTTATTCTTTCAATCTCAACCGTGTAACTATTGTATCTGATACATGTTTAATCAACGACTGATAATGTATCAATCAGAAACCATTTTTTTTTGTTAACAATTGGATCGACAAAATACGATCCATAGTCTAAAATCTCTTTTTAATCTACTGTAGTGTGGAGAAATCGAACTCCGATATCTGAGTCTTTAGTTAAATCATTTTAACTACAAGATTAAAAATAACTTAGCATCCGATACAATCTCTTGAATCTGTTTTTTTTTTCCATATGAAACATGTGAATAATAAAGACATCATTCAGGTCATTATCATTTGTAATTTGCCTTATTTTATCTTTGATTTTAGAAACAATTCCTAACAAATATATGCACTTGAACTTTAAGATATTAAATATGTAATTATTCAATATTTTACATATTATCTTTAATAATATTTTGAATAAATATAACCAACACTAATATTTATTTCCCAAAAATACTTCCCATTTTTGTCAATTTAGTAGATTTCATTGCTTTCACCTCATGATATGATAAGTGTATTTAAAAAAGAAATTCACCTAAACCAAGACGCGTCGCAATACAAAAAAGTTGAATTATTGTGACAATTGTATTGCGACTATGAATATTAGTAATAATTTGTAATATTTATATTGTAACCGTTCACAAATCGCTACAATTTCGTAACAATATTTTCATATTATGATGAAATATGTGTTATTGTGACGTAATATTACGTATCAGTACAAATTTTTTTCCGTCGGTTTGATTACAACCTCATCTAAACCAAGAACCCACACTCAACCATGCTTGAATGTGGATGGGCTTCCACGCAAGGAACATTAACAGGCAATCCAATTTGCCAAGTAACCGTGCAAAATAATGTCTAATGACATGTCTTTCTCTGTTTCTTATCATCTTTCGACGTACTAGAACTTTGTTTTAATTTGATTTTATTTAATGAGGTAAAAAAAACTCACCGACAACAATATAGGTGCGTATTAAATATTTTATAATTAAATTTTTTTATATGAGTTAAGTTGAAAAAAAAAAAAAAAAATTCTTATCATAATTAATTCTAGAGAACCAACACATATAAAACCGAGCCAATATACGTCATCGAGCACTGTTTGAATGGAACTCGAATTTTTGTTTTACTTTGTGGAATTTCGAGAGGAACTCGAATATTACATCAATTAATTAACTCAATAATAGATGCTCATAAGTAATTACGTATTTATAAAAAATTCATCAATGATGAAATAAAATACTTGAAATTGTTCATAACACACTAGGTAAACAAACCACGACAAAATTTTCATTCCAAGGCTTTGGTATAAATGCAAAAGAAATACCTCCAACTTATTGAGCTTTTCACCTAAAATTTACAACAAACAAAAAAAAGTGTGTTTTTATATCCAACCAAACAAGTACGCACGTATTAACACCCAATTTATTGATGTTTGCAAACTAAATTCTCTGATCCTATTGAGAAAAGTGTATTTTTTTAAACATTTGACTACAACTAACCGATCCATTAGTCAAGTTCATACATAATGTAAACAGTGAGACTCGATCTCTAGATATGCAAGTGCTTTTATCTTTAGTAGACTGACTTAGCACATGCCACTAAATTAAAAATCACCTGCAAAATAATGTTTTAATACTAAATTCTTTTGATATAGAAGTATAATAATATTTGTCATTTTTGGATAAAATAATACTGAAGTGTTCTCGAATACAAGTTTTTTTTTAGTTTTCGTAAGGATGATATTACAATTTGATAATTATATACTATTTTTTATTTTATTTTTAAACGAAATCATTAACTTTATATTAGTGACAACCAATATAGAGTGGTTTAATTCATAAACAACGTACACTTTAAATTATCATAAACTCTATAAGAGAAAAATTTAGGTGAAGTAGAATTTGACTAGAATTTGGCAATTTTATAGCAAACTTCATGTGGGTTCCCAAGGAATTCTAAATGATTCTACATACTTTATGTGAAATATGCTATAGAGATAGAGGTTAATTTTTAAATTGACAAAATTTGACTTTTGTAGCAAACTTTGCATGTGAAATTTTGTGACCATGAAAATTTCACCGAAGTCTGCTCTTATAGTTAGAGCAAGATTCATTTCAAACTTTACCCAAAATTTGCTATTTGTATGTTTTCTCATCAATGTTAGAAACTTTAGTCAATTGCACAACTTACATCTCTTAAAAAGAAGTCTACTATTTTTTCATTTTTTAATAGATTTTTAGGTGAAGTTTGCATTAAAAATTGTTTATAAAGAAGAATGTGCTGACATTAAGTGGAGCATGCTCTCCGAATAAGTATAATTGTCCAATTACAAAACTAACATATGCATTGATTACCAAATTTCACGTGAATTATATTTCCAGAACAAACATCATGTGAAATCGGTTACATGTTTAAAATAGATTTTCAATTACTCTTAGTTTGGTGGTTAGAATGATCCAACTAATGATTCAGACACTAAAATCCAATTTTTCCCTTCTAGAATACCGCAACTAACCCTTGATATGGGATCAAGTATAACTGTACAAGTATAACTATTTTACCCCATTGAATCTTTAAACATATATATCCATAAATATGGATTTGGTTCTAGTTACTACCCAATAGCCGATTGGATACCTGAAAAGCTGACTTTATGTGGGTATTTCATGTAATAAAATTAGCTGAAATTGATTTGCTTACAGAAGTGAACAAAGAACTCTTAACAGAGTCTATATTTAATGATTTGGCTCTCTCAAACTGAATCAAACTAAGATCGAAATTCGCAAACTCATGTCTGGATTTTTTTTTCCCTGAGTCAAAAGAATTCATGGCTTATATCGAAATCCCTAGAACCAAATCAAATGCAGAGCTGACACACATAAATCTGTGAATGAAGAAGTTCAAAACCAAAACCTCCGAGTCCTTCAGAGTCTTCTGATTCAAGTTCATAAACTCGAACCATTGAAAATTTCGTCGGTTTAGTCATTTATGTTTGGTTCAATGTTCGTGTACCAAAATTTATATATTTTTCTGAATTCATAGTAATAAATAATAAATTAAAACACAAGTAGGGACCCACAAAATCAACCTACAAAGAAGAAAGTAGCGAATCTATCGCTTTAGGTGGGGTCTCTCCAAAGCAAAATCGCATGAAAATTTTCAATTGTATCATTGTCTCACAAATCGTAGAGGAGCGTCTCGAGACTGCATTAACACATTCCTAATTTTCCAATCTCTGAATTTTTATGCAACCAAATCCACTCAATCATCTTCATTGCTCGTCGATCCAAATCAAGAGAATTCGAGAAAGGTAGAGAAAATGGTCGTGGCTCAAACGATGGAAGCTCTAACTGAACGAGCAGGTCTAATGAAGGAGTCGCTACAAAAGAGCCAAACTATCACCGATAACATGGTCGGAATCCTTGGTTCCTTCGACCATCGTCTCTCTGCTCTTGAAACCGCCATGCGTCCCACACAGGTTCGATTCTTCCTCTCTCTGTTTTTGGTTTTTTTAGGGTATCTTGACATTTCTAGGTTTTCGGAATTTGCGATCTGATCTTTTTTCCCCTTGTTGCTTATTGGTAATGGGATTGTTGATTGGGAGAGGTAAAAGTCGGGTTCTTCTTTTATTAATTTTGGCTAAATTCATTTGGAATTTTGGTTTTTGTATGTGAAGATAAGAACCCATTCTATAAGGAGAGCTCACGAGAATATCGACAAGACATTAAAAGCAGCTGAGGTTATATTGGAACAATTTGATATCAGTAGAAAGGTTTGGTTTTCTCTTACATTCTCCCAAAACACGCTGCTCCTTTTGCTTGCTTGTCTTTCAAGTAATCATTCTTTTTTCCCCTAAGGTTTCCTTAAGCTCCTTTCTAGTCATTTTAAGTGGGTATTTATTAAAGGTGTTTGATTCTGTGAACCCTAGCTTTTTTTGGTAGGACTCAATTCAGTTAGATGTGTAGCATATTATAACGTTCAGGCTTGTCTTCATGCTCTTCTTTGGCTTAAAAGCCACGTTGCGCAGGCGACAAAATTTGGAGAGTTTGGTCTTTAGCTTAATCTAAGATCACTTTTTGTGTGTGTGTGTGTGTGGAACACTTAACGAAATCTGAATAATGATTCATCCACTTTTTTTCATCAGGCGGAAGCTAAAATATTGAGAGGACCACATGAAGATCTGGAAAGTTATTTGGAAGCAATTGGTCAACTGAGAGGCACAATCAAATTTTTCAGCAACAACAAGATGTTTAAGAGTGCCAGTGGAGTTATAAGTCATGCTCACAATTTGCTCTCTAAAGCTCTATCAAAGCTAGAGGATGAGTTTAGACAGATACTACAAAACTACAGGTTCTTCTTTAGATATATATACATACACTTCTACACATTGTGTGTCTAGTTGAAGAAAATTCGTTTGCTCTTGCAAAGATTGGGTCTTAACACTTGGATTTGTATAGCAAGCCAATGGAACCTGATCGCCTTTTCGAATGTCTCCCAAGCAATCTTCGACCAACGTCACAAGGTGAAGGTGGTGGTGGGAAGAGTCATGATTCTCATCACAAGAGCTTAGAAAAGGCCATTTTTACAGTCCCAACAGTCATTCCTCCAAGGGTTATACCTTTGCTTCATGATTTGGCTCAACAAATGGTTCAAGCAGGTCACCAGCAACAACTCTTCAAAACTTACAGGTCCAGCTTTTTTCTTAATTTGTTTCAGTTTTTCTATCAAATGGAGCCTCTACATTCTCTTTATTATTCACGTTGTCTTTACACCAATCAAAAGTTCAGGTTTCATAGTTTTGAAGACACTTCTTTAGCGTTGATAACAGAGATCATTTCAAATGGATTTGGAAAGACAATGATAAGCAATACATAGAGTTTTTAAGGCTAGCCACTCTTGGTGGTATCTTGAGCTGTATATTGATTGATACATTTATAATTTATTAGGGATACTCGAGCTGCAGTATTGGAACAGAGCCTTAGGAAATTAGGTGTGGAAAGGCTTAGCAAAGATGATGTTCAGAGAATGCAATGGGAGGTTTTAGAAGCCAAGATTGGGAACTGGATACATTACATGCGAATATCTGTATAAAACTCTTCCATAACACATTAAAAAGATCATTACTTCTTCCTTTAGGTAAGTTTACTTGGCGTTTGTTTTTGTTGCCTTGAGACAGGTGAAACTGTTATTTGCTGCAGAAAAGAAAATCTGTGACCAAATACTCGATGATGTTGAGTCTCTCAGAGATCAATGTTTTGGTGAAGTCACTGCAAATAGTGTAGCTGTGCTGCTTAGTTTTGGAGAGGCTATTGCTAAAAGCAAGAGATCACCAGAAAAACTGTTTGTTCTGTTAGATATGTATGAAATTATGAGAGAACTTCAGCCTGAGGTAACTTGTTATGTTTCACAAGCACCATATGTCACAGCAATTATGTATATGAGCTCTAGTAAAATCCTTTGATATTTTATAGATTGAGTCAGTCTTTGGAAGCAAACCTTGTACCGAGATGAAAGAATCTGCATTGAATTTGACAAAGAGATTAGCTCAGACAGCTCAAGAAACTTTTGCTGATTTTGAAGAAGCTGTTGAAAAAGATGCTACGAAAACTGCAGTTATGGATGGAACTGTACATCCGCTTACGAGCTACGTTATAAACTATGTCAAGTTTTTGTTCGAGTAAGTAGATTTCCATTTCTTAAACTAATTATCTTATTGTTTGATTGATTTGTTAGTGATTATTTTGGCATTTTGAAACAGTTATCAATCTACTTTGAGGCTACTTTTTCAAGAGTTTGACAATAAAGATCCTGATTCTGAGCTGCAAGCTGTAACAACGAGGATCATGCACGCTTTACAGAACAATTTGGATGGTAAATCGAAGCAATACAAAGATGCAGCATTAACTCAACTTTTCCTAATGAATAATGTTCACTACATAGTGAGATCTGTCAGGAGGTTTGATTCTGCTTCTTTGGCTCAAGCTCTCTTATACAGAACCAAAGCCTATAACTTAACATTTTTCACAGGTCAGAAGCAAAGGATTTATTGGGTGATGATTGGGTTCAAATACATCGAAGAATCGTACAACAACACGCAAATCAGTATAAGAGAATTTCTTGGGCAAAGGTTTACTATTATTCTTTCAAATTTAAACTCTAAAATGCTTCAAAACTACATTCTGATTACTCCTTTTTCTCTGCAGATATTGCAGTGTCTCACGGTTCAGTCTAATGGAGGTCCAATAGAGAATTCAAATATTTCAAGAGCCTCAGTAAAAGACAGATTCAAGACTTTCAATTCTCAGTTTGAAGAGCTTCATCAAAGACAATGCCAATGGACAGTTCCAGACAGCGAACTGCGAGAATCTCTCAGACTTGCTGTTGCTGAGGTTCTTTTACCCGCCTTCAGATCATTTCTCAAGCGTTTTGGGTAAGATCAAAAACACTTTCTAAAAGATATTGGTTTTCTGTTCATCAAAAGGAAGTAATAAAATGTTGTTGCTTGGATTGTATTGTGTCTCAGACCGATGATAGAGAGTGGTAAGAACCCACAGAAGTACATAAGGTTCAGTCCTGAAGATCTTGAGCGAATGCTTAACGAGTTCTTCGAGGGCAAGACTTGGAGTGAGCCCAAGAGATAAATGTGTATTTAATGTTTGTTTCTATTTTGTTGTACATTCTCTTCTTTTTTTCTTTTTTTTTTATAAGTTCTGTTGTATTTCAATTTTTCTTCCTTTTTTTTTTTTTTGCATTTTTAGTTCTTTTTCTTCTAACTGTATAATTGATGAACTCATCAGACAATTTTTTTTTCTAAGGGGTAAAGTGGTTAAATAATATTCCTATATCAATGATTCAACATTTGCATTTTTCATATAATCATACTAAATCAATATTAAGATTATTAAAGCTTTAAGCCTGAGCTTATATTAAATTTATGCTTAGTGCAGAATATTTCTATATAGCCACGCCAAAATCTATAAGCTAATTTAAAACTTTTATCTTTTTTGGTAAATGCTAATTTAAACTTTTTATATAGCTATGAATTTAACCAGTTGTTAATATATGGCTAAGTCAAGCGTAAAAACAACTCAAAATTATCAAATTACCACCGAAATTTCGCGATAACCACATAATGTAGCATTAAGTTTTGCGAAGAAAATAGTCAAATTGTTTTGAATCAAGTGGTGAGGATGATCTAGCTAATGATTCTAAGATTAGAAATTCGATCTCTCCTTACTACAAAAGATAGAGTATAAAGTTATTTAAGAAATAAAATTTAGTTATGAACTAGATTTTATTGATCTAATTGTTACAAAAAAGTTAAACATTCATATAATTAATTAGATCAAATAAGGAATAAGTGATTATAACTTTGATCATGCAATTATCTCTACTTAAAAAAACTAAACCAACTTAAGTTATAGAATATGCATAGTTACATATGCATGATTTTTGTCAACTATCTTATGTTAAGTAGTCTTCAAAAGAATGGACCAAAACCTAAATTTATAATAATCGGCTGGGTTCCATCGACTAAATGTAAAAACCGTCGACAGCAGGGTTCGAACCTGCGCGGGCGAAGCCCAATAGATTTCAAGTCTATCTCCTTAACCACTCGGACATATCGACATTTTGTTGATTCTAATGCACTGAAAGTAAAATATCTTTATTTTTCCAGCGAAAGTATTAACTATTACACGTGATACTACATGTTTTCAACTTCTCCCAAGTGAAAGAATTAAACCCATGTCAAATTTAAAATGTAAATAATAAAAAAAAGAGAGAAGAAAGTTAAGAAGAAGAATGAACGAAACCAAGAAAGTTACATAACATGGAGAAATTCTTTGGTTGTTTTTACCAAAAAAAAAAAAAATTCTTTGGTTGATGAGGAAGCATTTATGGATATATGATCGAAAAACAGGAACATGAGTCTAGATAGCTCGACTTTTGATAATGTCAATACTCATTTCACTCGGGTCAGTGGCTTGCAACTCCACTTGAATCCCATCCAGTTCTCTCTTGAACCTGTCTTTTGAGCTCGCATACATCATCTTCATCCTCACCCTTGATGAATCCGGTGACCTACCATATACACATATAAGTACAATCCGTAATCAATATATGTTTTATTTTCATAATTTGGGTGGTTCGATTCAACAGACTTTGAGCGAGGTTGTGGGGATTTTGTCCCCTAGTTGGTTCTCATATCAACGAGTTACATAAGATATGACTACACACGATCGAGAGACAATGGAAACCATGTAACAACTACACAAATGCGCGTTCAAGGAGGTTGAACCTAGGAGCTCCCACACTTTCCCAAAGTCTCGTTCAACCACTAGACTATGCTAGTGTGGACTATATATATGTTTCTTATAAGAGGAAAATGTTCAAAATAGAATTATTAGGGTATTTGGTATTACCAAGCTATGAAGAAGATCTTGCTCTTCTGGCAATTCTCAGAAGTAGTGAAGTCAAAGTCATAAACAGCATAGCGACATTCATCAGCCGGTAAGGAATTGGTGAAATCTTCATAGTTCTCATTGGGACTTCCAAGCTTTTCCACAACCACTTGTTGTCCATCTATCCTGAATATTATGAACCTATAGTTTCTCTTCGCTTTTAGCTCCAAAAACTTCAGCTTACACTCGTCTTCCACCGCCATTCCCGACGCCGCGTTCGCCTTATAAGAAGCAAATGTTCAAAAGAGATTTATCAAAGGATCCATGCATATAAATGTGAAGAGAAGAAGAGACAAACAAAGAATCAAGGCATAACAATAAACAATGCTCAAACATCTACAAAGCAACTCGTTACAAAGAGGAAGAAGAAAAGGATAATAGAGAACACACCATTGCGTTTGATTGATGAAGGTAAAACCTTAGACAGCAAAAATATATGAGAGAGTCAGGACTTGTTGTGTTTGTTTGTTTGTCCTCTTTTGTGGGAGGAGAGATCGATGAAGAATGAAGAAAAAAGGAAATGAAAATTTTTGGGAGAAGAAGAGATTCTTATTTTGAGTTGAAGAGGCCAATGGAGATTAACTCGGACAACCATTAATGCTTCCTCCTCTTTTAACATCAAACCATTCCTTTTTTTCCTCTCTATCCTTCAAATTCACCTAACCATCCTTTCTTTACGGACACTATTCTCTAATTTTAGCTTACTAATCATCTTTATCAATTATCCATCCATTTGGTTAACAAATCGATTTGCTGTTTTGATTTGTTTTGATTTTGGTTCGGTTTGTCCGGTTTAGAAGATCTCTGAAACAGACAATTCTAGAGGCACATATAGAGAACAAAAAATATGATCTTTCCTACAAAATTGACGACCTTTTTAGATATTGTTTTTGTGATCATCCTACGAAATTGACAACCTTTGGACCTTGTTTCTTTTTAGGGTTCTTGATCTCGATGTTTTTCTCATCGAAATCATCAGTTGTGGTATCAGAGATTTTCTTGCTGCTTTTAGACTCCTCAGTGAAATCGTCCTCAAGATCGTCCCCACTAAGCTTAGTGACCTTCCCTCTTGGTGTAGCATCAAATCCTGTTGTTTCAATCAGGGATAAAGTTAAGATAATAGAGATTGCATTCACTGTCCTGAATTACTTGACAGGCAGTTCAAATGAAAGCGAAACTACATGACTAAGATATTAAATTAGAAGCTCAAAAATTGAAAGAGTAAGCAACAAAAGAAAATGTTACTTGAAGTCTTTGGTCGGGCTGACTCGTGGTTTAATTTATCAGGACAGTCTTTGACGAGATGTGCCACACTTCCACACACTTTACAACACCCGCCCTGCAGAGGAAAGCCCATCGAATTTATTGTTGAACATATCAAAACTCATCCTCTAGAAAAAGATCAAAACAAGATTTGAGCACTGTACCATTGGGTAGATTCCATGTTTGTTTTGTGGGCAGTTTTTGCTTATGTGCCCTTGTCCCTTGCATATGAAACAACTTGCGAATTTGGTCCCTCCTACATAAGTACCAACACAGCAACCAAATCTAATCTTAGTGAGTTTTAACACATAACAAATGAATATAGAACTGCTAACTCTCCAAGCAACATAAATTACGATTCAGGCACTAAGTCATTTCTGCATAATGAGAGGCAAATCACCAAACTCTTGATGCTACTTTTCTTCAGAATTGTACAAAGAACTAAAAAGAAAAAAAAGGATGAATCTTCTGGATATGGATTTAACATACATATTAGCTCATAGGAGAAGATAAAGGAGCAGACTTACCATTTTCCAAAGGGTAAGGACAATGAGAAAGCGAATGGGCAGTATCTCCACAGTTGTAACAGAGCTTCTTCTCAAAGCTGTCATCGTTCTTTTCTGGGCAGTTTTTCAGACTATGCCCTCGCCTCCTACATTGCAAGCAAATCTACAAGAGATATAACCAACATTAACAACCGAAGACTACTGGCTTTCTAGCAAACAACAAATGTAAGGATCAACAAAGTATCAACATTCAATTCTTGGCTCCTAAAAGATTTCATCTTTGAGTTCACAATGATTTTAAGTTACACACAATTTTATTAGATAAACAACAACAAAAATCAGATCTTTCAGCTCAATTAAACCCTTGACTGATTCTTACAAGAGCTGCAATACCTACACACCACGATATAATAGACACGAGAATTCTAAAACCCTAATCCCAAGCTAATGATAAAAGAAGAATTCCAGAAAAAGTGCAAACCTTGTTTCTCTCCCACTCAGATTTTTCAGGGCAGAGCTTAGCAATATGGGTTTTGGAGTGGCAGATAAAACAGCCTTCTCCAGGTTTCATACCAGGAACTCGGAGCGGATGCCTCTTTAAGGAGCCATTTCTCTGGGTACCATCAGTAGAAGATCCAGGTTTCTTTTTCTTAAACAAGCTCTTCTTTTTCTTCTTCTTATTAGGATCCTTAGGTGGCGTTGGCTCTGCTTTTGGAAACAGCTCTGGATGAGCTTCCTTGTATTTCTTCTGCGCAACTCTTCTCCTTTGGTTTACCATTCTCGACTTCTATTGATTCTAGAGAAAGATGATTGATTTCGCCGGCGGCGATGGAGGCAGCGAAGACGAGGAAAGACGCACAATTTCACTTGTTCGTTGAGAGACGCAGAAGTAGCCTCTTAGTCCTAGGGGATGTTGAGTTGTTTCGAATGGGCTTCGCTTAATTCAGCCCATTATCTAATAGGTCCAAATCTTCCCAAACCTATTAGATATTCAGCCTTTCTAACGTTTTTTAACTCGATTGCGATTGTCACGTTTTGGAAAGCCTTTTGACTTGGGGTCTTCTTTTATAATCAAGCTTGTATTTGACTTGTAATTCGTACCATAAAACTCATAATGCGTTTGTTTCGTGTTATTGTCTAGTTCATTTCTTTTTTTAGGGTTTAGGTTTTTGGTACAGATTTTCTATAGTTTATTCTACTGGATGATTATAATTTATTTATTTTTAAGTCTATTGGATTATTATAGAAATTTTTTTTCCAACGCTTCCATAATTTTTGGAATTTTCAGCAACCGATTGATATTGATTAATTGATAATTGTCTCATTTATCCATATTAGTCATAATATATGAAGAAAAAAGTTTTGTTGTTAGGATTAATTTTCCAACGACGAGCAATTCATCGAAATTAAACTCTTTTGCAGCAGAGATTTGTAGAACAACACGTGTTCACTTATTCATCTTTATCGTTAGACATGTACTTTGAACCTTATTTTATTTATTGACATTATGTTCGAGTTTATATGTAAATTTTTGTTGTGTTGTAAGAGAACAATAGACAACGAAATTTTTTTGGTAATTTGTGGTTACCAAAACATTTATGAGAACAAAAAATGTAATCTTTTGACGTTGTGCTATACTACAAAAAAATACATATTATTACCATTTTGCTTTGTCATACATTATAATCATACGATTAAAGTTATTATTCCGTATTTAGCGCCACGGAAATTCAGAAGAAGGAAGGAAAACATAAGTCGTAGTTCATGTGACTTATTGGATTTGGATCAACAAGGTCTGATCCATAGCTTAAATGCTCAAATTAGAGCTAGTGGGATTCGAACTTCCCACCTGGTGCGTAGCTAGATTAGGGGCAAGCCAATTGGGCCACCTGCTTCTTGGCAATCATGTGACTTGTTAAATGCTGAAATATGTGGGTTTGGCTTTGGACCTACGTCTACTCTTTAGAATGTTGGTCTTAATTACCTGTGCATAATTTTCTTTGCAATATTAAAATCTTACAAAATTGATGGACCTATTACAAATTTATAACAAGGTCCCAATTTTCTTTTTGACCTTGCCTTGCCTAACTTCTTATTTGGTTTCCACCTTGCCTAATTTGTACACAAAAGCATGGCAGAATTTATACCACTTTCCCACACTAAGCAAATGTTTCCCTAATTACGGTATTATTTTTTTGTCAATATTACTCATTAAATCAATAAGGCCTAATGCATAATTAAATATTCTAGCTGCAACGAGTGAAATGGTATCAATTACTGTATCAATTAGGAGTGGACATATTACCAATAAACTCAAACCATATTATTGGATCGTATATATATAATATAAAACGTTACTCGTATATAAGTTACACAACACAAGAACGCATCCCTAGTTGTACAATCTCTTATTACCTCTCATGGTATATTTATTAAATATATAAAGTAAACAGTAAACGATGTAATAAAACCATCGAACAAAACATATAACTCTTTATTATTCTCTTAGGCATCTCATGACATTGTGTGTGTTCTATCTCGACTTTGGTTGTCTGAATTAATAAGGTGAAGGTGCCGGCATATAAGGCATGGGTTCCATTGAAATAGCCGGTTCTGGTGTCGGCATATAAGGCATGGGTTCTATTGAAGTAGCCGACTCTGGTGCCGGCATGTAAGACATGTGTTTCATTGAAGTAGCCAGTTCTGGTGCTGGCATGTAAGGCTTGGATTTCATTGGAGTAGCCGGCTCAGATGCCATATCACCCAACCTGACTGGTCCAACTGGTCCAATAGTGTCCATTGCAAGTCCCGAGCTTCTAATTTCTGACATTTCTCTTCTAGAATTTCCTTTTTGAGATTCACATAGCTTTGGCATATACACTCCTATTGTAAACCAAACCAAAATAATTAAATCGAAATCAGTTAGAGAAAATAGTAATTTAAACCAAACCGGTTTTTCCAACAACGTACCTTCACCAGCAGCAAGGTTGAAGAAAAGATCAACGACGTTAGGGCATTGGTTTAAGCATTTAACCGAACAGAGTTTCTGAGTAAACCGAGATTCCAACAATGCATCTGAAGATATACCCAAAGATTTTCTGTCTAGACCACAAGCTTTAATGCATTCATCTGATTCAATAATGTTAGTGACTTTGTCTGCTTCTATCTCCGATGATCGACACGTGTACGCCTCGATTCCACTCCTCTTCACGGTCTTCTCCAAAACGCAACGTTTTCCGGTCGACGAGACTGCAAAAGCGCACGTGTGCTCGTCGAGATTTTCACACTTCACTTCGTGACCTACAAAATTAAATTTCAATGCTGTTTAGTAATTTTGTATATATGCAATAACAATATCATACCTTTGAAAATGTCTGTAATATAATGAAAAATAGTTATAATAGAATCATATTGTTATGTTTTTGTAGATATTCGATAAATAATGATTCAGAAATCATAAAAGCTTACCAAGAGTCGTTTGAAAAGAAATGGCGAGGAGAAGCATAGAAGCAAAAAAGATGGTCTTCAAAGCCATTTTTGTGAAATGAAGACACAAATTAGAGAAAAATAAAAGAAATGCAGAGAGCAAATTTGCCTAATGAAGAAGATTTTTCTTTCTTTGGGTTTGGTTATAGGTGTTGGAGCGATAGCCTATTTATAGAGTGACGTAATATATTTTGAGAAAATTATATAGAATGTCTTTTTATGTTTTAAATTGTACTAAATAATTTTTTAAAAACTTTTATATGAAATGTCTTTTTTGAGAAAATATGGCATTTCGTGTAACGACATAATATAGAATATTGTCTAAAGTGGACAATAATACTATCTACAGACATATATAGTAATTTTACGGTGAACATACATTTGTTGTTTACGGTGGATATCTATATGATCTACTATGAACATAACATACAGTGATGTCTACGGTGGACATTTATACGGTCCATCATAGATAATGATATTACAAATATATATCACAAAATGAGGTATTTCGTGTAACCTAAAAAGGACATTTTCCACAAGGTGAAGAAATAGGTAACTAAAATAAAAAGAGCATTTTGAGTGATATTCTAATATATTTTCTAACTAAATATTTTTTTTTTAAATTTTAAGAAATAACGACAATTGTGTTGACAAATAAAACACCAAGAAGAGTTTACACGTAAGGATGGTCACTGAAAAGCCGTAGTTATGTTAGTTAAATAAATACTTTCTAGCTCTCTAATTATATACAGAACCGGCTTAGGAGGATGACACCTGGTGCGATGGTCCATAATTCATAAACAATACACAGTTATACATATTTATTTTCATAACAAAATTTATATAACTTTTTTAATGATTAAATATTTATTTTTACTAGTTCCGGTGATGGTCTAGCTATTTCTATTTGAAAAAAAGGAAATCGATATTTTAGTCCAGGTTAATGATCAATTCTTCTCAAATGTGAAATTATTAATCATTTTTATTTAGGAACCGAATATATAAACCTGGGTCACGCCCAACATCTGAGAGGTTGGTTTTGGAGTTTGGTCCAAACTCTTTTTTGATTTACAAAAAAATTTTAATTTTATAGTTTTTTATCATTTCAAATAGTTTTACCTATCGCTTTAAATAGTTGTGGCGAATGGTAAGGTTTAGTATATAAATCAAGGAAAATAACAAATTTGTTAAATACATCCGGACAAAAATATCGTGTAATTTTATTTCTTTAACTTTTCTTGTTACACTTAAGTATTAGTTGTATTTGTCTACTTATAAGTTTTAAGTATCTACGTAATTTCTTATTTAAATTAATAGAATATCGAAATGGAACGATACATAGTTTAATATGCTACTAATTGTGTATAGATTATTAAGATAGTGTCAATTTTTGAAGAGTAGTCAGTTTTCTCACCGTGCTTAGTGAAGTTTGATTATATCAGACAAAAATTTATCAGCTTTTTTTCATCAGATCTCAAGATCCTTCAACCGAAAGACGCACTAGCTAATTTTGAGTGTCCGTAACTTATCTAAAAATTGTGCATTTGTAAATTTTTTGTTTTTTCATGGCATTTAAGATTAATATGATATCTATGAGTTAGAAAAAAAATTATATAAATATTGTACATGATAATTTCTTCTCAAAAGAAATTCCCGCTAATTTTAAATATCAATATGAAAATGCTAATAGAAGAAGATTCTACTTTGATCTCAATAGAAAAATACATAACATGAAAAACTGACTTGACAAATATCATAATTCCGTTGTTAATGGCGAAGATTGTGCAGTCAAAGACGAGATGTGCAACCATGACTTACTTTTCCCGAAATCTGGCATAAAACCATAATCTCCTTAGGTCATCATTTTTGTGGACTATTGAATCGCTTTAATTACTTTTTAGGTACCGACCTAGTAAACAATTTTTTTATATATGATATACATTATTAACAAAAAATAAAAAAAGATCTATAGAAAGTTGTTTGTAAGCTTTTAATTTTAAAATAATGTAAAGAGAATATAGTTGAATAATAAATGTAATAATATAAGAGGTGAGAAAAGTCGTTTGTAAGCTTTTAATTTTAAAATAATGTAAAGAGAATACTAGATTAAGCTGTTTTCGACAAGACATTTTAAACAAAAACTTATTTAAAATATGAAAAGTATCTTCTAATCTCTAACATATAAGACTCATTGACAACTAATTTTAAATTGAAATTTCGTAGTTTTTAATAGAGTGATTCTTGTATGTATTTAAGTGTCTAAGACTTAATCTAATCACTTTTAATAAATTTTAATAGAGATCGGACTCTTAGATGACCATGATGCGATCGATGGCCTCAGTGCCTTAATCAGCTGAAAAACGAACCATTACCACATGTGATTTTTTTAGATCGATAAGATCCGATCTACAACCTAGTTCAACTTTTTTTTAGGGTTGGACATAATTACTCGTTACTCAGTTTGTATTTGACATGAAAAGTTAAGTTTAGAGTTAAGTCAAGTAATAAGTATGTTACTTTCAATACTTCCAAGTACAAGTCAAGTAATAAGTATCAATAAAAATTTTAATATTCGGCTTGTTAGTACTTGACTCGTGATTTTATAACTATAAATGTTTGAAATTTAAGATTTTGTTAGATAGAGAAAAACTTAATTGTAAATATATTCGAATAATTATATGTTAAATTCAATAATTATAGATAGCGAATATTTTTTTGGTCGGAAAGGTAGGTAAAAACCCTAATTTTTTTTAAATGACAAAAATATTAAATTAAATACGGATATTACACAGATATTAGAAGTTTTAACTGAAAGAGTAATATTTTTGATATATTTTTTTTACAAAATATAATTTTAAACAATTACAAACCGGGTCAAGTAACTTGCAAGTATTCTTATTTTTAATAAGTACTTATTTTAACATGTACTTGATCTAAACAAGACAAGTTCAAGTATGAAATGTTATCACTCGAACAAGTTAAACCAAGTAATAAGTATATGAAAATAGGTAAGTACTCCGCTCGTGTCCAGCCCTACTTTTTTTTGTCACTCAAACTGCTTCATTAAAATATTAAGGGTTTATCATTACAACAATAGAAATAACGAAACCAATACAATACATAGATGAAATCGACATGAAAGGCAGAACATAAAAACTAATCAAGTCGAGGAGACTCGAACACTTTGAAGGTCTTGGATAACGGTTGGAAAACGTTCTAGGATCTGAAGAGATTCCTGAACAATTCCTAATTCGATTGACACAAAGGTCAGGTGAATCCCAAAGGCAGCTCGTAACACCATGCGGTATGAGTATTTGTAAACGTTCTCCCGAGAGGAGAAGCATCGTGGATTGATTCTCCTTTGAAGATCGGAGAACTCACAGTTTAATAAACTCTGAGAGAGTATTAACCTAAACAAAGGGCTTAAGAATAGAGGATACTCTAATAGATTCTTGTCCTCTAAAGTCCAATTCCAAAGACTATTTAGATAAAAAATAATGAGATACCTTCAATGAAGCCAGTCTCAGAAAAAAGGTCCATTAACAGGTCTAGTCCACGAAGACCCTGAATGGGTAAAACAGGGAGGGTCCAATCAGAAAAGGCATCAAGGCAAGCTCGGCCAATATCGAGATCTGAAGCTCCCTGGCATTTCGTGCTCATCTCGAAAAAGAAACTCAACTGAGCAACGAATTTTTGTGTTCTCTGACATGGCATAGTGGAGGATGAAGCATCTCGCCAGACCTGAATCTCACCAGAGGAAAGTACAACTTTTGACCGAGAAGACAAGACGTGGAGAATGCATGTAGGAGATAGATGAACTGGGCGGTTGAGGATTGCCATATTAGAGGAAAACATCACTGACACAAAAGTAAAAAGCGGAGAAGACAATGGAGACCAGACGAAGATGGGAAGATACAAAGGCCTCGGCTCCGGAAAAGGACCACGGTGGTGAGGGCATTGAAGATGTCTTCGTCCTCTCACTACAAGAAATTTTTTGTATTGATACATAATATTTCGTCACAATAACACATATTTCGTCACAATATGAAAATATTATTACGAAGTTATGACGATTTTTAAATGGTTACAATACAAGTGTCACAAATACATTTTGGTAACAAAAACGTCACAAAATACTTGTGACAAAAAAATCTAGTAACAATTTTGTCACAAATCGTTACGGAATAAAGTCATAATGATTCGTAACAAATAGAATTCATAACAAAATTGTATATAAAACATCACAAATTATTACTAATATTCATAGTCGCAATACAATTGTCACAATAGCTCAATTTTTTTGTAGTGTCTAGAGACATGGCTTCGAACCTGCACTTTCCCGGCCATGGATTTCGTCGGAGAAGAGGGGTAGGGAAGAGATAACACCAAAGGAGATGAAAGCCAAAAACACAAAAAAAAGGAGTCCAACATCGGCGAGATCCAGTGAAACCGGCGTTGTCGGCGTCAGAGGTGGGAGCAATCGGAGAAACTTTGATAACTGGGTTAGGTTTTTACTTTTTAGAAAAAGAAAAGTTTTAATCGGTGTTTTTTCTAACTTAGCCAAACTTTTAAAATTTTTATTTAATTTATTAATTTATAGAAGGGATGAATCGAAGTCTAAATATTATAGTTATTAACTGAATCATCATAATCACCAGATTGAGAAGAACTCGGCACAAAGTTATTTTATTTTACATACCATGATAAAATTTTCAATGCAGAATAAACCAATATATTTTATAACCATAAGAAATCGAGATGAAATTCATATATAGTGATCTAATAAAATATGTGACAGTCAATATTGTTACCATTTATATAAATTATAACTGTAACTAAAATCGCCAAAAAAGATTTGATGTCAATTAATCTTTGATACATGTCCCCAACCTCTGCGTCATTATTGTACAAACAGTCACATATGTTTAAATGTAGTTAGTGGTTTACTAAAGTCCCACAATAATTAATTTAGCAACCTATCGTGTCATTTTGCCTTGCTACACAACTCTTTTTTTGTAACTTGACAATGAAAACCTGATAGCGACACGAAAATTCTTCTATAAAGATCTGTCCGTAATATTTACATACTTAAATAACGTAATTCTTAAACAAACAAACAAACCATTGGGCCGGAAGTTTGGTCCGAAGACAGATTCATAAGCCCATTCAATTCAAAATACTAGGTAAGAGTTCTGTTTTGACATCATACAAGAAAAACTTAAGAACTTTAATTGTTGTAAGAATTGATTTAGTATTGGATACCATATTGAGATGTTCTTCTTATAATTTGAAGACATTAAACAGAAAAAATTAAAGTAAAATTGATTCATAAAATATTGTAAGTCAATAGTTACACATATGATAATATAATCTATGAATTACGTCCTACATATATTATAAAAATTACATGTATTATGTCCGTTAAATGACATATATCATGTCCTATGAAAACATATTATCCTTGGCAAACATTGTCCAGAAAAAATTAACTTAAAATAGATTCATAGAATATGGTAAGCCAATAGTAACATTCATACAAATTTAGAAGTTACAAAACTAAAAATTACTTGTATTACGTCAGTTGAATAACATATATCATGTCCTACAAAGACATAACCTTTCTCTTTGTTTTTCACTCGTCACTGTTCATTGTCACCTTCGTTAAAGCAACCAAAACTTAAATAGTAAAATCAGAGACCCAAAAATGAACCCAGCAATGCCGACCATCACCACTACATCTTTTATATTTGACTTTTATTACTCTAAATAGTGTGTAAAATAGAGCAAGAGTAAAACCGCCACTAATGTCATGAAAAATGGTAGATCTAGAAGATAACGAAGCTTGTGGCATATTTAACAAATAAAAACTTATTTGGGCAGTGACCAATTTTCTCTTATTTTAAAAGATTTTATATTTTTGGTTTTTGAATTTTTTAATTAAAAACTCTTACATGAAGGCTTTTTTTATCCAAGAAATGTAATCTAACCAAACTTACTAAATTTTTTCAAATTAATCTAAAAATATCCCGTAACTACAATATAATATAGAATTTTAAAACTTGTTCTATATATAATGTCAAATTAATCATAGAATTTTTAATAGTATTGAAATTATGAAGTGTTTAATTTTTTTTATAAAATGATAAATGCATGTTTTAAAAGTCAACCATCAAAAACAGTTTATTAAGATCTGAGAAATCGCCAAAAAATGCAAAAGCTTGATTATGGAATCAATAAAATGTTTATAATTTTTTTTATCAATAATTGGATCGACAAGACGCGATTTATAGTTAAAGTATACACTTTAAAATCTATCTTTTTTCATTTGTAATAGAAAGGAATAGAAATTCTGGTGCCAAATGTTTATGATTCTTAAAGGTTGAAAAGGAAAGCAAAAAACGGTTAAAGTATATGAAAATTCTGGACTAGCCCAATAAGGTTCGGCGATCTAAAAAGACTTTCGTGAGAGGCAAATTGATGTTTTAATGGTAAACTTTCAATGACATAATATAAGCTCATTCAGAAATATATATAATCGTAGTACAGAGTTGAATTGAATTTCATTCATAGCAATTAACGTGATGCACGTGGGAAAATGAAGCAGGAGACACCAACGTATATACGTAATATACATTATAATCTATCGAATATACAATACTTTAAACGATTTTAAAATGTTATAACTTTAATTCTGATAAAGATAGGGTTTGGCTAAACTTTTGGAACATATAATATAACTAATTAATTATATCTATAAATATTCTAATATTCTAGCTTAGACTTTAACTTACATCCTAATGATTACTAATTAGTGGATCTATATATATATGTACTTTTATTGTAGCTTTATAGAGTTTGACTTGCATCTGAAATTCCGAGTTTAGAAGAATTAGAATAATGATACAATCCTAAATCCTTCTTAATTCGCTGACCACTCTTGATGATGAAAGTGAACGAATTAAATATGAATTTACATGATCGCCTTCCGTGATATAATCATACGATAAATAAGTTTCTTACGATTAAATCCTCACGGTCTCTACGTACGCGTGATGCAATTCCAGAATTTGATCATGTTTGATTTTGACTTTGAATGATTTTTTTTGTTTTGGGTAGATGCATTATAATGAAATGTAGCTTATTTATACTACAGTCTACATAATATATATCTAGCCATCTAGGTTAAATGTTTTTTAACTTAATTCTAACTTTTTATGATAAAACTTATGTGAAAATATACTTTAATAAATATAAAAAACCTATGTGAATATTTACGAAGACTATGCAACGTGTTATAATAGATATAGCTCCCATGCTGAAATGTATAATTAAAATTTCGGACCGAGGCTTATAAATCTTCTAAGAAGTTCTAGGCCGAGATTGCATAATATTTTTAGAGAAATTAGTATATATAGCCAAAAAATAATTTATAATTTACAAAATAGCATAATTTGTTTTTTATACAATATAATTCAACATAATTTATACAATATTTGACATTTTACCATTTTCATATAATTTGTTTTTTCTTCTTCACTTCTTCTCTCCTCCTCTAATTCTATTTTCAATATAACTTTTAATGAAAAAACAAAATTCAAAACTAAAAATTCTCTTTTGAAAAAACATAGATTATTTCTACACCTTAAAACTTATTTTTTTAAAAAAAGACAAATTTTTTAATTAAAAAAAATATGTTATTGACTAATTTTGTATAGAACAGTTAGTTATATATATATATATAATGTCTAATTGATATAGTATGTTTATTCTTTTAAAACCATCAATTTATACATATTTTTTGGAAAAGTCTCATCAACTTTAATTTATTTGGTCTTCTATTCATCTTCTTTCTTCCTCCTATCTTCTACTCTTCTTCATACTCCTCCCCTTACTATTCCTCCTCTTCCTTCTCATTATTCTTTTCCTCCTCCCTAGCCCCATCCTCTTTGTCATCCTCCTCCTACTCTTTCTTGTCTTTCTCATTCCCCTTCTCTTTCTTCTTCTCTGTTTCCTCATCCTTATATACCATATAGATGAATATTTTTTATTGTTATGTACTATACGTTTTATAGTATATAATAGTTCTATATCATATAATATAACTAGCAATGTAACTGTACTGTAGCAAATAGACTTGCTCAAGTTTCTTTCATCAACATAAGTTTTCTATTTTTTGTTTTTAATTTTGAGCATAATTAAAGTTGTAAATAGTTAGAGTTTGTGTTATTCTCTTAATTACCTAAATACATATGTTACATACTCAATTAAATTAGTGTTTTGTGCTATTTCACCAATTCTCCCATCTTTCTAAGGCCGGACCACATGAAATTCTATAACCTAGTAGAAATGATTAGTAATTTCGCGTTTGAAAGGACTCACTCTATGGTCTTAACCAACATAGCACTTCTTTCCTCAAATGAAAATTACTACATCACCACCATTTGGTTTTTTTATATATCTATATACGTTACTTCGGTTATTTTTTAAGGTAATGTTGGTGTTTTTATTTTATTGTAAATGACTTATTTTGAGTTTTGAATTTGTAGTTAAATATTTTGGAATCTAATAACGAGATTTTGGTTTATTATCTTTTTAAGAAGAACGTCTCTACTTTTCCAATGGATTTACAACAATTTCAACTAATTAAAGAAAGTTTGACGATTCAGACATTAATTCTTAAACTTAAAGAGTTAAATATTTGCATTATAATTGTTTCCCCTTTAACAAATATCTAGATTTTTCTCAGTTTAGTAGTTAAATATTTCAATTAATGGTTTATGCATCTAGAATTTGATTCCATCAAACTACATGTAGTAATTATAAGGGGTTGTAAGATTATATTTGGATCATGGATGAGATATTTTCAATCCAGTTATTTGACAAAAAATAAATCTAAGTCTTTTTCCAGCAAAAACCTAAGTTGGCTTAGAAAATAAATAGGTGTGAGAATTTAGTTCAAATGTTCCGAAATTAATTAGGATTGTTAAAAAAAAATTTAAACAAACAAAAAAAAGCTTAAACAAGATATTAATTGCAAATGAAAGTCGTTAATTCCAATTGAGTTGATTAACGTTTAGGAAAATGTCAAATATACAATTGCAGTTGAAGTTTTTTTTTCTTTGTCCACAATTAGATCAACAAAATTTGATATATGATTTAAACTTATCGCATAAAACTCTAAACAATATCACGTGGGGATAAATACCTCCGTGAAATCTAAATCTGATAGGAAAAATAGCATATGTGGACTTTAACCATTTAACAAAAGAGTGAAGTTTTTTGTTAAAAATAACTTCTATAAAAAAGAAGCCAAAAGCTAAATTTGTAACGAGTTATATTACAATTTATCTTTTTTACAAAATAGAAAATTATTTTTAATTTTGGTAAATTAAATAATAAATAAAATCATCCATGACATTATTAAACTAGTGACTTCTAATTACAAAATAGAGAATAACAGTGAAGTTAAAAAAAAAAAAGAGTCACAGTATGAGAAATTCATTTAAGTGTTCCAAAATTAATTAGGATTGTTAAAAAAATTATTTTCTTAACCAAAAAAAAAACTAAAGAATGAGCTTAATGGAGTAGGTATTAATTGGAAATGAAAGTCGTTAATTCTAATTGAGTTGATTAACGTTTAGGAAAATGTCAAATATGATCATTGCAGTTGAATCATTAATTGTTAAAAAGAAGTTTTTTTTTTTTTTTTGTCAACATTGAATCGACAAAGTCCGATCTATAGCCTAAAGTCCACCCATATAATTTTTTTTTAAGCTACCATAATGCAGCAGGTAGGAATCGAACTCTGGTACCAAGTTATTAGCTGGATCATCCTAACCACCAGATTGAGAGCAATTCGGTAAAAAAAAAAAGAAGTTTTATAAATAAATCCAAAAGCTATATTCGTAACGATATTTATTTGTATTATTAATTTTGTTACAGAATATTTTGTTGTATAATTTATTGTTATAAAAATCGAATTTCAGTGGAACAAAAACAGTTATACTGGGAAGCTTAGAGCATGTTTAATGGTGAGACTATGAGAGTCACTAAAGAATTGTTTAATAATAAATTATCTTTGAGATTATATTATTAGTCTCACTCTGTAGAAACATATCAAGCAAAGTATCATTAGTTTCATTTGTTTTTTCATTTAATTATAATTATATGAGACTCTTATAGTCTCACTATTAAACATACTATTATATTTAAGTTGCTCGGAACAATTTACGCGGTGCAGTGAGCCAATTAAATTTCGTATTAGAGAGAAATTTAAACATCAAGCCGCAACGAACCAACAAATCTATTATGAATGTGTGGTATCGATTACTGTGGACCCATAAAACATAATTTCACGCCTCAATAACACAGACAAACAATTACTCATACTTTCGTTCACATGAATTCTTCTGGTTCAATCTTAACTATACGACAATTTATGTCACATTATTGTCGCCCATTGAAAATGATCGCTAGTCACTTAACTTATGAGAAAACGACAAAAAAGGAAGATATTGTATTAGTGAGTACTGAGTACGTGTTCAATAAAAAAAACTAGGTCTGGGCATAATATCCGAAATCTGAAATTGGATCTAAATCCAACCTAAAATAAAAAAAACCAAACCGAAATAAACTTTACAAAATATCCAAACAAGTTTTATATTATGGAAGTTTAAGTACCCGAACCCGAACGGATAAAAACCAAAATTAGAATAGATGTATGAAATATCCAAAATATATTATATAGTTTTAAATAATTATATATATAAACTTTTTAGTTACCTAAATATTCAAAACTATAATTATAAATCTAAATATGTTACAATTTGAATTAAACGAATGAAAAAAATCTAAAATATTCAATTTTAAAATTAAATTATGATTTCTTTAAAAAAAATTTAGTTCTTTTAAAGATTTAAATAAAAATACCCGAATTTGAACCGAACTAAACTTGAACCGAACCGAACCCGACCTGAAATAGGACATTTTATAAGAATCAAATTTGACCTGAACATGAAATATACCGAACCAAATCTAACCCGAATCCGAACAGATACCCAAATATCCAGATCTAGAAAAAACAATAGTGTCATGACCATACGTATCATTAACACTTAACAATTTATACACAGTTAATTTAATCAAAATTTAAGTTGTTAATTATATACATAGATACCGATGACACATAGGTCAGTAATAATGTTTTCTTTACTAATTCTCCTGTACCAAGGTTTAAACTTTGTCCCTGCAATAAAATGGTGGGTTAAAAGGACATTAGACTAATTGAAAAAAAAATTATTTATATACATAGATAAGATTACGTCAATTATATCAACTTTGTGTTTTATTCTTCTAAAGTTTAGATGAATC
Source organism: Lepidium didymum (assembly GCA_963920545.1). NCBI lineage: Eukaryota > Viridiplantae > Streptophyta > Magnoliopsida > Brassicales > Brassicaceae > Lepidium > Lepidium didymum. Next base: position 4,677,856 of record OY986986.1, read on the forward strand.
TAATCCACGTTATAGTCGAATTTGCCTATTGTACTACGACCATATCGTAAATATGGAGGAGGGACAATTTGACAAAAGCAAAGTAAATATTTTGCACAATGACAAAAAAAAAGTATATTTATCAACACTAAAACCAAAAAAAAGAAAAGAAAAAAAGGATGACTTTGTATTGCATTCTTCTCTATAAAATAAGTTTAGATTGATAGGATAGGTAATGTGACTTCCGATTTGAAATTGGATCGGGATATCTTGTCATGAATTTTAACACGAACCATTCAGTTTTTTTCTATGAAAATCAATCAAATTGTTATACTGCGGTTAGCAAAAAAACTTTATTATATATATATAGGCCAAAAAAACTTTATTATATAAAAGTTGACTTTCACTATGTTTTCACCAAAATCTTTATCGCAACTTAAACATTTAAAATTCTGTTATGTAAAAATCATAAAATTAAATACCTGTTCAAAATGACTTTTCAAACAGCACTTTATTACTTATGGCGTGAAAGAAATGACATGATCTATGGACGTGAGGGTAAAGACACGAGTTCGCTCGTCCGATTGGTAGATAAGGTGGTCTGGAACCGTATCAGCTCCTTATCCTACCATTACCCACACAAGCTCCATGGCCTACTCCAAAAATGGTTTGAAATTCGATTAAGTTAATTATTTATTCTTTGTAACAGTTTCAATATTTGCAAACTGTTCTTACCACTTGTAAATATTTATTTTGTTGATCAATAAATTTAAAATTTCAAAAAAAAATCATAGAATATCTTTATGTATATTTCTATAATGTTTTCTTTTTAGATCGATCTTGGTTAGGTATTATTATTTGTCACGTATACATATTACAGAAGTTGATGTTTCTCATTCAAAGAGTAAATCTAGCTTCCAACCAAACTTAGTCAACAAACAGTTATATAGATGAATCCACAACAGACATTCTACTTGTAATACAAAAATCTACAACAAAAAAAAGTAAAAGGAAAAAAAAAACAGAATAAATTTGCTCTTTTGAGGTTAATGCGAACATCAAGCTTTCTAATTAAACCGACATTAACATTTGCAATTTACAGAAACTTATTTTTGAGAAGATGAAAATAGTTTTAATTTCAGAAATGTAATTTTTTTTCAAATATAAACACATAAAATTTGAGTTGAAGCATTAAAATCATTTAATATTTTTGACCGCTGTTATGTTATCAGAAAATTAACGAAATCAACATAAACTTGGTGAAGAATTTAAATTTCCGACACTTATTCCAAACAGCTTATTTTTGTAGGGAATCGATCAGAAATATTATTTTCAGATGGAACAAATTTTATTATTGGTACAAAATCTTTATCAAAAAACAAATTTTATTATCGGAATAAGTTGATTATTGTACTAGATAATGATTTTGGTTCCTATATGTCTAATGATCATATATACTCAAAACGTAGGCGAAGAAATGGAATTTTCTAATACGAAGCAAAGAATATTTAAAAATTGAGAAGTTTGTTTGGACTTAAAATAAAACAAGGCTGTTTAAAGGTGACCTTAATTAATTATTTAATATTTGTCAGGTCTTGTGTTCTTGTCTGAAGTCGTAATAGCAGTCCGCGTCTGATTTAAAAAACGGTTCTTAGTTCATTCATACGCTATAAACGTTTGACTTTAATAACTCTCTTATGATAAATACTTTTTTTAAAATATACATATTGCTCTAATTATAATTACTTTATTGAGATCGAACGTATGTTTATAAGACTAAACTATTATTATTGCAAGTTAGCAGATATGGTAAGTCCACTAAAATATGTACATTTACATAATCAGATATCGAATTCCTCCGTCTACATTATGTAAAAACTTGGCTAATAGACGGATTAGTTGTGGCCCAATATTGAAAAAAAAAACTATTATTACAACTTTAGCATAAACAATTATTATGGTTATTAAAATCTAGCTAATGATTTGACATTAAAGATTTAATCATTTTCTACTCTATATAGTAGATTAACAAGATCTATAAATTGAATTTTGTCAATTCAATTGTTGATAAAAAAAATACTAATTGACTTTGCCAAAAAGGTTTATGATTAAGTGGTATCTTTATGCAAAACACTTAATCTTAGAACGTAAACCGTTAGAAATTTGAGTTTGATTCTTGCTCAAAATTTGTAACATTGTTTTCGAATTAACCGTGTTTATAGTTATTTGGATAATGCTAGGTTTTCGATAATATAATATTGCAGTTCTCTAAATCAATAAACTTTATATCCGTAAGATTTATCAGAATCATACAAATTATTCTTACAACAACAAAAAGAACTTCCGTAACTAACTTATAGGCTCTTTATTATATAAGACGCACGTGCCCTTTTAATAGATCTGAAACTACAAAAAAAACACACACACAAGGACAAAAAACTAGGCTATGCTAAGCTGACAAAGAGATCCAGTGGTCCTACAATACAATGTTATGTGGTTAGAATCCATAACTAAATGAAGTGATGTGTGGTTTGATCCAATTTTGGGCTAACCGAGTGAAGCCTAAGGGTTTCACACTGGAACTGTTAGATCTTCTTAAAGAATCTCTCTGTGTCATTATTACATTCGAAGTTAGTACTGAAAATCATTTCAGTTTCACATATTGGGTCCATAGCTAAAGGACTTCACCACATGTTCATTCTCGCTTGAATGTGATTTCACGCGTAATTTTTAATATTCTTTTTTTCTGATAAAAATAATTTTTAATAAAGAATTTGTACCAATAATAAAATTTGTTCCAAAACATTATGTATTTTCTTTGAACTCGTTACTCGATTCGTACTCGTGACTTAGCTCGTACTTGGTATAAAAATCCAAATACCTAATATAGTCAAATCAAATATTAAGTAAGTTAATTACATTACTTACAAATACAAGTCAAGTAACAAATATTAATTAAAAAAATCAATATTCGGCTCGTTAATACTTGACTCGTTAGATTTTATAGCTATAAATGTTTTAAAATAAATTTTTATTCCTAAAAAGAACTAATTGTAACATTTTTTAATAGTTAGATGTTAAATCTAATATTTAAATTTTTATCACAAATATATTTTACCTCAATTCACAATTATTTGTCAAAAGTTTAAACAATTGTATTAATATATAATTTTTGATGGCTATTTATACTTAAAATTAAATTGATTTAGATGATATTTTTGGGTGTGAACTTTAAATTATGGATCGATTTTCGTCAATCTAATTATTAACAAAAAAAACTAGTAATTTTTAATAATTAATAAATCGGGTCAAGTAACTTATATGTATTTCTTATTTTTACAAGTATTTATTTTGACAAGTACTTAATTCAAACAAGACAAATGTAGGTATTTAATTTTATTACTAGAGCAAACCAAACCATAAATATATGAAAATTAGCAAATATTCGGCTTCTGTCCACTCCTACTTGTTACAACTAAAATCCAAATGATTTTACTTTTCATTAGCAGTTTTTATTTTTACAACATTTTTTAAAATATATTTGTTTTGTCTTTGATTGTATCAACATATTGAAGATACGAGTCATACTTTCTTTATATCTTAGCTATTAAAATAGTTTTCTTATCCTGCAGATTGTCTAATAGGCTATTGACATTTGTTGTATTATGACAACCTAGGTCGTTAGTCATAAGTCATAACTTTAATTTTACACTTTGTAAAAAGAAATGTAAATGAAGAAAAACTTTACAAACAAATGGAAAACATAGAAGATGACTTTTAAGACTAAATTGATTTATTATTATTTTGAAACGATTTAGATATTTTTCCAACAAATTTATTTATATAAGTTTATATGTTATCAAGGCAAAAAAAATCATAAAGTTGAAAGAAAAAATCTTTGGAAACCCAAAACGTAATGTATAAGATGGGTTTGTAAAAAAAATCCGTTGAAGTGACTATAATTTGCAATTTAATCTTCCAAATAAAATAAATGCAATTAACTGTAAAATCAATGTAATATAACATTTATACAAAAATTTTACAATCATATATGATAGATTTTCAAAATTTTGGGATTAGAAGCCTATTTATTTAATATATTATTTATCATAAATTTAAAATTTTGATGATGATAACGGAATATTATATTGCATTTGACTTAACCGTTAATGATATTGATTTGTATTTATTTTACTCTAAAAGTTAATTTGTAAAATATAGTTACTTACAAAAAATTTGTGGCACAAAACCTATAAAGATTAATAAAGATTAAACGTAGAATTAGACGTAGTTACCATTTATAATCTAAATTATTTCTTTGTCGAAAACGATAAGAAATCATTTTTCGCAGTTAATATATAAAAAACAAGTACTTTCAAAAGTTCAAAAAAGCAGCCGGAGAAATTAAGTAGGCAACAACAACCGAAAAAAATGTGTAAAGAGATCAAAGGCAAAAAAAAGAAAGAAAAGGAGGCTAAAATGCCGATAATGTTTGACCAGAAAATGGTAAAGAAACGTTATATGTACCAACATAAGAATTAAATAAAAATACAAATCTATAATAAACAAAAGAAGCGAAGCGAGTTTCGTTGGTCAAACTCTGACATTATTCTAACATCCCAACCTAAAAACATCTATAAATACCCCATTTGGTTTATTCTCATGTTACATCTACAAACATTCCTTAAGTACAACATCCGTTATTGCACTCATTTCACTTCCTCATTTCACAAAACTTTCACAAATATACATATTAGTTACATTTCTGTTCTTACATATTCTGAGAGATATTGAATAGAGATGGTGTTTCAACTGTTTTTCAACGTTTTCTTCGTAGTTCTTTGCCTTATGGTCTTGAAGCTCTTTTTGCGTTGCTGGATGTTGCCAGTTCGAGCTCTAATGAAGCTTAGAGAGAAAGGTTTCGTTGGTCCACCTCCTAGTTTTCCATTAGGAAACCTTAATGACATGAAGAAGCTGAAGATGGCTTCGGTAATGGTTGATAATAAAACCAAATCTTCCTCCATTATCAACCATGACATTCACTCCATTGCACTTCCACATTTCGCTCGGTGGCAACAACAATACGGTAACTTATCAATCTCCCTTCTCATATTTACGTTCAGGACAACCAGGTGGATTTAGTTTAGTGGTTTCCACATGGTCTGAGCCAAGAGATCGATTCCGCTAAAGTGCGAAACGCTAAGCATTTCCACCTTGTCACAGGGTCTAAGCATACAGTTTAGCTGAGTGCAAACACCCACTGCTCTCGGGGCTGGGAGGATTAGGTTGCATGCCCGAAACTCCTGGTTACCCAAAAATCTATTTACGTTTGGGACTTTGATACACATATCATTAACGCAACATAATTGGTTACGTGTTGTGCAATGCAGGGAAAGTATTTGTGTATTGGCTAGGGATAGAGCCATTTGTGTACGTGGCAGATCCTGAATTCTTAAGTGTTATGTCTAAAGGTGTATTAGGGAAGAGTTGGGGAAAACCAAATGTATTTAAGAAAGATAGAGAGCCAATGTTTGGAACTGGTTTAGTTATGGTTGAAGGAGATGATTGGACACGTCATCGCCACATCATCACTCCTGCATTTGCTCCTCTTAATCTTAAGGTATAAACATACTTCACAAAGTTAAACACTTGTTATTTCCTTTTCTAATCGTTGAAAATTAATAAGAGGACTAATCTAAGTTCAACAATTTAGACTTTATAACCTTGTCCCAAAAGCAAGAGCCACCATTTTCCATGACATAGAAATTTCCAGGTCTTACGTTGCTGAAAAGACCAGGAAGATTTAAGTTTGATTAGAATTTAGACTCATTCAAATCAAAGCTTTCGTACTAGAATAATTCTCATTTTCTCATTACCTTTTATATTTCATTGTATTAAACAATAGGCTATGACAAATATGATGGTGGAATCAACGTCCAACATGTTGGACCGATGGACTCAACAGATAAACTCAGGCAATTCTGAATTCGACATGGAGAGTGAGATCATTGGAACAGCCGGCGAAATCATCGCCAAAACAAGTTTTGGAGTCACCGGAGAAAACGGAACTCAAGTCCTCAAACATCTAAGAGCCGTGCAATTCGCTCTATTCAACTCAGCTCGCTATGTAGGTGTACCGTTCGGTAACATTTTCGGTTACAAGCAAAACCTAAAGGCGAAGGAGCTAGGCCGAGAGATCGATAGTCTGCTTTTATCGTTTATAAACGAACGGAAGAGAACTTTGGCTGAAGGAGATAACAACCACGACCTTCTAGGAATGTTGCTTAAGGCGGACCATGTTGGGAAGTTTACGGCGAAGGAACTCGTAGATGAATGCAAGACGTTCTTCTTCGCTGGTCATGAGACGACGGCTTTAGCATTGACGTGGACGTTTATGCTACTTGCGATCCATCCTGAGTGGCAAGAGACGATTAGAGAAGAGATCAAACAAGTCATCGGAGATTCCAAAATTGAATATACCAAACTTGCTGGACTAAAGAAGGTACGTTACCAAACACAGTACAAAAATTCACGTGGTTAATTATATCCATGCATAAAAATATTAGCCTTCAAAAAAAATAGTGTTTTCACATGTTCATATTTTGTTAAAAATTAAATGAATTAATATGCACTTAGGATCTAGTGTTAGCCAAATAGAATATGTTTAATTCTCATCAAACTTTAATTAATCAACATTTGACCAATATTGTCAAAAATCCACGGTCACATAGAAGTCAAAACGACCAAAGCATAGAGACGCGTCGCCTCTTGTAGATCAAAATTAGTCAACGTCTGCGCTGTTGGACAAGTGTAACCCCAAGTCACCTAAAAAATTAATAGTTGAATCGACAAAACTTGATTTATAGTTTAGAACACACCCTAAAATCTCAATCTGAAAACTTTTTTAATATACTATATCTAGTAGAAGATATCATGAATTGTTTCGAGGTTGTTATTCCCTTTTTTTTGTTCAATACTAATTTTGAAATGATGAATTATTTTAAATAGGAGATTGAGAAAATCTCGGCAGTTATCTCAAAAAAAATTTAAAAAGCAAGTCACATGGCAGTATTTAATCCATAATGATATTTCTGCTTGGGCCAAAAAGAATATTCCATCTGTTTTTTTCTCCATAACTAAAACGTGTGAAATGCGTGTCATTAGTGATAATTATTTACTTAATTCTTAGATTATTTATGCAAATGAATAACATTTCCGATTATTTATGCAGATGAATTGGGTGATGAATGAGGTTCTCCGGTTATATCCACCAGCACCGAACGCACAACGACAAGCTCGAAGAGACATCGAAGTAAATGGTCGAGTGATCCCTAACGGTACAAACATTTGGATTGATGTAGTAGCGATGCATCATGACGTCGAGTTATGGGGAGATGACGTCAACGAGTTTAAACCGGAGAGATTCGACGGAAGTTTACACGGTGGTTGTAAAAATAAGATGGGTTATATGCCGTTTGGATTCGGAGGAAGGATGTGTATCGGTCGAAATTTGACTGCTATGGAGTACAAGATTGTTTTGTCTTCGGTTTTGTCCCGGTTTGAAATCTCGGTTTCTCCCGGTTATCGTCATTGCCCGAAGTATATGCTCTCTCTTAGACCCGGTTATGGTTTGCCTCTAATTGTACGACCACTTTGATTTTGCATTAACGCACAAATTTTAAAGTGTTTGTTTTAAAGTTTTAGACCAATTTTTTTTTGGTCGGCAGATCAAAATTTAAGATTTCGAGTTTTTAGTATGTTTGTACACATGTGTTCCTTTTGTTTATCCGATGCGGAAATGCCTCATCATTTAATTTTATGTAATTTCATTGATTAATATTTTAATACAATAACGATTTTGAGACAAAGATTGTGTGTGTTAAATAAGATTAAAAACCAAATATTTTTCTCTATATTGTGATCATTTGCTTCACTGACTGATCATTAATTTCGTAATCCCAAAACACATATCAAAGTCTCCACAAGTATGATAGCAATTCATCTACAACAATTAAGGGGCCAGCCACATTTTCTCATTAAAAACTGTATGTTTATTTGATGGGTAAAATTGAATATTATGAATTAAGGGTGGGTAAAAGTTAAAAGTAGTAGATAATAAAGGGGCCTTTTCATAATTATGCGTAAGGTTCGTATCTTCCTTTTTTTCTTGTTTCGCCTTTGAAGCAACAGACCCAAAGAAAGAAGCGTAAATGTAATCAATTGTCTGAGAAAAAAATCAGTCCATGCGAGTTTTCGAATCATTGCTGAACTATGGCGTCTACAATGGCGACATGGACACCGAGTTCCCTTCAGCTCAGGATTGCGTTAAATTTTGGGAGCTTCAGAGCTCCAGCGATAGTGAAGATGACGAAGCTCAGTCGCCGTCTACGGGTTTCATGCGTTGCGCATAATGCAGAATCGGATCGTGATTTGAGTGATATTAACGGGTCAGATCAGTTTCGTGGTTGGTCTGATTCGGCAGACGATGAGAACACTGCCGATTCTCGTGGTGACGATTGGTTTAAAGGTACGGAATTCGCTTGGAAGTGATGCTTACTTGGTAAATTGGATTCTAGATTTGGTTTGATTTTCTGTGTGTTTTGTGTGCAGCATTTCTAATTTGGTTATTTCGACTGCTTGCAAATTCGTTTTCTCTTAGGGAACTGACCTTAATTTCTACCTTTGCAAGTAGCTATTGGTTTGTGTTGATGAATTTCATGAAGGATTTGATTTTCAGGAACATTGTTATCTGGAGTGGCCGGAATGGTTCTCTTCGTCGGGCTAACTTTCGCAGTTCTATCTATCAAGCGCAATGGTTTAAGTATGCACTTCAATATTCATTCAGTGATTAACAATCAAATTGATACCAAAACGTTAATTTTTTTAACAAGTGAAGTATCAAATTGGTGAATCTTAGGACCAAAAGTAGAAGTGGTGGTGACCACGGTTGCTGAAAGTTCAAGTGATCAAATCGGCATGGCAGGGCATGAGGAAAATAATGCCTCGGATCATGATAACCAGGACAGCTATAGAGGTATAGAGACCAGAACTTTTTTACATCTTCTCATCTTAGATATTCGAGATATCTATTTTGATAGATTGTACAGCCAATAGGTTATTGCATATATACATATCAGCTGGCTTGGAGATTCATTTTTTGAGCAACTTCCCAAACTGCATCTGTGATTTCTCATTTTCTTCAATATTTTTCCCCTCAATGAACTTCCTATTTAACAAGTGTTCCCTTATATGGATGTTAGTTTAGATTCTCCAGATATATCTCGAGATGACATAGATGTGGTGTCAAAAGCCCCGTCTACAAGAGAGGTAAATGATGAGGTGAACGTAACATCAGAAAGCTCAGCTGAGAGAAACACACCATCGACAGAGTTGGGTGGAGTAGATACACATACCTCTCAATTCCCTACTGAAAAGCAGAAAACATACCCTTATACGGGAATACCTGCTCCCTCCTCAGTTCCACAAGTAAATCCCTCAAAACCTATCGTTCCAACAGTTGTGGACCCAGTTCAAAGTCAAATGTTTTCAGCTTTACAAGCTTTGAAGGTATTGGTTTTCACTTTCAGATTATTTTGAACTATCTAGCAATGCTAGGATATATGTGATGTTTAGGAGTAACTGCTAAACTAATTAAATTTCAGGTCATTGAATCTGATGCTCTGCCTTATAATTTGTGTACACGCCGTGAATTTGCTCGTTGGGTGGTTTCTGCGAGCAATGCTCTATCAAGGTAATTATACAAAAAAATTCTGAAACCATTGTGAAATGTTTCAAGACGTTACATCTTGGAAATACCTTCATCGGGCACAGGAATCCAGCATCAAAAATATATTCTGCAATGTACATAGAGAATGTTACTGAACTTGCATTTGATGATATCACACCTGAAGATCCTGATTTTCCATTCATTCAAGGTGATCATTGAGTTTTCATACATTCACGCTGAATCAGTTATATGTATATAAACTTTTTTTGTCATTTTTCATCGGATAGTATAGGTTTGGCAGAAGCAGGACTTATCTCAAGCAAGCTCTCTACCCATAACGGGCCTTCTGCTGAGAGCAGTCAGTTTACGTTCTCCCCAGAAAGGTAGAAGTGCTATTTAATTTCATCCAACCATATAAGTTATACATAACCGTTGATATCCCTGTTTTCTGTACAGCCCTCTAACACGTCAGGATCTTTTAAGCTGGAAGATGGCTTTGGAATTCCGACAGCTCCCAGAAGCTGATAGCAAGGTTCTTTGTCTATTTCTTCTTTCGCGTGTGCCACATTTACTCATCAGAGCATTGTAAACCTTACACAACTCACTTATCATTTTCAGAAATTGTACCAACTTTCTGGTTTTCTTGACATTGATAAAATAAACCCAGAAGCATGGCCTGCCCTTATAGCTGATTTATCTGCTGGAGATCACGGAATAACAGCACTTGCTTTTGGTGAGTGAGATTCTTACTTCTTAAGTAATCATATCATAAACACCAAACCTTTTTATTTAAAAGGCATGTGTCCCTGCAGGGCGTATCAGATTGTTTCAGCCATCTAAAGCAGTTACAAAAGCCCAAGCAGCTGTGTCTCTTGCAATTGGCGAGGCTTTTGAAGTTGTCGGTGAGGAGCTAGCTCGTATCGAAGCAGAGGCTATGGCGGAAAACGTGGTTTCTGCACATAACATGCTAGTTGCTCAAGTTGAAAAGGATATTAATGCTAGTTTCGAGAGCGAGCTTTTAAGAGAAAAAAAAACAGTAGATGCAGTGCAGAAATTGGCAGAAGAAGCAAAGTCTGAGCTGACGAGACTTGGAGTTGAGAAACAAGAGGAGACTCTTGCATTGGAGAGAGAACGCATATCAATTGAAACAGAAATGGAGGCTCTAGCAAAGTTGCGAAATGAGCTTGAGGAACAACTTCAAAGCCTTGCAAGTAACAAGGCAGAGATGTTGTATGAGAAGGAAAGGTTTGATAGACTTCAAAAGCAAGTAGTGGATGAGAACCAAGAGATACTCCGGTTGCAAAATGACCTTGAAGTTGAAAGAAATGCATTATCCATAGTCAGGTATAGAAGATATCAATTTGAAATTTCTTCTTTCTTTGCCAAGCAAATCAAAAAGCTTACACAGTGAGAGAGGAGCAAAAAGGGAACGGACTGTCCCTTTTCAGTCTGGATAGAGCCAAAAGTGACTCTTCATTGTAGAATAACGCAGCTTCTTAGATTGATTAGTAAACTCAAAAGCTTTTATGTTGAGACTGTGACAAACCAAAGTTGAGAGATTTTTGTTCTTCATGTCATTTACGGGTTTGAGTTTTGTGTTTTCAGGGATTGGGCGGAGGATGAAGCGAGAAGAGCAAGAGAACAAGCAAAAGTGCTAGAAGAAGCTAGAGGACGTTGGGAGAATTATGGCCTAAAAGTGATTGTTGACAATGATCTTCATGAACAGACAAAAACAGAATCTACTTGGCTGGACGTAGGAAAACAATATTCCGTTGAAGGAACCATGAATAGAGCTGCAAATGTAATTGCTAAGATGAAGAATATGGCAAAAGATGTAGGAGAGAGATCCAGAGAAGTAATCCTCTCCATCATAGAAAAGATAAGCCTTCTGATATCAGCTTTGAAAGAACAAGCTCATGGGATAGAGAACAGAGCCAAAGACCTCAAAATGAAAACCAAGTCAAAAGCAGAGGAAATGTGGAAAGAAACCAGCTTGAAGATTGTTGAGATCAGATATAACTCAATGATGAAGGCTAAGGGGACTGTGGAAGAGTTTAAGGAGAGAGTTGGGAAACTCGGCGAGAAATTGAAGTCGAAGTAGTTTTCTTCAGAAATTAACTGGTGTGGTTCAAGCAAAAGAAAGTATTAAACTATATTTTATACGATCTAGTTCTAACAGTCTGTGATTAATCACATCATATTAGATTACTCTTTCCATCTATATGCTCAAGGTTTGGAAAAGGATAAAATGTGATTTATGGATATTATTCTCTAATTATATTTTGTTAATTTTTTATCGAAACTTGAAAGGATTCTCTTAGATTGTTGTGCAATAAAATAATAGAACTATTTTGATCTTACACATGAACAACAGAGAATTGCAAAGATATGATCAGATGAACCTTTCACAGTTAAAAAGTTAAAATAAAGACTGTGTGATGACAATAAGACAACAAGAACTCCTGTTCTGTAACTCTTCCACGTCTTTTAAACCTCTTCCTTTTAAAGTCTTCCGCATCTGCCACGTGTCCACTTCTTCACACTTTTTATCTTCCTCTCTCCACCCAAAATTTTCTCACCACAATTTCCCGAGAAAAAAGAAACGCATCTCCTCTCAGAAAACCTTTACTCCAAGCCCAAATACAATGTCTGGAGGTGTTGGTCCAACGTACAATGACATAACCTTACCAAAAGAAGAAGAACTTCACGGCGAGACTTCAAGTTCCTCAACAGTATCCACCGGAAAAACCGCCGGATTTTTCTCATTCCGACAACTAAACATCCTAGCAATAATCATCGTTCTCGCTGCAAGTGGTCTCATAGCAATAACAGATTTCATATTCGCAGTCCTCTCACTCATCTACTTCTTCTTCATCTCCAAGTTTATTTTCCCTCCACACAACAATCCAGACCGTGACGCTCGTCTCACAAGCTCCTCAAACAAGATATTCCGTGTCTACGTTGCATCGGCAGGGATCGTCGGACTTTTAATTCCGATCTGTTACATCTTTGAAGGAATGATAGAGGATGATAAGCGCGGTGTGAGCGCAGCTGCACCGCACGTGTTCCTTTTAGCCAGTCAGGTTTTCATGGAAGGATTAGCTGCAACGTGTGGTTTTTCTGCTCCAGCGAGGATTCTTGTACCCATTGTTTATAACGCAAGGAGAGTTCTCTCGCTCGTGGAGTGGATTTTTGATGAGTTCTCAAGACCATCGCCGGAGTTTGGGACAAGAACGGGGACGGGGACGGTTTCAGCGCGGCGGATCTATGTCGGAAAAGTTTTGGCGGCGGTGAATTTAGGGATTTGGTCGTTTAATCTCTTTGGTGTTTTGATTCCGGTTTATTTACCTAGGGCCTTCAAAAGGTATTATGGTTCTAATAAGGAGGATTAAAACCCGGTTTAGTTCTGAGCTCTTGTTGTCTTTTTTGTTTGGTCTCCTTTTGGTTTAGTCGGTTCGGGTTGGTTTAGGATCTTTTGATGTTTCCTTTGATGTCGTTCACTGTTTTCTTATGATAAAAACAGTTTATGTTTCGAGATTGATCAGCTAAAAGAATCAAAAAAATGAACGAAAATAAGAATTTTATTTCACAACGGATAACTACTAATATCAGTCTAATGACATGTAAGAAGAATAAATGTAGGAGGTGATTTAAGATTGTCAAGAATATTCCAAGTTCCTACCAATAAGCTTTTTTTTATTCAGTGTTGTATAAGTTGTTAGAAACCCAATAACTTGCCTTATTTCACGATCTCTGTTCAAGGTTTTGTTACTGGGTTTTTATTTCGTCTTTGGTAATGAAGAAGAAGAAGAAGAGATTGTCTTCTTTAATTTTGTTAGGCTTAGCTGACTCCAGATCGTAACCCTGGGAAGAAACTCCAGCTGTTTCCTGCGACCTTCTCGATATTCTCGTCTTTAGTGTTGTCGAATTTGAATTCTTTGCTTGATCCAATCGAAGAGGAACTTAGCTTATTGATTCTCTGCTGTTCAGTTTCTCTATCTCCTGACACTTTCTCTGTACTTTCAACCTTTTGGAAGCTGCTTCTTCTTCCTCTATCTGTTGATGAACTCTCCTCTGTTTCAATCCGGTCATTGTTGTTCATTCTGTCGTGTGATCGATTTAGCTTACTTGCTAGACAACGTGCAACGTCTTCCCCTGTTAACTCAAACGAAACTCTGTGATCTGCTACAATGGCTTCAGAGCCATGATCTGAATTGGCTAGTGACGCGACCTCAGAGATCTGATTTTGATGTGGCCATGAGGTGTTGTTGGATGTTGTTAGGTTTCCACATGTTATCTCCGGAGCATTTGGTGTCAGAGCGCCTGAAGCCAACCCTGTACCATGCCCAACAGGTGTGATTGATCCAGAACCAAACCTTGATCCCCATTTACGGGCTGTGAAGTGCTCAAAACCCAAAAACTTTGGAGGTTCGCCAATTCTAAACTCAACCATAGGTGATTTACCAGGGTAAGGAGAAGAAGTTCCTGAGTTGGAAATCACTGATCCAGGAGAGATTAGATTACCACCACCAGGACTCCCTGGACACACCTGATTAGACCGGAACTCATAATGTGAAGATGAAAACTTTTGATTCATCCCAGTACTACTATTCCTCCGGGTTAGCTCCAATGAAGATGTAAGTAACTGAGCAAAGGGCACTTCAGGGGAAGAAGGTGTAGTTATGTGGACTGATGATTCAGGAGGCGGAGTGTACGGTGCAGTAGATGGCTCGGTTACAAAAGCAGAGAATACAGGAGGAGTGACAGGCTGAGTTTCATTAGCATATGGTCCAACAGTAAAGACTGATTGAGGCTCCTTAGGACAGAATGTGTTACTGGTAAGGGAAAGTTGACCAACAACAGGTGAGTGAGAAACAGATGAAGGATCCGATCGAAGAAACGAAGCAGGAGATGAAGGAGGAGCTATAAAAGGAAGCACTATCGAAGTTGAAGTGGCTGAGTTTTGAACTGTAACCATCGGAACTCCAGATGTAACCGGTTCAGGAATAAGCGCAGCATTACCAATCCGTTTATTGTTCTTCTTTTGAGAACCAAAACACGAACATAAGCTCCAACATTTACGCCATCTTCTCTTCTATACAATCAAACAACACATGAAATTTAGATTCATGAGCTACAAAATCCAAAATATAAACATTCTTGAATCCTCCTGATCCCTTTTGAGAGACATAATAAGAGTAGTGTCCGTTTTTCACCAAGTAGAAAGCTTTTTGAAATAAAGTAACAAAGAACATTAAATCGTGTAAAAGAAAGACATGATCTTTTATAGTTTCCCAATAATTACCAAAAAAAAAACATTGTAGCTACACTTTTGAAGAAATTATACTATCTGTGGAAAAATTAACCAAACATGAACTGAAAATACAAACGCTTTTAACCTTTTAATCATGAATGCTATTATGACTTGTAAAAGACAATCCATATTAGATTGTAAAAGCAAATGAAACCACACTTATTCTTTTGTCAAAGCAAAACAACTCATCTTTTCACCTTTTTGAAACCAATTTGTAATCCAGAATTTTCTTCTCTTAATTTAAAGACAAAATATCATAAAACCACCGAAGTCGTGAAATCAATAGTTAAGCTCATCGATTGCATAAATCTTAGCTCTGATCTAGAATCTCGAATTGAACAAAATTAGGAAGTTGGATCTAGCTTTTGAAATCTTCTTCGATTTCTTATTATCCTTTTATAGCTGAATCACTTACTTATCGTACATCTAAATTCAAATCAAAACACTAAAGAAACTCCCCAAATTTTCACACTAATCACAGATCATATTTCACAGCAAGTAAATAAAACCTACAAATCTCGGAATCACGAAGAAAGAAAAAGATAAAAGAAAGCAAGGAAGCAATATTGATCTGAAGCAAAACACATTTCAGATTATTAGAAGCTTCTTCGTTGAAGTACCTGACCAGACGACGGCTGAACTCTAGACTCGGCGGTGACAATAGCTGTAGCGGCGGCGTTAACAGTCTCAACGCTATTATTGACGTTCATCTTCGCCGACTCAGATTCAAATCAACAATAAACATCCAGATTTGTATAATGATGGATTGAATTCTCTCTTTCTCTCTCGCTTCATCACTATTCTTTCTCTTTCTTCCGGAAGGGTCCCAGAGGCTCTCTCCAGTCGTTATCTAAACCAGCCTTTCATTCAATTTCTCCCACGTGCTATTGCCACATCATCACAATTAGACGGTTCCGTCACACACGCTTCCAATTAATGTTAATCATTTAATTATCATCATTAATCACACAACTTAGATTAATTAACTGTTTGATCGCTTTTGTTCACATATTACTATTAGGAACCAAAATACATAAAAAATTAAAGTTATTAGAACATGTTCTGCATCTGCAGGAACATAATAATGCTTAAAACTTAAATAGAGTTTCGAAATTGCAAACTTAAGAAACATGTTAAACTTATCTTCTGCAAAATAAATGTTAGGAATCATTAATTGGGTTAATAATACTATATGGAATTTGGTTTTTGTGGAGAATTCAAATTGGAGAAATTTGCGGGTATAATATGTTACATGTCGTTAGGATTTAAGAACATGGATTTAAACTACGACTTAGTCAATTTCGAGTCAAATTTTTTTTCTAAAGAATGCGAAATAAAAAATGCTTATTAACTTTTTAGATTATACACATATATCGTAACATAATAACGTTGCCAAGTGTCTAAAAATGTAGGTTTTCTAAAAAATACATAGTATATAATAAGTGTATTAAAATGGTAAAAATGGATAATTATAGTGAAATGAAGAAAAGATTGGACCGTGAGAAAGAGTTGACCAAAGGTTATGGAAGCATATGAAGTGGGGACCGATCAATAAGTGAGGCTAATATTAAAGCTCAGCTTCATCATTGGAACTCCCATGTGACTCATCTCTACTTTATTTCAGACCAAGAAATTGTATAATGTTTTACTAACTATTTGTTTACAAAAATAATGGGAAAAGAGTAAAAAAAAAGCATAATATATATACTAACTTTCAGTCATTTGCTAAATATGAACTTTCATATTAATTAAATCAAGTATGAATATATTTTGTTAAGACAAATGAGTCAGTTGGTTGTCTTTGTTTAGACTAAGCAGAGTATCGTTACACTACTCTCTTTATAGATCCTCTTGACATCAAGATTCGAACTATTTCTTGATTAAAGGTCGGTAGTGAGTTGACAAGAAAAATATGAATATATCTTCATCTTACCAATTTTAAATTTATTTAGTTAGTTTTAACTTCCACATGTCATCAATGCCATTTCAGTTGATAAGAGCAATTATATATATCTATCTCATACATACCACATGTAGACATGAACCTTATGCAGTTCCTAAATTTTCTATAGCTTACCTAATCTAAGAATGTGCACTCTTAGTGATCCTTGTCCTCAACCTATGTGAGATAATTTATCTCTTTGTTATTTGATCCATACATTGGCATTTTATATCCTCTAACAAATCTAACAACAATTTCTTTTCATAGCTTTCCGAATAGTTTTATTTAAAGACTCATACATATTATTTAAATTTTCGTTACACATGGAACTATAAGTTTATTTCAACTTCAGTAAACTTAGGGTTTAACCTCAACTTTTCCTCAAACAATTGAAAAGTTGTAGAACTCTTATGCAACTTAGAATAACCTGACCAAATGCAAGTCTGCATATTCTCAAAAATCTTAATTTTCTTTGTATTTTTACTCTTCTCATAAGAATAATAAACTTTCTGAAGACAATTTTTTTTTCCGAATAGAAAATACTAAGTACACAGAAATCATCCATCCGGCAAAGCCTGTCCACCATCGCCGGCTCAGGAAGAAATGTAAACAAAGACAACGCTTAACAATATTGCTTAACAAAAACCTATCTCGAAAATCCTAGGATTTCATGATTATGGAAGATCGATGGTGGTACCACGTAAAATGAAGAGCGGCGATGATGCTACTGGAGCCATAGTTGTTGTTCATTGAGCATATATTATCTTTTTTTTGCGGCTATATCAAGTGGAGAAAGATTTCAAAGAGAGAAAAACACAAAAGTATTTTTGTTCAAAAACAATGGATCACTTATCTATTGGATTGTCCCTGATTTAGCATGGTATAAGGTGATGAGTTTGGCTTGCTCCTTATTTAGGTTGGTATAAAGTGATGAGTTTGAATCTCATCCAATTCCAATTAGAAAACTTTAGCTATAGATCGAATTTTATCGATCTAATTATTGTTAACAAAAAAAATCATTGAAGCAAAACTCACCTCTATAACATAAAATAATTTTAAGAAAAATAGTTTAACTATTGGAGCAAACTTACCATCTATTTTTATAGATTTTATAGAACTCTATTTTAGGGTAAAAACTAGAACTAATGATGCTCTTATGGAACAAATAATCTATCTTACAAAGAAAAATAAATGTGTTTCCTCACAACCCTATATAATTATAATTAACTAATGTTTTCTTTGATATTACATATTGGTTGTTTCTTACAAGTATCTAGTCTAAAAAACTATAAAAATTATTACAAAATACAAAATTACAACTAAACAATACTTTAAAATCTAATAATCATAAATTTGGTTAAAATTCTTAATTACATAATATATATATATGTTATTATTATAATTTTAACCATGTAATGTGTGGATCTTTCATAGTAAATAAATAAAATAAAGATTAGAAAAACAGAGATCCCTGAAACAGTAAAAGCCCACGTGTGCACACCATCTTCATTGGGAAGTTGTGTGATCTGTGATGGCTTTTTTGGCAAACCCTCGTGCGTTCGTATGACTCCCATTCCTTCCCCTTTTTTGTTTTGCTTTTTCTATTTATGTTTTTATGGTCAAATGTTTCTTTCTACTTTTTTCCAACGCTACAAAGTAAAACTCGTTTACTCTTCCTTTTTTCACTTTTAAAAGTACTAACCATTTTTTAAGTATATGAAACTAATATTCATAGTTATTTAAAATGAGTGTTTTTATTTTTCTAACTTAACTCGATTACGATAAATATAAAAACTAGTTAAAAAATAATCATCTATGAAAACTCGATTCCTAAAAAGTTTTCTAACATTACAAGATCAAGAAATCGATTTTGTGATTTAAATCTCTGGATATTAGTACTAAAGAGTAACAACTAAAAAGTCTTTCAAACCTGTAAAAGTTTTTAAGGTAAGTTTGAAAAGTTGCCCACGCGTATAGATCCTCTACCATCTTTTTTATTTTATTTTAGCAGTTTATTACGAACTTTATTTTTAAAATCTGTAACAATATAAGGATTGTCATTACCCATAAAAACGTCTCAAACTATGAATAAAGAATGGAAAAATTTCATCTAATGCTTTAGTTCCCATGTTGGCTGTTTAAACTATCTAGGTAAGAGTACTAGCCTAGACCTATGAATAAGATTTTCTATAATGTTCTACTAAACATCTATATCCTATGAAAGCGGATAGCACTGTGAGGGATCTATAGATAATTCCGTCTCTCGGTCATAATTTAATATTCCTTATAAATATTTTGTTTTGGGAAAAAACAAAAATATATATTTTCCAATTTTACTATTTATCTCCACACATGCGAATCAATCATACAAAATCATGATAGTCTAAATTATTGTGCTGGCTTTGAGTGGAAAAGGAATATAAACCCAAAGGTTATTTCCTTAGCAACTAAAACAAATAAATAAACTATACGGAATACCACTTTATGTTTTAAATGGTATCAAATATTCATTTTTTAAATTCTTACACGAAATAATTTTTTTAAAGAAAATATGGCATTTCATGTAAGAACATAATATAGTGTATTGTCCATGGTAGACAATAATACTATCTACCACGAATATATATAGTAATTTTATAGTGGGCATATATTTGCTGTCTACAGTGGACATTTATATGGTTTACCATGGACATAACATATAGTAATGTCTACAATAGACATTTACACGATCCATCATGAACAACGATGTTGCAATAATACCACAAAAATAATTTTTCAAAAATTGAAACATGAAATATGACATTTTGTGTAAGGTTCAAAAAAATAGCATTTCAGATAATTAAAAACACAA
Source organism: Lepidium didymum (assembly GCA_963920545.1). Taxonomy (NCBI): domain Eukaryota; kingdom Viridiplantae; phylum Streptophyta; class Magnoliopsida; order Brassicales; family Brassicaceae; genus Lepidium; species Lepidium didymum. The sequence goes on from OY986986.1 coordinate 4,697,669, forward strand.
AAGTGGTATTTTATACAAATTTCCCAATAAACTATCAATTGCTTAAAACTAACATAGCTTACTTCATCATGGTACTCCAAACTTTATATTTGGAATTCTACTATTCATTTCTCTATTTTTAAAATAAGACTTATTTATACAAATTGATCATTTATTTTTAATGTGTTATCAATTTATATTCAAACAAAATTATCTTATTAAATTTAATATTTACATTAATTATACTAAAAATATAGTTATTAAAATTATAAAAATTTATTAAAATTTAATATTTACATTTCAAGAGTTTTTTATTCGATGAAAAAATCAAAGGCAAAGAAGCTTAGTATTCTATTCGAAATGCATTAATTGATCATTTGTGGAAAATACATTAATAATGATATTTAGCTAATAATGCAATTTCACTTGTTTTTCTAGATATGTGATGTAATAAAACTTTATTTTAAATAAAAATTTGATTTTGTTAATATTGTTATGAATTATTTTAAAAAAATTAATATAAGTGGGTTGAATATATAGATTTGAAAAGTAAAAATGGTATTTTAGAAATTAATAATAAGATGATAAATCAAAATATTTATTTGATGTAAAAAATAGAGTTAACCGAAGGAGCTAATATTTTCTCCATATTTGGAGAATTTTATTTTTGAAGGCAAAAATGCGGGCAGTGCTGGCTCTGAGCCTATGGAAATAAAATATTTGAATGGGGCTCCCAAATTTATTTTTCAATTATATATGTATATATAATTATGTTTTTGTAAAATTTAGATAAAAATCATGAACAAATTTTGATAGAAATGGTTTATTTTTGGAAATATAAGTTTTCAGATAAATTTACCGAAGCATTTAAAGAATATTGCAGAAGTATATGATTTTTTTGAAAAGATTAAAGGATTGTTATCATAATGTATGAGTTGCATATATGATAATCTTCACTATTTCGGTTTCAGTTGCTTCAGCTGAAAGAAGTTTCTCTAAGTTGAAGTTGATAAAGTCTTACATACGATCGACTATGTCACAAAAACGGATAAATGGATTGGTTATGTTATCAATAGAAAAAAATATGCTTAAAAATCTTGATTATGCAACTTTGATGAATGATTTTGCAGAAAAAAAATGCAAAAAGAATTATTTTTCAGAAACATAGTTGTTAACTTGTTTCTTTAATTTATGATACTATTTTTTTCCAACATAAATTTTCTTTATTTTCATATTTTTCTATGTTATCGTTTATTTTACATTTTGAATAGGGTCCATAAAATTTAGGTCTAGCTCTGAATACGGATCTTATCGATCTCATTATTGAAAAACAGAAAAAAAAGGCAAAAATGGAGTAAACTATTTAAGTATATAAAAGGAACTATCAATTGAAACTCATGGTGAGTGATATAAAATGGGCTATTTTTGTAATAAAATGGACCAAACAACGTAATACAATTAAATATTCTCTTAAGGCCCGGTCCATTTTCCATGGTAAGGAAAAAAAAAACAAAAAGAAAAAATATTCCTGTGTTTGCGAATTGCGAGTATGAGACTATCTCATTCAGATTTTCCAAAGGATAATTTTTTTTTATTTTTTTTTCTTCTTTTTTTTTCTTTAGTTCTTTTTCTAGCTATGGACATTGATTGGTGATGAAGGTGAGGAAGGGATGTGAGTTATGCTTTAAAAGATTCTTCGAAGCCTATTTACACAAACTATAATTCAATTTCGAAGCTGCCCATTGCCATGGCTTTCCAAATCATAGCTTCTTCTTCTTCATCACCAACGATTACAAAATCCCACCTTCTCTCTTTTCCTTCTCTGCAATCTTCTTATAAAGCTTCGAAACCTAATCTCTCCTCATGGTTTTCTCTCATGGGTTCTTCTCGTTTTTCTCCCTACATTGGTTTAAAGCATCTAGGCATCTCAATCTCGCACAAATCTTCAATTCCAGGTCTCAATTTCGCTACCTTTCCTTCTTTATTCTTCTGAACTTTTGTATAATCTGTTCAATTTTCTGAAGTTGGGCGGTTTTTGTACAGAGAATAAGAGAAGATGCAAGAGTATGGTGATTCGTGCGTCCCTTTTTGGTGTTGGAGCACCTGAGGCTTTAGTTATTGGTGTTGTGGCTTTGTTAGTCTTTGGTCCTAAAGGCCTTGCTGAGGTTGGTGTCTCAAATTTCCAAAATTTTGATGACTGGTTTGAACCTATATCTTTTAAGGATTAAGCAACTTATAAATTGGTACTGCTGAGTTTGTCTAAGTAGAATTGAAGTATAGATAAAGCTAGAGATGGATGAGCTTTTGGCTTGATTGAGTTTATATCTTTGTGGATTAAAACATAGAACCTTTATCGAAATTCTTAATTAGGAGCAAGTTTCTTTTCGAATTCCACTGGTCCAGCAAATCCTTTACCAAGTATTTGAGAATCTCAGTTTCAGAAATGAAAAGAGAAGAACTCTAGATATCATTGTCTCTTCTTCAGAGTCTTTAACAGTTGTTTTGGATCTTTGAAGAATCGTCTATTTGCTGTGTTATAATCTCTGCAGGTAGCTAGGAATCTTGGAAAAACTCTCCGTACATTTCAGCCAACGATAAGAGAGCTGCAGGTTTGTTTTTATCTCATAGATTTTGGTTTGTATATGAGCCAACTATGTTAGATTGCTTACTTATCTTCTTTGTTTTTGTTCATAGGATGTTTCAAGAGATTTCAAAAGTACCCTTGAGCGTGAAATTGGGCTAGATGAAATCTCGCCACCAAACGTATACAACCCAAACAGAATGAACCCTGTTCAACCTCCTCCTCCCCAACCACCATCAGTTCCTAGTACTGAAGAATCTATGGCTGCAAATGATCCTAGTGAGTAATCAAACTAAACTATGCGCACATGCTTTTGTTTTTCTTCATTCTTTCATCACAACAAGTTAAAAAATACTGTCATTTGGTTCTAGAAGTTTATTCAGATTCAACTTGCTTAAAGATTAGGAAGCATACTAGGCATTTGATTGATGCATATTAAAAAGTTGTTTGGTTCGTCTTTAGACCATGAGCTCTTCAAAGTTTGTAACCGATTGTTACTGTTTTGATGTTTACTATATTCATATCTATGAATGGAGTATAGTGAAGTTAAGCTAAGATGCCTTCATTGAAATAAACAGATGATACTCCATCACCAAAAGCTTACACAAGCGAGGATTACCTCAAGATCACTGAAGAGCAGCTAAAAGCTCAATCACCCAGTGAAAGCCAAACAGAGTATCAAAATCAGACTCAAGAACCACAAAAACCCACTACTGTACAAACACAGACCGGAGAAAGCCAGCCCAATGGTTAGCCTTTCATCTCTCTGGTTGAATCCATGATTTCTGAAAACGATCAACAAATTAAGAACACTCTCATCATCGTCCAAATTGTCTAAAACTGGTTTTTTTGCAGGTACAACGAGAGAAACAACAGCTTCAGCTCCTCCAAGGCAAGATTGAAAGCCCCAAAATTTGACTTGTAGTTTTAAAAGCATAAGCCTCTTTCTATTGGGAAGCTTCGGAGTGATTTTTGTATCTACCAAACGAGACAAAGCTATTAGTTCTCAAGACATCCTCACAAATACATCAGCATATGTCTCAGTTGTGTATTCATGTTCCATTAGTTTCTTTCTGCATGATATTTGAGTTTATTAGGTAAAAAAGAATGATCGATAATGAAATGAATATAAATTATTGGCTCTATGTTTGTATCTTAAACTTAGGACTCCATATTCAGAATCTTTTTTTAATCAAAATAATACTTCTACAATTGTTTTTGAATCAATCAAGATACCATTAATGATCTATAAAGTAAAGATCACATTGGCTCTCAAAAACTCCCAAAATTTTAAAATACAACAATTGACCCATCTTCGATTGCATAATCCTTCACATTTGCTGAAGACTCAACTCTATTTGTAGCTTTCTTGGCCTATCAATTAAATTAAACAAAGGAAAAAAAACATTAATCATAATATAATCACAACTTAAATTTTTTTTATAAAAAAACAATTAATTAAAGTATTTGTTACCTCTTCATCCCAATTTGAAAAGATGGTGAGGAGAGAAAGACATAAAACTTGAACAACGAGAGCACATATAATTCCAAACCAAAGCCCCTTCAAATTGAACATTATTCATATGTTTAATTCGTTATCATTAATCAATTAATTATTAATACAAAGAATTTGATTAATATGGTTTAATTAGTTTAATTTACCCGACCACCAACGTTGAAGTGAAACGCAAGTAACAGGCCTGAAGGAACTCCAACAAGATAATATGATCCAAGATTAATAAATGCTCCTATCTTCTGCCATCCACATCCTCTTGCAACCCCTAATTATTAACCCAAAAAAATCAAACATAACCGGACTTAACCAACCTCTTCATGATTTAGGGTTTATTGGTGTCTTTACTTCCAAGTAAAGAAAGAAAAAGAACCTGAGAGAACACATTGAAGACTGTCTAGAAAATTGCCTAAGGCAAGAATTGGCATCATTGCGGCTACGTAGGTGATTACTTCCGGTTCACTACTGTAAGCCAATCCCCATATATTCCTTATCAATATCAAAATCGATCCGATCACTATACTTTCTATGATTGCAATGCTCATGACCACACGCACCGCAAGCTTAGCCACCTTTGGATTACCTGCTCCTAACTCATTTGACACCCTTGTGCTGCACAGAGATTGAAAGGGTAGATCAATGGTCTCTATATATGATCAGTTTTGATATTATCTTACATGATCCAAGTATATATGTTTACCTTGCAGCACCACTCAGACCAAATGGAATCATCCAGACTGTTCCTGCTGTATTAAGGCTGCAGATATTGTAGTATAACCAAGATCCAACATATCAATTACTCTTGAATTAGGATTGTGAAACGTTATATATGTATGCATTATTCTTACCAGATTGATAGAACAGATGTTTCTAGCACCGGGTTTGGAAGAAGTCCCGATAAGAGAACTAGAAGCTCAAAGGACCACATCTCTAAGCTGCAATCAAACAACATTACTCATAAAATCAAGATAGCTAGTTAAGTGATCAATTTATTACTTCATATATGTATTCTTACCAAACCATAAGTGCAGAAGGAATAGCTAGTCTCAGAAAGGGGAGGATATCGCGTAGAGCCTCTTTAGAGAAACCGGTCCAAGTCAAGGAGCAAGAAGGAGATAACTTGACGTAACAGAGCAAGAGAATGACATTAAGCCAATACGAGATGGAGTTGGCCACAGCAGCACCTTGAAACCCTAAACCAGATTTCAAAACTAAGACCCAACAAAGGATGACATGAAGAGAAGTAGTGACTCCAGAGCAGAAAACCACAGGAAAAACATTGTTTTGGGCCTGCAAAAACCTGTTGAAACATTGAAGGAGACCGTAGGCGAAGATGCTTGGGATCATGAATCTTGCATAGGAGCCAGCAAGTTTAGCAATGGATTTGTCTTGTCCGAAGAAGACGAGAAGGTGCTCAGTGTTAGCCCAGATAATGGAGAGAGGAACAGAGATTAATGTAAGAACAAACATTGCTCTTTGCATTTGTATTCCTAATAATCCGTACTTCTTTGCTCCGTATGATTGACCACAAAGTGTATCTAAAGCACTTGCTGTTCCCATCTGTCAGGAGGAAATTAGGAAACAAAAGTGAATGAGTGTAATTACTTGCATCTCAAGAAAAGTAGTTTGAATGTAATTTTTACGGGTGGGAATTTGACCCGACCAGGTTTGTCCGATCCGACCCGAACCGAAATTCGGGTCGGATCGGATTTAATTTTTTTTTAAAATTCGGGTCGGGTCTGTTCGGGTCGGGTTTTCGGATTTTTTTTGAATTTTTTGAATTTTTTCAAAAAAAAAAAAAAAAAAAAAAAAAAATCCGACCCGAACTACCCGAATTCCGATCCGACCCGAACCGATTTTTTGGTTCGATTATTTCGGACCGGTTTTTCACTACCCAAAATACCTAATTTCTGAAATACCCGATTCGAAATACCCAACCCGACCCGAATTCGCAACCCTAGTAATTTTCTTGCTTCACAATTAGCTAAACTTTCATAAATTTAGATTAGTTGACATTATTATTCACTGTTTCAACTTTTAAGTTTGTGCAGGCAAAAAAAAAAGAAATTGATTTAGAAAAAGAAAAAATATCCTTTTTATTTTGCTATTTTGGCGTTTTCAGTTTTGTCCCAAAAATGACAAAGTGTGTGTGTTTTTTTTCTTTGTGGCAGAAAAGATGCTTACGCAACTTGAATGGTCAGACAAGGTGGACTGATAAGTTGGTCACAGGCCAGTGAATAATCAATCACTAACTAACTATATATATATATATATAAATATATTATTCTCATTTCGACATATTGTAAAGGCTTATTGTTATATATATAATTCTATTACCCAATAAATTTTCAAAATTAAAGATTTAATTCATATGTAAAAAACGTTAGGAATTAAAATTAAGAAGAAATGAAAAATAAAAGAGATAAAGTGAGGAAAACTAACAAGGAAGCTGAAACCCGTGACAGAGGCAAAAGAGGTGGCGATGGAGGCGGCGGAGAGAGGAAGAGAACCAAGATGGCCGACGAACATGACGGAGATAACTTGCAGACAAAACTGAAGAAGACTCACACCGATTAATGGACCCGACAACCATAGCTGCTTCTTCACTTCTTCCTTAACACTACTTTCATTTCCTCCAATCAAAGGCCATGACAATTCATCTCTCTCATCCTTCATATTTTTAGCAAAGATATGACCACTTAACAATTTTTCTTGTCTTTATTAAGAGCTTTGTGTTTGGTCCTCTCTTTCTCTCCCTAATTCTATTCAAGTGTGTGGTTTGTAGTGTATGGGGATAAGTACTTGAGAGATATAAATTAATATTATTAATTTATAGTATTTTCAGTTGTTAAAATTAAAATAAAAAAATAAATTGAGACTAAAAATTTTATAGTTTGAAACTAAAAATTTTTAATATTTAAAAAATAATATTTTTGACCATAGGTTATAGATACTATATATATATTTAAATTTATGATTAATGATATCAATTGTCTTATTTCATCAACGTATAATACTATTACAATTAAAATGATACAAATTAAAATATAAAAATTTAAAGAAATTTTGATTATTTTTATGACATGTTATAGTTAACATGAAAAAATTTATTTTTTAAAATCATATATTAATATATCAGTTTATTTAAATATATATAGATGATTATTAATTTATGATATTATTGGGACTACATTTTTACATAGAGATTTCAAAATAATTATTATTTTATTAATTTATTAAATTTGATTAAATTTTATACTATTTCGATTTGGACAACAAAGTTTTATTAATTTATAGATGTTATTAATTTATGGAGGTTTGGGTGTATTTATTTGTTAAGTACTTTATAGTAAATAAATTACACATGAGTGATGTATCCATGTCTATGTGGCTGATAACGAAAAAATCAAATCGAGTTTAATTTAATCCTTTTAAAATATCGAATGGCAGACCCATATGGTACATGGTTCTAGAAAAGTTTGGCACATATATATGTTAATATATTTTTCTTTTTTGAACAAAATAAATGACGAAGTATTATTATAACTTAAAATTTATTCTTTAAATTCATTCTTTAAATTCATTTTTAATCTATAGTATGGAGGGATCGAATTCTTGATGACAGAGTCATTAGTTGAAAATCTTATTTCGGTTTATACTATAGTGTAGAAAGATCAAACTCCTAATGTCAAAATCATTATCATAACCACCAAATTAGGAAGAATTCGACACTTTATTATTATGTTTTAAAACTAAAAAAACCTGTCTCTGTTTTATAAACTAATATTCAGCTTTGTGTTGTGTAACATCACAAGGTAATTATAGCTTTGATTAAACACGTACATGGTTCATGGTATAGATGTGATTACTTGTAACAAAACAGCAAGAGAATAATATTATACTTCATTCAACCAGAAGCTCAGACGTTGAAAGTCTAGACATTGATTTTAACTCCTTTATGATCATCTCTTTCTCTTCAAGATCCGAGGTTGATGATATCACCGTGACTTTCTTTAAACACTTGGAGTTAGCAAGAATGTATCTCATCACTTGGTTCTCTAGTTCACTTCCTCTGTATCCCATCCAGGTTAACTCCACAAGCTGAGACGATAAGCATCTTGGAACATTATTTGGTTGGACCCATGACAATGGGAGATGCCCGCCGGGTGGATATCCAATTACCACCTGTATATAAGTACATCAAAACTGCAACAGTTGAAATCAAAATATCAGTTTATACAACAAGGATATTGCGCTGTTACTTACCCAATTGATATGTAAAATTCTTAGTTTAGGAGAGTTGTTGAGCATCATTAGAAGTTGATTCAACCAGAGATGACCAAATGGAAATAGGACAAGAGTTTGAAGTCGAGAGAAGGTAATGCCATTAAAATGCATAACCTGCATTAGCAGAAGACAAACATGAAGCAATTGTGAGAAAGTTATTTAACAAACCAAGGGAGAGAAAGCTAGCGATTGAAATTGCTACCATTGGATTGTTCAAATCTAAAATAAGAATTGTGACCAAGGAAATAACTCTGGGACACTTGTCCTCAGTATTACTTAAAACCAATATACTTGGCACATCAACATTGTGAACCCTATGCACGAACGGTATAGGGTCTCTCCAGCGTTTACAGATGCAAAGAAATACGTTTTATCGAACAAGAATTGAGCAACTTGATACAAGATTTTCTAAAGTATCTTCGTCTTTGAAGACCACAAACATAAGACGCAATTTTTTGAGAAAAGGGAGGCATGCTGAAGAACGAACATCGATGAAAATCTTGTTTGAAAGAGTCAATTCCACAAGAGTTTTGCATGTGTAAAGACTCTTAGGCAAACTTCTAGGCTCTGCCGTCCAGAGGAGCTCCAACTCTATCTTCTGTACAAAGCGATCAACTGAATTTGGAACCAACTCTTCGATATTTATATCATATACAAATATTCTAACACAGGAGCCTTGTAAAGTTCCAAGAAGTTGCCAAGAAACTTCCAACAGCTTCGGCTTTCATCACCACTAGTATTTTTGAACTCGAGTTTAGGCACCATCGTCCAGTTAAAACGCCATCGTTTTTTGACAAAATCATTGTGGACACGACATCTTTGGTCGAGAGAAAAGACAAAATTTTGATGAGCAAATCAATGGGTAACGAACTGATTCGGTCTCTAGAAGCACTTATCTCTTCAATTTCTTGACAATGCTCGGCAGATGACATAGCTAGAAGAGCTAGGTAAATTGAACAGATTTAGACGTGGTAGAGAAGGTCGGAGCCCTAAAGAAAACTTTAGACGAGAACTCTGTCTCACAAGAAGTAAAAGTCCAGACTTAATAGGTAGGGTTGGTTTTATTTATTGGAATTGAAATTCGAAAATTTCAATTTTATCTTTTTTTTAAACAGAAAATTTCTATCTTATCAATAAAGAATTTTCTAACTAACAATCTAGTCCTAAGAGCTCTAAATTCCACTCTAAATTTTATATTTAAAGAAAAAATATCTCTAATCGTGCTGCTCTATTTCTTTTTTTTTGTCAAACAACTTTTTCTATTAATTAAATTCAGAATTACAATCCCAAATCGTACTTATGAAGTACAACATAATCGATAGAAAATTAAAACATATAACAGATAGAACTAGGCGGAAGAGACTCTGACGCTCTGGAAAGTTTGGATAAAGGTTGGATAAAGAGTCTCGAACATGAGAGTCGAAGACTAATCCTAATTCTGTCGCGCTAAGGGCAGTTGAACTACCAAATAAGCTCTTAATGCCATAGAGCTTTTGAAACACATCTCCATATCAAAGGTTTTAAACAATATTCTATCACAAAAGGATGAAACAATACGGTCTAAGTTCCGTCTAGAGGAAGATAGACTAACGGATCTAAGAATCCTATATCTTCCATTCAAATTTTGTCTTTTGCCTAATGGGTTTCATTTGTCCTCATTAGAAAATCCTATTGGGCTTAAAAAAACAAGAAATAAATGAAAGTTTAATTGAGTAAAAGGCTCAAACTCATGGTCTATTACCAGGCCCATGAGTCAAATCTGAAACCCTAACCAATATTCTTCTTTGGGGAGAAGGATTGGCGCCGCCTGAAGCATTGCCGTCAACGCCGGTCAACCTTCACCATTCCGTCCACTTGAAGCAAGTTTGCCGGTGAAGGAGACTATTTCGACTCTATTTCTTTATCTATTTTTTTAGGGTAGGATTTTTTTTTACAAAATAGTTCTTTAATTTTTAGTTTATTATTATTTTATAGTGAATCAAAATTATATGATCAAAATATAGATAGTACAAAATTTTAAATAATTATGTCTATGTAATGACTTATTTTAAATAAATTATAATTTTACTAATTATATTGTTGAATATTTAATATTAATAGGTAAAATATATCAGAAATTAATAATATATTAATAAAACAAAATATAATTAAAACCACTCGAACAAATCTTTCCAAAAATCTTTTCTAACAGAAAAAAATAGAATAAACCATTAAAAATTATCTTAATAACACAAATTGTTGAATCGCTGTTATTGATTAACAACATAGGTCCACTATATGGACATGTTATACATAAGATCAGTGCCTTTAGCCATTGTTTTTTTTTGGTCACGAGCCATTTGAAATATCTCATACATAAAATTAAAATCCATCTTGAGCTTAATACAACAAGCCAAACCAAAGATACTAGCTAGTGTTTGATCACACTGGTCCACACTAATACCAAGTTTCGATTTGGACCACATGCAGCTTGTCGCTCTATGTGGCTGCAGGCTTTTGTTTCTTGGGCATACGGTAACCGCCAACAACACAAGCATGGTCACGTTCAAACGGCTCCAGAGTCACTTGTTCTGCTGGCCTAAACTGTTCCAGCTGCAGCTTCTTTACCTCGCTCTGAAACACTGCTTCTGCTGGGACTGTAGAGTCAATACAGTTGGCCTGAACAGAGAACATGTTTATTTAGTGTCAAGTATACCCAAAAGACGTGAACACTCTAAAATTCGATTTGATATTGCAAGGAGAATCAAGGGGAAAATATACAATTACTGACCTTGATTGATAGAACAAAGTGTCCTCCAGTTTTGAGGAAAAATGAGGCATTCAGGGCCACGATTCTTGCCTTCAAGAGTTAGGCAAAGATATGGGTTTTATTAAAAACATAAACAGTGAACCAAAAGGAGAGACAAGAGAAACTTTTATGGTTTCTTAACAAATTTCTTGGAGCTATTTCGGCAAGCTCACTCACTACTGCTATTACAATTGAGACTCTAGCTTCAATAATATGATAGATATTCAAAACCACTTAAAAATAATGTAGAAAACTTATACCTAAGGCATTGAAAGAAAACCTATGTAGCCATAAGAAGAGAATTCAACGGAAAAATAATTGATTTGATTGGGAGTTAAGAGTGGAAAGACAAAATTGACAAATTTTGACAAAATATTATTAAAAAAACAGACTTGAAACCACATATAAAGTGAAGAACTAGTATTTAAACAGATTTGTAGGTTAAGACCAGCCAAATGGTGGCATAAGACAAAAAGAAAACGAAAGGTAAAAAGATTCAAAGTAGCATCAGAAACTTGGAGTTTGCAACACCCATAATGTTCTGAAGGGGAATCCAAGTAAAATCATCATCTGCTGATTTTAATGTAATTTCTTTGAAAAGAAAGATGGAATGCAATACATAATGTGTATATAATTGAATAAAGGAGTCTTCAAACTTTCATAGTAAGAAATAAGGAAGAACCAAACCTGATCTGGTTGAGCAACATCAGCAAATATGACATCAACCATGCCCACAAGCATTCTGTACTTAGCAGGATGTCTAGCATCTTCGATAATTGGTATAACATTAGTTCTCTTCTTTGCCATGTTCACCAAATCTCTACCACTTCTATGAGAAAATTCAACGGCATAAACACATCCCTCCTACAAATCATTAAGTAATAGGGCAAGGTAAGTCTAAGAACAGAGGATATGATAGAATCTGAGACATAATTACTAGATCAAAAAACATAGTAATTAGTTCAAGACTTCACTTACAGGGCCAACAACATCAGAAACATGAGAAACAGTAGTTCCAGAAGCAGCACCAAGGTAAAGAACTTTAGCACCAGGTTTCTACAATACAAAATTTGAGAAAATGAACCCATTAAACAACAATTCTTACAATAAAAACAAACTCATAGTGTTATGTGAATAATTGACTTACAATCCAAATGTTATCAACACCACCAAGGATTGCAGCAGCTAACTTAGATCTGAAAGGGTTCCAAACTCTGTATTCAACCTTGGTTCCATCTTCGTTCTGCAAAATTCAAGTAGCCATATAATAAGAACCAAAAATCATCCGAAAGTGAACATCTTTAAGATCTTGTTGAAAACATTCAATCCTCAAAAATCCATACCTGAACAGTGATTCTCTTCTCATTGTAAACAGCTTCACCAGGAACCAAGTTCTTAGTAACAAGAGCATCTTCTTTACCCTTGGCAATAAACACTCCTGGGTGTCTGTGAGGCTCCACAATCACTTTGCTTCCTCCTTTCATTCCTCCACGTCCTCCTCCTCTTCCACCACCGCGTCCACCACGGCCTCGGTCACCACGTCCTCCTCCACGTCCTCTCATGGAACTTCCTCCACGTCCTCCACCTCGTCCACCTCTAAACCCTCCGCTGCCTCCATCTCGTCCACCTCTAAATCCACCACCACCACGTCCACCTGATTACAATTCACATAACAATAAACCGAAATTAACTAATCGGAAGAAGAAAGTCTATCACTTTCGCTTTAAGATTGAACTCAGACAGTGAAAACACAAAGAAGGTCAACAACACGAATCCTAAAACTCAATTAAACTACAGGAATTCGCAGCGAAATTGATTTCATATTTGACACATTTCACAATTCGAGTCGAACAAAGTTATAGTGTGAGGAAGAAGACTTCAATCTTAGAGTATTTTACCTGTAAGTGGAGGTCTCATATTTGCTTATATCGAAAGCGAAGGAGACTGAACCAAAGACAAACGAAGGCAAATCGAAAGATATGTTCGATGGGGGCGATTGTTGCAGCCTCTGAAAATGGCGTGTATATATATATGTACAAGTTTGTTGTTTTAGGGCTTTTAGGGTTTATTACAAATGATAACATTTCTTCTATATTTATAAAGACGCCCTTCTATTTTGTTTTATCCTCAAATATCTTTGTATTAAACTATAATTTAACTACAGTGGTACTAGGGGTGGACAAAATAACTGGAACCGAAGAACCGAACCAAAATTTCGGTTCGGTTCTGGTTCGGTTCTTGGCAAAATATCCAATGGTTCCTTTTTTCAGGAACCATGGATATCGATTCCTAACCGGAACCGAACCGATATCCATTTGGAACCGAATGGGAACCGAAATGTTTTATCCACTTTAAACCAAATTCTAAGTTTATAAACTATTACCTATAATTCATATCTAATCGTTTTCGTTTATAAAATGTTGAATCTTTAACTTATGTTTTTATGATTTTAGAGTTTAACAAATGTTATGTTGAAGACAATTAAGCAAAACTTGTAACTTTGAAGGATTTCGTTTTTCAGGTATTCAACTATACTAATACGTTTACAAAATGTTTTGTCGAAGACAATTAAACAAAACTTGTAACTTTATGTTCTTAAGATTTTAGAGTTTAACTAATATGTTTCATGTGATTTTTGTAAGTATTGTAACTTGACTTATTCTAATTCATTTTTTACTGCAAATTGTAACAGGTAGTTGTAGTGGATGCTTAGTGGATTATTCTTTTTGTGAAAGCACATGACGTCGATAATCTTTATAGGTTCCTAACAAGATTTTGTAGTTCTGTTAGATATCTATTATGTTTTGTATACTCTCTTTTGTAACAAAATAGTTATTTTAAGTGTTTTTGACTGTTTTGGATAAAAATAACCATTTGGAACCGAAACCAATTGGGAATCAAAATTATTTCGGTTTTTATTCGGTTCTAATTTCAAATATCCATTTGGAACCGGAACCAGGTATAACCGAACTGAAACCGAACCGAAACTTTTCGGTTCTTAAATGGTTCCAAATTTTTAGAACCGAAAGAAGCGGAACCGAACCGAATACCCATTTGCCCACCCCTAATTGGTACATATGTGTCCAAAAATCAGAGGTTACTTTGGATCCGTATTGGGTCAAACAAAAGGTTCACCTTAGTCGGCCCATCTCCTTGGCCCAAAGACAAAAACCGTGTAAACAAAAAAAAAATGTCAGAAGTGCGATTTTTGATTAGACCACTCGGCCACCCTGACTTTTTGATTACATTTTGAATTACGTTAATAAGTATCATATTATATATATATAAAAGTAAGATATGGTTCCGAACTTTCCCTTATTTTTCCAAGAGGTAATATCAAAATATCTTAAGGTCTTAGTTTCTCTTCTTATGGTTAATGTTTGCGTAGGAGGAGAATATGTCCATAAATTTTTACTATCTTCGTTGATTTTTATTTTGCATATTTGGTTTAATTCCTACATATCGTCGAAATCTCTAGGTAAATTATAGGTTCACTTTCTTGGTCTTTGTAAACATGGTTAGAACAACATTTAGCAGAAATAGGTAACGTCACTCCATCTCAAAATGGCGATGAAGCCATAGTTCTACGAATGAAACACATACCACAGAGTGATAACATCCCTAGAAAGTGTATTTGTTGCGCTTCTAAACTTCACAGATCCATTCTAATACGTACTTTCAAATGTTATACAACATTCCCAACTTATAATAAAATATTATGCAAATTGATGTGTTTGATAGGAAACAATTTTTATGAAGGAGATAATAATTAATTAATTTTTTTTTGGTGTATGGATTGGAGTCCAGCTCTCAATTTATTAATAATGCACTAAAAAGAATTACATCAAACTTATCGAATACAACCAATCAATTATCGAAGCCGAGAAGAAACATGCTTTCTTGCGTTGTGGCACATATCGATCCCAAATACCATACATGGCCGGACAATCTCTGAGGATGTGCATGATTGTCTCTTCGTCACTTTTACAAACTGAACAGAGATTAGACGCTGATAAATGACGCCAAAACCGTTCAGAATTTGACATTATAAATTGATGGAAGCACAACCATAAAAATACACATTCTAGGACTACTTTTCCAGAGTCTATCAAACAGCCGGTTTTGGTCTTGACGTGGAAACAAGTTTCGCGTCAATAACAAGTCAGTTGTTTTAACCGAGAATTCACCGTTTGTGGTAGCTGACCAAGACATGCGATCGGCTCCTCCAGTTAGCAGATTCAAGACCACATAACATATCTGAAGTTGTGCACGTTCCGAGAGATAGGGATCAATGAAATTCATTAACCAACCCTTCCCTTCCACCCATAAATCACGTGCACGCAAAGATAACATGTGAACAGGGAGTTCAGAGATCAATTCATCCTGAAGTGGATTATCCAAAAGCCATCGGTCGGACCAAAACATGATTCCTTTTACCATCACTCGGAATCCAACGTAATCCAATGAGAACCACGTCATTAATAGCCTTAACAATATTGCGTCATGCTGAAGATGTAAAACCGTGTAGGCAAAGCCAAGAAATGTCACGAATGCATGTTACCTTGTATTTCTTTCTCAATACCCGAGCCCATAGGCTGGTGTGAACATGTAATAGCCGCCACCCAAGTTTAGCTACTAAAGCCTTATTCATTGGATTTGTCAAGCGAATACCCAAACCTCCTTCATTTTTAGGTAAACAAACTTTTTCATGTTTTCACCATAATCACCCCATACAAATGCGGTGAAATCTGATCCAGCTTCTTCAATAAACTACTCGGAAGGATAACGACACTCATTGAATGAACATGGATCGAGTTGAAGACCACTTTAATGAGAGTTACTCTACCAGCAAGGCTAAAACAGTGACTCTTCCAGCCTGCAATACGGGATGAAACTTTCTCAAGTATATCGCCAAAGGTGTCTTTGTTAATTCATTTTTGTAGAACTAGGATACCCAGGTATTTCTCCAAGTCACGAATTGCTTTTATTCCACTTGCATCAATAATTAAATTCTCCTGCTCACGTGATACATTTGTTGAAAAAAAGATCTTCGATTTCTCGAGGCTAACCTTTTGCCCTGAAGATTTGCATAATCGTTCTAGTACACCTCGAATAACCCAAATATGTGTTACTGACGCCTCAACAAACAAAATGAGATTGTTCACAAAGAACACATGGGATAGAGAAGGACCGCCACGGGACATAATTATCGGTTTTCATTGCTTATCTTAAACAACAAAATTAATCATGTGGCATAGACGTTCTAGACACAGAACGAACAAATAAGGCGAAAGAGGATCGTTTTGACATAACCCTCCTGTTGGCTTAAAGGGCTCGATCTTTTTACCATTCCAAAGAAGAGTCATCGACGGACCAGAAACTGATTGCATAATCCAACGAATCCAGTTTGCTGGAAAGTTCGCAGTTGCGAGACTCTCCTCCAAGAAATCTCATCTCACTCGATCATAAGCTTTCTTGAGGTCTAACTTGAGTAACATCCAACTCTTTCTTCCTTTTTTCCTTCGCATAGAGTGTACGACTTCCTCAACCACAACTACATTATCAAGACTTAGGCGATCCGGAATAAAGCTTGATTGAGCTGGTCCGATCAAAGTGGGTATAATATTCTTCATACGAGAAACCATAGTCTTCGTTAGTTTTGAATAGTACATTATAAAGACTTATCGGTCTAAATTGTGGCATATGCTCCGGTTTCAAAACTTTAGGAATGAGGATCACAAGAACATCATTTGTTCCCTCAGGTAGCTTCCCCGAGTTGAAAAAGTCCAATACAAATCGGCACACCGAATGTCCCACCGTCCCCCAACAATCCTGGTAGAAAACAGATTGATAGCCATCTGGCCATGGCGCTTTAAATTTACCCATCTTCCAAACAACACACTAAATTTCCTCATGTGAAAACGGCTTCTCAAAAAATGTATGTTCGTCCCGAGACAACACAACAAAACCTGACATAGGTATATTAGGAGCGTATGTATCAATATCTCGAGAAGAGTAAAGGGAATTATAAAAATTCACAGCAATATTCTCCAATGTTTCATGATCTGAGCACTAATACCTCGACTCGTTCTGCAACATCTCCACACGATTATACCACCGACAAATCACAGTAGAAGTGTGAAAGAAGGTGGTATTTTGCTCCCCTAATGCAATCCATTTCTCCCTGGATTTATGGAACCAGATTAGTTCCTCTTGTTCCAAAACTAACTCGAATTCTTTGTTTAGTCTCGCATCTTTCTCAATGAGGTCATCAGTTGGGTGTGTTAAAAGCATATATTACACATCCTCCATTTCCTAGATTAATCGATTGGCGTCGACATTCCCAAATACTTCTCTATTCCACTTGCGAAGCTTTTATTGTAAACCATCGAGGGCTTGCGGAATAGATATATTACTGTTCCAAGAATGAGAAAGCAGTTCCTAAAATCCATCATGTTTGAGCCAAGCTGCTTCAAACCTAAAGGATCTACGGTTTGGATTCCAAAGGACATCCGGTAACAATTGAACATACAAGGGGGTGTGGTCAGAAGACAAGAAAGGAAGACATCTTGCCACTTCAATCTCGCTTTAGGATAGCAAAAAACATGGTTCAGTCTCTTAATTATATAAGAATGTTCCATACGGCCACGACGCCACGTAAATCTATTTCCCTTAAATCTCATATCAATTAGAGACAGATGATTAATCGAATCACTAAACGCAACTGAATCGGCCGACAACCTCCCATTACCACCAGTCATCTCATTCAAACGAACAATTGTGTTGAAATCACCTCCAATAAAGAGAGGACCACGCACAGCTTGGATTATTAACTTTAATTGATCCCAGATTCCACTTATACGGCTTACCGAAAGAGCACCATAAACCACTATAAGATTCACAATACTTGTAGCTTCCCCGACAATAACCTAAATATATTGATCCGAAGAAGCAATCACTTTCACCAAACCAACATCCGAACACCACAAAATTCACAACCCTCAACTTTAACCTCGAGCATCAACCTTAAAACAATTGTCAAACCCCAGACCTTGACAAATACGACGAGTATTATTCCCTCCATCATGGGTCTCGAACAAAGCAAGAATGTCAGTGCTATACTTCTTCAAAATGTATCAAATCAACCTCTGGAAATTGGGTTTATTGGCTCCCCAAAAATTCCATAGTAAAAAATTCATCATAAAACAATCTTGGGAGATGATACGAATTACTGGGACCAATATTAGTTCACCATAACTGCTTCCGCCCCACCAGCTGATGGAAAAATAACCACATCCTTCTCCAAAGGAGGAGATGTATCTGAAACTAAAATTGGAATTTCTTGTTCCATCGGGAGAGTATTATCAATTGGACAAGGTAACGCAAGTGGTGGTTGATTTCTATTGTCCACGGTAAAGGGTCCACCATCTTTATTCACGGCAAAGACTCCACCATCACGACATACCACTTCTGAATTAACATGCATTCTATTACAGGACGAGGATAACTCAACTTGTCCTAGAGATGGACCAAAAACCAGGCCTCTAGTATGCCTAATAGCCTTCAAATTCTTCCCCTTGTTAACCAAAACTTTCGACCCATTAGTCGTACTTGAACTCCCTTATACATGCCTCATTTCCTTTAGAGTTGGTATTGGGCCTCCTTTCCCCCTTTCAGACCGATTTTCGGCCCAATTCCCTTTTTTATTGGACTCCCCATTCTCCTTGGCCTTCTGAATAAAAGAAAAGATATTCTCTTTGTTAGCTTCCGAAAGAATAGGGATTTGACTTGATTCACGCACACTAGTTTCCTTTTCCAAATTACCAAATCTGTTAGAAATATGGATATTATTAAATGCCCTAGTTATCGGGATCTCCCGCAGATTTCGCTCAGTACTTTCCTTATACGTAGCTTAACCATTGGAGGTCGATGTTCCCAAAATATTCTGCTTACAACTGGATCTCTTCATCGTTGTAAAACCATTCTCTGCCACCTGCTTTTCAACAGGTACCGAAGGAGTCACCTGAAAAATTGTTTGTGCCAGGGTCGTCTTCAACGAAACCGAACTCGGACATGAGCGAATCAGATGCCCATATAGTCCTCATCCATAACATATAGCATTTAACCCTTCATAATCGATAAAATATCTTTCATCATTGACAATAAGAGAACCCTTTAGAGGCTTCCGCATGTTAATTTCCACGCAGACTCTAGCAAACTTTGCTCGCTCAAAACTAGAGGTTATCATGTCCACACGAATTGGACGGCCAATCCCATGAGCAAGACTTAGGAGCATGGCTTTATGATAGAAATTAACCAGAACATCTATAAGTCGGACCCATACATGTATTCTGGTAATATCATCACTACGTGGATCAAATTCGGGAGACCACGTTTGGGTGAGCAAATAGTTGCCAAAAACCTTCCATGGACCACCAAACATCACCACCTCATAATCATCTTCAAGATCAAAATGAACCATAAAAAACTGTCGCGGAAGATGAATAACATGCATCATCTCCATAGGTTTCCATACTTCTTGGAGTTTTCGCCGCGAGACATGAATTGGAACATGACTCCCAACGACTTTAAGAAGCATACAGTTCCTCCATATCTTATTCATTTCTTCAAACACAACTGGCTCAACAGAAACCACTGCTTCTCCATCTTCCCCATTCGGATACGAAATCTTAACCCTCTCCGTAATAAAATCATCTTCAATAAAACTTTCGGGTACTAACGAAGCTTCTACACTCGAATCCCTAACATTCGCCGCTCAAGAGGAGCCCTTATCATGATGATCATTAGGCGGCGGGGATTTATCATTCAAATCCAACATATTCTCATCACAAATCCACCATAGTCGCCATAAAAAGAATTACTATTTGGTATTAGAAATAAATGATGTTTAGAAAATTACCATGTGTGAGGTAATACGTAAAAAATAACATGAATAACTGATTATAATATATGATTTATATATTTTTCTATTATAGAAGTTAAATTTCTTAATAATTTGTATTTAAATGTAATATTATATTTTAAAAATTGATAAAATGCAATATTTCTTCAGCTAAAATCAAGGAAAATTTAAATTCAGTTAACTTTCAAGATCTAAATTCATATATTTCATATAAATCATATATTTACATTTAGATTAATATATAAACTTATAAACCATTAAAAAACTTTTAAAAAAAAATTTCACTTTACAACTAAATTTTGAAATATATGAATCAAATCAGACAAATTTTGAAAAAAATATAGTTTCCAAATTCAAAAAATTATATTATATGCAAATTTTTGGTAAAATAAAATTTTATATAGAGTTAAGTCTAATTAAATTCTAAATAATTACAATGTATATAGTATAACATATATATATATATATATATATATGATATTTAAAACAAGTATATACAATTTATGCACCTCATACAACAAAAATGGATAAACAAATAAATCTTGTACCTCTTGCTCAACGAGATACAAGTCAGAGTATATTGGTTTGAAGACATTGGATATGTTGAAATAGTAAATCCTTCGTCGACCTTAAAATTAACAATCATGCATTATTTTTGGACTTCCTTTTCTGGCAGTTCTATAGCTTTCTTGTACATTTAGGATTGTATCTTACTCGTTACAAAATAACTCCAAACATTCATGTAGGTACTTTGCCGCTTTATACCCTTTCCCAAATTGGATATGATTGCAGTACCAGATTTCGCTACTGAATTTACAAAGAATATGGTTTAAATGCATTCCTTGAAACATCTCCTCTCTATGTTAATCCTTGGAAGATTTAACATGCTTATGTACGAAAATTTTCAGGAACATAAATAGTTGTTGAACGCTACAAAAATGTTTGGTAATGTTGGGAATAATGTGGATTCTAACTAGTTTTCTGCTGCCTTTGGGAATCAGTTGTAGGTCTCTTTATGCATTTGGTCTCTTCACAATAGATTTTTTTTGTATCTTTATTTCAAAAAATATTCAGCCTAACGTTTGAAAACAAATTTAATTAATATTTGATTTTTAAAATATTTATCAACGAATATATTTGATACTTAACTTAAAAAAGCCTAATTTGAATATAAAAGTTACATGATGTTAAAAGTATATTTTCTAAAAATTATTTATCATATGAATGTAAGCAGTCAATCTCATTTTGGTTTAATTGTTTGATCTTTTAATATTTGGTATATGGATAAACACAAACAACTAAATTTTTTATCTATATTATATGATTATTTTGAATATAATAATTTATAGTTATATTTCATATTGATGTAATTGTTTGGAAATTCAAGTTCCATCTTCTCATATAAAACCAATACATAGTTACCTCTAGTTTGTATACGATCAAGAAAATAACAATTGAATAAATCGTTAAAGCTATGCTTAGTTTTCTATAGGATCTAGTCTTGTATAAGTAATTGCGCTTAGTTTTCTAATAATTTTGTTAGCAATAAAAGAATAACAAATTTGGCTTTTAATAGAAAATTAAGTTTGATAAGGTGCATTATTGTCTTAGTTTCATTGGTAATTTGAATTTAAGATGGTAACTTATGTGTCAACTCCACAATGATCCAAAATGATGATCAATCTCTTATAAGCTATTGGCTGTTGCAATATTTCTTATTTTTTCCGTCGTGCTATATCCGTGTGTCTTAGCAAAACAAAACGAGCGAACTTCGCTTACGAGCATCGTAAGAAATTCTACATCAGTCAAAATGAGCTCGAACTGTCTCACGACATTCTGAACCCAGCTCACGTACCATTTTAATGGTTTTTAGTTTTTAGTTAGACTATCAGAGTCAGATTAAACACATGAAGATTAAACGGTCCGTACGTAGCATGCTCAATCAATTCAAACGGGTCAATTGTGGTATCTTCAAGATAGTGAGTTTAGACTTACACTCACCTATATTTCGTGAGAGTCTGTAAAAAATCTCACATCGGTAAGAATAGAGATTCTAGTCTAGTATATATGGGAATCGGGCATTTATACTTATTGTCAATTGATTTTGTGTTGGAACTCCATAATTCACCACTCAAATAGAATTAAGAAAGACCCATATAATTGAATCTTTGACAAAAAATATATATATTTATCAAAATATATATATATATATGCATATATATATTCCGTAACAAAATTTAAGTCCACTTGTTCTTATTAAAAAAATTATCAAAAATTCCGGGTAATAGATAAATTTTTACAATTTCACAACAAAGTAATATGCTACCATCTGAATTTGACTTTTATGTAAAAAGTATATGGAAAAGTGAACACTAAATTATTTGGGTTAAAATTACATCTAGATTTCTTTTAACTTTATTAGCAGTTTTGTTTTTAAAAAAGTAAAAAAAAAAATATATATATATATATATATAGTGGTGCCGGTGGTCGACATATCACATAGCAAATTGCTAGCTAGTAGCTACTCTGTAGAAAGAGAAAAACGAAAAAATGGTTGGACATGTGGCAACAAATTGCAAAAATACGAAAAAAAAAGTGTGGGTTTCGTGTGGCGATGGTAAAGCTTTTCATCGAGAAGCGCGTGGCTCAAATATTTGTTCTTGTTATTTAGGTCAAGTCATGTAACATGTTCACCAATACGATGTAAACTAACAATTTGGTATGTTTGGAAAGTGAACTACAACTAACCTTCTTTCTTTCCAAACCCCATTCTCTTTTCTTCCTTTCTTTCACCAAATTTTTAGCTTATAGGCTACATAGATGGAAATAGTTGTTCTTCTCAGTTTTTTCAATCTGATTCTTACATCTCTCAGCTAGCAATTTAGCCATCTAAATTTCAGTAACTATAGTTTAGACTATAAATCAAATTTTGTTAATCTAATTGATTTTGCAATAGTTTAGAGTTATTGAAAATGATATGTTTATGTGATAAGTGATTCGGTTTCTTATATTATGAAGATTTCTAGAAGTTTTAAATGTTTCTTAAAACAAAATAAGTCTATGTAACAGATACTTTGATTTGTAATGTGAAACTCTCGTGATATGATCTCATTTTTATAAGCTTCAAAGCTGTTTTGAGTAAAATCAATTGTTTTTAGACTACTAGAATAAAAGAAGTATTGTTATTTTAATTGATTAAAAGTTAAAGTCGTTTGTATTATTTAAAAAAATGCAAGTGACTTTACGGCCGAAGAATCCAACAATTGTAACAAGTAATTTCCGATTAGTATGAGTAGTCGACCACCAAATTCGGACCTACCCACTCTTTTTATATTTTTCTTCCTTTTTCTTAATTTTACCATATTACCCTCACCTGGTCAACTTCACTTTTCAGCTCCTTTTCGTCTCCCTTCAGTATTTTTTTTTCTATTTATATTATTTAGGTTACGCGAATATGATTTTACGGAACCAGTAGTCTTTAGTCTAGTAGTAGTAAGTCCACATAAGACATGTGCACTTGTACAAGTAGGGATCGAGTCTTACCGCTTATATTATGTAGAAACGTGGCTAATAGATCGACCTGTTGTGCCTCAATGTTGACAAAAAAAAATGATTTTATAGAAAATTTTCAGTTAATTTTGTAACACCACAATTATTGTAATTTTTGTTTGTTACTATCCATTTGTGTAAACTGTAAACAATGATATCTATAAGTTCTATAATCGATTTTGTTCTTATGATCATAAATAGATAACGTTTCCTGTTAATTGTGTTACTAAACTGAAACTAAATTTCATTTTAAAAAAAAATGGGTTTAAGTTTTTGAATTAATTGTCTTTGCAGATCTCATAGAAAATTTACCTAAGTTTTCGGACCATAAATTATTGAGAATTTCTGCAAAGCTATATCCCGACAACCTTTACTGTTTAAAAATCATTTTCTCGTGTAAGAAATAATAAGTTTTAAATCCAAATTCCAAATCCATTTATGTTCCAACTTGGGTTTATGGAATAAAGGTTTATTACGATCAATGCCATGTGTAGTTTACACAAATCCGGTGGTTTTTAATTTAACTAATCTACATAATTTAATTAATTGTTGTTGGCATATATATAATATAATGATAATGTTTTGAAAACATGTTAACCAACCAAAATCAACTTGACATGCATGAAGAAGAAGATTACGTTATACGCAAATACAACTAATAAAGTTGGAACTCCGAATTTGTGTTACTACTAACCTCTTATTTTAAATGGTGGAGAGGAATCGAGTTAGGCAAAAGCAGAAGTGGGAGGACACGTGGTTATAAACTAATTATAAAATTAAGAACCTATTTAAGATAAATTAATACAAATTAGTCAAGATTTAAGATATAAATATATTATGGTGGAAAAGTAATATATAGTTGCTAAGCTGATTTTTTACTCATAACGTTTTTGCCTTCACGCAACCTACCTAGAATTGTCAAAAATAAAAACTTTGTTCTCTGGTTTTGTATTTATTTAATACAAGAGTTTTAGAAAATTTATAAAGCTTTGGATAGTTGTTTAACTTTACAACATTACCAATCAAATTGTACGTTAGAAAAGTTATTTTGGTTAAGTGGTTAGTTTTTTTATTTATATTTTAGTTTACTAGTGTATAATTTTGAAAATTGAATTATGTATTATGACTGGTTGATTCAATTCTTGAGTAGAAAAAATAAATTTACATTATTAGTAAAATGAAAACCGACTAATTGTCTTATTTTCTTAGTCGTTGCCAATTCTCATTATGTTCCCAAATTTTCAAATAACACACATTTTTAATGTTTTATTCTTATATTAAAATAATAAAAGGTAAAACGTAAAAGCGTAGCGACCAAATCAATATTTTAAATAATAATATCATCTTCTCTCCAACAGCTATGCATATTCAGTTTATTTTTATTAGTTTTCAATATATTTATTTACAACCTATCATGTTTCGTAATTAATAACTGCACTAAAAACTACACCTAGCTAAATTAAAGGTCAATATATGCCCATATGGATCAAATGATATGGTACAACAACATTTTATTGGCATTTAAAAACAAAAATATATGCGCACTTGCATAAGTAAAAATTGAATTTTACCGTCTATATTATGTAGGAACTTGGCTAATGGGTCGGCCAGTTGTGATCTAGTGTTGACAAAAAATATATATATATGACCTAGGTTTTATTTCTGAGACATTGATTGAAATGTTCTAATCTCGACTAAGTACATCCACTTAACTACCAAAAATTAAATTATAATTATAGTTTTTTAGATGTTGAGAGACAATATAAGCCATAGTTTGTGGTTTAAATCATTTCTCAAAAAGTTCCTGAACAAACCCATAACTCTTAGTCCCCAAATGAAATGGTATTTTTTTTGGTTCCTCAAATATATCCTTAAAATATTAAATATACAGCTTTTGGATTTTCGATAAGGCCAACTAGTTATGTAATGTGGCAATTTGCTACAACAAGTTTGGAGGGCCCCTTCTTCTCACACCCAATTTGATACCTATTTTTTCTCATTATTTTTTCTGATGTGTTTGTATAATATATACATTTTCTTAAATGACTTTTGCAAAGTTATGGAAGGTAGGGCAATTATAAACCAATTGAAGGTTTTATGAAATACTAAAAGATAACGTAGTATTTGAGTATTAATAATAATGTATATAAGTACTATTTTGCCGGAGATTGTTTTATTCTTTAAGGTCAACCTTATTACGACCATATCATATTACAAATTCATGCTTAGTAATGGCGTTTTTTGTTCTTTTCGTTTGGTATCATATAATTATATGTAATAAAAGTAACCGATACAAATATAAAACATACAAAATTACTATTGTTCTAAAAAAACATAATAATTATGACAAAAGCAAAAAATGTATTCAAAATTAGTTTATTTATTAGAAAAATAAAAGTTTCATCATGGAACTCTTGTTAATTTTTATTGGAAGAGGTAAAAGAAGAAGGGTACGAAACGTAATCATCGCATTTTGCATGTGAATTTCTGGTTCTACTTTCATTTCAAGTGGTATGTTTTTGTTATTTTTCTTCTATTTTTTTTGTTAGGTCATGTAAAATTCTAATAAACTAAAACTATGTATACATATAAGTAAATTAATGATTATTTTGATTTGTCAATTCGAATATTGCTATAGAAATATTAAATAATAAATACTACGTTAAATTTTCAACCATATAATTATTTTTAGGTTATAAATGGTAGCAAGCAAAAATGTGTTGAAGCATGGTCTACACGCATTATCTGCATTTTGTAACATTCAACTTTTTTTTCGTTTTATTAAAACTATGATGTGAGGTTCATATGTAGTGTATTTTTTTATGTGTTTTGTTGTTGTTGCAAAAGCTCAGTATTTTTGGGAAACAATTCTGTGAATTAGTTTTATCGATAAATACAATTTTACAGTTCTATAAAACTTAATCCAAATATGATAAATATTATATCCACACAACACTTAGTATGATCGTTATTATACTTTTGTTTTGTCTAATATGCATTTGATTAGCCTTAATCACATTTATTTCATTTGATTTAACTAGATCATATGTTTTATCTCTTTTGTTTTGTCTATTACCACTCGAGTTTTATAGTACTATTATTTCAAATTGTATGTTATATTATTTGCAGAGTAAATTTAAAGTTAATTAATTTACTAAAAAATTTAAGATATATAAATTATAATCGTAATAAGCAGATGATCTAATTGACTTACTCCTAATTTAACTTGATATCAAGTGATGAGTTTGAATGCTACTCAGCTCTAATCGGAGAACTTTAGTTATACATCAAGTTTTATGAATATAATCATTGTTGATAAAAGAAATTACAAACTCACTAAATAACTGTAGGTGGCCGTTCCTACTTAGAGGGAGGTTGGATGGGAGCCTAGAAGATCTAGCGTAGTCTCTCTGTTCTGCATTCGGAGGTTGAAGCAGTGCTTTGGGCGATGAAATCTTTTTTTACTTTCCATATTTTTGAGGTGGAAGTTGCAACAAATTGTGCGGATGTACTCAAGATTTTGACGCAAACAGAGGAGTGACCGGTTTTTCAGACGTACCAGAAAGATTTTTTAGGTAGAAATCGCTATTCTATTTTTTTCTCTTAGTGTAATTATGACATCTCTGAATCATAAGACTGATGCTCTTGTCTGTTATGTTAGAGAATCAGCTTATAGTTTAGTGATATAGCTTTATAATTAACTCTTTTGAATCTCTTATATATTATGTAGTTGAAAAAAAAAGGTGTGTTGTGAAGTAAATGGATTCTACAAAGATATTTTGGAATAGCTTTTTCTTAAAATTTACCTATTTTAATATGGGAGTGGTCATTAATTGTGAATATTATTACCGTAATTGTGGCTTTTATCATCAGCAAGTAATCTAGAACAGTTATTTATTATTGATTATATATTAACTTATTCAGAATGGGTATTAATATAAGCGCAATATACTAATAACTCGAATTCAATTACAGTAACAAAAATTAAAAAATAAATTATGTTCAAACGCAAGTGCAAGTAAGTGACCGACACGTGGCAGATGGTCCAAGCGTGATAAGCCGGTAATCTTTATTGAAAGTATATTTGGAAATTTCAGAAAGACCAAACTCAGGTTTTGATAAACAGAGTTTATAACGTAACAGACTGTGATCAGAAAATCCAACGCCATAGATATGTCTGAAAGGTACACGTGTCGTAATCGTAGCAGAAGTTCGTAAATGACTATGTCAGGAGAGAGAAAACATTCGGTTAGAAAACGGTGAAAACTATTTTGCCGTGGAAACAAGACAGATACAGGTGTGTTTGGGATTCTCAACAATGAATCCTCACCGTATGATTTTTAATAAAAATGAATTGAAATATCTGATCTAACGGCTGTGAAGCCTCTTACTCTTTCCTTTTATATTTTCGTCACTATCTCCCTCAAAATGCCCATAAGAGAAAGCAACTTCCTCTTTTCTCTCTCTAGATTTCTCAAGAGTATCAAATCTATCTCTCTTGCCCATATTATCATGTTTCTGTAATTTTGAAATCAGTTTCTTTTTGAGCTTTTGAGAGAAAAAAGAACACGAAATTCTAATGGCGTCTGGATTCCCAGGTGGTGGTGGTGGTGGGGGACCGGAATTTTACGGTGGCGGTGGTAGATCTATGACTGGAGGCCCCGGAACTGTCATTAACGCCGGTAACAACAATCCTCAGCCTACGTATAGGAATCAGATTCCCGGAATTTTCCTTGATCAGATCGGAAACAGAATCTCCGCCGGCCATGGAGTCACCGGAAAACGGACTCTAGCAGATTTTCAGGCCGCTCAGCAGCATCAACAACAGCAACCGTTTTATAATCAATCAGCTCTAAACGCGTTTCTTCTAAGGTCCGTGAAGCCTAGAAATTTCCAGAATCTTCAATTTCCGTCGCCGACTATTGATCTCACGTCGGTGAATGATATGAGTTTATTGTGTGGCTCGTCTCATCAACGTTACGGTTTACCGATTCTCAGGTCTCAAACGCAGCAACATCAGTCGGATCCGAGTCAATTTAGTGGGATCCGAATGGGATTCGGGTCGGGTAATAATAGTAATCCGACATTAACCGGTATTCCGTGTATTGAACCGGTTCAGCAAAACGGGCTTCGAGAATCGGAGAAGATGTTGAATAGTTTAAGAGAGCTTGAGAAACAGCTATTAAACGATGATGACGAACACGAGAGTAATGCACAAGGAGGTGGTGATGATGACGTGTCCGTTATAACTCATTCAAATAGCGATTGGATACAAAGTCTCGTGACTCTGAATCCGAATCCTAACCCTAACCCGGTTTCACCTTCTTCACCAAGCTCTTCCTCCTCGTCTTCTACGCCTTCTACAGCTTCAACGAAGGTAGCGGTATCTTCGAGGCAAAAAGTTATGGAAATTGCGACGGCGGTTGCGGAAGGGAAGACGGAGATTTTGGCACGTGTTTCTCAAACGCCGAATCTTAAGAGGAATTCAGAGGAGAAGCTGGTTAATTACATGGTGACTGCACTCCGATCTCGGATAAATAATCCGGTGGAGAGTTCTGCTGCTCAAGCGACGGAATTGTACGGGAAGGAGCATTTGATCTCGACGCAGTTGCTCTACGAGTTGTCTCCTTGTTTCAAGCTCGGTTTCATGGCGGCTAATCTCGCCATTCTTGATGCTTCTGCCCAGAAAAACGACGATGAAGGGAGGTTTCTGCACGTTATCGATTTCGACATTGGAGAGGGAGGACAGTATGTGAATCTTCTCCACGCGCTCTCCACGCGCCATAACGGTAAAATTCAGAATCCACCGGTGGTTAAGATCACCGCCGTGGCGAATAGTAATGAAGGATTTACGGCCGTTGATGGTGGTGAGGAGAAGTTAAAAGCCGTCGGAGATATGTTGAGCCAACTCGGTGATCGACTAGGTATCACTTTGAGGTTTAACGTTGTGGCGAGTCTACGACTCCGTGATCTGAGCCGTGACTCGCTCGGATGTGATCCCGACGAGCCTTTGGCCGTGAACTTAGCTTTCAAGATGTACCGTGTCCCTGACGAAAGCGTATGCACGGAGAATCCAAGAGACGAGCTTCTCCGGCGCGTGAAAGGACTAAAGCCGCGCGTGGTGACTTTAGTTGAGCAAGAGATGAATTCCAATACAGCGCCGTTTTTAGGACGAGTTAGCGAGTCGGTGGCGTGTTACGGTGCATTGCTTGACTCGGTCGAGTCGACTGTTCCTAGTTCAAACTTAGACCGAACCAAAGTAGAGGAAGGGATTGGTCGGAAGCTGATAAACGCAGTGGCTTGCGAAGGCATGGATCGAATAGAGCGATGCGAGGTGTTCGGGAAATGGCAGATGCGAATGAACATGGCTGGGTTCGAGTTAATGCCATTGAGTGAGAAGATAGCTGAGTCGATGAAGAGTCGACTCAGTAACGGAAACCGAGTTCACCCAGGTTTTACCGTTAAAGAAGATAACGGAGGTGTTTGCTTTGGTTGGATGGGACGGACACTCACTGTCGCATCCGCTTGGCGTTAACTTCACACACTTTTGAAATTCTTCTTATTATTACCATATTATTATTGTTATTAATTTTCAGGGATATTTCTGATATTATTATCTTTGTGATTTTCCATTTCAAAAGTGTATTAATATATATAAAAAATGGAGGATCGGAGGATAAAAAAGGGAAGGCAGGAATCTTATGTAACAAAGAAAAAAGACTTTTTTATATTTTACTAATAATAAAAGAGTGATTGGGTTTTAGGGATTTTTCTATTATTGCAATTATTTTATGTTAAATATGTTAAAAATCACTAAGATATTATAGAATTTATGCCCTAAAAAGCTAATAATATCTCATGAAATTTTTGTCATAGAATCTCTCGCAGATATAACAATACCAACTTGACAAATAATGATATTCTTAAACAACCTACCTAACAAATAATGATACTAAATTTTCATCACTAGGACAATAAGTTATTAACAAATTACAACAAGTTACTTTAGTAATCTCATAACATTTTAATTTTGTATTGATACAAATTACTACCTAGACGGCTCTATTTTTAAATATTTATTTATATAGTAAAATATGTCATGCTGGATATGAAATTCTTTGGTCTTACAAATATGCATATTGTATTGTACATATGCGTGTGATTATTATGGTTAGACTCGTTAGTTTCAACGTGAGTGAATATGTTGGGAAAATATAATAAAACAATTAAAGAAAAAACAAATATACAAGTGGAAATATATATACGATATGGCGACTTTTATGGGCATGATCATGGACCTCATAGTTCAATTATTTAAAATAAAAGTTGGCGTTGTATCGAAATTCTTATAAGTTAATTAATTCATCTTTACGCGAAACTTGTGAAGTTCGTGTCCTTGGAATATTTAATGCATATCATATGAAATATACAAAGAGTAGGATGAGTAATACCTTTGGTTACTCTAAAATGCAAAAAAAATTCAAAAACTTTAAAATTAAACTAATTATATTTTAGGTTTATTTTTGCTTTTATTATTCTAGAAAATAAATTTTTTATTAATGAAATATTTTTGGCTATAGGAAACCAAATTTATAGAACTAAAATTTATGAGTTTTACAAAAATAAAATCGTACAGCAAAAAAAATTTACAACCAAAAAAATTATAGTTTAAATCTTACAATAGAAAACTCAAAGGTACAACCATTACTAAGCTTAAAATTGGTCATTAGAATAAAAGAAGAAGATAATATTAATATAGTTTGGTGCAAGCTGTTAGCAGCTGAAATTATGCAAAATCTTTATGAAAGACATCTTAATCTCTTGTTGGTTAATTAAGATGATTTCTTCCTATTATACGCAACTAATACCGTGTGTTATTTGATTTCATTGTTAGATTTTTTTACCAACAATATCACATTTAATACTAACAGAGCCAAAACTCTTTAATATATTGTTGAGGTTTCACATTAGATTAGAGATTTTCTGAATAAACTGTTATTTTCTTTTCAAATAAACAGTTTTTCCCCATCTAATTGTATATCTTAGCGTAAAGAGATCGAGAGAGAAAAGAAAATTTCATTGATCAAAGAATGAATGAATTAGTTACAGATTAACGAACTTAATCTTCTCTTATAAAGATAAGAAGACAAGTCAGTTCTAACATACAATCTGAACTATTAATCGGGAATCAATTGATTTTGGTATACCAAACCAAACCAATAGTCTAATAATTACATTCAGTTGGAGAGATTACAAGGAACCGAGTATAACAAAGACCACAAAGAGCACAAACACATTCAATCCTACATTACAACGAGGATAAGAATATGACGATCCAAAGATAAAACCAAGACCAAAAATGAATCAAGCTTAGTAACTATAACCTAAGAAATTTCATGGACAACATTCTTGAAAACGGATTCAAACTAAAAACGATAACTTGGAACCATAGTCTATCTTTATCTGAAAATGATGAGACTCGTTCTATAAATGCTTATGTCTGAATAGTTCCCAACTGAACTAGTTACTAAAATCTTGCTCAATATACTGGATGAAAATCCATGACTATATAGCTCAAACCAATTGAAATAAATGACCAATTTACCGAATAACCTAAGGGAAATGTTATACCCAAACTAAAACTCCAAAAAAAAACAGTTGACATGTATGTTTTTTTGTCACCAATGTTGTTATGTATGTTTTTTTGTCACCACTATTGTTATGTATGTTTATTCTTTCTTCTACATAGGGGTTTGTACCAAAAATATCTTTTTTTTGTCATTTACTTTCTATTCATCACTAAATTTTGTATTATAACAATAATATATCAATTGAAATATTCGTGACAAATACTCTAATTCTAGTTTTGAAATTTTGAAAATCTAGAGTATATAACTATATAAACCTTTGAAATTTCGTATGAAAAATATATTGTACTATTGGGATTTGCGGAAATAAATAATGAGAATGGTTGAGATTTGATTTAGATTGTTTGGAGATTTTGTAACAAAGAGATTTAGAGAGAATGAAGAGTATGAGTGGCCGAAAGTATGTGAAGAGAGTGAGAGTATTCTCTCTTAGTTTTCAATGAGTTACATAAGGTCTTATTTATACACAAAGACTAGCTAGGGTTCTCTACAAACATACAAACACTATATGACAAAAATTACCTAAAATGGTTAGTCACAAACTTGTGTGATAAAAGAGAGTGAAACCTCTTTCCTTGTTTGCTCTAACAGCTCTATTGAGTTAAAAGTGACTTGTTGCTGAGTCAAAGCAACACATGATACTATTCTCTTGACTTCCAACACCTCACGTGACTTGCACAACCATTTAGTTAGGCATCAACTCATTTAATTTCTTGTTACAAAAGTTTCAGCTCCTTGATGTACAAGTCACGATCACACCTTAAGTTAACATTCCCTCTCAAGCTTGAATCCGCAATGAGGATCATTAAAGTCAAGCTTGAAAGTTGTAACTCCCCATCTCATTAAAAACCTTAGTGGAAAACCCATTGAGATAAAACCGACTAAGGGAAAAGAGTATGGATCATGGTCACGGCTTTGACATATCAAATCCAAGAGGCTGAGCCAAACTCACACACTTGAGCTTGTTCCACCTTCTTCAAATATTGCATTAAACCACCATGAAGTCCTTCGGCCTTGACTTCATTCCCTCTAATACTCCCCCTCAAGATTGGGCTGCAAGGAACACCAAAGGCCAAGCTTGGAAGTAGCACACGCACCTTGAGAGGCTCTCCCTCTCGGTCAACACTTCTTAGAAAACCATCTTCAATGGTTTCATCTTCAACAAATCCATCATTAACCCTCCTTAGCTTCAACTCTTTAGGATGTTCATGGCTTACTCTAGCTGATACTCACAAGAAGCACACAAGCATTATTTTATAAAACGTATTGAAAATGTTAAGGTTCGTACCTTCACATATCCTTTTCTTTGAATCGGATCATGTAAGCATCAATGATCCTCACACGTTAATGATCAAAGACAGTTGGGTTGCTTTTCCTTGGATTGCAATCTCCTCAAAATTTTGGCTTGAAATTGGACCGTACGGTCGGATAGCCGGTCTTGACCCGCAGTACATGCTCTTCTCGACCCACGGTACACAACATCTCGACCCGCGGTACACATCATCCTTGACATGCGGTGCATGAGCTCACAACTGTTGACTTTCCGAGCCAACCGTTGACTTTTCTAGAATGCTTTCCTTTGGATTTTTCTTGACCTTTTGATGATTTGGTGACCCTTATGGGTTCTTGGTGGCCATTTTTGTCCTTCTTAGAGGTCCTTGGGGTGCAAGTAACACTTGTTCCTAGTTTAGCTACCAAACTTGTGTCACAAGCTTTTGGTAGAGACTCTTCATGAAGAATTACTTGAGTTCATTTGAACTCCACAAATATGGATCCGCTTCATCAACACCATCTTGAGAAATGATTCCATCAATCCGCTAACACTATGGAGCTTCTTTCGGTTTACTCTTCTTCCTCCTCCACACGGTTGCAATTACTTGGTCTTTTCCATACCAAGACCATCACTATACTTGTCCTCCTTAACACTATTTCAATACCCAATAGCTTGCTCATGTCCATCTATCTCCTCTTGGGAATACTTAAACAAAGCTCTGAATTACACGTTCACACAAGATATAAGAGATTTTTAAAGCATTTGACATTAAGGACTCCAAGACATGAATGAAACCAACTATGAATATGAGTAACTAGGCTAGCAAAGACAAGCAAAATATATTAAGATAATAAATAGAGGAGGTTTTAGAGATAGCCTTTATTTGCTCCATAAGTGGCTCAGGTTTTTCAAGAACAAGAACACATCTTTTCCACCACACAAATAAAGACACACTCCTTTGCTTGTGAGCTGATTTATCATCTTCCATCAGACTCTTCACCACAATACCACGTTGGGTCCTTGAAGCTGATGCCATTGGTTCTAATTCCACAAGTAAGTGATGCGCCAAACTAGTAAATACAACTTGCGGTTTTGGTTAGCATTCTCATCTATGATTGCTGGTTTCACTCCCTCATAGAGCTCACCTAGCTACAACAAAGAGGTTAGACACCAAAACTCACACACGGATTAGAGACAACACAACAATATTCAACAATTTTCAAAACACCGAACCAAGGACACTTATGAAACCACACGGTCCAAGGTTCTACAATTTGAAAGAGATGGATTCATCATGATTTCACACACTCTAGTTCATAAGAATCAAATGTGATTTACCATGGTTCACGATTTTAAAGCTTGGTTCAAACCGCAAAAATAAGTCGAAAAATACAATGAATTTATGGCTCTACACTTCACAAGAAGAAAAACCAACCCAAAGTTTACACTCATACGGTTTGGACACAAGAAAATTGATGAAAAATAAGCCTTGAATGATAGCTTGAGCTCGCAAAGATTCAGCATAAAAGACACGAAATATTTTGAAATTGAAACATCCTTTTATCCAATTGATAAAACCAAAACAATTTGAAATTTAAATTCAAAGAGCTTCAAGCGTGACATAGAGATGAGAATGGAGTTTGAGGAAGAGTTAATAGAGGTAATGAGCTCAGCAAACCGAGACCCCAAGTGATTTCCAAAGAGAAGGTATGAGTATCTCTAGTTTTTCCTCTTCCTTGTGGTTCTTCACCACACAAACCTTTCCTCTCTCTTCATGGTCACGAAACAAAGATTTTTCACTTTGAAATTCAAGAAGTACAGCCAAGAAAAATGATTTTATGAAGCATTTACAAAAGACAACATTTTCAAAACTGATTTTTGGAAAAATGGTTTGAGATCAATAAGAACACAAAATTATTCTTTCATTTAAAAACAGATACTAAACTCAGAAATTCAACTTTGAAATCTTTAAAACAACATTCAAGAAAACGTTTTTAAGAAAACAAAAGAAGAACAACACAAATTTCCAAAAACAGATTTTAAATCGGTTTTGAAATCTTCAAGAACACAAAAAAAAGTCTTTTTTTTTGAAAATCTGAGACTTGGAGATGAAATGATACTCAAATAAAAGGTTTTTAACCTTAGTACCATTCTTTTCTCATTATTGTCTCAAGAGAAACATTTTGAAACAAGAAGCCAACAATTTTGCAAAAATATTTTGAAAACTCTTTTAAGAAAACGGTTTTCATCAACAAGAACATAGTCACCATAAATCTTGCTCTAATACCATGTTGGGATTTGTGAAAATAAATAATGAGAATGGTTGAGATTTGATTTAGATTGTTTGGAGATTTTGTAACAAAGAGATTTAGAGAGAATGAAGTGTATGAGTGGCCGGGAGTATGTGAAGAGAGTGAGAGTATTCTCTCTTAGTTTTCAATGAGTTACATGAGGTCTTATTTATACACAAAGACTAGCTAGGGTTCTCTACAAACATACAAACACTTTATGATAAAAATTACCTAAAATGGTTAGTCACAAACTTGTGTGACAAAAGAGAGTGGAGCCTCTTTCCTTGTTTGCTCCAACAGCTCTATTGAGTTAAAAGTGACTTGTTGCTGAGTCAAAGCAACACATGATACTTTTCTCTTGACTTCCAACACCTCACGTGACTTGCACAACCATTTAGCTAGGGTTCTCTACAAACATACAAATACTATATGACAAAAATTACCTAAAATGGTTAGTCACAAACTTGTTTGACAAAAGAGAATGGAGCCTCTTTCCTTGTTTGCTCCAACGACTCTATTGAGTCAAAAGTGACTTGTTGCTAAGTCAAAGCAACACATGATACTCTTCTCTTGACTTCCAACACTTGCATAACCATTTAGTTAGGCATCAACTCATTTAATTTCTTGTTGCAATAGTTTCAGTTCCTTGATGTACAAATCACGATCACACCTTAAGTTAACATGTATATTATTTTTAATTTTGTGAGACTGTTTTATATTTTTCAAAGATTTATTTATATTTTTTAGAGATGGAAGAATTTTTTTTAAAAGATAATTTAAAACATGTATAATTAAATGATTTTGTATATCAAGATTTTGTTTGACGGTTAAAAAAATTGAAAAGGCAAATAATTAATTGTACCGAGTAAATAAAGTGTTAAATGGATGGTGACCTTTAATCTAATGGTAAATGGTAAGTCTATTAAAGCATATGTATTTGTATATTTAGGGATCAAATCTCACTACTATATTATGTAGGAATTTGACTATTGACCCGACTAGTTGTGATCTATTGTTAAAAAAAAAAAAATTAAATGTGTGTTATGTTTAAAAAAAAATTGGGAAAAAAAAAGAATTTTTTTTTTTCATATATTGATTGGAAATGGGATGAGGTCATAACAATTCCGGGTCCAATCTGAACTGTGATGTAACCAACTTTCCGATGACGACATTACATTTATACAATCATATGAAATAAATGAAGGCCGAAGTTTTATAAATTCATTTTGTTATATTATTTTTAATGAAAGAAATATTGAAATAAACTGAAAAGTTCATTTATGACAAACTCACACATCTTGTGCAGTTGACGTTCGTATATTTTTCACTTGAGATATGAAGTAAGCAGTGAACCAAACAACAATTGAAAGTTACAAAAAGCTTACCACTTGATTGCAATAAATAGTCCACACTGCGAAAACAATCAGACGGTTGTAAACGAAGCCGCTTGTATATTATTGTGGGTCCTACTAGTTCACCTCACTCATCTCTGTCCTCCATTACCCACAATTCTCTATGCCTCCTTAAAATTCGAAACATTTTTCTCTTCTACTTTTCACTTGATTGCAATAAATGATTTTTTCATTTGCCAAGGACTAGAATGAAAGTTAGGGGCTCAAAGACAATCAGATACCATCTTAGTCTTAACTATAAAGAATACCGACCAAAGATCAGCGAATGTTACTATTAGAACTCTATTGGCATCTTATGAGAAATCAAAATTTTTAGGTTCCGGAAAAAGTATGGTTACAAGGCTGAAATTTAAAGGAATTGACGGAAAGACACCATTAAGAATGGAGCATGCGGCTTAGTTTGATTCAACACGGTGAAACTTACCAGGTCTAAACATAGTAAAGATTGACATACTGAAAGCTTTTTCTTGATTTTATGGGTGGTGGTGCCTGGCCGTTCTTAGTTGGTGGAGCGATTTGTCTGGTTAATTCCATTAACGAACGAGACCTCAACCAGCTAACTAGCTACGTGGATGCATCCCTTCAAGGCCGACTTCTTAGAGGGACTATGGCCGTTTAGGCCAAGAAAGTTTGAGGCAATAACACGTCTGTGATGCCCTTAAATGTTATGGGCTGCACGCGCGCTACACTGATGTATTCAACGAATTCACACCTTGATCGATATGCCCGAATAATCTTTGAAATTCATCGTAATGAAGATAAATAAAATTTACAAAAATTGAAAGTTACGAAAAGCTTACCACTTGATTGCAATAAATAGTCCACACTGCCAAAATCATTTATTTCAAATAGTTACTACTTAACTACTTTTTTTTTTGTCAACAAATAGTTATTACTTTAATACATTGAAAAATAAAATTTATCAAGATTAATTCCTTAACCAAAAAAAAATCAAGATTAATTACAAAAATTTAAGAATATTTTCCTTTTTTATACAAAAAAATATATAAACTTTTGATAATTATTGGAAACATATCCAATTTAATCCAAATCCTAAACTTTTTTTTTGCAGGATTACATATTTTAAGTTGTTGTTAACTAGATAAAGAAATCGTGATTCATAATCCAAACCCAACCTTTCTCTAAAACTCTATACTTACATATAATATAATAGAATCAAATTTCAAATACATAAATCATTAGTTGAGGCATGTAACCACCGAGGAGTTTGGCGGATTACATAATTACTTAAAATCTAATCTAATATAAAAGGATGCAGTTAACTAAGAATCATGACTATATGTTGTTTGTTTTGCTACTTGGAAATTATGACACAAGTCTTTTTTCTTTTGTCTTCATGAAGATTAAGAAATCCAACAATAACCAAAAGGCCACGAAGTAGAAGTCCAACAAAAAAAAATTGTAACAACCTAAATAGCTTACAGGACAATCTTGCTATTCAAAATGTCCCATCTCACACACCAAATTTAGTGTAAATATAACACCAAATTTAGTGTTTTGGTGTTTCTACTTCATTTTTTTGATCTCTAACAATAACATTAAAAATCACATCAATACAATGTTCGATCTATACATTTTGAAGTTTGATTTAAGTTTTTCGATCACTGATTTTTTTTTTCGAACTAAGAATTATTGAAATTAAATATCATCATCCACATTATAATATTAAATAATCATGGGAATTCAATTATTCAGCTTGGTTCCAATCAAGTTTGAGTCTTTCTTGTAAGATAACTTTGAATTCATTGGTTTTAGAGTTTTAATTGAATTTTGAATCAATTCTATTCAGTTTCGGATCGGTTTTCAGTTCCGTATCGAGTTAACATCAATAAACTAACATACTGTATTTAATCATTTTATAATAAACTAATAATAATAATATGGCGTGCTATTGTTCACAAAACACTAAAAATAAAATTTGTGTCAATTATACCGTTGCATTGGAGATGTTTTGAAGCTATATTTGGTGTTATAGCGCTACGTTGGAGTTGCTCTTATTGAGCTATGAGTTTATTTAATGTTTTATGGGTTTGTCCACACTAGAGTTTACATAGACAAAAGTTATTTCCATTCATCAACTGGAAGAGAAGATTAACTTCTGATAGTGTGAAACACGCAATGAGGCTGGCGAGACCATGTACTTCCCACAAACAGAGTGTCTTCTCTGAGGAATTTGAAGGAAGTAACAATAATGTTGGAGCATAAACTATTGGAGGATATACATGAGAAACCCAACACAAGTCTACTAATCTATGTTTATCAAGTTTATATGTAATTAGGGTTTAGCAAGTAATCATATAAATATGTGTTATTAGAAACATAATTGTAAGTCAATTTTTATTCTGTTTTTGAAAAAGGACAATATTACCGTAGATATAAAATTGGAAGAGGCTTTCTTCTGCAACTGGAGGCTAGAAACGAGAAATTGGTGAGATGAAAAACTTATGAATCCTAATAACTAACTGATTCTTTGATACCAGGTTAGCAATCTTAAAACAAAGATGAATTTGTGCTCAATGAGTTTTATTATGATAGAAAATTAAACATAGAAAAGAAATAGCTCATACAGCTATATTATTGAGCAACGAAAGTAAAAAACAGAAAACCAAGATCAATGATCGTGGATTGATAATATTGAAATGAAAAAAGAGGAGTGCCTTGTGATTCTCATAACATATATTTATGTTCGAAGTTATATGAAAAGACTAAATTCTGACAACAATAGAAATAACTGCTTTAGGCCATTTTTTCTGAAAAATTTATAGAATTCTTTCACTCATGGGATCCGAACATAACACTACTCCTAGAGGACTTCAACTCCAAATGCGGTCCTAAAGACGTTGCAATAATGCGCTTGGGAGGATATTCAAAAGTATGGGCTTGTTGGACCTATTGGGCCTATGGGTTAATTTAAAGTTTCATGGTCTTATCCACACGTAAGTTTACGAAGAGAGACAAGTTTTCAAAGAGAAAAACTAAAACCTCTGACCTTGGCAGCGTAAAACAACAAATCTCTCTGAAAGAAGAAGATAAATGGTGGCGTCTCTGAGACTTCCTTCTCTCAGTCTCACTTCGCTCCTATTTCCCGCCACAACTCGTTATCCATCCTCTTTTCGACGAACCTTATGTCTACGGAACAGACCTGCTTCTGGATTCGCGACGGCGCCGAGTGGCACTGCTTCGCCGGAGACTAAGTCTGATGTCGATCGACTCAGGTCTGACCGAGCCGTCACGCCTCGCTCGCAAGACTTCAATGCTTGGTATTTGGATGTTATCGCCAGTGCTGAGCTCGCTGATTATGGTCCAGTTCGTGGCACCATGGTCATTCGTCCGTACGGTTACGCGATCTGGGAAGCAATTCAGGTTTCTTGTTTAGAGTGATACTAAAGTTAATTTTGACTGCCAAATGTTCTTTGTCTCGCTTCAATTTCGCTCGTGATTGTTTCCTTTGCAGGAGTATCTGAATGTGAAATTCAAAGAGACTGGCCATAGCAACATGTATTTCCCACAGGTACAGTTTAAAGTAGAACTTTAGAGAATCAGCTTAAGCTGGTTTAATATTGTTAAATTGATTTTGATTTTAGCGTATAGTTAGTATAAAACGGATAAAACACTTGTTTTTTTTTTTGGTACCAGATAAAACACTTGTTCTTAACTAATTATAGATTATTCATAATTGATATTTGTTTCTTAGCGACATTCATATATATTTTCGTAAGCCAAATTTGGAGCTAGGTTTAAGAAACTTTGAACATTATTAAGCCTCTCATAAATTGTAAGACAAAATTTGTAGTATAGTTTTGTTAACGTCTTTCTATTCTTACATAAACAAACTTTTTTCGATGGTTTTCTTAAACAAATTTGTTCAGAATGAGGGAACTTTTTAGTCGTAGTGAAGTGGATGCATTTATGCCAAATTTAGCTTCTTGAATGGAAAGACCATGCATTCATCGTGTTGTTTTCACTCTTGTTATTGTCATCAGCGCTCTGTTAATGTGTTGTTATGTTACATTGGTGTTTTGGTGATGATTTGGTATTCTGTGCAGTTTATACCGTACTCGTTTATTGAGAAAGAAGCTTCACATGTTGAGGGATTTAGTCCTGAACTAGCCCTTGTCACTGTTGGAGGAGGAAAGGAACTTGAGGAGAAGCTTGTGGTAGGCATTTTTCCGGCATTATTATGTTTTACCACAACGCTAGAATTATGAAAAATTCATTACCTAAGTTTTGGCTTTGACTGTTGTACTCCTTGAGGTTGTGGCAGGTTCGGCCTACCAGTGAAACCATAGTGAATCACATGTTTACCCAGTGGATACACAGCTATCGTGATCTTCCTCTCATGATCAATCAGGTGTGGACATACATCTAAATTGTTTATCATTCTTCATATTAGAAATCTGGCACTTATATCACTCGTACTGGTTATTTATCTTCGTTCCGCGATTTAGTGGGCAAATGTCACTAGATGGGAGATGCGGACAAAACCATTTATTAGGACACTTGAATTTCTATGGCAAGAGGGTCATACTGCTCATGCCACCCATGAGGAGGCAGAAAAGGAGGTTTGTTCTCTGTTTTGTTGTGACCAACTTATTGAGTCTTTTGTGGTACTCTCCTGTGACAAATAATTAATGTTATATTGCAGGCAAAACAGATGATCGAAATCTACACCAGATTTGCTTTTGAGCATACTGCAATACCTGTTATTGCAGGTCGAAAATCAAAATTAGAGACTTTTGCTGGTGCTGACATAACTTACACTATTGAGGCTATGATGGGAGATCGGAAGGCTTTGCAGGCTGGCACTAGCCACAATTTAGGGCAAAACTTTTCTCGTGCCTTTGGAACTCAGGTAGGGAACCATTATTTCAGAAGTATGTCATGCTTGCACTGACATTTGAGTTTGTTTGGATTTTAGTTTTCTCGTTTCATTTGTTTCAAGATGACAACACTGGTTCCTATTGGTTTATCTATCCTTTAATTTATCACATGCTTTTGTTTTGCCACTATATGAAAGAATATAAACGAATACATATGACCGTGCCAGTTTGCAGATGAGAATGGAGAAAGGCAGCATGTGTGGCAGACATCATGGGCAGTCAGTACACGTTTTGTCGGCGGCATTATCATGACACACGGAGATGACACTGGTCTCATGCTTCCCCCCAAGATAGCTCCGATACAGGTTCATCTTCTTTTAAGCAGTTTCTTTTGCTCATATTTGAAGTTCCCTTCATTAGTTTAAGAGGTTTTGTTGTGTGGGGAACTGTAGTTTCTTTTCATTGCAACACCTAATATATATACCGATAACTCGGTTGGAAGTGATGATTGAGAGTTGAATTTGTATATTCTCTGTTCTTCTTTTCAAGGTAGTAATTGTACCTATTTGGAAAAAGGACACTGAGAAAACAGGAGTTCTTAGTGCTGCATCATCAGTGAAGGAAGCTCTCCAAAGTGCTGGGTTTAGAGTCAAACTTGATGACACAGAACAAAAAACTCCAGGATGGAAGTTCAATTTTTGGGAAATGAAGGTTCGCTACTCTTACACTAGAATCATTGTCAGGGTGAAAATTATGTCATAACACTTTTAAGTTTCTCATAGTTTCATTCAAAACTTGGGTTTGCAGGGAGTTCCTCTAAGGATTGAAATTGGTCCACGTGACGTATCAAATAACTCTGTTGTTGTCTCGAGGCGAGATATACCTGGAAAGGCAGGAAAAGTTTTTGGAATATCAATGGAGGCATCAACGTTGGTGGCATATGTAAAAGAGAAGTTGGATGAGATCCAGTCATCGCTTCTAGAGAAGGCGGTATCATTCAGGGATAGGTACACTTTTTGTTAGCTTTCTCCCACAAAATTTCTCAATGTTTTGCAGAGACTCACATTTTGATGTGATTGTGCAGTAACATTGTGGATGTGAACTCATACAATGAGCTTAAAGATGTAATATCTTCAGGGAAATGGGCAAGAGGTCCTTGG
The DNA here is from genome assembly GCA_963920545.1 of Lepidium didymum. Classification (NCBI taxonomy): domain Eukaryota; kingdom Viridiplantae; phylum Streptophyta; class Magnoliopsida; order Brassicales; family Brassicaceae; genus Lepidium; species Lepidium didymum. The sequence continues at coordinate 4,740,914 of OY986986.1, forward strand.
TCTGCCAGTGACGCCGATGAGGAAAGGGTGAAAGAAGAAACGGGAGCAACAATTCGTTGTTATCCGTTTGAACAGCCTAAAGGCACCAAAACATGCCTAATGACTGGAAATCCAGCAGAAGAAGTTGCAATCTTTGCCAAGTCTTACTAAGTTGGTCCCTAACCTTTCACACAATCCCAGTCAATCTCAGATTCTCTTTATTTAAAAAGCTCCAAAAATGATATTAGATTCTGATTCCGTGGCTATTGGAGCGCTTTGGATCTGTGGATCAGAAACAGATGGTGCTACTTTGGTCGGAGACTCTTTGATGAATAGCCGACCAATCACATCCGTACAAGGTTTTTACCAATTCATAACTTTTCTTTTTATATTACAATTGCAAAATTGCATGTTCCCTTTTATTTATTCTTATTGTCTACCGTCTTTGAAAGTTGATCTGAAAATCAAATAACAGTGAGAAAGGAAAAACAAAAGAATTTGTAAGCTGTAAAAAAGTGTTTTAATATTTTTCTTTTGCTGATTGTAATGTAACATTTTTACGTTTTTTTGTTTGGGTTTGGTTACTTTAATTTTGCTTTTACTTCACGTACAGAGTATTCAACATTAGAAACTCCCACTAACCTATATGCATTGCATGTGGATATCATCACATGAGCAAAAGGCTAATACGACACTATACTAAAACAACGGCGCTTTTGTCTCGATCAAAATTCAACATAGCCAAGTTTAAAATCCTACATGTCTTCTTAACCTATTAGGTATACATTTAAACACAAATTCTAAATGTTATAAGCTTTTGCAACCAATAATCAAGCATAACCGTGACACTGGAGAAAAGACTGTTCTCTTTGTTGAATGGAAAATGCACAGCAAGAGGGAAAGTGAGAGAGATTAGGAGTCTAATCCTTAATTTGGTCATTACCATCTTCACATGAGCTGGAGAACTCTCCCTCCAAATGAAATTCCTAAGAAAGTTGCAATGGAGATCCCAAATATTCCAGCCAGAATTCCGGGAACTATCAACGAGTTCCATCCCTTTGCCGTAGCCATTCCAGCTGCAGTCGTGGGTCCACCAACATTAGCATTTGATGCTAGAAGCAGCAACCTTAGCTCGATGTTGAAAAGCTTTCCTATGCCTAATATCACAGCAAGATGTGTCCCAATTTGGACCAACGCAAACAAGAATATGCTTGGCGCTGTGTTTATCACACTCCATATGTTTCCGCTTGCACCTATCACAGTGAAGAACACCTGAAAGAACAAGAAAAATGATATTTGTCTGGAAGATATTGCATTTTTCTATAAAACAGAAAGTGTAAAACTCTACCTGCATCAGGATTAGAGCCATGGCTTCTCCAGATGGAGCAAGACGACTAAATTGGGATGGAAAGACAGTAGCTAAAATAACAACAACCGCGGTTACAACTGGTAAGATACCACCCGAAATCCCAAAATACTTGGTTAGAAAAGCCCCAGCCTTGCATATAGCTAATGACACAGCAATTCCAGTAGCTATCAGTAGCACAGGAATTTTGTTTGTAGTTTCCACATCTTTGTTTATCTCTACATCTGCCATAAAAGAGTAACATTTGAGTCAGAATTCAGAAACTGAATCGATCCACATACTTTAAAGGTCACAACAGAGGAATGGAACATAATATTTTCCTCTGGATATCTCATCCAATATACATGACCCCGATGATGCATTCTTTCTAAAGGAAGCCAAATCAAACAAAGCCCCATATCACATTTACCAGTAGTCGGTGGCAGTGCAGATTCTGCAGGTATTTTGGAGCCCAAAGCAAACAATGTCGTGAAATATACAGCACATATAACATTATCAGCAGCCAGTCCAGCAGCTAATACCGATGGTGTAACATCGAGATAACTCGCTATAGCTACGTAGTTGACAGCTGGACATACATCAATGGAAAGGCAAATTATAAGCCGCTACAGAAGGAAGGAATGATGATTGAAAATGGGAAGATACAAAGCATTATGTCTGATAGATGTTATATTACCTCCACCAATATGCCTTCCCATAAGAGCAGCTGCAATCTTCCAACTATCCAGGCCAAGCGATCTCATTGGTACTAGATAGTAGGCTAGAGCTGTACCGACCGTTGTGGCAACTATAATGAAAATCAGGAAATTGCAAATTCTCAGGCTTTTCTGACAATTCAAAGTCGATAATCAGGAACTAAACCGTAGAAACAGCTTGAATATTTGAGTAAACTATGAGCCTTGTATAAGCAACATACAACAAAGAAAGGACATTTTTACCTGATCCAATCAGAAAAGCCAAGAGTAGCTTTCCAGTAGACTGAATCACACGGCGCAAATCAGCTCTAAATAACAATAGAGGAACAGCTAATGGGAGCAGGAATTTCATAACTATGTCAAAAGCAGGAGCTTCAGAAGCTATGAGCCCTAGATTGCTAGCAGCAAGCCCAATAAGAGTGCTAACCAATGCACCACTAACCGCGGCTCCGATCTTTGTCTTCTCCGACCTGTAGTTTTCATAAGTCTCTCTTATGAATAAACAGGAAAAATCAAATTCAACTAACAATTATTACTTCTTCTTTCTAAAAATGTCAAAATCAAATTAAATTGGTCACATAATATTTGTCTTGACGAAGTGAACGAAATGTACGTGTTAAAGTATATCATCACTGAAGAAGCAACATGACAGAAGTTCCAAATGTTTCCGATCAAACAATCTAAAGATCGAAATTTATAAAGAGTGACGGCTTACCAGAGACCGAAAGCTCCAGTGGCGAAGAGAGCAGTCCAAGTTCCCCATTCATCGTTAGGAGAAATGAGTGGTGTGCTCAACTGCGATCTCACAGTCACCGATCGGATCGGAGAAGATACGTCTGGTAACGACTCTGGCGAGAGAAACCTGTCGTTGCCGGTACGAGATTGCGACAAGGACGAAGGAGAAAAGCTAAGACGCGAAGAGACTGCTTTAGCCGAGAATTCAGGAAGATCGTGGCGTGAAACAATGCGCGAATGCCGGAAAATTAATCCCGATGACGGCACCGAGATCCCGGTAACATTCAGAAATGGCAAGCTCGACGCCATTTCGCTCGCGTCGACGAGAAAGATGGAAAAAGGGAGTGATTACTGATGAGTGGACGGACTTCTTGACACATAGTGCGTCAAAAAATTGTTTGTTGGGAAAAATGTCAAACAAACTCTCCACTTTCGAAAATGGATAAAAAAAACTCCAACTTTTATATAGAGCAATTTGGGTAAACGATTTATTTTCCTTAGAAACTTTTATATAGCATCAAATCTACCCCGAATTTTTACCTCTGTTTAAATCTCTCTCATCGTAACTTCTCAACCAAAATCCCCCTCATCTAAACTTTTTCAATCTATTTCCCCCGGTAAAAAATTGTGGTTCAAATCAAGTAAACATTTACCAAACCGCTTGAACCAAACCAAGATGAGGGGGAAATAGATCGTTTAACGATTTATTTCCCCCCAAAAACTTTCATACACCAAATCCACCCCAAACTTTCACCTCTATCTAAATCTCCCCCATCGTAAATCCTCCCAAACTTTCATATAAACTTTTTCAATCTATTTCCCCCCGGCTAGAAAATTGTGGTGACGTTTTTCTTCTTCTCCGGTGAGTCTTCTCCACCTCCCTCTTCTTGAAACACTCGTTTTCTCCTTTTATAAGTTATAAATACATATCTTCAATTCTTTAGAAAAAAACACAAACCAACAACAACAACAAGTTGCAAAATAAAACATCAAAAATAATGGAGAAGAAGAACGTCAACAACATCTTTGTGGCCCTATTTATCTCGGCCGTGTTAGTGAGCTCAGTCATGGCAGCTTCAATGGAGTCTCCAGCATCATCACCAGGTGAAGCTGGTGCTTCTTCATCTGCCACCGTAGCTTTTCCGGTGGTTGGATCCATCATTGCTGCATCACTCTCCGCCTTTTTGGCTCTTCTATTGCAGTAAAAACACCAAAGAGTCTCCAGAGATATATAACAAAAGTCTTTTCTTGTTCTGACTTTGCTCCTTAGATTAATGTCTTTAATACAAAAAGTGGTTACATGAAAGTTGCAGTAAGTGTTTATTTTAAGGATTAGTTTCATCATCGTCTTTCTCTTTACATTCATGAGACTCTTTGTAAGACAAATCGTTGTTGCTCTTGATGAAATTGTTTCATCTCCAAAAGGTTTTAACACACCTTCAAGCTCATCGAACTTTTCTTGCCTAAGTAAACATGCACAAAGCTCCAACAAAGATTCCAATGCTTCAGCTCTCTCCTCACTTTTAGGACTCTTTTTCTGATACTCATGTAGTAGTGTTAATGTGCTAATCAATGACATCTCTTGGGTCTTTACTGGCTTCTCTATGTCTTTTGAAGAAGAACTTGAATTCTTGTTTCTGTTATCTCTTTCCTCTGCTACATCGCCCATTAGGACATGCGCAGCTGAAGAAGCACCAGCTTCACCTGGTGATGGTGCTAGAGACTCCATTGAAGCTGCCATGACTGAGCTCACTAACATAGTCGAGATAAAGAGGGCCACAAAGATGTTGTTGACGTTCTTCATCTCCATTATTTCTGATATTTTATTTTGCAACTTGTTGTTGTTGTTGGTTTGTGTTTTTTTTTCTAAGGAATTGAAGGTATGTATTTATAACTTATAAAAGGAGAAAACGAGTGTTTCAAGAAGAGGGAGGTGGAGAAGACTCACTAGAGAAGAAGAAGAACGTCACAACAATTTTCTAGCCGGGGGGAAATAGATTGAAAAAGTTTATATGAAAGTTTGGGGGGGGATTTACGATGGGGGGATTTAGATAGAGGTGAAAGTTTGGAGTGGATTTGGCGTATAAAAATTTCTGGGGGGGGGGGGGGAAATAGATCGTTTAACGATCTATTTCCCCCTCATCTTGGTTTGGTTCAAGCGGTTTGATAAGAGTTTACTTGATTTGAACCACAATTTTCTACTGGGGGGAAATAGATTGAAAAAGTTTAGATAAGGGGGATTTTGGTTGAGAAGTTACGATGAGGGGGATTTAGACAGAGGTGAAAGTTTGGGGTAGATTTGGTGCTATATGAAAATTTCTGGGGGAAATAGATCGTTTACCCAAGCAATTTTAATCTTATACTTTTGTTTAGAAAGCCAAATTAACATCAAAATTGTTTCCTTTTTCGAATCAATGACATGATCAAACCAATAATATAGCCATTAGCAATGTTAAGTCATTTAACATCATGGTTAATTTGGCTTTTTAAACAAAAGTATGAGATTAAAATTTCTATATGAAAGTTGGCGGTTTTTTTTGACATTTTTCCCATTGTTTAATAAAGTAATGTTGACGTATCTTAGTGCATTTATATCAAAAGTTACCCATAACACTCAAATTTCGGTTAGGTTAAGGTGATTTCACAAATAATATTCATATTATAACATATATTTATATGAACTACAATAGTCGATATAGTTTTGATTTGATGTTTTTTTTGCTAACAACTAGAAAATTTATATTAAAATGTTTTCATGGCTGCAGGAATGAAAAACTAGGGTTATTCTCTATAAAAGTAGCCATATATTCACAATGATAGTCATGCTTACGAAGGAAAACAAAGCTGGGTATTTATAACCCTCGAAAGATAAAAATCCTAGATAACTTACACAGAATAATTCTCTTGGGATAGACCGATCTACAAATAAGATAGGTCGATATGTAGTTTCCAAAATTTTTGTGATTCTTCGATTAAGGCGATAGTTTGGATCGATCGATCCCCATAAGTGGATTGATCGATCTGCTTTGTGATTCACCAAAAATTCTTCGCCTTCATCTTCTTCCATGGATCGATCTATCTCCGTAAGTAGATTAGTCGATCTAAAGCTTCGAGATCTCGTCCGTTGGTTAAAACCTAACTTTCCACCATAAGATTCATTTGGCCTCTTTCATGAACATAATCGCATCCGACAAAGTCTTCTAATTATTGCTCCAAGATTCCTTATCTTAATAAAATACATCATTTTGGCTCCAAAAAGCCTAAAAGCCTGTTAAGTGCTAAAAAACAAGCTAAGACTGCAAAATGAACTCAATTATAAATATATGTTAGCGGAATAGAGACCTAAAATGATGCCTAAAAATGGCAATGAGTTGATTGATCTTTCGATCAAGTATATTAGGTTAGAGTGATTCCAATTTCTGATGTGAGATATGTCACCATCTAACAGAAAAAATTCGGATTCCTTCCAGCAACCATTGACATAGCACATGTAGCATGTAAAAGTTGAGGAACCAATATAAAGTCTTGAGAACACATTTAAAGCGCTCTCCAAGTTTAAACCTCCGTTTAACTAATTCACAATTGTGTGAAAAACAGAAGGTTTTCACATGATTTCTAGTGTCCCATGAATAATCAGATCTAATGGTTCGTCGATCTAAAAACCAGGTAAAAGAAAAATCTATGCAATTTATTTCAAAATTTATGATGCGTTGAACTAGATCATCCGAGATAAAAAAATTTGTAGTTCAATTTCAGTTCTAGGTTTTGTTCAAATTTCCAAAACTATAGATAATTTGGTAAAATTTATTTATTTTGGAATTGCATAGATAATCAACTCATAGGTAAAATGATAATGGATCAATTGCTGAGATACATGTCTTGGTATCAAAATTTGCTGAGATACATGTTCTTGTTTTTAGATGGTACAAAAAACAAAAAAATCTGAAGATTTTTTTTTTAATTTATACCAAAAACATGTTGACTAAACCAAAATCAAAACCCATAACTTAAACCAAATTACAATTCATGTAAACCAAAATCGATGCCCCCCAAATCCCCAAATCCCTAACTCATCCCCTACGCAAAAAAGAACTTTGTCTTCTCTTCTTCTTCCCCCACGACAAAAAAGAACTTTGTCTTTCTTCTCAAAATCTTTGATTTTTCTCGTCGCTTCAAATTCTTTTTCTGTTAAAGAACAGAAGATTGTTGTTGCATACACGATCAGACGAAAATCAATTTTCCAATCTTCATGTCGTCGTTTCTCAGATGTTAGCTTTGTCTTTTGTTTGTGAAGGAAAGAATTTGTCGCCAATACCAAGAAAGAAAAGACATTGGAGGGGAGATTTTCCGACAAGCTCTTAATCGAAATTTTTAAACTTTATTTAGACTGAATTTGATTTGTTTGAATCTTAAAGAGATACTCTTTTTGTGAAGAACATCGTCTCATCTTTGTGTCTCTCAGATTAAAAGGCTTTGCTCAGGTTCTGAAAGATTTTAATGTCGTACTTTTTCCGATGATTCTAGATTATTTGGTTGTTAAGCAACTATGAATGGATTCGTTGATTGGGGTTAAAAAATCCAAACTTTTGATATATTTTTGGTTACAGATTCGACTTGGATGTTTAATTGGGATCAATTTGAGATTTAAATCTCGTGATTTAGCTTAAAAACTTGTTGTAATTATTGTTTGTTGCTGAAACTTGTAATGTCCAAATACTCATGTTAATGCATCTTAAAGCTATATCAAACTTGGAATGCAATTTTAATGCTTTTGAGAGTTGTATGGTGTGATTAGATTATGTTTCTTGGTGTCTTTCTTAAAATCCATGTGAAACTATCCGAGCTCTCTCACATGTATAGGGGTTGGTATTTAGATGTTAATTCTCTATTGCAGAGCTTTCTGTGATTTTGTGATTTTGTTTTTGGAACATGAGCAAGATGGAATTTATGTGATTTTTTTTTTGGATTGTGTATTTGTGAAATTGAAAATTTTGGTTTTTTGTGATTTTGTTAAGTGGGTTAACTCTGTTTTTTTAGTTGACATTTATGTTGATAATGCAGCTATGATGCGAACAAGAAGGGCTTCCTCAAACGTTGAGGATTTGAATCAAGTTTAGCTTTTTGCGCAACATGCCAGATTCTACGTTTCGCACTTGAACTACATGAAGGGATGTAAATTCAAGAGAAGGTGTGACATCTCCAAGGTATTGTAGACTTTGGAGCAGTACCTTTCAGATATGGAGCTGGAGTGCTTTAAGGAGCATAGCTAGTTCAAGCATCTGTTTCACATACCAAGGGATAAAAACCGGAAGTTAATGGACATGTGGATGCTGATTATGCGAACGATATACCTCAACAAGCAGAAAGAATGGTGGTTCATAGTCAATGGAGTTCCAGTTCGGTATTCGATAAGGGAACATGCCTTAATATCCGGCCTTGACTGCAAAGTCTACATGGAAGACCATGATAACCTCGGCGGATTCGACTTTGTTGAGAGGCAGTTTAACTACAACGAGAAGATCTTCTTGGAAGATGTAGAAAACAAGCTGAAGACTATTCCAGCATCTGAAGAGCGTTTGCAGATGGGTGTGATGTACCTCCTCAGCTCCGTCATCAGGATGAAGGCGAAGGTACCCTCAGCCATCGAACCGTTTATACTTCGTATGGTCAATGATCTAGAGGTCTACAAAACCTTTTTGTGGGGGAGGTACACGTTTGAGCATTGTTCAGACGAGTTGAATAAGATGCTGAAGCCTTTGAAAGGTGAAGTCAGAGACAAATTAACCCTAACATTTCTAGCATTCATCATTCTGTTAGAGGTAATAATATTCCAACACGTTTTTTTCATGTTTTTTGGTTTGTGTGTAATGATTATAACAATTTGTTTCATTTCTTGTAGATTTTGGCATTTGAGGCTGTGGATGCTCTAAAGAAAGAGTACCGTGAAGATATCAGAGAAAGTCGTGGCTGTCCAAGGATGTTCAAAGACACGGGGATGAAAGGTTATCCGATAACCGCCATAATGAGACGATGGCCGAAACAAAGGTAAGATTTTGGTTTGGCGGATTCTATTATTGGAAGTGAATGTAATAATTTTTCTTTCTGATGTAGAAGATTTGTAGCATTTTGGAGGCTATAACTGATGAAGAACGTATGCTGGCTCGTATATGGGATCATGACTTCCCTCAAGATTACCCGGATGAATATGCTGAAGCCATGACTACCCATCTCAATGCCGGGAGGAAGATATTTTGGGAAAAACTCTACCAGCAGGATTGACTTCTAGGGCAGTTGAAAATGCTCTTCCTCCTCTATTAGTTGTGCCAGAAAGGTCTTCTCAAGCACAACATGAGTATGCTTCTAGGGCATTTAAGAAGGCTTTTCTCTGAACATATCCGGACGAGGCAGTCATACATCATTAGTTATTTTAATTTATTTATAATATTTATATGTGATATTTGATTTTTTGTTTACTTCATGATTTGATTTGTATATATAATTTATTAATTATATATATATATTTGATATAATAAAAATTAAATTATAATGATGACCGGTGTTGTACACGAAATATATCTATCAATCTCTATTGATTTAGGTTTTGATGGATTGCAATTTTCGTATATTAACTTTTTTGACTTGTGTTATTTAGGTTTTTACACTCAAATTCACTTAGATTTTAAAAATCGTATTCATTTAAGCTTTTTGACCCGTATTTATTTAGGGTTTTAAACCCGTATTCATTCATATTTTTATATCCATGTTCATTTAATTTTGTAAACATGTGTTCATTTAAGTAAATATAAATCATGCGTTTATTTATGCATTTAAACTTGTATTTAAAAAATTATTATAATTTATTAAATTTTAATATATTTATACAAAAATTAATATTTTAATACTTTTAATATATAATGTTTGTAACATGTAACTTTTTATATTCTTTTTAATTAATAATTTTCTTTATATTAAATATGAAATTACATAGTTTTTATCATTATTATATATTATCAACTAAATCTATATAATATAACCCTTTGTGTTAGCATTTAAATATTTTTTTTGTCAACATTGGACTACAGCTGGCTAGTCCGCTAACCAAGTTCCTACATAATGTAGGCAGTGAGATTCGATCCATAGATGTGCAAGTGCGCTTACCTTTAGTGGACTTACCACATGCCACCAGACGAAATGCCACCTGCCATTAGCATTTAAATATTTTATAATACATATTATATTATTGATTTTAGTATGTTTGTAATGATCTTAATACTTCCTTACTCAAGAAGATTTGCGAATTTGGAAACCAATTCATTCTTTACATTACAGTGAATTTTATCACCTTGAAGAATATGAATTAATTAGACATTATTCCTAATAATTATAACGTAAATAAATAAATTATTAGTTACATACCTTAAAATCACAAAGAACTATATTAATTATTTGATCAAATTCTTTAGTGAATATTTTTCAGAGCTTGAAAATCTTAATTTTAATTCTCCAGTTTCGTTTGCAGGGTTTTAACAAAAAAAGTTTCAGAGAAAGACATGATTAAAGACAAAAAAAGTTAAGAAAAAAGAAGACCCATAATCATAAAGGCAAAAAAATAGAAAAAAAAAAACCCAAAATCGTTGAAAATCGTTGGTGTTATAAGAAAAATCATGGGATGTGTCTTAGATAGAAGTCTTTTGATATATATAATTTTCTTATTAGGATTAGGAGTAGAATTTTAAAATAGATATTGATTAGAGATATCTTTTTGTATGATATATTCTATTTATAGGAATTAGTTATGATAAGGTTTTATATTTATTTCAAATTTCTTAGTTTAAGATTAAATCCTATGTTTAAAGCTAATACTAACTTATTATAAAATTCCTATGTAAAAAATGTACATAATTTATATGTCATAATATACATTCCGCTTTTTATTATATTTAAATTTTATACTATATCTTTATGTTTTTTATTATTATAAAAGATACAAATTAGTTAACACTACGATTTTATTATATAAGAGATATTCAAATAAATAAATTATTAGTAACATACCTTAGAATCACATATAACCAAATCAATGGTTTGACCATGTTCTTTAGTGTATACTTTCCAAAGTTTTAGAATTTTAACTTTAATTCTCTAGGTTTCTTTGGAGGGTTTCAACGAAGAAATTTCTGAGAAATACATGATTAAGAGAAACAAAAATCGAGAGAAAAAGAGTGCTAAAATCGTTGAGAGAAAAAAAGACTTAGAACTTGTTGGTGTTGTAAAATAAGTCTTGGGATGTTTCTTAAATAGATTTCATTTAATATTTTTCCTATTAGGATTAGGAATATCTTTTGTTTGATTTTCCCTAAATATAAGTTATTAAGATTAGGAATATCTTAATACAATATCTTTTGGTTGTAGTCTATTGTGTTGACCAATTAAAACAAACGAACCAATTAAAACAAACCAACCTATTAATTTTTTTTATCAAAACTAATGGATAAATAAAATTAATTGAAATTAAAATAAACTAATTAGTTAATAAAAAGTCTTATCAAAACAAATAGACAAATTAAGTAGTTAAAACAAACCGACTAATCAAGAGATTAAAATTGTTTTTTTATTACTATAAAAGATACAAAACATCTTAATGTTACTGTTTTATTATATATAGAAATTATAATTCTATGATCAAAAGAAAACACACGTTAGCAAAACCAAAACACATAATGGTTATCTTACCTAGTTACATTTATTTATTATTATTTATTTGTTAACTAGGAAGTTCGGGTCCATGGGCCCATAATCTCCTTAGGAATCCACATCATTTTAATTTTCTTTCCTTTGGAGAGTCAAATCCATTTCCGTTATCACTCGATCTTATGACATCTTGGATTATTTCATGATACATTTTCAGTCGAGCTATTGACCTCGGGTTACCTAATACATTTAAGTAATTACCAATTACACATAATGATCATATACATAGTTAATCATGTAATTTGGTTTCCCATATTTAGTTAAAACTTTGAAATACAATATACAAGCTTACTCTTTTTCTATTGGAAGAATTCATGTTTTAATTTTTTTAATAATGCTTATCAAAAATTAAACTACCATTAAATTGTGAAGTGTTTTTGTTCAGGTGGTTAAATCTATCGGTGTAGTTATTCTTCTTACCAACTTTAGAAATTGTGTAATTTTTATATGATAATTTTTAGAATTTTAGATAGGATTGTGTTATGGATCAGTTCTTGTCGATACAAGTGTTAGAAAAAAAACTACATGTAAACTCATGTGCTAATTTGGTTTATTTTCAACTGAATGCTTGCAAGTGAGTTGGTGATTCGATCGTTATAAAATTGAATACTCGGCCATCAAACACCAGTTAAAGCATAATAAAATTATTTTGTGCTTTGTTAACTATGATGATTTATAATGACTTTGACCCTTATTAGAGGAATAAATCTTTTCATCTAGATGGGCTTAGAGGAGATATAGCTGTGAGAATGATGAGAAGGTTCTGAGCTTCTTCGGATATTAGTATAACCATATACAATTTCCATTGCAAATTGGATCCGTTATTGTTGAGGTGACAATTTTGAGAGAAAGGGCTATTAGGTTTCAGAGAAAGCGTTTTATCTTTATTGACAATGATCGAACATATATATAATACAAGGATTTAGGTTAAAGCTCTCTACATAGAAGATTAGGAAACTATGCAAAAGTGTAAAATGGAAAAGATGTGGTTTGTTTGATTTTGATTACTTTCTTTATTTTTGCTTTAACTTCCCGTATCCTATTCAAGATTAGCAAATCCCACCTACCTATATGTACTGCATGTAGATCTTCACATGAGCAAAAAGCTAACACGATTATTCTAAAATAACGACGTTTTTGTCTCGACCAAAATTCAACTGTTGCTACTAAAGATAGCCAAGTTAAAAATCCTACATCTCTGTTTATTCAAATACAAATGTGTTTAAAACATAACTGGAGAAGAGACCGTCTAAACGTAAATTGCTAATCATTGCCGTTAGGCCCACCGGATGTCTAAACCAGGGATGTGTCCGTCCCCGGAAGATTGGTTTGGGTTTCGACTCAGACTCCACCTCGGTTAACAACAACAATAAAAAAACATAACAGGAGAAGAGACTGTTCTCTTTATTAGATGAAAGATGCACAGCGAATGGGAAAGAGAGAGAGAGACAGAGACAGAGAGATTAGGAGTCTAATCCACAATTACCATCTTCACATGAACTGCAGAACTCTCCCTCCAAATGAAATTCCTAAGAAAGTTGCAATGGCGATCCCAAATATTCCAGCCAGAATTCCAGGAACTATCAACGAATTCCATCCCTTTGCTGTTGCCATTCCAGCTGCAGTTGAGGCTCCACCAACATTAGCATTTGATGCTAGAAGCAGCAACCTTAGCTCGATGTTGAACAGCTTTCCTATGCCTACTATTACAGCAAGATGTGTCCCAATTTGGACCAGAGCAAACAAGAATATGCTCGGCGCTGTGTTCATCACACTCCATAAGTTTCCACTTGCACCTATCACTGTGAAGAACACCTGAAAGAATAAGAAAAGTTAATACTTTTCAGGAAGATTTTGTGTTGTTCTTAAAACTCTACCTGCATCAGCATTAGAGCCATGGCTTCTCCAGATGGAGCAAGACGACTAAACTGGGACGGAAAGAGAGTAGCTAAAGTAACAACAACTGCGGTTACAACTGGTAAGATACCACCTGAAATCCCAAAGTACTTGGTAAGAAAAGCCCCGATCTTGCATATTGCTAATGACACAGCAATTCCAGTAGCTATCAGTATCAAAGAAATTTTGTCTGTGGTTTCAGTATCTTTGTTTATCTCTACATCTGCCATCAAAGAGAAACATTTGAGTCAGAATTCAGAAACTCAATCGATCCACATAATTCAAAGGTCAAAACAGAGGAATGGAATAGAACATTTCCCTCTGGATATCTCATCCAATATACATGACTTCCTAACGGAAGATATACAATTGTAAAGGAAGCCAAATCAAACGAAATACCAGTACTCGGTGGGGGTGCAGATTCTGCAGGTATTTTGGAAGCCAAAGCAAACAATGTCATGAAATATAAAGCGCATATAACATTATCAGCAGCCAGTCCAGCAGCTAATACCGATGGTGTAACTTCGAGATAACTCGCTATAGCTACGTAGTTAACAGCTGAGCACGCAACAATGGAAATGCAAGTTATAATTGGCGATGGGAAGATAGAAAACTTTGTGTTAGACAGATGTTTAAAGACATATGTGGATGTTATGTTACCTCCACCAATATGCTTTCCCATAAGAGCAGCTGCAATCTTCCAACTATCCGGACCAAGTGATCTCATTGGCACTAGATAGTAGGCCAGAGCTGTACCAACTGTTGTGCCAACTGTAATGAAAATAATGAAATCGCAAATTCACAGTTTGAATGTTTGAGGAAACTATGAGACTTGTATTAGTAACATACAACAAAGAAAGGACATTTTACCTGATCCAATCAGAAAAGCTAAGAGAAGCTTTCCAGTGGATTGAATTACACGGCGTAAATCAGCTCTAAACAACAAGAGAGGAACAGCTAATGGGAGCAGGAAATTCATGACTATAGCAAAAGCAGGAGCTTCAGAAGATATGATTCCTAGATTGCTAGCAGCAAGCCCAATTAGAGTGCTAACCAATGCAGCACTCACCGCTGCTCCAATCTTTGTCTTCACCGACCTGTAGTTTTCATAAGCCGTTCTTATAAATAAACAGAATAATTCAAACAATGATTACTTCTATAAATTTTGTTTTCGTCACAATTAACTAGATTAGTCATAACAAAAATTTGGGGTTTTCTGCAAAAAAAAAACTTCAACTACATTTTTCAAACTTTATTCTCACTTAAAAAATGCAAACCGTTCCTACCAAACTGAAAATATTAGCAATATAATTTCTTTTACTAATTTTCAATGAATTTTGTAGTTTCTCATACATTAGATTTTCAAAATTTTTATACTATATTTGAATTTTCGGGACGAAAATTCCGAATTGATAAATTATTTTTCATAATTTTAATGTAGTGACAAAAAATAATATTGAGTATTATTTTTTGTTTTGTGGTTGTAAGACATATCTTTGCACAAATAGTACATATTTGTGAGTGAGGACGTGTACTTTCTAAGTTATAGTTCACTGAAGAAGCAACATGACATAAAATCAAATATCTAAAGATCGAAGTTTATAAAGAGTGATGGCTTACCAGAGACCGAAAGCTCCAGTGGCGAAGAGAGCAGTCCAAGTTCCCCATTCATCGTCAGGAGAAATGAGAGGCGTGCTCAACTGCGATCTCACAGTCACCGATCGGATCGAAGAAGACAGGTCTGGTAACGAATCCGGCGAGAGAAACCTGTCATTGCCGTTAGGAGATTGTGACAAGGACGAAGGAGAAAAGCTAAGACGCGAACGCGAAGAGACTGCTTTAGCCGAAAATTCAGGAAGATCGTGACGTGAAACAATGCGCGAACGCCGGAAATATAATCCCGATGACGGCAATGAGATTCCGGTGACATTCAGAAACGGCAAGCTCGACGCCATTTCGCTCGCGTCGACGAGAAGGATGGAAAAAGGGAGAGGTGATTACTGATGAGTGGACTTCTTCACTCATGAGTGCCACCTTTTAATTCTTTTTTATTTTTTTTAGACATTACTAATTTGATTTGGATCAATAAGACCTTATCCATAATCTAAATGTTCTAACTGAAATTGGTACAATTCAAACTATTCAACTGATATCTAGTTAAATCAAAGGCAAACCAACTAAACCACATATTATTTATTGACTTTTTTAATTCAATAAAGTAATTCATTAGTGCTTCACCTTTTAATTCACTCATTGTTTTTTTTGTAACTCTCAATAAAGTAATGTTGACGCACTATAATATCAAGTGCTTTTATATCAAAAATTATATTTTATTAACGTAATTCACTTACATTTCTTATCTTCTTCTTTTTTTCTGTTTATTGGGAGTTTAAACAACCGTTTTCAAATAGACATGCATATATGAGTGTTTCTTCATTTGTATTTGAAAAGTTTACTAATTTGATATAATTATACTATTCAATTTCACCGATCAACCTCAATCTTCAAACAAACTTCGTCGAAAATGTCTTATGCCAACCGTTATATCTAACCGCTTGTAATTAAATAACATTGTCGACAATTCATTATTTCAACTGTCTTGTTCAAATATGTCGCCAATCGGACTATTTAATTATTTGTGTGTTGTCTTACGTAAAACTAAGATTATGGTAAATTAATGACGTATGGGCAAAATCATAAGCCATGCCTTTTTTACATTGTTTATCACAAAAGACGAAGATTGTCATCAAACAACAAATATGTTAAATGAGAATAAGCACATTTAGGTGAAGCCCGAACTGACCTATGTCTGCCTTTACCCAGCATCTACGACAACACTTCCATAACCAAAATGAAAAAGTAGAAATGTTAAATATTACTGCTTTCCAATTTTTGACAAAATTACAAAAACAACAACGAACAGAAGAAGAAAAATATTTTGTCTGAGTTTACAACTAGTCATTGTAATTAAGGGGGTGTCTTAAGACTTTTTCATGTTCACATACTGGCTATGTTTTCGAATTAAAATAAAAGTTAACAAAAGAGATCAAAGCACCAGTGGTTTAGTGGTAGAATAGTATCCTGCCACGGTACAGACCTGGATTCGATTCCCAGCTGGTGCATCCTGCGAGCTATAATGATACTAGCTTCAGCGATGGTTGGTTCCTTCGCATTCATCTCCGATGATATCGCCACTTTCCTGAGCTCTTTTTTTCTTTCAAATCACCTTGAATTCGTTGGTTACAATCTGCTTTTGAATTCATAACATCGTTGTTTAGTTAATTTTTACAAAACTGACCGACTTGTGCTTTCAACATTTGCAAGAAAATGACTCTATTGAAGTGGAATTCGTGGAATATATAGCAAACAAGGAAAACATGTTGATATCTTAAAAATTTGACTCTAGCTTAAGAACATAATGAAGATTTAAAAGATTCTTTGGAGGGAAGAACTGATCTTCTAGACAGGGCCGTCTCGAACAAATAAGAGGCCCTTGTTTCAAAATCAAATAGGCCCTATATTGTATATTTTGGAAGTCAAAAAATATAAAATTTTTTTACAATGTTTAACCAAATCCAATGGTTCTTTTAGCACATTTAGAAGCAAAATCGTCAATTAAATTTTCTACGTCTAATTCTTCTAGAAAACTATTTTCTGTCGCCATTAAAGCTAAACCGTTTAGTTTTTCTTGTGACATAGTTGACCGCAAATATGACTTCAACAATTTTCAATTTTGAAAAACTTCTTTCTGTATAAACAATAGTCACATGAATAATTAGTAAAATTCGATATGCAATAGTTACATTTGGAAAAAAATTATATTTCTTCAAAATCTCTAACACATCAACTGCCCCGTAATCTCATTTGGTAAAAACTCTTTAAAAATTTTAGTTCAAGAAAAAGTTCACAACCATTTATATCTTACTCACTTTTTTAAAGCATTTTATAGACGAGTACAATGTAGTTGTAGACTCATATCATCTAATAATTTTAACTTAGCCGAATTACACAAATAACCAAAAATATTATCATATAACTCATATTGCTCAAACCTTTTACTTAATGAAACAATAGCTTGATCTACAATATAAAGAAAACATTCAATTTTAAAAGTATCTTCAGCTGATAACAAAGGTTCAAACTATCAATTTCATCATATTGTCTTTTTCTACGAATTTTACGTTTTTGAAGAAACACATGTTCAATATCAATTTCATTAGCAATTTATTTAGCAACAATCAAAGCATTAGCAAATCCAGGTTCCCTATAATTTTTGAAAAATTAACCTAAGTTTTTACCTCTTCTATGGCAACATTAATTAACATGTCTTTTGATTGCAATTTTTTGCTAACTAAGTTTATAACATGTAATATATCAAACCAAATAACTACAGTTAACAAAAATTCAAAGTTTCCAAGTTCATGCATTGCCGAAGATTTATCTTTACTTTGTATCATAGGATCATTATCAGTTTTAGTTACTTGAAATAAAGCTTCTCTTATATCAGAAATTTGAAATCTTACCGCTTTAATGTTTTCTAAACGACTTTCCAACATGTAGTTGATAGTGATTTTAAAGTTAAACCTTTAATATTTTCTTTTAAAATATCCCACATTTATGTAGATTTTGCAAGTAAAGTATATAAGCGTTGTATTACTCCAAAAAAATCTCTTACCTTAACGGATGAGTTTCCTATGTCACATAAGAGTAAATTGAGACTATGACAGCCACATGAAGAATAAAAAGCTCTACGATTCAAATCCAAAAGCTTTTTTTGAACACTTTGATACTTACCTATCATATTTGCTTCATTATCATATCTTTGGCCTCGCACATTATCAAGATCAAGATCCAAAAAATTAACATATTTTGTAAAACTTTAAAAAGTCTTTGTCCTGTTGTATCATTTATTTTTAAAAATTTAACAAAAAAATTCTTCTATTCTAAAAGAATCCGATGAAACATCTACGCCCCTAATAACTAAGGACATTTGTTCTTGGTGACTAACATCGGGAGTGCAATCTAATATCACAGAAAAATATATATTTTAAAAAAATTTTGTAATTATTATAGATATAATTTGAAAAGAAATCAACAAAATTAATTCATTTTGGATACTATTACTAAGATAATGTTGATGAATAAGACCGCTATTAATACGATTAACATGCTCTTTTATTATTGGATCAATTTCAGCCAACATTTCTATCAATCCCAAAAAAATAGCATTATTATTTTGGTATAATTTTCCACTTGTTACTCTAAATGCTAAAGTATGTTTTGCAAGATATTTTACAATAATAATAATTCTAACTCAATTTAATAATTAATTGATAATATATATAATGGACCTTCAATTTTTATGGGTTTGTGACATATACCACCTTACACAGCCCAAGTCACGGCTCTGCTTTTAGACATCGAAATCATCAGGCAAATGAAGTGGCCGATAGAATACCCTGGGAACCTCTCTCCTCAGGGAGTTATGACTGTTCTATGGTCCCTAAGTGGTTAAAATCTCTTGTAGTAAGAGACAAACAATGTACTGAATGTATTGGTTAATGAATGAGATATTGTTGACAAAAAAAAATGATCAAAAAATCATGCAGAGGACATAACATATGTATTGGACCAACTCTTTTATCTTTTACATATCAATATCCGTTAAATTGTATTTCAATTATATTTTAGATTTAGTCTAAATTGCAAAAGCTATAGATAAATTTAGTAAAATATTTATTTCTCTACAATATAGATAATTAATTCGTATAAAAAGAATAATATTATTTGATTTGTCAAACAATGACAAAATATTTGATAAGATTATTTCATACGAATCTGACAACAACATTCATCGGCAGTACACAAGCCATAATAATAACCATGATCTCTACAAAAAGGAGTGCAGTTTCCACGACGACATTGTTCTATTCCAAAGAAGCATTGACGATCCATCTGCTTTACTCCAAAACCTATTTATTAACTAAAATTATTAATCTAATGTACCAAAAAATCAATATCTATAAAACGAAGCTATAAAGAATGAAATTCTTACTTGGAGTATTAACAATTGTAGTACGACACTGAACATAAGATATGGCGAACATGATTGTGAAAACACATGCGACAAAACTTTTCATGGTGATAGCCATTTTGTTGTTTTTGTGTGTGTGAGTTTTCATTGTTTAGGCTACGTATATATATAGTGACTTAAAGATACATTAAATAATTATGTTACCTATTTTCTGGTCAAAATAAAAAAAAAGTAACATAATCTTAAATTTATTACTTATAGATTTATATACATAAGAATGGTTGACCATATATTTCTCACATACTATACCAAAAAAAGAACATGTTGACTTTGACCAAGAAAAAAAAAGAAAATGCTTAACAAAAACAAAAACACACACTGATTTCTTTACCTAACTATATTTACATAATAGTGAGATGATATTTATCATTTTATACATAATTAAACATGTAATTTTGTTTCCCGTATTTATTTAAACATTTTGAAATACAAAAAAAATGTTGAAAAAAAGAAATACAAAATAAAAGTTTATTCTTTTCCAATTAGACTATTGTGACAAAAAAAAAATTTCTTTTAAATATAAACAGTGCTTATCAACAAATAAATTATAACTAAACTCATGTGTAAGAGTATGGTTTATTCTCAAATGAATGCTTGTAAGTGAGTTATGGTGAGTCTGATGTTGTAACTTTTTCTTTAAACACATCTGATGCTATAACTTATAACATTAATTATTCCTGTTTGATGCTTTGTAATGATTTTGACCCATAACACGAGAAGAAGGAAACTTTTTCACTTAAAATGACTTAGAGGAGATATCACAATGAGAATAATGAGAAGGTTCTTAGCTTACTCAGATCTTACTATAACCATATAGCATTTACATTACAAATTGCATCCACAACTATGAGATTATGGTCCATCGAGATTCGAGTTCTTCACTTTAAGTCTCGCGACTTGAAAACCTTCCAATATCTTAATAGACTTCTTAACATGAGTACATTAACGAAGATCTCTCTAAACGGATCAAATGTGAAATAATAAAAGTTAGTCTTACAGATATGTAATCCATATAGTAGTCAATTAAGAGACATTATAAACAATGGCTAAACTCAACAGAAAATCTTAATTTCCTTTAGTTCCAATTCTGATATCAAAACGTTGAAGAACTCTTTTTCATATAGATCCAAAGTTTATATTTTCAAACTATTCTTATCGTTTCTGTTTTTTGGGATCTTGTTTCTCATTTTTTTCCAAAGCTTTAAGTTTGTTCTTGATGGCAGCTACTTTTTCATTACGGTTCATCTGTCCCGGGCTGCTCCCGATTACAAACTTAGTTCGGTTTGATTCTGGTAATGATCTTTTGGAGTAATCAAGAGAGGAATCTTCTAGATGCTTCTCACTAGCTAGACGCACCACCAAAGGCCTACCACAAGCTAATCTCCCATGCATCTTCTCCTTTGCCAATTCAGCTTCCTGTATACTCACTTCAGATGTAGAAATCAGGAGATTGCTTAAAGAAAGTTAAAAAGTGTAGACATTTCCCATCACTAAAAGAAAATCTCATCTAAGCAAATAAAAAAAACAGAAAGCCAGATTATTAGTTACCTCATTATTACTGTATTGTATAAAAGCATAGCCGCGTGGTTCTCCTTTCTTTGGGCCGCGTGTGTGCCAAAGGAAGTCTTCTGATACGATCTTCCCAAATGGAGAAAACATTTTTATCAATGCAACCCTATTAAGAAGAGAAAATTTACAGGGTAATGGAACAAAGTTTTGATCTAAGGAAAAAAACACTGATGGTATGCAGTGATTCCTTACTCGTTTATTCTAAGATCTAGGTTTCTAACATATAATCTGTTCTCGCTCTTTTCATCTACAAACCCACCAGTGTCATGAATCACAAGACATAATATAGTAACCAAAATATTTTATTCTCCAATGAGTTTCAATCACATGGTTGCACCACACAATATACAAGCTAATACGAAACCAACTTGATAAGGTTTAATGAAATTACTGAAAGACAGAGAACAATGCTCTACAGATTGTAGTTACCATTTAATTGCAGGAAGAAGCAGATTGATCAAAGTATATTCAACCAGGAATACAAGTAAGCTCAAGAACTTTAAGAATGTATCCTGCAAATAAGCGACCTCGACATTAGAACAAAATAAAAACAATTCTCCTCTCAAGATTTAGTAGAGTAGAATTCTCAAAGGCCAAAACAGCAATCAAACTATACTTTCAACATCCGTGATGAGATGCAAAAGACTTAAAGTAAACACTTGATAGTTTCATAGTATGTAATAATAATCACAAGCCAGCGACGAAACAAAACACATAAACCAATCTAACAGTCTCAATTACTAGTCTTTATATTGTCTAAGCACTATTGATAATATAGGCACCTCCATGAGAATGAATTACAGTTGTTCACTAAAGAACCAAACAAGAGAAACCTATAAAGCTCTAAGGAGCAAGATCGCACAAAGTGTGGATCAACTAGAATAGCTCTTAGTAAGGAATCTTAATCGTACAAATAATCAATTCAGAGAGACACCAGACACAAGCCAAAATTGAGAAGAAAAACCCTGATTTCCTCGTGAGAAATCACATGGTTGTAATCAGTAAGTAGCAAGACCTAATCACCTACTTCGATTACATATCGATTTCACAACTAAAACCGCTGAAGTGCGAAGCAGATCGAGTTCGTATTTTTCCTGAATTAACAGATGAAAAGGTTCAAAACAATATAGAGTTTCCATGGAAGCAACTTACGGAGCTATAGTACGATCTCGCCGACTTTCCAATCATAAAATCAGGGGCACCAGATTTTCTGGCTTTAATCAGTAAACTTATAACCGGTTAAGTAGGAAACCGAACCGGCTATTGGAACGTCAAATCTTAAATTACCATAATTCTCAAAATTATTAGTATATCCAGATTCTTTACTAGCATCGATATTAGATAATATCAACAGACGTTACTACAAAATCACTCCACAATTCAAATTGCAGATCTAGTTTGGTACGTAAGTTAAAACCATCTTATCAAGCTGAAATCTCTCTCTTTCCTCAACTTCTTTTCTGTTCGTGTCTTGTGTCTTCTATCTCTCAAATCTCAAATTCTGTCCTGGTTCGGTAATAAACACACCAAGTAGTTCTCGTGCACTTCTCTTTTTCTTTCTTTCCCTTATTCGATTTTTCTATAATTCCTGAAGCATTCGTCACGACCGGAAGAATCTAAGGGTAACTAATTAAACGATCTTCTCACTTTTTTTTATCAACATTATGCTCATGTTCGCCTTGTTTTTTTTTTCGTTTTATTCGATCGGGATCGGTTTTCTATCCTCAATTTTGTATTTTTCTGCTCGAGATTTCTTGTTTTGTATCCGAGAATTTAGACTATTAGTGTGGCAGCTTTGTGGGGTTTTAGAATTGTACAAACCAATATTAACTTCTTATTCAGATCAAGTTTATCCTGCGATTTTGGATTCGATCTCTTCGTAATGAATTGTGATCAAGTTTTTTCTAGTGATGTTGTGAAATTCTGTTTGTTTTCTTTCTGAATAATACTTCTAATTCACACAATAGCTTGTATCCAGTTCTTCTCCTTGGTTCTTTTGTTAGAAGCTTCTCATGGCTTCTACGGTGAATTCAAACACCTCCGATGTGTTCTCATCCGCCCCAAGTCTCCAGAGTAACCTCGGAATCTTGTCTCCTGATCAGGTTTGTACTTTTGAATTTGTGATCTGTTTGTGTCTGGACTAATGATCCTTCTTTTTTATTGTTATTGCATTCCGTCTTACGCTTCGTGTACTGGTTTTGTGGCAGATCGAATTGGCGAAGATCCTACTGGAAAATGGTCAGAGTCATCTCTTCCTCCAATGGCCTGAACCTGGCGTCAATGACGAAGAGAAACTAGGCTTTTTCAATCAGGTTTTATTATTATGTTCTCTTTGGTTGTGGGAATATAATTCATTCTTTTACTCTTGTACCTGATCTATAAAGTCATTTTTTTTCGCCAGATCAATTTGATCACCACATTCTCAACGTTTTGATGAATGAATTTAGAAAAATGACTTAATATCCATTTGAAATAATTGCTTATTAGATTGCTCGCCTAAATTCAAGTTATCCTGGGGGTTTAGCAGCCTACATTAAGACAGCGAGAGAGCTTCTCGCCGATTCAAAAGTAGGGAAGAACCCATATGATGGTTTCTCTCCTTCTGTAAGTAACAGATATCCTTTTCTTATGAACTCGAAAGCTGTGTTGTTGTGCTGTCTCCATTGTTTTTAGCAAAGGGTTCATGTTATCTTGCAGGTCCCTTCAGGAGAAAATCTTACTTTTGGTGATGAGAACTTCATCGAGATGGAGAAAAGAGGTGTTGCCGAAGCTAGGAATGCTGCTTTTGTTCTTGTTGCTGGTGGGCTTGGCGAGCGTCTTGGTTACAATGGAATCAAGGTAAATAGTGAACAATGTTTCATTAACTTAATCACTATTCATAGATAGAATATTAGACTTGTTAGAGATAAGGATAGAACTCAAAGCCAAACCTTTATCATGATAGTAGAAAACAGAAACAGAGTAAAAACTTTCTAGACAGGAACCTCGGAAGCTCTCTCTAGCTTGGTTAGGTCTCACAAACGAAACCTAATCCTTACTTATAGAGATTTTAGAGGACTGCTTGTACAACATATCCAGTCCAGTAATTCAACTAATGCAAGACATAAGATGGTGTTTTAAATGATTATTAGTCCTCTATTATTTATTCCATCCATGTTTTCTGAGCTCTAGTACTTGTGTTATATGCAATGCTTTCCATCATTATTGTTATGCTGGAGAAAGATGTGAAATTGCGGAATGTAAACATATACTTGCTGTTTTAAAATACACGTCCAGAAATATATAACTCAAATTATGAGTCTATTTCTTAGGTGGCACTTCCAAGGGAGACAACTACAGGGACATGCTTCTTGCAGCACTACATCGAATCTATACTGGCTCTTCAAGAAGCTAGCAACAAGGCCGCTTCTGGTGTGTTTCTAATTTCTTTGACACAATGCTACCACTTTATACATATCTTTTTTCCTTGCTACAAGATATTTGACATATTACAATCAGCACAAGTGAAATTAAGAAATACTTGATTTCTCATCACTAATCGTAGTTTTACATTTTGCAGATGGAAGTCAGAGAGACATTCCTTTCGTTATTATGACGTCTGATGATACACATTTCCGTACTCTGGAACTATTAGAGTCAAACTCTTTTTTTGGGATGAAATCTTCCCAAGTACATCTTCTAAAACAGGTAAATGAACAGCCAGTAAGGGCTCTGGAAATAGTTTGTTTCAATGTAAAATGTTTAAAGAAACAGTTAAATATAAGCTACCTTAATTTCTAGGAAAAAGTTGCATGCCTTGATGATAATGATGCCAGGCTTGCATTAGACCCTCACAACATATACAAGATCCAGGTACGTGTGTATCATGTTAACGTTTCAAAAGCTAGTATAATATTTGCAGGCTGATTGTCCTTTACTTGGCTATTCTTAGACAAAACCTCATGGACATGGCGATGTACATTCGCTATTATATTCCAGTGGACTCCTTCATTTATGGTATTATTTCTATCAGATATTTTCTAAGTTTATTTCATATGATGTCATTTTATAAGTTTGTGGCCTATAATTTAACATTCCTTTATTTGTTGCAATTTCAGGCTTGATGCTGGTTCAAAGTGGGTTTTGTTTTTCCAAGATACAAATGGACTTCTCTTCAATGTTCGTAGAAGCTACTCAAACCTTCTGTGTTAAGCATTCATACAATTGTGTTAGAAACTCATAATTTCTTAATGTCTTTCTCTGGTATAGGCAATTCCAGCTTCTTTGGGTGTGAGTTCTACCAAACAGTATGATGTTAACTCTCTCGCTGTTCCCCGCAAGGCAAAAGAAGCTATTGGAGGAATTACTAAGCTTACTCACGCTGATGGTAACTTTAGTAGATAGCACAAATCCAAAGTATCTCTACTATTGTTTTTTGATAAGAAGTATGACTACGTTTGCTGAATGATGCTGTTCATATTTTCGTTTCATAATTGAGAGTATCGGTTTAAATGGTTTCCAGGTAGATCAATGGTAATCAATGTGGAGTACAATCAACTTGATCCTCTACTTAGAGCATCTGGATTCCCTGATGGCGATGTTAATTGTGAGACAGGCTATTCCCCGTACCCGGGAAATATTAATCAAGTGAGTTGTTTTCTACTCGATGAGCCAAGATGTGTCTCAGATGAGAAAAATTTCAAGACTCCTGATATTTTGTTTATGTTGTTTGAATGCAGTTGATTCTGGAACTTAGTTCATACAAGGAGGAGTTGCAAAAAACTGGAGGGGCCATTAAGGAGTTTGTCAATCCGAAGTAATTTTTTTTGTTTCTCTCCTTGATTCATCTTTCCTTAATGTTCTGCTGCTTGAAGGTACCACTTCTGTGCTTTGATATCCACTTTTTGGATTTTATAATAGATACAAGGATAGCACCAAAACAGCATTTAAGTCTTCAACTCGTCTAGAGTGTATGATGCAAGATTATCCAAAGACACTGCCTCCAACAGCACGAGTTGGATTCACGGTGATTGCTGTCTCTAGACGTAAAACAGTAATTTAAATACACATGCTTTTTGTTACAATGTTTCTTAATTTAGGTGATGGATATATGGCTTGCTTATGCACCTGTCAAGAATAATCCCGAGGATGCTTCTAAGGTTAAATACTAATTGAACAGAGCAATACAGATTAATAAAGTTCATGTTTTTCCGGATTCAATTATACGTGCCTTTTTTTTTACATACTGTAGGTGCCAAAGGGAAACCCATATCACAGTGCAACTTCCGGAGAAATGGCAATTTATCGTGCTAACAGCCGTATTCTTCAGAAGGTAATCAACTAGTTGTATTGATCTCTGTTTTGTCTTCTGGTAATCCCGTGCTAGTATGCTCTACACTTGATTCTAGTATATATACTTAAATAGCCAGCTTTAATAAGTTTCTTCGTGATGGTTTATACTCTCTGGGTTTATCCTCTTTCAATTCCGTCATTGGTTTGTCTCTAATTTCTTCCTCAGGCTGGTGTCAAGATGGAAGAGCCTCTTAAACAGGTATTGAATGGACAAGAAGTGGAAGTATGGTCACGTATCACATGGAAACCCAAGTGGGGAATGATCTTCTCTGATATCAAAAAGAAAGTCAGCGGGAACTGCGAGGTCTCTCAGAGATCCACAATGGCTATTATGGGTCGTAATGTATTTATTGAAGATCTCTCCTTGGACGGTGCTCTTATTATCGATTCCATTGATGATGCAGAGGTATAAATTGTGTTCTTGAAAGTGTCATGTTCCATTTTTCTCTCGGATTGTAATCATCATATGTCAAAGACTTATTTGACATATGAAAACAGGTAAAACTGGGAGGTTCGGTCAAGAATAATAGTTGGACCATGGAAAGAGTAGATTACAAAGACAAATTGGTTCCAGAAGAAATAAGAATCAGAGGTTTCAGATTTAACAAAGTGGACCAACTCGAAAAGAAGTTCACTCAACCTGGAAAATTTTCTTTGGAAGATTGAAGTTATCCTCACATATATATATGTGACACTTTCTAATGACTCTTACTTGGCAATATGATCGATTTTAAAAGTTGAGAAATTCATAGTTTTGCCAGATCATTTGATGGAGCTTAATTCTTTTCTTTCTGGCTTTTTCTTGCTCTTTCCAATGAGACACTTCTCTTTCATGTTTCTCAACAATCGCCACAATATCTGTATCTGTATGTCTAATTCTTAATACCAATTTTATTCATTAAATCTTGAATTATCAATGATTTAGTTTGCTTAACTTGATTCAGATATTAGTTTTTTGTAGTGCTCAATTCACTTAGCAAACTGAGCCATGATAAGTTAGAATCATTTTTTCTTAGTAACTCAAAATTGATTTAACACATCTCATGCGCTCTGTACCGTAGATATTTTAGAATATCTCATATGGGTTATAAATCAATGTCATGATGTCTCTGCTTCTTCATCTCTCTATCTCATTCATGCCTAGCTTAAGACTCGAACTGGTAAAGCGTTGTACTAATATGTCCCTTCACTCACCGGATGAGCTACAAAAGCTAGGTGTGTTTTATTAACTTTCTACTACATGTATTATTAACTTTCCACCGAAAAAGATAGTCCTCACATTTTAATAAAATATCACATGAAAAGAAAAAGAAATAAGTCAAAAAATTGGCTATTTAGCCGATTAATCCTTTTATTTTTCTTATCACATCCTAAAATTATTTTAAATTTTAATGAGATAAAAATAATTACATATATTTCATACTTATCCTATTCTTTAGTAAATGTTATTTTATTTGAATATTATATAAAAAAACAAACTTCTTATTCATCACAAACATTCTTTTAAATTACAATTTTTTTCATATAGTCCTTTGTTAATTTTTATTTATTTTGTCACATTGACCGTTAAAAATTTACATACTCAATTTGTTTTTATCAGAGAAATCAATATAATATTAAATCAGTACAAAATCAGGGTAAATATTATGAAACTATGAAAATCATTCAAATCAATTGAAATTATTTTGGTAGATAGTACAAAATTGGGTGTAAAACACTAAAATAATATATATTTTAGAATATTTACAAACTTTATATTTTTATTTTAAAAAACATAAAGCTAATTAGATATAAACATATTTTAAAGAAACTTTTTTCTTAAAGTTATTTAATATAAGAAAACTTATGCCAAAGTCACCTAGTAATATATATATAAAGTTTAATCACCTTAATGTTTAGTCGACAAAAGATGTAATGTTTATACAAAAAATTGTAATAATCTGTCAAAAATTCTGATACATGTATAATAATTTGACATTGATATAAAAAATTAACAAGAATTACAGACCTGATTAGAATTGCTTTTAAAAGCAACCAAGCGAAAACTTTTACTAATTGAAATTGTTTTCATTTTGTTGGTTTGAAAAACAAAAATTTTTGTAAAAGATTTTTAACTAAACCAATAATATTGTAATTTTATGATTGGTTTAATTTAATTTTTTACAAAAAATTTTGCTTTTCAAAAAAAAAAAAATCAATTTCAATCACACCTATATATTTATTTGGCCAAAATATAAGGAATTTCGGTTTTGGTTTAGATGCACCCAATTCGAATTTGGCACTGTCTCTACCGGTTGAATTATTATATGGATTCGATTAATATAGTGGCGGTTCGGATTTAATTAATGTCCAACCGTAATTAAAAACCTTTTGGTCTTCGAAATTGAGGAGAAATACACACACGTAACAGAATATACCCGACGACGCGTAAGCTTCTTCTTCCTTACTCCCTTCCTGAAATTACTTCGTCTCCAGGGTAATCGATCTCTTCTCTCTCATTTTATCCTGCTGAATAAATTATGAGTATGGAGGCATCAGAGCTACAGGATCTCTCTGACGACGCCGATTACGCTGCATCTCAACAACAAGTTTGCTAACTCTTCTGACTTTTTTTCGTTTTTTTCTTTCTTTCTTTCTTTCTTTCTTTCTCCTTTTTATTCATTTGAAGTCGATTACTACGAATTTGTATTCGTTTTCTTTATTTGAGTCGATCTCCAAGTGATTTTCCTGGTGGATTGATCGTTTTATTTGTTTCGATGTCTCTTGATTTTGTTAGGGATCGGCTAGTATGATGCGGTCTGATAGTGGAAAGAGAAGTTCACCTAGTGAGAACGATGACGCTGAATTGATATATTTGAAGGATAATGTTGCAATTCATCCTACACAGTTCGCATCGGAGAGGATTAGTGGTAGATTAAAGTTAACTAAGCAGGATTCTGTTCTCTTTCTGGTAATCAATCATTGCAACTCCTTATTGAAGTCTTTTATGCTAATCTGCTTTAAATTTCCTGATTTTGTATGCATATGATTCAAGAATTAAGAGGACGAATTGATTGTTTGATGTATAATTTTGTATTCATTTGCTTATTGAGAATAATATATCCTTGCATTCCATTTATGAGTGGTTTTTCATCTGTGATGACTAGTCGTGGATTCCTTACAAGGGACAAAACTCAAATGCAAAGCTATCGGAGAAAGGTAATCCGGATTCGTTCAACTAAATCAGGATTTGCCTTAACTTTGTTCTAAGTTTCTATATCTATTCTAGACAGGAGTCTTTATACAATCAACGCAGTTCCATTCGCAGAAGTCAGGTCCATTAAGCGACACACTCCTGCTCTCGGATGGCAGTATGTAATTGTTGTGCTGTCTTCTGGTATGTAAAACCTTTGGCTGTTGCTGACTTTAGTATGTGTTTTTATCACTATTTTGGGATGATCAATTGCATCAATAACGTATTGAAAATGGTTTGGCATCTCTCTTCAGATTTATAAACGAATGCAAAGTTAATACTTTTCTCATTAGTTAAGATATTTGGGACTCAATTTAGTGAAAGAATCTGTGAAATGACTGCTCAGATTCTTTCATACTGGGTTTTGACACTGGTTAACGGGAAGGGGATTCCCTTTTTACTAATCTACAAGTCGAATGATTTAGATTTAAGAATTTATAGTTACCTGCAGGACTTGCATATCCGCCTCTTTACTTCTACAATGGAGGAGTCAGGGAGTTTCTGGCCTTAGTGAAGCAGCATGTTTTTCTTGCAAGGTTTGTGTCTGATGCGAGATATTTTCACTGGGCCTATATCAGTGTGCTTGTTTATGGAAAACATGTGTTTATGTTCAGTTCGGTTATTGTATCAGAGCAGCTTAGGAATGCACAGTGTCAATGTATTATTGCTTTCAAAAATGTTTTATAGCGCTTGTTAGTTAATCATTAGGGAGACCTGGCATGAAATTTTTTGGGCAAATAGTATTTATATCGTATGGATAACTCGTTTCATATTTATGCCACGATAAAAGGTATCCAGAATTCATATTCTTACATGATATTAGCATTTTGTAGGTCAGCAGAAGATGCAAATGTATTCCTTGTGAATGATTTCCAAAGTCCCTTGCAGGTAATCTTATCAAATCATTTCATCTTGGGTGGAGTGGTGATTTTTGTTTATCTTATGGCTAATACATGTTATTATTATTATCTCTGACAGAAAACACTGTTTTCATTGGAGTTGCCAAGTTCACTCCCCGTAGCAAGTGGACAATCTATATACCCATCAGACGTAGGATCTTCTAATGCAGATGTTGGTAACAGAGTTTCTAGAGTTTCCCAGTATGGGTTGAGAAAGCAAAAGGGTCATGATCCTACTCGTGATCTTTCAATCCATCTTCTAGAGAAGTTTTCTCTGGTTACCAAATTTGCTCGAGAAACAACCACTCAGTTGTTTTCTGAAAACAATGGCTTTGGTTCCGTTGACAAGAGATGGAGTAACCAACCTATGCATAGTTATCCTGTAAAATTTTCAAATAATACCGAGGATAAACATCATGAAAGCCCTTATAGTTACCCTGAAAAGGATCTTCTTAAGGATGAAGAAATTTCTAATGACATTGATGTCACTGCTGATCCCTTAGAGGTGAGTATCAATTTTTGTTGTGTTAGAAGCATTTTTGTGAATCATCCTCTCCATCATAATGCAACATGTAGTTTTTTTATTTTATTTCGTGGATTGATTTGTCATATATCTTAAATGTTCAGGGTGGAATCTGTGTTTTCCCTACTGACCAGATACCATATACCATACATCGTAAAAAATTTCCTTGTCTCTAATACATTCTGGATACCTAATTGACTATCACCATGACCGTTGTATTTTAGTGGGCGTAATTCGATCTATACAGTGTATCAATGGGTGGACATGCATGCATTTCAGTTGTGCTAGTTTGGTGCGTACATGTGAAACATGGGACTTATGAATATGATATTGATTATGCCATACAATTGTTTCTCTTCTGCAGTTTAATAAATTAAGTTTGGTGTGGGGAAAACCAAGGCAACCACCAATGGGGCATAAAGAGGTCAGTATTATCCAACTTCAATTTTAAGTCTGGAAAGTTTAATGAGGAAATTTTCTTGGGTGCTATGTCATATATTTTTTACTGAAAATTTTACTGGGCTCTCAGTTCACAGCATTCTTGGATTCTGAAGGGCGAGTTGTGGAATCAAAAGCACTTCGAAAGAGAGTTTTCTATGGAGGCGTTGAGCACCAATTGCGAAGAGAGGTTAACTTTCTTTTTGATATGTAATTTTAATTTAAAAGTAGGCTTGCGTAATTGTATGTGGATTGATTTAAGAACTTGCGATCACCATTATAGGTCTGGCCTTTCCTCTTGGGATATCATGCATATGACTCGACATATGCAGAGAGAGAATATCTTCGATCTGTCAAGCGGATGGAATATGCAACATTGAAACAGCAGTGGCAGGTTCGTTATTTATTATATTGGCTATGTAGTTCCTTGGCCTACGTCTTTATATTGGCTATATAGTTCCTTCGTGTTTGATGCTCCCTTAATAAGTATTTATTCTTTTTGACAGAGCATTTCCCCTGAACAAGCTAAAAGGTTCACAAAATATCGGGAGAGGAAGGGGCTAATAGATAAAGATGTGGTTAGAAGAATTTCAGAATATTGTTGAATGTGGTGTACCTTTTTCATTGAATTCCTATTGAGCTTAATTCCTGGTTTCTTTTCATGTAGGTAAGAACTGATAGGGCATTTGAATATTACGAAGGGGATGACAATCTGAATGTTACTAGCATGCGTGATGTTTTGTTGACCTACTCCTTCTACAATTTTGACCTGGGCTACTGCCAGGTACTCATTATTTTTCAAAGTTACTTCTTTGCACTGAATTACAAGTGTCCTTACCATTATGTATGCATACTTTGTGTCAGTGTACCCACTCAACGTATAAGCAGGAATGCTGGACTCTCTTCTATTTCCCATTCTGTGGCTTAACTTGTAAAAGTTTTTTGGGTTGTTAGGGAATGAGTGATTATCTGTCTCCTATCTTGTTCGTGATGGAGGATGAATCGGAATCCTTTTGGTGTTTCGTGGCACTGATGGAACGCTTGGGACCCAACTTTAACCGTGACCAGAATGGGATGCATACTCAGCTCTTTGCACTCTCAAAGGTCTGTAATATTTTCTCAAAAACACCCCCACAGTTTACATATTCATTTTTCCCTTTCTATCAGCTTTCACAATCAATGTTGGGATCTGAATCTGAAGCCTTTCTATTTTCATTCTCACTTTCCTACAGCTGGTAGAGTTACTCGATAGCCCATTGCATAATTACTTTAAGCAGAATGACTGCTTGAATTATTTTTTCTGTTTCCGCTGGATCCTGATTCAGTTTAAAAGGTTTGTTTCTTCTTTTCGACCTTTTTATTGTTATTGTGATGTTTGTATGACGACCTTTTGGGCAGATGAAAAGTAACTGCTACCCTACCGAAGTATGGGGTCTATGTACTCTTTGTGCTGGCTAATAGACTAACAAACAGTGGTATTTCATTTTTAATAGGGCAATAATAGACTCCTTATTTTGATCGTATCAGGCAATAGTATCATTTGTTTTTAGTTGACCAACTTATCCATCCTGCAATACCCGGCTCGAAAAAATACCAGCAAGAACACCGAAAATACGACCAGTATGACTCAACTGGCTAATAGCCTAATACCTTACCCGAAACCCTCCAAAGTCTGATAACACACTGTCTAGTGTCTAACAAACCTAAAATACCGTCCCTTCACACTTTGAATGTAAATGATGAGAAGCCTCACATTGTTTTATTTTCATGAAGATATCTTGTAATTTTAAAATTCTGCAGTGTTGTAATTGATTCTGGTGACAATTTATCTCAGGGAATTTGAGTACGAGAAGACAATGCAGCTGTGGGAGGTGTTATGGACCCACTACCTATCGGAACACCTTCACCTATATGTTTGTGTGGCTATTTTGAAGCGATGCCGCAGCAAGATAATGGGAGAACAGATGGATTTTGACACTCTATTGAAGTTTATCAATGAGCTGTCTGGGCATATTGATCTGGATTCGACAATCAGAGATGCTGAAGCACTATGCATATGTGCTGGTGAAAACGGTGTTGCTAGTATCCCTCCAGGAACCCCTCCTTCCTTACCCCTTGATGATGGTACCTTATATCCTCAGGAAGATGATGTTTTGTAAGTATTACAACTTTCCCTTTTCTTCTGAACATGTACCAAAATTTGGATTGGTCTCACGAGAAAATACCATACAATGATTTAAATCAATAGACATCTGTCCTTTTTCCACTTGATA
Organism: Lepidium didymum; assembly: GCA_963920545.1. Taxonomy (NCBI): domain Eukaryota; kingdom Viridiplantae; phylum Streptophyta; class Magnoliopsida; order Brassicales; family Brassicaceae; genus Lepidium; species Lepidium didymum. The sequence goes on from OY986986.1 coordinate 4,774,695, forward strand.
TACTCTAGTATCGGAAATGTATAGGCACAGGCATTGTGCTGCAGTTGATGATGAGGTAAGAATAAGATCATCGATTCATTGAGACTGGTAAATTTATGATTAATTCTTGCGTAGACTATACGTCCAACAGTTTAAAAATTGTACCCAGAGCCGATATGATTCGCAAAGTCTATGCAAGAATTTATCTTTAAAGATAATCTAGGAAAGTTTTAAAGCAGAGGAAAGAAATCAGTGAAGGCAAAACATGGGTCAAAGACAAGAGTGTCTGGGTAGTCTGTAATGAGAGGCAGGGGAGATCCAATGCGAACGTCACAGCCAAAGCGGTTGGTCTCCTCAGTCCAGGTATTTCTTGCAATACTGTTGTCCTCTTCTCCTTCTCCATGGCTTCTTCTCACTTCTGTAGACATGAGTGGCTTGTCGACATAAGGAGTTTCGGTAATTGATTCAGGTGCATTCACTTTACTGGAATTAGGTTTCTTATTCAAATGGGTATTCCAGTAGTTCTTGACTTCATTGTCAGTGCGACCTGGAAGACGACCCGCGATCAACGACCATCTGACAGAAAGAAAAAGAAAGAAGTTCATATGAAGCAAGTGATGAGAGGTTTGAGATCATATCAAATGGTAAAAGAGGAAAGAGAGACCGGTTTCCGAGAAGCTTATGCATGCGGATGATGAGGTCTTGTTCTTGAGGTGACATGCTTCCTCTTTTGATATTTGGTCTTAGATAGTTCTTCCATCTCAACCTACAGCTTTTTCCTCCTCTCTTCAACCCTAAGAAAACATCACGCAGAGACAAAACTCATAACTTTCAAATTCTATGTTCGAGTAAATGAAGAAACTTGTATCGAACCAGATTTACGGGAAATGTCTGCCCAATTTCCTTCTCCATGAGTCTCAACATAGGTTCTCAATATCATGTCTTCTTCAGGTTTCCACAACCCTCTTTTCACGTAAGCTCCTCTTTTCTCCATCTTTGTTTCTTTCTCTTTCTCTCCACAATTAGCAAGTGAGGTTGCTTATAAAATGGTATGAGCATAAAGTTTTGAGGTCTCCAGCTTTAACTCTTACATGTAGGGACTATCTAGTAAAATTATTGAATGAAAAGAGTACAGTAGTTGCACTTTTTCAACAGTAACACCTACTGTAAATTCGTGCAAACTATAGCTGTAAAAGCTCTACTTCTTTGTTTGTATCCTCAATGTGTGTTCCAAATTATTGGCTTTAGGGCAAACATTATAAGCAATGCATATCAGAGTTTGGAGATTGCTCCCATCAACCTCGATATCGGCGTAATTCCATTACCACTTCTTCACTGTTTATAGTTCATTCTCTTTCTTTCAATCTGCAGAAATACCAAATACCAACCACCTTTCTTTAACAGCGTGGGAACATCTCTGCATTAAAGCTTTGAATTGTAGGAATTCCACTACCTTACACACGTCCAAAACTGTTTTCTTCAGTTCACCAATTCATTTATCTCTATAGACTTACGTTGTTACACACTTGCCAAGAAACAGACTATGCACTTCAATTCGTTACTTCTTTCTAGCTCTAATGTTGTATTCAAATCACATTCAAAAATACAAACAAAAATTCATCTTTTTCTACTGTTTGACGTTACGAAAGGAAACTTTTACAACAAAAACCATCGACTGTTTATAATATTTTTTTGTTATATACGTCTATAAAGGGCAACCAAGTTTTTTATTTTGGTTTTAATGTAAAATATATACCAAAGAATATAGTGACCATGAGTACTAGTTACAATAAATCATCTCTTTCACAGAGAGATATTGAACAAACAAGAAGCCTTACTATAATAGATTTGGAATACAACCAAATTAAAAACCAAGAAGGGATATAGGTGAATGTGGATCGAGAGTAGACGATTGCGAAGTGTTCTATCGACTTCAGCTTTGATGAACTGCGGAGTAAGAGATCCGGATGCAAAAATTCTTCTATTTCTTTCCCTCCAAATCATATAGATTTGAGGTCTCCAATAGAAGTCTGAGAATGGTGGATGCAAAATGCGGAGGGGAAGATTGTGCTGAGAGAATTCATGAAATAATACCTTCTAGGAGGAGGGAAGGTCTTCTAAGTACCTTACTTGCCATTGCGAGCCATATTTGACGGGTGATCATGTGACTCGTCCGCCACATCACACAACACAGGAACGAGCCGTGTTCAAACTCCATTGGCTCAGTCTGTCCCTTGTTAAGAGCCTTCCTTTCGTAGCAATCCAGTGGATGAAAGAGAACCTTGGTACAACTACAGGGAACCAAACAGTCTTGTACCACGGAACTGCTGGCGAAGGCAACGCTTTCCAGGTATCCGAGGTGATGAACCGATCGGTGAATTGCCCTGATGATTGCTTCCACAAGAAACGATCCCACTCTTTTTCCAAGGCTGGGAGCTCTGATCTAACAGATGAACTTGCATATTAAGAGCCTGAAGTCAAAATAACCTTACATTGCATTGAACTAAGCTAAAAGAGAGTACATGTGTAGAAGTATGAGATGAATTTGGATAACTCAACGGATCAAATTTGGCAAAAAACGAGCCGTGATGCAATAGGTAGATGCCAATTGCCTGCTCTCACCGCCTCCTGTACACAAGCCTGCTTTCTAATTCTCTAACTCTCTAGACCCATTATCTCCAAAATAGTCAATCAAAGGCCCAAATGGAGTCCAAGAATCAAACCAAAAGAAAGCAGTAGTACCATCGCCTACAATACAACTAAGCATATTCTTCACCACATTTTTAATTTCCAGTAGCTTTCTAATGGATCATGAGACTCTTGTATTGCTCTCCATTAACCAATACTTCTTTCTGCCAAAGACATTATGATCCAACCACGCAACCCACAACGGGTTTACCTTAGAGAACAGGTGCCAAACCCTTTTTCGTTTGAAAACAGTACAAAACTCCTCTAACCTCCGAAGACCGAGACCTCCGTCACACTTTGGAGAACAAATGTCTTTCCAAGCGAGCCTAGCTCCTTTAGTCGAATTAGTACCATTCTTCCAGAGAAAAGTAGAGCACAACGAATCTATTTAGGGAGTACAAAGACTTGGCTCCAGAAAAGCACCTTACCATAAATAACAGAGGAAATGAGCTTGATCTTACCCGCATATGACAGGAATTTCATAGTCCATGAGTGCAGTTTCTTTGTGATTGATTCTAGGAATGGCTGCAGTGTGGCTAGACTCAGCTTGGATGGCTGCAACGGAAGACCTAAGTACCTTATTGGAAAATCTCCTTGTCGGATACCCAATAATGCTATGGCATCCGTTTCCTGTGAGGGAGAATAACCAACCATATATATCTCAGTTTTAGCTGGGTTCATGTCCAGTCCAGAGACCGCTTTAAACCGCTGCAATATAGATTCAATACCAGCCAAAGAGGGTAAGGATCCATCACAGAAAACCAACAGGTCGTCTGCAAACGAGAGATGGGTCAGTAATGGATCCGAGCACTTAGGATGAGCATGGAATCTCCCTTCTAATAACCCTCTGTCAAACATTTTCGACAACAACTCCATAACCATAATGAAGAGGTACGGTGCTATTGCATCACCTTGTCTTAAACCTTTATGTCTGGAAAATTAGCTTGCAAGTTCACCGTTTAAGGAGATAAAGAAAGATGGGGATGTAATACATTCCTGAATCCAAGTTGTAAACATCAGTGGGAAGTTCTGAGCGTAGAGGAGTTTGATGACTAGGTCCCAGCAAACCGTGTCAAATGCTTTGCGAAGATCAACTTTCAGCATTGCACTACTCGGAAATGTGGATTTGCTGTAGTCTCTAATAATTTCAGATGCAAGCAATACATTTTTCCTTAGCTCTGACCTTTCATAAAATTTGCTTGGTTTGGGTATATGTGCTGATTGAGAATAGGTTTAAGTCTATTAGCCAGAATCTTTGCAATAACCTTGTAAACTAAGTTGCAACAACTTATCGGTCTAAAATCCGTTAGTTTAGAAGCATCCAACGACTTAGGAATAAGACTAATGGCTGTAGAGTTCAACTCTTTCAGTAGGCCCTCGAGCTAAAAAAACTCACTGACTGCAGCCACCAAATCGGATCCCACTGCCTGCCAAGTTGTACGATAAACTTCCATGGGATACTCATCGGGACCCGGGCATTTCCCTTGTGCCAAAGAGAATAATACTAATCTGATCTCCTTTGCAGTAACTATTTTTGTCAAAGCAGAAGAATCTGATTCTGAACATCTAAACTCCAAAATTTCATGCAGCTCTTCAACATAGATTGGAGAGGTATGCATTTGAATATGGCTAAGGATGGATCTAAAGTAGCCCTGCGCGTGTAGCTTCAAATCCTCAAAGTCCACTATCTTTCCGTCATCCGCATCCCTTAAAAAATATATATGGTTATTTGTATTCCTCTCCGTTACCATCTTATGGAAATAAGAGGTGTTACTGTCTCCCAACTACAGCCACATCACACGTGACTTTTGACGGACAAATTTTTCCTCTGTGGCTTGCAACTTGATCTATTCAGAACGAGTTGACGCTTCCACTGAAGCTAGCTGAGCACTTGGCGAGTGAAGAAGCTGCCTCTGAATACCCATTACTATTTTCTCATTCGCTTTAACCCTTATTGAGATACCACTGACATGCTTTTTGTTGATGCTTCTCAACCAAGGCTTCAGTAATTTCAGAGATCGTGAAAATCTAAATTGGGAGGTACCAACAATGTTCCTGAATTGCCACTCATTAGGGAGGTCAACTGCGAAACTAGAATGGTCTGCTACATAATTAAATTTTTTTGAACGACTTCCTTACAGCACGATACAAGCTCGGGATGGTGAAGAAACATGGAGCATGATCAGACTGTTTGGGATCTAAAAACGTTCCATAAGCATCCGGAAAAAGACAAGCCCATTGCTCATTAATCAAAGCATGATCAATCCTCTTGGCTATAAGATCTTTAGCTCTCCTATTCCACTAAGTAAAAGGACAAACTTTGGAAGGAGCCTCAAAAAGATTAGCATCCTGCAAAGCAAGTTCAAAATCCTATATTCCCTGAAGGTCAACAACAGTACTAGGAAAACCCGAATGATGTAAACTCCTAAGGATCTGGTTAAAATCTCCAATTACTGCCCAATGAGACCTAATCAGAAGAGAATTGGAGTACAGATGCACCATCTCTTGCCATAACTCACTTCTCTCAACCACTTGGTTACAACCATAGACAAACGAGACCGTGAAATTAACATTCTCTGCCGGTAAAAAGACTCTACACGTGATCATTTGCGCTAAAATTGAATACACAAAAATTGAAACTCATGGATCCCATACAACTGCTACTCTTGTTGAATCCACTGAATCGAAATTTCCAAACACTTTCCAACCTCGTGGAACTGCATTCATCAACCTTCTTATATTACCTTGATGTACCTTAGTTTCAAAAAGACACCAAAAAGAGGCTTGTGGTATGTAATCCATTCCTTTGTCATACATTACCTACTATGGCTATTTAACCCTTTAATGTTCCATCCAAAAAACATATTCAAAATGAAGTTAGCGTTTACCCGTAGCGTTATGGCTACTAGACTTCCTAGAGACCATTATGAAAGGTCTTTAGTCCTCAGATTCCTTAATAAGTTGTTGCTGGCCAGACCCACTGGCACTTTCAGGGTCTTGATTAAAAGACTTAATTCTCAAACCTCGTTCAGATGCAATTGGTTGCGGTATAGGAGTTTGAGGTTCTTTCTCCTAAGGCAGAATTTGAATTGCATCTAGCTCCCTAGTGGATTGCACAACTGCAGGAATTACAGGCTGAACCATAGCAACTGCTTTGCCAGGGATTCTTCGCGACACAACTGGCATTGCGGATGGCATAGACTCTATAATTGACGGATCAGACTCCTTTGCAATAGCGTGAGAGGAGACATTCTTCTCTATTGAGGGTCCTTGAGCCAAGTGATTACCACTCTCAATATGTTTTCTGTGAGGTAGAGGCAATATCCCTCCTTGGCTTCACACCTCGAGATCGTCCTCTGTTAAATTCATTTCTCCCAGCAGTGTTTTTACGAAGAGACTTGGTACATACTTGGTCCGCTTTGGATTTTGAGGGAATTTGCTTTGCCTAGACTGAACCACTACTTTACCCTCTTACTGCAAGGTCGGGAGCCAGGGGTATGAAATAGAAATCTCAAATTCTTTCCCATTACTAAAACCTGAAACCAGTTTGTCTGGGAGATCATTCAGTAGGTTAACCTCAATCAAGACCTTTGCTACTTCAAAATTCACCTTCTTCTCAATTTCAGGATGAAGAGTTTTTGGTTCCCCAATGGCTGAGGCAATTTTAAACAAGCTTTCTTGGTTGAACAACAAATAAGGAACCCTTCTAAATTCGACCGTAATCTAGGCTCTAGTAATCGCCAGTTTGACAAAAGTGAACTCTGGAGACCATTAAGAGATAAACATTGCATGCCCTGCGATTTTCCACATATTAAGACCTAGCAGAGTTGTTCTAGTTTTAGGATGAAAAACTCTCAAAAGAAAACCCTCATCCTTCATCTTATGGACATAGATCCGTGGCCCTGATCTCGCATACAATGCGTTTATCACCCCAATAATTCTTTCCATATCCGGCGGAGGGCCATGAAATTGAGCATACAAGAATTCCTGAAACTCCTCCTTGGCAGCCTCAATGTTTGCATTAGGGATGAGAATAAATGGGACTCCAGAGACATGAGTAGAAGGTTCTCCAATCTTCTTCATCTCTTTAGGTCGAACTATGCTAGCAAAAGTTTTTTTTTGCTGAGCAGGAACTACTTGAACAGAGCTGGTTTCACCACTAGCTTGTTTAGTGAGGTCTTGAACCTCCGATATTTTCTCAGCAACATGGAGAGGAGCTGATGCATCAGCCCAAGTCACATGCGATGAGATAAGAGCAGTGGAAAGGACTCTAGGAGCACTGAAAGAACCTTCTTTCTCACACTAAACTGGGAGAGGCTCTGGTTATTCTTGAAATGAAGCTCGAGCTATTGCTAGAGAGGAGGTGAGATCCGGAGTTACAGACACATCAATCACCGGAGACAGCTTATATGTCGCAAGGACGGATTCCGAGGATGAGGCCAAGTCTGGCGCCTCCATTACGGCGGAGCAGAATAGTGGTGCGGGAAAAGGGAACAACTCTGTCAGTCGCATCCTTCTTCTTCTTTGATTTACTTTGCTCCACCTTCAGAGCAGCTCTAGGGAATTTCTGAGGCGGTCGAACAATTGGTTTAGGCTTTTTTTTCTGTTTCATTGGATGGAGATAGCGAGATGACGGCAGAACCCTAACCAGAGAGGAAGTCGGGAATCGCCAATAAAATCGCCTATGAATCGTCCTTTACACGTAGCAATGTCTTTTTCTTTTCAGGGCAACCAAGTTCAACAATGTTGCGACTTAAATCTCGTTGATGTAGCTTCCTATATAAAATGTTAGTCTGAATAATACACTTGTAATTTATTTAAAAGATTTGATCAGTAGACATACGAAAAAGGTCAATAACACAATTCATATCCCACAAAATGCGAAACACATTACGAGTAATTAAATTAAAAATTTATGTATCTAATATACTTATTAGAATCTTTATTACATGTTAAACTTTTTGGAGGTGTATTCAAATCAATATTTTAGAAGATTTAATAGAATTTAGATTCGAAGAGATTTGAAAAGAATTTTTTTTTACTGAAGATAAAAGATTACAACGATGGAAATAGATGATTACAATCTAACCCGGTGAAAAAAAGAAAATTCCATAAACAAACCCCAAGCGAGGGAAACATGGCCCTAGAATTAGGGAAACTAACATGAAGAAAAGTTAAAAGAGTAAAACACAAATGATTTAAACTACAAACTCCTAATAACTAAAAATAAATCGAAGAACCAAGATAAACATGTAGTCAATCTATACGAAATTGAAGACGCCATAAACTGCACAAGACTGCTCGTAGACCCACCAAAGAGGAGACCTACAATAAAGGAGGGCCTAGAAGAGCAACCAACCGAAGTAAAAACCAACAGAGAAGGCAGATAGAACAACATGGACCAAGCTCAACTCAAGAAACCATCTCCAACAAACCATACCCAAGCTAGAAGAGACAACAAATACAAAAACATCCCGGAGAATAACCAATAACGCATCTACAGCTTGAACGCATCCCCACACCAACCGGATACCAACAAACCGAGGAACATAAACTAGGATACTATAGAATAATCAAAATCTGAGAAGAAGGAGACATATCAAATCTATAACTAACCTCTTAATAACTCAAACCAAGTTAAATCCAACAGCTAAACCCACAAAGCCAAAAGCAAAATTCTAAGCTAGATGACCAGTGTTAATGACTAGCTCTGACGACATCATCAGATTTGACGAGCCTTGAAGACATGCGAGATCCACACCACAATGAGCACTCCACCTTCACCTGGGTTAATTGCGGTGAGATCATCCAAGCATCACTGGACGATTCAACTTATAGATCTGATCTTTTCACCATCCTCCGACTAAAACGAAACAAAAACTAAAGGGAAGACGAACAGTTGCTGGCGACCGAAGCTGAAGAAGCCTCCAGCCGTCACTTCTGAGACGATGACAATGGTTGCTAGGTCACAACAATATGGCTTCAAAGCTTTTGGAGAGAGACTCTCCAGTTTTGAAAAGATTTATTGAGTTTTTATGATGTTTAGAGTGATTTGTTAATTTTTGATTTTTAAAAAAATCAAGTGATTTGATGATTTAAAGAGATTTTATTATGAACTTTTGTGAGGTTCCTTATGATTTATGTCTCAAACAAAAAAGAAAAAGAAAAAAAAAATAGTAATACTAAGATATATTTATCAGTATGTACACGGATGAATATGTCTTTCACAAAAGTTATGATATGTTTACAAATTTTGAACCATTAGCAATCCTTATAACAATACTGATATAGTCTTAAAGTCGGCTAGTACGAGAAAGAGGTGAAAGTCTTCAGAACATCTGCGCAATCCGTCTTTATCTCAACTTCTGTTTGATGGAGAGAAAGGAGACATTCTATGGTTCAAAGCACCGCCTCAATTTCATAATGCAAACCAGATAGATTTCGTCTAACATTGCGTGACGCTATACATCCTCCCTCAAAAGAAGTATTTTACCGTCTTTTAAAACTTTTTTATTTTGAGACATAAATTATAACAAATCTCACAAATGTTCATAATCAAACTTCCCAAATCATCAAGTTTTAAGAAAATAAAAAATCAACAAATCATTCTAAACATCCTATAAACACAATAAATCTTCTTTACCAAAAAAAAAAACACATGAAATCTTTTCAAATCTAAAATCTATTAATTCTTAAAATCTTGGTTTTAGTACACTCCCCAAGCAATGTTAATACTTAGGGGATGTGTTTTTAGAATTCCCGTTTTTAAAAAGTCAACTTCCGTATTAGAATCTTTCTTTCTCGCCGAGCTGGTCCAATGCTCAATGAACTTCCTCAATGCTCTGTTTCTTCAGCTTTAATTGTTCCATGTCACCATTACAATAGAATTTGCGATCTTCTTCTTTCTTCAGCTCGCTCCAAATCGACTGTCAAAGGACTTCAGCTTCATGGCTATGTTGTTAAATCAGGCCTTTCTCTTATCCCTCTCGTTGCTAATAACCTCATTAACTTTTATTCCAAATCTCAACTTCCATTGGATTCTCGGCGAGCTTTCGATGATAGCCCGGAAAAGAGCGCGACGACTTGGAGTTCAATCATCTCTTGTTTTGCGCAGAACGAGCTTCCATGGATGGCCCTTGAGTTTCTCAGGAAAATGATGGCGGGAAACCTTCGTCCAGATGATCATATTCTTCCGTCTGCGACAAAGTCGTGTGGGATTTTGAGTCGTTGTGATATTGGTAAATCGGTTCATTGTCTCTCGATGAAGAGTGGGTACGATGCTGATGTGTTCGTGGGGAGTTCTTTGGTTGATATGTATGCAAAATGCGGAGAAATTGTTAATGCAAGGAACATGTTCGACCAAATGCCTCACAAAAATGTGGTTACTTGGAGTGGGATGATATATGGGTATGGGCAAATGGGTGAAAATGAGGAAGCTTTGTGGTTGTTTAAAGAAGCTTTGTTCGAAAATCTCGCTGTCAATGATTTCTCGTTTTCAAGTGTGATCAGTGTTTGTGCCAATTCGACTCTCTTTGAGTTAGGCAGACAGATCCATGGGTTGTGTATTAAGTCCAGCTTTGATTCGTCTAGCTACGTTGGCAGTTCTTTAGTCTCATTGTATTCCAAGTGTGGTGTTCTCGAAGGAGCTTATCAAGTTTTTGACGAGGTGCCTGTGAAGAATCTCGGAATTTGGAACGCAATGCTTAAGGCGTGTGCACAACACTCCCACACTCAAAAAGTTATCGAATTGTTCAACCAGATGAAGATCTCTGGAATAAAACCGAATTTCATTACTTTTTTGAATGTGCTCAATGCTTGTAGCCATGCGGGTCTAGTCGATGAAGGAAAATACTACTTTGATGTGATGAAAGAATCTAGAATCGAGGCGACAGATAAGCATTACGCTTCCTTGGTGGATATGCTGGGACGAGCTGGTAAACTAGAAGAAGCACTTGAAGTTATCACGAATATGCCAATTGATCCCACGGAATCTGTATGGGGAGCTTTATTAACAGGCTGTACAATCCACAAGAACACAGAGCTTGCAGCATTTGCAGCAGACAAAGTCTTCGAATTAGGACCAGTGAGTTCTGGTATGCACATTTCGTTATCCAATGCTTATGCAGCTGATGGTAGATTTGAAGACGCAGCCAAAGCCAGAAAATTGCTTCGAGATCGAGGGGAGAAGAAGGAAACAGGGCTAAGTTGGGTTGAAGAGAGGAACAAAGTTCATACATTTGCAGCTGGAGATAGACGCCATGAGAGAAGCAAGGAGATATATGAGAAGCTAGCTGAGTTAGCAGAAAAGATGGAGAACGCAGGTTATGTTGCAGACACGAGCTTTGTTCTGAGAGAAGTGGATGGTGACGAGAAGAATGAGACCATACGGTATCATAGCGAGAGATTAGCTATTGCTTTTGGATTGATCACGTTTCCGGCTGATAGGCCGATTCGGGTGATGAAGAACCTGCGTGTGTGCGGTGATTGCCATAACGCAATCAAGTTCATGTCCGTATGTACGGGACGTGTGATCATTGTCAGAGACAACAATCGGTTTCATCGCTTTGAAAATGGCAAGTGTTCTTGTAATGACTATTGGTGAAACACAATTGAGAGTTGCTTTATATTATTTATAAATTACGGCTTCTTGATCGTCATTTATGGGATAGAAGTATAGAAACATAAATATATTAATCGAGATATAATTGTTTTCTATTTATCATATTGCACTAGTTGCATAATTAAATCAAGCAATATCAAAGACTAAAATTGTTTTGTTTCATTCAAGATTAGGTATGTGAATTCGAGTATTCGAGTCGGTTTCAGGTAATATCTATTCGATTTAGGTTTTTCGGGTATGAAACTTTTATACCTATTTAGAATCGCTTTGGTTGGGGTTCGGATCGGTTCTGCTCGATTTTGAGTTGGTTCGGATCCATATTTTTTGTATCCATTTAGAAATCAAATACAGTTCTGTTCGGTTCTGATACCGGTTCTTATTCAGATCGGATATAAATATTAGAAATTTTTTTACGATTCAACTATATATTTGAGTATTTCATACCCGAAATACAAATATTTACCCGAAAAATACCGGAATACCTGAAAAATTATTTAAATACTGTAAATTTTTTTCGAAAAATTACTCTAAATTCTCATATATGTTTACATATTTTCGGGTCAATCAGATACCTATTCAGGTATCGGTTTGGTACCGAGTATTACCCAATATTCATGGGTATAGATGAAGAGGATCCATAAGATAATTTCTTCAGTTCCAGATAATACTTAGTACCAATTATTTCAGGTCAATTTAATTCAGTTTTTTTAGTTTCGGGTATTTTGACTACGCCCAACTTATAATATTCGTGGCTTATTTAGTTTTTTTTTTTAATTTTATCGAAGTAAATGATTAGATTTTGATTTAATTTAGGAATTTAATCCCAATTTTATTTAATCTGATAATGCGAGTAAAAAAGATAATGCGGATTATAAATTCATTGAACCGGGTTCAATTCAAAACATATAACTGAACCAGCGAAATTGTTTTAACCGTATTCGGAGGTTTAAAAGAAACTGTTAAATAGAAGAACTTTCTGGAATTTGTTTGCTCCTCACCAAAGACGGTTAGACTCATCGAGTGTGGGTTGCGGATTCAGCTAAAACGACAACATTTAATCGAACAATCCAGAATCCACTGGTTTTCCTTTTCCTCGCAATTCAAAAGAAGAGACTAGAACTTCGGTCATTCCTCCTCTATAAATCTGTAACCTCCTTGTCTCTTCCCTTCATATATTTTCTCGTATACGTTCTTTGAATATTCACCCTCTTGAATTCTCAAATTCGTCGTTTTCTTTATCATTCTCTTTTGTTTCTCGTCTGCGTTGAATTTGAGATCCTTGTAAATGGCGGAAATTCAGATGGCTGATGCGGAGACCTTTGCCTTCCAGGCTGAGATCAACCAGCTTCTAAGCTTGATCATCAACACCTTCTACAGCAACAAAGAGATTTTCCTCCGTGAGCTCATCAGTAACTCTTCTGATGTAAGCTTTCCGCGAAATCTCTAATCCTCTTCAGCTTCCTTTATCCGTGCATGTTACTTGTTTTGATCTTCCGGGATTCTATTTATAGTGTTGGATTCTTCGATTTAGTTCTGGATACCTAGAAGTTTAATGTTTGAAACAAATCGTGATTTGGCTTGTGCGTCAAGTTAGTTATTCTAGAAAAGATCTGTTCTGTATCCGTCAAGTTAGTTATAGCTAGATTGATTATAGCTTAAATGCATATTTGATAAATCCTTGAGATTATTGCGAGTGTTGGAGTTTTTCGTGATCTCATTCTCTGAGAACTTGGAACGTGTATGATTTTGTTATGCTGTTGAAGAAAAAATTCTGAATATGTCCGTAAATGTGGATGTTATTAGGCTCTTGACAAGATTCGATTTGAGAGCTTAACCGACAAGAGCAAGCTCGACGGACAGCCTGAGCTCTTCATAAGACTGGTCCCAGACAAAACCAACAAGACTCTCTCGATTATTGACAGTGGTATTGGCATGACCAAAGCAGGTAATGTATACATGCTTAGTACTTGTTTTCTTGGTGTCCATTTGGGTGTTTGTGCAGCTGTTTAACTCTTGCCATTAAATTACAGACCTGGTGAATAACTTGGGAACTATTGCGAGGTCTGGAACCAAGGAATTTATGGAAGCACTTCAAGCTGGAGCTGATGTGAGCATGATAGGTCAATTTGGTGTTGGTTTCTACTCTGCTTATCTTGTTGCAGAGAAGGTTATTGTCACGACAAAGCACAACGATGATGAACAGTACGTGTGGGAGTCTCAAGCTGGTGGTTCCTTCACTGTCACTAGGGATGTAGAGGGAGAACCACTTGGTAGAGGGACAAAGATTACCCTCTTCCTCAAGGAGGACCAGGTAATGGACCATAGCCAATTTGGTTGAGGATTGTTCTGCATTTTCAATAAGTGCTGTATTCTGATAAGTGTGTTCAATGTTGTAGCTTGAATACTTGGAAGAGAGGAGGCTGAAGGACTTGGTGAAGAAGCACTCGGAGTTCATCAGTTACCCGATCTACCTGTGGACCGAGAAGACCACTGAGAAGGAGATCAGTGATGATGAGGATGAAGACGAAACCAAGAAAGAAACTGAAGGTGAGGTCGAGGAAGTTGATGAGGAGAAGGAGAAAGATGGTAAAAAGAAGAAGAAAATCAAGGAAGTCTCTCACGAGTGGGAACTTATCAACAAACAGAAACCAATTTGGTTGAGGAAGCCAGAAGAGATCACCAAGGATGAGTATGCTTCTTTCTACAAGAGCTTGACCAACGACTGGGAGGACCACCTGGCTGTGAAACACTTCTCAGTGGAGGGTCAGCTCGAATTCAAGGCCATTCTCTTTGTTCCAAAGAGAGCTCCGTTTGATCTCTTCGACACTAGGAAAAAGTTGAACAACATCAAGTTGTATGTCAGGAGGGTGTTCATAATGGACAACTGTGAGGAATTAATCCCAGAATACCTCAGCTTCGTGAAAGGTGTTGTCGACTCTGATGATTTGCCACTCAACATCTCTCGTGAGACGCTTCAACAGAACAAAATTCTTAAAGTGATAAGGAAGAACTTAGTGAAGAAATGTATTGAGATGTTCAACGAGATAGCTGAGAACAAAGAAGACTACAACAAGTTCTACGAGGCTTTCTCCAAGAATCTCAAATTGGGTATCCATGAAGACAGCCAGAACAGGGCAAAGATTGCTGATCTCCTTCGCTATCACTCAACAAAAAGCGGTGACGAAATGACAAGCTTGAAAGACTACGTCACAAGGATGAAGGAAGGTCAAAAGGACATATTCTACATCACTGGTGAAAGCAAAAAGGCCGTAGAGAATTCTCCCTTCTTGGAGAAACTGAAGAAGAGAGGGTACGAGGTTCTTTTCATGGTGGATGCTATTGATGAATACGCAGTTGGTCAACTGAAAGAATATGATGGCAAGAAGCTTATCTCAGCAACGAAGGAAGGACTGAAACTAGAAGATGAGACTGAAGAAGAAAAGAAAAAGAAGGAAGAGAAGAAAAAGTCCTTCGAGAATCTCTGTAAGACGATGAAGGAAATACTTGGAGACAAGGTTGAGAAAGTTGTGGTCTCCGACAGGATTGTGGACTCTCCATGCTGTCTTGTAACGGGCGAATATGGATGGACTGCGAACATGGAGAGGATAATGAAAGCACAGGCGCTGAGAGATAGCAGCATGAGTGGTTACATGTCGAGCAAGAAAACGATGGAGATTAATCCTGACAATGGAATCATGGAGGAACTGAGGAAGAGAGCTGAGGCGGACAAGAATGACAAGTCGGTTAAAGATCTTGTGATGCTGCTGTTTGAAACAGCTTTGTTGACGTCCGGATTCAGTCTCGATGAACCGAACACCTTTGCGGCTAGGATTCACAGGATGCTAAAGTTGGGATTGAGTATTGATGAGGATGAGGGAGGTGACGATGACGGTGACATGCCTGCGTTGGAGGAGGATGCTGCTGAAGAGAGCAAGATGGAGGAAGTTGACTAAGAGAGAGAAATCTTTCTAATGGTTTTTTCGTTTTTAAAGTCTGTTTCTAGTCCTAAGATTTGTGTCTTGGTGTCCTTTGGAGTCTTGTTTGAACTCTCTTTTAGGTGCCGGTTAAAAATTGCGTCTTCGTCTCTTTAGTCCTTTTTTGATGCTTCGGTTTGCTACAGTTTCTGTTTCTCCTCGAGTGAATATTAGATTTCGTCAAAACCGTCTCTGTCTCTGCAATGATATGCCTTTTGCTTTCTCAAGAGTCTCAATATTATTACGTTAAAATTTTAAAAAAGATTATAAAAGCAACTCAAGGTGTTTTACAACTTTTGCAATCAAATTGAAGTTTGCAAAATAGAACAAAATTGAAGAAGCAAAACGTAATCAAATTGTGATTATCGGACTATGGAGAACATTGTCGTCATCTACTTTTCATATTGAAGAATAAAATTGGAGGAAAACGTCAATTTAAATCGGATGTTATAGCTCCCAACAACAAAAGAAACTAACTCAGATTATCAAGTATTCCCGAATCTGAATTACATAAACAAAATTCTGAAACAACACCTCCACTGTCTTACTGTCAACTAAAAAACCCTTTTGCCTTTCAAGGAAACCCTGAACCAGATGGGGCAGCTGCGCTGTATCCACCAGCACCACGGCCAAAAGGCCTAACACCACTTCCCTGTAAAACGAGACACATCACATGAAGTACATTAGAACAATGGCGTTGCAACAAATTAACAATCAAGAGATGCTAAGATTGGATGAGACGGAAAGCTAATGGCTTAGCAGGTTAAGGAGCTTTATTGATAAAGACGTCTCAAGTAGCATGGTCTATGAAGTTTGTGTGCCAGAAGTATATAGAAGGAATGGTTAATTACTTGGAAGGATGGCTGGTAATCTGCTGGAGCTCCACCCTTTTCACCTCCAAAGTCACCACCACGAGGACCTCCACGGTACCCTTCACGGTCACCAAATCTGGGACGATCTCCATCCATGCGAGGTCCCCTGAACCACCAAGAAAAACCAAGCTCAATATCATCAAGTCAATAACCAAAGCTTTAGCCAGACACGAAATGAGTTATCAGAAAAGTGTTAATCACCTTGGCCGATCACCAGGTGGGCCACCAAATGGACGGCCAACAGGCTTAGCTGACTTCTTCAAGGTAGCAGGAACAACATCAGATGGAAGGTTAAGGTAAGTTCTCAAGAACTCAATCCCTTCGTTGGTAAGAAACCAATAGTAATGCATCCACGCAAATGTCTCCCTAACATACTCCTTGGATTTGAAAGATTGCATGAGCTTGATCACTTGAAGGTTAGGTACATCGATCAATGGATGCCTCGCAAGATTGAAATCCTTCTTCGCAAAACAAACTCCTTCTGCAATACCCAGAGAAATATATGATAATCACGACGAGCCCATCTTCTAGTTAGCTAAAGGACACAAAGACAAACATCATATTCACTAGCAATAACAGCTCATCTAATCATCATGATACAAAAACTTTAATTTGATCACGCTATAGCTTCAGCAGTGAATTTAACTAAAACTTAAACTTCTAAGGTCAGATTACATTCATCATAACTACGCAAAGAGGTCGAAATGACCCAAGTATGATTTAAACTCGTCTCAACCTCCAATTGTCTCGCAGAAGCTGGAGCAGTCACGAGTATTAGGGATACAAACAATAGAGAGGTAAGTCGAAATCTTATGGAACGCGAACCTTTGAAAAGATATTTGCAGATTTCTTTTCGGTTGGCCTCTGGCATAATCTGACAACAGAACGAAGAAGAATAGGGTTAGAATTCACACAACCAAACATCATGGCGCAACAAAATATTGTGAAAAAATAGAAAGATAGATCACTAGCAGAGCTCGTTAGTACCATTGTAACAGTGGGAGATCTTGCTCGAACAGAGACGCACTGGACTTCGAGAGAGCAAAACTAGGGTTTTACAAGACCAGAGAAGACAATGAATTTATATGCTTTTTTCTGGGCTTGTAATGGGCTGTAAATTCTTGAAAATATGGGCTTTTTAAGGTCGGGAGTATGCTGCAGAATACATAGAGAAAATGTGTTGTTCATGGAAGTGTTGAAACAAATCAAAGACATGTTAACTGTATCAAAAAATTAGATCAACTAGTTATTTAACAAAGCTTAATAGATGACTATAAACTTTTAACTCAAATCAATCCACAAAAGTGGATTGTTTAATGTTACATTTACATAGTAATTGTAAATTTCACTTGACCAATGAGATTATTCAAATAGTTTTTTATTTCACTTGTTAACTTTTTTACTCGTGTTGACCCTATTTCTGATTCTTATATATTGTAAAACTAGATAAATAAGAGAAAAAGAAGATGAGCTAAGACAACTCATATAAGAGATTTGGTCCCCATCAAAAGAGACTTGTACATGCTTAAACAAAAGCTCAAATAAATTTGAGAGAAGACAAATGGTGGTATTTAACTTAAGATAATACTACACTGTACACATACCATCCATTTTCCAAAAGACGTATATTGATAACTAAACCGCTCACTCTCAGCTTCATCTGTTTCATATTTACAGACAAAAACACACAACATAATCTCTGTTTTCTGTAGCCATTTGTTTTTTTCGCACACCTCAGATACTTCTCATAACTCTCCTCTTCTATTAAACTTCAAGTAGAGATTTCGGGTGGCTCGTTTTTTAAGTTTTTACTCACTCCACCATGATTAGTTGCTGTCTCAGAGCTGATGTCATAAGATGAAAGAAGCAGTCTCTGTTGTTTCAAAATCAATAAGAGTTTTGAGGTTAGCTCGGAATTACGGTTCTTAGTTGAGTTTGTGAAGTAAGATACTTACATGATCCTCAAAATCAGGGCTAGACAAGTTGATAGATAGATTTCTCATTAGAAGTAGCACCTGCTTGGTGGGGGCAAACACAAGAAACAACAATTAGGATTTTATCACTCATTCTATTGGAAAGACGTAATTTCAGTTGATGTAGAAACTGAGGAGACAAGAACCGTACCGTTTCCACATCTATGGGGTCCATCTTTTTCAGTTTTTGTAAATGATTACTCGCACTTGGGTCAAAAACACTTCCAATGAAACTGTAAACTTGGACAAAGTCCGGTAAAACTGAAACAAGGAAGAGGTGTTCAGTAAAAAAAGAGTAAATATGTTCCAAAAAGAAAGATAAACAGGAATGTTTACCTCTTAATGAATGGCCAAAATTTCCCCGGTCACTTGCATCCCTGTTTGATTGTGGTCTTGGAGTATTTTCGGAACTACTCGAACAGTTGTTATTTGCTCCTGCATCTGCGGTTCATATCATATCATGGAAGAACAATGTATAATATTTAGTAAAATTTAATAAGAGATTTACATTACGAGAGTAATAGTAATCACATAATGCTCGTAGTCGTAGATGAGGACAAAACCTTTTGGGAGGGGCGTGAAACTTATTGTTTGAACATTATTTGTCCTTGGCACTGCAGCAGCAGTAGTTGGAGAAGTCATCAGCATCGAAGAAGACTCCGGCCTAAACATATAACTTGGTTCATTTGGTTCAGGTGTTGATTTGAATGACCCTGGTTTTTGAGGTTGCACTGCACATTGCCATAGGAAATGAATCAATACCTTTTTACAATAAGCAAACAACAAAAAAACTTCAATTTCTTTTAAAACTTTTTTTGCAGTAGCTATTACGTACCATTCTTTTGAGCCTTCTGAGGATATGGATGAGCGGCTTTTCTTTTTGGTCGAGGGGGAGGGAGATGTTCACCAGTCCCACTCTTTTGTACCTTAAGAAAATACTTCTGAGCATGACTTCGGATCTGCAAATTAAAAATCCGTAGAAGAAACCACAATAGAGTTAAACACATATTCACTTGTCAAAAACATATAAAGATTACACTTCATTAAACTTCATGGTCATCAACGACAAAAGCATGTGCCACTCTTGTTCCTAGTAGTTCAAAACAGTTTCAGACAATAAAGTTGTTTCTAAAGAACACTTAAGTGTAGATATCAAATGAGAAGGAAAAACCTCAATCCAAGGTAACACTGAGGGCCCAAGTGACAGATGACAGAGAGGACAAACAGCTAGAGTAGGAGGAAACAAAAAGTAATTCTTAAGATTTTTCTTATTTTTACTGCACCTGAATCACTGTCTTTGACCCAATAAAAGCTTCAATCTTCTTCCAGTCTCTATCAAACCTAAAACAATAAAACATAAGTATATAAGGGAAAAAGATCAAACAGCAAACAACCTAAATATAGAATGTGTCTAATCCTCATGTAACTCTGTATGCATCACAAAGCACAGCAGAACTATCAGTGAACAGTTCCATCATCAAGTAACTCATAGCCTCCAGTAGAACTACGTCAATATCCCAAGACACTTTCCACTATAGACCAAACCATCCTTAGTACTTTAAATACTCCCATACTATTCTTTATAGACTATTGTACGAGAAGAAGAAGCATCTCAAATAGTCTTCAATAAAATCTCTTCACGAACATGCCAATAATTTTTACGCTTCCTCATAGTGAACTCATGAATTTCTCACCTTTTTCGTGGTGTACTATTTGATGATCATACACGTTTTAAGGCAAACTCGGACTCATTACACATCTACAAGACACGCATTCTCATGATTTTTACCTTCTGAATGCTTATCAGAATCCTATTCAACAAAAACAAAGCGAATACACAGACAAAATTATCTGTGTCATAATCCAAACCTCAATTCTAATTCCAGGTCCCATGAAAAATCTAATTCCATTGGTTGAACACAGCACCTTCAGAATCTATTGAAACATAATTTCCTCATTATGCCAACAGAAACTCGACGCATATTCACAAGATTCTAAAAAACCCTAATTCACCAAAATTGCAGCTAATTCTCGCCGACTTAAGCCCAAAATGTTTAAAAACCAAATACATTAACGATAAATGGTGAAATTCAAATGATTGAACTCACAGCTGAAGCGCTTCGAGGAATTTGTCGTGCTCAGGCTCAGTCCAGCTCTCCCTAGACTTAGTAATGGTATAAGGCTTCCTTATCTTCTTACTTAGATCCTTCGGAGAAGAAACAGTCGCAGCCGCATCGGCCACAGCCACATGGGTGGAAGAAGTCGTTGGGGAAGAGGAGACGGCGGCCGCAAAGGAGGGTCCAAGGCCAGGAACAGTCATACCGGTCGGATCCAAAAAATATCCGTCTGAAGGATTCGGATTTCTCGAGACCATGAAAGATAGAGGAGAATTTTGAGGATTATTTTTTTCGCTTTACCTCTGTTGGTTTTTTCTTTTTCTTTTCCTTCTTTTGTTGTTTAAAGCTGTGAAGAGAAAAGAAAAAAATGTGGCTTATGAGAAGAAGAAGACAGAGAGATTTATCAAATATATATGTGTGTATAATTTATACGTACATATACGCATTTGTGTCTCTCTATGAAACTCATGTGATCGTTTAGAGCTCGGCAAATAGCCATAAGAGTCAATACCTAATTATAACGTGCCACGTATTTGGAACTTTTATAGTAATAACATTTTTTTGACAATTTTTTTTATGACATTTATGTTTCGCTTACAAAATTTTTGTTAAAAAAGGTTAAATACAAAATTGATAAGTCAAAACATATTGAAAAAAAATATTGAATTCAATATCTCTAATTGCTCAATTTTAATGTATTGTGGACCGTTTAAAGCATGGCCTAATTGGCATTTTAGCCCAATATAGGTACTTTCGGTTTACTTAAGACAAAATAATTATTTGGTGATGCCAATTTCTTTTCTTTTAATTTTTTTTTTAAAAGTTAGCGCAATCCACGCTTCTCACTTGTAATTGCTTTTTTAGTCTTGGCGTGATTTTTTTCTTTTGTATTTTCTTTGATTATTAGGATGGAAATGTCCATGATATAACTCAAATAAATGGTGTACAACACTTTGTTTGTATATACCTTGTCAGGAACGTGACACAAGCAACATAAGCTAAAGATTAAGAACCAAAATTTTTATAGTCTATGTATTTAGACTCAAAAATATTGTGCATTTGTAAAGAATAATTTGGAGTTGTCTTCCGAGTTTGGTTCCTTCTCTTTCCTTTCCTGTTTGGTCTGCACTATTAGTTTCTCTTCGGTTATATGTCTTGCCGTGTTCGTCTGGCTCTAGTTCGAGGGTTCTACAGTTCTGACGTCAATCTCTCTCCTTTGTTTGGTTGTGGATTCAGTTTTGGTTTTGTTCTTGGTTTAAGTTCTTAGGTCTCACTTGTTTTATCCTTTGTGTCTTTCTCATAGATATTTCTGTCTTAGATTCCCTTATTTGAGCTCTGCTTCCGATAATATTTTTGTTTCCGCCGGCTTTGTTATAGTCTTTCTTAGTACTCTTTTCTAAGAACTCTTATTTCTATATAATTCTAAATGAAAGAAAAAAAAAACAATTAAAAAAGTTAAATTTGAGTAGGGCATTGCATAGCTTTGGACCGACTTGGTATATTTCATAGATCTGAACCTATCAAAGTAGCAATTAAACAAAGAAACGTGATACATGTTTATAGAACGTGCTTCAACCTTTTTTACACTTTCAGCTATTCAATTGGCCTTGACGTCTTCATCAGATTATTCATGGTTACAATGCTTTCTGTTAATGTTACGTTCTTTATTTATATTGTGAATGCTGCCTAATCTTATGGCATTGTAAACTCTTACTTTATTTGTTATGTGACTGAAAACTTCCAGTGGACCGGCTTGAATTTATGATATATATAGGCTAACGCAATCTGTAATTGATTGATATCCACTTTTTTATAATGAGATTTTTTATTTTTTTAAAGTGAGAGCATTATATCATAAATGTTGAAGATCTTTTGAAAGATTTATAAAATTTGCAAGATTTTTGTTAATTATAAAATTAGAAACTAATTTATGTCACCTGATATTTTTACATTGTTTATCAAAAGCTTGTTAAAAGTTTTGTAGACGTGAGATCTATAAAAATTTAAAAATATATAACAAATATTTGTAAATTTCACGTTTAAAAATATATATGTATACATTACACCTTTTGATAGTTATCATCAACGCATATATAAATATACAAGCATCAAATGAAAGATATTCACACACATTATAAAAATAAGTGAAAAGTTATCAATGCACTTGAAATTTAAAGATACTAGTCGAAAATCTATCTATCATAGTGCCGGCTTCTATATTAAAATCCTTAATATTTAATAGTGTCGTGTTACTCTCAATCTATTGATTAAGATGATCCAGCTAATGAATTAGTATCATGAGTTTGATTTTTTTCCTATTACATTATATTAAATTAAAAAAAAAAATTAAGGGTGTAATTTACATTATGAATAGGGCATTGTCGATCTAATTGTTGAAAACAAAAATATGAACTTGATGCATATATATATATATATATATATATTATTGAATCAAAAGACACATAACTGATTTATAATAGAAAATATATGCTTTTAAAAATGAGTTATATATATATATATATCAATTGGATTTTATTATATCCTTGTAGGATTTATCAAAGAGAAAATAAAAGAAGACAAATATCGTATATAAATAATCGTAACATGGTATTAGCTGACGCTAATAAATACTAAACTAAAGATAAGCAGCCACACATTCTAAAAATATATATTACAGAAAGACTCAAAACTATTTTATTCATCCTGATTGAGCCGTTCTAAATTGACTATTTCATTTACTAACTTCGATGGCTCGACTTAATTGTTTCTATAATCCCTAGCGAAAGACCAAAAAATATTGGTGTATATATCCTCAAAATGCAGGTTCGTTTACAATCAAGCTACGAGGACATTGCAATCAAACTCCTTTATATCATCTCTCTTTAAACACCCAAGCTTTATCATTTCCCAACAGTGCAGGTTCGTTTTGCTTTGTCTTTTGTTTATGCATACATATTTCAATTGCAAATCAACTAAGACAGTTAGTGAACAGATTATCAAGCAAGTTAAGGATGAAAAGTAAGAAAGTAAGAAAGAAAGAAAGAAAGAAAAAGTCCGTAGATATGAAATAAAACAAAGAAGCAAGAAGTTCATCAGGAATTAAGAAAGACGGTACAGAAGCAAGCAAGTAAAAAAGTATCAAAGAAGCAATCAAGCACACAAGGATACATAAACCAACCAAAGACGCCGGTAATTAAGTAAGGGATGAATACATAAAACAATGAAGAAAGCAAGTAAGATGGCAGAAAAAAAAGTAAGCAAAGAACCAAACAAATAATCAAAGAAATAAGGAAATACACCACACATTAGTGAAACAGTGAAGAAAGCAAGTTAAGGACAAAAAAATATTTAGCAGATAGGCAAAAATTTTAAACATGTAAGAAAGATAAAAAGGAAGCAAGAAGCTCATCAGGATCTAAGAAAGACAATGCGAAAACATGCAAGTAAAAAACTATCAAGGAATGAATTAAGCATACACAGAAACATAAACCAACCAAAGAAGCTGGTAATTTAGTAAGGAGTAAATAAATAAGAGAAGGAAGACATCAAGTAATGAAGGCAGAAAAAAAAACAGTAAGCAAAGAACCAAAGAAATAATCAAAGATACAAGGAAATAAACCACACATTAGTGAAACAGAGAAGCAAGCAAGTTAAGGACAAAAACATATTTAGTAGATAAGGCAAAGAAATTAAGTATGCAAGCAAGAAATCAAGATATTCATAAAAAAATATAGAAGTAAGTAAACAAGAATCAAGGAAGTAAACATGCACAGAAAAAAGTAAGAAGCAAACCAAGGAAGTGGGTGATTAAACAAGGTATTAAGAAAAATAAAAAAACAATCAAACAAGTAATAAGCAAAGAACGAGAAGACAATGAAAGAAGCTAATAAGTAAACAACGCATTAGAAAACAAAGAAGCAAGAAAGTTAGGGATAGAACGTAAAGAAGGGAAAAATAAGAAAGCATGTAAGCAAGGAAAAAAAAACCAACCAGTTCATAATAAATTAAGAAAGCATATCTTCCATGGCATCCCTCATGAATTAAGAAAAGCATCTCTTTGAAAGCCTCAAATCTAAATCCGCATGATCTTTTAGTCTCGTGATCACTATCAAAAAACAAATCAGCAGAAACAATTGTAGATGATCAGCTTTTCTTACATCAATTTCCAATGTACTGAACCTCTCTTGTTCAGATATTATTGTCTTCTCCAGTTTCTCTACATGTTATTTAACAGGTACAAGTGAGTAAGTGTTGCCATCTTATTAACAGTTCATAAGATTTTTGTTGCCTTACCAAGTTGCTCATATCACATATTGATCTTTCCCTTGTGCACCACTCCTCAATCTTGTATTTAGTGTCTGCCAAGCAAAATTACACATCATTAGTTTTCCGACACTTTCTTGGTGAAACAAATATTATATGATACCCAAGAGTGAGAGATGACAAAACCAAAGGCAGTAGAAAGAACATCTTTTCAGATAATCAACTTTGTCTTTCAACAATTTGCTATGTAGCTCCTCAACCCTGGCAACTTCAAATATTAATCAGATATGCTCCTATCAATCTTAGGATCTATTGTTCATACCTCCTTTGAACTCATTGAGTGTGTTTAATCTGCATTTTTAGGAAGAGAGCAGAATAAATCAGTACACTTCCATTTATATCTTATCTTATAAACAACTATTCACAGAACATGAAAAATTAGGCATTCATCCCTGTAACATAGTCTACCTTTCTTTCTCAAGTATATCGTCTTTAATGCGTTGATTTTAACTTTACCATAGTGGACACACTACCATAGAGATACAAGAATTAGAATTCATTAAATTATTAATAATACTTAGAGAGCATTAAAACTAGTAATTTTGTTTCATCTTCTTGGCCAGAAAATGGATTGTTGCAGACGCTGAAGATTCTGTGTAATGTTTTAGCTGGTAACATAGAATCATCTATGCGAAATACATATTTTAATGGCATATCAACTAAGACAGTTAATGAACAGATTAGCAAGCAAGGTAAGGATAAAAAGTAAGACAGAAAGAAAAAGTAAGTAGATATGAAAAAAAAATATGTAAGAAAGAAAACAAAGAAGCAAGAAGCTCATCAGAAACTAAGAAAAATGCTACAGAAGCAAGCAAGCAAGTATAAAAGTATCAAAGAAGCAATCAAGCACACAAGGAAACATAAACCAACCAAACACGCTGGTAATTAAGTAAGGGATGAATACATAAAAGAATGAAGGAAGCAAGTAAGAAGGCAGATAAAAAAGTAAGCAAAGAACCAAACAAATAAGGAAATACACCACACATTAGTGAAACAGAGAAGAAAACAAGTTAAGGACAAAAAAATATTTAGTAGATCTAGGCAAAAAATTAAAACATGTAAGAAAGATGAAAAGGAAGCAAGAAGCTCATCAGGATCTAAGAAAGACAATACGAAAACAAGCAAGTAAAAAACTATCACGGAAACATAAACCAACCAAAGAAGCTGATAATTGAGTAAGGAGTAAATAAATAAGAGAAGGAAGAAATCAAGTAATAAAGCCAGAAAAAAAAAACAGTTAGCAAAGAACCAAAGATATAAGGAAATAAACAACACATTAGTGAAATAGAAAAGCAAGCAAGTTAAGGACAAGAAAATATTTAGCAGATAAGGCAAAAAAAAATTAATTATGCAAGCAAGGAAACAAGGAATCAAGATATTCAAAAATTTTTTTTTAAAAAAATACAGAAGTAAGTAAGCAAGAATCAAGGAAGCAAACATGCACAGACAAAAAGTAAAAAGCAAACCAACGAAGTAGGTGATTAAGAAAGTATCAAGAAAAAAAAGGAAGCAATCAAGCAAGTAATAAGCAAAGAATAAGACGAGAATGAAAGAAGCTAATAAGTAAACAACACATTAGAAAACAAAGAAGCAAGAAAGTTAGGGATAGAACATAAAGAAGAGAAAATTAAGAAAGCATGTAAGCAAGGAATGAAAAAAGGAAGCAGTTCATAATAAATTAAGAAAGCATGTCTTCGATGGCATCCTCATAAATTAAGAAAAGCATCTCTTTGAAGGTCGCAAATCCAAATCTTCATGATCTTTTAGTCTTGTGATCACTGTCAAAAAACAAATCCACAAATCAGCAAAATCAATCGTAGATGATCAGTTTTTCTTACATCAATTTCCAATGTATAGACCCTCTTTTGTTCAGATATTATTGTCTTCTCCATTTTTTCTACATGTTATTTAACAAGTACAAGTGAGTAAGTATTGCCATCTTATTAACAGTTCATAAGATTTTTGTTACCTTACCTAGTTGCTCATATAACATATAGATCTTCCCCTTGTCCCCGACTCCTCAATCTTGTAATTAGTGTCTGCCAAGCAGAATCACACATCATTAGTTTTCTCACACTTTCCTGGTGAAACAAAACTATATGATACCCAAGAGTGAGAGATGATAAAACCAAAAAGCAGTAGAAAGAACACCATTTCAGATGATCATCTTTGTCTTTCCTTAATTTGCAGTGTACCAAACCTCAATATTCTCCTTAATTCTCTACATGGTATTTAACAAGTGGAAGTGAGTAAATGTTGCCATCTTATTAACAATAGTCTCATAAGGGTTTTTTTGGCTTCCCAAGTTTTTCATATCACATGTAGAGTATCTCCTTGTCTACCACTCCTCAAACTTGGAAGTAGCGTCTGCCGACCAGAAACAGATTGTCATCAGTTTTAGACCCACTTAGCTAATGAAAAAATCTTATATGATAACCAACAATACTGAATGATTGATCTTAAGAGTGAGAGATGACAAAACCAAATGGCAATAGAAAGAACATCTTTTCAGATAATCAGCTTTGTCTTTCATCAATTTGCTATGTAGCTCCTCAACCTTGGCAGCCTCAGATATTGATCAGATCTGCTCCTATCATCTTAGGATCTAATATTTCAGACCTCCGTTGAACTCTTTGAATGTGTTTAATCTGCATGTTTTAGGACGAGCACAAAATTAATCAGTACGCTTCTATTTATATCTTATTTTATAAACAATTATTTGCAAAACATGGAAAAATAAACATTCATCCCTGCAACATATCCTACCTTTTTCTCAAGTTTTGTTTTTAACTCATTGATCTTTAACTCCACCTTAGTGGACTCACTGCTACAAAGACGTACACAAATTAAAATTCATTAAACTAACAATATTAGAGAGCATTAGAACCATTGCTTTTGTTTCATCTTCTTGGGCAGAAAACGGACTCTTGTAAACACTCAATATTCTCTGTCTGTAATGTTTTAGCTGGTAAGATAGAACCATATATGTGAAATACATATTTCAATGGCAGAGAGACAGTCAGTGAACATATTAGCAAGCAAGTCATGGATGGAGAGTATGTAAGAAAGAAAAATTTCAGTAGATATGAACAAAACTAAAACATGTAAGCAAGGAAACAAGGATGTAAGAAGCTCATCAGGAACTAAGAAAGACAATAGGAAAGCAAGCAAGTAAAATTGTATTAAGGAAACAATCAATTACACGAGAAAACATAAACCAACCAAAGAAATTGATAATTAAGTAAGGGATCACTAATTAATTGAAAGAAAGCAGAAAAAATGTAAGCAAAGAATCAAACAAATAATCAATGAAACAAGAAAATAAACCACACATTAGAAAAACAAAGAAGCAAGCAAGTTAAGGGCAAAAACTAAGAAAGTTGGTAATTAAGTATTGTCTTTCTTAGGACCTGATGAGCTTTAAGGAAGCAATCAAACACACAAGAAAATATAAACCAACCAAAGAAGCTCGTAGTTAAGTAAGGGATCAATAAATAAAACAAGGAAGAAAGCAAGTAAGTAATGAAGACAAAAAGAAAGTAAGCAAAGAATCAAATAAATAATCAAGGAAGCAAGGAAACAAACCACACATTAGAAAAACAGAGAAGCAAACAAGTTAAGGACAAAAACTAAGAAAGCTGGTAATTAAATATTGTCTTTCTTAGTATCTGATGAGCTTCAAGGAAGCAATCAAGCATACAATAAAAAAAAAACCAAAAAGCTGATATTTAAGTAAGGAATGAATAAATAAAACTAGGAAGAAAGCAAGTAATTAAGTAATAAAGGCAGAAGAAAGTAAGTGAAGAATCAAACAAATAATCAAGAAAACAAGGAAATAAATCACACATTAGAGAAACAGAGAAGCAATCAAGTCAAGGACAAAAACAAAGAATGGCAAAAAAAAATTTGTAGATAAAGTCAAAAAATTAAGCATGCAAGCGAGAAAACGACGAATCAAAAATTTCATAACAAAATTAAGAAAAAAATATAGAAGTAAGTAAACAAGAATTAATAAGCAAAAGTAAAACGTAAAACAAGAAGCAAAAAAGCAATCAAACAAGTAATAAGCAAAGAATGAGACGGGAATCAAAGAAGCAAAGAAGCAAAGAAGTAAACAACGCAGTAGAGAACAGAGAAGCAAGAAAATTAGGGATAGAAAGTAAAGAAGAGAAAAAATGTTGAGTAGATCAAGTAAAAAAGGGATGTAACCAAGCAAAGAAGCACGAAAGAACGAAAGCAATTCATAAGAGATTAAGAAAGCATCTCTGTGATAGCTTCCCTCATGAATTTCTCATCCCTGAAGGTCGTAAATCCAAATCCCCACGATCTTCTAGTCCCGCGATATCCCAAATGGACTGTCGGAAAAAGGAATCCACATGTCAGCAACATCAACCTCCAGATTCGTAAATGTAGGAAGATTAACGTAACGATTGCGACAAATTAAAGTAACAGAAGGAGAGGTATAGTAACAAAAATTGAATCAGATAACAGGGAAACACAAAATGGAAATAGATTATCAGAATTGACTCGACTTATCCAGGATTTTGGAAATCTGTTCTCTCATACGCGTTACTGACCTTGGAATCAATTAACCTAGCCAATCGAGAGAACACCCTTCCTAAAATCATAATCGCCGGTGACCTAAGCAACGCCGCCGCAAAAACACTTACACTAAACATTTGCAGACAATTTTTGAAAATAAAATTTTGGGGTTTTCTAAAATATCAGAGAAAGATTTATAGTTGAGGTTCTTCTCCTAACGGCTTTTCTCGTTCATTTGATTTCCAACTCCACTTTTATATTGAAAATTCAAATTCAAATTTTATTTTCGAAATTCCGCCCATTTACATTGTCCAACTCAAATTATTTTGTATACGTTACATGTCTATGATGTCCAATAGGTTTATCGTAAAACGAAAATACCCAAAATTTTTGGTTAACGCTTAACCATGATATAACCACCTCCTAATCCCGTGAACAATTTAGATTGGTTTGCTTTAAAATGTGCTCTAATTAACCTGTGACAAAGAGTGAAAGTAACATGTATAATCTATATCTTCATCAATAATTGCTACATAAGAAGACCTTATAATAAAATTGAAAACTGTTGCACTTACGAATATATGAAGCATAACTTATAATAGAACTTATAATATGTATTTCTAGTTATTCGGTATATCTTTTATATCATTACTATATTGTTCTTTCTATATTTTTTGGTTACTATATTGTTCTTTCTATATGATGATAATAATTATCTCATAATTACTAAATAAGTACACGGTATTAGTTGAGTCACTGAAGTAGGAGGACTCTTTGACCCACAAATTCTACATATAGAAAGAAACCTGTGACCAAAACTAAAATAAAAACGAAAAAAAAGACTTAACTTTTTATATATTCTACAATCTATCATGGAGAAAGCAGTGTCGTGGTTAGTTTATTGAAAATTATGGCAAATTATAATATATAATATTTAGTATAATAAAAAAATTATATTATAGATTTGTTTTTATACTAAGAAACTTTTCAAAATATTATAAACCATAAAATTTAATCAACTAATATACTTATATCTATAAAATAATATAAATAGAACTAAATTGATTAGCTAAATTAAAAAACTGTAAAAAATGTGGCCTTTAAATTTAGAAAAACATTCGTGACCTAGGGTAAATATCCATTCCAATGCACTATAGGCACGGATAAAAAGACTCAATTTTTATATATATTTGTGTAGATGCAAAATATTGACTTTTCCTTTATTTATATGACTAATGGCTAGATTTACTATAAATAAAAAAGAGAAAATAGTCAATTAAATACCAAACTTATGCCTTTTTTTCGAAGAAAACACAAATTTTTTTATTTGCCAAAAAAGCACAATAATCGATTGATCTCGCCAATTTGATACCGAGTAAAGTCAACTTTAACTAAAAGTTAACGCCGTTTAACAGTGTTTCCATGATGGGGTTAATGGCTGGGTTAAACGTAGCGCTTCATGTAGACAAAATCAGAAAAAAATCGAAGGCAAGGCAAAAATTCCCAAATCTAAAAATAAACCATAGAGTGAAGAACAGATTGTAATTAGAGGGAAATTGAGATGCCGAGAATGAAGAACAAAGGCAAGCGAAAAGCCTCAAGCGAAGAATTGGATAAGCTGGATAGAATCTCAATCGCGTTCAATATAGATGACGAAGAAGTGGGTGATAATCAAATGGAGGGAGATGAAGACTTACGTTTATGCTTATGTTCCAGACTTACGTTTTATGCTTATATTCTTTTTTGTTGATTGTGTTCTTTTTGTATAACCTTAAAACATTTTTGTTGATATATGTCGTTTATGCATATTTAAGAACGAAGAGTGAGCTTAATTTGCGAATTACTTGAAACCTTGATTTGAGAATGACAAGAGTTTAACATCCAACATCGATCACAATTACACAAAGAGGATCTTCATAAGTAATCAACAAAACCATTGTTCCAAGGAAATTCAAGCATTGAAAATCTGAAAAACTAAAACAAGTTCTTTATCAAATGAAACTAACGAGACTTAAGACTAATCCAAAAAGCTCTGATTTTGCCAAATTCTGGTCCTTTAAATGTAAATTCATCAACAGAGGCTCTCTGGAACTTGAGGCTGTCACCATTCTCCGCAACCTCTGGATGCAAAGATGATTCATTGCTTGACAAATTTGCAGTTATTGATTGTAATAGAGAATCGCCCTTCTCGTCTATCAAGCATAGAAGAAGATAATAAGGTTTGATTCTGAAGGAAGGAGGACTTAGAACAGATAAAAAATCAAACAAAAAATAAAAACATAGAAGTTTGGGGATTTTAGATTGCACCAATTTTAGAAAAAAACATTACAGTTTGTATTGTTATTAACGATCCATAAACGGCCTTTAACGGAGTCTAATATGGTGTAGGATTCGTTAAAGTTGACTTTACTCAGTATCAAATTGGCGAAGTCAACCAGTTATTGTGTTTTTTATTGGCAAATCGAAAAGTTTATGTTTTTTTCAACAAAAACGAGTAAATTCGATATTTAATTGGCTGTTTTCTCGAATAAAAAGAGAAGCAAATTATTATTACTAAAGCTGCGAAGTTTCAAAATCATATTTCGTTACTGTATCTCTCTTCACTCACCAATCCTCTTAACATTCCGACGATAGAGGTTCGTTTTTTTCATTTTTTCACAAATTTATATTTCTTCTGAATATACTATGTTTTTTTTGTCACATAGAATATACTATGTTTATAAATCTAATTAATAGAGTTATATATATTGCTTAAAGGATGGACGAATATCATGAAACGGGTACTTCATCTCCATTGTTAACCCTCTGCAAAAACAGTATTTTGAAAATTTGTTAAAATGAAAAACGTTTTCAAAATCAAATCAAAGTAGGTCGAAGAAATTCAATCAACGATAAATCGATGTACTTAAAATGTTGAATTAAACCTTTGTAAAGACTAAGAATTTAACAGATTCACTCTTTTATTAATTTAAGAAACTCTCTCAAAACTTAAGTTTTCAATCTCTTAATCTCACAAGTTATGCCCATAACTTTGACATCTCCTTATATAGATAAGATTAATCCTACTCCTAATAGGAAACACATTTAGTTTAGATAACTCTTAAACTATAGCAACTTAACTTTATATATCTCTTATCTTACTCCTCAAACTTTGATCTTCAAGCTTATCTCAACATTCTCCGCCTTAAGCTTGAACTCTTCTTTTGACATATCTTGAACTCCACTGAAATCTCTCATTTCTTTGAACTTCAATCTTCCTAGTGCATTTGTTAGTATATCGACCTTGTCCTCACTTCCTTTGCACACAAGCCTTGCTTTGTACTTGTTTATACTTCCATCCGAATTTCTTTTCACTTTGAATATCCACTTTAAACCTATTGGTTTGACTCTGATGGGAAGATCAACAAGACTCCATACTTTGTTCTTCACAATTGATGAAATTTCTGCTTCACAAGCATCAACCCATTCTTTTTCATCCTTTGCTACCTCAAAGTTCCACGACTCTTTGTTCATTACAAGTGGAAGTCGTTCCACTTTTATTTCGGCTAAGAGGATATAGTCATCCAAATATCTTGGTTTTGTCTTCAATCTAGTTGATCTTCTTAGTGTTTCTTCTTCCTCTTCAATATAATCACTTTGAAGTTTATCCTCTTCATTGGATTTCTCAACAAACGATTCTTGTTCTTTTTCTATCTCTTCATCAATAATACATTTTTCTCTTATATTATTGATTCCCTTTCCTCTAAAGTTTTCCAAACAAGAACTCTTATCTTCCTTTTGAGAACTCCACTTCCAACTTTCATTTTCAACAAAGATTACATCTCTTCTTACCATAATCTTTTGAGTAATTGAATCTAACAATCGGTAAGCTTTGGAACTGGGTTCCATTCCAAGATGAATCATCTCTCGGGTTCTATAATCTAACTTCTTTAGATGTTTAGCTTATGTTTTTGCATATCTAATGCAACCAAAAACACGAAGATGAGCAAGATTCGTTTTCTTGCCTTTGAATACTTCATAGGATGTAAGATGTCTTATAGTTTCTTCCCAAAGATAATTTGGCAAATTCATATGTTGTAAGACACTTTTAGTCATCTCCATTAGAGTTTCATTTCTCATGTCAACAACTCCATTTTCTTGCCATGAGTAGGGTGCAGTTAGATGTCTCTTGATTCCATTAGTCTCACAAAACATTTTGAACTCGAGAGATGTAAACTCTCCCCTCCTATGAGCTCTAAACGTTTTGACTAATACTTTAGCCTCTTGTTCCACTAATGCCATGAATCTTTTGAATTTCTCGAAGGCTTCACTCTTTTCTTTCAAAAGTAGTGTCCACATGTATCGAGAGTGATCATCAATCAAGACAAATATGTAATTGTTCTTTGCAGCCGTGGATGGTGAAATAGGTCCACAAATGTCTCCGTGAATGAGTTCAAGCTTTTGTGTGGCTCGATATAAAGTTACTTTGGGAAAGGTTTGTCTTGCTTGTTTCCCAAGTAAACATGAAGACCATATTTCTTTTCCAACCACCAGTTTTGGTAATCCAATAACCAAATCATTTTTCATTATTGTCTTCATTGCCTCAACACCTATGTGACCTAGTCGTGCGTACCACTTTGTAGATTCATTTTGAGTCATCAATTGTAAACATCTTGTACTCTTGACCTCCATATGAACCATATACAAACGATTTCTTGACATTTTTGTTTTCACTAACAACTTTCCATCACGATCAAGTAAAAACAAAGACTCTTCTTTCATTCTAACCTCACAACCACACTCTGTTGCTTGTCCAAGACTAATGATGTTACTCTTCAAACCCGGAATGTAATAAACATTAGACATGATTTTTTCTTCACCGTTTTTGTCTAGAAGAGAAATCGATCTTTTTCCCTTTATGTCAATACGAGAATCATATCAAATCTCACATTTCCCGTAATTGATTCATCAATCTTTGTGTAGTAACACTTATCTCCCGTCATGTGCTTACTTGCTCACCATTATCAAGATACCAAATATTCTCCTCTTTGGTATTTGTCTCAAACTTGCTTGGCAAGCAATTTTTTTCATTCAAGAAAATCACCTCATGCATAAGAAGATCATTCGCTTCTTGTGTGTCAAAATGCTCTTATCCTCTTGAGCTTCTTATAACTTTAGTAACCTATCCGGACACTTAGCCGCAAAGTGTCCGTATTTATCGCATCGGTAACAAATTACCTTAGATATATCAAAATCTCCATTACCTCGATCTCGTCCCCTTCCATGACCACATCCGCCTCTTCCTCTTCCTCTCGATCCTTTACAAGTGTCTCGTGTTTGATTTTGTGATTCAACATACATCAACTATTTTTGGTTCTCTTGAGCTTCTTCTTCTTCTTCTTCTTCTTTGAGAATTCGTTCTTCATAGGCTCTTAGACGACCTACAACATCCTCAAAGTTTGCTGTTTTAAGATCCAATAGTTGCTCAAGAGATGCAACCATAAGTATGTATTTCTTTCTAGGAAAACACTTGAGAAACTTCTTGACTAACTTAGTTTCTTCAATTCTTACTCCAAGAGAAGAAGATTTTGATGAAATTGCCGATAGTTTGCTTACAAACTCATCTATGGTTTCAGTTTCTTTCATCTTGAGACGGTTAAATTCGGACATCAATGTTTGTAACTTTGATTCCTTAACACGCTCAACTCCTAGATTTCGACTTTTGATGGCCTCCCACACCTTCTTTGCAATGTCTAATTCACCAACTTGTAGAATAAGATCATCCGATATTGATTGGAACAAAAGTGTCATCGCCATGTTATTTTTCCTTTTATCATCAATTTATGTCTCAATTACCTCTCACATCTCGTGTACATTGAGACATACCTTCATCCTCATGGCCCAAACAGTATAGTTAGTTGCGGTTGACATCGGACATACTATAGAGGTAGAGCCTCCTCCGCCTTTGTTCTTCTCAGCAGCTACTATAGTATTGTTATCTCCCATGATTCGTTTCTCCTACGATCAAAGCTCGATCACCTTTAAGCTCTGATACCAATTGTTGAATTAAACCTTTGTAAAAACTAAGAATTTAAAAGAGTCACTCTTTTATTAACTTAAGAAACTCTCGCAAAACTTAAGTTTTCAATCTCTTAATCTCACAAGTTACGTCATAACTTTGGCATCTCTTTATATAGATAAGATTAATCATACTCCTAATAGAAAACACATTTAGTTTAGATAACTCCTAAACTATAGCAACTTAACTTTATATATTTCTTACCTTGCTCCTCAAACTTTAATCTTAAAGCTTATCTCAATAAAAACTATTCCAATCAAACAACAACAACATTTTCACCAAATTAGGATTTCGCATCCTAAATATTCTGCGTTTCATATCCTTCATTTCAGAATCAGCACAAGGTACCAAACTTTGTGTTTCCTTTGGAATGGCTGCCATGTTTGCGTAATTATTCTGAAATGAAGACACAATGCAGAGAAAATTGGTATGAAATGAAAGACACGACGATGCAGCGAAAATACAAAAGGAGAAAAAGAAGAGATAACTAAAGGAGAAAGAGAAGAGATAACTAACACAATGATCGTGGGGCAAAAAGTATTAGAGAACGTGGTATACATAGATCGTGGAGTTATATGACCATTATTGTAAGTTTTTAAAACTAAAAGGTTATTTATGAAAAAACAGATTGAAAATTACAGAATATACACAGATTTGATATTCAATATATAATCCATTTATTGCAATTAGGAACTCGATAATGTTACTTTCAGAATTTTGATTTTAATTTGCAGGAGCTGATGAATAATACGACAGAAGAAGGTTATTATTCGTAATAAATATGAGAAGAAGCAGATTAATATTCGACATTCATATGTTGTTGTAACTGATCTGTATTTAAGGTTTCAAAAGCTTATTATTCGACATTAATTATATGGAATTTAACGTGACAGTTGTTGGTTTAGGGTGTTTTTTATTAAAAGATAAATATGGCTTTTGTTAATTGTTAACTATTAGAAGTATTTTAGGAAAATACGACCTCCGCTTTAATACAAGTAGATATGACTAACTTTTTGTATTTATTAAAAATAAGCTCTGTTTTACATAATATAACGAATTACATTTTCCTCATATCCCAAATATGAAAAGAAAAAATACATAATACATTATTGATAACACCGAGTTTTAACCCTAAAATATAGGATAAGTGCACATCAAACACAGTAGTATAAAAGGGATCGAATCCACAAGAAACAAGTAGTCACTATCAATCTTAAAACCAAACTCAAGCTAAGACAAATCAAAGTAATGATGGTGATTGCAATTAAACAAATCAGGAAACAAAACGATGTAAATTCAATAAATAAAAACATCAAGTTCAGGTAATTCATCAGGAAATCATGGATCTAAATCAGAGAACTATTCAAGACAAGTTTAAGACCAATTCTCGAAATAGACATAATGTATAGCAAACCCACTGTCGTAGCGTCGACTACTATATTTAGCAACCTATAAATCCTAAACTGTCGTTTGGTCCTAGAGATCTAAACACACATTATTGATTAGGTCTGATAAGTTCACAATTACCCTTAACATCAACTTTCATTTGTTAAGGACTAATTGCTTATCTATGTTCTTTCAGTCATCTAACAAGCACTTTTCGTGAGTCAAACGACCTATGATCATAAGGTAGTTAGCTACTCTAACTTAAGCATTAAGAACAACTATAGATGAAGAATACAATAAGATTAAACCTTATTTGTCCATAATCCATTGATTCCCTAAAATCCCTAAAAAATTCTAAACCTGATTAGAGAACTACTCAGACGTAATTGAAGAATACAAAGCAATAGACATAACATAAATCATAATAGAATTGCAATATAATACAATGGTTCATAAATTTTCTCCAAAGATGATAGAGTATGAAATCTTCTCCCTAAATCTCCAAGAACAAAACTAAAAGTGGCTGAAAGGAATTATGAAAGCTTCCTCTGAAAAAGTGACTAAAAACCTAATTATCATCTCTAAAAATAGGATGTGGTACAACTTAAATTGAACCGGGTGAAATAAAGCAGATTTCAGGTTTTCTCAGAGAACCGGTCCAGAATGACATATCTTTAGTAAAATCGTCATATCTTCCTAACCACTTGTCTGATTTCCCTCAAACCAGCGCCAAATAAAACCTAACTCACGTGGCTATCTTGTGTCAGAGCACGATCCAACAGTGGGTAGTATTTCAAAGAAAGCCAAACTTCTGATGCTTCTGCATGATTCTGCATATCCATATGCTTCTTTTCACTCAAAAGAGCTCATCTTCTCCCAATGTGACATATGACCTGAAAAAACTCGATAAAGGACTAAAAGATTCTAAAACACGTACTTTGACTCAATAAAACCATAGAAAACAAGGGTTAAAAGCCGATAAAAATATGATACATCAATTATCAATCTATAGGTCTAAAGTTTAGTTCCAAAGTGTATTCTTATTTGATATTTGTGTTTGGGATAGCCGTTTCTGATATTTATTTCTGTATACGGTCTAGTTTAGTTTTTTCAGGATTTTATATTTTAGCTCTCTTTTTTTAGACATAGTTTTCGAAAAAAAATTTGTATTTCATTGGCTTTTTGTATTATAACTATGTATTTTACCTTTGTTTTAATATAATTGAGACGACAAACAAAATTTAGTTCAAAGTTTCAGTGGATAGAAAGGTAAGTGTGCTTACTGGACCAATTGTTTTTGTTGGGCTTCATGACGTTGACGAAATCTCTTATTAGTACACAGCTTTCGCATGGCAATTACGCCGAATTTATGGTTTTTAACTTTTGTGGTTCCTGACGACCAATATTATAAAAAAAAAAATTGTGGTTCCTCACACTCTCAATAGTGAATACTATTTCTTTTTCAATAATAGAAGACTCCCCTGTATAAGAAAATTTTTAAATTAAATTATATACTAAATTTTGGATATTTTATTTACATTTGTCTTAACGAAAATGTCAGCTCTTCTTTTTATTTTCTCTCTTTTCGGCTTGACGAAAAGATGATATTTGTTAATTTAAAGAAAAAAGTCACACAAAACCTCATCAAACAAAGATAAGTTGACAAAAAAAAAACTCATCTTTTTGTTAATAATTTAGTTCAACAATTTATATATATAAAAAAAAAGTCAATACATAGGAATTTTTTCACAAAAGTTCCAAAGAATTCTAACTCAAGTACTCTTAATAAGTCTTGATTTTAATTTAACCAAACTGAATATTTCGTTTTGTAGCTTTAACGAAATTGCGAACTACTTTCGTCTCTTTGATCATGTCTTAATCACTTTTATATATTTACACAGAAGATTCATATCCAATGGCAAAAGTTTGTGAACAGGCCACGACAATATAATCCCGTTCCTTTACACTCTTTCAATCATTAAACCTTTTAATTTTCTAAGAATGTATGTTTGTCTCTTTTTTCCCTTTTATAATAATTAGTCTTCTTTTCACTTATACACATGAAATCATTTCATACACGGTAGGAAACCCTGCAATATACATATATAAGTTATATTTTTGAATTAAGTTATACAGATCAATTCAATAAATTATGTGTTTATATAATGAAGTAATAAAGCTTCAACAAGGAATTTGTGGTTAAGTGGTAGGGGCGGGTCTAGGACTTTAAAGAGTTCGTATGTTCGATTTCTCTGCTATGCGAAACTGAAACATGTTTTTCTAGTCACCCTGATATGAACTCATGCTTTCGCTCATTTAAATACTTGCAGGTGAGGGTATATCCGTAGACTGCACCACTCTAGGAGAATAGTCAAAAATCCTCCCATAAGGCTTGAGAATTCCTGAATTACAAAAGAAAAATAAAAACTTCAATTTGTCAAGAAGAAACTAACATCCTGCTATAATTAGAATATTTAAGTTATGGATCAGATCTTATCGATTCAATTATTGGTAAAAAAAAACTGAATAATAATAATAAAACTTCAATTTTATTTTACATGTTACAATTAGGGTCCGGTCACAAGGCTTGAACCCAACAGACCTATATAGAACTCACACTCGTCTGCCCATATATTACACTCGCCCTTTCGAGGGTTCAAGGCCCACTCGGAAGATTCATGTATCATCATCATGTGAATGAGACTTTTCTTTTTCACTTTGTTAGGTTTGTTTTAAAGAACTAAAAATAAATTAAAAGCATCGATTTGGTTTAGCTCTATGCGTTGACTACTTGTATTCTAGTGATATATCAACGCATCTTGAGTTTACTTATTTTTTTGTGGTTGAATTTATTTACGTATTTTGCATTTCGTTTTTTTTTATAAAGTTCATTTTTTATATATATGAGTCGTCAAAATTGTGCCTGTTCAATGGTATTAATATAAATTGCTTTGTAAGGGAAAGATTGGATGCATCATGCACATTTTTTTTCATTAGATGGCACCTCAAATTCTCTTTTTTATTTTTTTTGGAGAACAAGAATGATGTAACTTTATTACAAAGAAAAAAACAAGAGTTTTACAAAAAGAATATTAAAACTTTTGAGATAGGAATTAATTGTCGAAGAAGTTAATCTACATACATCAAACACATGACTGCGACAGTGATTAGCCATAGCAATTAAACAATGTTAAGCGCCATTCACAGTAGGCCAATAAAAAAACAAAAAAAAAACAAAAAAGAAAAGAAGCTAGAGCTCAAACTCTCCCTGTGAAAAATCTTGATCTAACACACTTGATTTTGTGGAATAATAATTTTAATCGCTGACTGATTTATTTATAAAATTTAATATTATATCGAATTTGGCAAAAAAGATTAACAAAATAATATTGTTTTACATATTACAAGTGAATATGTTCTAATTGCAAATGACTTGCAAGTGGTTTTTAGTCTAGTGGCAAGCGGTAAATTCACTAAAGACAACGTACTTGCACAATCAGGGATCGAGTCCCACCGTCTACATTATTTAGGAACTTGGCTAATGGGCCGGTCAGTTGTGATCCAATATTAACATAAAAAAAAAGAGAGCGGAAACTGATTGGTATATCTTTCCAATAATATATCATTTAAGAAATATTAAACCATTTTATAAACTTTATAACTAAAGTTCACAATGGAATATTGCTCACCACAATTTAGTCTCTATCTCCAGTCTCCATTTTGTTTTATCATAAGATGTTACATGGAAGAAAACAAAAACTAATTTTATTGAAACGTCAAAAATGGGTCAGACTTATATAGTCAAAGTTTTCAAACAATTTGCAGTAGATGAAAGTCATCATAATAAAAAACCATAACTGACCAGAATTCGTGGTTAGTAAGCTCACAATTTAATACATCTTTTAACTTTCGTCAAGAAAACTTCATATATAGTAAATCACATTATTTGCGATAAGTTTTGATTTTAAAAAATATTCAATTAATATATAAACGGGTTTGCATATTTGGGATCATTTTAACATTTTTTGTGTCAAAAGTTTTTATTTTATTTTTTAATTGTGTCGAAAGTGGATTGTATTTGTACACTTTAACAAGGTTTTAAGAACTTACATATACAGCACTTGAACTTCCAATATATAAAAAGTTAGAATATCTTTCGCACGTCACTAAAAGGCCGATTATCAAAATTTTCTGGAATTTACAGACGTATAAAAATCTTGGAGCGGAGAGATTCGAACTCTAATTCTTGGTTCAATTATTTTATTTTACTTGGTTTTTTTTTACTTTTTGTAAAATAATAAGTAAATAGCAACAAAAAATAAAATCGTTTACAAAAAAAAAATCAACGAAAACTTTATTACTAAACTATATATAATTATTGATATAATACTGTTTTCTTTTCAATTATTGTAAATTATTTTTTAAAACTTCACGTAATCTTTTTTGGTAATCATAAATTTTGGACTTTGGTATATAATATTTCGAATTGAAAATAATAAAAATTAAATTGGATTAAATAAGTGGTATGCACAAACCGAACTACAAATTCTAGGTTTTGTCTATTATTTCTTTGAAGGGATATATATAGACTAGTAACAATGATCTTGTTACCGACCATGTCCTTTTCAAGGAAACAATTAAGACAAAGTTGGCTTGTTATAATTTCTTGGAAATTAGGAAGTTGAAAACTCAATTCTAAATATGAAATTTTATCCCATCAAAAGGGGTTTCTAGATCCACCACATAGCGACAAATGTACTTAGAATATGAGTTTTCTTACCTCAAATAAAACCAAACTATCTTTTTTTTTTGTTAAAAAACCCAAACAATCTTGGTTTCTTGGTCCCAATTTTGTTAGTTGACTACAATGTACGCCAAAATAAATACAAGTTTCTTTTTCGACCGAATAAAAAATAAGTCTATTTTAGCCGTTATAAAATAGATATTTTAGTTGCAATTTTGTTAAACATTGTCCTTCTACAATAATTAACATTATTCAAGAAATTTAATTTTTTTTATTAACACTGGTCACAACTACA
The DNA here is from genome assembly GCA_963920545.1 of Lepidium didymum. Classification (NCBI taxonomy): domain Eukaryota; kingdom Viridiplantae; phylum Streptophyta; class Magnoliopsida; order Brassicales; family Brassicaceae; genus Lepidium; species Lepidium didymum. The sequence continues at coordinate 4,816,266 of OY986986.1, forward strand.
AGACCCATTATCCAAATTTATATATAATGTAGACAATAAGATTTGATCCCTGAATGTGCAAATACGCATGTCTCTAGTGGACTTACCACATGCCACTAGACTAAAGACCACCTGCAAATTTAATTTGTTTATTCGAATATAAAAATTATATTTCAAGTTTTTTTTAACTCAATTATATTTCAAGTTAAATATTTGATTATGTATCTATATGTATATATATATATATATTAATGGAGAAATTTCAAAGAAAATGATTTGTTAAATATAGGACATTAATAATTATAGTTGATAGTTTTATTTTTCTACGTTGAAAGGAAAATCAGTGAGTTTAATTATCCTTGTTTTTTTTTCAAATGACTAAGTCCACTTAGCTGTCGTTGAAAACGCAATGTTTGCAATTTGTATGCAATGCTACTCGTTCCTGCTTATATAAAGGAGACCAGTTTAAAGCTCATTAACAATATCCACAACTTGCTTATTATTCTTCTCTACTCAAATCATTGAAGATGCAGGTTCGATTCTTTATCTTTTCGTGATATGTTTATATCACCTAAAAGCTTGTAAAATATGTAACGATTTATTCAGTTTTCTATCGTCTATATGTATAACTTGTATATTTGATCATTCATGACAGAAAGCTATACTAAAAGTGGATGTTCATTGTGAAAGAGGCAAACAAAAAGCTATGTCAAAAGTTGGTGGTCTTTCAGGTAAACTTTAAGCCTTAGATGTCTTTGGTTAAGCTTTTGTTAAACAAATAATTTATAAAGTTAAAAGTATGTATTGTTATGTAATGAAGGAGTTAATTCGGTGGGGATGAAGGATGATAAACTAACGGTAACCGGAGAGATTGATGTGTATATAATCATGAAGAAATTGAAGAAAATATGCTATACCGAAATTGTAGAATTTGGACCGGTTAAGGAAGAGAAGAAGCCTGATCCTCCCAAGCCTAAACCGCCCGAACCGGTGGTTTGTATTCCTCCATATCCACCATATTATTATTGCCCTCCTCCTTACAACGGATGTGGCTATGATCAAAATCCCAATGGTTGCATCATCTCATAATAAGGTCTCATTAGTTTTGTTCACAACAGCTTCAAGGTAGTTTTTGGTTTCGATATGTTGAGTTGGTTTTTGGCTCAACGGTTTTGAAAGATTCACTCTAAAAAAGTAATACTTTCATTGAATATGAGTCATTTCATTACAATTTTAATCACTTTTGGCCCCTCATAAACGTTGTTAATATGAAAAAAATTCCAATTTTTATGAATTTCAGAAAATAGTGTGAATTTTGTCATAAAAATTTCAATACAGTACTATATATATTTTTATATAATTAAATGTTATGCCCCGTAAAAAGGGTTCCACACCCACAACATAACAAAATCTGTATCTATCTATATAAACACATATATATGTGTGTATATATATATGTTTTAGTATTTATATATACATATATATATATATACATATGAGTATAATTTTGATGTGGACAAAGAAATGCAATTTTGATATTTGTTTATATTTTATGGAGATGAATATTTCAACTGTTCCGTCCATGAAGATTTTTCTTCAATCGAATCTCTTTGTCTTTCTTTAATCTCTTAAATATGTATTTGAGTAGATTTACATGTTTCCAATTAATTAGGATGAGGTCAATACGAAATTTGACTTTGGAATTCAAATATGGATCATATGCATTGCATTTGATGAAATGTCCAAGAGACATTTTAATTGAGCTTTAATTATTTAGGCAATAAACACTGATAAATAGGTCGATTAGTGACTAGATGAGTTTCTAATTTATGTGATAGTTTAATTGCAAGAAGTTGATTTTTTTTTTGTTGACAGAAGTTGATCTATTTATGCATATAGTGAAGAGATTTTTTATCAGGGAAGTGATCAATAGATCTTGTGATCCATATTATTTATCTTTAATTATCAACCATGTTTATTGTTTGTGCTTAGTTAATTGCCTTTCATACTTTTCTTAAGTTTCTTTTGATCTTCCAAAATTATTTTTTACTTTATTTAAAAGATAAGAATCTTAATAAAAAATCATTTTTACTTCAGTCTCAGTTTGGTTTCGATATCAATTTTTTTCTGTTTTGATGTGATAAGTTCAACTTTGCTATGAGCCACACATATCTAGAACTTGCTTAAGAAGTTTGATGACCAAAGAGTCACCAAAAATCAACGTTGTCCTAGTCGTACACGCGGAATTCTCAATACTCTCCTTCCCTTCAGTTTCGTTACATTTAATTATTTGTTTACCAAATCTAAAAATTCAATCGAAAGAAATAATAAAGAATGACTAGTTCACTTGTATGTGGTTTAGTGGCATTTGGCAAATTCACTAAAGACAATCACACTTATACATTTAAAAATTAAATTTTTTTACTTATATTATGTAAAAACTTGGTTAATGAAAAAAAAAACAGTTCACTATATTTATGATAATTCGCAATAATATCTTAATTTAAATATTATATAAAAACTTATGTGGTCCCCTATAAATATTAATATAGTATATTAATGTATATAAAGGTCTCTTTAGACTACCATTGTCATCAACAACCTTTGATATCTCAAACTATCTTTCCTCTCTCTCTTTCTCTCTGTTTAATATATTGAAAATTTCGGAAGCATTTCTCTTGAGCCATGCCTCCAAAGGTACTTCATTTACTCCCTTTTATACTATTTAATTATGTTTTATGTTAATTAGATTGTAAATATGCAATTAAACAATACTGATCTCGATTTTGAAAATTACCAGAAAGTTGTGTTGCAATTGAGTCTTCGCGAAGAGAGAAACAGGAAGAAAGCATTTGCGACTGTTTGTCGAGCTTCAGGTATTTTTTATAAATTTATTTAAGTATTTGATATCAATGTGAAAATAAACATTTGTATTAATAACTTACATTTTTTTATTACAGGGTTTAATTCGGTAGCAGTGGATGATAAAACTGGGGAAATGACAGTAATTGGAGAAGTTGATGTATCAGTTATAGTACTGAAGCTGAGAAAGATATGTCGTGCAGAAATTGTTTCGGTTGAAGATATTAAACCACCTGAAAAAAAACCTGAACCAGCTAAACCGGTTGCAGCTAAAGCAGCTGAAGTTCCTGCATATCCGGTTCCGTTGAACTACCAATTCCAATACAATCATGCCTTTGCATATTCTCACTATCAACCATACGGGCATTGTAATGCTGTAATGGAGGAACCAAATATTTGTGTAACTATGTAATTTTTATAGATTTAATATAAGTTATTTGGTACTTAAGTTTGGTCTTTGGTGGAATAGTATAATTTTTTGGTTACCGTAATAACATTACTGGTCTCAGTAATTTTTACCGAAAAATTACTGAAGATTATAATAAAATTACTGTAATAATTTTTGGTAATCATATGAACTTTTTTGAGAAATATGTTACTCTCTCTGTTTCAATATAATTAATATTGAAGGTAGTGATCTCTCTGTTTCAATATAATTAATATTGAAGGTAGTGATACACAAATTAATTTTTTTTATAAAATACCTATTTTAATTTTTTTATGAGTAGTTAATTTTTTTGAAAACATAAATTTTTAATAAAAATATCATAAAGACACAAAAACAATAAATGAAAAATGAGTTAGTTTTTGTATTAAACATCATTTATATTGAAATAAATTTATTTCCTTAAAACATCAATTAAATTAAAACGGATAGAATATGTATTACTGATCTTAGCGGCTATATTTATAGCAAATAATCTCAATATCTATTATAAAAATAAGTATATTTATATATTTTAATAATTAAATCGATAAAACTAATCTATCATCCAAAATTTTTTAAACCTTAAACAAAATTATGGGAGAGTATACGATTTCATAGGGTTGACACTAATGAAAAATGTAAAAGTCAACATATAACGACTTTACCAACAGCATTTTTCCGATGAATATTCAGATCAGAATATGAAAACTTGATTCTGAAAATTTACAAAAGAAATCTGGCCAATTTGGTGACGTATTTATTGATGCTACTATAATAATAAAAATTGAAAATCTAACACAATAATTGTTTGATACGTTAAAACTTTGATCCTAGATATGACGTTTCAATTCTTAAAAACACTAAAATCATAGATTAATATTATATATTGATGTTTTTATTTTGTATATATATACATATATGTATATGTGGATAATTAATTTACTATGTTAATAGGACCATACAATCATACAAAGTTTTTTTTTCTAAAATTATTAATTTTACCAAAAAATTTCTTATTAACCACAATCGAAACTCTAATATATATGAACTTGGAGACAGTCTTTAAATATTTCTTTAGCTGAACCGGTTACATCACATACCCACTTACATGAATTTTACCAAATGTATTAATCATTATACTAATTTTTTTTTTGGATAAAATACTAAATTTTGTATTGTATTTATTAATTTATTAAGTATTAGTGTACAGACATACAGTTAAATCGCCTTCAACTCCGTTACGATCATCAAGAATCAAAATGCATCACGTCGTTCATTAGATTATTCAAAATAAAAGAATATACTAATTCAGAGATATTAACGAATGAGATATATATTAATGATTAGTGAAGATGTGATGGAGAGACTCAAGATCCAAAAGTCTCCTTTGAATAAAAACAAAAAACAAAATAATGAAGAAACTCCAAAGAAGAACCCCACTTGTGGGATCCACATGTGGAACAAGTCTTATGATGCTATTTCGTTTCTTGACTTGGAGAATTATCTAAGTCTTCTTATCATTTTTTCTAATATAATCTAAAAAACATTATTCATAAAATTAACTAAAATATTCTACCGCAATAAACAAGAATGTTTCTGACCAAAAAAAATAAAAAAACAAGAATGTAAAGAACGTAAGCTATCTAGAGTTTTGGAAAAAAAAAACAGGTGAACAATTATGATAAATTGAATTGGTTCAACTTATACAAATCTTTCTGCAACTGCAACTGTTACAAAAGCCTTTTTTAGTGGAAAAACGGGAACAAAATCACTCCGCAAATTCTACTATCGAAATCTTCCATTAAAATATCACCAAGATAAAGAAATTAAACTTAAAAATAATAAAAATTTTAAAAGAAAATAAAGCTGACTAGCAAAACCATCCGCTAAAGCGTTGGTTTATCTGTAAATGTGGACGACCCTAACCATTGTTGTTATTTTTTCGATTAATATAAATAAGCTAAATGAGAGTCTTTTCAATGGGTACTTTACTTATGAGACTTTTGATTATATTGATAATTAGATACGTGTTTCCAATTTGGTTCTAGCTTCTTTCTCCGTATCTTCTTTGTCGTCTATTGCGTTTTACTTTTCATTAAAATGATCTATGTTTTTTTTTTTTAACAACTGGCTCACAACTTACCGATCTATTAGTTAAATTCATATATAATATATGCGGTAGGATTTGATTCCTGGTTATGTAAGTGCACATTTTTAGTAGACTTATCGTCTACCACTAAACTAAAGGCCACTTACAAATAATCTATGTTTTGTCTTTTGATTTTAGTTTATTATATACAATTCTCTAATTATGTGGTTTGTTTAACTCGGGTTTTAGTTAATTATCTAATATTCTAAAAGACATGTTGGGTAATTTATTTATTTTTAAAATGATAGTATTTGGCTAACTGCTCATTTATTTATAACCACATTAAACACCTCTATTTAAATTTAATTGTACTAAAATATATCTATGAAAATACATAATTTTCTCAACTATTTGACGTAGAGTCAACGTTTACTCTAAAACTCAATGAAATGAATATACTTTTTTTTTTTTTTTCATAACCGAATATACTTTTTTTTGGGGTTTCCATAAATGAGTATACTTATTTCTTGGTTTTTTCATAAATGAATATACTTTTTCTTTTTATGTAATATTTTTTAATCAAAAAATATACTTTTTCTTTGTTTTCATAATTGAATATACTTCGTTTTGGTTTTACATTAATGAATACTTTTTTTTTTAACGTTGGATCGACAAGATCCGATCCATAGCCTAAAGCCCATTCTCAATAATTCCTTTTTTAAGCTACCATAATGCAGCGGGTAGAAATCGAACCCTTGTGCCAAGTCATTAGCTGGATCATCCTAACTACCAGACTGAGAGCAATTTAGCCATTAATGAATACTTTTATTTGGTTTATATACCTCTCTGAGATAAAATTCCGTGCCGTTTACAGGTATAGTCACATATACAGCAAAAAGGATATCGTTGTTGAAATTATGATGCATATTAAACACAAACACTCTAAGATATAAGTAAAGCTTAAGTAACAAACATTTGATTCGTTTCCATCAGGACCACACAAATTTAGAGATCATCACAAATGACTACTTCGTACTCTAGCTCTTCATGCAACTTGTCTCTTGGCAGATTCAAAGTCTTCTTCATTTCAAATTTTGAGTCAGCATTGCTTACTATATAAAGAGACAAGTGATGAAAATAATATATGTAATTTTTATTTTATTCCATTTAATTATATGTTCTAAATCCGTCGGAAAAAAAAAAAAAAAAAACACCTTTTCCATACCAATTTCAGATGATTATATTCGTCCGAAACATTCTGTTATCATGTTATTCAAATTATAAAAGAAATTTTTTGATTTCTACCTCGGTTTGATTTTGATTTCACCTTTGGTTTTGGTCTACTTCAACTTTTTTCGAAATGCAAAAGTTAGAGAACTTGCCTGTGATGTTCTCATGTTAACAAAGTGTCAATATATGGCCCGGTGGTCCACGCGGCATTCTAAAACTATGCTTCCATCTTATTTCGTTACCATACCCTTTTTTTTTATTAACCAACTAGAACTAAAATACAATAACAAGTTCATAGATTTGACTTACTCTACTCTTTTAATTCACAACTACTTTTGTGGGTCTAATATTTTATTCATTATAATAAGACTCCCAAATTCCTACTCAGTTCCTATATAAATACATATCAAAGGATTTGCAATTGTCATCAAGTCTCTTCCATATCTCACTCAGTCTCTCTCTCACTTTCACAGATATTCAAATTATTCAGTAGTTCTTCGATAGTGTTCTTGAGCCATGACCGTTAAGGTAAACATCCTTACATTTCCATATTTATTGTTTATTATATATAATTTAAATAAAGTTATATAAATTAAATTGGCAATAAGCAATGAATTATTCATACTGATCTCTCCGGTTTATAATGACAGAAATCTGTGTTGCAATTGACTATTCACGCGCCCAAAATCAGGAAGAAGGCATTGATGACAGTTTCTGAATTCTCAGGTATGTTTAATAAAAAATTATGAAATTATATAATACGATATTGTTAGGAAAATAAACATTTTTTATTAATGAATTGTTTTAATATTAATATAGGGGTTAATTCGGTAGCAATGGATGACAAAGCCGGAAAAATGACAGTAGTTGGTGAAGTTGATGTATCAGTTATTGTAATGAAGTTGAGAAAGATATGTAATGCAGAGATTGTTTCGGTTGAAGATGTTAAACCTCCTGAGAAAAAGCCTGAACCAGCTAAACCAGTTGAAAGTTTTGTATATCCGGTTCAATACTACCAACAATACCAATACAGTGCTCCCTCGGTAGATTATTATTATCAACCGCCATGCACTTATTCTAGAGTCGTAGTAGGGGAACCAAATCCTTGTGTTATTATGTAATATTTTAGTGAATTATTTCCAATGACATAAGTTTTGTAGCAATTACTTTTGATGGAAGAGTGTTTTTGTTATATTTTTTTAACTACTGTAATGTAAATATTTCTTGTATGAGATTATTGCGATAATCAGAAAGAGAAAAAAAGAAGAGATTACGCGTTGTTAGCTTTAACTTTTAATCATCTATTAAAAGTTTGTTTTCTTTCGGTTTTTTTTTTCACTTTGTACTATTCCAATCCAAAGTTTTGGTAAAAACACGTGAACAATTATATAAATTGAGTTTTTCAGTCGAAACAATCTCTGAACAATTTTTTTTTTTTTAACAACTGGCTCACAACTTACCGATCCATTAGTCAAATTCATATATAATATATGCGGTAGGATTTAATTCCTGGTTATGTAAGTGCACATTTTTAGTAGACTTATCGTCTACCACTAAACTAAAGGCCACTTACAAATGATCTATGTTTTGTCTTTTGATTTTAGTTTATTATATACAATTCTCTAATTATGTGGTTTGTTTAACTCGGGTTTTAGTTAATTATCTAATATTCTAAAAGACATGTTGGGTAATTTATTTATTTTTAAAATGATAGTATTTGGCTAACTGCTCATTTATTTAACCACATTAAACACCTCTATTTAAATTTAATTGTACTAAAATATATCTATGAAAATACATAATTTTCTCAACTATTTGACGTAGAGTCAACGTTTACTCTAAAACTCAATGAAATGAATATACTTTTTTTTTTTTTTCATAACCGAATATACTTTTTTTTGGGGTTTCCATAAATGAGTATACTTATTTCTTGGTTTTTTCATAAATGAATATACTTTTTCTTTTTATGTAATATTTTTTAATCAAAAAATATACTTTTTCTTTGTTTTCATAATTGAATATACTTCGTTTTGGTTTTACATTAATGAATACTTTTTTTTTTAACGTTGGATCGACAAGACCCGATCCATAGCCTAAAGCCCATTCTCAATAATTCCTTTTTTAAGCTACCATAATGCAGCGGGTAGAAATCGAACCCTTGTGCCAAATCATTAGCTGGATCATCCTAACCACCAGACTGAGAGCAATTTAGCCATTAATGAATACTTTTATTTGGTTTATATACCTCTCTGAGATAAAATTCCGTGCCGTTTACAGGTATAGTCACATATACAGCAAAAAGGATATCGTTGTTGAAATTATGATGCATATTAAACACAAACACTCTAAGATATAAGTAAAGCTTAAGTAACAAACATTTGATTCGTTTCCATCAGGACCACACAAATTTAGAGATCATCACAAATGACTACTTCGTACTCTAGCTCTTCATGCAACTTGTCTCTTGGCAGATTCAAAGTCTTCTTCATTTCAAATTTTGAGTCAGCATTGCTTACTATATAAAGAGACAAGTGATGAAAATAATATATGTAATTTTTATTTTATTCCATTTAATTATATGTTCTAAATCCGTCGAAAAAAAAGAAAAAAAAAAACACCTTTTCCATACCAATTTCAGATGATTATATTCGTCCGAAACATTCTGTTATCATGTTATTCAAATTATAAAAGAAATTTTTTGATTTCTACCTCGGTTTGATTTCGATTTCACCTTTGGTTTTGGTCTACTTCAACTTTTTTCGAAATGCAAAAGTTAGAGAACTTGCCTGTGATGTTCTCATGTTAACAAAGTGTCAATATATGGCCCGGTGGTCCACGCGGCATTCTAAAACTATGCTTCCATCTTATTTCGTTACCATACCCTTTTTTTTTATTAACCAACTAGAACTAAAATACAATAACAAGTTCATAGATTTGACTTACTCTACTCTTTTAATTCACAACTACTTTTGTGGGTCTAATATTTTATTCATTATAATAAGACTCCCAAATTCCTACTCAGTTCCTATATAAATACATATCAAAGGATTTGCAATTGTCATCAAGTCTCTTCCATATCTCACTCAGTCTCTCTCTCACTTTCACAGATATTCAAATTATTCAGTAGTTCTTCGATAGTGTTCTTGAGCCATGACCGTTAAGGTAAACATCCTTACATTTCCATATTTATTGTTTATTATATATAATTTAAATAAAGTTATATAAATTAAATTGGCAATAAGCAATGAATTATTCATACTGATCTCTCCGGTTTATAATGACAGAAATCTGTGTTGCAATTGACTATTCACGCGCCCAAAATCAGGAAGAAGGCATTGATGACAGTTTCTGAATTCTCAGGTATGTTTAATAAAAAATTATGAAATTATATAATACGATATTGTTAGGAAAATAAACATTTTTTATTAATGAATTGTTTTAATATTAATATAGGGGTTAATTCGGTAGCAATGGATGACAAAGCCGGAAAAATGACAGTAGTTGGTGAAGTTGATGTATCAGTTATTGTAATGAAGTTGAGAAAGATATGTAATGCAGAGATTGTTTCGGTTGAAGATGTTAAACCTCCTGAGAAAAAGCCTGAACCAGCTAAACCAGTTGAAAGTTTTGTATATCCGGTTCAATACTACCAACAATACCAATACAGTGCTCCCTCGGTAGATTATTATTATCAACCGCCATGCACTTATTCTAGAGTCGTAGTAGGGGAACCAAATCCTTGTGTTATTATGTAATATTTTAGTGAATTATTTCCAATGACATAAGTTTTGTAGCAATTACTTTTGATGGAAGAGTGTTTTTGTTATATTTTTTTAACTACTGTAATGTAAATATTTCTTGTATGAGATTATTGCGATAATCAGAAAGAGAAAAAAAGAAGAGATTATGCGTTGTTAGCTTTAACTTTTAATCATCTATTAAAAGTTTGTTTTCTTTCGGTTTTTTTTTTCACTTTGTACTATTCCAATCCAAAGTTTTGGTAAAAACACGTGAACAATTATATAAATTGAGTTTTTCAGTCGAAACAATCTCTGAACAATTTTTTTTTTTTTTAACAACTGGCTCACAACTTACCGATCTATTAGTTAAATTCATATATAATATATGCGGTAGGATTTGATTCCTGGTTATGTAAGTGCACATTTTTAGTAGACTTATCGTCTACCACTAAACTAAAGGCCACTTACAAATGATCTATGTTTTGTCTTTTGATTTTAGTTTATTATATACAATTTTCTAATTATGTGGTTTGTTTAACTCGGGTTTTAGTTAATTATCTAATATTCTAAAAGACATGTTGGGTAATTTATTTATTTTTAAAATGATAGTATTTGGCTAACTGCTCATTTATTTATAACCACATTAAACACCTCTATTTAAATTTAATTGTACTAAAATATATCTATGAAAATACATAATTTTCTCAACTATTTGACGTAGAGTCAACGTTTACTCTAAAACTCAATGAAATGAATATACTTTTTTTTTTTTTTTCATAACCGAATATACTTTTTTTTGGGGTTTCCATAAATGAGTATACTTATTTCTTGGTTTTTTCATAAATGAATATACTTTTTCTTTTTATGTAATATTTTTTAATCAAAAAATATACTTTTTCTTTGTTTTCATAATTGAATATACTTCGTTTTGGTTTTACATTAATGAATACTTTTTTTTTTAACGTTGGATCGACAAGACCCGATCCATAGCCTAAAGTCCATTCTCACTAATTCCTTTTTTAAGCTACCATAATGCAGCAGGTAGAAATCGAACCCTTGTGCCAAGTCATTAGCTGGATCATCCTAACCACCAGACTGAGAGCAATTTAGCCATTAATGAATACTTTTATTTGGTTTATATACCTCTCTGAGATAAAATTCCGTGCCGTTTACAGGTATAGTCACATATACAGCAAAAAGGATATCGTTGTTGAAATTATGATGCATATTAAACACAAACACTCTAAGATATAAGTAAAGCTTAAGTAACAAACATTTGATTCGTTTCCATCAGGACCACACAAATTTAGAGATCATCACAAATGACTACTTCGTACTCTAGCTCTTCATGCAACTTGTCTCTTGGCAGATTCAAAGTCTTCTTCATTTCAAATTTTGAGTCAGCATTGCTTACTATATAAAGAGACAAGTGATGAAAATAATATATGTAATTTTTATTTTATTCCATTTAATTATATGTTCTAAATCCGTCGAAAAAAAAGAAAAAAAAAAACACCTTTTCCATACCAATTTCAGATGATTATATTCGTCCGAAACATTCTGTTATCATGTTATTCAAATTATAAAAGAAATTTTTTGATTTCTACCTCGGTTTGATTTCGATTTCACCTTTGGTTTTGGTCTACTTCAACTTTTTTCGAAATGCAAAAGTTAGAGAACTTGCCTGTGATGTTCTCATGTTAACAAAGTGTCAATATATGGCCCGGTGGTCCACGCGGCATTCTAAAACTATGCTTCCATCTTATTTCGTTACCATACCCTTTTTTTTTATTAACCAACTAGAACTAAAATACAATAACAAGTTCATAGATTTGACTTACTCTACTCTTTTAATTCACAACTACTTTTGTGGGTCTAATATTTTATTCATTATAATAAGACTCCCAAATTCCTACTCAGTTCCTATATAAATACATATCAAAGGATTTGCAATTGTCATCAAGTCTCTTCCATATCTCACTCAGTCTCTCTCTCACTTTCACAGATATTCAAATTATTCAGTAGTTCTTCGATAGTGTTCTTGAGCCATGACCGTTAAGGTAAACATCCTTACATTTCCATATTTATTGTTTATTATATATAATTTAAATAAAGTTATATAAATTAAATTGGCAATAAGCAATGAATTATTCATACTGATCTCTCCGGTTTATAATGACAGAAATCTGTGTTGCAATTGACTATTCACGCGCCCAAAATCAGGAAGAAGGCATTGATGACAGTTTCTGAATTCTCAGGTATGTTTAATAAAAAATTATGAAATTATATAATACGATATTGTTAGGAAAATAAACATTTTTTATTAATGAATTGTTTTAATATTAATATAGGGGTTAATTCGGTAGCAATGGATGACAAAGCCGGAAAAATGACAGTAGTTGGTGAAGTTGATGTATCAGTTATTGTAATGAAGTTGAGAAAGATATGTAATGCAGAGATTGTTTCGGTTGAAGATGTTAAACCTCCTGAGAAAAAGCCTGAACCAACTAAACCAGTTGAAAGTTTTGTATATCCGGTTCAATACTACCAACAATACCAATACAGTGCTCCCTCGGCAGATTATTATTATCAACCGCCATGCACTTATTCTAGAGTCGTAGTAGAGGAACCAAATCCTTGTGTTATTATGTAATATTTTAGTGAATTATTTCCAATGACATAAGTTTTGTAGCAATTACTTTTGATGGAAGAGTGTTTTTGTTATATTTTTTTAACTACTGTAATGTAAATATTTCTTGTATGAGATTATTGCGATAATCAGAAAGAGAAAAAAAGAAGAGATTACGCGTTGTTAGCTTTAACTTTTAATCATCTATTAAAAGTTTGTTTTCTTTCGGTTTTTTTTTTCACTTTGTACTATTCCAATCCAAAGTTTTGGTAAAAACACGTGAACAATTATATAAATTGAGTTTTTCAGTCGATTGAATCAGACTGTTTGAGCTTGGTCCAAGCGAACAATTCACGATCTCCTCCTATGCCAGTTTTGAGGATTTTGTTTGTCGTTTATCTAACGAAATTGAAATCAAGAGGCAGATGGATTGGCGAAGAGAGTCATTATGATGTACAACCTAACCAACAATATCTAACAAATGAAAAAAATATATATAAGTGGTTGACAAAAGAAAAGAATATACTTCTTTTGGTTTCATAAACGAATATACATATTTTTCTTGGGTTTTCATAAATGGTATACTTTTTTTTTTGTTTTTCATAAATGAATACACTTTTTCTTTGTTTTCATGAATGAGTATACTTCTTTTTGGTTTACATAAATGAATACCTTTTTTCGGTTTACATACTTCTCTTAGAAAAAATTATAGAGAATATCCTCTTTGAGTTTTAAATTGTAAAAAATATTTGTTTTCAAAAACTTCTGCAAAATATCCAATTTCATGAAAAAGGGGTATTCTAAATAAGGACATAAAATACAATTCCATCTACAGTAAATATTTATATGGTTTACGATGGATATATATAGTAAATTTATATTGTAATGAACAAAAATACAATATAATTATAGACGGTGGACATATATACCGAATTATGTATACAATAGACAAAACTGCTTTATAATTGTCCACCGTACACCCAATTTTATAACTTAAAAAGACTATTTCCAATAATTTAAAACTTAAAAGTTGTATTTCGTACAAAAAAAAAGATATTTCTCATCATTTAGAATTCAAAAGGGACATTATTTACAATATTTCCTACTTAAAATTCTCGTGTCATTTAAAGGTGATAGTCACATACATAGATAGGTTAGGAAACAGGATATTGTTGTTGAAACTATGATAACTATATACAAGAGAATATTTTATGGAGTACCTCTTTTAAATTTTTAATTATATGAAATAGTCTCTTTTTTTGATTTTTACGAAATAACCCTTTTAAGATTTTAATTATCCGAAGTAGCCTTTTTTTTCAATTATGTCCACCGTGGACAATTATATTGGCATTTTTGTCCATTACATACATAATGTGTTATGTATGTCCATCGAAGACATACATATGTCCACCGTAGATATAATTAAATGATATGTACACGGTTGACAAGAAATGCAAGAATAATTGTTTACGATGGATATAACTGGAAAATCAAAAGTGGTATTTTATGTAATTAAAAACTCAAAAAGCTATTTCGTAGAAGGTCGAAAAATGAGCTATTCTAGGTAATTTAAAACTTAAAAAGAGTTATTTTTTTCTATTTACAAAAACTCTAAGAGAAAAGTTAAACTTAAGAAACAAATGTATAATTCGTTTCCATCAGGACTACAAAACCTAGGGATTACAAATTACTACAACTTCTTACTATCTTCTTGCAAGTAGTCTCTTGGCATATTCGAAGTCTTCTACATTTCAAATTTTGAGTCAGCATTGATTACCATACCATGCATATTAGGGAATAATATCTCACATGAGAAGGGATTCTAAATAGTATATATAAGATATGAGCATTTCCACTCATTGCCAATTAGTTTTGAATTGAAAACTCATATTTTAATAATACATTGAGACAAGTAATGAAAACATTGAATCTAATTTCAATTTTTTTATTTTCATATATAAGTTGGAAATCCGTCGAAAACACATGTTCATACCAATTTCAGACGATTATATTCGTCAGAAACATTCTGTTATCTTGTAATATTCGTAATCATCTTCTACAAAATTATCAAAGAACCCTTTTGATTTCAATTTCACCTTGTGAGTTTCAACTTTTCCAAATGCAAAAGTTGAGAACCTGCCTATGTTGTGCTTACATGACCAAAGTGTCAACGGAGTCAATACATGGCCTGGTCAGTACACGCGGCATTCTATTACTAGCTTCCATTTTATTTCATTACATTGAAATTAATTCTATAGCACAAAAATACAAAAACAAATTCATAGATTGACTTAATCTACTCTTTTTTACAACTTTTGTTTGGGTCAAATATTATAGTCATTATAAAAAGACTCACAAATGCCTACTCAGTTTCTATATAAACAGATATCAAAGGACTTGCAATTGTTATCAACAATCTTACATCACTCAATCTCTCTCTGCCCTCTCTCACTCTCTCACTCTCTCACTTTCATAGATATTCAAATTATTAAGTAGTTCTTAGATAGTGTTCTTTAGCCATGACCGTTAAGGTAAACACCCTTACATTTCCATATTTATTTTTCATTATATATATTATTTAAGTAAAGTTATATAAATTAGATTGGCAATATGCAATGAATCATTCATACTGAGCTCTCCGGTTTATAATAACAGAAATCTATGTTGCAATTGAGTATTCACGAGTCCAAAATTAGGAAGAAAGCATTTGTGACGGTTTCTGGATTTCCAGGTATATTTTATAAAATTTTTATAATTTTTTAAATAAATTTTACAATATGATATAGTTATGAAAATAAACATTTTTATTCATGATTTTTTTGTACGTTAATATAAGAGTTAATTCGGTAGCAATGGATGACAAAGCTGGAAAAATGACAATAATTGGTGAAGTTGATGTATCTGTTATTGTGATGAAGCTAAGAAAAATATGTAATACAGAAATTGTTTCGGTTGAAGATGTTAAACCACCAGAAAAAAATCTGAACCAGCTAAACCATATCCATCTAAACCGGTTGAAGTTTTTGCATATCCGTCTCACCACTACCAACAATACCAATATAGTGCTCCATGTGCAGATTATTATTACAACCATGCACTTATTCTCGAGTTATAGTCGAGAAACCAAATCCTTGTGCTATAATGTAATACTTTTTTAGTGAATTATTTCGAGTGATAAAAGTTTTGTAGCATTTAATTTTGATGGAAGAGTGTTTTTTCTCTAGCTATTGTAATCAGTACAAAAAAATTGAGTTGTTGTGGCAAATGTATTATAACTATGAATATTAGTAATATTTTTGATATTTTATATACAATTTTGTTACGAATCATTGTTACTCTATTCCGTAACGATTTGTGATAAAATTATTACTAGATTCATTCGTCACAAGTATATTGTGACTTTATATTAATCAATGTTGCAGATTTTTGAATGTGCTCGTAATTAGTTTAGATACAAATTCGCTATATACCTACTATATAATAAAAGAGTAAGCTTCTACAACCTTTAGTTTGATACTTAATTATAACTCATGTCATTAAAAATATGTTATTTTAGTAACAATCACAAAATTTTGTAAAAGATAGTGATGAAAAATTCTTATTTGTGATTCTCTACAATACAATCTGCCATCTAATCATACACTTTATTTGAATATTCCAAAATTTACCAACAGTTTATATCTTTACCTACTAAAAATATACTAACATATTCCTAAATTTTTGTATTAATCTCAAATTGTTATGTTTCTTATATATTGATTTTTTATTTTTACTTAAGGTGTTTGTCTAATCTTTATACAAAAACTTTTATATATACATATATTTAAGTAATAAATATTAAAGTGATTAAAATATTTCTTAAAATATATCATTATATGTTCCAAAATGCAAATAAAAATATAAACTTCAAATTCGAAGTATTGAATAGTCATACTCCAAATATAGAGTCTACTACAAAATTTGAATTATTAGAGTATTTCCATTAGAACTCTCTCATAGAGTATCATAGAGTATCTCGCCAATAAAATAATAAAAACATGTTCATATACTCTTTCATGAATATCTCATTTGCGAGACTATGAACTTTCGTTGAAAAACTCCAAAATTAGACACATATCAGTATTTGATTAGTTATATTTTTTAGATAATTTAAATAAATTATATTTTATAATGTTAAATAAATAGTTTATATGCTATAATTTTAACATTTTAATTTATTCAGAAATCATAAAATCAAATTAGCTATGTATCAAAATCTATAATGTTAGCTTTAAATTATAATTTTAATAATATTTTATTATTAATTTTAGTTAAAATATAGTTTATTTTTATCTCACTAATAAAGATGCTCTTAAGATAATCAACATAAATCTCTCTTTGACATTGTTCTTGTCTCTCTCTTCGACATTATTCTTGTCTCTCTCTTCCAAAGTTCTCTGAAGTTGTTCTTCTGCCGTCAGATTTAGGGTTTGGTGCTGCCGTTCATTCTTTTTGTTGAGCTTTCAATGGTATTCCTTTTGTTGCGGTGTGGTTTGGTTTAGAATTCTTCCGAGTTGAGCAGTATATTCTCTACGCTTCTCTGATGGATCTTTCTCTGGTCAGGTTTGGATCAGCAAGCTCCTCTGGTGAAATAGCCTTGAAGCAGCGGCTTTTACCTTCCCAGATTCTATTGCAGATCTGATGAGTTCAAGTTTCTCTTTCTTTCGCCATGAGCTTCTTCTTTCTCGCATGAGTTCAGGATTTCTTCTTCATCGATACTCATGGCAGCGCTCCTCTCACGTACTCACCATGTGATGATCTCCACTATCCATGACTCTTCTCTTTTGTCGTATCCTGTTTTCCGAGTAGGTTAATGAGTTTAGCTAGGGGTTTTCACATCTGTTTAATTTAGTTTAGTTTTAAAGCCAGTTTACGGTTGGTTCGATCATTTATGATTAGGTTCGCAATTCTTGTTTCCACGCATTAATTGTTTCGTTTCCTCTTCGGTTTGATATGTGGTTGTGCTCTTTCAGGTTCGATTTTCACTGTGTTGAGACTGTTTTGCTCCTTGTCCATATTTTTAAGACCTGATAGACGTCTGGTATTCTCTTGGTTTCTATTGAGACATTAAATGGTTGACTTCATTTTCGACTTCACCACTTCATAAAGAATTGTAAGTTATCTTCTTGTTGGTATAGGATCATAATTCTTCATATGTGGCATACTTATTATTCACTACAAGTTGTTTCGTCACCAGCTATGGGCTCGTCTTGTCCTTTGGTGATTGGTTAAGTGGATTCGGTTAACATTTTTTAAATTTCTTTTCTTATTTGTTCTAGTCATAAATGTTTGTATCATGTAACTCCTTTGGGCTTAGTCTCCGGAGATATTATTATCACCCACTGGTTTTAGTATTTCATTGTTGTATTTTACCTCTGTTTCTATTAATATATGGTTCTTAGTGAAAGATTCTTTCTCCCTAGTCTTTATTATACTTCTCAAATAAAACTGTCTTACTTAAAGCTGATACTCACATTTATAGCAAAAAGAATATTGTTGAATTAATGATACAAGAAAAAAGTAACCCTAAATACAAACATTTTAATCCGATTTACGGGCAATATTCATTCACATCACATATTGGTACTTCTTACTCTCTTCTTCCAACTTGTCTCTTGGCATGTTCGAATTCTTCTTCGTTTGGACTTTAAGTCAGCATTGGTTACCATACATAGAGACAAGCGATGAGAACAATGAATAAAACTTATCTTCCTTATCATATCTTTCAACATCTTAATAAAATTATAAAAGAACCCTTTTGATATCAATCATGGTTTGATTTCGAAATCACCTTTGGTTTTGATGTGAGCTTTAACTTTTTCCAAAAGCACAAACTAGAGAACTTGCCTGTGATGTTCTTACGTGACCAAAGCGTCAATGGATTCAATATGTGGCCCGGTCGCACACGCGGCATTCTAGTACTACTCTTCCATTTCTTTTTTTTACATTGAATTAAATTTTTAACCAACTTGTGCAACAAAATACAAAAACAAATTCATAGATTGACTTACTCTACTACTTTTTATTGGGTCAAATATTATATTAATTATAATAAGACTCGCAAAATCCTATACTCAGTTTCTATATAATTAGATATCAAAGGACTTGCAGTTGTCATCAAGAATCTTCCATATCTCACTCAATCTCTCTCTCTCTCTAGCCTCTCTATCACTTTCGTTGATATTCAAATTATTCAGTAGTTCTTCGATAGTGTTCTTGAGCCATGACTAAGGTAACCACCCTTTCATTTCCATATTTTTTGTTTACTATATATATATATAACTATAGGTATGTTAATTAGATTAACAATATGTAATGAATCATTCATACTGATCTCTCCGATTTATAATTACAGAAATCTGTGTTGCAATTGAACATTTACGCGTCCAAAATCAAGAAGAAAGTGTTTGTGATGGTTTCTGGATTTCCAGGTATATTTTATGAAATTTTTATAAATTTAACAATATGATATAGTTATGAAAATAAACATTGTTATTCATAAATTATTTTTATGTTATTATAGGGGTTAATTTGGTAGCAATGGATGACAAAACCGGGAAAATGACAATAGTTGGTGAAGTTGATGTATCAGTTATCGTAATGAAACTGAGAAAAATATGTAATGCAGAGATTGTTTCGGTTGAAGATGTTAAAACTCCTGAGAAAAAGCATGAAGCAGCTAAACCGGATCCATCTAAACCGGTAGAAGTTTTTGCATATCCGTTTCAATACTACCAATACCAATACAGTGCTCCCTGTTCAGATTATTATTAACCATGTACTTATTCTAAAGTTGTAGTCGAGGAACCAAATCCTTGTGTCATTATGTGATTTTTTCTTTGCGAATTATTTCCAATAGTAGTTACGTAGCTCGCTAATCCATCCGCTAGACGATTAGTTTCCCTATATACATATGTGAAAAACGGACTATCCAGTCCCTTGTGAGAAAGTCATGGCACAGTCGTACCAGGAAAGAGATGAGGTGCGAATCATCAATCCCACATGTTAAGAAGTCAACCACCATCTTTGAATCGATCTCTACCTCCACATGTGGAACTCGTTGTTCCCATGCAAAGCTCAGCTGAAGGCACAGAAGAAGCTCCGATATGCAACGAAAAACCACCACATCACTCACCTCTTGAATTCCGCAACACTCTCCCAACCGTAGCTATACCCGGGTTGCCCCGGATTGCTCCATCGGTATTAATCTTCCACCATGACTTGTTTGGCAAGGACCAATCAACCATCCGAGTCTCCGTTTGCATCACTTACCTACCCGCATCCACCTTACGTTGTGCACTCATAACTTCTCTACACACGCCCTTGATAAACTTAACTCTATCACGCAATATTCTTTTATCACCAAAAGCTGCTCACATCTCCACTTTCAACTCCACCAGACAGTAATAGCAAGGCAAGTTGACCACGAGTATCCACCAACCTCTTCATGATCACTCAGATTCCAGTAAAACCATTCAAGTAGTGACATGGAGAAGAAAGTATTACGTTTTCGAGCTGGTAATAATCTTATCCAAATGCCATTAATCGCTGGAAAATCTCTCAATACCTGGAGACAAGTTTCAAAACCTCCTTTACAAACTTGATACACCTTCCGTATCACTTAAATGCCTTCTCTTTCTTTTAGCCTGAGTCATAATGACTTGACGACTTGACGTGAGGCTAGCCAAAGAAAAATGCGAACCCTTTCAGGTACGATAACCTTCCAAATCCGGTCATAGAAATAGTTCATATTTGGACTAGGAGTCGTATCATATGTTAACATTTCATATGCAGAAGATATAGACAATTTACCATCTGCAGTCTCTCCCTATGACAAACGATCCCTTGCTCCTGTTACCTCATCAAGCACAACTGCTCTCAGCTGCAGCTGTATACGCTCATTCACAAATGGTACGATCCGTGACATGTCCCAACTTATCCCGTAGACCATAACTCGTGTGCGTAAACCTGAATGAGATCATCAAGAATATTCGACTCAGCCTTTGCCACAAGTGGTGATGAAGTCATCCATCTATCACTCCAAAAGCGAATTTGTCTACCATTTCCAAGGATCCAACTTGCACCTACTTCACCACGTCATTTAATCCAATAAGAATACTTCTCCAGGTTGACGAAATTGGTCCTTTAACCTCCAGCCATGAATCATCCCTCAAGTCCCGCACATAATAATTACTATAAAGAACTCTAGACCATAACTCGACGGGTCATGGAGAAGTCTCCACCCCACCTTAGCCAAAAGAGCAATGTTCATTTCTCTCGTTTTTCTTATTCCCAAACCACCTTTCTTCTTTGGAAAACAAACCTTGTTCCAAGAAAGTAAGTGTTGCTTCGTCTTTTCCAAATTACCACTCCACAAGAAGTTTCTCGAGATTTTATCTAACTCTTTCACCGTCAACGTTGGCAAAGACACTATACTCATAGTGTGAACCGGTATAGATGATAAGACCGACTTGGTTAAAGTAACTCTCCCTGCAAAACTCAGGAAATGCCATTTCCACCCCGCAAGTCTAGACGAAACCTTAGTTAATATTTCACCAAAAGTATCTTTATTGATACGTTTCTGTAAAACCGGTAAGCCAAGGTATTTACCCAAGTCTTTTGTCGCTTTTGTACCACTTTCATTTTTTATCCTCACCTCCAAGTTTCTTGAAACATTCTTTGAAAATTAAATTTTCGACTTCTCGAGACTAACCTTCAGTCCAGAAGCCTCGCAAAATTTCTCCAACACATCTCTTATTATCCGAATCTGAGACACTGATGCCTCCGCAAATAGAAGAATATCGTCGGCAAAACAAACATGCGATAGCTGCGGCCCATGCCTTGATAACCTAATCGGTTTCCATCATCTTTCACTCACCGAAATCTCAATCAAATGACAAAGTCTCTCAATGCATAACACAAATAAATAGGGAGATAGAGGATTTCCTTGCAGGTTTAAAAGCTTCGGTTTTCTCACCATTCCAAAGCAAGCTCATCGACGAGTTCCTTACACACTGCATGATCCATCTAACCCATTGGTTCGGTAATCTAGCATCTTTCAAGGTATCTTCAAGAAACTCCCAGAGGACACGGTCATAAGCCTTCTCGAGATCTAGTTTCAAAAGCATCCACCTTTTACGTCCTTGTTTCTTGTTCATCGAGTGCACAGGTTCTTGTACAACCACAATGTTATCCACACTTAAACGACGCTTACTTTAGCGGGTCCCACCAGTGTTGGCACTAGCCCTTGGCATATCGGGACTCCCGTTCCGTTCGGGTTCAAAAATAATATTTAAACGGGTAAGGGAAAGGGTCGGGATAGGTCCGGGAATTCCCTAAATTCCAGTTGGTAATTTAATTTAATTTTTTTGTCAACAATTGGATCGAAAAGGTCTGATCCATAGCCTAAAACTCACCCTATAATCTCTTTTTTAAGCTACCGTTGGTAATTTATTTACATTAACAAAACGTTAAAATATATTGGATTCAAATATTAAATATATTTTCACAATTTTACAATGAATACGAACTATTTAATATGAAAATACTAGTATTTTTGGTAAAAAATGATAATGTTTGTCATTTAGTTACAAATTCTAACATTGTAATTTTGTATATTTGTGTATTGAACATTGGTATATCTTTTATACATTGTTATTTTTGTTATATTTATTATATAATTTATAATAATATTTTTAATTTTTTGATTACTTGTATTTTTCAAAATATTTCTCGTACGTGTACCACAATTTTTCGATTTAGTGGGATTTTGGGAATTGTTCGCGAAGTAAATTTTTGGTCTCAAAATTTTCGTACTGTTTCTGATTTCCGAAATTATCGTCCCGTTATATAACTGGAATTGTTTGAAAAGTAAATCTAATTTCTAGAACTTCCTGTCGTGTTTGTTGTTATGCCTATGGCTAGAAATATCTATCAAAATCCATTAACCATAACTTTAAATTATGTTTTATTATTAAATTTAGTTAGAATGTAAGTTTAATTTTATCTCACCAATGAAGATTCTTAAGATAATCAAAAGAAATCTCTCTCTTCGACACTGTTCTTCTCTCTCTCTCCCCCAAAGTTCTCTGAAATCGTTCTTCCGCCGTTAGATTTTAGGTTTGTTGGATGGTAGTCGGTAGCTCTGATAGCACCAGTTGTTCACCTTTTTTTGCTGAGCTCCCAGTTGTTCTCCATTCATAGCGGAGGGGTTTGGTTTACATTTCTTCCGAGTTGAGCATCACATCCTCTGCACTTCTGGTGGATTTTTCCTAGTCGGGTTTGGATCAGTAAGCTCCTCTGGTGAATAGCTTTAAAGTGGCGGCTTTTACCTTCCCGGATACGATGGCAGTACTAATGAGCTCAAGTCTCTCTTTCTTTCACTATCAGTTTCTTCTTTCTCGCTAGAGTTTATGCTTTCTTCTTTATCGGTGCTCATGGCAATGCTCTTCTCATGTGCTCACCACGTGATGATCTCCGCTATCGGTGACTCCTCTCCTATTTTTCGAGTATGTTGGTTTAGGTAGGGGCTTTCACATCAGTTTAGTTTTATTTAAAATCCAATTTATGGTCGACTCGATCATTTATGTTTAGGTTCTCGATTCTTGTTTCTACGGATTAATCGTTTGGTTTCCTCTTTGGTTTGATATGTGATTGTGCTCTTTCAGGTTCACTTTCCACTGTGTTGAGACTGTTTTGCTCCTTGTTCATATTTTTAAGACCTAATAGAGATCTGGTCTTCACTTGTTTTATACTAAGACATTAAATGGTCGGTTTCATTTTCGATTTTAGAGACAAGCGATGAGAACAATAAATAGAACTAATCTTCCCTATCATATCTTCAACATCTTAATAAAATTACAAAGGAACCCCTTTGATTCCAATCTTGGTTGATTTCGATATAACCTTTGGTTTTGATGTGAGCTTCAACTTTTCCGAAAGTACAAGCTAGAGAACTTGCCTGTGATGTTCTCACTTGACTAAATCGTCAACGGAGACAATATATGGCCCGGTCGCACACGCGGCATTCTAATATTACTCTTCCATTTAATTTCGTTACATTTGATTTAATTTTTCAACCAACTAGCACAAAAATACACAAACAAATTCACAAAGATTGACTTAATCTACTTCGTTACAACTACTTTTATTGGGTCAATTATTATATTCATTTAATAAGACTGGCAAATTCCAATTTCTATATAAGCAGATATCAAAGGACTTGCAGTTCTCATCCACAATCTTCCATATCTCACTCAATCTCTCTAACCTCTCTCTGAATTTGATAGATATTCAAATTATTCAATAGTTCTTCGATAGTGTCCTTGAGCCATGACTGCTAAGGTAAACACCCTTTCATTCCCATATATATAAAATATTGAACTATAGTTATGTTAATTAGATTGACAATATGCAATGAATTATTCATATTAATTTCTCCGGTTTATAATAACAGAAATCTGTGTTGCAATTGAGGATTCACGAGGCAAAAATTAGAAAGAAAGCATTCGTAAAAGTTTCTGGATTTTCAGGTATATTTCATAAATTTCCGAATAAAATTATACTATATGATATTGTTAAGAAAATAAACATTTTAATTAATGAATTATTTTTATTTTAATATAGGGGTTAATTCGGTAGCAATGGATGACAAAACCGAGAAAATGACAGTAATTGGAGAAGTTGATGTATCAGTTATTGTAATGAAGTTGAGAAAGATATGTAATGCAGAGATTGTTTCGGTTGAAGATGTTAAACAACTTGAAAAAAAGTCTGAACCAGCTAAACCGGATCCATTTAAACCAGTTGAAGGTTTTGTATATCCGATTCAGTACTATCAATACGAATACAATGCTCCATGTGCAGATTATTATTATCAACCATGCACTTATTCTCGAGTTGTAGTCCAAGAACCAAATCCTTGTGTAATTATGTGATTTTTAGTGAATTATTTAGAATGGTATAAGTTTTGCAGCACTTAATTTTGATGGAAGAGTGTTTTTTCCTACTGTAATATATATTTTTTATATGAAATTATTGAGATATTCTTAAATAAATAAATAAAATTTCTGTATGATAATTTTTTTTTGGTCAAGTTCTGTATGATAATTTTGAATATACGTATTGTTAACTTTAACTTTTAATAATCTATAAAAGTATGTTTTCTTATGTTTTTTCACTCGTACTTTTCTCTTTTTGTATTCTTTTTCCTTTTGTTAACTACACTCATATAGGATTACGAGTATATCTGAAATCGAATTCAAATTTAATAAAAAACTACATTAACCATTTGGTCAAATTCACTATTCTATTGTTGCTTTTGTTTTCATAAATGAATATACTGATCTCTTTTAGTCTCTGTTATACCTCTCAAATAAAACTCCGCCTTATCTAAAGTTGATACTTACATTTATACTAAAAAGAATATCATTAAATTCATAATACAAGGAAAAAAGTAAACCTTATGAACAAATATATTTTAATCCGATTTTCGGACAATATTCATTCATATCACATATTGGTACTTCTTACTCTCTTCTTCCAACTTGTCTCTTCGCATGTTCGAATTCTTCTTCATTTGGACTTTAAGTCAGCATTGGTTACCATACATAGAGACAAGCGATGAGAACAATGAATAGAACTTATCTTCCTTATCATATCTTCAACGTCTTAATAAAAATATAAAAGAATCCTTTTGATTTCGATTTCGATTTCACCTTTAGTGTTGATGTGAGCTTCAACTTATCCAAATGCAAAAGTACATTCGAGAACTTGCGTGAGATGTTCGTACGTGACCAAAGAGTCAATCTATGGACCGGTCGTCCACGCGTCATCCTGAGTACTACACTTCCTTTTAATTTCGTTACATTGAAATTAAATTATTAACCAACTTGTGAAAAAAATAGATAAACAAATTCATAAAAATCGACTTACTCTACTCTTTTAATTCACAACTACTTTTGTGGGTCTAATATTGATCATTATAATAAGACTCCCAAAATCCTACTCAATTTCTATATAAATAGATATCAAAGGACTTGCAATTGTCATCAAGAATCTTCCATATCTTACCCAATCTCTCTCTCACTTTCAATCCAAAATATTCAATAGTTATTTTTATAAAAAATATTAAGGATCCAAATTTATCCAAATTGGACCTAGACATCAAACAACACAAAAACCTACAAGTCAGACCCATTAAAAAGACACAAAAACCTTAATCTTTAGATTATTCTCTAAAAGTTGTATATATACTCACTGTAAATGTTTTCTTTTTTTTTACCTTGAATACAACAGTAAAGTTCAGTCTTTGTCTTCACCTTCATATTCTCTATTTCATCTCCTTCTTCATGGTATCAGAGCTATTGTAGACCCTAACAGGTAGTTCAATGGCCGATCCCTACCTTTTTCCCAGTAACATCCATGCTTTAAACTCAGTCACTTTAAAGCTCAATGACAACAACTATCTTCTCTAGAAGACTCAATTTAAGTCTCTATTGTCAAGTCAAAAGCTCATAGGCTTCATCAATGGCACTGTCATGCCTCCACCAATCTTCGTCACAACCACAAGAGATGGTGTGACTACTCAGGTTAGTAACACTCTGTATGAGTCGTGGTTTTGCACAGATCAATTAATAAGGTCTAGGTTGTTTGGAACATTATCTGAAGAGGTTCTAGGTCATGTTCATAATTTGTTTACTTCTCGTGAAATATGGTTGTCTTTGGCTTGAAAACTTCAATAAGAGTTCTGTAGCTTGTGATTTTTCTCTTCGCTGTAATCTTCAACTCCTCACCAACACTGGTAAAACTTTTAACACTTACTACCGTGATTTCAAGTCCATTTATGACTCCTTAAGTTATATTGGCAAACCAATAGATGAATCTCTGAAAATCTTTGGGTTCTTAAATGGTTTGGGAAGAGAATATGACCCCATCACAACAGTCATCCAGAGTTCTCTGACAAAGCATCCTTCACCAACATTCAATGATGTGGTCTTTAAAGTTCAGGCCTTTGATGCAAAGCTTCAGTCCTATGGTACTGCAGCTACTCTCTCACCACATATAACGTTTCAGACTCAAAGAAGTGGTTATGATGACTCTTCTTACAGACAAGACACATCAAGCTATGGCTCAAACCAAAGGGGTCGAGGAAGACCAAATCAGTCTTGTGGAAGAGGAGAATACTCAAGTAGGGGTAAAGGTTTTCCGCAGCACCAAAATGGTTCCTCTGATAGTCCTATTTGTCATATTTGTAGTCAAAGAGGTCATACAAATATGAAAATCGGTTTGATGCTGAATATGAAAGTCCCAACCTTTCATAAGTTTTCTCTTTTCTTCGTGTCTCTGATTCCTTAGGAAAAGAGTGGCATCCTGATTCTGGTGCCTCAGCACATGTCACTTCAACTCCTAATCATCTCCAGGATACGACTACCTATGAGGGTAATGATACTTTAATGGTCGCTAATGGTGTTACTCTTCCCATCACTCACCTTGGTTCAACCAACATTGCATATACTTCAGGTACAATAACTTTAAATGAGGTTTTGGTTTATCCTGAAATCCACAAATCTCTTATATCTTGAAACCTTTAGTCCATTTGTTAGAATAACCACCATACGTCTTGTTCTTGACATAGCTACAGCCAAAGAGTGGAAAATCAAGCAACTTGATGTAGCAAATGCCTTTCTTCATGAGGAGTTAAATGAGCCGGTTTATATGCTTTAACCGCCAGGATTTGAAGATCCTCAGAAATCAGATCACGTGTGCAAACTCACCAAAGCCTTATATGGCCTCCAGCAAGCTCTTAGAGCTTGGTTTGATACCTTCAATACTTATCTTCTGGACTATGTTTTCTCTGCAATAAATCAGATCCATCATTATTCATTTATTATACACAAGGTAAAACAATGGTTCTGCTACTTTATGTCGATGGCATTATACTTACCAGCAGTGATGATGACCTCCTTCAACATTTTTTTACAGCTTTTAACAACAGATTCTCTATGAAGGATCTTGGAACTCCTCATTACTTTCTTGGTGTTGAAATGCAATCTTACTCAGGTGGTATGTTTTACATCAAAAAGCTTATGCCACAGATATCCTTCATCAAGCTGGTATGTCATATTGTAACTTTATCTCAACACCACTTCCTCAGAAGATTGATACCCTCAATTCTGAAGTGTTTCCAGAACCCACATATTTTCTGAGCTTGGCAGGTAAGCTTCAGTACACTATTACTCGTCCTGACATTCAGTTTACTATCAACTTTGGGTGTCAGAGAATGCATTGTCCCACAGTTTCCAATTTTGCTCTCTTAAAACGCCTTCTCCGGTACGTGAAAGGCATTGTGGACATGGGTCTTCACATCTGAAAAGATTTTAATCTCATGCTACCCGTTTTCAGTGACAGTGACTGGGCCGGTTGTAAGGAAACTCGTCGTTCCACTACAGGTTTCTACACATTTCTTGGTCATACCTTACTCTCTTGGTCAGCCAAAAGACAACATACAATCTCAAGGTCTTTCACTGAAGCTGAATATCGAGCTTTAGCTTCTACTACACAAGAGATTACTTAGCTCTCATTTCTGCTTCGTGATCTCGGTATTCCTCAACCTGGTCCGACTTTGTTACAGTGTGATAATCTTTCAGCTATCTATCTTAGCACCAATTCAACTCTTCACAGCAAATCCAAGCACTTTGATAATGATTATCATTACATCAGAGAACAAGTTGCCTTGGGACAAATTGAGACACGACACATCTCTGCTCAATATCAGTTAGCAGACATCTTCACCAAACTGTTACCTCATCGTCTATTTCAAAGCTTGCGCTTCAAACTTGGTGTAACTGGTCCACCCACTCCAAGTTCGAGGGGGAATATAGAATATATTAAGGATCTAAATTCATCCAAATTGGGCCTAGACATCAAGCAACACAAAAGCCCACAGGTTAGACCCATTAAAAAAAACACAAAAACTCTAATTTCTAGATTATTCTCTAAAAATTGTATATATACTCAGTGTAAACATTTTCTCATTTTTATCTTGAATACAACAGTAAAGTTCAGTCTCTGTTCACCTTCATATTCTCTATTTCATCTCCTTCTTAAGTTCTTGAGCCATGACCGCAAAGGTAAATGCTTTGTTTTCTATATTTTTTATTTTTTGTGCAATAATCGTTACATATATATATTTCTGTGCAATAATCATTATATATATATATATGATGTTAATTAGATTAATAATATGCTAGTAATCATACTGATCTCCAGGGAAATTATAATGACAGAAATCTGTATTACAATTGAGCATTTACGAAAAGAAAATCAGGAAAAAAGCATTAGTAAAAGTTTATGGATTCCCAGATATATTTTTAGTAAAAATACTTATAAATATAATAATGTGATATATATAGTTGAGAAAATAAATATTAATTATTATTTTTGAATTTTAATATAGGAGTTAGTTCAATAGTAGTGGATGACAAAAAACCGGTAAATAGACAGTAGTTAGTGAAGTTGATGTATCAGTTATCTTAATGAAGGTAAAAAAAATATGTAATGCAGAAATTATTTCGGTTGAAGATGTTAAACCACCTGAGAAAAAACATAAACCGGCTAAACCTGATCCCCTTAAACCGACTGAAGGTTTTGTATATCCGTTACAATACTACCAATACCAATACAGTGCTCCATGTGCGGATTATTGTTATCAGCCTTGCATTTATTCTAGAGTTGTAGTCCAAGAACCAAATCCTTGTGTCATTATGTGATTTTGTTTTAGTATATTATTTTAAGTTTTGTAGCACTTAATTTTGATGAAAAAAGTGTATTTTTGGTTTGGCTACTGTAATATATTGTGTATGAGCTTATTCAGATATTCAGAAAGAAAACATAAAGATCAGTTTTTTATGGTAAAATTGATCTTAATACGTGTTGTTAACTTAAACTTTTAAATAAATTTTCAAAATGGAAAAATCACATTTAACTATTTATTTTTATAAAAGTTTAAACTTTTAATTATTTATTAATAATATTTTTTTCTTGAGGTTTCATTTATACCGACTTTTCCTTTTTGTTGTAATTTTTCTCAGCTAGTACTAATTTATTATTCATTGATGCTAGGGATTGTTTGATTAGTGTTTGAACCGGATTTAACATAAAGATTTTAAATCATAATTCTAATTATTTATAAAAAGAAGCGGATAAAATTATGATTAATAAAAAAACAAAAAGAAGAGAATAGAAAATTGCGTTTTTTAGTAGTAGAATGGTTTTCTGTAAATTGTGGATGTATGAATCCTCTTTTTGGAGGTAGTCTCCTCTATTTATAGATGAATAGAGGAGGTTTTGATTTAGATTACAATGTAACTTTTTCTTTTCCTAATAAAAATATTGACATTATGTCTAAAAGATCTTTCTAAATTCTTGAAAATATTTTATATTTGAGATATAAAATATTTTATATCTTCTTGATTTGTCTTGACTAGTAGATTTTAGGCTTCTTGATTTGTCTTGACTAGTAGATTTTAGGTCAAGGTCCAAGATGGATTTTGAGTCGAGATCCGAGATAAGTTTCGCCAAAAGGTTTGAGATGAGTTTTGGGCCGAGATTTTTGATGGGCTTTAGGTTGAAATCCGAGACTTGTACTGAGTCGAGTTAGATTTATGTTGGATTAGTAGTGAGGTTAGATTCGTAATTTATGTGGATACAAATTTGATTTGTCTATATCTTTTTATACACACATGCTAACTAGCTCTCAACTTTATCAAAAAAGAAGTAGCTCTCAACTTCTTTATGAACACTAAGATCGTGCACGTAATACATTTAATTGTCCCATCTATAAATAATATTGAACTATTAGTGAATGAGAGATAATAATGAAAAAAAAATTAGATGGAGAGAGTATCCGAAAAGTCTTCTATAATAAATAAAATTCTTTAACCAAAAAAAAAAACTTTGAAAGGAAACTAAAAATTCAGAAAATTATGCAAAAGTCTAGGCTGACTTGGGGTCTACACATGTGCTTGCAGCTAATTACGAGGATATTTCGTTTCTTGACTCGGAGACCGTAGACTTCATCAGGTCTTCTAAACAAAACAAAATAATATGAATCGCAAAAGACCAAACGAGCATTAAAAGAAAAAGAAAAAAAAAACTTATTTACCAAATCCAACAAAAATTTGACTTACTTAATATATAACCAAATGTCTAGATGCATTATCTCACACATAGAAATATTTAATTATCTATATTATACATAAACTGGGTTAATGGACCGGATATTTGTAGTTTAGTATTGAAAAAAAAAACTAATGTTAAATTATAGTTCTAATTTTTCTATTCATAATTTTAAAAGTTAGGATTTGTGGGCTTTTATTGGATGGTGTCTGGCTGACAAATAGAATAAAATTTTAAAGAGTTTATTGGTTTCTTGTATTTTAGAATATTCTTATATCCACTTCCACATTTTTTAACAAATTATGTCAAAAGAAATCTAACATAAGTTTGTCTATTTGTACTTGTATTAGCAAATTCATTAAAAATTTGTCAAAATTATTAACTGAAGTTACACATGATTAATTTCACCATGTATTTAAAACAAAAATGATACTTTAACTCGAAACGGTAGATAAGAGACTGACTAAAACAAGATTTTACATTTTTACTTAGATTTTAAATCAACTAAAAGATTTGAATCCAGTAAACTTTTTTTTATCAGGAAAATCCAGTAAACTATATGATTTGTGTTCTCAATTTCTGGTTTAAGTATTTAATTTTTTTTGAATTTAACAAATTTTTGCATTATTTATTAGAAGTTGTTATTTGTTAGCAATTTTAAATGTAGATTAGTTCTGACAGCGAGAAATGAAGCACATAGTTAATAAAATTTCTTCCGAACACGATGCGTTAACATATATGTCTTGTTATCAAGCACATAGGAAATCAAATGAAACGAGAAACTTGAACATTTCACTTTGTAAAATTCTTCCAAATAATGCGAAAAGACAGACAAGTCCTCTTGGACAAGCACCAGAACCGATGTTTAGCACATATGACATAGAATCTAACACATGATCCAAAAAAATTGAAAACACCTTCTAAAAAGTATTATTAGTTTGTTTTGGATCAAATTTTTGTTAACATTTTCTTACATTATACAATTATTTTTTTTAGTAATTAAATCATAAGACCCTAAATATTTTTTGTAAGTAATAGGGTCCAAAATAGTTTTAGTAAATTACGTTACACGGTCAGAAATTTTTCTTAGTAAAATTAGGCTCCATTTTTTTTTCTTTTAGCTCAAAAGAATTTTCTTACCATTAGACCGGCCTATAGGATTTATTTTACTTTAGCAACACATGCCCTATTTTTTTTCGAGCCGGCCTTGACAAGCACCATCTTTAAGCCCTCGTAACAATTTGTCGTGAAAACTGTTTTCGTCATTTTGAGAATTTTCATATAAATCATGACCCATAACAACGCTTCAAACTCGGCATGTAATAATGATAGACTCCCGCAAATCCATTTAACTCTCATGCAAGCGTCATCCACATATCTAGAAGCAGAAACAAAACTGGAAAAATATTTTGTATCAAACTCATAAAAAAAAAAACTGTAAAGCTCAGTATTCCTAAGGAAGGTTTCAAAACTTGCTCCCATTATCCAATCTGTCGAGGAGAAATAGAAAACGAACTCTCATCCATCATTTTTTTATCAACAAATAACTATTGGATCGACAAGAGCTTGATCAATAGCCTAAATTCTCTAACTAGAGCTGGGTGGAATTCAAACTTACCATCTGGTGTGTAGTTAAATCAGAAATAAGCCAAACCGAGCCACATATTTTTTGACAACGAACTCTCATCCATCATGGCTGACTTTGAGTCTGGAACCATAATTTTCCTCCATTTCTACAAGGTGCAAAATATCTTTCTGATATCTATCCAAATTTTAAAATAATTTATCATTCCTAACTTTCTAAATATTTTAGATTATAAAAAAACTTCTTAAAACTTTGGAGATCGGGAATACGCCGAAAGAGATGTAAAATCCCTATTAGTAAACACTGAAAAACTTCATAACAAATAGTTATTTTCATTGACTTTGAGAGTGACACATTGAAAAATAGTTCCTCTATGTGAAAGTTCAGAGCTTTTCTTCATAGTTTTGACATCACCATTTGTTTTATGTAGAATAAGAATAATCAGAAATACCAAAGAAAAGTTGTTACAAATAAACCTTATCATTGCAACTTTATCAAATGATCAAATCTATTAATTAAAGCAAATAGTAGAAATGTCTCCTGAATGCAACGGTTCTTGATATCACACACAGATTGTGTGATTGCTCCCCTCTCTCTGGATAACATATCTATTGCAGGTTTTGAAATTTTAGTGGGCTTGGTGGGCTTACATTGAAGTGTATGGGCCTCTCTTATATATATGAATGCCACGATTCTATAGTGAAATTTCTTGTTTCGATCAGCATACCAAAACTACGAATTCGATTTTTTCTTTTTCTTTTTTTATATCCCTGAATAATTTGGATTCGGGTGATTCGGATTCGAGTAGCGTATGATTGCTGTTCCGAATTCGCTACACCCAAAAACCAGGAGAAGCCAGATAAATATCGTGGGAATGTTTTACAAAGTGTAACTTTGTTTTTATGAGGGATCGAACCGGGTAACGTACAACCATTGTTCTTGTTCTCTCTACAACACTACTAGATCACGACGATACCGGCACGAATTCGTCTCTTGGTTACAAAACAAACGTAAATTTAACCACAACTACAAATCAAAACAGAGGACTACTACAGATTATTTTATGTTCCGACAAGTCCCATGAGGCTAAAACATTATCATCATTTGTCTTCTTTCCACATCTCTACCCAATTCTCTCTAGCTTCTTTGAGTCCGAAAACAGAGTTAGTCTTGTTCGGGTCCAAGTTCGTGGACAAGCTCCCATACGCAATCCCAAGAGCCGATGTACCAAAGGTCACGAGAGTTGTCAAAAATGGAACCCACACAGGCACGTCCCAGACGTTTTTATCCTTTAAAACCTCTAGTAATTTCAAAATTGCCACTCCTAAGCCAAGTGGTGTCCCTACAGACACCACGATCCTCCCCATCATCCTCTCGAACACTTCTTGAGGTAAAGGCGGGTCGTCTTCCGGGTCCGGGTCCGACCGGATTGGTTTTTCTGAGTTTTTAGAAGATTGAAATCCTTTTGGTCTAGCGTGGAGCTTAGATTCCCACTTGGGTTTGTTGATAGAAATTAGGGTTTTTGGATTTAGTGGTTTGGCTTTGTGAGTTGGTCTTGAAAGAGATGATAATGGTGAAGAGTGGTGTGAGCACAAGAGAGCTCTCATTTTCTTTTATTTTTTCAATTGATTTTCTTTATTTATCTTATCTTCTTGAATTATATGGTCGCATATTTTGTTTTTATCTTTTTAATATTTTCCTTGCCACACGTTTCTTACTATTTTATCCTTCTAATTTTTTCTCTTTTTCAAAAAAAATTATAGTGCACGGACAAAAGACAAATGGGCTAGTAGTAGTGTTTATTTTACAAACTTTTAGGCACCAGGTTCGATTTCTTCATGCTACAAGTGGAAGATAAAAAAAATTAGGATGTGACTTTAGCTATAAAGCAATGTCGATCCAATTATTGACAAAAACAAAAACCATATTTTTTTTAATAAGAATGTGAATTTTTCATATAATGAAAAGTTTAAGGATTTACAAAGAGTATAGTCTTTTATTCTGGTTTCATGCAAAAAAAAATAAAAAAACATTGAATCAATACAATATCCAGTCCATTGAAATCAATGAAGTAGTAAAGAGTTTGTTGAATTCTAATTGAAGGCATCGAATTGGTTTTCGCAATCGAAGACATACGGGCAACCTCGATTCGATCTAAACAAATGCGGTTGGAAGCATTTCAAAGCTGCCTTGTAGACATAGCCATCAACGGTGACAACGGTAGAATGAACCAGGCACTGTCCTCGGTGGTTGTCACTTTATGCGATCACCATGAGTTAGCTCAATACGAAACCAGACACACTAAGGAGGTTTGAACAAGGCTTACTAAATTGAGCCACACGATCATCCCACTGGCCTTACTGCATCCTCCACACACTTAAGCTAGCATCAAAGAGTGTAGACCTCAGTCTAAGTCGCAATACCCAATGAGTCAACAAGGAGAAAACCGCAAATTGAGCTGTGCTCCAACTGAACAGGCAAACACTAGAAAACTAAGAAGCTCTGGTCTCTAACCACCGAGAAGCAGGATCAATGGAGAAACTCCAACAATACACACCCACCAAGAAGCAGGATCAATGAAGAAATCTCCAACAACACACACCCACTGAACATGGTAAGAGAAGAAACCCAGCAACTCGAAACACACCGACAAAAGATCCAAAGCTAACTAGACCCTCAACACCTAACTCAAACCAAGCTAAAGGAAAGCGCAAACTTAGAAAGAAGTCATAACCAGTTACCTCAAACCTATTTTGAAAGCTAGAATTCTGAAGTCTGAAAGAAGGAGATCCCATCAACCGCATCCACTGGAAAAATCTCCTCCACTAACCACATAGCAAAGCATATCTGGATCTACTTTCAAAAGAGAAGCAGAGACGAGGGAGAAAAGACGGAGAGACACTCGGGATTTGAAGTTGTCCTCGGCAATAAATCTGGCTATGAACGTGACCGGAACCCCTCTGAACCACCATTGCTCGACTTGAATCCACAGAGAGAGAGAGGGGACGAAGAGAAGCACTCACCGAAGAACAAAGGAAGCTAAGCAGATAAACAGAAAGAGAAAACAAATCCTCTCAGAGTGACGACAAACCGGACACCGGAGGGGAGAGCTTGATTGGCAGTGGCAGTGGCTTGTTCAGAGAAGATTGAGAGAAAAATCGCAGCGCGTGAGATCCACGTGCTTGATTTTGTTTTTTTCAATTTTTTTTTTTTTAAAAAAACCACATTAATGAATTCCTTGGAATATTTTCTCAACTTCTGGATTTTATAAACATGGAAAGCTTAGTTTTTCATCACTATAGTTCACTACATATAGTAGATCCAAATTTACGAACCATTATTGATCTTTATAACTTCGCATACGATTTTCTCAACACCTGCAAGCAACAATGCAAAGGAGAAAATTAACTTTCAGAGCAAGAAAGACACTGCGATATAATTTCTTGAGGCTCACGTTACGTACCTTACTAGGAGATACATAGTGATAACGATCATTAATGTCAGGAGATACATAGTGATAACGATCATTAATGTCAGGAGATACATAGTGATAACGATCATTAATGTCAGGAGATACATAGTGATAACGATCATTAATGTCAGGAGATACATAGTGATAACGATCATTAATGTCAGGAGATACATAGTGATAACGATCATTAATGTCCGGAGATACCACTGAAGGAGATTTTGATGGTGCTGGAGAAGCGTGAAGTGTTGGTCGGATAAACGGAGACTGACGATAAGGTGAACTTATTGGAGACCGGAGCAGCGTAGAGATCATGATACTTGGCGACATTGGATTTGAACGATACGGCGAGATAGGAGATGCCAACTCCGAAGCCCACGTGGCAGTTTCCGGCGAGGTTCCCGATGTTGGCGTGTTTATTGTTACTCTATAGAAGGAAAATATTCAAAGTCCAGTGAAGAAGTACTATAAATTGCAGCTTATTTTATGATTGATTGATAAGTAATTATACCTCTTATGATGTTCGACGTATTGGTCTGTCTCATCAAATATTTCTTCCTTCAAGTTTCATTAAATATTAAGTTCATTAGTAATTTAACCACTTGAAATGATAATGTTATAGATTACCTGTATAAGTTCCTCCATAACATCTTCTAAAGTTATTATGCCGATGATTTCTTCATCTTCATCAGCAATACTATCAATGTACTGGATTGGACTTTGACAATTCGTTTCGCCGGAGCTAGTTTCTGGAATGGTCGGAACTACGTTGGCGTCTTTATTAGCCGTTCCTGAAGATAAAAGAACTTAAGAGACATAAATGTTTTGGTCTCAATGCTTTATAAGTCTCATATATATACAAATTCAGTATCTTAACCATTGATGCTCTTGTTATGGACAGGTGTGTTGGTATTGCTACAGTTCTTGGTCCCAACAACAGCAGCCATGTGGCTTCGACCTGTTTGGAAGATGTTGAGGATGTTGTAGAGAGGCAAATTCATATTGACCCTGCTTCCAAAATTTTGGAATATATATAAGCTTTTGGTTGTTTCACCATTGGAAGCAGTTTAAATAAAGAGTCTATTTATGTGTATACCTGAGCAGCCTTCTGATGGGGAGATCTTTGATCAATGTCTCGTCTCCAGGACGGACTTTGATCAAGTTCTTCACCTATTCAAACATTAAAAAAAAAAAAAAAGAAAAAAAAAAGCAATTCAGAATCATGTAAGAAGCAACCTGCAGTGTTTCTTTGTATGGTGTCTGAGATCCTCAGCCATCAAATCTAAATGTTTAACATGTGGTATGTGAACAAAACTTCATCTTTATGGGATTATTCGGAAGTAGCCAAGTGTTTATCAACATTATAGTGTGTAATAAATTTACTGTTTACTCACCAGAATGAATCCAATAATAATATTAGGATTTAGAGAGTAAATAGGAATTCGGCTATGGCCTTCCCTTGCTATTAATCCCATTGTCTTTCTGTGGAAGCCCAAAGAGGAGGATAAGAATAACAAAACAACTGATCATATCTATACATAGTCGAAAAGCAGAACATACTCATCGAGTTTAGAATTGATATCGAGTGAAAATATCTTGGAGAGTGGTGTCATTGCGTCTTTGGCAGTCTTCAGAGACATATCTAAAGCTCCTGATATGATTGTTGTTTCATCGTGAGTCAATTCCCCACCTTTTCCTGCCTAATTATCAGAAGAAAAAGACATTAATTCACTTTTACTTACTGACAAAACATTAAAAAGCATCTTAAACTCCTGAAAGAACCTCGTTTCCGTGCAAATGCACAAGTGACTTGAGCTCTGCTCGTCCTAAAAGTGTTGAATGTCTTTTTCCAAGCAACAAATCAAGTAGCTGAACCATTGAAAAGGTAAGAAAAAATAGTTCAAGTATTCTTTCAACTTCAAATGATTTCATTGATGTCAAGCTGATTTTAGTTACCTTACTGATTGGATAAGATAATGGAAAGAAGATTATGATAATCAACCAAACCAAATTTGATAGCTTTGCTCCAATGCTTAGTCCATATCGAGAACATACAGCTTGAGGTATGATCTACAACAGTATATGAAGAAAGAACAGAACTAAGCTATTGAGCGAAATGTTTAAAAATCGAAAAAGTTAACTCAATGGATTCTGTTTCACCTCGCCAAATGCAAGTATCAGAGTTACAGATATCAGAATAGCACCCCAAGCTGGAAGCAGAGAATCAAAAAAGATTGGAAGAGCCTTTTGATTTGATTTGATCATTAAAGACACAGTCAGTATCAGAGAGTTCTAAAAGCCAAAATATGCAGAAATTCACAGATAAGGCTTTAATACCTCCATTGCTAAAGCATTGCCTATGAGGAGTGTACACAAGAGACGGTGCTGGTTTTTAACGAGTGGCAAAATCTTTTCTGGTCATTATGTCAGAAAATTTGAGTGTTAGTATTACTATGAAGCAGTAAAATATGAGTTGGTCCAATGGGATGATGAAACTGACCAGCGTTCTTGCGATCGTTAGGTTCACCAGCTTTGATCATGACCTCAAGCTCCACGAGACTAAGAGACATGAGTCCAAGAGTGAGTCCTGACATTAAACCTGCAAAAGCCACTAAAGCAATACATGCAAATAGGTACACCCAGAACATAGTCTCACAACAAGGGACATCATTTGCTGCCATTTTTTTTTAAGGAATTCAGAAGGTAATAAGACTAGAAAACTATATATGTTTCGTGAGAGAGAAAACGAGTTTAGAAATCATAAGAACTTAAATAGAATCTGGCAATGACATAGTATAAACTCAAGTGCTACACCAGGAGATCACATAATCCAAGAAACACCATCCAAAACACTATATTAAATAAGTAAAAACCTCAATCTGAAATCAAATATTACATAAGTTAAAAAAACAAAAGCCCTTTTGTAATAACCTTTGCTTTCACAATCAACTTTGGGTCATCGCCCAACAAAACACGTTTTCTTTTTATGTCCAACCTTAATCTGTTGATACTCTCATGACTCATGCTTGAGGGACCTGAATTCAGACAGAAATATCAGAAAGTCTTATGGCCAAGACAGCAAGTAAACTCAACACAGAGGTATCGTCAGGATAGTTTTCAATTATGTAAAGTCCAATTCTGTTACAAAAGTTGTGAGTAGAACAACATACAACCACTTGTGGTCTTTAACCAAATCATTGACGTCACGAAAAATCTATTTTAAAGTATTTTTAGGGTTTTTCAAAACACTAATGCAACAGAGTAAGTTACAACGGAGCAGGTGGTAAAAGATTTAGTAAAGAAACAAAAGAGCAGTACTATAATAATTTATGTAAGGGTCAGATATAAAATGACCTCCATAAGGAAGCTTAAACAACTTTTATATACAAAACAATTCTATCATATTAGCTTAAACACAAAACAATTCTATCAATATGTGGGAAGAACATCATTGTCTTTTCCATATCTTGGCTAACAAATCCTCTATTATGAACTGATCATTCTCCACTACTTATAGTTTATTCATTAATTTGTCATGCTTCATGATGAATTATTATAACTTTGAAAAATAAAAATAACAAGCAACATATCTATTAACAATGAAGTTTGATAATAAAACCTCTTACGAATGATTTTTACTCATGTGTATAATCTATATAGTGTCTAGGTTCATTTGTTAATTCTGTTTTTAGGTTTCAGTTTTGTTAGACAGTGATATATCTCACATCAGAAGTTGAGATCATTCTAACATAATATATATGATCTAATGGTTAATCTACTCATTGTCAATTAATTTTGAATTAGAAACCGATAATTTATCAGATTGGTCCCTTTTTTGAGTTTGTATATATACTAGTAGAATTAATGAGGATGAGATTTTTAATGAAAAATGAGATTATTTTCTCTTTATTTGGTAAAAATTCTGTAAATAAGTGACTCATCAAGAAATTTTAACAGAACTTCTAACTTTTAGATCAAACACTTCAACGAGTAGAGAAATTTGTACCTTGGACTCGATATACAACAACGACCCCATCTCGAAGAACACCAATTTAGATTACAACATCGTGTCGTTCGTCTCTGAAAGAAATAAACTACACGGCATGTGATGGGCAAGTATAACGGCAATGTGTGTTTATTCCTGATCACTAAACAGGAGGTAGTGTTTCGGCTCTTTAAATACTCTTATTAAAATTTTGTCACGTTGATTCGATGACGGCTCATCTCTCCTTTGGCGAACGGGGGAAAAGAATTTCAACTTGGCTTTTGAAAACTTTGGAATCCCATCGAAGGAGGGAAGTGAAATTTCTCACATAATTTGTGAAATTGTGTCAAGAGAAGGAGAGAGGAGAAAAAATGTCAAAGAAAATTAGCGTGAACGCCATGGATGACGTTGATCGATTGTTCCAGTGTTTCAAGTGTGGAATCTCTCCACCTGGTGAGCTTTTTTCCGAGTCTCTAATAATTGGAATCATATTCTGTGATTGATTGGTCGAAGAGATATTTCTTGTTTCTATTGAACTCGAAAACTTAATTAACGCAATTTCTCGAGTGAATCTTATGTCTTCTACAAAGACCTGCTACTAAAAGTTTTGAGATCCTTGTAGAACGAATGTATAGCGATTTCAGAAGTTGGAAATATGAAATTGGAAGATGATGGTAGTTTTTGTCTGTGGGAATTATAGCCTCTGCAGCTAGAGAAAGGAAACGGAGCAAAAAAATGTTGAATACAGAGAATACCACTCCGGGGACTTGGAAGAAGAATTTGCAGCCAAGTTCTTTGTCTGGAGATGGAAAAAAAAATCGGATTGATGGAGGTGTCAGTCTAAACTCTGTTGTATGTAACATGAACTTAATTTTGCTTGTCGTGTTTATTGTGCTTTAAATTGCTGTGACTGTAAATTGTCTTCTTGTGTCATGTATCAGTCTGGTTCCACGAATGTGAAAAAAATTGTTGGGAGGCAGTTCTCACCCATTGTATTTTATGGGTCTCCAAACGGTGTTCCTCCAAAAAGACCATTAAGTTTATTAAGGCTCTTGCGTGAGATACGCATTGATCTCAGTGAAGAAAGGAAAGCAATCTCAAGGTATGAATAAGCTGGTGCTGGCTTTTCATTCTACTTGGAAGAGCTTCAAAAGTCTTTACAAGTTTTAACAGTAGTATATCATGACACGGTGTCCACTTTTCTTAGGAAAGGAGTTTGGGCTACATTTCCACGGCAAGATGAAGCGATTAAGTTTGAAAAAAGGCATGAAAATGTGTGGATTTTCAGTTATCAAGATCATTTTAGTGGCCAAAGAAGGTTTCTGGTTTCAACATATGAAGATTTCTGGAAGAGGTTCTTTCACTTCCCGTCTTAATATTCCTTGAGAAGTCAGGATCACTTCTCTCAAGTGCTTTAACTATTTTAGTTCTTTTACCGTAGATACAAATCTATGGATCCAAGACACCGCCACCATTATGAAGTGATTCAGGAGGTATTTTTATCTCATTACCTCATTCTGCCATAAACTATCTATGTGTGCTCTGCATAGCTCTCACAAAAGTGAATCTTCCATTCCATGGAATGAATTTTGGTTCACTGTTTCATTGCTATGTTCGCAGGGACTGCCATGCCATATGTACTTTGATTTGGAGTTCAATAAGAAAGAAAATGAAGGACGAAATGTGGATGAAATGGTTGATATCTTGATATCAGTCATTCTAGAAGCCTTACATGAGAAATATGCTATTGAAGGACAAGAGGACTGGATAGTAGAACTCGATTCCTCAACTAAAGGTAGAGTAACATACATGCTTTCTAGGTGTTACTTGCTATCCAGTTTAAGTGTCAGCACCTTAATCGGTTTGCTTCCTGCTACATGAGCGGTTGCTTCTTTTAATTCTCTGCTATGTGGTGTCTTTTAGCTTCAGCATTACTTTCTGAGCAACCATTTGGAAAATGCCACTTTCTATTTAAATAGGCTGTTGCCTCTCTTGACTGAAGTATACCTTAAAATTTATTTGCAGATAAATTCTCCCGTCACTTAATTGTCCTCATTCCAAAGGTTGCTTTTAAGGATAACTTACACGTTGGTGCTTTTGTAGGAGAGGTATGCTTCAGTTTATATTTCATACTATAGTCTGGAAAACGTTTTCCTAAATGGGCATGATTCACTTTCATTTTGATGTTTCTTCAGCTATGCTCACGACTCGTAAATGCAAAGGAAAAGGATGAAAGGTTGCGCAAGTTGTTTGTTCACAAAGAGGCTAATGATTCGGCATCCCAACTATTTGTGGATACAGCTGTTTACTCTAGAAATCGTTGCTTTCGTCTTGCCCTTTCATCAAAAGCTGGAAAGACGTCTGTTCTGCTGCCTACAGGACGATTTAAATGTAGAGACATGGTACGCCTACCTTCATCCGAGTCTCTCTCTGCTATCTCTCACCTCATTTTTCATTTTGCTTTTGAAATTCTTAGAGTTTATATAACCAGTATTTAACAAGACCATTGGTATCAAACAGGATGAACAAGATGTATTCATGACATCATTAATCTGCAATGTGGCTTCAGACTGTGAAAAGCTTTTGGTTTGCAAGATGGAACTAGACTGCATGAAGACACTTCGCTTTGACACGGAGGTGATTTTCATCAGTTTTTGCTTCACATTATATTTCTGGTTATCAGTTGCATTTCCTTCAACTTTACAAGGTATACTTGAGTTCAAATTCCATATAATGGTTTTGCCACTAAACTGAAGTCTTTGGGGATTGCAGGTGAACAATATCAATCTTGTAAGAGACCAAACTGCACAGAAATTTCAGTTGGATGCTTGCACAAGCGACATGTCAACATCGTATTTTGGGGGCAAGTCCCCGTTCCCATATCTGGACCAATTCATAGAATCCATTGCTACCAGCGGGAACGTCTCAGGTTGCTTTTTATCTTTCTGCAACGTTTTTTGTTCTGGAGAGATCTTAATGTACATCTTCTTAAAATATATGCTGTGATTTTTAGGGAAGATACGGTGCTGGTACTGGTTCTCAGAAGATGGCTTGATTGTGTACAGCATGTTAAGAAATAGATACTGCGAACGAATTGGCAGGGAACATAAAAGCAATCATGGTACCATCTGCTTTCAATTCATATATATGCTATAAGAGTTTCGAGTATTTATGTGCTCTAAACAACCAGTTCTCCTCATTAGTTCATCTTTCTTTTCTCTGAAATGCTAACCTTTGTTTAAACGAACATTTTTGTTTTAGTGATGTACATTGTTGATCTCAGAAGGGGAATCTATTATCAGAAATGCTACGATCCAGACTGCCGTGGTGTGTATACTATTCTTAATCGTTTTCCTGCCAAACAATCTGAAAGCAACAATCTTTTAATCCTAAGAAAATCCACTTTTCTCTGCAGATTATCGGTCTCCTATACGTCCAGTTCCAGATAGTTGCCTTCCAGAAGACATGGTTTACCATCAAGGAGATACACAGACTTTCTGTGACAACCTTAATTCCGAAGGAGAATGTTATATTGATAAAGAATGCGATCCAGATAGTGCTGCTAGTACAGGATCATGGTGGCTTGAAGCGGTTAAAGTTGCAGATGATCTTGAAAACGAACCCAAGACAATAGAACCTCTAATCTGGGTTAGTTTACTTCATGTTTTCATACGGCGAAATTTACATGGATGTTGGTGTCATGTCCTTGTCTCCAGTTTATTATTTAAAGGAACTTCTCTGTCTTTTTTTTTTTGGCCCACAGGAGAATTACGAGGAAGATGATGATGCCTGGTGGGTAGCTGCAGAAGAGTCGCTAAAACAAATCTCCTCTGAAAGTTCTTCCCCAAAATGCCCTCTGATTTAGACGTTTGTGACTCACCAACCAAAGTCGAGACCAATCTGGCTTCTTCGTCTTCTCATATTACTTTATCCCTAACCTTGAATCAACGGATCTCTCAGTATTCCAATGGCTACATCCCCAGTTTTCATACCAGCCGAGTCTTTTCCATCGATCCTCTCACATAAAGCCTTGATCCATCACTTTCAAATCAATCTTCCCAAACATTCTTCATCAATCACAAGTCCTGTCCGCCAAAACTACACCGTTTCACCTCCTTCTTCTCTCCTCCTCATGCCTTCTTGGTCATCTTCTCCTTCTCTCCCTTACATGGGCGTTAAGCTCGTGACCTATTTCCCTCAAAACTCTTATCAGAACTTACCTGGTATCCATGGATCCTACACGCTCTTCAGCTCCGCCACAGGTCAAACCCTAGCTTCAATGGACGGTACGATTTTAACCCTTTACCGTACTTCCTCTGTTTCAGGCTTAGGCTCCAAAATCTTAGCTAGAGACGATAGTCAAGTGCTTATCATGGTTGGTTCCGGTGCTCTCGCACCACA
Source organism: Lepidium didymum (assembly GCA_963920545.1). Lineage (NCBI taxonomy): Eukaryota > Viridiplantae > Streptophyta > Magnoliopsida > Brassicales > Brassicaceae > Lepidium > Lepidium didymum. Next base: position 4,860,878 of record OY986986.1, read on the forward strand.
CCTGATCAAATCCCATCTAGCAGCGAAACCAAGCTTGAAAAGAGTAATCATATGGAACAGAACTCATCAAAAGGCAAAAAAGTTAGCTGAAACTCTCTCCGAAGACTTGGAACACAAAGAGATCTCATTTGAAAGCCATGATACGCTAGATGAAATCATTCCTGTAGGAGATATCATAAGCTGTGCAACAAACTCAACTATTCCATTGGTCAAAGGTGAGCTCTTGAAACCCGGAACTCATCTTGACCTTGTTGGATCGTTTAGCCATGAGATGAAGGAATGTGACGACAATGCCATACAGAGAGGGAGTGTGTTTGTTGATAATGATACTGCTCTTTTAGAGGCAGGAGAGCTTGTGGGAGCGATTGAGAGAGGAGTGATTAAAACAGAAGACATATGTGGTAATTTGGTGGAACTGATCAATGGTGAGAAAGAAGGGCGAAAGAATTTAACACAAATCACTGTTTTTAAGTCTGTTGGTTCGGGTACTGTTGATCTTCTAACTGCACAACTTGTTCACGAGACTTATCTCAGTCGTTCTTAAGTTGTGAATCTATTTCTAAAGTTGTATTTGCCATTGTCATAAGAACATATATATTGAATAACGTCGAGATATAGCCCGTTTGGGTTTGTTGATTTATGGTCGGAGGTGAAGCAACAGGACTAACTTACTCTTTCTAAAATATGATATGTATTATCAATTTTACACAGTTCATTGCGTATATACTTAGATGCAAACAACTTTCTATCATTCCAATCTTTCAAACTTGAGGACATTGAAGTATTGTAAGTTTGTAGCCAGATGCTTATTGTGTGTGTTAGTCCTGCGAATTCAGATAATTCGGTTCGGGTCGGATCGAGTAATTCGGTTATCGGGTATTTATGAAATGTCAAAATTGAACCAAAATTAACCGAACTATTTTATGGATCGGGTCGGTTCGGTTAACGGATAATTTGGACAAAAAATTTGCTTTCAAATTAACCCGAATTTCTAGGTTTAGTTTTAGGTTTTCAATAACGAAATTGATGTTTGGGTTTTCAATTGTTTTGGAAGAGAAAAGAGGATGAGACAAAGAATCGTGGCTTTTGGGAAGAGAAGAAGAAGAAACGGCTGAGAGTGAGAAGCTGAGAAGAAGAGAGAAATGGCTGAGAGGAAGAAGGAGAAGAGAGGAGAAGAAACTACTGAGAGGAAGTAGGAGGAGAAGAAAAAGAGAAGAGAAGGAGGAAGAAGATTCGAGTGTTAAAGGTAATTTAGGTTTAAAAGATTTTCGGTTATCAGTTATCTGAACGGTTATTTTAGACCAAACCGATCCGAACCTATAACCGAAATCTCTTCATTAATAAATCCGATTTAACCGAGTGGAAAAAAATAACCGAACCGGTTTATCCAAATTTCGGTTTGGTTCGGTTTAAATTATCAGGGCTAGTGTGGGTTGTGCATCCCTTATCTTCTCGAATAAGAATGTTACGGATACAGGCCCAATAGTTTATTCGATTATTGGGCCTAATATTACTTGAACGAATTGTATTCTATATATAATGACGTTCTTATCTGAAATTTTAACCCCAAAAAATAGCTTCCCCTTCGTTAATTATGTCTGTTTTGTTCTTATCCATCATAGGTTAATTATGTTTTTAACTTTGAGTCACAATTATCTGCAGTTCAAGTAACCTTAGAAGCCTTGGACTTGTAAGGTGCTATGTATCAGATTACGCAGTTGCCAAAGCAGTTACGAAACTGCCATTGCTTGAAGACCTCAGGATCACATACTGCCGATTTTCTGGAGAATTTCTGATGTTCAAATCTGAAGACATTGAAGCTAAACCGCAACCCTTCAAGCCAATTGTTGAGACTCTGGTTGCCGGAATCTCTGATACAACTCGTCGGAGATGGATAAACACAATAATATTTCACTTAATAGCGAAATACAACTTTGCACAGGTTGATTATCCAGAGCCTAGCCTCTGTCAATAGACTACTTTCTAATTCCTAATATTTTGCCCCAAGTCAATGTGAAAACAGACTCAACTATATATTTATACTATCTAAACAAGCATAAGAGAGACACGTGAGCTGCACACATAAACCGTTAGTGTAGAGATCAATTAACAAATTACTTTAACCGGTTTATGAACTGAAGTAGAATCAATCTTCACTTGTCTTTAGCTTTATTAGAACGCTTGTAATATACACATCATGTCTATCACTACCCCCCTCGGTAAAACCCAGGTTGTCCTCAAGCTGTATTTCTGTAATCTTCTTTCCCATAGGATCCAAGATTGTGCAATACTTATACTCAAACAAAACAATATATCCGATAGATACAAATCAGAGACCACTTAGTAGATTTTTCTCCAGTCCCAGTACCAAAAATACATTTCTTATCACTTAGTATATTTTTCCCCTGTCCCGGACACGCTCGTAATAGATGCCCATATCGGTCTGATGACTTGTTATGTACACAACATTAATTAATAAAAATTACATTACATATAGAATCACATAATAAAAATAAAAACATAAAATTTAAATTAGAAATTGCAACAATATCATATTACTTAACAAAATTATTTCGTTATGTTCTTCTATAAGATCAATCAACGTATTTCGAAGTCCTAAATGAATCTCTTTACTTTTATGAGGTAAAATTGTTAAAGTCGGTAATTATCATGTTATGAGGCTGATTATGATGTTCTAAGGTGCATTCATATCATGTTGATCATTATCATGTTATGCATTATGATGCATGCTGATATTATGTAATATCTCATTCTTCGGATAGTGTGATGATCATACTATAATAATGCTATGATAACAAACTTCAAAAAACATTATAATGCATGCTGACATTTATGTTAATGATATGTTATAATTTTTCTATATTAACCATTTTTTGTTTTCTTTTTCAACAATTGAATCGACAAGGCTCGATCTATAGCCTAATACAATCCTTATTTCGAATAACCTTACATATCTTAAGAAATACATCTGGGTACATACGATACAACTGTCAAAAATTGTGAGGATGTTCTCGTAAAACACATATGTAGTCATGTCTAATTCTTGAGATGACTTGTCGAATATGATAGTCAACGTAATCTTAAAGTTTTAGCAATTGATGTGCATCAACCTTTGAGCCAGTACAATCATCATTACCAGTAAATGCAAGATTTTTATATATGTATCTTCATTCTCAGTTTTTTCTCTTGTAATTTTGACTTTTTTCTATGTCTCACAACCTTGTATAAGAAAAAACTTAAAAATCAATTAAAAGATCTCGGATCATATAATGGAAATCAACTAATGTCATGTAGGGGTGCATTGAACCTTGAATTGTAAATGATTGTGAGTGATTTAGATTTTATAAAATTTTAGAAAATTTTAGATGAATTCAGGAAAGTACTTGTGATTTGTGACAAAATCCTCTAAAACGATGATATTTAGATTTTTTTTTTTTTAATTAGAGAAATCTTTTAAATAACTCTAGAATCTCATAGAATCCCTTAAAATTGCACCCTTAAAAAATTTCAATAACACTAAATTGGGTTGTGATTTTTAAAATCACTAGTTCAATAACACTAGATTTTAGATAATTTTAAAAATTTATGTATAAATAATAGATAATTTACCATTTAAATTTAAATCACTTAAAATCAATGTTTCAATACATCCCATAAAATATTTTCAAGATTAAAATACATATAACTTCTAAAGTGAAACAATATAAACAAAAATCTAGCTAGTTAAATTTAAAGAAAAATTTGAAAAACAAAATAACAACTTACGTTTTTAATCTAGAATTGGGATCGCATGCATTAAACGAACAATCAGCATTATATAGACACATTATAGATCATTTTTATTATTTAATTGAAATTAAAACTAGATATTAATTATGAGATTCTTCAAATATACTCATGAATTCAAATATTCCAAAAATATTCTTGAATCAATTAGCATATTCTCAAATTTGAAATCTTTTATTCCCATTTTCTTTCATATAATCTCTAAATCTCTAATTTACAGACCTTATTTTCTCGCTCGTAATATTAGAGATTCAGCTTGTGTTGTAGATGTTGTATAACTTTTGAGGTTTGCATCCTTTAGTAAAATTTTAGTTGACAAAAAACAAACAAAAAATATAAAAATAAAAATAAAACAAAATGCTAAAAATATATTCAAATTTTTCATCTTATCCAACCTAATCGTTCTTCGACAGACATGTTGATGAACATCTCTTTCATCTCGAGCCTATAAATTTCTTCCAATGCACCGTAACGAATATTTTCTTCCAGACCAGAAATTTCTTTAATCACTTCCCATAGTCGTTGTGGTCTTTCCTCCCTTTGTTTCATGATGTCAACAATCCGATTACTAACCTCAATCATTTATGTAAAACATTTTTGTAGAATACTACTGCCCATGCTTAAATTGCTAGGTTTTCCAAGATCTCCACTTTTAGATTTTTTTAAGGAAGTAATTTCTCTCTTTGACTTATGCTTGTGATCAATCTATATTTTCGATATTTCCAAATACTCTTGTATAAAGATCTGGTGATGAATTATCTTCAACTCCAAAAGTTTGTGCACTAGTGTCATCTCCTAAGTCAAAAACATTGATTCATGTCGCTAAGCCATCGTCATATAGTAATTGTAGATCCTCATAGTCTTTAAATGTTTCGTCCCTCGTGTTCTTTCTACTTGGATGAATCTACAAAAAGATAAATGTAATATATCATAAACTATTAAAATAATAATTATAAGGAGAAAAAATGAATAACGCAATTACGTTCTTGTAATCTTCCCAAACATTATTTGGAGCTGTGAATTTTTACACAAATTTGCCAAAAAACGAGTTTTTATGTCAAAAATTTTGGAACCTAAACTTAAGTTTTAAATTTAAAGCTGGCATAATTTGTTTCTCTACATTCATTTTTCTAATACATTGACTGGCATCAGGCCAACTATTTTTGATGCCTTATATAAGTAGTTTAATCGACAACAATTCACAATTTTCAATCTTAAAATTGAGATCTGCCACAGAAAAAACCTACAAAATATGAAACAAGTAATTGTATATGAATTATAATATAATTATTTTGTAATATAAACTACACATAAAATATATAAATAATATTTTCTTAAAACATCTTATATATAAAGTGGGGATACTTACATTTTGGATTTTAGTTGATATGTTATTTACTATATAAGATAAAATTAGCCTATGATTTAGACTAAATTGTAAGTTTTAATCTTAACTTTATTTTTTGGTTTACTTTTAAAATCAAAATAATTGAATTTAAAAATCTTAACAACTTTTCATGATTAAAAAATGAATATACTTAGCTATATTTTTATTTTTTGATTTTTATCAGTTTGGAAGTTGAAAAGATATGCATGCTCAAAATATATTTTTTTTTTAAAAAAAAACAAATGAAAATTTTGTTAGTCCTGCGGATACAACCGAATTAACATTAATTTTATTTAAATTTATACGATCTATATAATTGTTTCGAGTTAATATCAACTAATAACATCATGTATTGTATTTTTGGGAATTAGGATATTTGAGTTAGTTCTTAGTAAACTTCATTTGGATTCGAAGCTTTTAGATATGCAATTTTTATACCTATTTAAAATCTATATATATATATATTGATTTGAGTTTGGGTCGGGACTGCTCGGATCCAAATACTACTCGATATGTCTACATGTGTTCGGGTTAATTGGTACATTTTCGAGTATTAAAAATACAAAGAAAGTTTTTAAGTTCATCTATAATTCTTGTACCGGTGGCTTTATATTGTAATCTATTCATTTTAAATTCTAAATTCAACAATACCTCTTAATCTCAACAAAACAATGACTGAAGAAAAAAATCTCAGCAAAACAGTCGATGTTGAGCACAAAAGAAGTCTTATTAATTTAGAAGAACAGCTTTTTATACAAATTCAAAAGTTAACCTCCAATACTAAACACCGAATCTGATGTCGTGATTGGAATACTAAGAACATCATGCTACCGAAGCCAAACCACTAAAAGCTTCGTGTTAATCTAAATAACTTTTCCAATCTGATTTTGTGTAATTCCTGCAACACTAAATAATTTAAATATAATTAAAATTTGTCAAAAAGTATCAGAGCCGTCTTAGCTCAGTGGTAGAGCGCGTGGCTTTTAACCACGTGGCCGTGGGTTCGATCCCCACAGACGGCGTTGTAATTATTTTACGCAATTTTCTTTATTTACATTTTTTTGGGCAAAGGTTCAAATTTAGCCCATTAATTAAAAAAAAGGAAAAAATTAGAAATAAAAAATGTTTTTCTATGTTTTTGGCAATGTATACCTAATTTTCTCTAAATTTGTTACAATAACCTTTATATTAATTTATATTAATAATAAACTAATATACCATGGATCTTCTTCACGTTATGTCCCCTTCCATTTTCGTTTCCTTTTGTACTTCCAGTTCCCTTCGTCCTGGGCTAACTTCAGTTTTCTGTTTTCTTTCTTAACTAATTTCAGTTTTCTGTTTTTCTCCTTGGCTAACTTCAGTTCTCTGTTTTTTTTATTGGCTAATTTCACTTCTTTGTTTTCCTCCTTCGACTCATAACCTAGTTATATATTATTCTCCAATATAACATAATTATGGAAAATGATTCGGTGTTACCAACGCTGAAAGTATTAAAAAACGTGAATAATATTTTTGAAAGGTATTTTTGTCATAAATTTACAAAAATATAAATGGACAAATCTGAAAATATATTTTTTTTTATTCTAATTTCCCAAAAAAAAATATAGCTTGGGTCGGGTATCAGAAATAAAAACCTAATTATTTCTCTTCCCTCTTCTCTTTCCGCACTCGGAGGCAAAATAGTAAAGACCTAATATAGTGGTCAGGGTTTGCTAAACTCGTCGTCGTCGTCGATGGCCATGGAGACGGACGAAGCAGGGATGGGGAAGACGGTGTTGTGTCTGTTAACAGACCCAGAAGGAACTAATTTAGGCTCTGCCATGTATATCCCTCAAAATGCCGGTCCTTTGCAACTCACTCGGCTCGTCAATAATTTCCTCGAAAATGTAACAATTCTCTCCCTTCTTTGAACTCTAAACATTGATTTCAAAGGTTTGATTTTTCATTTCTGGGTAGTTGAGGATTTGCACAAATTAGACCCTTCTTTTATATACTCTTTTTGGTTCAAGTGTTGATGACTTGTTACTGAAATATGCGGCCGAGTTTGAATTTGTGTATTTGGTTAACTTATTCAGGAGGAGATGTTACCTTACAGTTTCTATGTATCAGACGAAGAGCTTCTTGTACCAGTAGGAACTTACTTAGAGAAAAATAAAGGTAACAAAAAAAGTTACTTTAAAACCAGTTTGATTTGTCTTGTGGCTTTATAAAAATCTAATTATTAGTTGTGCGTTTCAGTGTCTGTGGAGAAGGTTTTGACGATAGTTTATCAACAACAAGCTGTTTTTCGAATTCGCCCAGTTAACCGTTGCTCACAAACAATTGCTGGTATGTCTTAAGACTTCATGTTCTGTTTTTGGTGTTCAGTTAAAAGAACGTTGCTTAAGAGCTTAACCAAGTGTCATTTGCTTACTTGAGTTGACTTCGTTTGTTTTGAATCAAAGGTCACGAGGAAGCTGTTCTTTGTGTTTCGTTTAGTCCTGACGGTAAACAGTTAGCAAGTGGTTCAGGTGATACCACAGTCAGGCTTTGGGATCTTAACACTGAAACTCCATTATTTACTTGCAAAGGTTCGAAATTTTCCTTACTAGCATTCTATATCTTATTTCCCTTTGTAAATTCCTACTGATAGTTAATTTCTTATCTCTTCAGGGCACAAGAATTGGGTTCTCACAGTTGCGTGGTCTCCGGATGGTAAGCATCTTGTGAGTGGTAGTAAATCTGGTGAAATCTGTTGTTGGAATCTAAAGAAAGGAGAACTAGACGGAAGCCCGCTTACAGTGAAGTCTTTTTCTTTACTTGATATTTTTATCTTGTGGAATGTCCTTATGTTTTTGTTCATTACTGATTACCGTTGATTTTAACTTTTTCTTAGGGCCATAAAAAATGGATTACTGGTATCTCTTGGGAACCAGTCCACCTTAGTTCACCATGCCGCCGATTTGTAACTTCTAGTAAAGATGGGGATGCAAGGATTTGGGATATTACGCTGAAAAAATCTATTATTTGCCTCAGTGGACACACACTTGCTGTGACTTGTGTTAAATGGGGCGGAGATGGAATTATATATACAGGGTATGTTTGCAATTCGTAAAATGTATTTGTTCTGTGTTGTTGAGCTCTGGTGTTTTAATGTGTTCTGATTTTATTCTCGTTTATAGTGGATAACTTATATCATATCATTGTCAGTAATGGGTGAATGTTATATCTGATAACCATGTGATGAAATGAACTTTATTTGTAGTCTCTTAATCTTGTTAATTACTCGTCCTAATCTCCATTTTTAAGCTCCAGGGTTACCTCTTAGATACATAAGATTATGTTCTTCTCTTGCACTCTAATTAGATATCTGACTTGCATTTCGCAGTTCCCAAGACTGTACGATAAAGATGTGGGAGACTACTCAGGGGAAGCTAATTCGTGAATTGAAGGTAAAATTTTGGCCATATTTTGGAATTTGTTATGATCTCTTTTTCTCTGCATTAGTATCAGACACATTGCTCTTCTGTCTAGTATCTTGAAAGGCCATGTAAATTAATTACTGATATTATGAGAGATGGCATACGCGTTGTTCTCTTCTGATGCATTATTTGTTCAGTTCATCAAGTATCACTTGTAACCACCACCTCAACTTTTACTATGTTACTTCAGGGGCATGGGCATTGGGTTAACTCCCTTGCATTGAGCACTGAATATGTTCTTCGGACAGGAGCTTTTGATCACACTGGAAGACAATATCCTCCGAATGAAGAGATGAAAAAGGTAAGCTTCTCACTTCACTCCACACTTTGATTTATTTTTGTCCTTTTACCTTGATTCTCATTTCTGCCTTTGGATAATTTGCTGGCTTTTTTTGTTCTTCTTATAGGCGCTTGAAAGATACAACCAAACAAAAGGGGATTCCCCTGAAAGATTAGTGTCAGGTTCTGATGATTTCACAATGTTCCTTTGGGAACCATCTGTTAGCAAGCAACCTAAAAAGCGCTTAACTGGTCATCAACAGGTAAGTTACTTTAAAATTTTAGCCTCTTCTCCCTAGGTTTTTGGATTCTGTTTCTCTGATTCTTGACATTGAATTTTGGTCAAAATAAACAGCTTGTAAATCATGTCTATTTCTCACCTGATGGGAAATGGATTGCAAGTGCATCATTCGATAAATCAGTAAGGCTATGGAATGGTATTACTGGACAATTCGTTACAGCTTTCCGGGGACATGTTGGACCTGTCTATCAGATCAGTTGGTCCGCAGACAGTAGATTGCTTTTGAGTGGCAGTAAAGATTCTACTCTCAAGGTAAACCAAAAAGACTCGTTTTTTCCCTATAAACTAAAACTTACAGTAGAGGAAATATATATTCTAAATCAGAAAGCTTGTTACTTGTACAGATATGGGAAATTAGAACAAAAAAGTTAAAACAAGATCTTCCTGGTCATGCAGATGAGGTATTAACACTTTAAAAAACTAAATTACTTTGTGTAAATGTTTTCTTTCTTCTTATTCTTCCATCGCTATGAATAGGTTTTCGCTGTGGATTGGAGTCCAGATGGTGAGAAAGTAGTTTCTGGTGGTAAAGATAGAGTTTTGAAGCTATGGAAAGGTTAAAATGAGAAAAGCATTTTGGAGATTTTGTTTACTCAGCCAATTATTTACATATATTTATTAAACTTTTTCTTTCAACGTTTTTGGTTTCTGCCCTTCAACCAAAAAAACTTATATGGTTTCTGCACGGAGAGACCGGTTCTGTATTTGTTTTGTTATTTATATATTTTGCTTGGTAAACCCTCTTCATTTTTCCCTAAGTGAAACAAGATTACCCTGCTAAATGCATATGAATATGGTGTTGATAACTAATTTTAAGAAGAAAACACTCATGCAAAAAGTCCCTAGCTTCATTTTCTATAATTTAAAATTTAAGCTATTAATCGAATTTTGTCGATTCTATTATATTTTTTATATCAGAGTTCCATCTTAGGAAACGTGTGGTATTACTTAAAAATTTAAAATATTGTTTTATGGATAGAATTTTATGAATTTTGGATTGGAACATCCAGTTTTAAGTCAACCATTATTATAATCAGGGAAAGGTCTCTAAATTTACATGATAATTTTTGGACTCTTAGATAAGCATGAATTTTGAATACATTATACATAGATAGAGATGACATAATCATAACAAAAGTTATAAAAAATAATAATAACAAAATAAAGTTAATTGAGGTTGATCTTAAATCGCATTCACTTGTCAGAATCGATGCTTGGCTCGTTTTACAGTGAAACCAACCAAACCCACAAAAGTGGTCATGGAAGATTTCACAATCAGTACCAATTGATAATGACGATCACATCATTTTATTCTTTTCTTTCTCTCTCTCTCAAACCCCTCTTTGTAAGGACCAAAAGCTTTACTCTGTTCTTTCTATCATCCATCACTTCTACCGAAAGCAGATCATCCAATTCTTCTTATTGAGACAACCAAATTGATCGATTATAATATGATTTTGGAATTTCTTTTATACATAAACCAAACTATAATTGTTTAATTAGTGTAACCATTAACCCAAACATCTCTTTCATTTCATTCCCTTTGGATGTCTTTTCTTAGAGAAAAAAATAGAAAAGTGATACATTATATATGAAAAAGAAACATTATAGTGGTTGTGGTCCAAAAATCATAAGATTTTTTCTTTTTTCTTTTATTTATGTCTTATCGTATATAATCATGTAACGTTATTGCCAAATCAAAATCACATTTTTTTTATCTATAGCATTAGGTACTGTTTTATTTCCTAAGCTATACTTCTAACTATTCTTTTTTTACTACCAAAACTTTATCTTCCCATTTTTAAAAAAATACAATGTATGGAAACATAAAGTGTTTAATCACTTTCTATTTTAAATATTTTTTGAGAGTTTGACATTTGGGGTACTTGTTCTAATTTGGTTCATATATTTTTGATTTTCAGGTTTTTTTATAAATTTTACAAGTTTCATTGGTTTGAATGCTTTAGTCGAGTTTGGTTCAATATACATTGAGTTTGGTTCGATTATGTTATTTTACTATAGATCTAATCTTTACCTGAATTCTCATCGGATTAAATTCAGATCCGGTTCATGTTCAGGTTTTCATATCTTTAGAAAAATCAAAGCCTATATATATAAATTCAGCTATGATGATTTTCTTTTTGTTATTTCATTCCAAATTTACAAATATATTCAGATTTTTAATTGTAATTTTGAATATCATGTTATAAAAAGAGTTAAATAACATAAGAAATTTTAGATATATAATTGTATTTAGATATTTTGTTTAATTTTTGGTTCAATTCTTAGTTCGAATTTGATTTTTCGAGTAGCTAAGTCTCATTCAGATATTTGGTAATTTTCAATTATGTACATTATCTCCAAATTTTAGTATCTCCAAATTCTGTACTAGCATCAAATATACAGAACATGGACGCTACTACAGAATCAAATCGACTCAGTGGTCACTCCACAATATAAATTGCAAATCTAATTCCCATAATTAGTCTGGTACGTAAGTTAAATCCACCTCATCACATATAATATATTGATATACTTTTGTGCAAAAAGAAAACCCAAAAAAGAAAGTGAAAAATTGAGCAACTTTGAGAGTGAGTATATATTATATAGTGATGTTTGGGTTTGATTCCTTGTTTTCTTTCTAGAAGCATATATACCTCTTTTTCCTCTCTTGTCTTTTATATATTATTGATAAAAAAGGATTGGTTTCTAAATATTAATGAAGCCATATTCTTTTTCGTAATCATAGATAACAAAACCTTTTTGTGCTCCTAAAGAGTTATATTCTCTAAGTTTGTTGCAAAATGAATGAGAAATCGAATATTATTGGTACTATATACTTTCTCCTTATTTTTATTTTTATTTTTATTTTTATAAAGGCACATGCTTCACTATTCTCCAATAAAAAAATTTATTCTCCCAACCCTTGATGGGAAAAGACTAATTTTTTTGTGTGAAATATTGTTTATCTTTTCTTTCCCATTTAACCTTTTCAAATTACACAAAATTAAACGGTTTCATTTTGTGAATTTTTGATAACGAATTAAAAAAATATTTAGAAACTATTAATATTTTTTTTTTGTCAACTGAATAGACAATAGTCAATTCATAGCCAAACCTAACATATCTTTAAAATCTCTTATTCACATGTAATATGATATAGTGGAACTACAAATGTATAAATCATTAAGTAGGGCATATAACCACCAAACTAATTATTACGAAATTTATTTACCAATTTACCGACTAATCATGACATTAGTTTAGTTAATTGTGTGTGTATCTTTATTGTAACCATCCGGATCTATATTCAATTTCAACTCATATAATACATGTTGAAAAAATGTTATGTACTGAAGTATACTGACTAATAGTGGAACAGTGAATGTTATGATTATAGTTTGGAATTAACGCAGTCAAGTCTTGTAATAAGAGTGATTTCTTTTTGCTTCAACTTTCATGTGCAATTATATTTTGCACCCTCCACATTGGTCACGTGACATACGTTACACACACACGTGGTCCTGACACACTAACCTAATTTATGGTAAAAACTAAAAGGGGTGGTAAGAAGAGAGTCAAGAGACCATTGGGATTTCCTCACTTCCTTATTTAGAACATCTCCAAAAATATTTCAAAACTTCAAATATAAAGTATTTGGTCTTTCAGAGAAACTTCAATACTTCAAAAATAGTGGTACTCCAAATTTGAAATATCACTATTTAATACTTCAAAATTTGAAGTATCACTTTTTCTATTTGCAATTTGGTCCTTCTAATTATATATTTTTTTAAACAATTCAATTAGTTTTATTTTATCAATCCAATCCACTTATATAGTTTTATTATTTCGGATATATATATATATATATATATCTATATGTTTATATATTTATATGTATATTATACATATGTAAATAAATAAATATATATATATATATACATAACTTTAATTTGTGTATAAAGATTAATAAACATAGAAATATTAATATAGAATAAATATTACATATAACTCAGATAAATACTACACAAAAACAATACTAAATTAACCAAATTTCATACAAAAGAAAATAACACAAAAAGGTAAAATTACATAAACACATAAAAGTTAATAAAAGAAATACATTAATATTAATATTCCAGTAGATTTGATCCCGAACCCCAAAGTCACCAAAATATTGTCCATAATATTTTGGTGTAATTGTAGGTTGTTTTTCTTGTTCTCGTGCTTGAGTTCTTTTTTATATGATTTTTGCTTGTTCATATCGAATAAATTCGCGAGTATTACTATCAAGGATAGTGTCTAAATTTGTTAACAATATCTTATTATCCTCTTGTATTTCTTTTAGGGCTAGTTTTTTTTGCTTGATTTTGCTAACGCAATTGAGCCATGTCGTAACTCTTACCTCTATTTGTTGCACTTTCTTTTAGTAAATCAAGGATTTGGTTATTTGTCCAAACAAAAATGTCAAGCGATGAGTTATTACCTTCAGAAATCTTCCTCTTAAGTTTTGCCTTCTTTAATCCAATGGGTCGTTGTGATGAGTTTGATCCACCATCATCACTACTTAAGTTGATTGAAAATGAAGACATTTCTGGAGATTGTGATGTTGGAGAACCTAAAATATCGCTTTCGGTATTAGGAGTATCTGAAATACTGATGTTGACATTATCAGTAAATTTTGGGATGTCCTTCGTAACATTCCAAATGTGATCAAACTTAAAACCTTTTTTCTGTTTTGGATCTTGTACCAAAAGTTTTTTTTGCTTTTTCCATCTGCAAAATATTGGAACATAATTTTTTTAACTATATAAACCAATAAAATTTATAAATGGTAGAGAACAAGTAAATTCTCCACTATTTAGCAGCTCTTCAACAATACATGATCTATTGCCTAAATTCTCCAACTGAAGCACAGTGAGATTTGAACTCACCACCTCATACCTAACTAAATCAGGAGCAAGCAAATTAGACCACTTATTTCTTGTATGTTTAAAACAGTTTTCTATCATCAATAATATCTACACAATTTAATCTATAGCTTTTTCTTTTTTCAGTATATGAATGTTATTAGGATTGGAATATTTCAACGATAAGAGGTCAATCAATAGGCCACAAAAAGAACAAATGATGCAATCAATCCTATATAACGAAGATGATGATATGAAACTATCCAATTGATCAAATCAAGATCTCGAAATCAACTTAGGAGTTCTCAAACGACATTCCGACAACGGGATTCCTACCTAAAGGCGATGACTTGAGTCACATAAACTGGTTTTCTCTGGAGAAGATGAGTCTCTCTCTTAAAATTGTCAAAGTTGATAGTAACCTCCTAAGCTAGGTACCAAAAATCAAACTCCAAATGAAAAGACTAGTGACATCAACACTCAAACCCAAGATATTCAAAAACGGATATAGTTGAAGACACATGGGAAAGATATCCCACAAACTAAGCTCCATTATACCCTAGCCAAAATTTCTATAGGTAGAGGAGAAACCAGCTAAAAACATAAGCGAAAATTACAAACTAGAAGTAACGCTATAGTACGACACTGAGACCAAGCATAGTAGGAGATAAGCTCGCCGAGAACACTAACCCACCAGAGACAAGCAAACCGGCAGGAAGAGCTTTGAGATCCGACATAAACCATCTTGAAAAGTCGACAAATGACCTGGTGAAACCAACGAGATCTAGAGACCCAGAAGAGCTCCCAACCGGTCAGGAAAACTAGATCCACACTACCATTGACCAAGGGAGAGGCAACAACGACCACCACGAGCTCCGTCAACAATATCTTCGCCGGAAAAGCTCGAGATCGAACCATCCTCTCACTTTGCACAGATCATAAGCCAAAACGAAAACGAAGACGAAGACTAAAGTGCCAGATCGGCGAAACCAAAAAGGAGCCACCGGTGACCGAGTTTTAGACCGACTATGATGAATAGTGGCTAGGGGTCGGCGAAAATAATTGCAAGTCTAAGAGAGAGAACTATAAGCTTTGTTTTTTTCCAATTTAATCTATATCTTAAACTCTAAATTTATTATATAGAATCACACAATCATATAAAAATAAATTTAATATAATGTTTTAAAATTAGGGCTTTACGCGTTACTCATTTTGAACTCATTACTTGGTTCGTATTTGCCTCAAAAAATTAAGTATTTGTTAAAGTCAAGCAGTGTGTAAGTTAATTTCAATACTCACAAATACATATCAAGTAATAAGTATAAGAAAAATTCAATACTTGGTTTATTAGTACTGGACCAATGATTTTATAATTATAATGTTTGAAGTTTAAGGTTTATTTATATATAAAAACTTAATTGTCAATTTTTAAAAATAATTATATGTTAAATTCAATATAGTAAATAATGATTGTTAACTATTATATTTTTTTCAATATGATTTGATTAACCAGACAACCCGATCCATAATCTAAATTTTAAATTAGGAACGCTAACGAACGAAAGCAAGAGTTTATGACCAACAAGAGTGATAAAATACTTATGATCCAACCAGAGTTGGGTCGTTGACATTGTAAAACCTAGTCAGATGAAATAAACCTGTGTCCCACTCACATGATCAAAGACATGTTTCACTCTGTCATTTGGCATTTGGTCCATTAGATTAGAAGTAGGGAACATGTGACGTGAAATGGTCCTGCCTTCACTTGATTACAACAATCCCTGGTACGTAGAACATGTTAATCGTGTGAACTTGTTACAAATAAATTGTTTATTTCGATATCTTCCAGCGACTAATAAAATAACACTAACTTTTATTAAGTTTTGGCGATTCATCAGAAGCATCTGTGATTAGAGATTTTTGTGTACTTCAACATCACTTCCATGCAGCTTTTACTAAAACCACAAAACTAGTTGGATATGTGAGAGGGAATAAAATATGAACTTTGAAACAAAACAGATAATTGATATAAAATACAGTAAAAAATCAATTCAAACCCTAAACTTTGATACAATATCAGAATTGAGGTGCTAATAACTTGATTTATTCTATTAACGAGTGGCAATATTTATACATATGTATACAGTTAAACTTCAACAAATTAATAATATTAGAACTTTTGATCTTTATTCATTTATATTCAATCTATAATTTTCTAAAACATACTTTGCTATAAATAAGAATTATTTAGAGTTAAAAAATTTCTTATACTTTTTGTGTAATTTTTATGATTTGTTGTTAAGATATACATATTTGTTATAATTATGATTTCATTATTTGTATAAATATGAAGTTTTCAATATTTGAAAACATTTACACATAAAAAAAGGGAATAAGGGTGAATAACCATAAAATCACAAAAAATTAACAAACTAATCATACTACAGTAAATCTATCATTACAAAAAAACTTTGTATTGATACGTGGTATTTCGTCACAATATGAAGATATTGTTACAAAGTTGTGACGATTTGTAAATTGTTACAATACAAGAGTCACAAATGCATTTTGGTAACAAAAATGTCACAATATACATGTGACAAAAAAAATCTAATAACAATTTTGTCACAAATCGTTATAGAATAGAGTCACACTAATTTGTAACAAATATAATTCGTAACAAAATTGTATATAAAATATCACAAATTATTACTAATATTCATAGTCACAATATAATTGTTACAATAGCTCAATATTTTGTACTCTATATATCTATACAATATATACAATTTTACCATTTTTCAATTTAATTAATCATTTTTTAATATTTTCTCTATAATTTCTTCTCTCATCGTCTATTTTATTTACACTATATTTTCTAATAAAATACTAATTCAAATTAATCTAAAATTTCTTTTTAAAAACATAAATTTTTCTTACACATATTAATTAAGATTTAAATTTTTATAAAATGACCAAAAATAACTTAAAACGAATATATAATTAAATAGTTTTATATATATCAGTATCACTACGGTGTTCTATTTATATAGATCTTTTATTTCATATAAAAATTCTATTTTTTTACATTATATATGAAAAATTATATTTGTGTTTTTTTGGTTATTTTTTCTACTATACCATATAGACGTTCTACACTCTATAGAAATTATATATTTGCGAAGGACAAATCGGTTACTACTACGTGAGTAGAATAGTAAATGTGATTGGTTTTTAGGTTTAACTTTTTTATGGTCATATTCTTTATTCTTATCCAAAAAATGGTTATTCAACAAATTCACCCTAAAACAAATTATTAGTTTAGAATTTTCACAATTTTTGAATGCATTGGATAAGATAACCCTGGATCTTTTTAATCTAATAAAAAAATGAGATATGAATTTTAACAAAAATTCAACATCAAGAAAAAAAACAAACAACACCAAAGTTATATTTTACTAAGTTGTCTTAATTATATATGCCAAATTTTTATAATTATAAACTTGTAATATTACTAGGAAGATATTTTTACATAAGAATTTTTAAAATATTATCTTATTATTTTATCAGATATTGTCAAATTAAGCCTAACTCAATTACCAAATTTATTTTTATTAATTTATAGTATAAGTGATCAAAGATCAATTTATATTTATAGAGGTTCTACTTATATGTACTATAAAACATCAGTAGTAAACGCATAGGTATTAAGAAATCTGGTTACAAATTGAAAATCTTATTGTCACTCAATCTCTTTTTATCTCAATTAGATCGATAAAATTCAATTTATATTTCAATTTTTTTAAATATCGAATTTTATTATATAATGTTATGATTATCTACTGTCGAGTTTTAGCAAAGAACGAAGTAGTTGTGAATAATTACCCACTAAATCAAAGGCACTTACCCATTTTTTCTCTTCGATAATAATAAAGAATTTAACAAAAATCTCATTAATAAAGCAAGATTTTATTCAACCGAAAAGAGGGAAAAAAGGAATGGAAAAGATGAAATTCCGGTATTAACTCCAAATCTCAACTCAAGACGTTTACGGAAATGTTTAAAATGATATTTATAGGAATTAGAGAATCCATCCCATGTTGTCGTTTAGCTCACATGTCTGTGTATGGACCCATAACTCCTCTCTTCTTGTTTTTTTATAAATTGATTCCATTAAATATCGATGTATCAAACCATAATGGGGCATTGTACGAGAAGCAACAGTACCCAATAGCTTTTAGATTTGTGATTCTTTCCTTCTTTAACTCAACTACACAATTTGTAACTGTCGTGTAACTTGTTTAAGAATCGTGACTTGTGTGATCTACACTTTCGATTTGTAAGATTTTAATTTAATGGTTTGTGTTACGATATTATCGATATGTGTCCTGATTTAATTGCTAAAAAAATTGTCATTTTCATTTTGCTTGTTTGAATAGGAGTATCTCTTCATAGTTAATAGCATTAATGGATAGAAAGCAACAAATGTATAGTGTTTATTTATACACGAGAATGACCATTTTCAAAGTGTTTTTTTTAGTTGCGGGGATTTATATATAAATCTAGGTGATGTGTGTAAATTTATACGAAGTGTCTAAAATTTTAAATATATGACATAAATTTTAAATTTTCTGTTAAACGGTATGTGTATGATGAATGGTAATACTGTGAAAAAATAATCATTTTCAAACAAAATTTTTCTTCTTGTATCGATTCCAAATAAAATAAATATAATATAAAATTAAATATATCAAATAAAATAAAAATTAATTTAATTTAATTTAGTTAAAGTATAAAATTTATTACCATTTCTATAAAAAAAACTTTATAAGAGTAAAGTAATTTAAATATATAAAAATAAAAATATTTGCACATAATATATAAGAACATTATGGCCTAAAACTTCAGTTTTTTGGTAAATTTTTGGGTTATAGTATTTAGAAAATTACTTTTTACTTTATTTTTAATTAATTAATTTTGAAAGTTTATAAATTTTAATTTTTTTGGCATAAAGCCATATATTCAGTAAATTTGTGGGTTATACCTTTTGAGTTTAGCCTCATATTGGGTAAATTTTGGTTATAGATTCCAAATGACACATAAATCAACAAAAAAGATTTTAGGCTATAACACAATAATTTCCAAAGGTTATAACCTAAGTTTATGTATAAATCAACATGATGAAAAAAATTGAAAAAACTTGTATTCACGTGTTTATACTACAAGAATTAGTCTATGTCAAATAAAAGACTAAACTTGGAAATCAGTTTGTATTAATACATTTTGACGGGTTAACGACAGAAAAAAATATATTAAAACTTTTCATAAATATAATTTTGTCGGTTATTTGTCGGAAATCTATTAGAAATTATCGACAGATTTTGTTAGCGTAAAATTAGAAAATTTATCAAAAATTACTAATAAATTTCAATAATATAAGATTCGTGAATCTATCAAAAATTATCGACAGATTTCAATGATATAAGATTCGTGAATCTATCAAAAATTACCGACAAATTTCAATGATATAAGATTCGTGAATTATCAGAAATTACCAATAAATTTTAGCTAATATAAGATTCGAGAGTTTATCAAAAATTATCAACAAATTCCGATGATATAAGATTCAGTAAAAACAAATTTAACAAATAATATTCTTTTAAAGAAAATCTAACGCATGCATAGTATTCAGGCAACAACTAAGTAACGCTTGATCTTATTTGTCTTTTCTCAATAAAACTAAGCTTTAACGCCATAGGCATTTCATTCTTTGTTTATGAGATAAAAAACAAAGCTATCGTATAAAGCTTTTCTTGTTTGTCAGATGACAAAAACAAGTTTGCTATATACCCAAATATTTATACTCTACAAATTAATATTAATAAAGTACATAATTTAGTGAAATAAAACGGTCTTAAACGTCTGAGAAAAGCTATTTTCGTCAGCGATATCTATTTTTAGATTATTTATTTCTTAATATAACCAAACTCTTAGAAAGCTGCCGTTACGAATTGCTTTACATTTGATAATCTGTGTATTTTATTTTTTATACCTTTAAAATATGTGTGGCCAATGAAACCAAAGTAAACATAGAACATCATTAATATATGAGTGGAGGATACTGTAGTAAGGTCCTTGACGACAGGAATTTTTTGACATTAATTTTATAATAGGTATCATATTGTGCAAGACGTAGTTAATTTAAATTTAGCAAGCTTTGGCATACATCTTTTTATACTATTAACCCAAATATTAATCCATTTTTGACTCCAAAAATAGAATTGAGTCTCTCCCTAATGTAAGTTTTTGTCCAATTTTTTCAAGTATATTATGTCCATTTAAAAAAAAATTGTTACCAACAATATTGTCCATATAAATTTTTAAAAATATTTCAACTATTTTATTTGTAAATTTTTAATAAATGACTATATTATCTAAATTAAACATCTATTACAATACAAAATTATATAACACCATATAAAATAATAGTAAATAAATTTTAGTCATTCATATCACGTAATTCTCCCACAAATAATGAATTAATACATTTTAAATACGAAATTTATAATAAACAAAAGTATCTTTTGGTTTAGGTAAATCGAATAAAATAGTGTTGGCATCATTCTTATTCTCAGCAAGAATCATGTATGAAGAACTATAATATGTATTCAATATTACATATATATTTTCTTTAAAAAGAATACAGCGGCATTTTCACTATACTAGACGCTTCTTCGCCTTTTCTACATGTTTTTGTTGCATATTTTGCTGTATCCAGAAATTTAATATTATTAAAAATTAGAAAAAATAATAGAATTCTTAACTTCTACCTCGGACCTTTAACAAAAAAACAACTTCTACCTCGGATACTCATTAAGTCATTATGTAGTTAGCTTATTATATATTTTTTCCTGTTTTTATATACGTTACTATATCGTTTTAAAAAATTTCATTTGTTTTTTTTTTTATCAACAAGACCACAACAGACCATCCCATTAGCCAAGGTCTTACATAATGTAGGCGGTAGGACTCGATCCCTGATTGTGTAAGTGCACATATCTTATGTAGACTTATCGCTTGCCACTAGAGTAAAAACCACTTACAATTTTCATTTACTAGATAATAAATGTTATTATTTTATAAGTATTTTTTTGTGGTACAATTATTTTATAAGTTTTTTTTTAATTTTATTTTTATAATTGGTCGACAAGATCCGATTCATAACCAAACCTCATATCCTAAAATTCGTATTTTTTTTTTTTTGTATCAAGGAGAAATTAAATACTAGTACCAGAAAATTTGTAAAGTGTCTTCAGTAATTATTTTATAAGTTTAAAAAGTGTAAAATATGAGTGTAAGCGTTATAGAGCGTCACATGGCAGGTGGAAGCAAATGACTGACAATTCATGCGCAGTTTCTGCTAACGTACGCAAAAACAAGGTGGTCCCTACTTTTGACTTGTTAATAAAGTCAAAGTAAAAGTAGCTTTTTGTGGGATAAGATGTAGAGAGAGAGAGAGACCAAACAAATCCGTATCTTAAATTCGCACTAAAGAAATTACGACAACTCTGTTTCTCTCTGTGTGGTTACCAAATTAAATTAAAAATAAAGTAATTATAAAGTAGAGAGCGACAAGTGAAGCAATTGCTTTGTTTTTATTTCGAATTTTTTTTTTTGCACCATTACCATTCATTTTTGTCACACATTTTTACTATTTTCTTTCTTTTCCGCCTAATGATTTGTGAGGTGTGAACAAATTCGTGCCTTTTTACCTTTTATTTGTGAGATTTCATTGACATTTTTTAATCATATGAATATCTCTCAACTCAATTAGTGATGGGATTCGTTTGTAAAGAAGAATCTAGAATTGATCTTCTTCTATTTAAAATTTTCAACCATTATAACAATTACCTCTTATATTTCATTATTACTGATATTATATAGTTTTTGATAGGAATTTAGCCGACTATGTGTTAGTCCAACCTTGACATAATGTGAACAAAAGTTGGTGATGACTCATGACTTAGAAAAATTAAATATCTTAACCATTGGAAATTTTAGATGTATACGCTTTGTCATTATAAAATAAAATGTGTCATATGCAAACATAAGTTGCATATAATTTAAGGGCATGATCGAAATAGTCTAATACTATCATCAGCTTAATTGTCTCTTTCAACTATATATCTAATAGCTACTAGTAGAGATTATGTACATAAATTGAATAGATATATGGTGATTCAGATTTTCTTGTCTTATCCTCTAATGACTGGTTCCCTAAGCTGATCAAAACCAAAACATTCTATAAAAATAATAATCATACACAATAGTATAATACATTATATAGTTGGTATATAATTTTCCAAAACTCATTCATCTTATCAAAATTTTCGAAAATAAAAGTTTGGCGGATAAATGTATACGACAAAAAATTTAGTTAGATTCACGTCAAAAAATTTTAGTTAGATTCACGACAACAAAAATTAGATAGATTCACAACAAAAAATTTAGATAGATTCATGAAAAAACTTAGTTAGATTCACGACAAAAAACTTAGTGAGTTTCACGACAAAAAAATTAGTTATATTCATGACAAAAATTTCAGTTAGATTCACGACAAAATTTCAGATAGATTTACGACAAAAATTTCAGAACGATTCACGACAAAAAATTAGTTAAATTCACGATAAAAAATTTAGTTATGTTCACATAAAAAAAATTTAGTTAGATCGGGCAAGAAAACCAGGGAAGCGTGACAGAGCTCACTCGTCCAAGGTTAGATCTAGCGATGGCTCTACACGACCTTCTGCGAGATATGGTATGCGTTTCCGATTTCCTACTTTGCCCTTGTGTTCTAGACCTCGGACATGGGAATCCACGACAAAGATTTAAGTTAGATTCACGACAGAAATTTTAAATAGATTTAAGATTAAAAAAAAATTAATTAGATTCATGACAATTAATTTAGTTAAGTTTACGACAAAATTTTTAGATCGCGAATATTTTCAGTGACTTATTCCAAATGTAAGAAAACTGTATAAATTATGTCGAGCATAATTGTTTCAAATAGAATCTATACAAATTTATTAATTTGATTTCTTATAGTAATCTTGTTAATGTTCTTTTTTATCCATATGTTCCTAAAGATTGATGTTTTGAGATTTTGACATATTAAGAAATATTTGGAATTGTCATTTTTTACTTTATTTATTGTTAAAAATACAAAGAAAAATATTAATCACTAGTAAAAAGTAAAAACTTAGAAATAAATGAAACTAAAATTGAAAATTTAAATGAAAATAGAGAACTTCAATTTTTTGAAACAATTTCAGAACATCAATCATTTAGGAACAAAGGAATAAATATAATGGTAGAATTGTTTATCGACCAAAATTTCGCCATGGTCAAAATCTTTTCATTTTAAAATCATCAAAAATTCATCTATAATTATTTATATCTCTTAGGAAAAAAATTATAATTACAGAATCTTATTGGTACTCGTTGCTCAAGGATAAAAGAAACTTTTTTTGTTGTAAAAGGAGGATAAAAGAAACTGAACTCTATTGACTCCTTAAGAAAAAGAAGTAACTCTTTCAAATACTATGAAATACCCATAAAAAGTTCATTTTCTTTTCTTTTTTTTAATATAATTTCGTCAAATGTATAAATAATAGAAAAGAATAGCAAGTCAAGTGCCTCTCTCACCCATCGATTCCTCTCAGGACACTACCCCAATCTCTCTCTCTTTCGACAAAGAAAAAGTCAGCGCCGTCCTTTACGCCATAGTTTGTCCCCCTCTCTCTCTCTTTCTCTTCACCAACACAAAAGCTTCCTAAAAACCCAAATCATGTCTGAGGATTGGGATCTCTTCGCCGTCGTCAGAAGCTGTTGCTCTTCTGTTTCTACGGCGAGTCTAAACACCAATACTTGTGGTGGTCATGAAGACAACAGCAAAGGAAACTGTCAACAACAACATCCTCCTCCTCCTCTGTTCACACACATCCATGGAGATAGAGATAACACCAGAGTGTGTTCTTCTTCTTCTTCTTGTAATGAGCTACATGATTCATGTAAACCCTTTTTGCCAGTTTCTACTTCTTCTACTACTTGGTCTTCTTCTCCTCCTCCTCCTCTTCTTCCTCCTTCTACAGTACTAGCTTCTTCAGCTCCTAATGTCTTAATGAAACAAGAACTTCTCGAATCACGAGATCAGGAACCTCCTCTTGGTGTTAGGGTTTTTCCACCTTCTACTTCTTCTTCTTCATCTGTCTTTGTTTTCAGAGGTCAACGCGACCAGCTTCTTCAACAACAATCTCAACCTCCTCTTCGATCTAGAAAAAGGTTTGTCTCATCACTTTCCTTAAGATCATTACTAATTCAAAGTTTCTTTCTTTTTAATTATGTTATGTTGGTTTAATTAAGCAGAAAGAATCAGCAAAAGAGAACCATATGTCATGTAACTCAAGAGAATCTCTCTTCTGATATGTGGGCTTGGCGTAAATATGGTCAAAAACCCATCAAAGGCTCTCCATATCCAAGGTTCTATCTTTTTTCCTTTTCTCAGAGAAAAAAAATGGTTACTTTTTTCTCGGGAAAAAAATGTACTAATTAATCAGATTTTGTTACAGGAATTACTACAGATGCAGTAGTTCAAAAGGTTGTTTAGCTCGAAAACAAGTTGAAAGAAGTAATTTAGATCCAAGTATCTTCATTGTTACTTACACTGGAGAACATACTCATCCTCGTCCTACTCATCGGAACTCTCTCGCCGGAAGTACACGTAACAAATCTCAAACTGTTAACCCGATTCCAAAACCCGACCCATCGGGTCATCAAACGTTACTTCGATCGGATATTTTGAAAGAGGAGAATCATCTTTCTCCTACGACGCCGTTGAAAGAAAACGACGACGTTCAGGGAAGAAACGGAGATGAAGATATTAGTCATGAAGTCAACATGGAAGAAGAAGAGGAAGAAGAAGAAGAGGAAGAGGAAGATGTTGAAGATGATGAAGATGATGAAGTGGATGATCTTTTGATACCGAATTTCTCGGTGAGAGATCGAGATGATTTATTCTTCGCTGGAAATTTTCCCTCTTGGCCCGCCGGACCCGCCGGAGACGGTGGTGGATGATGAAGACGAATAATTTCAATTATTTTCTTAAAGAAAGTTAATTTTAATTATTAGTTTTTGTTAAAATTTGACATTTTATCCTGTTATTAAAAAAATATATAGAGAGAAAATAGAATGAGGCTATTTATATTTGTTCTTCGTGTATACTGATAGCAGCTAAATTAGAAACATAGTCTAATAAATTGACACTGCATATACAAAGCTTTTTATTGGCTACAATCAGCAGTTTCTACCTATTTCTTTTATAATTTTATTTGTTTTAATTTCTGAAAAAATTATAATTATAAATATTAAAAGGCAACAAATTTTGTCAAACACTATATTTTATTTTTTAGGCAAA
Organism: Lepidium didymum; assembly: GCA_963920545.1. Lineage (NCBI taxonomy): Eukaryota > Viridiplantae > Streptophyta > Magnoliopsida > Brassicales > Brassicaceae > Lepidium > Lepidium didymum. Next base: position 4,886,496 of record OY986986.1, read on the forward strand.
AATTTATGAATTATTGTTATAAAGATAAATTTGGTTTAAAAAAAATAGAGGTACGTAGGTGGTCTTAAATCTAGTAGCGTGTGGTAAATCTACTAAAAATAGGTGTACTTACACATTTAGGGATCAAATTTACTATTTAAATTATGTAGGAATTTTGCTAATGACCCGTCAGTTGTGGTTCAATATTGATACAAAAATAGAAATATATATGGAATAAAAACAGATAAATAGCAAAAGATTAAAATAATTTTATCTTGGAGAAAAAATTGAAGTTAATTCAATGTCAGGGTCTAATTAAAAAGAAATTGGCAGCGAGAACCATGCTAATAAAAAAATTAAAAAACCGTATCATAGTTTGAGTTGCATTTAATTGTATTTAAAGTTAATTAAAACATTGGTAAAGTGTAATAATTGAGAAATAATCATGTGGGAAGCTATAGCTAGACGACAGTTAATTCGGTTCAAACCGGAAACTACGACTCCGGTTTTCTCTGACTTTAATCTCACGAGACAAGACCCTAAATCTGGCCTCTTTAGTCCCACTTGTGACACAGCTTCTATTAAATGGTCAACCATTTTTCACTATAAAGTTTATTTACTACTTACTTTATTATCTTATTTTGTCGCAATTCGAAGCGTCGGTCAAACATAATTTAATTCGTCATATATATTCGTATTAGAATAACGTCTCTGGAATTAAGTAAAGTAGGGTCGATATTACTAGAATTAAAAATTAAGGCTATGACGATTTAGATATATTATGATTTTAAAAAAGAAATTATGTGTACATATTATATGGTCGGTCCAGATTCTCATGACGAAAGATGGGCATGCGAGTTGTTACTCCTTCTCGTCTTATCTTTATAAAGTGTTTTTTTAATTACTTTTAGTGAACAAGCATTTAATGTACCTAAAAATGAAATAACAATTTGAGGAAACAGAAAGATTCTTTCTGAAAAAATATCTAAAGTAATAGTTGGCCATATTGTAAATGGTCCCGACTCACGATTACAATTTATCAATAAACTATAGTTGAATTCATATAAGAATTAAAAAATAAATAATAATAACTAACTAATAAAATGCTTAAAATCATCTTAATCAGTAATATTCTTAAAATCAAGGCCCATATGTAAGAAAAGACATATAGCCGGCCCATTAAGTTTATTCTTTATGTAAGAAAAGACTTTTAACTCATAATGTCATATAACTTAATGGGCGTTATTATTACTATGTTTGGCCCATTACGTTTATATACAGGCCATTAAATTTGTTTCTTCTGCATCTGAAAAGTTGGAGTTGACACTCTAAGAACAACAACAAACATTTCTGAGATTTCGCCGGAGTTAAGTAGATCGATCCAGCGGTTGAGATGTTTCTGCGAGCAATCGGGCGGCCATTATTGGCTAAAATGAAGCAGACGACGGGGATCGTTGGGCTTGACGTGGTCCCGAACGCGAGGGCGGTGCTGATCGATCTCTACAGCAAAACCCTAAAGGAGATCCAAGCCGTTCCGGAGGATGAAGGATACCGTAAAGCAGTTGAATCGTTCACGCGCCATCGTCTCAATGTCTGCAAGGAAGAAGAAGATTGGGAGGTAATTGAGAAGCGGCTTGGTTGTGGTCAGGTCGAAGAGCTCATCGAAGAGGCACGAGATGAGCTCACACTCATTGGGAAAATGATCGGTTCGTACTCTCGTCGGCTATATGATTTATTTGACATTCTGATTCGGTTTTGCTAATTAATCACTGAGAGGCATCGATTGGTCGTTGGTAATGTCGAATGAAAATTTTCTGGTTAGATTATTTGTTTTCATTTCTTGTTAAAAATACGTTTGAACAATTGGAGAAAACATTGATTAGCATACTTGATTGCTAAAGGGAAATGCACAAGCCAGGTTTTATTTTGTCATTTGCTAACTTAGGTGTATAAGTCAATGTTTGGAATGGTTTTGGCGTATGTGGGCAAGAAGACAATAGAAAAGCTTACTTCTTCAGTGTCTTATAGGTTTGGTCATGTTCTAAATATATTGTGTTCTTGCTTTGAAGTTATCTGTACGTTAGTGTTAATGCTTGTGGAAGCTCTCTTTTGAGTTTCAATGGTTTTTTAATGGAGGTTCTTATGAAATGTAACTGTCTTTTGTAGAAGTAGCTGTTGCTTAAGCCTTATCACATTCTTGAGTTCTAATATGCTACCAAGCAGACTTTCAACGATCTAGAAATTTGGCCTATTTATCCTGAGTGTGCCCATTTTATGTTTGCATTTGCAGAATGGGACCCTTGGGGTGTTCCAGATGACTACGAATGTGAAGTAATCGAGAATGATGCGCCTATTCCCAAACACGTTCCCCAGCATCGACCTGGTCCACTTCCTGAGGAGTTCTACAAAACCCTTGATGGTCTACTTTCAGAGGCCAAAACAGAAATCCCAGCTGGTAGCTCCAGCGATCCAAAGTTGAAGGAGTAATTTCCAGATTTGCATTTTGTGTTCTTGTTGCTTTTTGGGCTAGAGTTGTTTCAGAGTCAGTCAGCCTCTGAATAAAAATGCTTAATAATTTTCGAAACTATAACAACATTGTACGTTTCGCGCAAATGTTTTATCGTTCTTATCAAAAACCAATGATCATAATACAAATGATGCTTCATTCCCTTTGCAAGAGCATTTACCATCCTTAAAGACATGTACCTGATTACCATCTCTTACAGTTATATTCTTATTGACTAATCGAGTCACCAGCGACACAAAATCGTGACAGTCCTTACACAGGATTTTGTTCTTGACGACATGAACTGGACCTTGTGGTGACGAGTTCAGCAGACCAAACACAACAGCCTGTTTCGCACTATGAAAGCTTGCGTTTTTACTACCTTGGTATGTAGACTCTAAACATTTGAGCTCATTCTTTATAAATTCTATCCCTGCATAAATCTCATCCGTTTTCTCAACTGTAGTAACATCCTCACTGACAAATCCATGAATTTTTCCTTGAACCTCCACAGTGCTCTTGCTTAGCTTCTTACGCAAACCCTTAGCGCTCATCAGATCCCTAGTCTTTTTGGCCAACTCTGGTTTTCCAGATTCGTCATATAAGTCTGCCAAAAGAATGTAAAAAGCCGGATCAAATGGTGAAAGTTCTAAACCTTTGTTAGCCATATCTTCTCCTAAAGACAGATTCCCATGATATCTACAAGCTCTCAACAGTGTTTTGAAGATCAGAGCATTTGGTTTTAACTGCATTGACTCTGTAATTCTTCTTGCTTCTTCTAGCTGTCCAGCACGACCTAAGATACCAACCAGATGAACATAGTGTTCTATGTCTGGCTTAATATTATAAATTTTCTCCATTGACTGAAAATGCTCGACACCCATCTCAGTCAATCTTCCGTTACTACAAGCAGAGAGCAATGTCAGGAAGGTTATTGAATCGGGCTCGATTCCTTTCATCTTCATATCCTCAAATGCATACAGAGCGGATAAAACACAACCGTTAGATGCCATACCAGATAGCAGCGCATTCCAAGAAACAACATTTGGCGTAGCAATTTCGTTGAAAACTTTTTTTGCATCTTCCAAGATACCACATTTACTGTACATGTCAACAAGACTATTCAAAACCGAAACTGCACCAGAAAACCCGGATTTCACAGAGTAACAATGGAGATGTTTCCCAGTTTCAAGAGCACCCACGTTTGCTGAAGCTGAGATAAACCCGGGTAAGCTGAACTGCTCCATTCTTATTCCATCACTGTACATCGGATTGATGACACTTAGTGCCATTTCATGCTTGCCCAAATCATTAAACCTTGTTACCAAGCTCGTGTATGTGATACTATCCCTCATTTCCATTGACCTAGCCACTTTCCAGGCATAGTCCACCTTACTCAAGCTGGCGTATGCATCAACGAGTGAATTTCCTACCATTATGTCACCAATTACGAGTTTTCTGAGTAGATATCCATGAATCTCTAATACCCGTCTTATGGATTTCGTTTTCCTGCAAGCTCGGAGAACAACAGATAGAGTAACAACATTGGGTTCTATCCCTTGTGTTATCATCTCCATCAAAAATTCAAAACACTCTTGCTCGAACCCATGATTAACAAGACCTAAGATTAGCGTTGTCCAAGAGACAACGTTTGGCGAGGTCATTGTTCTGAAGACTCTTAAAGCTTCTACTATTGATGTCGAGCACTTCATATACATATCTACAATTACATTTCCGACATCAGTGCTATCCTGCATGCCGACCTTAATTGTATGTGAGTGAATCTGCTTGCCTAAATCTAGCGATCGGAGAGAGCAACACAAGCTCAAGATTACAGAGTATGTGAAGCTATTTGGTTGAAAATCCAAACTTCGCATCTCAAGAAACGTACCAATAGCTTCCTTGGCTCTCATGCATTTTACCAACCCTAAAATCACAGATGTCCAAAGAAATACATCCTGTTCACCACTCGAATTCAACACCCTTACAGAATCATCCATTTTAGAGAACCTTGAGTAGAAATCAACAAGAGAAGTCTTCAATACCACATTCATCGTAATTCCCCGAACTATTATGTTATTATGAATCATTTTACCAAACTCCAAACCAAGAAAAGAAGAGGCTCCTATAAGCTTAACGAAGGTATACTCGTTAGGAGGAACACCAACTTCAATCATCTCAGAGTAAAACTGCAATGCCTCTCTCCATTTACGAGCTTCAACTAAAGAAGATATCATCATAGTCCAGGAGATAGTATCAGCGTTTTGCAGAGAACTAAACAATTCACCAGCTTCTGTAAGTTTCCCGCATTTTGAATACAAATCAGTCAAGCTGCTTCCTATAATTGGGTGTCCCTCGAACCCAGTTTTCATAACAGAACCATGAACTCGGGCTCCGTAACTGAAATCTCTTAAACCAGCACAAGAACTTATTACTGAGGAAAATGTAATTTCGTTCGGGTGTGTTCCCGAAGCAGCCATTTCCTCGAACAAGGAAAGCGCCGATGCAAACTCCTGGCTCTTGGTATACGCAGATATCATAACTGTCCAGGAAAAAACTGTTCTCTGCCGCATTTCATCAAACATTTTACGTGCATTCCAGGTACCATCAATTTTGCAATAAAGACCCAAAAGATTGTTGCATAACGCGTTCTCTAAAAGATCGAGCTTGATTATAGGGCAGTGGATGTGCAAACCAATGCGCGAGGAATTCGATTCGCAAAAGGAGAGAATCCGAATACATGATTGTTGAAGATTACCAAGTTCGTTAGTGCGAGAGAGAAATACAGAAGCAGCTGCTTTGCTCGTCATTCTTAAGGCGTCAAACTTTGAGACGAGAAAAGGCTGAAACTTTAGACTTCATATCGCTGTTGAGATTTGCCTTCGAAGTCCTAAGACACGATTTAGTTGGAGGGAAACGAATCCTAATATTTTTTTTAAATTGCGATTTTGTAATGTTATATCAGCCCATAAGTTATCATACAGCTTGTTATTCTGATACGATAACGTAACAATGGTATGACTGAAATATTATTTTATCATACTGTTTTCTTTTTGTCCTGAAACGGGAGAAAATACTCTCCCGATTTCATTTTCAATAGATAAATCAAATACGAACTAGCTTAACAACAGTAGATTCGTTTTCATCATTAAAAAATTGAAGAAACAACAGAAGGAATCGCAAAAAAAGAATAAAAACTTAATAGAAGGTCAAAAGCATAGTTAGCTAACTTGTTAGCAATGCTAACATGGTAGCTTCCCTATCCTATATATATGAAAAATTTGGACTATCCAATTCCTAAAAATAAAATCCTATCACAAGCGTAATAGGAACAACAGCAGATGAAAATCCTCAATCCCAGTCTTAAAAAATCTACAACAATTTCGAAGTCTACTTCAAATTTCATTCTCCTTGTATTTTTTGCCCAAGCAATCCAAAAACCATAGTAGACACTCCACAAGTCAGCCAAAAGAGTCGAAAAAATACCAAACCATCACACCACCGTCTATTACTATCACACAATACACCGCCAGTAATAGCTAAGCCTGGATTACCCCGAAAAGCATTATCAATGTTGATCTTCCACCACCCATCGTTCGGACGTGCCCAGTAGACGAGACATTTGGTCTGAGAAGAGACATAATCGGTAAGACCGAGCTGAGCAAAGGCCTGATGCACTTCCTTACATCCTTTATAAGTCAAATTTTATCACGTCACTTAATAGAATTTCTAAAAACCGATCCAGACTGTCATTTCCAACTCCACCAAAAAACTATAGCAAATAGAGTCGACCAAAAACTCCATGCCATCAACAAATCCTCTCAAAATTCGAGAATTCAAGTAATGATTTCGAGAAAAACATAGCACGATTACAATATTGTTTGTAAACTAAGAAACTAAAATCTTTGACAAAAAAAAAACTAGGAAATTAAAATATTAATCTAAATGGTACACTGTTTCTTTTTAAATGGTTTATATTCCTCTATCTCTGGTGAATTACATCATTTAATTGTTAAAATAATGTATACTACTTTTTATGAAAATTTTGTCAAAATAGCCTAAATTCCACATATTTTTATGTAACTCATTTTTTTTAAATAACTCCTCATTAAATAATAATACAAATTTGAAAATAAGTTTTTCATTTCGACTTCTTAAATATAGTAAAGTTTATTAGAGGATGAATTTCAATATATCTAAAAATCAATGTTGTTATTCAAGCATTCATTTTAAAATTTTAGTCAAGATTATGTGTTATTGGTTATATCATTTATAAATTCTATTTTTAAACACTCTTTATTTTGACATTACGGACAAGATCTTTTCTTTTTTTTAGTGTGTGAACTTTAAGTTATGTAATGTTTGTTTTAAATTATCAATTAAATCAACAAATGCAAACAATTGTTGTTGTGAACATTTGAAGTTCGAATCTACAAGAAACTTAGATCTAACATATTAGCATCATCGAATTCAACCTTAAACTAGAGCAATCGGTTATTGTTTTAGAACTACAACTACTCAAACTCAAACTAAAAGTAACGCCAAAATTAAACTAAACTAAAGTACTAAATCAAACTAAACAAGAGAAAAACAAACTTAGAGCACATGCAAATTCAAACTAAAAGGAGACTTAAACTAAAACATAGCGATAATTATTATTGATGCAAAGACAATCAATTAAAAACAATGAATTTTGGGTAAGACAATTGATAAAGTGGAAAGAAAATCAACTAATGATGCAAATGGATAGCATTAAGCTAATCATAGGACATGAAACACAATTATAGATTAACCCACTCTCATGGTATTAATCCTTTTACCAAACATTCAACCATGCTAAACTTTCATTTGCCGATTAAATGATCAATAAACAATATCAAACAAGTTCAATAAGTCCACTAATCACTCTAACTTCATAAAAGGTCATTCAAAATTTTTATCAAACAACTTCTAGGTAATAAAACTTCTAGCATCTAGATTCAACTGGTCAAGTTAAACCTATCCTTAAGACACTTAATGTAGGAACTCTAATGATCTAGCAACCTATCATCAAACCCCTATGATTTACAAACTTTCAGTACATCAAATGATTACTCACTCATAGCAACAAAGAAACTCAAAGAAAAACAAACAAAGATGAAAACAATGAAGAAATAAGAGAAAAATAAAGAGATTCAATGGATAGAAGAGAATGATCAAAGATCATCATCCAACAAGGGTCTCTAGTATTCTCCCTCAAATTCTCTCTAAAAACTGCTTAGAAAATATGATAAGTGCTAAAAATTAGGGTAAAAATCTTTAAAAATAAAACCGGGTCCACCCAAGACAAACCGAATTGAATCCAATTAAAAATGTGCAAATGTAACTTAGGTCGAGCTCCCCACATCTTTATACAATCATCAATATGCTTGCTTCTGAACTTCATCCCCACATCTCCAATGCTTCGTAAATAGCTCCAAATCACCTAAAATGACTCAATAAATGAAAACTATGCTTCTCAATTTATCTAGGATGGTAAAATACAAAATATGAATGAAAACTATACTAAAATAAAACGAATGAATGTAACTTCTAAATGAACAAAACATGCATGAAAGTCTAGCTAATAATGATGTATAAATTATGGATCATGTCTTGTTTCTCCAATTGTTGACGAAAAAGATATTCTCTTATTGATTCTATAATTTGTAAATCATAATTAAAATCACTCCTTATTTAACATCAAAGATGAATTGAAAATAAATTTATCTTTATAAATTTTAATGGATTTAATAGTGAATTTCTCTTTAAAATACAAATGTTTGAAATTCTTAGTCAAAAACTTTGATATTTTGGATTGATTTAGAAAAAGACAAAGATAACACAAAACTTCAACCAATACAAAAATCATTATAGCATCTATATAATATATTATTTTTAGTTGAACTAATTGGTAAATGGTTCAATAGCGACAGAAACGGCTATCTGCATGATCAGAAAAAGATGGGCAATGGTTGGAATTGGAAGGAAGACCTGCTATGCAAAACTCAGCTCAGCTTCTTCAACAACAACAGAATAATATGAAAGACAAAAATGACACTTGTAATATAGATATATCTCATCAAAAGAGCCACATCAAGTTTAATTATTGCATATTCTCTCAAATACATCAGTTAAAACAGGTTTATTGGTTGAGAGAGCATAACCAATTAAGATTTTCACTGTAAATTATTTGTTGAACTCTGATTATAAATTCGAAGAAATATGTTATACTTTTCACTATAAATTTCTTATTGAATTTCGATTATAGATGAAGAAATATGTTATATTTTTGTTTAGTTTTGATTTTGAAAGTTGGTAAAATTTTCAAATCTAGTTTGCTTGATTTGAAAATCTATTTTTTCTATTTACAAATTCACTTTGTATGATTTTCGTCTTAAAATATTGGTTGACTATTTTTTTTAAACAAGTCTTATGTGGGAAAATGTTTTTGTCAAATGGTTGATTGTCAAATCTATTATTTTTTCATTTGAGTTCGATTTCAGAAAATCATATTTGTCTAACATGATATTATTAATGATTTGACTAGAAATAGAATATTTATACATCCAATTGTTGAAAAAAAAAACAAATGATTTGTGAGTAAAAGTGTGAAAGCTTTGATTAATAGTTGCGTAACTATACGTTAGCTACCAAAAACAACATTTATTGATTAGTGAAGTAAACTATGATTAAGTTCATGTTTTTTTCTTTTTAAAAGACCCATTAAAAACTTTCAAAACCATATGAAAGTAATCTGCCAGAAATTACCAAACTTAGGCTATTGAAACAAGGACATTGGGATTCAGCGAAAAGACAATCACGGGCGAGTGGACAACTAGCAAGTCCGTGATCACACAATTCTAGTTTTGTTTGTGCATCAACACGTTATTATTATAATACATGCATCTGTCTCTGTATGCATAATATTTGCATGTACATTATTCTACTCATGACTCGTGTCTTCCACTTGTTACTAAATTACACATAAACAAACAACAATAAAGCTGCATGCATTTCATTTTCGGATAGCAACGTCACTCAAAATGGTAATTTTCTACATTTAATACTATTGATTTTCTGACAATAATTACGTAGAAAAATTCGACTACAACTATACACCACGAATTCGAGTGTTAATCAAAGGGGGCTCTTATATGCCATTATTTCAAATTTTAGCTATGTCCCCACCTAAATCCTAGCCTCACCACATGTTGATTTGATTTTTACTTTCTCTACAAGTGATTGAAACATTGACTTTGAACGAGTTATGTTAAATTAAAATATCATCTGTATTCAATTATAATTTTTTTTTAAAAATATCTAATACTGTTGAACTAATTATTTTCAAAAATACTATCAAATCTATGTTATTGGAAATTTTTTATTTAGTCAGAATATTGAAAATATTTTAAGCTTTGAATTTTAAATGGTTTTAAGGTGTTTCAGAAAATTTTCTAGTTAAAATACAAACATCTATATCTCATAGTTGTAAATATATTGAGTTTTGAAGAATTTCAAAACAAAGTATAAAAACTTCCTGAAATTTATCAAAAATTATCGGGAAATTTGATAAAATCTAAACCATTCCAAAGTCTATTGTTCAATGCATCGTCCGTAATTTAACATAGTCATTAAAATTAGATGTAATATCTATCACATACCTTGAGAAATATATATATATATATATATATATATATATATATATGTATCTCTTACTATAAATAAACTCGTGTTGGGTGGGTCTATATATAGTATTTATTTCATTTTATTATCACACAGAAAAATGTAACGTACTAGAATTCGATAATTAGGTTAAATAGTACAATCTACATGTGAACAAAACATTAATTATGACTTTTCATTTCACATATGTAATATGTCTCCACATAGCAAACACCTAATTAACATTGAAAAGCGGAAAGAAAGATAGAAATGTGTTGAATAATTGAGTTTAAAGTCGAGTTTTTAGGAAAGTGATTACAATACAATATGAATAAATTATGAATAGATACGGAGAATTCTTTTATTATTTTTTATTTTTTTTTGTCACGGATTCTTTTATTATTTAAGTATACGATTGTCAGTATAAAAAAATTAATAATTTTAACAATACAAAAAGTAATTAAGCAAAAGAAAAATGGTTACCTTTTGGAACCTGAAACTCTTCTAAGGAGAGCAATAAAACACAATAAGCGATAAAGTACGAAGAACCCTAACAAAACATAAACATTAAACCATTTCTGTTTCTCATGAATCCCTTTCTTCTTCAACACGTCACCTCCAGTAACCACACAGATCTTCGTCTGAGCTTCTTCCAACCAAACCAAACACTTAGAAGCCAAACACGAGTACTCGTTTATCAGAAGTGCATCCAAAGCATACTTATACATTGAGAAAAAGTACATGAAAAGCCAGTACTTAGGTAAACTTTCCTTGGAGATGAAGTAACCAGAAAACAAGAAGAAAGCTGCTAGAAGAGTCGTCACAAGAGAAGTTCCGGCTATGTAGTTTGGTGCTAGAGAGCTTAAGAAGAGAACAAAAGAGTTAGCCATCAGAAGAATGATCCATATCACGAGAACGAAGTACCCAAAAGCTTGCCACGTAGGGCAAAGACCAATGAGGAAATAGACTGAAACAGAGTAAATCATTGAGATAACGAACAAGTAGGGTAAGAAAACGAGTGTGTTGGCGAGAATGTGAGAGGAGAGTCTGTAAACACCACTTGATGTCTCTCTGAGAAGCATTGGACGCTCGTTAATGAAGATCGGGAGAGTTTCAGTTGTTGAAGAGAGGAGAAATGTGAGAGTGAAGGCAAACAAGCCAAATCTTTTCTCGATTCCTTCTTTGCCGATTCCAATGTTGATGTAGATAGTTCCCAAGACAAGACCAACTACAAGAGCTTCTAATGCATTTGTCAGAAGTAGCTGTCTTGTGCGGTAAATGATCTTCCAGAATCTCAGCGAGAGAAGGCTTATCTCGGTGATTCTCGATGTTCTATAGCGAATGATACTCTGTTTTTCCCTCTGTTTTCGGGTTTGTGTTGAAGGGAGAGTGATAACTTCAGTGTTTCCGTCAGATTCTCGAAGCTTTTGAAGTATTTCCATGGCGTATTCGAGAGAATTGAGCTGTGGAGGGACTGTAAATCCCTTGGAAAGTAAGAAACCTTCGAGAGAGTCGAGCCTTCCATGATATGCAACAGTTCCTTTCGAAAGAAGTAACAGACGATCAATGATGGAGAGAATTTTGAAGCTAGGTTGATGAATGGACAAGATCACAGTCCGTTGTCTTGACACAGCGATGGATTTGAGGATGTGAATGACGTCAAAAGCAGATTTACTGTCTAAACCAGAAGTAGGTTCATCAAGGAGGAGAAAACAAGGATCATGAAGGAGGCTTAAACCTATAGAGACTCTTCTTCTTTCGCCACCTGATAAGCCCTGAGCAAGTCTTGTGTTTGAAAGATGTATTAGGTTAAGTTCTGAGAGAAGAGAGGTTACGGTTTCAGAGACTTTTGATGGGTCTGGGAGCAAGAGACGAGCAGTGAAGGAGAAGGTTTCAGAGACAGTAAGGAGAGGGAAGAAAGAATCGTGTTGAGGAACATAAGAGGAGATTTTTCGATAATAGGAAGGGTTAATGGGACTGGAATTAAGAAGGATTGAGCCAGAGGTTGGGGAGGTTTTAGAGGCGAGAATGTCGAGAAGAGTTGATTTTCCGGCGCCGGAAGGGCCAACGACGGCGAGGATCTCAGTGGGATGAGTGGTGAGAGTGATGTTGCGGAGAATTAAAGATGGTTGCTCAGTCGTAGCGAAGTGGAGGAAAGAGAGAAAAGTTTTGGGTTTGGAGTAGGAAATTGAAGAGGTGGTTAGTGTGTAAGCCGTCGTCTCCGGCTCCCGAGCAGGTGGCGGAGGAATTTCCATATGGTTCTCACTTATAAGAGTTAAGAGATCGTTGAAGTGTGTAATGAAGGAGATTTTTATAATAGTATGTTTTTTTCTTGGTTTTGTAATGATTTCTTCTGGAATTTATTAATGTTAGGCCAAAAACTTAACTAAATTGTTTTTTTTTTCCAGAAGTACAATTTTGGATTTTTGTAGCTTTTTGCGTTTATTCTTCTTAGTTGATATGAAAATTGAGTTTTATGGGACCCTGGTTTTCATGATAAAAACAATTAAAATCATACTTTATATAATTTTTTTTAGTTAAACTCTTCTCAATTTGGTGGTTACATATCATAACTAATAATTTGTGTATTTGGAGTCAGACTCGACCTCTACTACATATAAAGATTTAAAACAAAAAATTTAAAAATAAAATGAAGTTATAAATAAGATTTTGTCGATCTGATAGTAGTTGACAAAAAAAATATTTAGAAAAATTATTTTAGTTTCAGTTGTTATCATGCTATCTTTATATACCTTTGTTTATGGATAGGCACAAATCCCTCGGATCCGAAAAAAAAGTTGACAAATCGGCCCAAAGCCAACAACAATGGACCGACATCAGTGCGTTCACTAACAAAGAAAAAAATATCCTCTAAAAAAGAAGAATGAGCACGCTAACCAATTAAGGAAATAGAATCTCGTCAATCAGCAGTGATTGATTGATGCAATAAAAAAATTGATACGTTGCCTAATCCGATGGAGACGAAGAAATCTGAATAATTCCAAGAAAACCGGGAGGAAAGCATTTGATGTGCCATTTTTCTCAAAACTTTTTACATTAAAAACTATACAGAACTATTTTAAAATTCATACTAAAGGAAGATTTCAAAGACATTCTCTACGGAAAATGAAACTTAAAACCTAAAGTTGGGTGCAAATGTAACGAAAACAAAAGAGAAGAAAATAAATGAACATTTATTTAGTTGCAGAAAGAAACAGTAACATGAGCGATATATCCAAAAAATCGACAGATAAATAAGTATGAATAGAGCCAAAGAAGTTGACAAAGAGGAATAAATCCAAATAAACGAGTTAAAAGTTGAAGCATGTGGACAAAAAACACTTGGAACAACATTATAATCATATCAAAAGCTAAGAGCCATGAATATTAAGTAATATAAGCATGTGTACAGTGATTAACGATGCGAAACATTGAAGAAAAAACCAAAGGAGAAGGGATAGTAATAAGGTCACGGGCCTATGTTTTCTTTCACACTTCTCCTCTCTATCATTTGTTTTCCAATCCGTGATCTCTGCCTTGATTTGGCACGCTTATCGGAATATTTTGTTGTTCAAACATTTCACTCATATATTGTTCTTTGTTTTCACTATCATCTGACTATTAGTTTTGCTTTGATTATTTTGATATTTCATGTTTGGTTTTATGTTTCATGAAATATAGTACTACCTTTTCAAATTATAATGTTTTTTAGTTAAAAACATTTTTTTATCAATTCAACTTATATTATAAAATAGCTTGTAGCCATGTGAAGATATATTATCTACAAAAATTCAAATGTTTGAAAAGTCATTTAACATTGCTAGGCCGAACATATACTTTGTTGTTTAATTCTCTTGGAATCAAGGACAAAGAAAATAAAAAGAAAAAGATAACCTATTTGATGCATTTTCTACCATCTTCAGCACCTACGCATAATATATCGTAAAATTCGTTTCGAAGATATTCAAAACATAAAGACACAACATTGCCCACAAAAAAGTTTCAAATTCGGAATGCAAAGCTAAAAACCTCCTTCTAATTCCTCACTTACCCAAGATGATACTTTCCGGACTGTCAATAAACAATACCAATATATTCCTAAAAATATTCAAAATTCTACCAAAATTCATCCACAAAATACTTATAACCGGTAAAAGCAAACTAAAAGAAATCTGGAAAAAATCAGTTTGAATATCGTGACTCCTGAAGATGCACCGCCAGAATGAGAATCCTACGCTTTGAACCATGCATGCGCTTCTTCCTGTGCTTTAGTTAAAAATTTTATAAACTTAAATTTATATCAATTAATTTATTTTATATTTTTAATTAATAGAATTTTACCAATCATATAGAAAGATGCATAATATAAAAAACCACAACAAATAAAATACAATTAAATTTGCATAGAAATATGTAAAACATTTATACTATAAAACAATTTTTTTTTTGCTTTCTAAAACTCGTTATAAAATGAAACATAGATAGTAAATTCAATCTGTGTTTCAAAAAAAAGATAGTAAATTCTAACGGATTTTTGAAAGAAATAAAACTTATTGGAACAGTTATATGGATATACGACGAAAATCGAATGGCAATATTAATTCTGCCAAAAATTCATATGGAAAATTTCATGGAAACTGTCAAAATATTCCGACAATATTTTTCATGAAATTTCGTATAAATTTTGGCTCTCAAAACACCATAAATTCATAACATAATAAACAAATGCAAATAACCATGAAATTATTTGTTGGACAAATTTAGTATTTGCGTTTTGATGCAAAACAAATGCATTAAAAAGACCCAAGAAACATGTTTTTGCAAATAAGCTTTATAGTTTTAATTTGTCAACTCAAATTCATTAATATAAGCTAGAAAATCAAGATGAATAATATTATTTATAAATGATGAATCTCAAGCCAACCCTCTAAGATTATGATTGATGGACTTAAGAATCAACTGAAAAAAAGAAGACCTAAATAAACTTTTTAGTCTTGCAAAAAACTCTTATCCGTTTTAACATCTTTCTACCTCAACAATTTATTTTCGGTACACTTACATCGTTTGATTTATAAGTTCTAAGAACTTTATAGCTTGCAAATGATTTTTAATCTAGTGGCATGTGATAAATCCACTAAAAATATGCGTATTTGTACAATTAGGGATCAAATTTCACAATTTATATTATATAGGAATTTAGCTTCGGCTTATAGCTTATTGCAAACAACGAACTAACTTGAGAATATCGCTTGCGAGGCCTAATAAACAAGATCGGAACTTTATATGGGCCTATGCATTACGGGCTTCAGGAAGTTCACTTATAGTCACGTAAAGAATTCAACGAACGAGAACCAAATTGGAAAGACTAAAAAAAAATAGTAAAGAATATAAAATGATAGATGATGTTACGTTATGTTTTTTGTTGAATTTTATGTTTTGTTGACAAAGAAAAAATGATGTTTCGTTGCTGGGAGACAAAACACAAACATCACCATTATTAGTTTAGTTTATTGTCATCAATTATAATTCATTTGCAACTGCTATATCTCCGAGGTTTCCTTGAACATGGTTTGTTTATTTCATAATTTATTCATTTCTACATGCAATCTACAATTTCTGTTTAAAATGATTTTATGTATTTATTCTTTGTATAAACTGTATTGTAATTTTTTCATTATTGTTTGTCTAATTTTTTCTTTTCAATTCAGTCCACGATTAATTTGATATATAAGATATTAGATATATGACCTTAATCACAAAGAGTCACATGCAATGCATTAAAAATCCCATGATACGAAGAGAGACCTCGAGTAACGTAAAAGAACCTAAACTCAAACTACCATCTTCCTTAATTAACTATACACATCGATCAAATATGTCTAAATGCAGATAATTAAAAAACAATATGCGATGATTAGTGCATTGTGTATTTGCATAAACAGACAGATTGAGGGACAAACACAAACTTGAAAATGTAATTATGTTAAATTGGTATGAGACAAAGTGGGGCTCTACAATAGCATCTAATAGAAAATCTAAGAAGAGCAGACAATCAGATCTACTTAAAATTCTTACAAAACTATAAACTCAAATTAAACTAAACAAGATTTATAGAAGTTAATGCAAGTGGTCATTAGTCTAGTGGCATGTGGTAAGTTCACATAAGACATGCGCACTTGCACAATTAGGGATCGAGTTCTACCATCTATATTATGTATGAATTTGGTTAATGGGCCGGTATGTTGTGGCCTAATATTTTGACAAAAAAAAAAAGTTAATTACTTTGACTTCTATGTAGTAACAAACGGTGTCGTGTCGTTTCTAAGGTGCAATGTATTATGAACCTAGCCACGTGTATGGTTCTCCGGTATTGCTTATTTGTTGTTTCCTTATGAGGTGTGTGTTATCGACATGATATTCACAGTGAATTGATTATCTATTTTTTTGTATTATTTGAGATGATTATTGTTTATAATAAAAGAGAATCGAAGTGTTATTTGTTTTATTTTATTTTATTTTTGAATTTTGAGCGAATCTTGTACTATGATTCTTGCGCAGAATGTTACCAGACTGATCCATTGCATGCAGAATGTTACAAGACATTTAAACTCGTGTTATAATTAGGATTAATCATAACTTAAATTCATGTCTACTATATACTAAATATAATACATTTCGATCTAGAGTGATGGTTTGTGTTTGCACTTATTACAATTCGATCTAGCGTCTGCAATATTTTTTGAGGGGTAGTGCACCGTACGGATAGAATTTCTTTTTAGGTATTCAAATAGATCGAAAGTATAAGTTCGTATTTGTGTAAGAGTGTCTGAAATAATTATGATTTAGTTTCAAGCTTTGGAAGAATGGAACTATAATAACTAATGCAAAACTTTGTTCACCATTAACTGTAAACTTTTCGTATCAAAAGATTTTTGATCAAGTGAGAAAATATCCTATATATAACAATAACATATACAAGAAAAAAAATAAAAATCTGATTAAATTGTCGACGGCAATGTCAACTATCGGTAAATACCACCAATTTATTTACGAATATCGGACCGTATCCTAACAATTCCAATGGATAGTTTTTGAATTACCTCGAATGATTTTTTAACTGCGTATGAAAGTTTTCAACAACGTGATCCATAAAAAATTCTTGAGTTATTATTTTTAGTTTTTACTGCTTAGTCCACAGTAAATAATATCAAATTTCCCCTCTAAATTAACTCTTCAAAATAAAATTTGCATGGTTACTGTGACTTAAATATTTGAAAATCTAAAAGTAGTTTGTCACTTAAATATTTGAAAAATAAATAAACTTAAAGAATAGAACATGAATTATCAGTGTTTCGCGGTGCATACAAGTGAATTAAATTAGCAAAATGCGTGTAGTTGACTTTAGAATAATTGTATATCAAAATTATTATTGAAGTTTTTATTCAACATGTAATGTTTTTTTTTGTTCTCATGGCTGTACCACTGATTATGCTGACCTTAATAATTTGAACTGTGCATGATCAACAAATAATTTGTTGGCCTTCTTCAATATATTTATTTAAATGCACATTTGATATGTAGGAAACCAAAGGAGGTTTTATAAAAGTTCAAACACAAACATATTCTAAATTTTTTTATGGTGCTGATGACGGGTGGTTTAGTAGTAATGGTCACTTTACAAATTCTCTGACACCAGAGTTCGATTTATCTCCGATACAAGGAAAAAGAAAAAAGAAGATTTTAGAGTGTGGATTTTGGCTATGAATCGAACCTTATCGATCTAACTATGAGTAAAGTTGACAAGAAAAAAAATTCTTATGGTAGAATGTCTAGTCTCTCATAGTAGATTTTTTTTTGTCAGTAGATCCCTAATAGCCAAATTTTTACATAATGTAGATAGTAAGACTCGATCCTGAATGTGCAAGTATGCTTATCTTTAATAAATTTTAACACTAAATTAAATGCTACATACAAATTTTATTTCTTATTTGGGGCACTATTCAGTTGCTTCACATAAATGTAAAATATTGGATTATTTATAAAAAACAGAAATAAATTATTATGCTTTAGCTAGCCCAAATTTTTTTATTATGCTTAACGATTGATGAAGTTGTAATGGAGTACTGAATTGTGTCGAGATCAGTGAATTGTCATTTCTAGGAACTGAACCAATTATTGATTTAAATGGTTAGTCTATGAATCAGCCACTTGAGAACCCTAAAGATGTTTCTGATCAATTACAGATCCGGTAGGGATCCTCCACTATTCTCTTCCTTCATTTTCTCTTTGGTTTCTTTGAGACAAGAGAGAATTAGGTCAAATATTGATTTGAGTGGTTATCATCTCTGCCTAGACTTTAGACCCAACACTTTTCAGTCTAGCTACTTCTCAGGTCAACTTTTTTCACACTATCTTTGCTTGCGTATTCATGAAAATATAATAAGTAGTTTTAAAAAACTAATTGGTAACACGGTTTGAAACCCATTTAGAAAATTATGAATGGTTAAAACCAAATTCGTTTGAAATAAAAATTGATAAAAAAAGTTTTAAAACAAAAATTATTTAAAAATTAATGTTAATTGATAACATGTTAGCATGCTAGCAGTTAAATAGTATAATAAGATAAATGTTAATATGTAAAAAAAAATTTTTTAAATAATTTAACATTTTTAATATAAAAATAAATATATAGATTATAGTTACTATTTTTTAAATAATATTTTTATATAAGCAAATGATTATTTTTCTAATGTAAATGAATAATTTTTCTTCTTAAACTATAATATGAATCATGTATTTTCCTAAATCATAATTAAATTATATAAAAATAAATAATCGTTTGAATCTACAAATAAATGTCATTTCTCAAATAGCAGTCAATAACTTTGTTTACAAATGATCTAAATAAATCTAAATGACTGTTTGAAAATATCATTTACAAAAATCGTTTCAAACAATATTAATTTGGTAACAAATTAAACATATAATTTACAAACGAATCGAACAGTATGTCTTTAACATAAAATTCATAAAATAAGAAAAAGAGAGAACGTGATATTTCTGAAAATCACTGAATATTGACAGTAACGTAAAAAGTATTGACATGTTTCTCAAGTTAATAAAGTCCATACACGAAGCAGGTCCTTGTAACTTGAACGATTGATAATATAGAATGAAATTAAAGTAACGAGGCAGAGAACAAATAATAATATTGTAAATATTTACGAGTGGAGATAGAAGAGGACACGATGGTCAGAGGTTGAAACGAACGCCAAAATGAATGAAGTGGAGAAATTGAAGAAATTTTTAAGACGCGTTAACATGTCTGTTTTAATGATGTGTTTCACTTCAAGCATCACACACAGTTGTTTAAATTAAATGTCATAACTCTTTTGTTGAAAAAAATCAAATCTAACATTTATTATCCACCTAATTGGAATACGTAATTGGTTCAATGTAGAAATGAGACAAATTATTCGGGTTTCAATAAAGTGGTATAATTGTGTTGATGAATTTTCAGACTAATATATAAACTAATACAAGCAATAAATAATTATAAAATATCGAATGTAATTGATTTTACATATAAATATGGAATATATATATATTATTAACACAAAAATTAAAATATCTTATACTAAAAAAGGAAAAAATTGTGAAATGATATTGGTGTAGTGGCAAATGGTAAGTCTACTGAAAGCATGCACTATCTCACACCCAGAGATCGAATTTTATTACATATATTATGTAAAATTTTGACTAATGGATCGGTCAGTTGTGGTCCACTTTTGACAAAAAAAAGTATTAAATTCATAATAAATTCTATTATTTAAGGTTGCTTTTTTTTTGATATTCGAAAAATTTCTTATATTTGAATCCAAATAAAGATAATTTGAAAATGAATATGCTAAGATCTCGATTGACAACTGCTTTTCTTGCTTTGAAAAATAATTTTTTTGTAAAAAATTTAAATTAAACCAATTATACTTTAGTTTATTTTTACTCTAAAATATGATGGGTTAAATTTTAATCTTTTACCAAGATTTTTACTTTTCAAAGACGAAGACAATTGTTAATCGTGACTAAATCTATCAAATATTTAGATATACATAACTTTTGTCTGATCCTTTTTTTGCAATTATAAGAAGTTTTTATAATAAGAATCAATGGGTTTACCCCTGTTACTATTCATTTTTTTGAAAAAGATATTTTCACAAATCTTTTAAAATGACTATTACTTTTGCCTATAAAAAGTTCATCTTGCCATCATCTTTTTTATTTCTTTTATTGACCAACGTTATTATTTTTTAACTATGATTTTTTAATTTTAATATTTTTTAAATTAACCTTTTTAAGGGTTTAGGTTTAAATTTGAATAATTTCATATATTATTAAATGTATTGAATTTGAAGATTTTGAAAAAATAAAAATAAAAAAAAATAGGAGAAGAAGAATATGAAATCAAAAGAAATTTTAATATTTTTTTTGGATTTAGGCTTCCTAACGAGTTTAGGATTTAATTTTGATAATTTCATATATTAATATTAAATACATTGAATTGAAGATTTTTAAGAAAAAAACCAAAAAAATAGAAAAAAAAAAGATGAAATCAAATTATTTTTTTAATACTTTCCCTTAGAGGGTTTAGAATATAAAATATATTATTAAATGCAATGAATTTGAAAATTTTGAAGAAAACAAATTCAAAAAATTGGAAAAGAAAAAGATGAAATCAAAAGAAATTTTAATATTTTGCTTTGGATTTAGACTTCTTAGGGATTTAAGGTATAATTTTGATAATTTTATATAGTATCAAATAAAAGAAGAAAGAAAAATAAAAAATTTAAGAAGAAAAAGATTAGAGCAGCTTCGATATTTCATGCATAAAATCATAATATTTTATAAAAAGTGTAAAAAATATCCTAAAACACAATTTTACCTTAAATCCTCTTTCTATAATAATCCTTATAATAAATATTATAAATCCAAAACTACTATGTTGATGGTCCTCTCCACAAAAAAAGTATTGTCATTGCAATGTATCCTACTTCAAAAGTATACTACTATTAAAAAATATTTAACGAAAAATATAATTTTGATAAAATTTATTTCGACTCGGTCTATTAGCTTTGACCCGTGCAGTTGTTCGTCTCGTGGCTCTGCCCTTTTTCCTGCGATCTTTTCTTACGTTTTTCTTTTCAGCATGTGCTTTGAGACCACGTGGCCTTTGTTGAAAACTTTTTTTTTATCCTTTTCAACATAGTCCGGTTGTAACCTAAATTCCACCATATTTTTTTAATCTATGAACTATAGTAAAAAAATTTTAACCCATATTATTAAAATTATCAGCTGAACCATTGTAACTATTTGAAAAAAAATTTGGTTGTTAAATTTTTCTACATGTTGCTAGATTTTTCACCTAAACTAACAAATAAAAATCAAGGGAGAGATTTGTTAGATTTTATATAAATAATTTTGATTAGAAATTAAAAATATATTTTTTGTTAAAGGTTATATTAAAATTCTAAGATGACACTCACTTGTTTAAAAAAAAAGAGTTAAAAAGAAGTAGTAATTTGTATATTAGTGTTTTTTTTGGATTTGTTGCTATTCAATTTCCATCGGAAGGAAAGGTCAAAGTAGAAAGGATTGAAGTTAAATGAATACCAAAATATAAATTTTTGGTTTTCTATGGATATTTAATGTCAAAAACAGGAAAAATTAAAAAAAAAACCCTAACCGGTCCCAACATAATTACGTTTAATATAAAATAGCAACTCAGATTTATTTAAACTAAAACTATGGCAACAAAACTTACTGAAAATGTTGAAAAAACAAAAAAAACTTACTGAAACATTGTATAAGACTAAAATGTGCAGTATTATTTTGACATCCACGCAAAAAACGTGACTAGCTAATTTCACATAAAGATTTTAATGAATATAATTAGGCTTTAAGTCTACGCTTAAACATCATATATGATGATTTCATTTCAATCGAAATCATATTTGGTAAAAGAAGAATACATATAAGGTATTTCAAATGTTCAATTATCTTGTGAATCAGTATGTTGATCTATAGGTGTGTTTTTATAATATTAATCACAGTTCTTATATATTTTTTTGCTTACAGTATCTGAACTAAGAAACTCCAAAAATTCAATATAAAGAGTGTCTAAAATAAACTAAAATTTTTGGCAACTGGACACATTGTCGAATCTCTTGTCTTCCCACGTAGTATTTTGTTTTATTTTATTTTTTTATCAAACAACTCAACTCATTTTTGTTTTTCAATAATTGGATCGACAAAATTTGATATATAGTTTAAAGCTTATCCTAATTTTATTTTTAATGTACTATAATACAGTATATAGGAATCGAATTTCTGATACCAAATCATGAATTATTCTAACCAATTTGAAAAAAAAAAATTATGATTTTAGAATTTTATAAAGTTTTGTGTTCCGAGTCTGTTAGGTGAGTCTGGTCGGTTGTTGTGGTCGGATCCAAAAACTATCACTTACAAGATTTATGCAATAACCTTAAATAATACTATGTCACTCGTTTTGGTCGTTTGTTATAGTCATGTTTATTATATCCAAAGATTAATAATTCTAGTCAAGAAAGGAATACAATTGCATTCGATCTAACATTATTTTTTAGCAGATAATAAAATATTTAGTTGACTTAGCATTCAAAGTCTATCTTAATAATGTATTTAGAGTTCACACAGACAAACATATGTATAAATAAACAAATATGAACACATTCTTCGTGCTACCAGAAACTTATAATATGTTACCGCCCGAGCAAAAAGTTGTACTGTAATCCCTAGTTCATATTTTTCTAAAGTATGTAGCAATGTGACAAAAAATAAACATGCAACATTTATTCAAAGATTGAATAGTAATGAGATTTTGGAAAGAGAAAATTAAGTAGATAACATATTTTAGAAACTAAATTAAAAAACTAACATATATTTTCTAAAATTAAGTAAATAGCATGGTCCACATAGAATATTTATACCAAATTAATCTTGACACAATGACCAATTTGCTTGTTTGGGAGACAAAACATTAAATATGGGATCCACATATTTAATGTTTTGTCTCTAGATTTATTAACCGTTATTGCATAAATTATTTGTTAATATATACATTATTTGATAAAATAATAGTTAGCAGTTAAGTAACAATGGTAACTATCTTGGAGATTTAAATCAGTAGTTAACGGATAAGTTAACTGATAACTGGATAATTATCAGATAAAATAATAGTTATCGGTTAAGTATTTCTATATTATCTGATAAATAAATTGTTATATGTGAAATCTTGTAATACATATATTAATTTGATATCACAGTTACACATCATACTTTCAAACCTAAAAAAGACATCAAATATGTTATCTCATATCCATATATTATGCGTTAATACAGATAAGTTAACTGATAACTAGATAATTATCGGATAAAATAATAGTTATTGGTTAATTTTTTTTTATATTACCTAATAATTATCGGATAAAATAATAGTTATCGGATAAAATAATAGTTAGCGTTTATTATCGAAAAATTTGTCAAATCATCTTCATCTTCTTCATGAGAGCTTAGGCTCTCCTACAACAATAGCGGTTGTTGATAATTTTTTTTTTAATATTTGTTTCACATATACATAATTCTATTAATAAATAATTGAATTTGTGAAGAAAATGATAAAAAAATAATTTTTTTATTTTCTGCTTTGTTGATGTATACACTAAAATTATGAGAAAAATCATGATGTATCTTTTTCTATAAAGAAAAAAACATGTTTTATTGTTATTAAAAAAACTGGTTGTTCTAATTAGAGAAAATGAAAAAGAGAAAGTGAAAAAGAGATAAAGAAAAAAAATAAAAAGAAACGTGAGAGAGTATAATAGTTTTGATTTTGTATATAAAGAAACTAAAAATGTAGTCTGAAACTAAATATTATAAACTTATATCTCATCCATTACAATTACTCAATTTTGGAAATATTTGTGACTCACAAAAGAAGTACACAGATAAATATAGGTCAGGATGATGAATTAGCACTGTCAGATTTTGAAAATATATTTTATTGGAAAGTGAAACAGCTGAAAGAAAAGCGAAATTGATATAAAAGAAAATAGGCCAGTGACTGTCAAGTCACTTCCAAATGAGCAAGTGCGGTGATTTTCCATTAATGTTAATTCTTTTAACTTTTTTATTTATTTATCAATTTAAATAAACTTCAATTTTACAAGCTGGTAGATACAAGAGGCAACAATTATTCTGGAGTGAATATTGATTATAGAGAATTCTATTACAGTATGTTTTCAAGGAAAATTAGTAGGACTTATTTTTCAAGCTAATCTCTAAAACTCTCTAACCACTAACTACTATATATATATAGTGGTGTCAGGTAGAATTTTATATGTTTAAACCATTAGCTAAAGCATAACTATTAGGCTAAGAAGAATTTATCTAGTTATTAATTTTTTTTTCCAACTTAACTTAATTTATATTAAAATAAAAAAAAATCAAAATTGGGAAGCTTTTAATACTACGGACTAGGAAATCAGTTTTATAATTCAACACTAATTATTAGGATTTAGATATAGATTTTTGTAATTTTAAAAAAAATTTATATTCAGTGAAAAAAATATTATATTTTGTTATTGTCAATAATTATAACGATAATGCTTGATTTATAATTTAAAATCTACTATCTAAAACTTTTTAAAATATATATATAGAGAAGAATCAGAAAAATATATGATTTATTATCTGGATTATCTTTATTACTAGAGAAAAAGTAAACAAAAATTTATATATTTGGTAACCAATAAAAATGTTTTTATTTTAAAACTAGTCATAGTGTGGTACATAATCCACATGATGACTCCGATATCAATATTCGATTCTCTAGTTTTGGGATAAATTAAAAGAGTTGTATGATGGATTTTGTGTTATAAACATGACTTTGTGGATATAATTTTTTTCTTTACAAAAAAAAGTACTTTCCATTGTTTAAATTTTTCTATTTTTTGTAATAAAATATTGTAAACACATTTAAATTCGGCTAAAATCTAATATTAATTTTTTATAACCATAGATTTGATGTTAATTTTTAAAATATTAATTCAATAATACTAAATCGTATAACAATCATATGTGATTGTAAGATTCTTTTATATACCGTATTTACTAATTTAAGAAAATTTAAACTGTATGTGACACCATAAAGCAGTGTGACAAAACGAAGACGACAGAGATATGTAATAAATATATATTTACTATATATTTCTTTCATTTCTGAAGATGTGTCAGGAATCACATAATGATCCATCACTATGTACAATGGTAAAAACAAGACCATTCACTAATCTCACACACTTTCCTAATCCTGCAAACCAGATTTTTCTGTTTTTTCATCATCATCCTCCTTTTAAACTAATAAAATAAAAGTAAAAGAAAAACCTGCTATCTAATTTCAGATTTGTCTGAATTTTTTTCTTAATTATAACACTAAACCTATTCGCTAATCTTCTCCCGCAGTTCCATAATTGTAGTCAAGCTATCCATTGATTTCTCTGACATTAAATCGCTTGAAGTCCTTGAGAACAGATACGAATCTGTAAAAATAGTAAGATTTTAGTTAGCATTAAATTATATATTTATAAACATAAATATAAAATTATCGAAATACAAAAGTTTTATTTACCTTCAGATGACGAAGTACTGAGTTTCTCTTGTGAAGAAGATTCACTAGTAGATCGTGATAACAGAGAAAATTCTGAAAAATCAAATTCAAAAACCCATTAATATCCACGAAATACCCAAAAAATCAAATTGAGAAATTACAGAGAAAGATTCCGTTTTTATGCTAACCTCTCGAGCCATGGAATGATTTTTTGCAATGGAGAATCGCACTTTGAATCCCATCTTGTTGCACTTGTAATGACTCATCAACTCTATTCGCCGGAGACATTACTCCGATCGCCGCAGAAGCTGATCGACTCTTCCCAAGTTGTCTCTTCACGCTTCGAATGCCCGACGGAAAATTACTCCTCTGTTTCTCCCTCGTCGCCGGAGATGAAGTCGGAGATGTAACCGTCGACGATAAATAGCTGTTATTCTGTTTCTTCGTTTTAGTGTATAAAGGTTTAATGAGACTGAAGAATCTCTTTGAGGAAGACGAAGAAGACGATAAAGTCGAAACAGGTGAAGCAGAGTCTTCGAACATCATGTCGTCTCTTTGCTGTGGTTTCGCAATGCTCGGCGTTTTTCTGAAACTTGTAGTTTCGTCGTCGATTCTAAACCTTACATTAAGGCTTCGACTGTTTCCTTTCGTCACCGTCGTTGACTTTTCTGAGTCGACAGATTTTGATTTCTTAAACGAGAAAGGTCGTAATTTTTGACCGGATTTTAGGAGAGTGATCGGAGATTGTGGCTTTGAACTGATGTCGATAAAAGGAAGGACTTTGCTTTTAGAAATGGTGGGTTCATGTCTCTGTTTTTCATCAGGGGTTTTGTTTTGAGTTGAGGAGTAATCGGAAAGTGAGATCTCGAGCTCGAAGAAGGAATCGTCTCCTTCGTAGAGCTCAATTTCGTGATCTTTCAATGTGGTGGTGGATTCGACGGCGGATTCTGAGATTTCACGGTGAGGTTTGCCGTTGGCGTTTGATAACCAGAATTTCATAAAGCTAAGAGCTTCCATTGTTAAAAGAGAGAAATAGAGAAAAGACGAAGATAGAAAGAGAGAGTAAAGAGATTTGGGTTTGTCAACGAAAATGGAGAAGTGAAGATTTGTTATATATAGAAAGGAAGAAGAAAGAGAACATGAGCTTTTTCCAAATGCTTCTTTTTTAATTTCTTTTATTTTATTTTTTTCCTTTTTTTTTTGTTAAAGAGAGAAAAAAAGAGAAATGAAAATGGAATTTTAGCAAAAAAAGAGATAAAGGAAAAAAGGAAAAAAAACACATTTGTTTTTTTAGTTTTGTTTTTATGGAGCTTTCTCTCTATTTTTTATAACCGCTCCTTCTCTTTTTTTTTCTTTCTTTTTTTCCTTTTTCTTTTCCTTTTTCTTTTTTCCTTTACTTTTTTTTAGTGCACAGGTTAAAATTTTGTTTCATATATTGTCTTCATATATCAAAATCCATTCGATAACACGCACAGGTTAAAAGTAGTAGCTTTTCTTTAAGCTAAAGTGCTTTTGGGATTTTTATTTCTTTGTGAAATATAACCCTTTTCTTAAAAGATAATTTATGCTTTTTTGAAGTAATATTTTTACAACTGTAAAACAATTATGTTCTTGAAATTATTTTAAAAAATTTATTTTCATTGAATCAAATTTAAATACGTATTGAAAATTGGAAAATAATCTAAGTAAAAGATAATATAACAAAAACCAGAATTCTAAATAGTAATTTCTAAAATTAACATTTTTTTTGTCAAAATTGAACCACAAATAGCCAGTCCAATAGTCAAATTTCTACATAATATACACAGCAAAGCTCGATTTTTGTATGTACAAATATATCTGCATTCAATATATTTACCATATGTCACTAAACTAAATGATACTTATCTCTAAAATTAACATATTTTTAAAACAAGATATTATACTTTCTTAACTTTAAAAGATTTTGATAAAAAGTTACATGAGTTACTCTCAATCTAGTGATTATTATAATTTAGCTAATTACTCAGATACCAGAGTTTGATTCCTCCTCACTATATTAGTAAAGTATAAATAAATTTTAGGGTGTGAGTTTTAGGTTATAAATAAGATTTTATCAATTTAATTTTTTGACAATTTTTTTTTAAAGATTCAACTCATTTATTTAATCCAAAATACCGCAATAATTGTTTTTTCAAGAGAATTGTACTTCAAATGAAGTTAACTGATAATTAAAATATATTTCTAGTTCATTTTTTGGATACATATTCTTTTTCCAATCATCAGAAGTATTGTTATTATCAAGTAATATAATATATTGTGAAAGTACATTACAAAATTATATACACTAAGATAATAGAAAAAAGATAAAAAGTATAACATATATATAAACAAATAAGAATGACAAAAAGAGAAGAAGAGTTTAGCGTTATGAAGGTCTGACCAATTAGTGTTTAAAGATAAAACTTGGGGTTCTTTCAATGACAAAAGTATAGTTGGCCCATTACATAACTTCAATTTTCCCTTTTGTCTCTACTCTTAAAGAATAACTTGTCATATTTATTTATTTGTATACATAAGTTTTTAACATCAAAAGCTTTGACTTCAAAAGATGTTTCTTTTGTCAATTTCGAAATTTGAGACCCTCTTTCACTTTAAAGCTTAAAGAATCCTTTCACTTTCACTATTTGTTTTTCTGTTTAAACACTTTAAAACTTTAATACAAAATAGAATCAAAACATTGGTTTTATAATAAGTTATTCATTGGCCTAATTTTGCTTTATAATTTTATAATATTCTCTTAAAACTTTTTTCCTGGTATTGTTGTTTTTCATGCAGCAAACGTATGAACAAACAAATGTTCCATCAGTTTGGTCTGGTATTGTTGCTTTTCGTTAGTATGTTTATAATTTTACATTGATTTTCAAAGGATAACATTATAATTAAGCTATACCAACTAAAGTGCTTATAAAGTTAGACCTAAAAAACATTTATAGAATAGTAAAAAAGATATGGTGACTCATACGTTAGTGATGAAACCCACGCAATTGTTATGGAATGTATGCATGCATCACTATATCATATATTGTAGTTTATTGAAGTCCAACAAAATTTTATGTTTTGGCCTATATGAATGCTTTAACAACATAGAAGAAGACAAGGAATGTTGCTAGTTTAGTGATTACATTGCGTAGACTTCCATTTTATTTCTTCTTTCCTTTTGTTCTATCCTCTAACATCTATTAGATATTTTTCTTTCATAGACAAAACCAGATCCATAAGTAAAATTTTAGATTACACAATTACTGAAATCTAATTAGAAAAAATAATAAACTAGACATTAACCACTTTTTCAAACTTACTTTTTCCAGTATATAATTTAATTAAGTATCGACTGTTTCCAACATTTATATGTCTTAAGACCGAACTTCATTTCTTATTCTAATAATTGCTCACTAATGAAAAGAGGTTATTGGTATGGTAAAATGGTTATTTTTAATTCCAACGATTGTTAGTTTAAGGATTTCTTGTAAATTCATATTTATTAGTTTGATGATTTTTAGAATTCCATTCAAACCTATTATCAAAAGACTTTAACCAACATTGATTATACACTTATATAAAAATATAATATTATTGTGATATGCCCAGTGCCCACAAGCCTATTAAGGCCTACAAGCCTATTAAAGCCTACAAGCCTATTAAGGCCTACAAGCCTATTAAAGCCCACAAGCCTATTAATGCCCACAAGTCTATTAAGGCTCACAAGCCCATTTGGGCCGAAATACCTATTCTCTTTTAGTGATTTACAACTATGAATGTTTATGAGTATGAAAAAAGCTCTTAAATGATATTTGAGCTTTTGGAATGTCAAGAAATATTTCTTTCATAGTTTAAAAAAAAAAAAAAAAAATTCTTTCACGCTCCATAGATGATATTTTTCTCCTTTTACATGGTCCACAATTTTGAGGATAAGAATTGCTTCTCATATGTTGTTCATAACATTGACTATAATTTGTAATTTTATGTTATTTGTAATTAGATGTGAAAGAACATGAATACATAACATAATAATAATGTTTCTCTGTTACCTAACTAATAATAGAAATAGAAAACCATTCTTCAATTATCAATTAGACATTTTATCTAATCATATGCTTCCTCGATTTCAATATATAACTTTTTTTTGATAAAGGGTTTCAATATACAACTTGTTTTGAGAATTTTTTTTGTTTCATTTTACAATTCTTTTGCATATTTCTTTGAAAATTTTAATGTAATTTACATTGTTCAATAAGGAACTAAATATATTTAATACATTTTGACTATGGCAAAATTTTATATGACTAGACGAAGTATATTTTTAGTTAGTAATTGGATAGAAAAACTTTGATTCATAGTTTAAATTTCCTTTAACGTCAAAAAATATAATGTAAGAGTATAAGATTTTTTCGAGTTAAACTCTGGTAAAAAAATTGTAAAAATGGACTTAACTATTTAATTAATGACGCTTCCCTAAGATAAATTATATTATATGAATTCTATTGATTAAAAATTGGAGAAAAATGTTAATTTAACATTGTATTTACCGAAAATCGTTGATTTAACATTGAACTTTGGATGTGGTTGATTAAACCTTCAATATTTTTGTTGATTTTTTAAAAAATCTCAACTTTGTGTTGACTCGGCAAATTGAACCCGCTGTTAATTTCAAATCGAAATTTTCTCTAAATTCAAAAGCCAAATCGATTTTGGAAGTTCGATTCAGTTCTTATCTTCTTTCTGAAGAACATCTAAGCTCGATTTTCTTTATTTCAAGAATGAGCTCAAATTCGTCTGTTTGAAATGTTGTTTTCGACGAATTTGAACTCATTCTTAAAAGAAGAGAAAAAATCAAGCTTAGGGGTTCTTTAGAAGGATATCTAAGAACTGAATCGATCTTCCAAAATCGATTTGGCTTTCGAATTTAGAGAAAATTTTGATTTGAAATTAACGGCGGGTTCAATTTGCTAAGTCAACGCAAAATTGAAGATTTTTTCAAAAGTCAACAGAAAATTAAAGGTTGAATCAACCACATCCAAAATTCAATATTAAATCAACGATTTTTGATAAGTACAATGTTAAATTGACATTTTTAAAATTATGATGATGAGTATACCATGGCATTTGAAACACTTAAGATCTCTGGCTCGTGTATTGGACTTGGCTTGTTCTTTAAGATCTTTGGAACCACTTGATTTGAATTCCTTAAAAGGAGCAAGTTTATTGTCAGCCTTATCTTGCGATTTGAAATCTCTTTGATAGCTTGTTCTTGAATCTTTGGCAAAACTCGATTTGTTGGAATTGTAGCTCGACCGAGTGCTCTTCCTTTTAAGCTGTTTCTCATACATTATAGCCTTGTGTAGCAGCTCCTCTATGTCTAGGTAATCACATACTTCTAAGAGATCGACAAGCTCTCGGTTAAGTCCACCAAAAACCTAGACATAGTAGCCTCATTGCTTTCTTGAATGTCAGCACGCAACATTAACGTTTCCAGTTCCTGATAGTAATCCACGGTTTTAGCTCATTGACTACAGTTTCTCAACCTGGTGTGAAGCTCACGTTGATAGTGGTTGGACACAAACCTCTTGCGGAGTATTTATTTCATTTTCCTCCAACTCCGAATAGGTAATTCGCCATTCTTCCTTCTCGTGGTTACAAGTTGATCCCACCAGCTTAACGCATAGTCATAAAACTCTGTGGCAGCATATCTCATTTTACTCTCCTCAGTGTAGTATTGACACTCAAATACTAGCTCAATTTTCTTCTCCCATTCTAGGTAAACATCTGAATCACTCTTGCCATGAAATGCTGGGATCTTAAGCTTCAATTCGTGAGGAGTGTTTGCTTGCTGTGGTATTTCTTGTCTCTCATGCCTCCTCACACGATGACTCTGTAGTGAACGGTCACTGCCATAATAATCTGTGGCTTCCTCTTCGTGAATGGACTGAACTAGATCATCTTCTGGTAGTGGAGGCCGGACATGATTTTTCTCCTTGTTACCATCACACTCAGCTTCACTATTCTCCTTAGCCGCAGATTGAGTGGAGTGCGTTTTCCTCCGAAAGGCATCGAGCTTAGCATCCACTATTTTGCTCATATGTGCTGTGATAGCTTCTATGAAGAGCTTATCATATCGACGTTGGCTAGTTTATGGTTCATCCGAATCATCCCCATCCATTTTATCTGTAAGACAGTCACAAACAACAGCAAGTAAACTAGTCCAAATGGCTTAAACACACTGACAGAACGATATGTAATAGACACCAATACGTTTTAAGACTAATTGAATCAAAACATAACAACAACAGAACTAAACACTCGGATTCAAAAGCTTAAAGATGAGCAAATTCGATTAACACCCTAGATATGGTTTGTGAATCGATTAATGATGAATCCAGGACTTAACAACCTAAAATGATCGGTTTTCAATAGATCTAATACTTGATTAACAACAAAAACATGATAACATAGATCCAACAATTTTCAAATAGAACATATTGAAAATGGAGAGAAGTTTAAAAGTTTTTCATTCGACACAACCTGACTTGATTTGGCTTTGATACCACATGGCACGATCCTAGGAGCAAGATCAAGGGGTTGTAGGCTCAGGAGATCCGAAGCTAGGCTCTATACTCCAGATATGGCCGATGGGGAACATGAAGAGTCTCACTCGACTCAGGTGACTCGAGTAGGGGAGTCGAGGGACAACAACTCGGCCTCAGAATGGCTCAACTCGAGTTGATCCAGTCGAGGGATCCACTCAAGTGACTGGATCTCTGCAGTGGATGGAAATGAATCGGTGGGAAGATGAAGAGGCTCGATGTGGGAATTTGTTGAATTGATTTGATGAAGATATTGATCGATTTGAATTACTAAGAGGGGTGAAAACCTCTTAATCTTTAGATTCAATGACACTTTGGATCTTACACACTCAAAGAGACATAGAGATTGATCAAACAAAGAAGAAAGCTTTGCAGAAAAAATGTTTGATGAAGGAGAGGGGGCTAGGGTTTGTACAACATAAAAGAGGGAGGTCTTAGCCACAAAGATGGGCCTTAGTGGGCGGAGACAAAGCAAATTTATCCCCAAACACAAAATAAAACAAACCCAAAACAAATTGGCTGAAAATGTCAAACCCAAATCCAAACATAACATAAAGGAAACATAAAAATGGCTAAGTATTTTCAGACCCCTTCTTCTTAGCTCGCCATCAATGGGGTTGATGTAAAAGTGTGTGTTAACTTGCCTCGTTAAAAACCTTGGTCTAGAAAACCCAATGGGACAAAGCTAGACACAAGGAAAAGAGTGCAAGAACACACACCTCCCATTGACAACCCTTAGTTGGCTTGAATCAAAACCAATGTTCGATTAGCCATTGGACTAAGTTTGCTTTCAGCTTGTATTAGCATTGTGCTAACAGCTTATTTAAGTAGTTTGGCCTTAGCACGAGTAATAGGTCCACTTGGCAGCTCTAAAGCTTGTTGTACTCCTTCTGGTCCAAGCTCTGGAGTATCTTCATGTTCCAATGCTTATTGCTAGTCCATTATCATATCACATTCTAACATAGAATGAAAAAAATAAAAGCAGCTTCGAATGCAGCGCATATAGAGGCAACATATATTTGTGGTATGATGCTCCTCAATGATGGAAACCATGAAGAAGGAATTAAGCAACTCATAAAGTTCAATTGACTTGAAAAACCAAATAAGGTGGATCTTTACATAAATCGATTACTTTGGAAAATGGATGGTATTGGAGTTCAATATTCTAGAAGGATGGATGAAGCAGCTAAAAGCATTTTTATAGGGCCATATGTCCGTATTGTATTTCTTATACCATGCAAATGGCATGCACATAATGTGTATTCTCTGAGAAGATGAATTGTTTTGCATATTTTGTTTAGATAGATTGGCGATTTTCACCCCTTTCCTTTCCTAGCCCAACTGTGAAATCACTTTTTAGCGAAAGACTGGATAATCTATATTTCACCACCATTTACTGGATAACTTGCTAATCATGTTTCTCTTTATCTTTAGAATATTACTTTTTTGAAATCGTCTGAGAAATGTTGGTTTTTTTCATCCTCGGCGCGTAAACTGTAACTTATAATTTTTCTTTTTTCTTGATAAAGTTGGTTTTAGCCCCGTTTCTCGACAAAAAATAATGCATATGCTTATTATATATATCGGAATATTGAAAGAAGCATTTGTGAACAATTTTACAACACACCATCCCGTATGAAAGTTCAAACTATAATGCAGGATAAGCCCATAGTCCAGGAATGGCTTCATCCTCTGATTCACTTTCATCAGACGAACTCACTATCCCTAGTAAATAGTTTACAACCTGTGAAAAAAGCAATACCATCAACAACAGATATATAAATTGCTTTTCAAGTAATTTTAAAGCGAGAAACTTCTTCTTGATAGATGACATAAAGCTTACCTGCTGCGTTGATATAAGGTCAAGTGGCTTCTTGCCAGATGCAGACCGACATTGCTTGTTCGGACATCTCAAATTGCAATGCCAAACAATGGAGTCACAGTAACTGCAGTATCCCCTACCAGATCTTCTCGCCTTTGATAATTTATCCGCTGCAAGTTTACACGAAAGCGTATAGTTTACTTTAAGGAATTACACAGAGAAACTAGTTTTAAAAACATGGACAAAAGAGCTAACCAATGTATGCTTTCTTAAAGGCTTCTCTCCAGTTAATACCGGATTGAATATGAATCAAGACTCTGTGATTGAAGTAAAGGTCGAATTGTGATTGCCACAGAGAGTGATCATGTGTTGCTTGGTTCCATGACCTTTGTACAGACAAAACAAAACAGATAAAGTAGACACGAAGAAAAAGCAAAAGACTCTGCAATGTGGAAATATAGAGGAGGGAGTACCGAGATACTTGAGCTGAGGAAAGTAAGGACGATACATCGAGGAAACTGAAGATGTGAATAAGGATATCTTGTGGAAGTGAAGGTAAATCTGAAAGAAAAGGTTTTGCAACTGATGAAGGATTATCTCAGGTTATCAAAAGAGATATTTCGAGAAAGATAACTAGAAAACATACCTATATCTCTCTCATGGCTCTTACTGCGTCTCTTAAGAGCTACTTTGGCCTGCCTGAATTCTACAATGGCTAAGTTTTTCTTCTGTTTCGGGAGCACGGCTTCGACACTTTTCAGGAGAAGTTTAGCGGCTGAAACAGCAGCTGATGTATTTATGCTAAATGAAAAGAAGAAAAAGATATAGAATCTGAAACTGTCAGTAGTATTATTAGGCTTAATAGAATTAAGAAGAAGAAACATAGGTTTGCAGAATTAGAGATATATTAAGAATCTAAGAGATTTGTGTGTTATATAGATTATGCACTCTTGAGTAGTCTTACTGTAACACACAAAATCTTTCGCAAATAGCAAATGCTGAATGTATACACGGAGATTCAGTGAAGCTCATAATCTGCCACTTGAAGAACCAATCCCCAACTAAACTGTTAATCCTTTGTCTCATGCTTGACTAGAATCTAAAACAAGTTCCCAAATATGGTTCAATTTTCAGGATTTTTCATTAACAGGCACAGAAACCATCACAAACCTCTGCCTCATGTTTGGCTGAATGTTTGTCAACTTAAACCTAAGAATTCAGCTACAACAGATGAACAAATCTGAATACAAAACGTGCCTAAATTAGAACCCTAAATACCCACAACCAAGAAGAATTTCGTAACAGAAACAACGCCCAAAAATCAATCAATTGGAAAAGAAGCTTACTCGGGCAGAATACGGAAAGCGGTAAGAGTATCTTGGAAGATCAAAGATTTGACATTTTTGGGTAATCGAGAGTAAGCCAGATTCAAAAAGGAGCTCAATTCATTGCAAGCAAATGGGTAAATATGAAATTTGGAGAGAGCTTCTCCTATCATTAGATTTTGGTATCTCTTCATTCTTCTGTTCTGGGATCAGAGACAATCATCATCGTCTCTGGCTTATTTTTCTCTTCCGGTTCCTTGATTCTTGATTCTAAAGATATATAAACTGAACCCGTATTTGTCCAAAAAGAAAAAAGAAAGAAAAAACTAAATTGGTATACTATTTTTTTTATCAATAATTAGATCGACAATATTTAATCATTAACCAAAATTCATTCTTTAAAATTTTCTTTTTGTTTAACTTGTGGCGGCGAAAATCAAACCCTAAAAACTGAAAAATTTACAAAGTGATCACTACCACTAATCTACCAATCCTCAACAAAGCAATCTAATTAAACTAGGTCACATCTCAATTCAAAATGTCTGCACTATTAATTAGATGTTCCAAGGTTTTGCTCGGGGAGATGCCTCAATCCGGCAATTCAAGATGTTGACACTTTTATCCATATTGGATCAAATCGATTGGCTATGAATATATTAATAATTGAAGGGATATTTGATAAATTCCATGTTTGGATCGCTGAAAGAATTCGAATAAAACATAGTTTATCAATTCCCCATCATAACCACATATACTGTAAACATAATCACAGTTTATGCCTCGATTTCTTAAATTATCCATAATAACCACACAACCATTGAATTGTTTAATATTAGAAAGATACTCCACCTAAGCATGGGCTTGAAAATCAGACTAGAAGTACCAACATTAACTATGGAGTTGATCTCTTCGATTTGATATCTTGACTTAATAGAATAACGAGCTGTTTTTAGAATAATGTAACCCCTAATAATCTAGTATTTCACTATTTAGAATATGTTTAGCTAAAATCAATTGGACATCATCAAATTTGAGAAGCTAGCATAATAGAGCTTCACCCCAAAATCTAGAAACTAGGTTAATCTATTAATCCACCATTAAATCCAGATAAATATTAGGCCTTATTCCTATTGTTAGTCTTGAAATTTCGTCTGATATCTAAGAATTCCTCCAGACGGAGTTTGAATATCCATTACCAACTCTCTTTATTATTTCTTTATTGACGAGAGATCACATATATATAATTCTCTTCCAACCATAAGATAGAGAAATTATATTTATTATATCCATAGGATTATTGTTCTTGAAATACTTTCCTTTCAAGATTCTAGAAAAAAAAGAATCGAGAAATCTAACTAGTAAACGACATAGTTGCTTAGTTATATCATCCAATATACTCTTTAAGAGACATCCAAATTAGTCCACCAGAAATTTGCAATTGCAGAATTCAACTTCAAAATGATTAATTATAGTAACCTAAAACAAGACATTATAGGTAGTGTTCTAATAAGTACCGAATTTTGTATTGCCGCGGTATCTATGCGCTTCCGTTGCTCACTTGGTTCACAGGTCAAAAGTCAAGCTTTTTGCCAAAAGACGAAAAAGCCCCTTTACTATTTGTTCGGTTGATTTTCCAGTCGTCGTCGACTGAGTAATTTGGTTCCGATCTGCAATGAAGCTTTAGTGCCCAACGTATTGGCTGCAACGCCATGTTCACCTATGACGAAAATCCTGAAGGTTCTTGTCAGTTTCATGCTTCGGTGCGTCTTTCCTTTCTTCATCTTCTTTAATTGAAAGACGAATTGCGGATTTTCCACGATGTCCGTTTGGAATTTGACATTGATGATTTTGATTTTGAGCAAATTATATGCTAGTTAGTTGTCAGTTAGGTTTTAATTAGCTGCTTTTGATATGTAAGCATTGAACACAGCTTTGGATTCTCTAATTATCAAGTTTAGACTCATTTTTCTGCTTGCAACCTTTGAGTTTTGGTGAACTCAGTGAGCTTGTTAGACTGTCCATGGAAGGGTATATAGAGCAATTGATGGAAGGAAACAAATGTATAATGGTGTAAAAAAGAACAGTCTTGTATATTAGAAGAAAACAACTATTGAATGTGATCTTTTGACTTTGTTTAGTAGCTTAACCTGAACTATGCTTTTGCTGCGTATTCAATGCTTCAAATCAGTTTCAGTCTTTTATTTGACGTCTGGTCTTCTTTTGCTATTTATTTCTTTAGTTTTAGTCTATTGCTTTGAGATTCAATTGTATCATTACAAATTCAATCTATTATACCATGTTTTGTTACGGTGCGGCTTCCCTTGACATTGAACTGAATACTGATTATTTGTAAAAGGAAAAGTTACATAGATTAATGACTAGATTTTTTTTTCATCCATAAGGCCATCTTGGTCCTTCACCCAATTTGAGTTCTCTAAATTGTTTGCCACTATGTTTCATTGCTTTGTTGATTTACGAATTTTGATTATCATGAATTGGTATGATCTTCGTCTCAGAGATCATACGGTTGTACATCGAGAGGCAGGGAAGGTGTTCTTGTCAAAAACGGAAACAAATTCTTGTATTAGTCTTTAGGTTACGCAGAGAAATTATCCTTCATTGAAGATGTTGGTCAAGTCGGCATGGCCGAATTCTTCAACCTCTCCCATGTGCTACAAGGCAAGGTTTCTGGAGTTTCTATTTTCTTGCTTTTTCCTTCTCCTCCTGGGTTTTTATGGGATGTTTTCGTTGTTGTTTTCTCGGGATTAATCGGATAGAAGCTTAGATTTTACAGTTGATCCTTCGTGTGTTCATATCGTTGTGAGGTTTATGACGAGTTTAAAAATGCGTGCTTTATGATTCACATAATAGACTTTAGGTTTTACAGTAATTTACTTTTGGACTTGCATTGTGTTAGGAATTGGGTATAACAAGTATCTTAAGATGCGCTAAATCACAATGTGATTGATTTTATATCAGATTTCTATAGAGACTTTGGCTGTTTTTGCATTGAAAATACGTCTTATTGTTCCATCGTCTTATTTTAATATTTGTCTTCACTCAGGTAATCCTCTTTCCCCTGAAGAAATACTTCTTAAATACTGTGGTTGATCATTGTCTCCATGTTTACATTTCTAATTTTCACTTACATGCTGCTTCATAGATGATTAGAATGTAGATGGCTTACATCTTAGATCTGGAATACCAAGAGAGAAGCTTTCTGAACTGCATGGAGATTCTTTTATGGAGATGTGCCCATAATGTGGAGCAGAGTAAGGCAAAGTGCGTTTGCCTCTCTCTCTGACACTGTGATCCCTTTTTGAAGAAGTTGTCATTATATGTCCTTATGGTCATTTGATCATGAATTAAACAACTTTCCATGAACATTCAGAGGTACCTGCGTGATTTCGAGGTGGAAACTGTTGGATTAAAGGAGACATCGAGAAGGTGCTCCAATGAAAAGTGTGGAGCTAAACTGATAGAGAAAGAAGCTAGAAATGTAAAGAAAAGAGTTTTACAATCACAAATGCCTGATACTCAAGAACAAACACTCAGGTTTCTATATACAGAATGAATTACAAAATCTGTTAAAAATGAATTGAGCTAACAACTAATCTTGACCGTACAATGCTCCAAGTCATCTCCTCCTGAGATTCAATCAACGGTCCTTATTAACCTCATTAGCCAGCTGCTTGTTCTCGGTTTTTTGCCTCAAATAAGCCTTCCAGGGCATATCATAAACTTGAAGATACAGTCTTAGATTGTATTAGAATAATTGAGTCCTTGGTTAGGTCTGCTTCAATTCTATTAGTTTTGATTATTGTAAACCGTCTTTTATGCTCATCTATATACTGAGCTTGTATTCACTTTACCAATTAATGAGAATCTGTTTTCTTCTTCTTCTCTGAATATTACGAACATCTTCTTATCTAATGTTCTTCAACCTTTTCTCGATTGATTTTCATCAAGAATTCTAAGAGATTGGGAGGTAAAATTTTCTTTGCTGTTCGAATATGAATATGTTGCCCTTGAATCCGAGTCCTGCAGTTTTACTTTTTGAAAAGGTAAAACTGAATCTCTGTAATCTTGTCCTGTTTTCTTTTCCTGATGGGTGATTTGCCACCAAAAGCGGTTAATCCTGCACAGAAGCACTACAAAATGGGTGATCTTGTACTCTGTTTGGGTACCAGGTAATCAATGACTCATCAGAACTCTCCTGTTTGTTTCCTTAACACTTTTAATCATTTAGCCAAGAAACTCCCTCAGGTGGCATATCTTTCGTTTTGATTGTTTCATTTGCTTAACCTCTCTATGCAGTTTGCAGACAACCCCTGCTTGATATTTTCTTTGGAATGAATATGGAAGATTTTTTTATCTGGACTGTTTAGTTCTTCATCCGGAATTGTTGACTGATTCGGTTCGTCCTTTGCAGGAAACCCCAAAGGACAAGAAAGCAAATGTAGTGATTCGTGGTAAACCTCAATGGGGAGGCAGAGATCCTCCAACTACTGGCTGCTGTAATAACTTTCCATCTGAAGTTCCGCTTTTTTGAGAAGGGCAGTGATAGCTTTCTCTCTGACTATGGTCGTTTCTTTCTAGTACGTTTTATGTCATACCTTTGGCCACTCTGTTACAATACT
This sequence comes from Lepidium didymum, assembly GCA_963920545.1. NCBI lineage: Eukaryota > Viridiplantae > Streptophyta > Magnoliopsida > Brassicales > Brassicaceae > Lepidium > Lepidium didymum. The sequence goes on from OY986986.1 coordinate 4,926,777, forward strand.
GCTCTCAGGGATGGTTATGATCCTGTCGCATCTGTCTTCTCTCGCCATGGTACTGCTCTGCATATCCCGTAAGAGCCTTTTTCTGAAGTTTTCTTTTGCTATGGACATAATTCATTGAAGCTCCATGAGTTCAGTGTTACTAACAAGATGAATCTTCGGTATCTTTTCCAGCTGTTTGGATATGGTGGACAGTGAAACACCTGAGATATAGCTTTGCAGCCCTGAAGGATTGCGTAGACAGGTACTTTCTTTGGTAATAGAATTCAATTATGTTCATATGACGATTTATGTATGTTACTGTTATCTAGAGCGGTCAGTGTTGTGGTACTATTCCCTTCCACTGAGACACTTCAAAGTGGTCTAGTCTCTTTGTTCTTACTGTGTCTCTGCACTAGCGTCTTCCCATTGAGACAAACTAAGCATGCCTGAAGAATATGATCCAATCTGAGACTGCAACTTTTTTTTTTTTTTTTTATTTAAATTTTCTGCTAGATACAACGATGTTTCCAAGAAGTGGATGCTACATATGACTGGTAGAAACACAAGCGAAAGATTTGATGAGGTGAGAGATTTGCACATCCGATAGTCTTATAAGTTGAGGTCAGAGTGGTGGTTATTACCCGTTTATACATGAAGTTTTGCAACAGATGGGACTAAGACAAATACGAGAGAACTGTGTGCAACCGAATGGTGACACTCTAAGATCGTTTACATTTTGCAGAATGAATGAGAAGATCTTTAGGGTCGAGAATTGGAACAACTTTGTCCCTTTAATCAGACAGATGAGTGCAGATATGTAAAACACTCACTCACCATTCGTGTGTTTGTCTTTTGTTACAGATATGATCATTTCCAAACCATATTGCTTTTTCAGATATGTGCTGAGGATAAATAATCAAATCAAAATTTCATATAGTAGTAGAAAATAATTGCTCAGTTAGTATTTTTTCCTATTCTTAACCACAATATATATGGCAAAAGTCTGCAAGTCGATGTATCAAAAAGTTACATTGTATGTTCTGATTATCGAAAACAGAGCCAATACATATAAAGTTACGATCACAGTACATGTGACATACTTGCAAATAAATTATTTGTTCTTGCAGTTTTGGCTAACAAGTCGATAAATTCAGAGAACTTGCCTATCAGCGGTTTCAGCAACAATGGGCAACATCGGAATCAGACCAAACAAGCAGGAAGAGAATCCATATATCAAAGAGACGAGCAACACTGTGCTGTCCAAACTCATCACCACATCTAAACCAAACCCTTCGCTCGGACTGAAGCTCCTCTTAAGCAAATCCGGGAAAATCAACAAGTTATGTCATTTTTTTGCCACAAGTTATGTTTGTTGACTGGTAATCAAAAAGCTTACTGAATTTTTTCTTTTAAGGAACTCACAAAGTACTTTAGAATATAAGTGTTTAACTGAAGAAACACACAACACAAAATCCCATAACAGGTTGTATAAGGACCACTTACTGAAACAAACCGAAATTAAATGGCCTAGCTGGATTGCTCAGAGAAGAGAAGGGATCCAGAATGGAGCAATGTTAAGCATTGCTTGTGTATGAGGAGGATCGAAGGAACGGACCACACCTGCAGAAACAATAAAGGACAGTTAAATGATTCAATCGTATGATAAATATAAGTCTAATGCACAACCGAAAAATTAGATAACCATAAGATTTTATTTTATATAAAAATATACTTCTTAAACTTTCAAAATAGTCATATATTATTATAAACCCTAACGGGCTCGATTAACTTAATTTATTTAGCTTTTAATTTAAGTATATGCACACTAAAATATTTTCTTCTCGAGAACACATGCGAATATTATGAAATAAAAATGTTCGTTTATATAATAAACGAAAAATAACACATATACAGAGTTCAAACATGCAACATCCATTTGATACCACCTCAACAAACTACATGAAATACGATAACAAAAAATATAATAGCCTATGCTTTAGGCATGGTAGCATCCTAGTTAAAATTAAAAGTCGAGTCTTTACAAACTAATTAAAAAAACCCACATCTTAGAAACTAATTAAAAAAACCCACATCTTAGAAACTAATTGTACCCAATAAGCCCAGTTTAAACTAATTTCGAATTAGGAGAAGAAGCAGAGGAGTTGCAGTGCTTAGCGAAGATCGAACCACATTTGCATGCTCTCTGATGATAATTGGGAGTTCGGTTGCCTGAAGGAGGAGATTCTGTTTTTGATCGTACGGTAAAGTTGCCCAAGAAAAACTTCAATTGGACGGTGTGTGTGGTGGTGAAGATGATTATTTCGCTCTCCCCACACGAAATTATAATTGCTGAGCTGGATTAGTTTAAGAGAATAAGTTAGTTGAAGATTTTCCTCTGGTTTTCCTTTCTCTGCTTTTTTCCTTTTGTCTTTCTGTCTTATTTAAAGGCATCGTTAGCTTTCTTTATTTCTTATGTCTTAAGATTTTTTGGATTAAAACCTTATAGTTGTATTGCTTTGTCGTCTTGGTAAACAAGTCTGCAACCTTTGTTCTTTTGAGAATATCGATTCATTTATCTAATAAAGTATTTATTTAATATCGATTCGTTTATCTAATAAAGTATTTTCTTTTTCTAAATTCTCAAGTGTGTTTTCCTCTATAATGGCTGATTACCCAAATGGATATTGAGAAACAATATGTTATGTGAACTTTGATATAATGAAAGATTTTATGAGGGGAAAATAACCATTAAGTTCTTTATCGATAACTGAATTTGATAGTTTTTAGCAGCTTCAAATTAAAGTTTATGCAAGTGAAATCTGTCCAAACGAATGCTTACGTATGAGGTATATCGAATTCGTCGGTAAGTTATATTGAATTCAAAGTTCCTAAATTTCAACATCTACATGCAAAGACGCAGGTAAATGTTTATATAAATATTTTTACTACATACAATAACTACACATTCTCAATGACATAAATATGAACATATAAAAAAAATCACAGTTTTAAGTAAAATTCTTAATATCCAAAAAAGAAAGAGAAGATGGACCTAAAAAGTTTGTCTAAATATGGAATGGACTAACAAGTAACAAAAGAATTTGTTTTTGTATTGATGTGCCAAAGACCAAATGAATCTCTTTGATTTCTTATAGACCAAGAAACAAACTTGGATTTAGGGTTTCTTTAGAGGAAGTAAGTGAGCTGTTCCTTTTTCCTTGAGCCTCCTTCTCCATACAAATCATTCCATTGCTTCAGTTCATTCATTCCTGCTCCTTCTGATGCAAAACTTGCAGCTACCTACAACAACATAAGAACAAGAACAACATCAGATCTAGTTAGGGCTTTTTAGTTTTCTTGTCAAAATGAGAGATAAGATGTTAGACCTGGTTTTTAGCTTTTCTCATGTCTTCCATGTTCAAAGGTCTCAAAGTAATTACTCTCTCCTCAGAAGCTTCTTTTTCTTTTTCTTCTTCTCCTTCTTTTGCTTCTTCCTTGCTTTTCCCTGCTTCTTCTTTCTTCTTCTTCTCCTAAAACCACCAACAATTTTTCACAATCTACAGAGAATTTGACAGATGAAGAGCGCGAGGGAGTATCTATTAGTATTTTTACCTGATCTTTCAATCTTTCCTGCTGAATCAGCTCTCTAACCGGTCTATACGCAGCTGTGATGCATAAGTTCTGTTTGTACAAAAATTATAACAAACATTTAGTTTCCCTTATTTCACACCAACATTTTTGGTTATGGTTAGAGATTGACACAAACCTTGAGATCACTTCCACTGTAGCCTTCTGTCATTTGTGCAATCTCATGGAACTCAAGACTCTCTGTTTTTTCTTTCGACAACAAAGTTCTCAAGATCTTCTCTCTGCTTTCAATCGAAGGAAGTCCCACCATAATTCTGTTATTTTTCAACAAAAAACAAAAATCAGTCACAATAGTATATTCATTAAGTTTGATTTAGAGCTTGTACACTTAACCAAAATGGCTTAGTACCTCCGCTCAAATCTCCTAATGATAGCTTCATCAAGATCAAACGGTCTATTTGTTGCTGCAAGAACCAGAATCCTTTCACCAGGTTTTGTCATTAGCCCATCCCAATGCGTCATAAACTCATTCTTAATCTTTCTCATAGCTTCATGTTCTCCAACTCTTGTCCTTTGTCCCAACATACTATCAACCTCATCTACGAATATAATCGTTGGAGATACTTTAGCTGCTAAAGTAAACAGAGCTCTCACATTCTTCTCGTCTTCTCCAAACCATTTAGAAGTGATTGTAGACATGGAGACATTGATGAAACTAGCTCCAGCTTCATTTGCAATTGCTTTTGCAAGCATTGTTTTGCCGGTACCAGGTGGGCCGAATAGTAGGATTCCTCTACATGGCTTGAGAAGACCGCCTTGAAAGAGATCAGGTCTTCGAAGTGGTAGCATTACAAGTTCTTGAAGAGAATCTTTTGTTTCGTCTAGAGAACCAATATCTGCAAATGTCACACCAATCTCATCTGCTGGTATAACTTCTGGTCTTATTCGCTTCTCAAACTCATTATCAGGAACAACCTCAGGTGCCTTTGGAGGTGATGGATTATCATTCTTGTTTGAAGGAAGCGATTTTTCAGACTCGTTTTTGTTTTCAGAACCAGATGTTTCGAATTTTGAGTCGCTCTTTGAACATACTTCTCCACCTTTTCGCTTAGAGACAGTGTTTGTGTCTAGCTTCAAGAAGTCTTTGAATGATCTGTTTCCGCCTTCTTGGAATATACTCAGTCCATGAGATAAACTGTTTCATATTCATGAATCAATTGATTAGCTGGAAAAATCAGTTAGTACCTGGGAATGAACAAACAAATTCTTGTACCTTTTGGAAGATATTACAAGCTTTCCGTTTCTGTATTCCAGTTCTTTGGTGTGTATCAAATGATAAGAGATTGCAGAAACCACAATCTCCTCAATGTGGTTACTCAAAAACGTTGTATCTGTGTGGCATATCGAAGATAAGTCATCGCATTGGATATCATTAGCAGCAAGAACCTCTGCAATGTGGTTCTTGTTGTCTTGAAACTGAATCATTTTCATGTCATCTTCTAACCGAGATTTCCAGCTCACGAGCTGAGATTCATCCTCTGGTGGTTCGATTTCGATGTTGTAAGGGAACAAAGTGGAAACCCCTTCGTCTACTTCTTGGAAATCATCTTCGAGTTCTAATATTCTAGAGCCAAGAACTAAGACAGGACCAGAGAGCTTGTTCAAAAGCCTCTGGAACAACTTGTAGAATCTTTCTGACTCAAGAAGCTTGTCAACGTCTCTCAGGTATATTATTAACGGATTTGTCCCAGATACAGAAACCAAGACCTGCAGAAAAAAAAAAAGACGACAAATGTGAAAAAAATCCATTGAAGAACAATGTAGAAAACTGGTGAACTGGTTTCTTCTTTGTGGTACCTTGTAAAGTGACTGCAGGAAAAATTTCTCATCGAAGCAAAGATTTGTACTACGCTTGCTGGAAGCTAGAAGCCATGAAAAAGGCATAGATGAAACAATAAGATGTAAGAACCTAAGGTTAGAAGAAAATGTATTATAAAGATGCAACAATCAGTAACCAAACCTGAAACAGAACTTGAAGAGCGGGAAGATATACTACTGATATCAGAAGCTGCAGAAGCATTTCTCTTGTGTTTTGGAGGAAGATCAGACCTTTCGATAAGCCTGAATGTAATAAAGGAGCTAGTGAGCTCACAAATACAAAAAACCTATAAAACTAAGTAAATGTTGCCCAAAAAAGAGGCAAAACCTTGATTTCAGATCATTTCCGCTGGTGTGTCGACGCAGTGACCCTACAATATACAGGAATACTATATCTTATTTTGAAGTAATAACAGAGATAAAAGTTAAAGAGTTCTTATTTGTTTTTCACCTCTTGGTTCAACTTCGCGTTGAGAGAGCATAGAGAAGGAACCCATCAAACTTGACAATTTGTCTAATGTTAACTCAGAAATAGACCTCTTGTGAAACTATAAACCAATAAAAGAGAAGAAAACAGAATCATTTGTCTGGAATCATCAGCATTCGAAGAAATACACATAACAAGTAGTAACTTACAGTATCTTTCTTGGTGCATCCATATTTACTTTGTATCTGTTTCCAAAAGAAAGAATACGAAGTAAGCTTAAGAGCTACTGTATTATATTGTGGGAAACATTATGAAAAGCTATATGCATTGATTAATTTACCTTTATAGAGAAATCAGTAATATCTAAAAGCAATAGCTTTGATTCAAAGTAATGAGACAAAGCTTTTGCAAGCATTTGCTGATAAAATTCTGCAGGACCAGATAGTAGAATGGCTTTACTTGCAGGTGCAAGATTCCGAGTGTGCTTCGATATATCGTATTCTTTTAGATGAACGTAAGCTGCACTTGTCAATAATACTCGAGTTCTCTTGCTGCCATTAAACAGTAAACAATCACAATTTAGGTAAAACATATCTACCAAATGCAAGATTTAGAACAAAAAATGTTCATGTTTACTTTTTACAGTTGCAGTTGTATAATTCACGAGTTGAACTGACTAATAACATTGTTGGATTCTGTCTCATCTCATTCCTTAGAAATGCAAAGAACTTTCAATGTTTGTGCTATACTAAGCAATCCAATACAGTACAGACTGGATTCAACAGTTTCCAAAGAAAAAACAGTGAAGCAGAACAAAAATAAAAAATAATGACAGGAATTAACTAAATTAGTAGAACCACATGTGAATCTTTCTATATCTCTCTTGCTGACTTGGTTTGCCAAATCACCCACATGCTTATTGTGCAACTAACCTACATGCTTATTGTGCAACTAACCCACATGCTTATTGTGCAACTAACCTACCCCACTTTCCATCATTTTCATTCATTTCTTCCTTTCTGAATATTTTCTTGGGAAAATAAAGGAGTTTTTTATTCACACAATTTCCCATCTCTATCATTTTCTAAACCCATATACCCAGAGATTTTTATGTCCTTTTACTAAAATCAAATCTTAAATTTTAGTGAAAAAAACTCATCTTTATCTCAAAAGATTAATTTTTTTTGACAGCTAGGATATGTAACAACCATAATCAACTTGCCAAGTTGGAATCTTTAATCAAGCACATTCTTATCTAAAAAGTTCATAAATCTGAATCCTTAACATTAAGCTCAAAGTTAGAGATTTAAACCAATCATAGTGACAAGAAATTTCATCATAAATCAGAAATCACAAAATCAAAAACAGAGTTTTCAAAAGAGAGCTTTTTTTTCCCTAAGTTACCTTAAGAAATAAGGAAACTCATCGAAAGTGACAGTACTGTCTTTGCCATCAACAATCTGTCTCATCAACTCTTGCTCAATCTGTTCACCGATTAATCCATCTTCTACAGAACCCGACCCGTTTGCCCATCTACCTAAACTCTGACCCGATGCCAATCCAATCCCTAACCCAACACCAACACCTAAAGCTGACAACAATACGCTCTTCTGCTCCATTTTGTTCACGAATCAGAGAAAACCCCTTTTCCCTAAACCACACGATCGTGACGAGATTCAACGAGCATTCCTCGGAAAAGAAGAAAAGATTGAAACTTTTTATTGTCTCAAAATATATATTTTTCTCTTTTGCAAAGGAAGAGTTTTTTGTTAGGGTAAAATAAGATTTTAGGTGGACGATGGAGAAGAAAATGGGTATGACGGGTTTGGGAGACTATGGATCTCTATTTATAGCGACGTTTGGGTTAGTCTTTTGGTCGTTTACTCTTTCCCGGGAAAAAAGCAAAACTTACATATAAATATATACTTCTACAAGAAAAAATAAAGAAGTAAAATGTAAAATTTCCTTTTAATTGATTAAGATTTTTTTTGTTAGTGGAGAAATATCTAATAAATTATTAATTGAGAATTAAATTGCAAGTTAGTTTTAGTAGGTGGTAAGTCCACTCAAAGCAGACACACTTGCCTAATAGACCGACCATTTGTGGTTAGTATTGACAAAAAAAATTGAAAATTTAATTTAATTAAAAAACTATAGAATGTTTAAAAGTTATCTGAAATGCCATTGGTAAAAAATCAATCAGAAAAGAAAAGATTCTCAAATATCTAGTCAAATTTGTTATGAAATATTAAATATCCAATTATAGCATGTCAATTATTTTTTAATTGTTTTTCCATTTCAGTTTTATTTGATCTTGTTTTGTAAAATTAATTAATAACCACATCATCCATTTATATATATATAGATTTTTTTGCATATAATTATGATTATTATTTTTCTTAAAAGACTTCAATTGCTCAAAATCTACAAAAATAAGTATAAATTAAATATTTCAATCTAGAAATGGTGATTTAAAATATCTTATAAAATATTTGGGTATTTGCAATTAATTAATTCAATTAATAAAATAAGTTTCAAAAAATCCATAAATTGAGCCCATAGAATTTGGAATATACTATTTTTTTTATCAGCTGGAATATACTATTTATTTATACTACATAAAATCACTCTAATCATTTGATAATTCTGTGTTTAATTTTTGATAATTATGTTTATATAAATTTTATGTGTTATAAATATCTGATATTTTCTTATAAATATTTGGGTTTTCTAATTTCTTCATTTATTTATTTTAACTTTATTTTCTTTTATGTTCATAATTTCTCCTTTTTGGTCGGTCTTCCCTTTTCTTAAACTACAGTGTGGTGGGGTTTTACATGCGACCTGCTACTCCCGGTTATCACTTCCTCACAAATCCTTTTCTTAATTTCTATAGTAATAATTAAAACTTCATATTGATGGATAATGTGTCTAGCATGTCGAATATATATGACCATATTATATATATATATATATTACACATATCTATACATATATAAATGTGTATGTTTGTGTGGTCCAAAGATTAGAAAAATGTAGCCATACTCTGTGTGGTGAACTCAAGTCATGCATGTGAGAAGTTTGTAGCTAAACCACACACATTGGATGGTAGAATATTGTGACTAACACCATTTTCTAATGCAAATGTACCACATTATACATGTCTCAACAAATGTGATGAGATCAAAATCATCTTACAAGTTTTGGAAACTTTTGCATAGTTTTACTTATCTCGCATCATTAGTACATTTATGATTTGTTGTTTATATATAAAATTTGCAAAAGTCAAAAAGACATGAAGTTCTTTTCTTTTTTGAAAACAAAGATATTAAGTCCAAGATACTTGTGATAGCAATGTAAATATATATGGCCTATCATGGTTAACAAAAATATCTTTTGAATTAATAAGTTAAAGAATATGTAAAATATTATGCTTTTACAACTCAATTATTTCACGGCCATCTTTGTTAACTTTAACTTACCATCAAATCATATATTATTAAAAGTTTATATCTAGTAACAAAGTTTTGGTTTAAAGTCTAACAACGAAAAGAGTGTATATTATTTGAATGCTAAATGTTATTACGAGTGTGATTGATGACATTATTTAAACAAGGCAGTTGAAAAAATATCGGTTGAAATGAAATTCGTTTAAAAATAAGTGATGAGAGATTACGGTTGATAAAAGAGATCTGTAACGAATATCGTTTGAAGATTAAAATTGATTGGTAACATCATATCAGTTGAATAGTGTAATAAGATAAAAATTTGTAAATTTCTCTAATACAAACTACGGTAATTTTCAAACGTCATATAAATTTGTTTGAAAAATTGTTGTTTAAACACTTATAAATAAGTCTAAACGAATGTTTTAGAATGTTTGCTTCCGAACATTCTTTTTAACCACTGATTTTAAATAAAACACTAATTAGTAACAAAAAACATATTATTTGTAAACGATATTTTCAGTGCTACCAATCATAATTTACATTTACATATGGATCTGTTCTTGCTTAAGGATTTAAATATTCTTTTGCAATTAGACTCGAATCTTTACTTTGTAGAATCTATTGTCTCATTGGCATGTGATTTCCGAAAGTCCCTTTTCATAGTAATTAGATTCCTTAGTCTAACGCAAACGACTGTCTTTGTCAAGCCTAACATTTTTTTGGTAAAAAATTGTAAGAAAATTGTCAACCTTATCTTTACTTTGCATTCTTCTCTCTTAATTATAGTAATTAAAAGGTAATAGTCATAACCTAACACTTTCTTTTCCAATAAGATAATTCCTTTGCAACAATTACACATGTCTACACAATGGGGAACTTATTTACTTTTTGCATTTCACAAATACCATTTCTAAAAAACAAAGCCAGAAGAAATATGTAAATTTTTACTATAGCCTCTACTTATACTCTAATTTAATTTTTTCTCTAATTAATAAGTTGAAATAAGAGAATATAATTGAGATTTTATTTACATTGAACATAAATGACATTCTTTGCAGAATTTTGACCACATTATGGCTCTTTTTGGTTAAAAGTCTTTTTGTAATAGTTAATTATATAATTGAGAAAAGCTATATCTATATATTTTAATTAAACTTTTACAATACCAACAACCGAAATTTCTATCATCTTTTTATACAGTATCATTATTTATCATTGTTTCTATCGCACTATATATCTTCCTTTGCTAAACTATCTTACATGCCATTTAATTTATAAAAAATAAAATTATTAAATGGCATCTTAAACATAAAAATCCATCATAATGACTCAATAGTGACCCTGAGGTAAAACACATAAAACATGCACTTTAGGCGCCAAAATATATAAACACTTTTAGAGATATCATTTTTGAGGTTTTGTTGTAGGGTAGTGGTAGCATAATGCTATTTTGTTTTGAGCGAATTGATTCAAATCCCTCAAAATCTTGTTTTATTTTATAAAAAAAATTTTGCTTTAGATTTAAATAAAATTTGGGCCGGCCTTGAGTCACTAATCATATTATATATATAACTAATCATATTATATATATAGCTACGATGATCGTTTCGATGAAAATAGTAATTACATAAATTTTATATGCACACAAATAAAAATGAATATCTATAGAATATTCGTATGTAGTTGCTTTAGAAGGCAGCATATGGATTGAGAATGAGTTGTAATTAAAGGCTAATTGAGGTTAATTCCACTTTGCATTTTTTGTTCTTTCCTTCAAAAAACTATTGACAAAATTTATCACTTTCCACGCCATCTTCTTCTTTTAGAGGCGGCTTTTAAATTATTATAACATTTTAAGAGTCAAATAAAAAAGTTTATACATAATAATAATACATATGCTTCTTTTTATAGCACTGAGAGCATATAAATGATGCCAAATCATTGCTCTTAAACACATACTTTTATTATATACAATATTAAAATAAATATCAACTGCTTAAACAAATATTAGTTTACCGACCACAACATGCATAACTAGTTTGGCATGATTAAAATTTTACCGTGTTAATTAGGTTAAAATTTACGATATTAAATCTAAAGTAATGATAGATTTTCAAACCAATATATTGCAAGAATATTTGTCTGTATATATGTTTCATTTTTAGTATCTTATGTGATTGAATCAACCATTTGCATGTTGTTCATAATGTCAGAGCAAAATGCAAAGTTTATTTTATAGAAATTGTGTGTACTGAGTAGCTGTATATACTGAGTGGAGTTTCAATATTATTAACATTATCCCTAAATCATCCGTACATAAAAGGGTCAATTTATAACTATATATCTTATATTATAATCTTCTTGTGAATTATCATATATATTGAAGACTCTGAATTATATATACGTACTTATAATTATTTAGAACTACTAAAGTATATAAACAATGCACCTTTAGTCTACACTCGACTTCAATATTTTTCTCTGATCTATATTTAGACACCAAGTGATGAGTTCGAATCTCACATGCTCCAATTGAAATATTTAGGTTATAGATTGAAATTTGTCGATCTAGTGGTTGATTGTTGACAAAAAAAATAAAATAAATAAAATAAAAGTTAGTTAAAGAAATTGAAATTGTCGTGGTTGGACCAAATTTTAGTGTTTGATTCCGTTTCATGCTCAGATCTCCATCAACCAAAGTTAAGATGAATAAATAAATAAATAATATAATAAAAACATAATGTATAATATAATAATATTGTTGCACAGGTCATAAATTTTTGTTTGAGTTGGGTGGAGAAATAGAGAAATGAGAAGCATTGATTTAGTGTGTGCTGTATGAGATGCTTTACACATATGTAATGTTAATATAATAATTGTGTGGCCATAACGAAACTTGCATTGACCTGGATCACAATTGGCATGTTTCTTCTTATTGTACTCCAATTTAAAGTACCACTCATATTATATCTATGTTTATACTATTTGAAAATTACAAGTATTGATCCTAAAAATATGTCACAACTAATATATAGTTGAATTTTTTTATTTTTTTTTGTTGTTGACAAAATATTTATTTGTTTTGTTAAGTTTACAATATTCCAACTCAAAACCACTTATAATAATGGATTTTATGGAAAACAAAAGAATCCAACTTGTTATATTTTGTCTTTTTTTTAAAAACTACAAACTAAAACACGAAATAAGATAATATGTAATGTACTCTTATGCAAAATTTCAAATTTATTTTTTACAGTTGCATACATTATTTAAAAATATATATAATAATAGTAGATTTAAATTATTTATCACGATGTTTTTGATTTGATATATTCTAGTGCAATTCAAAACGGTCAAATCTATGAAAATATACCTACAATAAAACTTTTTTAAATTAATACTCAATTCATTAATAATTTTTATAATAATAAAAATTATATAGTTTTAATCTAATTTCAACGTTATTAATTTATAAAAGTTTTATTATACATTCAACAACGATAGAAGAGAAAAAAAAAAGATACTATGCAAACGCATAAGTCTTCCAAAACATAAATAATAAAGTTAAAAGGAAAAGAGAAAAAGGAAATGAATACGCAGTTTAGGATTTCACAAAGTAAAACATAGACTACATATATAGTAAAGTTGCAGTCATTTCATGAACTTGTTTTGGGTTCGAAAATGGTTACAAGTGGGATACACATCGTATCGTCAATGTCATTTTATTTCTAAGTCATGTTTAATTTGTCTGTATTGACAAGTGGGATACACACACTTTGCTTCAGTTTTATTTTAACAATTGGGGTTCTTTGAATTGATTGGTTAAAGAATTTTGTTTCATCCTTTTTGATTTTAATACACGTAAAGTTGGGATTTTGTGTGTGTGTATATGTGGATCTTTTAACTTTAAATAATATCACATGCCAAAAAGCTGTTGAGACTAAAAAATACAAAAGAGCTTCAACGAACTATTTTATTTTTTCGATATTTCCTAATTCATGTTGGATCTGGTATGGTTAAATTGGTTTAATAAGACTGATAACTTGAACAAAATAATAAACAACTATAGTAAGTAGTAACCCTTGAATGTCTGAGACAAATTTTAAAAATATAGTTAAAACTAAGCCTGGGTATTCGGGTATCCGTTCGGATCCGGATCATATTTTTTCGGGTTTTGGGTTATGAGTTTGAGCATATAAAACTCGTTTGGATATTTTAGAATTTTGGTTCGGGTTCGGTTCAGTATATTTTGGGTTCGGGTTGAGTTTGATTCTTATAAATTGCCCTATTTCGAGTTGGATTCAGTTCAGGTTCAGGTCGGGTTCGGATATTTTTATTTAAATCTTTGAAAAATCTGAAAAACTTTTTACAGAAATCATAATTTAATTTTAAAAATTAAATATTTTAGTTTTTCTCCGTTTGTTTAATTCAAATTTATTAATATATATAGATTTATAATTATAATTTTGAATATTTAGATAATTAAAAAAATATAATATATTTTGGGTATTTCAAGTAGCCATTCGAGTTCGGTTTTTACCCGATCGAGTTAAGGTATCCAAACTTTCATAATATAAAACCCGTTCGGTATTTTATTGGGTTCGGTCCAAATCCTCTTATTTCGAATCATGTTTCAGGTTTTGAATTTTATGCCCAGATCTAATTAAAATCTCACATGAGCTAGAAAAATATGATTATTATGACTATTAATGAGTGATAGGATGATAGATATGAGTTGAACCGGTCTGACGTTGTTAAGAGCCCTATTCAAAACTAAATTTTTCTTCTTCTATTTCAAGAAAAAACATTAATTCAAAGATACATGAAACATTTAAACCAAACAAAAAATGAAAAACCAAAAATAATGAGAAATAATTTCAATTACAAGTTAAACACAATGATTAAGGTAATTTGGAAAATAACATGTAAGTTTGAACACAACAATGATTAAGGTACTTTGGAAAATAACATGTAAGTTTGATAACATGAGAAGAGATATCGACTAGATTTTTAACCTAAAAATATTATAATTTTGGGTCCTAATCTTTGGTGCCACATGCCTACTCTGGATATGAGATTTCACATCTACTACAAAAAAATATTATGACTATATTTTATTCAGAATTTGAAACTATTCTGTGGACAATATAGTGTATATCATACTACATTTATCAGAGCTCTGTGGACAATGTAGTGTATATCATATTACATTTATCAGAGCTCGCTCGCATTGTTAGAAGATTTGCTCGTAATTTTTCTTATGTAAACATTATGACTTTTTTTTAACTCGATCTCTAACATGATAAAATAATTCTATTGACAACAAAAAACAACATATAAAATTTCTGGGAATTCCGTCAAAAGTTTTGGACAAAATTTATTTTTTTGTTACAAAATCCACTAGAAATACGTTAAAATTTTATCATAAAAATCCATTGAAACCTCTAAAAATATCAAAATCTTATATATTAAAAGTTTAGGGTTTGGTGTTCTAAATTCTATTTTAAACTCTATATTTAAAGAAAAAATATCTCTAATAATATTCTATTTATTGCTCTAAAAATAGAGATTTCTATATTTTACTTCAAATTTGGAGGATTCTATTTTTTTTCTATTTTTTAGAATATAACTTTTTTTTACAAAATGGTCATTTAATTTCTAGTGTATTATTATTTTACACTTAAACAAAATTATATGATCAAAATATACCTAGTACAAAATTTTAAAAAATTCTGTTTATGTGATGTAATAAAATTTTATTTTAAATATATTATGATTTGTAAAATTTGTTGAATTATAAAGTAAATATATATTTTATAAATTAGTAATAAATTGTAAAAAAAATATAATTAAAAAAATTCATTTAGAGCAAAAAATATAGTAAATTATTGGAGCAAATTTTTTTCTATTTTTAGAGAACTCTAATTTTAGAGAGAAAAAATAGAGTGAACTATTGGATATAGTCTTAGTTGCTATATGCTCACTTAAATATATGAACGGAAAATGGATACATCTATCAATAATAGTTGCAGATAGGTCTGAGCACGAATCGGATATTCATGAATTTTGTGATATCGGATCCATCGGATTCGTGTTTTTATTACTTGGATCCGGATCTAAACACTACATATATCAAAGGTTCAATATTCACGGATACTCGGATCCGAATCTAATCCATTATTATATTATATATATTTTTGTTAAAAATAATACCATATTTATAATAAAAAAGATTGTAAGAAAAATAAATATGTAGATTTATGATATTAAAAATAATAAATTTTTTTATTTAGAAAATACCAAATATATTAATTTTTTCTTGTAATTTATATTAAAATATTATTAAAATTTTAGAATAACAAAAATTTGATGTTAAATTCTAACATTAACACCTAAAAATATTATACAGTTTATGGTTTTAAAATTTTTAAATGAATTTATACATTAACATATTTAAAATTATTTACTATAAATAATACATATTATAAAAAAAATTATACATTAAATATAGTAAATCAAATCGAATCCGGATATCCGAAGAAAATTTTTATTAACTAGATTTGGATCTGTAAATTTTATTACTTGGATCCGGATCCGTTTGTCCCAAATACCCAAAATTTTGGGATGTATTAAAACAAATAACGGATCGAATCTCAAATCTTGGACAATATGCCCATGGCTAATTGCAGATTTCTAGACGTTACCTTTAATTAAAACATCCTTTTTTAGTGACATAATTTCCCAAATTAGCATTATATACTTCATCTTTCTGAAATCAAATTATTATAGTCAAAATATAAACTTATTTAGTGGCAGCATGTGGTAGATTTATTGAATGCATCCACTATTTCACACCCATATATCAAATTATATTATCTATGTTATATAGAAATTTAGCTAATGTATCGGCCAGTATTGACGAAAAAAAAAGATTATGATATACAAACATATTGCAAATTTGGATGTAAACGCAATGAGACTAAACTCTTTTTTCTATTTTGCCACTAATGCACAGTCTCCTTCTGTAAAGCAACTCTTTGATGTTTCTTCAACGCATTATTTTCTTTCTTTTTGCATAATTGCATTCCATTCAATTCATCGACCAGATTTTTTGAGATGTTGATTGTTTGTTTGTTTGTTTTTGGTCATTGGGATGTTGATTGATAATTTTTTGGTACGGTTTTTCTATGTTTATATTTACATTTAAATAACAATGTTTGGTAAAAAATCCTGTAAGTACTTGATATTTTTTCATATATAATATCAGCAAAATATTATTTTTGCACACTATAATTATATTTGTTTACAGTGGTTACCTTGGAATATATAATCCACTGAGATGGTCTTTATTTTTTGTATCCACTAAGAAGTTAGGTCATATTCTCCTTTTAACATTTGGATATTTACTTAACTTTTCTTTTCAACAACAACAATTGGAGGATTGACAAGATCCGATCTATATATATCCAGAAATCTTGTTATAATTTATCAACTGTAGTCAGGAAAGGGTCGAACCCCTAATATTAGAGTCATTAGCTAAATATCATAATTAGCAGACTAAGAAGAAATCGACAAATATAACTAACTTTTATTCAGGAGTTTAATTTATTATATGATAAATACTATAATGCCATAGCATTTTTCAGTCTTTATTATAAGGTCGGTCTTCTCCGGTCAAAATCCAAGTGAACTATCAAATTTCAATCTGTTCACTGTATGTTTGTAATGTATATAAACCATATTCAAAACT
Organism: Lepidium didymum; assembly: GCA_963920545.1. Lineage (NCBI taxonomy): Eukaryota > Viridiplantae > Streptophyta > Magnoliopsida > Brassicales > Brassicaceae > Lepidium > Lepidium didymum. The sequence goes on from OY986986.1 coordinate 4,943,848, forward strand.
AAGTTACTGTTTATCTCCAGTAAAATCTTATTGGTTCATAAACTAGAGACAATTTAGATTAACACATATTTGGTCTTACGGATTTTGCCTCTTAACACATAAACATTATTGGCATGTCAGTCAATATTTTCTGAACTAAATCAACAGTTTTTGTTTGTTATCAATCAAGTGAATTTCTAATTCTAAACTTTAAAAAGTAGATACTTCCAAAAAAAAACAAACATTTGAGAGTTAGTGATGGGACAAAGAATGAGACGAATACCAAACTATGTTTTGAGGAACATTACACTATTTTCAACACATTTTCTAACCTTTAAACATCATCAAGGGGCAAAGCCAGTAAGAACTCTCACTTCTTTTTAGGATATGTCTTTGGTCTTTTTGTCTTTGTTCAAATCTTAACTCAAACACTACTTGGTTTGGACCTACGCACTTTCATTTCATTGGTTTTCTCTGATTTTGTTTTGATTTCTCATTTTTGCAACAGTTTAACTCTACGTTATGCTTTTACAAAAAGAGACAAATATAGCTTGGGATCAACTAAAAAGTAATTACGATACGAATCTTAGATTTCCACATCATAGCAAGGAAAGAAGAAAAATATAATTCTGTGAGAAAATGCAATTATTGATATATTCATCTTTTTATTAGCCATAAATTAATACTTGTAATATGTATTCAACTCTCATGTAATTTCTATCGCCTGGACTATGTTTACATGACTCTCAAGTTCATTTACTATGGGCTTCTTATTTCGGCCCATATCCTGAATCCAGTTATTGTTTTTGGTTTACCAAGACCAGCGGTTACATTAAAGGAATGAATTTTGTGTGTCGCTAAGAGAGTTTCAACTTCCTTTTAGGATTAGAAAGATTTGATTCATAGTGTAAAATACATTTTCTAAAATTTCTTTATATTCTATTTTTGTAGTGGAAAAAAGTCGAACCTAGTGACAAAGTCATTAGATGGATTATGCCTTGTTCTTTATAACGTCACTGCGACAGCAGTCGGCGATCAAATTTTACACATCATTATAAACAAAAAAGATGATAAAAAGAAGATAAGGCGTCTCTTTTAATAAAGAGTCGACAGTGTCGCTAAATGGAACAGCGACTGTAATAATAGTCGCACGACCACTTTTATCTTGTATTTGCTGTAATTTTCACATAACTGGTTTTAAAGTTGGTTGTATTTTTTATTTTTGATGGCTGGAAAATTTATTTTAGTCATAAGAAAGTAGTAAAATAAAATGTATACAAAACTAAAATTAAACTATGGTAAACTTTTATAGGGAAGTAATGAGGTTATAACGAATTTCTTTCTTTTACCATGCTTATACTTTGGCTTATGTTTTGATCTCTCTTCCTGAAATTGAGAATGTGAAGAGAAACACCAAAATTGCAAAACCGTGAAGGGGAAAAAATAAAACTAAGGCAAAAGATTTGGCCCACGTGTTAATTTTTTTGGCAAAGACCAAACACAAAATGCCACAAAAGAGAGGAGGTCAATTAAGAGAGACTACTAAGTTTTCTACCGACTATTCTAACCAAAATTAGAAGAAGAAAGAAAATGTTAAATTCTCAATGATACCAACAGCTTCATTGATGTTGCAATCTACTTCTCAAGAATCCTTATCAGCTGCTTGTGTTTTACCTCTGGGAAACCACTCTCTGCAGCTGCATTAGTTATAGGTTCTTCTGGTTCTTTCGCCGTTTCTTCCCTTTCTTCACACAAATTCGTTAAGAATCCACTCTTTGATGAAGCAGACTGGTCAGGTTTTGCTTCAGTAGCGATAGATGAAGCACTGATACTCTTGGTGCCAAGCTCTAGCTGAAGCTCCTTTGGTACATCATCTATGGGAGATGCCAGTTTTTCCTCCACCGTATGATCGAGTTCACAAGTTTCAGCATCTGTAGGGGATTTCACATCTTCAATTTTCGATCGTTTAGACTCATTCTGAAAGAGTTCAAGGCTCAGCGTAGAGATGGATCCCGTGGCCTGCCTTTGAAGCGTTTTAAGTTCTGGAAAGAAATCAATCAAAATACAAAAAACGTAAGAAATTGAATCTTGAGATGAAGTAGTAATGACTGTATCTGGTGTCTTACTTGTTCCACAAGCTTCATATCTAACGACATTGTGATCTTCTTTGGGTACATCATCACTAGCAAACTGTGGCATCAGAGAGAGGGTTTGGCCTTTAGGTTCAGTGAGTTTCTCCTCTGCAGAAGAGGCAACATCTTTCATCTGTGTGTCAATAGAAAGACACGTCTCATGGATAGCTACAGAACTAACACCTGCATCGCTCATTGGATGACCATGAGGCGGCAATGTGATGCAAGTAGCAGATTGGTTCTTATCAGCGATAAATGCATCAGTTTGAGGCTCAAAACCAAAGTCATCCGTTTGATTCCCAGCGTCTTTCTTCCCTGGAGGTGGAGTTTGTTGGTTTACAAAAGGAATGGGGATATCTTCTCTTGCATGCATCTTAGCTTGGGGAAACAAGTCAGTTGTTGGGGTAACTGGACTGACTTTCCCTGGCAAGAAAACGATACCTTTTAACTGATTTTCCGTGTCAGCGACCTTCACATTGAGGAAATAGCCTGCCTCGAAAGAACCTTCAACCACACCAGAAACAACTTGACCTATCAGATTCCCATCGGTAGTAGCAGTTGGTGGGTTCACTTGTTGCTGCTTCAGGCTTTCATCTCTGTGAGGTTGATCCCTTTTTCGCTTATTTGTAAGATCTGCACCCGAGCCTTGATTCAGTTCGTCCATCTTCTCTGGAATACTTGTGATTTATCCACTTTTCTTGATCAGCAACCGTCCTCTGCAGAAAAAGAAACAAAACATCATTCTTTAGTTTCACAAGTGTCCACATGTATATACAGACAATTACACAAAACCAAACTTCAAACATGATTTGTTGATGAGTCTTCGTAACAATCTAAAGTTACAGCAATGCTTATACCACCAAGAAAACACGATCACCTTAACCAAACAATTCCATATAAGAACTACTTAATTCAAAATCAATAACTTTATGCTCAAGATCAATGAGATTTCAACCCATTGAAGGACTTTTCACGCACTAGTTTGAAACCCACAGTACAGGAATTCAACTTTCAATTAAGAACACAGTTTCATTTCGGTAACTAATTGAAATAGTAATCGTTATTGAGAATAGCCATGAAAGAGTACACTGCATACCATATAAACAAAGTTTTTACAATTCAGCAACTTTAAGTGCTAAAACGTTCTTAATCGGGATTGTCTGAATGATATTCCACAATACCGAATCCATAGATCAAGAAAAAGGACTGGAACTACAGTTTAATATTATGAAATCAAAAACTGAAAACATCAAATATGTTTGTATGATCAGATGTATATAAGCCACGGAAACAAAAAATGGACCAATATTCTCAACATTTACAAGATAAAACCAAATAAAACATCAGAAACACAAATTCTCCACAAAAAATAACAGCGAAATTAGAAACCTTAGATTCCACAATGCCCCCAAAAGCAGTCAATTAACCAAGAAACCGAAACATTTCCGGGAAAATTAATTTGAAAAAGAAACAATCAACGTTAGGTTTACCGAAATTGGAAAAATCAACTGGGAAAAATACAGGAGAGTGTACGTATTCGTATCCGTAGAATCTCCTTCCTTTGGTTCCTCTTTTTCGACGCTTCGCCTTCCTCTCTTTCTGGCGTTTTTCGATTTTGGAAAATGAGGAAAATAATTAAAATTATAATTCGAATTTTTGATATTACATTACATGGGCCAAATTTGATTTCCTTATTAAGCCCAATAAATTATATCCATTTAAAACAATTTACTTAAATTTTTTAAAATTCACGTATGGTCATATATCCTCGAGGGAAATTATGTTATTTTGTCAGTGTCTTAGAGTATATGCCAAAACTAATTAATACCTTATCCAAAATCTCCTTTCAAACTATTTCCTCATTAAATATAATATTATACATATAAGCTGTATTCATAAATAATCTAATTATATATATATATATATTAAGCTGTATTCATAATAAAATATATAGGTTTTTTATCATGCTTTTGCTCTTATATTCTAATTAGTCTCGTCAGACTAAATATAAATATGTGAGTTGCTTAATCGAATATTATGACATGTTAACGGATAGATTCTCGCCCGACAAAAGGCATAAATTAAGATTATATTTTTCGTTAGCTTATTATTTGAATCTAATCAATATTTTCAGCCAAAATTTAGTTAGCAAATCTTGACTTACATATTTTATAAAAACAACATAAAATTTTGGTTAGGAATTAATCAATTTTTGAAGTACAATGACGTGATTAATCATGATCTAAATAGTTCTAGTGTTTCCTTGTCGGAATTTATCGGCATCTAATTATAACAACACATACATTTGGTTCCTTGCAGTCTAAAATCTAACGTCGGTCGAATTTTATTAGATGTATTTGGCTACAAATTTCTAGATATAAGATCCGATTTAACAAAATTTTATTATGATTTTTTCCAATTTTTTTTTTAGAAAAATTTATCAAAAAAGAAAAAATCTTATTATGACTGGTTATTAATTTACTATATTACTACAAGAAATTTTTTTATTGATACGTAATATTTTGTTATAATAACACATATTTCATCATAATATAAAAATATTATTACGAATCTGTGACGATTTGTAAATGGTTACAATACAAGTGTCACAAATGCATTTTGGTAATAAAAACATTACAATATATTTGTGATGAAATAAAGTAGTAATAATTTTGTCACAAATCATTACAAAATATATTCACAGTGATTCATAACAAATAGAATTATAACAAAATTATATGTAAAATATCATAAATTATTACTAATATTCATAGTCGCAATACAATTGCATAATAGATCAATTTTTTTTAATTTTTTTTAGTGAATGAAAAGTTATTTACTTAATGATTCGGAAGTCGTGTGGCTAGTGTTATAGATGTTACTTTTTGTCTGAGACAACATTAACTGGTCCTTTCGTGGACTTTGATTAGCTGTGTATGTTCCTTTTCATACCTTATTACGATTCCACGAGACCATTACGGTCTGCTTCGCATCTGGTTCAACTGTCTATTATGTATCGCCAAATGCTTTTCTTTCTTCAATCATTTTGTTCTCTTCTATTTCCTAAATAAACATTTGGCAAATATTTAGGTTTATTTTTTATGAGTTTACTCTTCTATTTTAGTTATCTAATTATGTATTGAAATGCCAAGATTTTCTCAATCTGATTATTATATGTCTCAGTTAATAGTTTAGAAATCTGCAGTTCGATTCTATCGTATTATATGTTGATAGATTAAAATAAAAATGGAGATTTTAGCGATAAATATTTTTTTGATAAAAAATGTGTATTCAAGTATTTTTTTGTATATATTTAATGATTTTTTTTGTAGAATTTGGGCTATATATCTAATTAATATAAGGAAATGTGTTATAGATTTTATCAGTTTTGCTGCGTGTGTAATTAAATAAAACATCATATAATGAAGTAAAATAAAATGAAATAATTTTTTTTTCGTAAAAGAAAAACAGTTCCACTCAGACAGAGTGTGATATAAAATACAAAATTTCTTATTGTATAATATAAAAATTAGCAATGGTGTGTGGGAAACATATATGCTGGCTTAAGGCTGATAAATAGTACAAGTACAATAAACATGCTACGTGCAAAAAATATATTTGGTAGTGGATTGTCCAACTTCGATTGAGACACGAATGCAACTAATCAGTTATAAAAGCATTGCTCCAAAGACAAGCTCAAAACCAAACCGGTTGACTAGAACTAGAACTAGAACCAAGTTTTGGCAGAGTCAGAAAATCTTAAGTTCAAGCATCCGCATGCGAGAAAGCAAGACACTATGTATGTATCTTGCTCTTGTCTTTGGTCCCGTAAACTTTATAAGTTTCTACTCAAAACTTTTTGTGCCGATAAAAGAGATGGATAATAATTAAGGCATAGTAAGAAAGTGACACAATTGTCGAGTTCTTCTCAGTTATATGTCCAGTTAATAGTTTAGACATCTGGAGTTCGACTTCACTCCACTGCATATGGAAGTTAACAAGTAGGGATTTTTAGGAATGTGTTTGAACTATGGATTTGATTTTGTCGATCCAACTGACAAAAAATAACACAATAGAATAGTTTTCTTGTATACCGTATTTACTAAAAAAAATTGAATGGTTGGACTAACAGTATTTATGTTGAAGTATTGAGGATAAGATAAACGGAGGAAGTATCTTGGTTATGTGGTTAAATGTATGTTTTGGATTTTAAATAGTCATGTTATACTATGAATCATGAATCAGAATTATTTATATAATTATTGTTGAAGGAAATAAAAGATAATAACATGAAGAAACCATATACACGTAAAGAAAATGTACATCTGATTTCTAGATGAACATATGAAGCGTATAAATTAAGGACAGATAACGAAAACATAGATACAATTGATCTAGTATATATCATTCTCAATAGATTAAGACAAAAGAAAAATGACCATATATATATTGTCAAAGTGTGTTTTTGGTCCCCTAATGAAAATGAAGAAGAAGATGAAAATAAGAAAGAAAGTGAAAAGGAAATGAAGATAGGATATAGGAACAGTGTCACGAGGAATGCTTTGGATCTTATTGCAACATATCTTGTCTCTATGTTTCCTTCTTTTGTCTCATAATCACGTGAGATTAAGAGTTTCTTCTTCTTCCTTTAACCCAATTACATTTCTCTCATTTTGTCAAACTTTTTTTTTCTTTTGTGTGTGTCACTTTTCAGGCGGCTAATCTGCGTTAAGCTTCGGGTTTTGTTGCCTAATTTCACTATTTGCATTTTGTCGGTTATAATTCGGTATAGAGATTAGAGATTTTAGTGATGTTTGGGACATAGTGTTTGAATTTTTCTCCACTATAATTTGTGGTTTAAATTGAGGAGAAAGATTTTTTTGTCCCTTAATTGTTCTCATATATATATTTGGAGTGTTGTTTTCTTTCAATAACTAGATCGATAAATTTATATTAAAAAATAGTTAGATCGACAAAATCTAATATATAGTCAAATCTTCTTAAATAATATTATGAAGGCTATGTGACTTATTATAATTGAACTATGGTGAGAAAAACTGCAAAAGTGAACTTAACAACTTAACAAAATAAAACTAAACTAAATACTTTGATATATTGATTATATTTTTAGTTGCAAGATTTGGATCTAGATGCAATGTAACCAATGGAATTTTTCTGTGTGCATGTACCCTGAAATTTTCGTGGACATATACATTTGCAGAAGAAGAAAAATGATGCCTAGGTAAATCTTTTTGCCTGTCTTTTTGGGTGAATTTGTCCTTTGCTACAATAATTTCAACCATTAAACTATCTTTATTTTTTTAATTTGGAATATATCCTGTCTCTAATGTTATAGAGTCTATTAATATTTAAATTATAGATTGCAAATCTTCTGCTACAAAGTTGTTGCAGAAATATGGGCAATATTTTGTTTTTCTAAAAGTGAATTCCTTTGGTCCTTAGTCTATACTATATTTTAACATAATGCACTTTCTTATATTCCATTTAAATGAATATTATAGGTTTGTCCCCTCCAAATTATAGACTACATTTTGAGCCTTTAATTATAATGCAATACAGCGATATAGCTAGATATGTAGCATCATATAGTATATGATCTTATATGTTTTTTTCCTTTTATTTTATTGTTAACATCTTATATGTTTTTTCGACGGATTCTACTGTCAGAAATGAGTATATTTCTTGTTGTAATATATAATCAAAATTGAAATGCAAATATAATTGTAATGTGATACATAAACCGAATTTCTTGGCAGTTGTTTAGTCTGGTTAAAAGTGTGTTTTCTCAATTGTTGATTCTTCTCTAAGTTTTTGGTTTGCCAACACGTCTTAACCCATTTTTAATAAAGTGTGTTTGTTGACAAAAGAATAATAAAAGCACCGAATTCACCAATGTGTAATCTTCTATCTATATAATCAACATGGGTCAATAGATAATAAATATATTAATGATAGTTGCCAACAAAAAGGGAAAAAAAGTTATATATAACGATGTATGTGTTGACAGTAAAAATAAAACATGTCTCATTTGGTTTTCTATATTATATATAATGAAAGTAATTATTAAAATTTCAAACTGATAAACTAATATTGTGAAAGGTGTATACTACAATTTTGATTTCATTTGAGCTTTAAAATATAGAAACAAAAGATTTTCAAATCTGAAAAGTATACTATATATTTGTTATAAGAATATCATTCATTATAATAGCCATGTAAGACATGCAATTGCCGAATTGTTATCAGTCTGGTGGTTAGGATGATCCAGCTAATGATTTGGTACCATGGTTCGATTCTTACCCGCTGCATTATGCTAGCTTAAAAAAGAGATTGTAAAGATGTACTTTAGGTTATGAATCGAGTTTTGTCGATTCAATTGTTAAAAAAAAAATATGTAAGTAAATCAAAGATAATACCATTTAATTCACACTATACGGGACATAATCGTGATGTAGTCCTGAATTTTGCAATATGTTTTGCATAGACTAATAAGCTTCAAGACTCTTTCGTTTTTGGATTTAACCAATTGTAAATGATGACACAACTTGTTTCAAACAAATTAAAAGGATTTAAATTATATGTTGTCTGTCATATTTTCCAAATGATCTCGGTTTATATCATAGTATGTTTAAAACATGTGATAGATTGTAAAGCTTCATATAAATGACAAACACAATCATACAAAACCAAAGAATATATAGATCACGAAATCCACCTACTCATAATATCATGTACTAAAAATGCTATAAAAATTATAAATATATGTCGTCAATTATAATTAAAAACGGCTAAATTAATAGTTTAATTGATAATATAAGTGTTTACAAATGTAATTAGACATGTTTATTTTTTGTATATCCCTACAAAATATGTAAAACATCAAACTCAGCCACGGAATGTAAATAGAATAAAAGCAAAACGATGTTGTTTCATTTTATACGTTTCTTCACTCACATGTGTTTTTGTCATTTGCAATTTAAGTTTACTAAAGAAAACAAAGTCTATTTTGTTTTCTTAGTATCAAAACGCAAAACGCTTAGTAAACTCATTCACTGACTTTTCCTAAACGTTTTTTCTTAGAATCAGAAACTCGTTTAAATGGTTACGTATCATTCATTTATGTGTCATTTATATATTGACCCTACACTCTTTATAAGACACAAAAGCATCACTAAAATTTTGGTGTTTTATTTATTATTTAGATTATTTTATAACATACATATAACATATCACACTGCTAGCGGAAAACGTATTCTTGATATGATATAGTTGGAATCTTAGGAATTCACCTCAAACCTTTAGAACTACTCTATATGTGACTATCTTCACTTGGTTATTGAATCATATCGATCTTGTTTGGATATAAATATTGCATCTTTTTTAAGTTCGATATAATAATTTGAGTTACAATTATGATAAGAAAAAGAGTTCAATCATGCATGATGACATCTTTGAATGATCTCTAAGACAAGAAAAGACAAAATTTGCACAAAAAGTAAGAATATTCAAACACAATTGGACCCAAAAAAGGTAAACATAGGTAGGCTACATATAAAAAAAACTATATAAGTTACATTGGAGAATATATATGGAAAAATATTAGCCTAGAAAATCTGAAAAATATTTTCATGATTCTGCTTGTAGCCCATATATCTGAAATCAAATTATATGTGCCCACTCATGTAAAAAAAAAGAAAAAAACATCAGATTGACACATTCACATGGATCTCTTTAATTCAAGAAAGAGAAAACAACAAAAAGACACATCACAACTTGCTCTATCTCCATGTGTAACCTGTTAATTCAATTTTGCTTCTTCTCTCAAAAGCTTAATATTCTTCAATCTCTCTACTCCTACCTGCTTCAATTCTTCTCATTTCTCTGTTATAATCAACAATAAATTCATTAATTAAAGTTAAAATAACATAAAATATAAAAAAGATGTTAAAAGTATATCATTAACGTACCAAATGATTTTTTGCAATGAAGAACAGCTTCATAAATGGAGCTTTCAGAATCACAAGACCTTCTCCAATAAAAGTCATCAGCAACACTTATTCTCGGAGACGACGTCGTTTCATCAGAATAAACTCTGCTTACACGAATCCTCGAATCCATACCGATACTTCTGGTTAAACCAGCGGATCTACATCTTCTTAATCTTTTACATAATGGCGTCAAAAAATCAAAATACTTCAATAAATCCCATTTCGATACTCTTCTTAGCTTTCTACAACAAGGATACTTGTTCTTAACGCCACGTGTCTCAATCTTTCCCGTTGTTGTTATATCCAACGGCTGATATGCTTCTTCCTCTTCTTCTTCGGTGGCTTTTGATCGATAAGGCATAACGTAACCGTCACGGAAAAGCTCATCGGCGTGAACAAAAGAGTGATCTCCATCGAAGTTATCGAATTTAAAGCTACTTTCATGAGCTGTTTTGATGAAGAATCTTCTAGAAGGAGGTAATCTTGGATCCATTTCAATGAAGGACGAACCAGAAGAAGAATCTTCATAGGTTTGATGATGATCATCAATGGAAGAAGGAAAATTAACTAACCAACTGTAAGAAAAGCTGTCTATTGGAACTAGTTGCTGATGATCTTCTTCCATGGCAGCTTTTTTTTTTTGTTTGTTTTCAATGTGTTGAGAGAAAATTGTTTGAGACAAAATGTTTGAATTGGGAACATATGTTTCAGTGTATATATATAGAGAGGGACATATAAATACGTATAAGTAAAGATTTATACTTTTATTTTAATTTTTAACGGTAATATTATAAAATATTTATGTGGTTAGTTTGGTAAGAAACAATAGATATTAATAATTGGAAAAAAAGAAAATAAAAGAAACATAAGAGTTTGTGAGCCCATACTAACCTTTCATTATGTGCTGTTGCCTTCACTCCTTTCCTTTATTTCACTTTTTTTTTTGTTTTTTTTTTCTTATGTAAAGCTATTTTTATTATTTATTCCTGATGGCATCATATACTTAGGAATATTAACAGACTACCCATGATAATTATTAAAGTTATCCACACTTAATAATTATAAGAAAAAACAATGCATGTTAAATATTAACAAATATCTAATGAGAATAGTCTTTTTTGGATGACAAAACAAAATGCTACTAAGAACTTTAAAGACTTTTATTTTGTATCATTTTATAAAGTGTTTTTATTTCTATGAAAATTTTAATGAATTTGATATTTTTTTATTTTTAATATTCTATAGTTTTATCTATGATTTTGGTTAGATTATATTTAAATAAAATATAAAATTATATCAAAAATGAGTTTCTTAATATTTATGCTTTAGCTATAACTTTTTATATACTAAAGTAGAGAAAGTATATATATTTTTTAGAACTGCCAGAATTCCAAATATAAATTCAAACTAATTAATATCTAACATTTAAAAAATTAATTTTTTTTGTTTGTTTTGATAATGGGAAGATTTTAAAACTTTATCAGCGAAAAATAACCGACTTCTTTTCAGTGTAATAGTTAGGATGATTCAGTTAATGATTTGAAACCAAAAATTTAATTATTTTCCACTATATATAATAAATTAAAAAAATATTTTAGGATGTGGATCGAATTTCCATCGATCCAATTGTTGAAAAAAATATAATCAAACGGAATCCTAAAATACTGCACAAACTCAACTTAGTAGCAAAATGCTACTATGAGACAAATATAAACTAGCGGTCTATAACGTTATAAGATGAAAATTTGAGATGATTAATTGGAATGAAGGACAACGAGTAAGAAGAAATGAGAAAATATAAAACAAAAAAAAGTCATAATCAATGAATAAGAAAAAAGGAAATAGAGAAATGGGAGAGGAGAGGAAGAGCGACAGAGGTCCCGGGAAGTGTCGGGGTGTGAGACGAATGTTGTCGAAAGTTTAGGAGACAAAAGCCGAATCTCGAAAGTGACGTGGAGGAGACTCATCTTCTCTTATCTCTGTCCCATATTTATTGCATGGTCTTCTTTTGTTTTAGGTTTTGTTTTCAACTAATATGGTTTTTTAATTATAGTACTTGTAGTTGTAGTTCTTGAGAAGTGCATTTAATGATATGACTCTCTCAAATCTCGAAGAGAATGTTTGTTGTTGGTCGTCTTTTCATACCGCAACGTTTCATAATTAATGGTTTTTTGACACATAAATATCTCTTACATACTTTTAAAGACTTTGAGATTAATTATGGTTTTGCAACAATGTTTTATTATGTCAACAGGGGAAAAAAGTCTATCCATAATCTAATCTTTGGATCTTTTACAATGTTAGATATGACAATACGACTTCTTAAAATTAAATTCTGGTTGGAAAAACAGTATTGACAAACATTTAATTATTTGGTCAAATACATTAGTCTATTTTGTAATATGTTTTTGATAGTTGATTTTATGTGTAATTTCTTTTTTAGGAGAATTAAGTAAAGAGATTTTCTTAATATTAATACATAAATTTATATAAGTAAAGAATTATATTGTGAAGCATTTTTCTTATACAAGACGAATTTTATAAATCTTTTGAAATACTAACTGAAAAAACTAAGCATGTGAGAATATATAAACACAACCGCTGCATTATGTTACTCGAAATATGATAAGCTTTCGACTAAAGACGAATTGATTTTTTTTTTTTTTTGTCAATATTGGGCCACAACTGACCGGCCTAGTAGCCAAGTTCCTACATAATGTAGGCGGTGGGACTCGATCCTTGGTTATGCAAGTGCGCTATCTTTAGTGGACTTACCGCCTGCCACTAGATTAAAGACCACTAACTTTTTTCTTTGATGTAAAATTTTTTATTTGTTAAGTTAAGTTTGTGAATTTATATGTCAAATTTATAACCGGAGAAATCTCAAATCTACAGCCACACTAAATTTTGGAACCAATAGAAATCTGAGTGTTTAATACTTATAGACGAAAGTCGATATTCAAATGTCTACATTAAATTTAATGTTGTAAACAATGTAATTCAATATGTAAATTTGTACTTTTTACAGTGAAATATAGAGAAATCAAATATGGACCATATTTGAATAAAAATAAAGACTGATAGTGAAAAAGAAGAAAGACTGAAGTTTGAATCATAACAGTCAAAGATTTGAATATTTAGTCTTTTTTGTAGAATAAATGATTTAGATTGGGATAAAGATTTGTATTTGTGTGTAGTAAATTCAATCTTTTCCTTTTTATTTCACACGCCATATGAAATAAACTAACAAAAGCAGTTAATATACACATCTTTTTATAACAGTAACCAGTAAAATCAAAAACAGCTTTTTCTAAAATCTACAAAAAGGTGATTATTAGCATGACAACAAATCAAATTCTATGAATGTACTCGATTCCTCTACTGAATTACTGACTCAACCTTTGGACTTAATTGAGTATATTTTACCTACCTATGTAGAAACACCATTATTGTTTTCTACATTGTCTCGATGTGAGACTCAAACTAAAGTAATGTTTTATATCCACTCAGCAAAAATATTTGAAATCAAAGAAGAATTCAGATTTTATGCAGAGAGAAGAAACTTGGCGATCAAGAAATCTTGTAGCCCTAAGAAAGCACTTGCGAACCAAGTAAGAGTTGACTGAAGTCATAACATGAGCAAGAAGAATGAAGAACTCAAACTAACGATAATTACATATTTATCACTACAAGAAAAACATCAAAAATTGTTCTGACATTACAATTTAGATAATCATATTGCATTGAAAGCTTCAATTGATAAGTCATTTTATCTCTCATTTATCTTTATTGGTGTGAGAGTTAAGGTATGTCTGAGTTGTTTGTGACTTTTTTCTTTAACACCCTTTTGTTTTCCTTTTATAGGATAAACAATTTTTGATTTCAATAAGAAAATGGTATTTGTATATAGTAAATTTTATCTTTTTACTTCTTTTTTCTCACGCCATATGAAAAACGAAAACAACTTTAGAAAAAAACCAAAAACAGCTTTAGAAAAGAAAAGAGAAAAGGAAAATTCACTTTAAAGGTTTTATGTTTGTAGCTTGACCAAATCAAAATATGAATTTACTCATTGTATCTTCAGCTTCGTGCAGTGTAATTGAATCTTTGGACTGTGAATGTATTTAGTTAGTCTATATTTGTTATGCCCTTGTGAAAGAAAAACTTGGCGACCAAGTAATTCACACGACCATTGTTTGCAGAGACGTTGGACCGATCTCAGAGTTGAGAGTCCAAGGAAATAGATGAATTCTAAAAAACCAAACCATGACCTAGAAGCAGTCGAACTACCATCGGACACAAACTATTTTCCCAAAATATTAGAGTGGCTTGTATGTTCTTCTCTAATCTCCTATACATTCAACAGGAAAGGTTGATATTATGGATTTGTTTTCACTGTCAGATGTAACCAGAAATATAAAGAGAGCTATGTTATCTTCAATCATCCTCATCAATAACCATCTTCATTTTCCTTCTACTAAGCGGGCTTTGAGTGAGGGAAGCACCACTAGCTGCAGAATCATCACTGGAATCTGCTAAATCATCATCCTCCAGTTCATGATCTGAAGAAAGATTTGGATCCTCTGGAGATGAAGTAGAAGGAACATTGATGTCGCTGACGCGAACATCTGTCTCGGATTCTCTATTTTCCCGGATGGTGTGGTTTTTATCATTACCCTCTTCTTCGCCAGTGGTTGGCAAATGTGGAGTAGTTTCATTCCTAATTACAAAAGGAGTGAATTTTATGAGACTTGCTTGTGTGATTAATCTCAGAACTGTTTTAGTTCTCAGTAAATTTTGTCTATAAACCGGATGAGACAATATAAGCAGAGAGTTTTACCTTTCTGTATTGTCTTCAGTTCCTCCTGGAGAAATCTCATTGCTTGATCGTGTGTGCTTCTTGCTCTTTTGATTGTTTCTGCTCTTCCTGCAAAGACAATTCACATCGTTCAAGAAACGAAGTTTTGATCTTTCAGAGTCATTCGTAAATCTTATTATAACATTTTGTTACCTGTTCTTGAAGGCTAGTAATGTTTCATTATCGGATTCATCTGCTGAAGAATCATCATGGTCATCTTTCAGCATCATGTCAGCTTCAGACTTCTTGCGGGAAGGGAGACGGAGACCAAGTTGCTTTAATTTACGTGAAACTTGTGCAGTGGTATATGTATTTTCGGAGCCCAATTCATTGGCAATCAAATAACAACAGCGCTTTTGGTCCTTGAATCTGCACATAGACAACAGAAGAAAAACATGGAGTCAATACTCAATAAAACTGTTGCACATAAAGAGTTGATGCAGGAGGCGAAATTTGACACTCACTTCTCGTATAGTTCTTTAATAAGTGTCTCTTGTTCTTTGCTAAAGGAACTCACTCTCTTTCTGGTGTTTCTGTTTCAAAAGCAGAAGAGGTGAGTCACTAAAATCCGAAACTGAATGCGTAAAGTTTAAAAATTCCGTAAACTCTAAGAGACACTCACGAAGGTTGTGCAAATGATGTTGCATTCATGTGATCTGGAGCATCATTTCCCTCCTTGCCTTCACTTCCTTCGATAGACCTATCAGCACGCCGGAGCCTTTTCCTTGTTTCTAGACCAAGCTTTTTAAGTTTGTTGGTTACTTGTGCAGCTGAAATTCCACCATCAGGATCCAAATTTTCGGCTATAAGCTGAAGGCAATTTTTATCATCTTTATATCTGCAACAAATTCATTATAAGCTACCAATTGAACCAAACTGTAGCGTACCATGACTCATACATAGAAATCTGAGTTTACAAATTCCAGTGCTTATAAAATCTAAATCAAGGACCTATGCTTATGTTACTAACATAAGAAATAATTCACTTCATAGGAGAAAATTATTTGTGTTACAAAACAATACATACCTGTTGTATAGCTCTTTAATTTTTATCTCCATGTCACCATCAAGAACTAGTCTTCGTTTTCTTTTAGATGTTCCTGCAGATTCATTTACCACCATTGGATCATCTTCACTGGAGCAAGATAAAATCCCAAGCATTAGCAAATGAATATGAACAGTAACTCAGCTTACAAGAAACTTAAAGTATATAATAATATCATAAGAACCCTTTCTTACTTTTGAAATCCTTGATTATAAGAAATCACGACATCAGCTTCATCATCACCCAGAGCATCTGCTATGCTTCTGCGTGCCCATCCTCTGTCTGATGGGGTGATATTTTCCTCAGTTCCTGTAACCTTTTCTTGATTTCCCATTTGTTTTCTTAGATGGCCAAGCTCATGCAACATATATTCAGCATTTATATAATGGCATTCTTTGCGAGTCTTTGAGAATAGAATTTCAACAAAGAGGAGAGGTTGTGACTTCATTTTCTTCAACATATGTCTAATCAGATCTGTCAGGAAGGTAACTATGTTTTCATAGTCTTTGCAGGGACAAGCTTTCTGCTCATCAAGAATCTTATGAAATGTTATTAGCAGTGACAGCTGCAAAATTAACCCAATAAAAAATGAGGAAGATGCAAAAAAAACCGATAAAATTGAATCGATTGGGATATAATTTAAGACACTAACCTGATACAACATAGGAGAGAGCTCCAAGTCTTCTGTAATCCTCCGCAAAATGCTTATTACGTGATGATTCGTCTGTTTTGGGTTGCTTTTGTAAAACTTAAGCAACCAGCATAGATTTTGAATGATGCTACTGTTTGCAAAAGCAGAAATAAAAGTGGAAACTTTGAAATCAACTTCATCTGTCGCACAGTGCTCTTCACTGTCAGAAGAATTGTCACTACCGCAAGACAGATCATCAACCACATGATTCAACTTAGGGCTATGCGTTTGTTCAGTTTCATCAACTTCAATCCCTAGGTTGGATTCCTCTGATTTATTGGGAAACAAATCCGTTGGTCCATCCTCATTTGAAACTGTTGTATTGACCTCCGGTATGCTTTTTGCAAAGCTAGTTTCATCTGAAGTAGCTGGATGATTTTCGGACAGTTCAGGCACTGTGGCCTCTTTATTTCCCTTGGTTTTTTTCTTTCTTGCTTTCCTTGATTTTTTGGAAACCTGGGCATGAAACAAAATTTAGTTGAATGAAACATTCCATGCATAAATCCTAACACATGAGTTTCATATCCACACTGTTACATACCCTCAGAGTTCCACGCCCTTGAAGGTTTTCCATCAGGCCTACAATTATATGGATGCTTTCCACCAAATCTCCAAGATCACTGGCAAGAAACAAAGTAATCACAAGCAAGTTAAATTTACAATTTGGGTAGCTTTTTAGTAGTCGAACATTCAACAAGTCAAATAAAAACATAGGTATCCTGTCACGATTACGTTCCAAAATTCACAAATTATATATGTACAAGGATTGACAAATCAATTATTGCAAGACACTGCAAGCCATTCAAAATTCCGAAATAAGAAGAAACAGAAGCAGTGGCCAACCTTTTTGGTTGTTTGTGCGTGTCAAAACTCCTCACCAGATTTAAAATGAACTGACACATGCCTTGATCAGTTTGGTCATAAAACAGCTTATAGAGCAAGATGCGGACAGTAAAAGCTTCTGTAGAGTCATCAGGTAGCAATCTAATTACCAGATCTAACATACAAAGCTGCATTGGACAACCAAGTAAACAATGCACAGCATGAGTATCCGTTATTAATTACTGAGTCAAATGGAGATGGACATGACATTCATTTTTTCGTTTCTTCTTCACATAAACCACTGACGTATACACTCATCTAAATAAATAAAAAAGCTGCTACAGAAATTTAGAAATATAATAGGGAGCCGTAAGCAGCCTAAAGGAATTAGCCAGCAAGAGATTGAACATGCATATTGCATACCATGGTTTTCACAAGAGAGCCTGCTGCTGATAGAAATTTAAAATCTTTAGTTTCTTTCAGACCATCAAATGCACAGCGCCATTTTGCAATGACAAGCACAAACATTCTGTCATTAATTGTTGCTGCAACTGGCGCACAAATGTCAGTCTTAGATAAGTTTTCTTGAGCATTCTGGTCGGTAGAGAATTCAGAAGTTTCTTCCTTTCTTGTTGTTGGCTGTAAGAGAAAAAAAAAGCCACACAACCACAAAATCGCGGAGATTTAGACTTGTAAAAACAAAGGAAGAGTAAATTCAAGCAACTTAGACAAATGAAACAAAGTAGCTCAATTACTCACATTGGAAGCCAGGGACTTATGAAACTGAAAAGAGGTGACAGACTGAGCAACTTGGAAGAAAGTAGCAATGTCGGTATTTTGAATGGAGGGATGCTCCTTCTCTATATCTTCACATACTGACTGCATCAAAACTAAGAGATATGGCACTGCCATCAGCATCACCTTACTTAAAACCAAGTATAAGAAAGCATCGCTGTTCTATTGTGTCACATACCATTATACCCTCCTGACATAAACTGATTAATGAAATCGTGCAGCAACTTCAAAACATTGTCATTTGTCACAGACATTGGCCCATGTTCCCAGACAATCTTTTCTGTTGCCCCACGGCCATTTTGAGACTTCAGGATTGTGCTCTCTGTTGTGGAAGGTCCCTTTAGTACAGCTTTACTGCCATCCTACCAAAATTCTTTTTCAAATTACAAACTTTTTACATGATATAATCTTTAAAGAATCATTGCGAGAAAAAATACCATGGTAACCCGGGTGAATGTCCCACCAAATTGTGAATGACGCTGATTCACATTTTGGAGTCTTGCAAGCTTTCTTTTGACTTTCTCCTCCTCCATCAATGTCTTCAAGCTGTCCATGGAAGCATTTTTTCCTTGATCCAACTGTCAAAAAAAAATTGGTGGTCGAATTCAGCATCACTACCAAAAAAGCTTTGTTCCAATCTCAGTAATCATATTGATCCAGTAGGAACATTAACGGATTAACCTTCTCAGGGGCCTTTGCAATGAGCTCCATATCTTGACCCAAAAGAATATAGTGATAAATTTCAAGCAGAAGTAAGTTGTCATGTCTCAACAAACTATTAACCCCCTCAATGGTCTGAGTTATTACAAGAAATATGTCCATCACATTTTCACGAGACAGAAGCTCGAGAAACTGATCCCTCAGCGACAAATAGTAACAAGTTGACTCTCCAACCTTTTGAAGCAGAGATATATCATGAATAGCCAGTAAATTCCTAAATAAAGTGAGCACAAGCTGAACCAATTTCCAATCTTCCTCATTGAATACATCTCTGGAAAGCATAAGATCAGTTTAGAATAACGGTTTCACACCACTCAACACGTACTTAACCACAATTAAAAACAGAATGAGTTTCGAACTTACAATTCTAAGTTCTCGAGGGGACCTTCTAGCAAAGAGACAATCACTGCAACAATATTACTGAAAGTAATAGCAGATTTCAAGCCCCATAAATACTCTACCTGCTGAGGAATATCATCTGAAGAAGGCTCTATAGGCATTGTGAGAAACACCAATACCTTAACTGAAAAAAGCAGATTACAATATCATCAGAAAATTACATCAATAAAACAGCCTCAAAATTTTGGTTAAGGAATGAAAAGAAAATTTAGTACCTGCATTTAAAGCTAAGTTATGTTCATCTTGGTAATGCTCAATGATCGGAATCAAATCTTTGGACACTATATTCCACGCACAGACCTGTTTGAAAACTTCCCTGCTCTGAGGATCGTCGCGTCTAAGAAATCTCAGTAAGTCTTTCAAATTATCGAGACAGTAATCACTCTTGGAGTACCCAATTCGTTTTCCACCTTCGTCTTCCTCGGGAACACCGAGATCGCTGCAGATTACTGATAATCCTTCCAAATCCATCTTTTTTTTAGTTGAGATTCTCTCCTCCACATCCATTTTCTTCCGCAGATTTCAAAAGCGAAACTCAACGCTTTATGCAATTTACCAGAGACTATAGCGAATCAAAACATAAACTTCCAATAGACGATACAAAAACTCAGCTTCTGTAGCAGTAATCTCAGTGACTAGGGCTCGTGTGGCGCGTATAGTTTCAGGCATTTTCCCGCCATTTCGCTATTCTCAAAAGTCATAGAACACCGAGGTTTAGCCCATGGGCTTCTTTTTTGGTCTGAGCCCATGGACTTAATGGGCTCCAAAAAAATCAAATTTATTACGCCGTCGTTTTCAGTTGTTGATTTTATAAAAGTTAATTTAATTTTCCAACTACATATGATTTGTCACGTTTCGATACGAACTAAGCAATTCAACTTCGTAAATTCCGCCGAAATAAGCCACATCTTCACTACTCTCTGTCTCTGAGTTTTCGACATCTCT
Organism: Lepidium didymum; assembly: GCA_963920545.1. NCBI lineage: Eukaryota > Viridiplantae > Streptophyta > Magnoliopsida > Brassicales > Brassicaceae > Lepidium > Lepidium didymum. The sequence continues at coordinate 4,964,243 of OY986986.1, forward strand.
TCTTCTCTCTCGTTCCTCTGCCATTTCATAACTCTCTCATTCGTTGATCCTTCTCATCGGAAATGGCTCAGGTGGTTGCTACTAGGTCGATTCAGGGCTCATTATTGTTTCCCAATGGTGGATCTGTGTCTACAAGATCCGAGAAGATTCTGAAACCAGCGAGTTTTGCAGTGAAGGTTCTTGGAAACGAAGCGAGTAAGAATGGAAGAGTCTCTGTAAGAAGCAGAAGAGTTATTGATACTACTGTGAGATCAGCTCGTGTGGAGACTGAAGTTATTCCAGTGTCTCCTGAAGATGTGCCTAACGTATGTGTGAGCTTTATGTTCTGTATTGAGAAAAATTGTTTAACGTGGCTGTGCTTCTTTTTTTTTCCTGGGTTTCGAGTTAGTAGTAGTTGCGAAGGCATTTCAGTTAAGTACTTTCCATTTTACTGGAAATGAGACAGCTTTAAAGTCTATGGTTGATGAGCTTCATAGCTGTTTGAATCTGTGAAAATTAATCCTTTTTTCTAATTATCAGTCAGTTTTTTATTTGTGAGCTGATTACAATTTGCGATAAGAAAATTTCTGGCTAGAATGACAGTTTTTTCCACTTGTCCACTTGACAGTTTTGTTCTTGTTACTATTGGAAATTGAATCTTATTTTTCTTTTTTGTCGTCAATGTGGATTAGAGAGAAGAACAACTCGAGAGGTTGTTGGAAATTCAGCAGTTTGGTGACACATCAGTGGGGGTGTGGTCAAAGCCGGCAGTAAGAAGGAAAACAAAGATCGTTTGTACCGTTGGTCCATCTACCAACACAAGAGAAATGATATGGAAACTGGCTGAAGCTGGGATGAATGTTGCTAGGATGAACATGTCTCATGGTGATCATGCTTCTCATAAGAAGGTTATTGATTTAGTCAAGGAATACAATGCACAAACTAAAGACAACACCATTGCTATCATGCTCGATACCAAGGTTTGTTCGGTCATCTATCTACATACTGGACAGATTTTTGTGTCCCTATATCTTCTTTGATGATTATTTTTATTGTTCATAGGGTCCGGAAGTTAGGAGTGGAGATCTACCCCAACCAATTATGTTAAACCCTGGTCAAGAGTTTACTTTTACAATTGAGAGAGGAGTCAGCACACCAAGTTGTGTCAGTGTTAACTATGACGATTTTGTCAATGACGTGGAAGCGGGTGACATGCTTCTCGTTGATGGTATGTAGATCTTGGTACTTGCTGTATAAGAGTTTTAGATTTACTTTGAAATGCCTTTGCAGAGGATCTCATTGACAAAAATGCACTTGCTTCAGTTTTCTCCTATATATTGATGGTTCTAATCCTATGTTTTAGGTGGTATGATGTCGTTTATGGTGAAGTCTAAGACTAAAGACTTTGTCAAATGTGAAGTTGTTGATGGTGGAGAACTTAAGTCAAGGAGACACCTGAATGTCCGAGGAAAAAGTGCAACATTACCTTCAATCACTGGTTTGCCGCTTACCCTCTTGCTTAACTTATTCTTGTTATTTTGGCAGAAGTTTTGTATAATATAAGCCTGAATGATCTTATCCTCTGATGCTTATTTGTTGTAATTGTTCTTTCTTCTCGCAGAGAAGGATTGGGAGGATATTAAATTTGGAGTGGAGAACAAAGTTGACTTTTATGCAGTTTCCTTTGTCAAAGATGCACAAGTGGTACATGAATTGAAGAAATACCTACAAGGTAAATACGCAATAGTGATCCTGTTCTAAGTGAATGTGTTGCTTTTGGTTCTTCATTTTTGTTCTGTTCTTGATATTTTTGTTACAAATACTTGGCAGGTTGTGGTGCTGATATACACGTGATAGTAAAAATTGAAAGTGCTGACTCTATCCCTAACTTGCACTCCATTATCACAGCGTCAGATGGGGTGATTTTTCCGTCAACCTTCTCTAGTTAGTTCTTTTTCTCTTTATGCCTTACAGAATGTTATCTTGGCCAGAGCAACTGATTGGAGATTGTTTTGTAAAAACATATATTTAGAGGACTGTAGGGACAATTATTCTGGTGTTAGTGCAATATATATTCTGGACTGATTGGCCCCAATGCATGTGATTGACTAATTAGATTTATGAAATGTCTTCTAGGCAATGGTTGCAAGAGGTGATCTTGGTGCAGAGCTTCCAATTGAAGAAGTCCCCATTCTTCAGGTTAGCACTTGGCTCTCATCTTAGATAAACCAAAATTGGAATATGTGAAATTTTCTTGCAGTTAGAACCCTGTTTGTATTTTGATATATAGGAAAGGATCATTAACCTATGCCGTAGCATGGGAAAAGCTGTTATTGTTGCGACTAACATGCTTGAGAGTATGATAGTTCATCCTACTCCAACCCGGGCAGAGGTCTCAGACATTGCTATTGCTGTTAGAGAAGGTGCTGATGCAGTAATGCTTTCAGGAGAAACTGCTCACGGGAAGTAAGTAACTGATTCCTTTTATATATCTACTGATTTTGCTTATATTGGTGTGAATAGGGAAAATACTAAAGGTTTTTATATAGACGAAACTAATTTTTACTCGGTATCAGGTTCCCATTGAAAGCTGCTGGAGTGATGCACACAGTTGCATTGCGAACAGAAGCAACCATTACTAGCGGTGAAATGCCACCTAATCTTGGTCAAGCCTTCAAGGTAAGCCACTAATTTTCTTCTTTCAAAATTCTGCACCCTTGAGAATTTATTCGCAGTTAGTATATGTACTATCTATGCCATACTAACAAGAACAATGTTTTAATCTCTTCAGAACCATATGAGCGAGATGTTTGCATACCATGCAACCATGATGTCAAACACACTTGGAACTTCAACTGTTGTTTTCACCAGAACAGGTTTCATGGCCATACTGCTAAGTCACTATCGTCCTTCAGGAACTATCTATGCCTTCACAAATGAGTGAGTATTCCATGTTTATTCTTTGAGAAAAATGACTGGTAAGTTTCTGTTTTAGGGAAGTCACAATCAGAGGTTTTGTTCTGCAGGAAAAGAATACTACAAAGATTAGCCTTGTATCAAGGTGTATGTCCCATATATATGGATTTCACGGATGATGCAGAAGAAACTTTTGCTAATGCTTTAGCTACACTACTGGTAAATTCATTGTCCCGAATTAAGATTTAACTTTCGGTAGTGTCTTATTGGGGCTAAAGAGTTGAGTTGGTAATTTTGGATGAAACAGAAACAAGGAATGGTGAAGAAGGGAGAGGAAATAGCGATTGTACAGAGCGGGTCACAACCAATCTGGCGATCTCAGTCGACGCATAACATCCAAGTCCGCAAGGTCTAAAGCTTCTTTTAAGGCCTCCTGATATCTCACTTGGTCGATGTCTTTATATTTATATGTAGAACTGCGTTCTGGTTAGTTTTGGTTACATGTCTCTTGCACACTAAAACTTGCTGTTTTCTGTATCTTCTTCAGTTTTTGCTTTTCTACGTTGATGTGTTTTGACGGACAAATTAGCTCATTAGTTAGTGGAAAACTAAAAAAATATGAATTACTATAAACTCATGATCAGAAAATAAAGCAAGTTATAAGCTTGTATAGATATTACTGTTTCTTCAACTTCATATAAAATAAGGGAACATCACAATAACATGGTGGACTTCAAAATATAGTAAGTTGCTTTTCCCACACTTCCATTTGCTCAGTAAAACAAAATCTTTGTTACCTGTTTGAAATTCTGGGTTCTCTTTTTCTTCGTGTTTAAAACCTTAATTTCTTGAAGACGAAACTCTAAGACCTCGCACTAGTCAACCTTCTTACGATACTGTCCAGAATATAACACTTAAATGAAGTTAAGACCAAAGTTTCATATGAGATGAATTATAGAAGTACCTTAGAATTGAAGTACCTTAGCGAGTAAATACCAATGACCTTTGCTGGATATAGGGAACACGAATTGAAGGACTCATTATTGTATTAATATCTATAATCTTGTAATAAGTACAGCGAGATTCCATCTACAAATAGGGTTTGAATTACTAATTTATAACAAAAAACACCTCTATTACTCTCCAATTATGCTCATTCCCATTCCCATTTCTTAATAATACATTTCATTTCGTTTCCTTCTATGAGACTTCGGTGTAGTTATCTTCAGTTTCGAGTCTTTAAACGGGGACAGAGTTTACCTAAGAATCATCCTGAAACAAAGCCTTTGGCACTGAACTACGAGGCAGAGTCTCACACTCGTAGTCATCTTTGTTTCCAGTTAGTTTTCGTTTTTTCTCTGCTGTTGCTATTGGTGTCTCACATACTCTATCATCTTCAACTGATCTTTGTCCCTTCTTCCTTTTAGCCATTCTCTGTTGCTGGTTCGCCTTGCCTTTAGAGTTCTTTCCTTGTTTTGGTGCCCAAACTCGACAAAGATCAGGCATCCAACTTGTGAAACTCGAGAATCTTCTTGCCCTCTCCCTCATTTGATGTGCTTCAACCTCTTTCTTAGCTTCTCTGCCCTCCTTAGTGCTTTCCTGCACATGGGTCTTCTTACCCTTATCAGGAGCATTTTTATTTCTTTGGCTATGATGATGACCTGAGTGACTACTATCTTCAGTGTTCATGAAACTATCTTCAAGATCCTCGTCAGTGAACATAAGCAGATCCATCTCTGTATATATTATATTTACAGCTTCTCCAAGAATATGATGATACCTGAGAAGGGGCCAAAGTCAATGCATTAACATGAATATACATATAACCCAATTACAATATACTTGCTGAGAAGGGCATTATATACCTGGCTTTTATAGTTTTGTCCACATACTTATCGAGGCTCCACTCTCCAAAGAATCCACTATCTAATTTGCACTGAATGCCCTCTAGGAACATGCAAATCTGTTTTGCAAATTTCTGCGTCTCAGATTCCTCACTTCCCGAACCTATCTTATACCTTAAAATCTCCATTCGGAAAAGAATCTGCAGTTCATATCTTATAGCTAATTAAAGAAAATGTATAGAAAGCACTAGTAGATAACACCATATCAAAGCATAAGAATAAGTTGGCTGCTGTAACTAAACAGAAAAGAAAAGGATACTCTCTAACAATGTGACTCGGTGCAGCTTCATCAGACTTCTGCTCACTTGCCGTTGATGATGAATCTTTCTTTTTGAACTTGGGAACTATTTCTTTCGGTTCTTTCAGCAACATTTTGGTTAGCTCTTCAGTGGCCAACAAGAGGGTTTCACTCTCACAGGTATAGTCCTTCTCAGCTCTCTGAGAGGAGTAGAACACACAGGACTTGACAAGTCCTTCAGCTAGAGCTGACAAGTCTATTTCCTCAGACTCAATCCCTTGCTTGATTCTAATAGGAAGACTAGCAAAGAAATTCTCTGATGACTCTAATGCATGAGCAGATGCATCATTGTCCTGCTTTCCAGATATACGATTCCCACTCAAAGCAATTTCCTCCTCAGCTACAGGTAAGGAAGAGATAGAAATCTCTGTCTCTTCGAAGGAGTTGTTCTTTTTCTCAATTGAATCTGCTTCCACATCCTCCGATACATGGCAATTATTAGCCACAGATAAGCTGCAACCTCTAGGTTTACTAATCTGTTTCATCCAACATTTCAGAAACTTGAATTTCTTCGACTTGCTAAACTTGGAGTAATAAACATCTCCTAGATCAATTTGACCATAATCTTTCACTGATCTGCAGAACTTCTCCCAGCTAATGTCATGAAGTGAGTTTAGAATTTCTTTTTTTGCTTTTCTTGTGTATTCACTACAACTGACTCTCTTCCTGCTATCTTCCTGATCTACAGTTCGAGGAGAGACACCATTGTCAAAAACACAGATTAAAGCTGACGAGAAAGTGAAGGGCTTGAGGATTCCTGTCCGCAAACTACCATTGCTATTTGAAAGAGCTACCAAAGCTGAGTAACCTTCCCTATAGAGATAACTTAGTAAAATCTGCCAAATGGGTGATGATCTTCTTGCCACTTTCTCACCTGTCTCTTTTACTAATATCTGAAGAACCCGGTCAGCCCAAAACCCACTATCCTGGTTCTGATCTTGGTCAGATTCCTGGGAGACTTCCTGAACAACAAAAGTATCACAAGTATACCTCTCGAGTTCAATAATATCATCACATATACTCAAGGCTTTAATACTGAGTTTGGTAATCCCATCACAAAATTGTTCAATTATAGAGTCCTCACTGGGTCGTTCAGGCTTATTAGCTAGGTTGATGAATTCCTCACAACTCTTCCGACAAACAATTTCAGAAGAAGAAAACTCTAGCTCGCCGCACTTGCATTCCATAGGTTTACCGTTAATATCAGCAATCTCGAGACTGGTCTGAACAGTAAACTTTTGGCTAGTACATAGCTTAGGGAAAATACCAATTGCTGGATAGATTAATCCAAAGGGAACGATTAAAGAACCAAAAATAATTGAATCCGTAGAACAATGTCCCCAACCCAATTCTCTAATTCCACTATCGAAAAACTCAGACTTCAATCCCAGTTCGCTTGTTTCACCAAAGCTATCCTCCGATTTTACATCAATCCAGCTTAATTGAATATCTCTATCATCAAATAACTCATTCACACACTCAAAAATCTCCCTGAACTTTGACTTGAACAAACCCAGGTCACTTAGACACTCATCGTTAGTCTTAACATCAAGAAACTCAGAGACCCATTCCAAATCCCTAGAAACTGGGGAAAACATAACGACCAAATTCGACCTAAAGGCATCGACGCCACCATCCGCAAATCCAGGAATCATACCTATCTCCGGATCTCGAACCACCGGCTCCCAAGCGTAATCATAAACGATCTGACGCAAATTCGCCGCGACATTAACCCCACGAGGCGATACCGCCAAGAACGCCGATCGAAGTTCACATAATTTAACCGCGTCGAGGGCGCGCCTGAGGGAAACGAGTGTAGGGTTAGGGAGGTTAAATGAGAGTGGAGAAGATGAAATTGAGAATGCAGACAGCTTTGAGGAAGACAAGAGAGAAGATAGAGAAGAAAAGAAGAATTTAAAAGAGAAGAGAGAATCGGAAAGAGGAGGAAACGAGAGAAGCTTCTCGGCGGCGGAGATCACGACGGCTAGGTACTGCTCCGATTTGGACGTAGTCAGAAGCGGATTGAGATCTATGAGGAGCACTAAACGCTGCGTTTTGGCGTATAACAAATCTCCGGCCATCGAAATGAAACAGAGAAAAAAATCGAGAAATTCGATTTTAGATTTGGGTTGAAGAATAGAAGAGGGAAGAGGGAGCGAATCAATTTTGGCGGGAAAAAATATATCACCAAGTCATTAGTTAATTTTGGGCCTTCGCCTTTCAGATCAAAAGCCCATTCACAATGGATAATGATAGGACCAAGATGAGTAGACGACAATTTCAATCTGGTGACGTGGCAAATTGAAGATAGAACGATATTACGAAACTTGCTCTGCTTCAAATCCAATTTCTGTTTCAGATTCTTCTCGATAGATTTTCCTTTCTGCCAGAATTCTCCCGGGAAAATCAAGAATTTTCTCGGAGATTTCTCTATAATGTACTGTCTCTCTACATTCAAATTTATTCCTTCAACTGCTCTATATCCCTGTATATTATTATCATCTATTCCTCCGAAATTTCTTCACATTTCGAGCTCGGAAGCCTCGTTTTCGCTCAGATGTCGTAGTTTCGCTTCTTCTTCTTCGTCTTCTTCTAGCCCATTTCGAAGGAAAAACCTAACTCTAGTTTCGGCGAAATCGTCAGACGCGGAAGAGGTGTCGGATACGGAAGACGAATGGCTGAAGAAGCTACCGGAGAAGAACAAGCCACTGTATTCGCACAGCTTACCTTGTATCGAGGCGTGGCTGAGAAACTTGGGGTTTTATCAAAGCAAAGATGATAGAGCTATTTGGTTGATACAGAAACCCGATTGGCACGCTCAGCTCTCTCTTGACGTCACAGATCTCTGCATTAGGTATAAACTGATTGCTTTTGTACTCTCATTGAGCTCCTTAAAGCTCGATTCTTTTACTGAATTCCCCCCCCCCCCCCCCCCCCCAAATTTTTATATGTTGGCCTTTCAATAGTATGGAAATGCGTAGAGTTCTGGGATACTTCTGACTTCCTCTTTTTAGTGTTCAAAGATTCCTCCATGAATGATTCTTAGTTAGTTTAAGTGTTTGTGAATGTTAGTTTTGGTATCGACTTTTGGTATCGATTCTGGATAATGTTGTGAAGATGACTTTGTTGAGCCTGGATAAGTATATGTATAGCATTGTGTTACGATTTAGCTTCTTGAAGATGATAATGAATCCTAGTTCAGTGTTTGTTGTTGTGATATTGTTCTTCGATATGTGTCATTCACTGGAACTGAGAATTAACAGCTAATTTGATGTCTCTGCATCTCAATCCAACAGCCCAAAAGTCTATATATTACCATGTTCTCTCATCATTCCCTATACGAGTCTCTGTATATCCGACCTAATGGGACTAACCAAATTGCTTGTTACACAGGTACTTGAAAAGCGGGCCGGGAAATCTAGAAAGAGACATGGAGAGGAGGTTTAGCTATGCATTGAGTAGAGAAGATACGGAGAATGCGATACTTGGAGGACCTTGAAGGAGCAAGAGTTTGTTGAACATTTTTGTTCTTGACCTATATTTCTACGCTGTTTCAATAGGTTTCCAATTGTGTGATGCATTTGCTTCTTTGATCCAAAGATACATTGAAGAAAAACAAAAAATCATTCTTTAGCAGGTATTCATGATCCCAATCCTCTAGAACAAGAAGAATATACAAGTTTCTGTGCATTTGGATAACCTAACCGTTGCCTGTTTGAAACTATGTTATCTATATAAGCTATCACTTATGTAAAGTTCTGCATATAGGCAATAAGCGAATGTCTTCCGTTCAACAAATGAGAGTTTTCTGTGCTATCTGATAAGAGTGAAGAATGTGGTTAAACAACAGAAAGTGAATTTGTAGATACCAAGGAGAACAACTATGTTTCCTTTTGACATTAGAGTGTATTGTCTTTAACATCGGTGCTTGCATCACTTAAAACAAACAAGTGACTTGAGAAATTGGAGTGTACATGGAATACAAACAGAAATAGTTTGTAAGAATATGCAATGTTGAAGATGATGAGGAGATATTTATATCTTTACTTGCTGACTGACTCAATTGCCTTCAAACAAAGGAATTTGCAGATATTGAATCAGTTCATCATACGACTCTAAATCGGGTTTAGCTACAGGGCTTGCGAGTTGAGACTAATAATATCAATAAACTTGAATAAGGTACTTGAAGTTTATAGAATACAGAAACCAAACTGAAGTTATTAAAAAAGTGGGTCAAAACAACGTATAACTTGCACATCTTCTGTTTCAGATTTTGAACAATAATACACTACATTTACACTAGTCAACTCAGCTTAACGTAAGAGAATTTAATACATCAAATCTAAACTTAAGTTGCATGTTTGAACAAAATCTAAAACTGATCTATTTTTGTGCAGTTTGACATATAAAATCTTGTTTCTTGATCATATATATAATCTAAGTTTCTTCATACATTCTAAACCATCCTAAGCATCGAAGTCTAAAGCAAAACCGAAAGAAGAAAAGAAAGAAACACAACAAAAATGGGAAGCAAAGCTGTTCTCTCAATCTTCTCAATGGTTTCTCTTTGTTCTGCCATTTTTTTCACTGAAGGAGTAGCTCAAATGCAAAAGCCACCAACTTTCCCTGGACTTTTCCCACCTGGTTCACCTATTGATCTTGTGAAATGTTGGTCGTCTCTCTTCAACGTTCAAGGATGTGTACTCGATATCTCCAAATCGATTATCTCTGGAAACTTTGAAATTCTTGAAGCCGCGTGTTGCAAGACGTTTTTGGCTTTAGATGCTAACTGTTGGCCCCAAATGTTTCCATTGAATCCATTTTTCCCTCCTCTCCTCAAGGATAACTGTGCACGCATTGTCTCCAACTCTCCTGCACCTGCACACAACGAAAAGCATAAATGATTGTTTGATCAATTCACTTTTAATTTAGACTAGTTTTGTCAATGTTAATCTTTTTGGTTTCTATAGAGAGCTCTATTTATATAGGTTTTCTTAATAAAGTAACGTTTTTATTGAAACTTTCATTCGAAATTCTCCTTATTTTGTATCTCTCCATTGATGTATCGTGGTCACAAATCACAATTATGTGTTTCTCTTCTTATGGATCCCAATCATCCAATAATTTGGCCGGTTTAATCACTTTTGTTCTGTACCGAAAAATATTTTGGTAATTTCCGGTTTAATTGACGATATTTGCGAGTGGATTAAACGTTATCCAAGGAAAAAAAGCAGAGTAACGAAAGAAAGCTTGCTAAAGAGTCATGGCGATGCTCTATCTACCTTCTCCTTCACAATGTAGAAGAAGCTTCTCTCGTTCTGTTTTCAATCACATCTCCGCAGAAATTTCACCTTCGTCTCGTCTCTCCTTGAAAACCTCCGGAGTAGAAAACTGGGTTTCACGTTTTCGGTCGAAATCTCTCAGTTTGGTATTCTCTGGAGCTCTCGCTCTTGGTTTATCTCTATCCGGTACGTTTCTCTCTATATCTTTTCATCAAGATCATTTATTTTTGACACTGGATTGAAAACACAATGTCCTTTGATGTTGATTCAAGTCCGTTGTTATACAATAACAACAATGTCGATGTGTTGCTGAAACAATCTCAAATCACAAAGTTTGAATCTTGTGGCGTATTTAACGATTTCTAAGCATATGAAAGTCAAAATTTTGAAGTTTCAAGTTTATAGTGCAGTGTGTGGAACTATGAACAGTGTAAATGAAAAATTTCCGGATTCTGTGTCATTTTGCAGGCGTGGGATTTGCAGAAGCAAAAGTCGGAGTTAACAAACCAGAATTGCTTCCTAAAGAGTTCACTTCTGTCATAGATGTTGCTGGTTTCCTCTCTAACGGTCAGGTATGCATATGTCACCATCCATTTTTGGGATTCCTGTATATGTAATGTGGATATGTTGGCTACTTCTATAGATTTGTAGTGTAATTCTGATCTTATTGCTGTTTTGGTTTCCTTAATGCTGTTTCTCTTTGAGATATTGCAGGAGAAAAGGATAGCTCAAGAAATTGCTGATCTTGAAAAAGATACAGGATTCAAATTGAGAGTCTTAGCTCAAAACTATCCCGTTACACCTGGTATGATGAATGCTTAGAAAGCAACACACTTGATCTCCCTCCATTGGTTTTATGTGATGACATTTCCTCTGTGTTTGAAACAGGACTAGCAATCAAAGATTTCTGGCAGGTGGATGATAACACAATTGTGTTTGTTGCTGACCCAACTTTTGGTAGCATCCCAAACCTCATTGTTAAGTCCTTGAAGTATACAATGGGAAGTTGATGGTTGATAACTGGATTTTGAAACAGGAAATATATTGAATTTCAACGTTGGGGCTACTGTTGATTTAGACATACCTCGTAGTTTCTGGAGTCGATTGGCTGGGAAATACGGCAACATGTTTTACTGGAAAGAGAAGGCAAGAAGGAAAAATAATACTCTTTCTATGTATGATTGTCACTTTGCTTATGACTTAACTGTTAAACAAATGTCTTGAAATAACCAGGGAGAAGATGCATCCATTGAAGCTGCAGTGATGGCTATATCAAGTTGCTTACGGGAACCTGTTGGTGCAAATAACTGTGCAGAGATAAAATGAAGTATAAACACGTAAAAACCCGTCTGATTGAACACTGTATAGATTGTCAGTCATAAAGAAAAAAACAGAATTCTAAGAATGAATCCAAGCCTTGTACCACTTTCCATTTCTCAGCTTCACTTCCTCAAATCAGCCACTGTTTTCTTTTGATCTTTAAGGAAAGCCAAGTTCGAGCTTCAAAGGGTGAACTTGATGGTGGAAGTGGCGTGAGACTGTATCTGTATAACAGAGCCTTAAAAACGGAGTTTATGAATCTGTATTGTGTGTTCTGTTTCTCTAATTGTTAATTTAAGTGAGAGTAAGAAAATTGAAGTTCATAATTGCTTGTTTTACGATAGTTAACAAGTTAACACAAGTTATCGAGTTGAATTTACAAATGGATAAACAAAACATGCTTACTTTCTGAACTGGAATCAAATGTGACAGAAACAATTTGATTTTTCCTACAACATAAGACTGTATCTTTTTAACTAGATTGGTACCTGTATCTCTTAAAACAAGTATATAGAAACTGAAGTTTACATGTAATAGAAACAGAAATAATTGTAACAATATGAAACATTATAGAGATCACAATGAAGTTCTTATCGTCAATTGTGATATTGACTCTATTGTCTTCATAGAATGGACATACCATTTGAGATGTTATTCTTACTATCTACCATACGGCCTTGGATCCAGTTATTGAGACTAAAATCAAAGAATTTCGTGGATCAAAAGACAATCTGAATTGCATATAATTTCTGTTTTGAAACTTAAACTAGAAAACACTACATTTAGATTAGTTAACTCAACTTAATGTAAGAAAATATGGAAACGTTAAAGATTACATTATGAAAATTATGTTACATTTCTAAACATGAGTTACATTTTGAAACAAAATTTATAATCCAACTGTTACTTTTCGATTTATCAAACAAATATCCTATTGTGTGATCTTATAAATTTGAACTTTCCTCCTATAACCAAAACCGTCCAAGCCTAAAGTCTAAACTAAAACAGAAACAAAAAAAAGAAAGAAGAAAAGTACAAAAAGGATGGGAAGCAAAGCTGTTATCTCAATCTTCTTAATGGTTTCTCTTTGTTCTGCCATTTTTGTCACTCAAGGATCAGCTCAAATGCAAGTGCCACCAATCTTTCCAGGACTTTTCCCACCTGGTTCACCTGTTGACCTGGTGAAGTGTTGGTCGACTCTCTTCAACGTTCAAGGATGTGTGCTCGAAATCTCCAAATCAATTTTCTCTGGAAATTTTGAAAATGTTGAAGCTGCTTGTTGCAAGGCGTTTTTGTCCTTAGATGCTAACTGTTGGCCCCAAATGTTTCCATTGAATCCCTTCTTCCCTCCTCTCCTCAAGGACAACTGTGCACGCATCGTCTCAAGCTCCCTTCACAACTAAAAGCAAGAATGATTATTGATTTACACTTTTAGACTAGTTGTTAGCTTCGAAGTCTAAGTTTGTATCAGAGGCCTCATGACCTCGACACCAGTTTCGTTTTCATTTATGTAAAGCAAAGGAAAGACAACTCATAGATCCAATAAAAACTTGCTAAACTTTAAGAATACTTTTTGGGGTTGCCAAGTAGAAAGTATAACTCGGTTTCATAAAGACGTGCTCTATCTCAGTCCTTACAACAGGACAAAAACTGGATAGATTCATACAAATGAGAGGAAAAAAGTTCCAACTCTTTTAAGACTAAACTTGAATTTTGTGGTTCTTATCATTCTGTGTACAAAGAAGTTCCCAAATCGGGTTGAGAAGGACTTGGTCATATCACAAAAGTCTCATCCTTTCTCTCAGGAAGAACCGGAACAAGAAGGAAGAAATTTTTTCTCTGGATATAGATGATGATATCTATACGTATGGATCTATTGATTCTTCTTAGTAGTGGGAGTGAATGACTTAGAGCTCTGAATCTGATCATCTTTAGATGTTTTGATTATAAACAGAAGTGTTTCCACAAGCATCGCCAAAACTAGTCCAAGAATTCCACCAGCAGCACTCTGAAAGGGAAAAAAGAAATACAAATCCGAGACACACATGATCCAAAAAGATCCCCTTAACCGTATATGAAAGTTTGACAAAGTGTGAGATACACGAAACTTACCAGTGCGGGATTGCGGTTGAATAAAGCTCTGAATGAAGCGTATCCAACCAAATATCCAGTAAACATGGTAAGACCAACGTGTAAACCTATGAAATGAGTTTGAAAGAAAATCAAAATCTTCAAACCTATGTGTAATTTCTGTCCACGAAAAAGGAAATCCCAAACCAAATGAAAAAGCTTTACCGAAACCAAGCTGGTCTTTGTAAGAGGAGAAAGGTTCCTCTACTTGTTTCTTGGGTGTTATATCTTTAACAAGCTCAGCATATTCCTTCCTCTCTGCTATTTCTCTGAGCTTGTGCAATCTCAATTTCAGTTCTTCACTCTACCAAGAGAAGAAAATCAAATCACAATCACAAAGAAATGGAAAGACATGAAGACAATCTAAACATAGCCAAGAAAACTTCAAACAAACAAAACCAGAAGCACCCTTGTATGCAATCAATAAGAGGAGCAGCGACGTTCTTTAATTGGATATTTGGATTCAAATATGAATCAAACAAAAGTACAAATCAAAATTCTGCTCATTTCAACTAAAGGATAACTAGAAATCTTCTATGACTTCCTCTAAAATACTAAAAGACAATCTCTTTTGTTGCCAGATTGTTTGAGCAGAGGAAAAGGGAGCAGAAACAGATTCTAATTAGATCAAATTTCGCTCGAATAGAGTAGAACAAAATAGTAATACGAAATCACCAGCAAAAGGATCTAATGTAGAATATGAGCTTAGCGTACCTTTTCTCTAGGTTTGGGACTAGTGAAGACGAAATCGGAGCCCGATAAAAGTCCGAACAATCCGGGTCTGGTTGAGGGATCGGTTCCTACCCAAATAGCCCGGAGGAATTTGTAGGGAACGGTGTTCGTCGAGCGCAGATCAGAAGCAATTCCTCTGAGTTCATCGGAGAGACGAAGATCACGGGAGGCCAATGCGAGAAATGATTGCATTGGTTCGGTGGCGGAGAGAACCAGGCCTGAACCATTTTTCGGGTCGGGTTGATCCATCTTTTATCGGATCCGAACAGTGACGTTGATCAGAAACGGGTTGGTTCTCCGCGTTGTTTAAAGCGACGTATAAAAGGATATATCAATTTGATCTCTGTATTTTAGAAATATCAATAATATGTCTTAAACTTTATTTAATTACTAACACTCCCCCAATTAAAGACTCTTAGTCCCACGTGGCAATATATGCTACGTGGCGTTTCCCTAGCACGTGTGATTTACTCGAATCACGACTCTGAAAACTTTGTTGTGGGGTATTATTGTAAATATGTAAAGTTACGATGGTAGATTAAGGAAAGTGAGTCGGTAAATATTCTATTGCTGAATCTATCTTTCATTGTCTCCAATAATGGATCTCCTTCTCCATTTCTGTTATTTTTCCTAAAGTGACAGATTGGATTGGCCGAGGGATAGAGATTATGGTTTTCTAAAGAGATTAAGCGAACAACAACAAAAAAAACAAATCTTTTGATCTCATCTCTGATTCGATCGAGATCGCAGCATTTCCTTTTGTTGCGATACGAAGATTCCGAATGAAAATTTAACGATCTGTGTTTCTTTTTAATCTTTTATTTGGAATTTTGATTTGAAACCATATATACATAAAAGATGATTTCAAATCCAAGTTTATTGTCATACACTTGCATTGCAAAAGGAACCGTCGTTCTTGCCGAGTTCGCTTCCAAGGAAGAGCCAGGAATCGAAGAAGTAGCTTTGAGATGCATCGAGAACACGCCTCTTCATCATTCGATGTTTTCTCATACAGTTCACAAGAAGACGTACACATTCGCAATCGATGACTCCTTTGTGTATTTCGCGATTTTGGACGAAAGTATGGAGAAGCCTGAATCGGTATGGCTTATGAATCGGTTGAGATCAGCTATTGAAGATCTGATCAGAGTCGGTGGATGGGATGCGGAAACGTTGAAAAATCCGGTTCCTCATTGTCTCCAATCAAAGCTCGATCCAGTGTTCGCCGAGATTGTTGGTGTTGTTGATGTGGAATTGGAATTGGACATGGATTTGGTGGGATCTCCAAGAAGCGTAGCGAGAGAGAGTCGTAATCCGAGCATCGATTCATCTAAAGGGAGAAAAGCTGCGTTGATGCCACTTTTGGGGAAGCCATTGAAGGCGTTGAAGAAGAAGAAGAGATCGCATAATGAGGTAAAAGGGGAAGATTCAGGAGACGTTGTTTCGATCAAGGAGATATCAGATAAGAAGATCGATTTATGTGGGAATGGAAACAATGGAGTCTCACGCAAGGAACTGAGAAATGGATTGTTAAGTGATCATCATCATAGGCAAAAGGCTAAGCAGATATGGAAGAAACATGTTTGGGTGGTATTGATGTTCGATTTCTGCATTTGTGCTATTTTATTCGGAATCTGGCTATGGATTTGTGAAGGGTTTCAATGCATTAATTGAAGCATAAAGTAAAGCATCAGTCTTCTCTCTGCGTACATCTTCAAATTCATACTGTTTTTAATGTGCATCAAATTTGATCATTGGCATCTTCATTTTTTCTGGGTATTCGTTTTCTAAATTGAAATCTGTTCCCTTTTTTTCTTCTTGTTAAGTGTTTTTGTATCTTCTTTATTTTTAAAATCACAAAAAGTGTTGTTTTCAGGAGGAAACTAGGTAATAGGTTGAATCCTGGTTTACATGTTAGTGATGTTCATTGTACTTTGAAGACATGAAGTTAAATCATTCACAAAACTAATGTGTGTGTTGTATATCTTTTTTCTAGCAATCTTTTTTTGTTTCTTTTGCTGTTTATTCCACAAATTGTGGTGTGATTGAACGTGGGTCACACTTATAATGGATGACAAAGAAAGATAGTTTCAGACCCAGTCACACATTAATTTTTTTACTAAATATGTACATTGCATCTAGTTGACAAAAACGGATATAAATTCATTGCATCTATGATTGGTGTATTTTTAACTAATATAGAAAATACGATATTGAAAGTGATTCCAGTACATAAACTCATCACTCATGCTATAAATCTGTAAGTCTATGATTTAACAATAAAAAGATGGTTACATTTAAGACATAAGTGAAAATAAGGTTTCGGAAATAAGAAACAAAAGGGATGAAGTGTTAAAATATGTGTCCTAGTCTCTGATCTCAGCCACAAGGTGTGAGTTTTTTGTTACCTGCGCCACGAGGATTATCGTCCTTCCAATCATCGAAAGCTCTAGCTTTCATTACAGCTTTCTCGTCTTCATCATCATCTTCATCGTCCTCTTCCTTTTTTCTAAGAGGTTTATCGTTGTACCATGAGGTGCTTGCTTCTTCAATGGCTTTTTTCGTCTGCTCTTGCCAATCATTCATTATCGTCATCTCTGTTAATCCAGCATCCTCTATGCTCATTGTCGGCATCCTACAAACACAAGTTTGATCGCCTTATTAAAATTAAAATTAATGATATAAGATTTGTGATGAGCATGATTTTGTATTTACCTGTGACTTGGTTGGAAAACCTTAGCTATCATTCTCTCTCTTTCTGTAGAGAGTGGTCCACCTATGATGCTTACTGGGCCGAATATAAGAGGTTGGTGCTTGTGTTCGTGAGCTTCTGATACTGAGGCTCTTCCTTCTAACACATCTTGTGCAAATGTGGCACAAGTGATTGGCTGTGCCGGTCTAGAGTATTGTACCCTAGCAGCAGCATCTCTGTGCCAGGTTTCAGCTTTCTTTGTGCGATCGTCAAGAGCATCTCGTGAAAACTGATCTTCTCCATTCTGATAAAATACCCATAACCCATTTTCTCAGTTTATATGTTTATATCAAAGAGTTCATTAGCATGTAGAAAATGTAACACGGAGGTAACTAACCTTCAACTGTTTTTCCTTTATTGCAGAGAGCATCTCCTCTTCTCTCTTTAGCATTTCCAACAGATCAATGGCCTGTAATAAAGTTCAATCATCAGATATAGCCACAACTCATGACAAACCATAGGATTCCAGTAAATGATTTTAGACAAACCTTACAAATAGCCAAGTTAATGGAGGACAGCCACGCCTGCAGAGAATAACCATGACACAAGGCTTAGAAGAAAATCGATTTAGATAAAGCAGCAAGACAAAAAGTGGGACAAACCTCTCTCTCCTCTTCACTGTCATCATCAGGAATATCTTCTTCTCCCGATTCAACCGGAGCAGACAAGGCAGCTGCTTTAGTTGAACGTCCACGTCTCTCCTTCCTCTCTTTAATTTCAAGAAGCTTTGACTCTGCAGCCTTTTGACGTTTGAAGCGAGCTATCTACAAAGTATCATGATCATAAAGACACAGCATATAATTTTAAAATCCAAAAGCATTAAACTTTGTTCTCATTACAGTATAACAAAAGAACAGAGATAAATATTAACCTTTAGAGCCCTTCGATCTGCAGGTGCACCAGAACCTCCTCGTGAAGAAGCCTCCAACTCCTCTTCCGGAACAAGCTCCATTGCCTCACAGAACGAAAAGAACTCCTAGGCACGATAATAGGACTATTATCAATCACAAAACACTCAACCAAATGCTCATTCCCTCTAGCAGTAGCATCAAAAGAATTCACAACCTACAAACACTACGCAGTAAACTTACCTTCAACTTTTCATATGAGGCCTTGACAATCTGAATTCGGTCATCCTGTATGATTTTCTCCATCAACTCCGCAAGATAGAAAGGAACCTATGATCATTAGAAAAAAATAATTTCTCGTCACTTTATCGAAATGTCAACTCAAATACACAATTTTATGATATCCACACAGTAGTAACACGTAAATCCAGTTTTTGGTCTGCTAGGACTCTCCTCGGCTGTCCCAGACTATTAGAAGCTGGCTCCAGTTAATACCACTCCTAAAAGACTATATCCAGTGTGATGTTAACGATGATGAAACAGCAGTCTTTTGGCATTATAACTGGCTTAGTCTTGTCCCATCGCTGGAAACAATTGGCTGTAATGGTCCCAGGAATGATTCATGGTGGTTTCCAGGGGCCGGATCAGATGAGATTGAAAACTTGCGGTTATCCTAACTGCAACACCAGTGCCAAACCCCTCTCTCAGTCCAGACATATACCTTTGGCGATCTTGTTCAGGAGCTTTCAGGCATTCTTTCTCCATCAAACATACTTGGAACAATCTTCGTTCCCCTTCTCCCCTCTTGAAATGGTCTAATGTGGTTTGGGTTAAGGGAGACATATTTCCATGTTCTCCTCCATTGCCTGGCTTGCAGGTCTCCCGACTAAGGACAGACTTATTCGATGGGACATTACTTTACCAGCAAATTGTGTTCTCTATCAGGCTGCAGCGGGAACTCATTCCCACCTATTTTTCAACTGCCCCTTCTCCTCTCAGATTTGGGATGCTTTTGCTGGTAGGAGGATCTTGAGTAATCCACCCCTCTCTCTGGCTTCAGCTCTACAAGAACTCTCCCTCTCTCCTGGTCTTTCAGCCGGCACAACAACCATTTTGAAGCTCCTTCTACAGATCATTCTCTATGCCAGTTGGCGTGAAAGAAATACTCACATCTACACTTCTGTTGTCTTTCCTATTACTATCATCAATTCCTTGATTGATTGTAACATGAGAAATAGGCTTTATCTTTCTCTTCAGCTGATCTAATCCTGGCTCTCCATCTCTTCTAGCTACTTATTTTGGATTCATTTCGTTTCCGCTCTAACCCCCTTCTAAAGATTCTCTTTCTAATCGTTGATTGGTATTAAACTTAACATTTAGAATCAAAAAAAAGAAAGAAGGCACAACCTAAATGCCAGAGCTTACTTTTGGAAGTTCGGTAGCTAAAACTAGAAACAACAGGACAGGCAAAAGTTCTTCGCTTTCTGCTCTTTCCATGCCAAACTAATAACAATACTAGAATAGAAACACACCACTAACAAAACTCAAACAACAGAAAACGATTGCAGAAAATTTACCAAAATATATTTGAGATTGTTCGTGCTAATATCTTCTTTAGTCTCGTTAGAAGAGAATAGCCCGAGCTTCCTGATCATGTCTTCACACTTCTGTAACATTTCGCATCCTTTCTTCAGAAGATCCTAAAACCCAAAAAATTATAGAACAACGCACCCCCAAAAATGTCCAATTCAGTCAAAACTCGAAATTCAAAAGACCCATTTCAGTACCCTAATCGAATGCATACACAAAAAGTTAGAAGCTCCCACCTGATCAACACCTGACTCTGAAGCAGCAAGATGAATTTTCCTAGCTTGCTCGAACAGAACCGATAAAGGCATTTCCTCCATAGTCAGACCACCAATCACAGACGAAAATGATAATATCTCGAAAATCCTCAATGAATTCGAATTTCACGAGATGTCGTATCGCTGAAATGACTTTGGATTCGAGTTTCTTCGAGAAGTGGATCGGTGTTAAGTCTTTGAAAATTACAAGGTTCCAATTGAAATCTGAAGAATTTACGAAACAAAAAGGAAAATGTTAACTGAGAAATGTGCGGATGAGATCATGCCACGTCAAAGTAAAGATGAAAATCATAAAAATTATTAACCGTCAGATCTGTAGAAAACCTCAAACCGACCCGTTGTAACTTGTAAGCATCCAGTCAAAGATTAGGTGCGTGCGGGTGTAGCGTAAACCCTAAAACGAATCAGTTTGGAATCTCAAGAAAAATTGATGAATACAGACTATAGGGTTTTCCAAGAATAACTCACAAGACCTCGGTGGGCTAATTGGGCTTTAGCTAAGGGCCCAGCTTCCATTAGTGCTATACCAAAAAACAATAAACCAACCAGCTACAACTGTTGAGAGTGATCTTGATAAAAGGAAGATATAAATAAACAGATACAACATGATTCAGTGGGATCCAAAGATTTAGAAAACTTCAATTACGGAATTATTCGCATTTCAATCATTTGAACAGCATACGAGAGAGGAGAGACTGAAAGGTAAGCATACAATGATCAAAATGAACCGTGTTGAACGAATATTTATATTACATATTGACTCTCACACACTTCTCAATCTACGTCGCTTAAAGAGGAAATGGTTTGATTGAATTAACAGAGAACAACAGCCTGGTTAAGCGTCCACGGCTAGCGAATTACATTTACTGCATCATGTCATCTTGAAGATAAACAGAGATTTCCTAATGTACAAGATAGGACAACTATCCGATGAAGACATAAATTGTGATATCGTATTTGATTATTTGACATCTGTCACGTCTATATACGGCAAGACAAAACTCAGTTACGGTCATATTGATGGACTTGCAAAGGAAAGCGAGTGGCAAATTGGCTGAAATAGATCAAATGTATATGTTGATGAAAACAAATTGAAAGAGTAAACATTATACAAAGTAGTTAAGGATCTTTGTAAGCAGAACCTGAGCAATCCCAGAAGACTAGACAACAGCCATTTTCTCAAGTCAAGCTTAATGGAAGGAATGGATTTGCCTACCATTATCTGATATACAAGAAATAAAAGCAGAGTCTATATGGTTTAAGGAGGATATATGTAAAAAGAGAAAATGAAGATCAATGTCGGGTACATTTGTACAAAGGACTTACCTGAAGTATAATAGTTACGGCTATTGTAACAAGAAACATATTGTCTCTAAGGATTTCTTTAAAGGTTTGGTCTAAACTTCGGATTTCAAACTCATTGAAAGCCTGATTTTTAAAAAAATTTAAAAAAAGGGACACAAAATTAGAACAAGACAGAGATGATCAACTTATATCCGCAGATGAACGCTAATAAGAGTATGGAAAATCAGACATTACCAGGCAGAAGACAAAGGAATTGAATATTAGTGTGTTCATCACTTTTTCAGCATCGCCAGTATGACCATGCTTCAGTTCCAGTATATTATCAGAATTTACGAGCGCCAGCGACAGCACTTGGTAAATCACCTGAAGGGATTTCATTACAGAAGCATTATATAGATATCTCTAATTTGTGTTTTTCATTCCCTAATTTGAATTGCTATGACCAAGGAATTGTAGTTATTTTCTCCCTGGAAAGTATTACAAGCTAGAAGATTATCTCGGACATTAGTGTCCACACATGACAAATCAAGGATTTTAAGCAACATACCTGTAGTAACAGCTTGGACCACATCGCCTTAGTTATAAGAGGATCTCTGAATAAACAAAGAGAAGAAGGTATAAAATGTATCTATATCCATGTTGAACAAATAGCGTATTTAATCAGAAGTGCAAAACCAACTATTTCTTCCAGGATTTTGGGACTGAAGCAATAATGTCTCTTTCTAAGATACAACCTACTATGTTGACTTATCAATTAAATCTTTTCATTGATCCTATTCATATTATATACCTTATACCGACAGGTGACTTTCCCATTAGCTGGTGCTCTGGTGGTCTGTATGCCAACGCTAATGCTCCAAAGATGTCGATAATAAGATTTAGCATCAGGAACTGCATCAGGGAGAAGCAAAAATTGAGTTAGGAAAAAGGTTTCCACTCGTGGAAAAATGGATTACAAGATGATGAAGTTACAAAGGGGTAACATTTTTCAAACCTGCACGGCATTAAGTGGAAATGCATCATAAAATACGACCTCAACTACACAGATAGCCACGACTGATACACTGACAGTGAGCTTAAATAGGACATATCTCTGGATATTTGTGTAGAGATATCGACACCATCGGATAACCTGCATAAACCAAAAAAAACATAAACGAAATTTCACTGCTGGTGGTCAAGGTTTGTTCATCGTTATTGTAGCATTGCACTCTATAACCCGCTATTTGCCAAAGTTCGTCATTTCAACCATAACTACATTAAACTAACCTTGACAATCGTAGCAAAATCATCATCCAATATAATGATATCAGAATTCTCCTTTGCTGCTGTGGTTCCTCCAATTCCCATTGCAAGGCTAACATCAGCCTGTGCAAGGAAAACATGCATTGTGGGTTGTAGTGATGATGGATATGTCTTTCAGTGTTCACAATTCAGAAATAATTTTTTTTAAATAATGATGAAGTTTTCAGTTTGAATATGATAACTACAGACCGCAAGTAGTGTCTCTGGATCATGTATCCCCATCCCAGTGGCTGCAACTACATCTCCTATACCCTTCAGTGCTTTGACAAACAGAAGGTTGTCGCTGGGACAAGACTGAGCTAGAACCTTCACATAAAGCGATAGAGTAGTGTGTTATTTTTTTTCTGGCTCAATCCAGTTCTTGACCAGTCGGCTAATAAAGGCCTACCAAAAATATATGTTAATATAGCAATATGAAAAGCATAATTAGTTGTTTGACCAAAAAAAAACATAATTTAGTTTCCCTTCAACATATAGTACACACCAAGTTCACTCAGCAAACTTATCTCACTCGTCAATGTATCATGGTGTCCACAATTGAAATTTATATGTTAAAAAAATAAACACAAAAGAAGGAATACATACTAAGAGGCCTCTGGCTCGCTGCTGTCTTTCTAGATTGGAAAGATTACGAAACTCAGGTCCCGTCATTATATTATAGTCAGATGCATCGCCAAATATCCCACATTTTTTTGCTATAGCTGTCGCAGTCAAAATGTTATCTTCCGTCACCATGCAAACCTGAAATCAACATCTTCCACTTAGAAAGTAGACCAATAAAAGGGGTTGACCCCAAGAAAAAGATTGCTTATAACTTTTTGTCTTCCGCAACAAATTAAAGGTCTCATCAGCTATCATAAATTACCTAAAGATCAGTTTATGCAGCCACACAATAACAGCAACTCAGAAAACAATAACAATTCAGGAACAAGGGAGAATTTATCTAGTCATAAAAGCAAATAAACTTCAAGTGTCATGTAAAAGGGAAACACTAGAACATGCAGTAGCATAACAAAAATAAAAATCAACATGGCACCTTAACATCTCCAGATTTACACAATTGGATCGCATCACCTGTGCCTGGCCGGCAAGGATCCTGCACATTAACCAAAACATTTTAATGCTTGGAAGAAAGTGGAATCAGGTACCCATTCTCATTCATACAAACTTGAACTTTAGAATGAGTACGAGAAATGTTACCTCTATACCAATAATAGCCAACAAAACAAGGTTTTGAGGTAGACTAGGTAGTCTAGAAAGTTCCATAATGGTTGGAAGTTCATCCAGTTCATAGGGTTGATAAGCAAGTGCCGCACAACGCAGTCCTCTCGTACACATGTTATTAGTTGTTTCTTCAAAATCCTAATGAGAGAATGGACTTTATATTAAAACAACCAAACAAAAAATAATAGTGTATTTGTGATTTAGTCATCTACTGTCACAAACAAACCTGTCTTTTCTGTTCATCAATAGGTATGAGGTTGTTGGCTCCATCTATATACTCTTTGCATGAATTCAGGACAATCTTTGCAGATCCTTTCCAATGAATGCGGGCTCGTGTTTCAAGCTATAAATGAATAATAATAGACAAGGTTATGGATGATATATATATATATATATATATATATATATATATATAAAAGACAAGGTTATGTTACCTTTAATGCCACGCCTCCATATTTCTTGTTTGTGTTAAATGGTATAGCATGGTGGACTAACGATGCTGGCCTAGCATCATTGAATTTCATTCCCAACTACAAAATAAAAATAACTAACAGTCGTTAGTTATGAACTTAAGTCCTATAGCAAGTAGTAATGTAAAATGAGAAAGAACAAAACCTTTATCCCAAAGTTAAGAATGGCTTGTTCTGTTGGCGATCCATAAACCTCTGGTTCAATGACTCCCTAAAACTAATCATGAACTTGTTAAGAATAATTCATAGTAAAATAATCTTACTACAAGAATCTAATCAAACAGTTTCTCTCCATCTCAGTTCTGTAATCCAGGACACAATTACCGTTTCATAAACAACACTTCCGCTTGTGTTTTGAGCAATGCCTTCTATGATTAGTTCTTTAAGTAATGTGGGTAACTGTGAACCATTATCCATATCTTGCATACTTAATCCTCCAGCCCAGACATCAGCCACCGACATCTGCTTAAGAGAAAATGAATGCTTAAATAGGTAATCAGAAAGATAAAGAGGAAGCAGGAAAGAGCTGATTAAATACATATAAAAACTCTTGCCTTATTCAAAGTTAGAATGCCAGTTTTATAGCACAATATTGTTGTAACAAATCCCATTCTTTCACAGGCAGAGAGTGTCTGCACCTGAAAGACATTTATGGGAGTTTAGTACATGTTGGTGCTCTAACAACATTCAAGAATTAGAATATAAAAATAGAGTACCAACGCTTTGTCTGTCATCATTTTTCTCGCTGTATTTGCAAGGCTGATGTATTGAGGAAAATAATAGGATGAGAAACAAGGAGTAACTGTAATTAATTTTTTTAAAGAAAAAGAGAAAAGAAAATTAAACTGCAATGACAAAACTATAATTATGTATACTTAAGATTGTGACATTCTTTGAATAACAAGAGTGTGAAACCATATTACCAGTAACCACACTACTTTGCCACACTTACCAGAAACCTAATATTCACAAGGCGTATTCTGATATTGTTTAAATAAAATTTCAATAGGAAAGGAGACTTACTTCAAGGGAACACCTATAGAAATTCCAACAGGCACTGCCACTACTATTGTCGCGATCTGCAAAACCATTTTTAGGCGAACAAAGTTACCAAAAAAATCATTACTGTAGCAGTGAAGCATCAAATACGGTTTTCCACATAATTGATAATTCTATATGTAAAGTTCAGCATTCGTGTACCCCAAAACTTAGGGATTTGATCACAAATTCTATTGCTTCATCGGCAGTTGTATTTCCGAGGATAAACATTGGATTTCCATCAGAAGTTTTGGTCTGACCACAAAAGTATCTGGAATTAAAAAGGTTGTTAGGTCCTTACTTCTACGATAGAGCTGAAGATCTTAGATCTGAATGCCGAACATAAGCATAATGGGTACATAGTAAGTAAAGATAAACTTACCGGCATAACTGAACCATACATGCAACTGAAGTGAACAAAACAACTAACCAGCTGGCTAAATTTGTAATCCATTTCAAGTATATCTAGTAAAACAAATCACAGGTGATTAATGCGCAAACTATCATGTGAAGCAAGGAATTAGTGTTCAATAAAACAGACTTGGAAGGGCTTTTCTTCATCAGTTTCATGTGCGATCTCCATCATCTGCCCCCATTTAGTATTCATTCCAACACTTGTAACCTTAGATACAGGGGAAAAGAATAAAGAGAATCAGAAGATCAAGAAACGTAAATAGAAAAAATAAGCACAAAAACCAATCTTCTACTTTTTGAGAAAGAAAATTTCTTTTTACAGCCTAATGAATCTATATTTAGAGTTTTACAATGATAGGACAGTGTTCAGAGTCTCAGGATATCGGCTGCTCTAGTGTCAAACTTGCATACACAAACCTTAAACATTGTAAGTCACAGAGATATGCTATATCGAGAAGCCATATTCTTGGGTATAAGAAAACAATGTTTCTCGTTTAACCAATCAGAGAAAGTTGGCTTTTCTCATGAGATATTCAATTTCCAGTTCTGATTTAAATTATGTATTTGCCTTAATTCCATGTTTCAGAAATTGTATTTTGCACTGCCCACCAAAACAATAATAAAAAAAGAACAAATCTAAATTACTTCTTTTATCTCAAGTTTACTTTTTTTTGCAGATCAATAATCTAGAGTTTCACTGACAGTAAATGCAATTCAACGCCTAGCTTGCTTATCTATTTCCTGGCACTAGAAGAAAAGACGACATTGAGGCAAAAAAAAGAGATATTGATTGCAGAAACACAAAAAAGCTTTCAATGCAGAATTCTTTTGTTGCGAAGAGTTTTAGGTTATATTCTCATCCATGTCAACGTAGCTTATCATTTCTAATATATGCCTCATCTTTACTAATCGCAACTGCTATATTTGTGAGATAGATGTGTCAAACATAAAACAAAATTAAGAAGCATAACTTGAGAGCTTACCAGCATTGCACCTATGCCCTCTATCACTTTTGAACCAGATAATAGGAACGGATCCTCTTGAAGATCTTTTTGAACCTGCTAATCGAAAAAAGAGATTAGAAAAACAAGAGAGATAATGATGTAGCTTATCCACAGGGGTACATCATACAATTCCGTGTGAACCAGTTATTTCCTGCTCGTCAATCTTCACTGAGTTTGCAACAAACAGGATACCATCAGCAGGTACCTGTAGCATTGATCATACTTTAGACCAATAAGCTCAAGATAAACAAGCCAACCAACGATTACTACTAAAGTGTGATCCTTACCTGACAACCATTCTTGAAGGGTACAATATCGCCCACAACAATATCATAAATAGAAACCCGGACTCTTTTGTCACCTCTAGTAACCTGCAACCGAAAACGTTCAGCATAAATTGTGGGCAACACCATACACAATTGAAGAAGAAAACCGTATGCAGAAACACACGTCTAGGTATATGTTTCTCTTCTCCTCAGTCAACTTTTCAAACTGACAAGATTGCCTGTAATCGGTGCTAGCTGCAAAACAAGAGAAAAGCAAAATAATTCAGATAGTTTCCATATTCCCCCATCTGCAAAATGATGTACGAAGACAAGTTTTGAGTTTGGCTAAGCAACTCACGATTGATGTACAAAGAGAATATTTAAGTTGGATAAGAAATTCAAGAGTACCAAACATAGTACTATGATACCTTTCACGATGATATCAAAGACAATGGCCAAAATGATGCAAGCTTCCACATACCATCCATCATGGATAGCCTGCAAGCGGCATGAGAGTGAAATACATACAGGAAATGAATTCAGACTAATGAGCCCAATTCTAAGAGAATTCCCAAAAAGCAACACTTAAAGAGAGCCACATAATATATGGCTAAACCAAATAATGAATCGACCCAAAAGAAACAGTGGTTATGCTAGTTGTTTTGCTGGATAAGCAGATGAACTACAGTCAGAACGAGCAGGTAATCTTAATGTCAAACATAATTGCCAAAGAGATAAAAAGAAGAAAGGTGATTAGATCAGCTTGTAGAGAAAAAAAACTCACCTTTCTTTTCAATCGTAGCAGCGATTTTATCACAGCTGCAAGCACGATAACCAGAGGAGGAAACTGGCAAGCTCTCCACATAAAGAACTACAACAATAATCATTGAAAAGAAAAGCAAAAATGAAAAACTTTGGCAAATAAAACTTGAGAGATAACTAAAAGTAGCTAACTTTCTTTTCTAAAATTTTCCGTACCCAGAAACTCTTTCCCTTTTTGCAAGGATATGTGTTTGACCCAAATGTCTGCCTACGTCGCAGGAGATCATCGTTGCCGGGATTTATGCCCTCTTTCAGGTCAGTGTTGAGCCGAATTGATAACCCTTGAACCTATGTATATACCAGAGGAAATATAAAGCAACGAATCCTTTGACACAAAAAGAAAGAAATGATAAAAGTCAGAAGTGCTTACCCCGTTATATTGAATTAAAGCTTCACGGCTATGATCTCCGACTAGTTGAACGAGTTCGTCGAAACCAATACCAAACTCGCAAGCACTTGAGGTTGCTGGTATTACTAGTATTGAAATTTCCCGGTTAAACAAAAAAAAAAAAAATTAAGAAACGAAATTCCTTAATTTCCATACACAACAAAGTGACAGACAACACCTAAGAAATTAAGTTTTACGGTTTAATTTGGGATTGGGTCTAGAATTTTAACCAAGTGGTCTCCAAATTATACTTTTTTATTAGTATTTTCTTGGGTAGACACCCAATTTATAATTAGATCAAAACATAATTTAAATTAGATTTATTAGTTGGATCATCCAAACTACGAAGATTCGAAATTTTATACGGCCATATAATTTGGGTTCTTTCAATAGTTTTTTGTTTACAATGATTGATACTTTTATGTAAAAGTTAACCATTTATTGGTAAAGTGATTATTAATTATACCTTACAGTTTGATTTACTTCGTATCCAAATTTTTCTAATAAAAGCGAATAGTGAATTAAACTGGAAAAAAAAAAGACCAAACACTCAGATTAGGAGGAGAAAAGAAAGAAAATTAGGAGCGGATTTGCTTACCGTTTGCAGGGTCTACTTCTGGGTGATCATGTACGGACTTACATGGCAAGAAAATTCAGATTAGGAAAAGAGAAATAAATAAATATTGATGCGAAAGCAGAGTTTTGAGATATAATTAACGCTTACTTCTTGCTCAAGTGCTCTGCTAAGCTCGTTCTTATTGTTTTTCACTAGACGATTTGCCTCCGAATCGGATGGTGGTGAATTCTCAACTGCAGTTTCCAAATCATATGACGCATCTTCAGGTACCGAGGCAAAATGTTCCGTAAGGTTTGGGACTGCAACACTCTGAGCTACGGAAGCATTAAAGCTGCCGAGTCCAAGCTCCACATCTCTCCGGCCGCCACTTGATGGCCTCTCCCAGAATCTACACATCGACAAATCAGTTGCTCACACTAAACAAATTCCTTCAATATCACCGATAAGTATTTGCTTTTTTCCTCCCGACACAGTTGTGGCTATTTATGAAGTCATTTGACTTCTCTAATTTTCTGCTTTCTTATAAGTGCCATTTTTTCCTTTTTCTTTTTACGTCATGCAACAAAATATGTGACCGTGTGGGGCTTTTGGGTTTCATGTTTGACTATCATCTCTAGGTTCCAATTGTCTTTTCTTTATCGAGTCTTTTGGTTAAGTGGGTCGAGCTTCTCTATTGCAATGTACTTTTGAATTTCAGTAATCTAATGACAAGTTATGGGGGAAAAAAAAGAAGGAGTTTTTAAGCATTAATACAGTTCTATTTATTCAACAAATTATAAATTATTGTATTCCAAAGTGAAAATGAGGTTTTTTATCTTTGATAAAAAAAAATGACAAACATAACTTAAAATTTCATTTTAAATACAAAAATAAATATCAATTGAATTTATCTCCAAAAGTAATTTGTGAGAATAGTGAATTTATAATTTTACCTTTAATAACCAAACAAAAAAATATGTAAACGCAATTATATTTATATCTTTTTCCATATATTACACATTTCACATGAAGTCAAGTCTGATACATGGTCAATGATATGATTCTCTTAATGGAACATAACATGTCTTCTTCTCTTTGTCATCACAAAAAGAAAACATGGTTTGCGTTGAATTTCAAACGTGCAAAACCTAATATATGCAAACGAAAATAATAATCACATTTTAAGTTTTAGCTTATAATTTTAATTCATATTCTCTAAATTATCTTTTGTTTCATTGGTTATAACAAAAATAAAACCAAATGATGATTAGAGCATGTTTAACCATGAGTTTCTTAAAATGAGTATCTTAACATTTTAATAATAATATTTTAATAAAAGTTGTAAACAATTAAATTTTAATACTATTAATAAAAATTAAACCAATAAGAATGTGCCATATATTTAAAAGTATCATCTAATGGTCTCTTACTTAAGAGACCCATCTCTCTCTCTTTCTTCACTTTTTCTTTTTTTTATTCATATAATACTCACAAAGTATCACCACTAACAATGCTCTTAAAGAATCTGTGAGTATTTGTAAGCCCACGTGTTCTCTTCCTGTTTTTCTTCTCCTTTTTGACCAATTTATAACTCCACAAATTTTGGACCTTTTAAGTTAAATATTTAAACTTTCTTTTCTGACAACATAAAATTAAGCATATATAAAACTAATACCGTTAATTAGGTGTAAAATTAAGCATATATTGACTGTCATATCCATCCTCCTTATACGGAAGCCACTGGACGTACTCACTACTCAGCCGTCACATCCGAAGAACGGTGTCAAGATTTAATCATAGTTCAATAAAATTTACAACTTACTTCATGATTTAAATATCTTATGACAAAGTCAATTATTTTCTTCAATGATAATATTAAAAAATATATTAACATCGAATCTAAAGTATCAAGTAAGACATGTGAATATTGAAAATGCGAGTCTAATCAGGTCAACCATCTTCAATGAAGTTATACTCTCATTGTTCATCATTTCTATATTGTTCTCCACTACTTATTAAAAAGATTTTTGTTACGTAGGTTTGTTTTATATTTTCTTTAAAAGCAAAAACAATACACAAATTTCATTGTAAACATTACTTTTATTTACATGGAATATCTTCATTTCTAGTCTTTTCAAAGACAAGAACAATATATAGAATTCCTTGTAAACATGGTGTTGATAGCATCTTTGAGTTGAATTTCTCGAAATGATATAAATTAATTAAGAATAAAAATATGATTTTGTCAAATTTTGAAAAAAATTGAAAAAATAATTGACTACTTTGATTTCACTCATCCTCAAATATTCACCATTCAAATTTGGTGCATTCTTCATAATGAGTGCAACATATTTTTTCTATAAATTTGAACTTTACTTATACTAATATTGGTTCAAACGTAAACAATATTTTTTTTTTCTAGTGGATTCATACCAATAATTCTTGAATATTTTTAACCAAATAATTTTTTCTATTAATATTAAATCTTTCAAATTGGATAACATTCGAAAACATAAAAGTAGTCTTTGTTAACCACATATTGAATTTAATATATTCAAGATTTTATGGTGAAACTTAACCATATATTTATTTTTGGTAAAAAAAATAAAAACGTACAATAATAATGTATAATACCATTTTTTGTGCCATCCTTATCATCTCACTAATATTTCAAAATAAAATAAAATGTAACCAATTAAACCAACTATCTTATGTAAACAAAACTTATAGTTTAGCTGTTTATAATACGAGAAAAATGTAAAAAAATATTTTGAATTTAAAAAGACGGCTGAAAAAAACCATGAACTTTTACTTGGTTCAAATAAATAGTGAACTTCGGTTGACTTTTCATTTATAGCTCAAATTCTTATTAAGTAAGTCATTTTGACCCTACTATTAACTTAGTTAATTATTGTTATAACACTGTTAATCTCAAAATTAATTCCAAAATAGATTTCAACGTTATCACATCTTCTTCCTATCATTAGAACTTTCAATTTTCAATTTGATTTTGAATCATTTCGATTTTCTCAAAATCAAATTGAAAATTTAGGGTTCTAATGATAGGAAAAAGATGTGATAACGTTGAAATCTATTTTGGGATTAATTTTGAGATTAACAGAAGTTAATTAACAGTGTTATAACAAATAGTTAGCTATGTTAACCGTAGGGTCAAAATGGCTTAATCAAAAAAAGTTTGATATTTAAATAGAAAGTCAACAGAAATTAGCTTTTCAATCATGTTCAGATTTTTTTGACCTTTTTTTTGGAAAAAATATCAATTTAACATTGATCTTTTCCAAAATAGTTGATTAAATATTTGCAAATGATATTTAATCTATTAGTAAGTCTACTAAAATATATATGCATAATCAAAAATCAAATTCTACCACCTATATTATATAAGAATTTGGCTAATAAGCTAGCGTGTTATAATCAACTACATCCAAAATTTAATATTTAATCTAACTATTTTTGGAAAACGCAATGGTAAATTAACATTTTTTCTTTTTTCCTTTTATAATACATAAAAATAAGGGACATATTTCTCTCTCTCTCGACATATCTCTTTCTCGACATAGCTCTCTCTCTCTGTCTACCATCCCCGACTCTCTGTCTTTCCATTTCTTTTGGATTCTCTCAGATTCCATGGAGTCTCCTCCAAAAAGCTGATTCGTGAAGCTATTTTCTTCACTCTTAGATTCGGATCTGTGTTTTGAAAACCTAACAGTTTATCTCCGATCCGTTCCTCATATCCGATTCGATTCTTTGTCAGAGCTCTGAGAATACTACGATTCCTTTTTGTGCCCCAGATCCTTGATTTGATTTGATTTATTTTTCTCCTCTTCGAGTCGATTCGTGAAGATACCTGTTAGTTCTTCTCTATATTTTTTTTAATTTGTCTTTGTTTGAAATCGAAGTTTAGTAAGTTTAGATTCTGGTTCGTTTTTAATTTATTCTCTTTAAGTTACTTTTCATGATTTCTTGTTGAATTCTATCATCAACTCGCTTAATTCGCAGGATCTAGTTTGAATTTAGTGCTTACAGGTTCAAAATCAGTTCAACGTTAACGTATCTGTATAGATAGGGTTTGTTATCTTAATTTGTGTGTTTTAAGGATTCAAGATCTGTAATTAGCTCATTTGTAGACGATGATCGAGTTTGTACTGTTGAAGTAGCTCATATTTTCCAATATATTCAAAACTTTAAAGATATTAATGTTCTTTTTCTTTGGGATTGCGTCCCACAAAATCCTTATTCGAAAGTCGCTGCGGAACTTTGGATTTGATCTGAGATGGCGGTGGGAGATCAGACGGAGCACAATTACTTGCCGAAGAAGAAGAAATCTGAAACAGAAGACGATAAGAGGTTTATGTGGTTCTAATTCCTTTCAGAATCTCTGTTGAATCAGTCGAATTTTTCGCTAGGACTAGTGAATTTAATGTATCTGAAAACTTGATTTGTTATTATAGGAGGAAGAAAATTGTTCCTGGGAGCTTGTTGAAAGCTGTAGTGAGACCTGGAGGCGGTGATTCGAGCCCTCTTGATGGTGATCAGGTCATAATGATCGATTAACAAGACTAGAGACAAAAGAGTGGCCACATTTGACGCTTTTGTGTGCTTTTCTTCAGGTTATTTATCACTGCACTGTACGGACACTACATGGTGTAATAGTGGAATCTACAAGGTCGGAATGTGGAGGTGAGATTGAAGAGATATCTCTCAGTCGTTAATTTGAGAGCTTTTTTAGTTAGGGACTTATTGAAGGTGTTCTATGTTCTATCAGGGAGAGGTTTACCGACAAGAGATGTGTTGGGGTAGAGCAAAATGATCCTTGGATTGCTAGAAGGAATTCCCACTATGCACAAGGGTGAAATTGCAATGGTAACTCAAAAGACCTTTTAATGATCCATTCTTGTGTGTGTATCCAGCTCACCTCTAGCTTCAGAGATTGCGTTTATACATTGCCATTCTTTACTTGGTTTCTGAACAGAATTTTGGTTAATGTACTTGAGTTTCTTGAACTTCTATTTGTTTATGAGCTAAATCTTCCATTAGCTATTTTAGATCACTTTCTTGATTCATCACGGCTATAGAAGGCGTTACCTTTCTTTCTTTCTTTTTTCAGTTCAAGATGAAACCTGAAATGTGCTACGCAGAGAATGACTGTCCAGTCTCAGCGCCAGGCAATTCTCCAAAGGATGATGAGCTTCATTTTGAGATTGAAATGATGGAATTTTCTAAAGCCAAGGCAAGATCTCATCACCAATCAAGATAACAATGTTTTAGTTAGCCAACCAAAAGACTCTGAAAGCTTGTGTGACTTACACTTTCGTTTTGTTTGTTTTACTGTCCAGCTTGCAAGCGATGATTTGGGTGTCATCAAGAAGGTAGGACCTGAAGTTCAATAAATGTAGACATATCAATTGGGTTTGGGATGAGGTATTTCATTGGTGGTATGGGAAAGGGTAGTGTAAGAAAAAATTAAGCAGGCGCATAGTGATATGCTCCAAACTTTTCTTGTTGTTACTGATGGCTCAAGTATGACTTTTCTTTTATGCAAGATTCTAAAACGAAGGTGAGAGCTGGGAATCTCCCAGAGAACCTTATGAAGTGAAAGCCAGGTAATTTACTTCTTGATCATTATGCATTTTTGGTCAAAAGTTCATTTAACTTTGTTTTCGCTTGCGGGATGAAGCATCAAGTGAAGTATTTTAATACAATTTTGTGGTGTATATTAGGATATCTGCTAAATCCGGTGATGGACAAGTGATCCTCCCTCACAAAGACGAACCTTATTTCTTTACTTTTGGAAAATCTGAGGTGATTGTTAAGTTCATGGGGCATTTTTAGCTTTTTACTCTCTGTTAGTACAGTGGTGCTCAGGCGGTATATGGGCTGACTAGTGCTTGTCGATTAAGTAGGTGCCTAAAGGTCTTGAAATGGGAATTGGAACAATGACTCGGAAGGAGAAGGCAGTGATATATGTTCGCAAGCAGTACTTGACTGAATCTAATTTGATGCATATAGCTCAAGACCTTGAGGAAGTTCATTTTGAGATTGAACTTGTCCATTTCAATCAGGTGGATTAAAATGAAACTTATATAATCCTGTGTTATGTAGTATTTTGCCCATTCAAGAATTGGGAAACTGAACAATTGACATTCAAGTTCTCGTTTTCAAGGTGCGAGACATGTTTGGGGATGGACGTCTCATAAAGTGTCGAATTCAAGATGGAAGAGGTTTGTTTCAAGCTTCGTGTTTAATGGTTTTCTTATCTGTTTCAACATGATACGGTTTTTTCGTCTTATATATCTTGCTGGGGCATCTGTTAGACTTTAGCTTTTTTTTCTTCTTCTGTATATTTATCTCGCTATTCTGACTTGTTAACTACTTATTAGGCGAGTTTCCAATGGATTTTCCTCTCCAAGACAGTCGGTTAAGTGTTCACTACAAAGTCATGCTTCTCAATGAAGAGAAGACTGTGTTCTATAATAGCAAGATCGACAATAATGGTCAGCCATTGGCGTCAGCTCCGGAGAAGGACTGGTCAGTGGCTCTTAACAACTATAAGAAAACCTAGTGGAGTTATTATTTACAGTTTTCAGTTGAAATGGGGTTGCTGAAGATTATAATGTTGTATTTGCAGGTGCCTGAGGGATTTGAGATGTGTACTCGTTTAATGTTACCTGGGGAGATTGCTCTTGTTACATGCCCCCCTGATTATGCATATGACAAATTCCCGAGGTCATACTCTTAACCGTGTATATCGGTCTGAATATGATAGCTCAGAAACTCCTGTTAGATAAATAAACGCATTTTGATTGTATTCTCTCTTGATAGACCGCCTGACGTTCCTGAGAGTGCACATGTTCAGTGGGAGATTGAACTCCTTGGTTTCGAAACACCAAGAGTAAGTTGGTTTAGTGGTAATGCTTACCATGTGAATATCTTCCGTTTCTTATGAGTCTATCTTGTCGCAGGACTGGACTGGTTTGAACTTTCAGAGCATCATGGACGAGGCAAATAATATCAGAAGCACGGTATGGATCGAATGTTCTGCTACCATGTATAAATATGACCGTACCACAATAGAGTTTTGCATTAGCTAATCTTGTGGGGATTAGGTTGCACCAGATCATGTAACTTATGACCTCTTTTCTGCTTTGGTTATATTTTGAGCTTCAGGGTAACAGGCTTTTTAAAGAAGGAAAATTTGAGCTTGCAAAAGTAAAGTACGAAAAGGTAATAGAGTGATAGAGTCCAAACCACTAACCAATTCCAGTTACAGTATTAGCATTTTTTCATTGTGTCTGAGCGGTGGTGAATCCAAAACTAGGTGCTCCGAGAATTTAATCATGTAAACCCACAAGATGATGATGAAGGAAAAATATTTGGTGACACAAGGGTTAGTTACTTAGTTTCGTCTTCATGGGACACTTTGTATAAACGTCTAGATTTGAATTTTTAGTATCAAGTATTGACTAGCTTTTGTATTCTTGCTCCGCTGATATTAGAAGAATACGTTACATTTGAATGTTGCGGCGTGCTTGCTTAAATTGGGAGAGTGGAGGAAGTCTGTAGAGACATGCAATAAGGTAAGGTTCCATAAACAAAGTCTGTTAGGTTTTACCCTAAAAACAGTTAGGTTTTCTGAAACCTGTTATGCACTAATTTCCAAACAGGTCCTAGAAGCAAAGCCTGGTAATGTGAAAGGTCTCTACCGCCGCGGAATGGCTTACATTGCCGGTGGAGAGTATGAAGATGCTAGAAATGACTTCAACATGGTATATTATGCTAAAACTTCAAACTATACTCAATCCGTTAGATATAAAAATTGGTTCACTAATATATGACTTTATGTGGCTGTGTTTAGATGATCAAAGTGGATAAATCATCAGAAGCTGATGCAACAGCTGCTCTTCTGAAACTGAAGCAGAAAGAAGAGGTCAGTATTTGGATGTAAAAACCAAACTAATTATGTCAAACCCGAATGGTAACAGTTGTTCTATGCTGAACCAAATTGAAAATGGAATGAAAATTAGTTCTTTTAGCTCTGAATGGTTTCTTTTGACCTCACAGGAAGCAGAGAGCAAGGCTAGAAAACAGTTCAAAGGTTTATTCGACAAGAAACCGGGGGAGATAACTGAAGTCGGTTCAGAAATAAGAGAGGAATCTAAAACTATAGAAGAAGTAGATGAGACTAAGGATGATGATAATGATGAAACACAAGAAGAAGAAAGAACGGCGACGGTGAGCTCGGAAAGTGAGCGGAAATGGTCGGAGAAAGCCTGGCCGATACTAAAGAACGTGATGATCCAAATTGGAATCCAGCTTGGTGTTGCTCTGTTAGCGGTTTTGATCTTCCAGTTTTGTCAGCCCCAGATTTACATGAGAGAGCTATATAATAAACTGTACTCACTTTTCTTATAAGAACGGTTTTTAGTACTTTAGATACAGAAAATATTATTATTATTATTATTATTATTATTATTATTTTCCATCCGATTGATTAAAACTTAAAAGGCAAGGATTACAAACACACTATCCGAACTAGATCGGAACAAAGTTGACGGAAAATCTTAAGATCCTTTCAATGCATAATCTCACCATTGGATTTGCATTTAAGCGGCTTAAATTCTTTACTCATTTGCCTCCATAGAACTCTTTGTGTCTAGTTCTGATACATGTATACTTGATTCGTGAATTTGCTTTAATAATTTGATTCAACAATCAACAAATGGGTCCAGAGAATGTTATTTGTTATCTTAAATTTTCTATGGATATGTATGTGAGATGTCTTGATAGGTTTGTGTTAATGAAAATTATCTGCATATATTTTGTATTGTGATGTTAGGTTAGATCGCTATAACAAAATATATTAAAGGAATGACCTATGATAGCATGTAATACAAATTATCATCACTATTTTTACGAAATTTGGAAGTGTTATAACAAAATAAAAAAAAAATGTTGTTATGGTATCTTATCGTAGCATATAAAAAAATGATATCATATAGGTAGAATTTATCATAGTTGTTGATGACATAACATTAATGAATTCGCTATTATACATGTATGATAGCATATTATCCGCGCTAACAATGCACATTTTTCTTGTAGTGATGGGTTAGAGTAGATTTCACGTGAAATTTACTAGTTCCAGGAGAAGATTTCACATGAAGTCTGCTCAATAATTATATATTTAATTTAAAATTAAAATAGTAATTATTATTAAATGCTTATAATTTTGGTTACAAAATCTAATAAGAAACAATTATTAAATATTAAAAACAAAATTTCACTAAAACATGATCAAATAAAATCAACAAAGATCAAACCACAAAGTTCATAAACAAACAATGTAATGGTTTAGGGTTTACTAATATAAGATGGTAATCATGTGAGATTTGTAAATTTTGTATTTGAAATATATAAATGGAATGAAAGAGTTAATTTGTGCATATATTTAGAAACTATAAGTTTTTCTTTAACATTTGCGTATTAATATTTAGTTTGCAGTTTTAAAATTTAGGGTTTGCGGTTTAGGGTTTGGTGCATAGTTCATGTGAATACTACGATTTACATGAGTAGATTTCATGTGCAGTCTACTTTCAAAACAGACTTCATATGAAATCTACTTTCGAAACTACAATGTTTAGGGATTAGTGCAGACTTTAAGTGAAATCTACATGATGCAAACTTCAAGTGAAGTTTGTACAATGTTTGCAGACTTCACCTCAAGTCTGCTCCTCTGAAAATAAAATTGAAACTAATTTAGGTTGTGCTAAACCAAAATTAACCAACAGTTGTAATAGAAAGTTAATCTACATATAAATACAATTTTTAGAAGAAGAAAATAACCCTCTTCTTCTTTGTCTCTTTTCCAGCCAATGTGTTATGTCTCATTCCGGCCATAGTGTTGAACTCTGAATTCTTCTCTCCTCCTTCACGATCTAAGATTTTTTTCACTATTCTTCTCACAATTTTTGTCATTTGTTTTTGCATATTCCATCGGAAGCCTCCAGCCGCCGAAGCCTCTTGTCTCTAGACAACATCCATCATTTCTTTTCCGATTCACAACTGAAAAAGTTAGATTTATTTTTCGGACTTCTATAATATTATTGATTTCATTATAATATTTAATAAACTTAGTTTTCTTTCATTTCTGTTTGTAGAATCTCATATTTAGATGGCCGAGCCAGAATTTTAGCGAAAGCTTACCTAAATGACAAGAGATGAAGAAGATGATGATGGCCCATACTTGATTTTTTTTGTTCGCTTAACGATTATCATGTGATTTAATAATTAAGTATAGTTTTTGTTATTATATTTGGGTGGCTAATTACGCACATAGTCCGTTTTATATTTTATTTGATGATTTATGTTGTAGGCAAAAGAATTTTAAAGGTAAATGACATATTTCTATTCGATTTTTAAATTCTTTATGTTGAATAGTCTTGTCTAAATTTAATGTTAAACTAAAGACAACATAGACTAATTTCTTAAAGCGTTTCTTTTCAAAATTTATGAAAAAAACATATAAAATTGTATGATTTATACTTCATATGTCAAAAGATAAAGATGTGAGGAAATGAAAAACTCTAGAATTAGCAAAAAATTGTAATAAATAGAGTCTTCACAAATACTTACAAAAAAAACTTGTAAATTACTAAGTTATATACATGAGGTCTAACATCGACGCAAACCATCTGAAGTCTACTTTCAATGAGCTAACTACATAAATTATTTCTAAAAGTTATACAACCATAACTATAATATATAAACATGTTAAATTTGGACATAAACAAATACAATATCAAAGACACATAGGAAAACTATACAAAAATATAAGAAAAATTTAAACATACTTTAAATGCATTTATACATAAATTTATGTAGTTGGCTTCACGTTAAGTCTACTTTGAATGAGTTAACTACTTATATCACTTCAAAAATTTACACTGACTTAACTATAACAATAATCATGTTAAACTTGTACACTGGCAAACAAAGTATCAACACACACAAGAAAAATACAAAAAAATTAAAATAAAATAAAACATGCTTTAAATGCATTTTGACAAAATTAACGTTGCAAACTTCACATGAAGTCTACGGGTATATAAAGTCTTGAAGTCTACTTTAATAAGAGCACACTTCATATAAAGTTTACTATTTACACGCATAGAATTTATTAGGTTATTTTTGCAATTAACCAAATATTGACTTTTTCGGCGCAGACTTTATGTGAAGTCTACTTTTAAGGAGGTTAGATTTACATTTACCAAGAATATTATAAATTTCTAGTATACTTCACGAGAAATCTACTTAGTTTCCGATGAAAATAGTAGATTTCACATGATGTCGTAGACTTAATGTGAAGTTTGTTCTGGAAAACAGAGGTTATTTCTACAATTGACTTTTACTACAGAAGTCTACACGTGAAGTCTACGACAACATATACTTCACTTCAGCTGAAGTCTACTTTATTTTATAAATAATTAAATTTTATTAATTAATTTTGCAGATATCAACGAAGTTTGCATTATCTTAATATCTAAAGTAGATTTCACATGAAGTCTGCAGAATTTAAGCAAACTTCACATGAAGTCTGCGATTTTACACAGATTTCCAAATATTTTTTGGTCAAATAACTGTTATTTTGGTTAATTTCAAAATTAACCCCTTTAGAAAAAGTAAACTTCACCTGTAAGTCTGCGAGTTTTCCGCAGAAGTCTACATAAAAGTCAAAATTTTGGTCAATTGCAAAACTGACTCATATTTCAGCAGATTTCATGTGAAGTCTTCTTAAAAAAAATTTGTATCCAAACACAAATACACAGACTTCACATTAAATCTACTCACCAAGCCCAGAAAGTTGGTGAAATGAAAAACTAACCCCTCTATTGACTAGAAGACTTTAGGTGAAGTCTATATGGAAAAACAGAATTCATTTGGGTCTGCTCTCTACAAATTTTCAAAAAATACAAAAATTAACTAGATTCGAGTTAGGGATTCTATCTACCTTATTTAAATGTTGAGAATATTGAAATTAAACCGTAAATCTTTACTCTTAACTTCTAAAAGTATCGAAAAAGCTAACCTTTAAGAATTTAGAAAAGTTAAAATGAAAATTAGATAGTTTTATGAATAGAAATGAAAGATAATGTGGTTGAACATGAGGAATGAACATTAAGATGTCGACAATTGGTAGATAAATGTGCATTTAGAGTTTTTTTTATTGTTAATGGTGGGTAGAAGAATTGAAGAAAATGACTTGGTAAATATTTGAGGTTAGATGTATGTTTTGGTCATTTTATGTTTTGCTGAAATTTAAAAAAAAAAACAAAAAAGTAAACATTATTATTATATTATTTTAATATAAACTTTTGACAATTTTGTATCTAATATTATTTACTTTTATATATAATATTATTAACTTCTTTTTTTTATCACTTAAAGTTTCTATTAAAACCAGATTACAAAGCAAGATCATCCAAACCATATATGAAATACCTAAACGAGCGGAAAATAGAAATATTCTTGGAGTCTAAACCCAAATGAGGGAAGCTTTTAGAATCAAGTTCCAAAAAGATAAAGCCAAAATCAAAGAAACCAATACTCAGAACTGTAGACCCGAGATCAAAGATCGAAGACAACAACCGGTAACAAGAACCATAACCAGATGACAAAATCTCTTATTGTGATTACGAGTACCTCGACAATGAAGAAATGGCTTCTAAACCAATCAGAAGGAATCCACGAACCAGAACTGCGCTAAGCCACATAAAGAAAGCTGAACAAGAGGCGAAACCGAGACAACCATGAGGCAGAAAAGGACAGGGGAGTAGGATACCATCTATTAGTAAAGGGGATGTCGAAACACAAGCAAAACAACCAGTTTTTCCACCTCAATAGAACCCAAAGAAGAAATAGACTTCGATCAAGCCTAAATAGTACTGACAAGGAGCGAAACAACCCTCAAACGAAAAGAACCGAAACTCAAAGAGCACGACACCCGATCAAATCCGAGAGAGAACTAATCAATCAACCTAGGGCTGCAGCGAACAAATACCTATAACCAGATCTAACTTATATCTAAAAAAGAACTAACCAACAACTTAAAACTAACCAAATAAGCCCCAAAACCATTGAACCATTACCAAGGAAGGACCGATCAAGAGCCAAGAGGTGTTCACCAGAGCCAGATACGGCGAGAACACACCGGCCTTACCCTCATCGTCACGAGCGAAACTTCACGGACAAGGACCAGACAGAGAGGGAGAAAGGCAACGTCACACCCTCAAACTTGCTTCGAAATGAAACAAAGACAGATCTGACCAAAGCTTACCCTGGAATGGAGCCAACGGCGGAGGGAGGCAAAAGAGTGAACGGCGGTGGTACTAAAGGAGCCACCAACCGCCGTTCACGGAGCAGCTCTGAGAAGAAGGTTTCGTTGGCGGCTAGGAAAAGAAATCGCCCTTCTCTCTGATTTTTTTTTTTGGGACACAGAGTCAAAGTATTATATAAACAATACATGATTCTTTCAAAGTATGATCAATCTGTAAGGATGATCAATTTACATGATTCTTTGAAAGTGATATTACATGTGTTTCAGATATTTTATTCACCAAACTTTATTCCTCTGCTATTACCATCTGGAAAAATATGAAAAGCTTCTGTAACTCCCATTTATCAATATAACATGCTATATCACATGTACTTGCAGTTTTCTTGTGCTTGGTCTTGCAATTTTACTCAACCTTTGTTTTAATCTTGCGTAAGATCTCAGACTTCTTTACTGGCATTTTTTATTTCTTTTGGTATCATTGTTAACTTTTTTGTTTCTTGAACTAAATTTGATCAGAAGTTGGTCTGATATGAGTATTTTTATTTGTTTTTCCCCTTTCAGATGGATAATATAACGCAAATTACATCTTGAGATTCAGATTTAATAATCTGTAAGGATATTGATTGTGTTGTTGCTGTCTGCGAGTTTTTTAATAAGAGCAACCAGCCAACCACCATGTCCATGGGAGATGAGAAACAGAGTGAGATGAAGAACAAAATGATACTATTTGGTTTGCTGATTAGGAGAAGTTTTGATGAAGAGAAGGGTAAGCTCCTTCAGAGCCTCGCGGATGCCAATAGTGAGATTACAGAGTTGAAAAGAGTGAGGAACGAAGATGCAAAAGCTAACGAGAAGGTAGTTAGTATAATCGCCTCTCAAAAACAGATTTGGTTAAAGGAGAGGTACAAATCAAGGCTGCAGATTGAAGCTCTGATGAAGGAACTAAGGAACATAGAGAAGAGGAAGAGAAAAAGCTTATCGGAGTTGCAAAAAAGATTAAAAGAACAGGAAGATTTAGTGCAGTCTAAAGATAAAGAAATGGAAGAGGAGAAGCGTAAATACAAGGAATTAGAGGAAAGTCTAGTCAAAGCAGAAAAAGAAGTTCAAGAATTAAGGGAAACACAAGAGAGATATGTCCAAGAACATTCTTCTGAGCTATGGAAGCAGAAGAAGACATTCCTTGAGCTTGCTTCTAGCCAGAGACAGCTTGAAGCTGAACTTAGTCGTGCAAATAAGCAAATTGAGGCTAAAAGACATGAACTTGAAGACTTGTCATCAGAAATTGGTAAGATGCGGAAAGATTTGGAACATAAAGATCGAATCTTGGCAGTTATGTTAAGGAAGTCAAAACCGGACATGACCGAGAAGCAGATGACATTGCTTAAGGAGGCTAGAATGAAGCACGATGAAGAGGAAGCAAAGACACTGAGAACGAATTCAAAATCGAGAAAACATGAAAGACGGTCACTAAGAAGCATGTTTGCTTTCGAAGCCACAAGTTGTATTGAAGACCTGAGCCAAGAAATGTCACAATTGAGATACAATAACACAAAATTAGAAGACATGGTAAGCGTGAGAGGGGCAGAATCGGTTTCCCTTAAGAAACAGCAATTTAAGACTCAGCTAAAAAGCTTGGTGTCCCATAAGAACAATACGAGTTGTAGAAGGAAGAACACAAGAACAGAAGCACAAGAAGAACGAGAAACAGAATTTGGATCAAACGAAGTCTGTCAGCAAAATGCAACGGAGAAAGGAAAGGAGTCATATTCGCCTGATGAATTGAGACATTTAACTTTGAAGGCTGCTTAATCTGATGCTGAAGAAGGATCTGAAAATGAAGGACTCTTGCCTAGGAAAAAGCTTACCGAAAGAGAAAAAGTTAATAGTAAGGAGAGTGAGAGCCTCGATAAGCCATTAAGCACAAGCAATCCACCTTGGAGAATGGATCTTCATGCTCTTGGGGTTTCATGCAAGATTAAAAGGCTGAAACAGCAATTAATGATGCTCGAAAGATATATAGGGAAACCAGAGAGTCAAGAGCCTGAAAAAATCAGTACTGACACCGGGAAAAAGGCTTTGTTATTGCTCATTACATTGCTCAAGAAGCAAATAACTAGGTATCAATCACTACAAGAGAAGATTGATGATTTATGCAAAAAAATGGTAAGTAATCATTTTCTCATATCAGTTACATTACCCTGTCTCTGTTAACATACTGATTCTTTTCGTTAACCTTTATATAGCATGTGAATAATTCGGAGAAGATTAAAGGAAGAATCAGAGCAAATGAGGAGGCAAAAATTTCATTAGAGCATTTCTTAGATGAGACATTTCAGCTACAAAGATATATAGTAGCAACAGCACAAAAACTTATGGAAATCCAATCCAAGATCGCTTCTGGCTTTGTTGAGATTCTAGTAGGCTTAATCACTACTGAATCCTCCTCTACTTGTAGCAGCTTTGATCCAGAACGTTTTGCAGAAAACATCAAAAGTATGTTTCAGGAAGTACAAAGAGGGCTTGAGGTTAGGATATCCCGAAGCATTGGTGACCTTGAAGGGACACTAGCTCGTGAAGGAATGATACATTTGAAGCCACGCGACGTCATGATGAGAAACGAGTATGAAAAGCTACAAAACATTTAGCTTTAGAACATAGAATTACTTATATATATACAAGGATCATCAGTTTTGTTTTGAAGTCCTATAGTCTTAGTTTATGGAATCGT
This sequence comes from Lepidium didymum, assembly GCA_963920545.1. Lineage (NCBI taxonomy): Eukaryota > Viridiplantae > Streptophyta > Magnoliopsida > Brassicales > Brassicaceae > Lepidium > Lepidium didymum. The sequence continues at coordinate 5,009,143 of OY986986.1, forward strand.
TTTTGAGCTTTCGTTTGGATATAGAAACATTCTTTCTTCATCTTTTGTTGAAAGAGATTTAGAGCATAAATCCTGTAATTACACATTAATGTATGTTTTTAATCATTATAGAGATGCTTAATCCGGTTATTGGTTTGGTTTGCAGAACAAAATTTCGGTTTAATGTTGGTTTGCAGCCAAATTGAAAAAGCCATGTATAAAAGTAGCAACTGGATATTGTGATAGAGAATGGACAAAGGAAAGGATGGGGCTTAGATGGGGATGTATCTATTGCTTTTTGGAGTGATAGTAAAAAAAGTAGCTTTTGGAAGTGATGGTAAAACGCATTTGCATGTGTTTTTGCTATGCCAATTGTAAAAGCTTCAAACATGTAATCTACATGTAAGCTTGCCTTAGTTTCTTAGTTCCATCACTGAGCTCAGCATCAGGCTCTTGCTCTATAAGAACCCTATGTTCTTCCAAATTCTTCACTTCCTCTTCCATTCCAACACTCTGTCACCAAAAAAATCATGTTTTGTGATTCGGTTTATTAACTTTTTAAGTAGATAAAAAAAATACTGCCGAACTCTTCTCGGTAGGGAGAGATGCCCAATCTAATATTACGGACATTTGAAGGATTTTAGAGATAAGTTGGGTTCGAGTTATAGATTGAGTCTCATTGATTCAATTGACAAAAAACAAAAAAAGACAGTAAACCCTAAAATAATGTTATTAATGAAGTATCACCTTGAGATTCTCAATGAGAGAGTTAAGACTCTTGAGCTTCCGATGAGGCCACCGGTAAATTCCAAGTTCTCTGCAACGTTTCTTCAACGCAGTAAGTCCAACATTCAATTCTTTTGCTGCTTTCATGATTGGTCTATCGAAGAACTGTTTGATCTCAGACAACTCCAACTTGTCCTGTCTCTTCTTCTTATTTTTTTCACTGTTCTCTTTTCACAATTCTCGTTGGAACTGAGACAATCGTTTTCAATAGCCAATGGTGAAGATGGGCCACTGGAGAAGTAAGGTTCTTGTGTCAACAGAGGAATATCACACGAAATTGTGTTATTCAGTTCCATGTTCTCAAACAAATCGTCAAAGCCATTGAACTGAAACTTCAATTCTTCATATGGTTTCAGATCTTTCGTATCTAGAAGGGACTCTAACGGAGGCAACCTGTTAATTGATAAAGATTAAAACTAAGTAAATACAGAAACTAGAGACTGACTTGTTTAGCAAGAAATGGAAATAGGGTTTATTCTAACTCGCTTTTCAAACATATCGTACAACGATTCTGGATCATACTTGTTTTCGAGTTTTGGAGATTTGAGTTGATGAACAAAGTTAAGATCCATTTGTTGATGAGTCAGTGAAAGATAGAAACAGAGTAAAACAGTAAAAAAACAGAGGAATATATAATCTTTGTAGATCCGAAAAAGAATAATGTTAATTGGGAATTGTGATGGAAGTTACAAGTCCCAAAAGGTGTAATTATTAAATGTTAATTTTGATTAATTGAAAAGAATTACTATGTGATCATAATTAATGATTTGATCATGGGGGCTGAATTGTGGGTTAGTCAATGCATGAAAGTTGATTAGATTAAGTTTTTGTGTGTTTTCGTTAATACTTGGTGCATGTGTTACATGCTAGTATGCTACGATTAATACATACATACATTTGATGTGCTGATTAATTAACAGATACGCTGAGTTAATAAGAGACTGCTAAAGTGCTAATTAGTATCTATGATCCTGGTTTGGTTTTATTGGCAAAATCGACCGGTTTAGTAAAATTGTGGTTTACATTTTGTGGCTAATGTAATTAGATTATCTTAAATCACTTCTCAAATACAGTCAGACCATAATGATACATTGTTTGTTTGGAGAAATCAATGAAAATCTTAAGATCTGTGGCCAAAGAAATACTGAATTAGTGTTTTTAGCTTTGTCCAAATTCTTGAATTGTTTTTGTGGCCAGTGTAAGAACGTCAACAAACGCAGAGAAGGAAGCACGAAGAAGTCTTGCCTCTATTGCTTCAAAGTGCCTGCAAAATTTTCCGGTGAAGCGAAGTCAAAGAAGGCTTGAAGAAGCTAAATTAAATCAGATAAGAGATTCAAACATGAAGGAAGGCAATGGAGGAGTTGAATAAACTCACACAGAAAGCTTGTTGTTTGATACTGACGTAACTCTTTTCACTTTATCAGGCTGCAACTGCATTAATGATCAACAACAACAACAACAACAAAAGATATATAAGTTAAATTGTAAAGATAAGAAAAGAAAAAGCACATAATTTTGTGTGGGAAATTTGATTTTATTCATAACTGAGAAAATTGCAAACCTCTTTATCAACTGCCAATGATGTGTAAACAATCAAAGCATGTTCTTCTGATTCGAAATTCACATCCAAATTACTGCACAATGGCAAATGCTCTTGTTACATCAATCTATAAGTTTTGTACATCACTGAATAAAACAACATTAATTCAAGTCTTTCACAGAAAGTAGAATCTTCAACAACATTGTGCAACACTAAGCAAAGCCCTAAAAGCAAGTGAAGAAGTTCGATTCAACTTGATTGTTTTTGTAGGTTAAGATCGAAACTTTGGAGCGTAGTGAGATCAAAGATATTCAAAACTTGCGGGTTATCCTAACTGCAACACCAGTGCCAAACCCCTCTCTCAGTCCAGACATATACCTTTGGCGATCTTGTTCAGGAGCTTTCAGGCATTCCTTCTCCACCAAACATACTTGGAACAATCTTCGTTCCCCTTCTCCCCTCTTGAAATGGTCTAATGTGGTTTGGTTTAAGGGAGACATATTTCCATGTTCTCCTCCATTGCCTGGCTTGCAGGTCTCCCGACTAAGGACAGACTTATTCGATGGGGCATTACTTTACCAGCAGATTGTGTTCTCTATCAGGCTGCAGATTTTTCAACTGCCCCTTCTCCTCTCAGATTTGGGATGCTTTTGCTGGTAGGAGGATCTTAAGTAATCCACCCCTCTCTCTGGCTTCAGCTCTACAAGAACTCTCCCTCTCTCCTGGTCTTTCAGCTGGCACAACAACCATTTTGAAGCTCCTTCTACAGATCATTCTCTATGCCAGTTGGCGTGAAAGAAATACTCACATCTACACTTCTGTTGTCTTTCCTATTACTATCATCAATTCCTTGATTGACTGTAACATGAGAAATAGGCTTTATCTTTCTCTTCAGCTGATCTAATCCTGGCTCTCCATCTCTTCTAGCTACTTATTTTGGATTCATTTCGTTTCCGCTTTAACCCCCTTCTAAAGATTCTCTTTCTAATCGTTGATTGGTATTAAACTTAACATTTAGAATCAAAAAAAAGAAAGAGGGCACAACCTAAATGCCAGAGCTTACATTTGGAAGTTCGGTAGCTAAAACTAGAAGCAACAGGACAGGCAAAACTTCTTCGCTTTCTGCTCTTTCCATGCCAAACTAATAACAATACTAGAATAGAAACACACCACTAACAAAACTCAAACAACAGAAAACGATTGCAGAAAATTTACCAAAATACATTTGAGTGGTCATATTGATGGACTTGCAAAGGAAAGCGAGTGGCAAATTGGCTGAAATAGATCAAATGTATATGTTGATGAAAACAAATTGAAAGAGTAAACATTATACAAAGTAGTTAAGGATCTTTGTAAGCAGAACCTGAGCAATCCCAGAAGACTAGACAACAGCCATTTTCTCAAGTCAAGCTTAATGGAAGGAATGGATTTGCCTACCATTATCTGATATACAAGAAATAAAAGCAGAGTCTATATGGTTTAAGGAGGATATATGTAAAAAGAGAAAATGAAGATCAATGTCGGGTACATTTGTACAAAGGACTTACCTGAAGTATAATAGTTACGGCTATTGTAACAAGAAACATATTGTCTCTAAGGATTTCTTTAAAGGTTTGGTCTAAACTTCGGATTTCAAACTCATTGAAAGCCTGATTTTTAAAAAAATTTAAAAAAAGGGACACAAAATTAGAACAAGACAGAGATGATCAACTTATATCCGCAGATGAACGCTAATAAGAGTATGGAAAATCAGACATTACCAGGCAGAAGACAAAGGAATTGAATATTAGTGTGTTCATCACTTTTTCAGCATCGCCAGTATGACCATGCTTCAGTTCCAGTATATTATCAGAATTTACGAGCGCCAGCGACAGCACTTGGTAAATCACCTGAAGGGATTTCATTACAGAAGCATTATATAGATATCTCTAATTTGTGTTTTTCATTCCCTAATTTGAATTGCTATGACCAAGGAATTGTAGTTATTTTCTCCCTGGAAAGTATTACAAGCTAGAAGATTATCTCGGACATTAGTGTCCACACATGACAAATCAAGGATTTTAAGCAACATACCTGTAGTAACAGCTTGGACCACATCGCCTTAGTTATAAGAGGATCTCTGAATAAACAAAGAGAAGAAGGTATAAAATGTATCTATATCCATGTTGAACAAATAGCGTATTTAATCAGAAGTGCAAAACCAACTATTTCTTCCAGGATTTTGGGACTGAAGCAATAATGTCTCTTTCTAAGATACAACCTACTATGTTGACTTATCAATTAAATCTTTTCATTGATCCTATTCATATTATATACCTTATACCGACAGGTGACTTTCCCATTAGCTGGTGCTCTGGTGGTCTGTATGCCAACGCTAATGCTCCAAAGATGTCGATAATAAGATTTAGCATCAGGAACTGCATCAGGGAGAAGCAAAAATTGAGTTAGGAAAAAGGTTTCCACTCGTGGAAAAATGGATTACAAGATGATGAAGTTACAAAGGGGTAACATTTTTCAAACCTGCACGGCATTAAGTGGAAATGCATCATAAAATACGACCTCAACTACACAGATAGCCACGACTGATACACTGACAGTGAGCTTAAATAGGACATATCTCTGGATATTTGTGTAGAGATATCGACACCATCGGATAACCTGCATAAACCAAAAAAAACATAAACGAAATTTCACTGCTGGTGGTCAAGGTTTGTTCATCGTTATTGTAGCATTGCACTCTATAACCCGCTATTTGCCAAAGTTCGTCATTTCAACCATAACTACATTAAACTAACCTTGACAATCGTAGCAAAATCATCATCCAATATAATGATATCAGAATTCTCCTTTGCTGCTGTGGTTCCTCCAATTCCCATTGCAAGGCTAACATCAGCCTGTGCAAGGAAAACATGCATTGTGGGTTGTAGTGATGATGGATATGTCTTTCAGTGTTTACAATTCAGAAATAATTTTTTTTAAATAATGATGAAGTTTTCAGTTTGAATATGATAACTACAGACCGCAAGTAGTGTCTCTGGATCATGTATCCCCATCCCAGTGGCTGCAACTACATCTCCTATACCCTTCAGTGCTTTGACAAACAGAAGGTTGTCGCTGGGACAAGACTGAGCTAGAACCTTCACATAAAGCGATAGAGTAGTGTGTTATTTTTTTTCTGGCTCAATCCAGTTCTTGACCAGTCGGCTAATAAAGGCCTACCAAAAATATATGTTAATATAGCAATATGAAAAGCATAATTAGTTGTTTGACCAAAAAAAAACATAATTTAGTTTCCCTTCAACATATAGTACACACCAAGTTCACTCAGCAAACTTATCTCACTCGTCAATGTATCATGGTGTCCACAATTGAAATTTATATGTTAAAAAAATAAACACAAAAGAAGGAATACATACTAAGAGGCCTCTGGCTCGCTGCTGTCTTTCTAGATTGGAAAGATTACGAAACTCAGGTCCCGTCATTATATTATAGTCAGATGCATCGCCAAATATCCCACATTTTTTTGCTATAGCTGTCGCAGTCAAAATGTTATCTTCCGTCACCATGCAAACCTGAAATCAACATCTTCCACTTAGAAAGTAGACCAATAAAAGGGGTTGACCCCAAGAAAAAGATTGCTTATAACTTTTTGTCTTCCGCAACAAATTAAAGGTCTCATCAGCTATCATAAATTACCTAAAGATCAGTTTATGCAGCCACACAATAACAGCAACTCAGAAAACAATAACAATTCAGGAACAAGGGAGAATTTATCTAGTCATAAAAGCAAATAAACTTCAAGTGTCATGTAAAAGGGAAACACTAGAACATGCAGTAGCATAACAAAAATAAAAATCAACATGGCACCTTAACATCTCCAGATTTACACAATTGGATCGCATCACCTGTGCCTGGCCGGCAAGGATCCTGCACATTAACCAAAACATTTTAATGCTTGGAAGAAAGTGGAATCAGGTACCCATTCTCATTCATACAAACTTGAACTTTAGAATGAGTACGAGAAATGTTACCTCTATACCAATAATAGCCAACAAAACAAGGTTTTGAGGTAGACTAGGTAGTCTAGATTTGGTTGAGTTTATGTTCTTCAACTTCTGAGCTTGAACACAACTTCTGATTTGGTTTAATTTGTGGGTGCGCTTGAAGACAACTTCTGATAATCTGTGTTTTTGTTAGAGACTATCCGTTCGTGAGTTTTAGAACCTGGTCATTGCTAACTGCTAAGATCTTACCACGAGAAACCCTAAATGAGAATTGTGTGTGATTTTGTCTGTCGATTGTGGTGTCTGTGGCGCGTGTGAATATTATGTTGTTTGTTCCAATAATTTGGAACATCGTTTTACTATTATTGGTGTTTGGATTTGGTAAATTAATTGATTTTATTGTCTTGTTGTTTTGCCATTATTTGTGTTTTACATTAGCATCTCTTTGTCAGGTATTGTTGTTTCTGAAGAAGAAGGCCAATCCTAGCATCCACAACATCACTACAAAAGAGGAAGGTGAGCGTGTTTTGTCGTTCTTGGTTTTCTCAACTCCTTAGTTGTTCTTCGTTGTTCCTATCTGTTCCTCATCGTATAGAACTCTGATTGTGCAATTTAGGCTTCATAAAGTTCCAAAATTTATAGCTCCGAGATGTGAGAGACATAATGTCTCTGGAATTTGATGTATTTTGTTAGCGTATAGAGCCAAACTGGCTTATTCACATTGGACATTGATTGTACTTGTGTGTTAAAGTTTCTCGGTTTGTTCGGTTTTATCATAGGAATCATAAGTTTTTGGATTTTTTAGTGTAATTTGGTTTTAATTCGGTTTAAAACACAAATTTCGGTTCAAACCGAGAACCGAATAACCCGATCCGAATAAAGATTCGGTTCAATTCGGCTAAAACTGCAATTTCCGATTAACCCGACCCATTTAAACTGATTAAACCGAACGCCCACCCACTCAAAAGTCTTCTGCTTCTCTTCTTCCGTTCTTTGAGCTCTCCGTCTCTATCGTCTCGACTGTCTCTCTTTCTCACGCGTCACGTTTTCTGATGAGGTCTCCGCCTCTCTTCCGAGTTTCGACTCTGAGTTCCTTGAGGTACGACTCTCACTAGCTTCTTACTTAATTCTCTCACTCTCTCTCACTCTTAGTGTCTCTCACGGTCATCGATTTATGGTTTGTCTTTACGGTTTCAAATTTAATTCGATTTAGGGTATGTCTATAGGGTTTGAAATCGATTTATGTTTGTCTTTGTCGTAGTATTTGAATTCGATTTAGGGTTTAGGGTTTGTTGTAGGATGTGAATTCGATTTAGTGTTTGAAACTTTGAATTCGATTTATGTTTTCAGTTAAACGATATTATGTCTTTGTTGTTTGTAATTGTATACAAATCTCGTGATTGCAAGCTTCTCTGTTTCGACAAAGACCAGAATCACTTGTAACCTTAATTAGTTTACGTAGATTGTTTGTGTTCTGTGTTTTTGAGACTTTCAAATTACTAGTATAACTATGCTGCATCGTGCTAATATATTAGTATTTTCAGTTTTGGTATCTCATACACTTCTGAGCCATGATTGTTTTAGATTAGGTTTTGTAGCTTTTAAACTCTTCTTTTCATGAGTAGTCTGCTTTGAAAGTGTGTTTTTGATGATGAGTTCCATGTTAGTCATTATCCATTGGTACAAAACCAAATTACAATAACAGCTGAATAATTTGTTTTAAGAAGTAGAAGATGGATTCTAAATCGTTCAAAGATGGTGTAACTGTGTTTCTTAACTCAAACTATGACTTATGTAAAGGTTGAATCTGCATATATACGGCATATACATACATATACATTAGGGGTTTAAGTCCAGACCCTTAATGATTTAAATCCATGGTTTTACAATAGGCTTTGTCTACTCTTAAGTTAAGACAATATGAGTCTGGAGATTTCCATTGTGTGCTTAATATCTGTAGCTACATTTCCATTGTGTGCTTAATATCGAAAGCATTAAATAGGATACTGCAAGTGAGTATTTCCTTCAGTATGGATTCAACTGAATCATAGTGGAACATTGAAAGTTACCTTCTTTAGGTCTGTTGAGTTTTTGAATAGTTTTAATCTGTTTTTTTTACTCATATTGCAGCCTATTCGTGATCATTTTAAAACCAACAGCCGCGCCAAGAATCTGCTGAAACAGGTCAAGGTAATAGTAATCTCTTCCCCTTATGTTCAGGTGTCATCAATTACTTTAGCACCACCATATGCAGCCTCTGAATTTCTCTCTCCCTATTTTGTTTATTACGTGTTATGTAGGGTTACAAAGTCACGAGGTAAAAACTGACAGAGCAAGGAACATACCTAGATATCACTATTTTGTTTATCGAATTCGGTTTGTTCGGTTTTTGATTATCGAATTCGACTTGTTCGGTTTTTGATTGATGAATTCGGTTTTTTCTGTTTAATTGTTATCAGTTCATTCAGTTTATTTGGTTTACTGTAATGGTGAATTACAAGTTTTTGGATTTCTTTAGTCTAATTTGGTTTTAATTCGGTTTAAGCACAAATTTCGGTTCAAACCCAGAACCTAATAACCCGAACCGAATAAACATGTATGTTTTGGAGCTCGTGTTTTTTTATATTTATTTCATATATTCTCTCTTTCGGAATTCAGAATTAAAGCGAACGTTTTTTACGTTTCGTTTGGTTTTGCTTCAGCCTTCGATTTCAAGTTGTAGATCTTCCTATTTGGGATTGCGTCCCATAAAATCCTTATTCGCAAGTCGCTGCGGAACTTTGGGTTTGATCTGAGATGGCGGTGGGAGATCAGACGGAGCACAATTACTTGTCGAAGAAGAAGAAATCTGAAACAGAAGACGATAAGAGGTTTATGTGGTTCTATTTCCTTTCAGAATCTCTGTGGAATCAGTTGAATTTTTCGCTAGGACTAGTGAATTGAATGTATCTGAGAACTTGATTTGGTATTATAGGAGGAAGAAAATTGTTCCTGGGAGCTTGTTGAAAGCTATAGTGAGTCCTGGAGGCGGTGATTCGAGCCCTGTTGATGGTGATCAGGTCATAATGATCGATTAACGAGACTAGAGACAAAATAGTGGCCAATTTTGACGCTTTTGTGTGCTTTTTCTTCAGGTTATTTATCACTGCACTGTACGGACACTTGATGGTGTAATAGTGGAATCTACGAGGTCGGAATGTGGAGGTGAGATTGAAGAGATATCTCTCAGTCGTTAATTTGAGAGCTTTTTTAGTTAGGGACTTATTGAAGGTGTTCTATGTTCCATCAGGGAGAGGTTTACCGACAAGAGATGTTTTGGGGAAGAGCAAAATGATCCTTGGATTGCTAGAAGGAATTCCCACTATGCAAAAGGGTGAAATTGCAATGGTAACTCAAAAGACCTTTTAATGATCCATTCTTGTGTGTGTATCCAGCTCACCTCTAGCTTCAGAGATTGCGTTTATACATTGCCATTCTTTACTTGGTTTCTGAATAGAATTTTGGTTAATGTACTTGAGTTTCCTGAACTTCTATGTGTTTATGAGCTGAATCTTCCATTAGCTATTTTAGATCACTTTCTTGACTTTTCATGGCTATAGAAGGCGTTACCTTTCTTTCTTTCTTTTTTCAGTTCAAGATGAAACCTGAAATGCACTACGCAGAGAATGACTGTCCAGTCTCAGCGCCAGGCAATTTTCCAAAGGATGATGAGCTTCATTTTGAGATTGAAATGATGGAATTTTCTAAAGCCAAGGCAAGATCTCATCACCAATCAAGATAACAATGTTTTAGTTAGCCAACCAAAAGACTCTGAAAGCTTGTGTGACTTACACTTTCGTTTTGTTTGTTTTACTGTCCAGATTGCAAGCGATGATTTGGGTGTCATCAAGAAGGTAGGACCTGAATTTCAATAAATGTAGACATATCAATTGGGTTTGGGATGAGGTATTTCATTGGTGGTATGGGAAAGGGTAGTGTAAGGAAAAATTAAGCAGGCGCATAATGATATGCTCCAAACTTTTCTTGTTGTTACTGATGGCTCAAGTATGACTTTTCTTTTATGCAAGATTCTAAACGAAGGTGAGGGCTGGGAATCTCCCAGAGAACCTTATGAAGTAAAAGCCAGGTAATTTACTTCTTGATCATTATGCATTTTGGGTCAAAAGTTCATTTAACTTTGTTTTCGCTTGCGGAATGAAGCATCAAGTGAAGTATTTTAATACAATTTTGTGGTGTATATTAGGATATCTGCTAAATCTGGTGATGGACAAGTGATCCTCCCTCACAAAGATGAACCTTATTTCTTTACTTTTGGAAAATCTGAGGTGATTGTTAAGTTCATGGGGCATTTTTAGCTTTTTACTCTTTGTTAGTACAGTAGTACTCAGGTGGTATATGGGCTGACTAGTGCTCGTTGGTTAAGTAGGTGCCTAAAGGTCTTGAAATGGGAATTGGAACAATGACTCGGAAGGAGAAGGCAGTGATATATGTTCGCAAGCAGTACTTGACTGAATCTCCTTTGATGCATATAGCTCAAGACCTTGAGGAAGTTCATTTTGAGATTGAACTTGTCCATTTCATTCAGGTAGATTAAGAAGAAACTTATATAATCCTGTGTTATGTAGTATTTTGCCCATTCAAGAATTGGGAAACTGTACAATTGACATTCAAGTTCTCGTTTTCAAGGTGCGAGACATGCTTGGGGATGGACGTCTCATAAAGCGTCGAATTCATGATGGAAGAGGTTTGTTTCAAGCTTCCTGTTTAATGGTTTTCTTATCTGTTTCAACATGATACGGTTTTTTCGTCTTATACATCTTGCTGTGGCATCTGTTAGACTTTAGCTTTTTTTTCTTCTTTATATTTGGCTCGCTATTCTGACCTGTTAACTACTTATTAGGCGAGTTTCCAATGGATTGTCCTCTCCAAGACAGTCGGTTAAGTGTTCACTACAAAGGCATGCTTCTCAATGAAGAGAAGACTGTGTTCTATAATAGCAAGATCGACAATAATGGTCAGCCATTGGCGTTCAGCTCCGGAGAAGGACTGGTCAGTGACTTTTAACAACTATAAGAAAACCTAGTGGAGTTATTATTTACAGTTTTCAGTTGAAATGGGGTTGCTGAAGATTATAATGTTGTATTTGCAGGTGCCTGAGGGATTTGAGATGTGTACTCGTTTAATGTTACCTGGGGAGATTGCTCTTGTTACATGCCCCCCTGATTATGCGTATGACAAATTCCCAAGGTCATACTCGTAACTGTGTATATCTGTCTGAATATGATAGCTCAGAAACTCCTGTTAGATAAATAAACCCATTTTGATTGTATTCTCTCCTGATAGACCGCCTGGCGTTCCTGAGAGTGCACATGTTCAGTGGGAGATTGAACTCCTTGGTTTCGAAACACCAAGAGTAAGTTTGTTTAGTGGTAATGCTTACCATATGAATATCTTCCGTTTCTTATGAGTCTATCTTGTCGCAGGACTGGACTGGCTTGAATTTTCAGAGCATCATGGACGAGGCAAATAATATAAGAAGCACGGTATGAATCGAATGTTCTGCTGCCATGTATAAATATGACCTATATATTCCTAAATCGTACCACAATATAGTTTTGCATTAGCTAATCTTGTGGGGATTAGGTTGCACCAGATCATTTAACTTATGACCTCTTTTCTGCTTTGCTTATATTTTGAGCTTCAGGGTAACAGGCTTTTTAAAGAAGGAAAATTTGAGCTTGCAAAAGTAAAGTACGAAAAGGTAATAGAGTGATAGAGTCCAAACCACTAACCAATTCCAGTTACAGTATTAGCATTTTTTTTTATTGTGTCTGAGCGGTGGTGAATCTTAAACTAGGTGCTCCGGGAATTTAATCATGTAAACCCACAAGATGATGATGAAGGAAAAATATTTGGTGACACAAGGGTTAGTTACTTAGTTTCGTCTTCATGGGACACTTTGTATAAACGTCTAGATTTGAATTTTTAGTATCAAGTATTAACTAGCTTTTGTATTCTTGCTCCGCTGATATTTGAAGAATACGTTACATTTGAATGTTGCGGCGTGCTTGCTTAAATTGGGAGAGTGGAGAAAGTCTGTAGAGACATGCAATAAGGTAAGGTTCCATAAACAAAGTCTGTTAGGTTTTACCCTAAAAACAGTTAGGTTTTCTGAAACCTGTTATGCACTAATTTCCAAACAGGTCCTAGAAGCAAAGCCTGGTAATGTGAAAGGTCTCTACCGCCGCGGAATGGCTTACATTGCCGGTGGAGAGTATGAAGATGCTAGAAATGACTTCAACATGGTATATTATGCTAAAACTGCATACTATACTCAATCCGTTAGATATAAAAATTCGTTCACTAATATATGACTTTATGTGGCTGTGTTTAGATGATCAAAGTGGATAAATCATCGGAAGCTGATGCAACAGCTGCTCTTCTGAAACTGAAGCAGAAAGAACAGGTCAGTATTTGGATGTAAAAACCAAACTAATTATGTCAAACCCGAATGGTAACAGTAGTTCTATGCTGAACCAAATCGAAAATCGAATGAAAATTAGTTCGTTTAGCTCTGAATGGTTTCTTTTGACCTCACAGGAAGCAGAGAGCAAGGCTAGAAAACAGTTCAAAGGTTTATTCGACAAGAAACCGGGAGAGATAACTGAAGTCGGTTCAGAAATAAGAGAGGAATCTAAAACTATAGAAGAAGTAGATGAGACTAAGGATGATGATAATGATGAAACACAAGAAGAAGAAAGAACGGCGACGGTGAGCTCGGAAAGTGAGCGGAAATGGTCGGAGAAAGCCTGGCCGATACTAAAGAACGTGATGATCCAAATTGGAATCCAGCTTGGTGTTGCTCTGTTAGCGGTTTTGATCTTCCAGTTTGTCAGCTCCAGATTTACATGAGAGAGCTATATAATAAACTATACTCACTTTTCTTATAAGAACGGTATTTAGTACTTTAGACACAGAAATTATTATTATTATTATTATTGTCAATTTAATATTGTTTCTTCGAAAAATCATTGATTAAACACTAAACTCTGGATATTTTTGATTAAACATGTAATTTGTCCCTTCTTTCTTCTCTTTTTAACAAAACTCTCACTTCTTCTTTCTTCTTTGCTTCTTCTTCGTTAGTCATTAGTACAATTCTCCTCTCTTTCTTTCATATCTCTGTTTTTTCTCTGTTTCGCATTTGTATTTTTGTAATAAAAAGATATCTTTTTTTGCTGATGCCTTCTTTTTAACAAACAGATTTTTCAACAGCTTTTTGCTAATTATATTAAAAACTAATTGAATTTTTGGGTTCTTCTTTTGTATATCGGTTTTTTTCCCTCTAATTTTTCTACTGCTTTTGTTATTTGATGACTTCTCATGTTTCAAAACATCCTCGTGAATGTAATCTCTCTTTCTCTTTCGCACGTATTTGTTCTTCTGAGTCTTCAATTTTTGTCTTTGCGTTTTTTTCTGAATCATTTCTCTGTTTGTTGTGATTAGTCTCATATGTTTATCTTCATTATTTAATGGAGCTTTCTCAATTGACCATTTTATTCATCTTGATTTTGAAGGTTATGCAACGTGAAAATGACGGTTACAAGTTTATATGTAAGTGTGATTGTGAAGTCTGACTGTTTGAGATCGAAGTCACAGTGTGTTTTCTGAAGGGCTCAAGGGGCTTTTAGCAGCAGCGGAGAAGAAAAAGATACAAGTTGAGAAAACCACCAAAGCTTTGGAACAAGTGAGAGGAAGGAAGAAAGGAGGCTTAAAGAGAGAAGAACTTGTTTACATAGATGAAGTGGTTCATTCTTCTTCTTCATCGATGATTTCGAGTTTGAACATATAATTTTCTCCAAAATCGAATGCCCCATTTTGAAAACTAAATAATAAAAAACGTAAATTTGGAAATCTATCACAATGGTTACAAAACAAAAGAAATTAGTGAACCATCTACAAAGAAAAAAAAAATTATAGTTTTTTATTTTTTTTTCTCTAATAGCGGATGTGAGTTTTGTTAAAGAGAGAAGAAAGAAGAAGGGATGCTTAAAGAAAAAAGATGAAATGCACTGTTTCATTTAACTTAGATAGTTACCTTTCACTTAGCGGAGTTTATTAATTCTGTTAATCAAATTAATGGAGTGTTTAATTGATCGAGTCAACTATAAGTTTGATGTTTTTAAAAAGTCAACAACAAATTACATGTTTAATCAAAGACGTCCGGAGTTCAATGTTTAATTAACAAATTAACGATTTTTCGCAGAAACAATTGATAGTTTTCCCTATTATTTTCCATCCGATTGATTAAAACTTAAAAGGCAAGGATTACAAACACACTATCCGAACAAATCGGAACAAAGTTGACGGAAAATCTTTAGAAGCTATAGCCCAAAAAAGAGAAAACAAACACACAAAAAAATGAAATATATTCTAAATCCGAAAGAAAATTGTCTCAGAAAAATTTCAATCTTCTTCGTTCTCTCTTGCTAATTGGTAAATTTTAAAAAATAGGAACCTAACTAACTCCAGATTATTAAACATCATAAAAGAAGGCCACAAACAACGAAATCGACACCGAAAGTTGAAATAGTTGAAACAAGGAGTAAAGTTAGTTAAACTATTCAGATCATAGTCGAGATCATAGCCACAAAAAACCAGGCCTAAACCCCACCAGGACTCGAGAGATCAAAGACCATCGTCACACCAGCAGGAGAACGATCTACCTCAATGAAGTAAACATCAGGATTGACTTAAGCGGCGAAGAGGCAAAAGCTAACAAAACTAAGTCGGCGAAACACCGAAGACCCACCAAAACGAGAGCAGAGACTTGAAGAAGACGAGAGCTCCGACGATACAACGAGATCCACCATCGAGGCCTCCAAAACCACAAAGTATATGAGGGACCACGACACCAGTGTTATTGAAGCCACAAATCGTCGTGACCCAGATCAGCGGAGTCAAGTAGAGTTTCTGAAACATACCCAAGAAAAGAAGATATCACCCAAAGAGAGAGAATAACTAAAATAGAGGGAGAATAACTAAAATAGCACACAATCGAAGTTAATACATTAGAATAACGCACATGTATTGTTCAAAATGTGTGGTTAATACATGAGAATAACACACATGTACTGTTCAGAATAACACATGTACTAAACTACTCTTACTAGTTTGTGTTGAAAATAAAGTATTTATGGTTATGCCACCGCGTGAGAGCCAACAATTAGAGATGTAGAAACTACAAACTTACACATACTTTGTAGGTCTATAACATACTTTGTAAGTATGTAACAGAGTTTATGTGGTAGTGATTACATAATTAACGACGCTACATAATTTAATAATATTTAACATATTTATTAACTTTGTAATGTACTTATTGAGTTTGTAAATATGTTACATATTTATATCGTAGTCGCTACATATTTTGTCTTGAGTGCATGTGCCATGGCTACATACTTGTGTTACGAGAATTTAATTACCTAGAATAACACTTTTGTAAATGGCTACATATAAATTTGTTTTGGATGCAATTGTATTGAATTTTTAGTTTAGTGACAAATATTAAATTTACTAAAAACATGCGTTTTTGTATATCTAGGAATCGAATCTCACTGCATACATTATATAGAAACTTGATTAATATACCGACCAGTTATGACCTATTATTGACAGAAAAAGATACAATTAAAAAAAATAATAAAAAAATAACATGAATTTTGTAAGATATTAATGCCATTGTAAAATTATAACACATATTATTATACAATTCATTAATGGATCACCAATAATTTTCAGATATAAATTTTGGGCTTTTACAATTAGTTAAAAAAATATTAAAAACAGCTCATAATAATATAATACGGATTATAACATATATAGTGATTCATTTGTTTCTAATATATTTAGCATATATTTTATATTTATCATATATCTATAGTTAGATAATTAATGATTATATCTTTATGAGATAAGATTTATGAAATATATTTTTATATATTAATATATAAAACGTTTATATAGAAGGCTTCAAAATAACCCATAATATTAAAATATACTTCTATTTTTATGGCACATGAATTTAAGAATCTTTTCAAGTTTAAATATCTTTTAAATATCAAATTAAATATACAACGAATCTAAATTGTCCCAAACTTAGAATGTCATCCCAAATTATTGGTATAAAATTAAGAAATATACTAAATTTATTATTAACAATCTTATGTGGCATAAAATATAATGTGCAATATGAATTATGTGGTGCCGAGATGAAAATGATAAATCACGTCTTCTTTGAATGTCTACCAATTCAACAGGGTTTGGGCCTGTCAAAAATTTCTGCCGGTGTGAATTTCTTCGAGGAATCTATTTTTTCCAACATAGATCACCTTTTTTTGCAACTACCTATCAAAGAGGAGTAAGATAGTTATCCATGGATTCTTTGATTGCTGTGTAAAGCGCGCAATAAAAAAGCCTTCTCAAACAAAGATATGAGTGCTCATGATATAATTCAATTGGCTGATACTGAGACTCGAGTTTGGGCAAAAGCACATAAAGGTGTTCTAATTGTGTCAGGAAGCAATAAAAAAGTTTATGCATGTTTCTTTGGAGTCTATTTCGCAACCACTGACAGTCAACCCGGCTTTCTCAGGATACCGGTGCATGGTGGATACTTCTTGGAAGGAATCAGACCTGTTTATAGGGTTGGGATGGTTTTCATTCCCAGACAGTGTCGAGAGTACTAACTATGGTGTTCAACATATACGACGAAACATGCCCTCTCTATACTTAGAGTTCGAGGCGCTTCTCTGGACGATGATGTGTCTTTCATCACTATAAATCGAAGAGGTAAAGTTCTTAGTAGATTGCTCAGAGATTCTTAAGATGATAGAAAAACCTATAGATTGACATGTCTTTCAACCCTATCTCGATGATTTTGAAAGGATTTGAATCTCCTTCTGGCTATGCTCTGTGGCACACATCCCCGCGTACTCAACTACAAAACTGATTGAGAATTATCATGCACTTGTACACCGGGTGACGTCTGGGTCGTTTTCGGAATTGTGTTTTCCGGTCGTCAGATGTTTTGGAGTTCGTATTTTTTATATTTATTTCATATATTCTCTCTCTTGGAATTCAGAATTAAAGCGAACGTTTTTTAACGTTTCGTTTGGTTTTGCTTCAGCCTTCGATTTCAAGTTGTAGATCTTCCTATTTGGGATTGCGTCCCACAAAATCCTTATTCGCAAGTCGCTGCGGAACTTTGGATTTGATCTGAGATGGCGGTGGGAGATCAGACGGAGCACAATTACTTGCCGAAGAAGAAGAAATCTGAAACAGAAGACGATAAGAGGTTTATGTGGTTCTATTTCCTTTCAGAATCTCTGTGGAATCAGTCGAATTTTTCGCTAGGACTAGTGAATTGAATGTATCTGAGAACTTGATTTGGTATTATAGAAGGAAGAAAATTGTTCCTGGGAGCTTGTTGAAAGCTGTAGTGAGACCTGGAGGTCTTATAAAATATATTTGAGATTGTTCGTGCTAATATCTTCTTTAGTCTCGTTTGGAGAGAATAGCCCGAGCTTCCCGATCATGTCTTCACACTTCTGTAACATTTCGCATCCTTTCTTCACAAGATCCTAAAACCCAAAAAATTATAGAACAACGCACCCCCAAAAATGTCCAATTCAGTCAAAACTCGAAATTCAAAAGACCCATTTCAGTACCCTAATCGAATGCACACACAAAAAGTTAGAAGCTCCCACCTGATCAACACCTGACTCCGAAGCAGCAAGATGAATTTTCCTAGCTTGCTCGAACAGAACCGATAAAGGCATTTCCTCCATAGTCAGACCACCCATCACAGACGAAAATGATAATATCTCGAAAATCCTCAATGAATTCGAATTTCACGAGATGTCGTATCGCTAAAATGACTTTGGATTCGAGTTTCTTCGAGAAGTGGATCGGTGTTAAGTCTTTGAAAATTACAAGGTCCCAATTGAAATCTGAAGAATTTACGAAACAAAAAGGAAAATGTTAACTGAGAATGTGCGGATGAGATCATGCCACGTCAAAGTAAAGATGAAAATCATAAAAATTATTAACCGTCAGATCTGTAGAAAACCTCAAACCGACCCGTTGTAACTTGTAAGCATCCAGTCAAAGATTAGGTGCGTGCGGGTGTAGCGTAAACCCTAAAATGAATCAATTTGGAATCTCAAGAAAAATCGATGAATACAGACTATAGGGTTTTCCAAGAATAACTCACAAGACCTCGGTGGGCTAATTGGGCTTTAGCTAAGGGCCCAGCTTCCATTAGTGCTATACCAAAAAACAATAAACCAACCAGCTACAACTGTTGAGAGTGATCTTGATAAAAGGAAGATATAAATAAACAGATACAACATGATTCAGTGGGATCCAAAGATTTAGAAAACTTCAATTACGGAATTATTCGCATTTCAATCATTTGAACAGCATACGAGAGAGGAGAGACTGAAAGGTAAGCATACAATGATCAAAATGAACCGTGTTGAACGAATATTTATATTACATATTGACTCTCACACACTTCTCAATCTACATCGCTTAAAGAGGAAATGGTTTGATTGAATTAACAGAGAACAACAGCCTGGTTAAGCGTCCACGGCTAGCGAATTACATTTACTGCATCATGTCAAGAAATAAAACCAGAGTCTATATGGTTTAAGGAGGATACATGTAAAAAAAGAAAATGAAGATCAATGTCGGGTACATTTGTACGAAGGACTTACCTGAAATACAATAGTTGAGGCTATTGTAACAAGAAACATATTGTCTCTAAGGATTTCTTTAAAGGTTTGGTCTAAACTTCGGATTTCAAACTCATTGAAAGCCTGATTTTAAAAAAAATTAAAAAAAAGGGACACAAAATTAGAACAAGACAGAGATGATCAACTTATATCCGCAGATGAACGCTAATAAGAGTATGGAAAATCAGACATTACCAGGCAGAAGACAAAGGAATTGAATATTAGTGTGTTCATCACTTTTTCAGCATCGCCAGTATGACCATGCTTCAGTTCCAGTATATTATCAGAATTTACGAGCGCCAGCGACAGCACTTGGTAAATCACCTGAAGGGATTTCATTACAGAAGCATTATATAGATATCTCTAATTTGTGTTTTTCATTCCCTAATTTGAATTGCTATGACCAAGGAATTGTAGTTATTTTCTCCCTGGAAACTATTACAAGCTAGAAGATTATCTCGGACATTAGTGTCCACACATGACAAATCAAGGATTTTAAGCAACATACCTGTAGTAACAGCTTGGACCACATCGCCTTAGTTATAAGAGGATCTCTGAATAAACAAAGAGAAGAAGGTATAAAATGTATCTATATCCATGTTGAACAAATAGCGTATTTAATCAGAAGTGCAAAACCAACTATTTCTTCCTGGATTTTTGGACTGAAGCAATAATGTCTCTTTCTAAGATAAAACCTACTATGTTGACTTATCAATTAAATCTTGTCATTGATCCTATTCATATTATATACCTTATATCGACAGGTGACTTTCCCATTAGCTGGTGCTCTGGTGGTCTGTATGCCAACGTAAATGCTCCAAAGATGTCGATAATAAGATTTGGCATCAGGAACTGCATCAGGGAGAAGCAAAAATTGAGTCAGGAAAAAGGTTTCCACTCGTGGAAAAAATGGATTACAAGATGATGAAGTTACAAAGGGGTAACATTTTCAAACCTGCGCGGCATTAAGTGGAAATGCATCATAAAATACGACCTCAAATACACAGATAGCCACGACTGATACACTGACAGTGAGCTTAAATAGGACATATCTCTGGATATTTGTGTAGAGATATCGACACCATCGGATAACCTGCATAAACCAAAAAAAAACAAACGAAATTTCACAGCTGGAGGTCAAGGTTTGTTCATCGTTATTGTAGCATTGCACTCTATAACCCACTATTTGCCAAAGTTCGTCATTTCAACCATGAATACATTAAACTAACCTTGACAATCGTAGCAAAATCATCATCCAATATAATGATATCAGAATTCTCCTTTGCTGCTGTGGTTCCTCCAATTCCCATTGCAAGGCTAACATCAGCCTGTGCAAGGAAAACATGCATTGTGGGTTGTAGTGATGATGGATATGTCTTTCAGTGTTTACAATTCAGAAATAATTTTTTTTAAATAATGATGAAGTTTTCAGTTTGAATATGATAACTACAGACCGCAAGTAGTGTCTCTGGATCATGTATCCCCATCCCAGTGGCTGCAACTACATCTCCTATACCCTTCAGTGCTTTGACAAACAGAAGGTTGTCGCTGGGACAAGACTGAGCTAGAACCTTCACATAAAGCGATAGAGTAGTGTGTTATTTTTTTTCTGGCTCAATCCAGTTCTTGACCAGTCGGCTAATAAAGGCCTACCAAAAATATATGTTAATATAGCAATATGAAAAGCATAATTAGTTGTTTGACCAAAAAAAAACATAATTAGTTTCCCTTCAACATATAGTACACACCAAGTTCACTCAGCAAACTTATCTCACTCGTCAATGAATCATGGTGTCCACAATTGAATTTATATGTTAAAACAATAAACTCAAAAGAAGGAATACATACCAAGAGGCCTCTGGCTCGCTGCTGTCTTTCTAGATTGGAAAGATTACGAAACTCAGGTCCCGTCATTATATTATAGTCAGATGCGTCGCCAAATATCCCACATTTTTTTGCTATAGCTGTCGCAGTCAAAATGTCATCTTCCGTCACCATGCAAACCTGAAATCAACATCTTCCACTTAGAAAGTAAACCAATAAAAGGGGTTGACCCCAAGAAAAAGATTGCTTATAACTTTTTGTCTTCCGCAACAAATTAAAGGTCTCATCAGCTATTATAAATTACCTAAAGATCAGTTTATGCTGCCACACAATAACAGCAACTCATAAAACAATAATAATTCAGGAACAAGGGAAAATTCCCTAGTAATAAAAGCAAATAAACTTCAAGTGTCATGTAAAAGGGAAAAACTAAAACATGCAGTAGCATAACAAAAATAAAAATCAACATGGCACCTTAACATCTCCGGATTTACACAATTGGATCGCATCACTTGTGCCTGGCCGGCAAGGATCCTGCACATTAACCAAAACATTTTAATGCTTGGAAGAAAGTGGAATCAGGTACCCATTCTCATTCATACAAACTTGAACTTTAGAATGAGTACGAGAAATGTTACCTCTATACCAATAATAGCCAACAAAACAAGGTTTTGAGGTAGACTAGGTAGTCTAGAAAGTTCCTTAATGGTTGGAAGTTCATCCAGTTCATAGGGTTGATAAGCGAGTGCCGCACAACGCAGTCCTCTCGTACACATGTAATTAGTTGTTTCTTCAAAATCCTTATGAGAAAATGGACTTTATATTAAAACAACCAAACAAAAAATAATAGTGTATTTGTGATTTAGTCATCTACTGTCACAAACAAACCTGTCTTTTCTGTTCATCAATAGCTATGAGGTTGTTGGCTCCATCTATATATTCTTTGCATGAATTCAGGACAATCTTTGCAGATCCTTTCCAATGAATGCGGGCTCGTGTTTCAAGCTATAAATGAATAATAATAGACAAGGTTATGGATGATATATATATATAAGACAAGGTTATGTTACCTTTAATGCCACGCCTCCATATTTCTTGTTTGGGTTAAATGGTATAGCATGGTGGACTAACGATGCTGGCCTAGCATCATTGAATTTCATTCCCAACTACAAAATAAAAATAACTAACAGTCGTTAGTTATGAACTTAAGTCCTATAGCAAGTAGTAATGTAAAATTAGAAAGAACAAAACCTTTATTCCAAAGTTAAGAATGGCTTGTTCTGTTGGCGATCCATAAACCTCTGGTTCAATGATTCCCTAAAACTAATCATGAACTTGTTAAGAATAATTCATAGTAAAATAATCTTACTACAAGAATCTAATTAAATAGTTTCTCTCCATCTCAGTTCTGTAATCAAGGACACAATTACCGTTTCAAAAACAACACTTCCGCTTGTGTTTTGAGCAATGCCTTCTATGATTAGTTCTTTAAGTAATGTGGGTAACTGTGAACCATTATCCATATCTTGCATACTTAATCCTCCAGCCCAGACATCAGCCACCGACATCTGCTTAGCAGAAAATGAATGCTTAAATAGGTAATCAGAAAGAAAAAGAGGAAGCAGGAAAGAGCTGATTAAATATATATAAAAACTCTTGCCTTATTCAAAGTTAGAATGCCAGTTTTATAGCACAATATTGTTGTAACAAACCCCATTCTTTCACAGGCAGAGAGTGTCTGCACCTGAAAGACATTTATGGGAGTTTAGTACATGTTGATGCTCTAACAACATTCAAGAATTAGAATATAAAAATAGAGTACCAACGCATTGTCTGTCATCATTTTTCTCGCTGTATTTGCAAGGCTGATGTATTGAGGAAAATGATAGGATGAGAAACAAGGAGTAACTGTAATTAATTTTTTCAAAGAAAAAAAGAAAAAGAAAATTAAACTGCAATGACAAAACTATAATTATGTATACTTAAGATTGTGACATTCTTTGAATAACAAGAGTGTGAAACCATATTACCAGTAACCACACTACTTTGCCACACTTACCAGAAACCTAATATTCACAAGGCGTATTCTGATATTGTTTAAATAAAATTTCAATAGGAAAGGAAACTTACTTCAAGGGAACAGCTATAGAAATTCCAACAGGCACTGCCACTACTATTGTCGCAATCTGCAAAACCATTTTTAGGCGAACAAAGTTACCAAAAAAATCATTACTGTAGCAGTGAAGCATCATATACGGTTTTCCACATAATTGATAATTCTATATGTAAAGTTCAGCATTCGTGTACCCCAAAACTTAGGGATTTGATCACAAATTCTATTGCTTCATCGGCAGTTGTATTTCCGAGGATAAACATTGGATTTCCATCAGAAGTTTTGGTCTGACCATAAAAGTATCTGGAATTAAAAAGGTTGTTAGGTCCTTACTTCTACGATAGAGCTGAAGATCTTAGATCTGAATGCCGAACATAAGCATAATGGGTACATAGTAAGTAAAGATAAACTTACCGGCATAACTGAACAATACAGGCAACTGAAGTGAACAAAACAACTAACCAGCTGGCTGAATTTGTAATCCATTTCAAGTATATCTAGTAAAACAAATCACAGGTGATCAATGCGCAAACTATCATGTGAAGCAAGGAATTAGCGTTCAATAAAACAGACTTGGAAGGGCTTTTCTTCATCAGTTTCATGTGCGATCTCCATCATCTGCCCCCATTTAGTGTTCATTCCAACACTTGTAACCTTAGATACAGGGGAAAAGAATAAAGAGAATTAGAAGATCAAGAAACATAAATAGAAAAAATAAGCACAGAAACCAATCTTCTACTTTTTGAGAAAGAAAATTTCTTTTTACAGCCTAATGAATCCATATTTAGAGTTTTACAATGATAGAACAGTGTTCAGAGTCACAGGATATCGGCTGCCCTAGTGTCAAACTTGCATACACAAACCTTAAACATTGTAAGTCACAGAGATATGCTATATCGAGAAGCTATATTCTTGGGTATAAGAAAACAATGTGTCTCGTTTAACCAATCGGAGAAAGTTGGCTTTTCTCATGAGATATTCAGTTTCCAGTTCTCGTTTAACCAATATGCCTCATCTTTACTAATCGCAACTGCTATATTTGTAAGATAGATGTGTCAAACATAAAACAAAATTAAGAAGCCTAACTTGAGAGCTTACCAGCATTGCACCTATGCCCTCTATCACTTTTGAACCAGATAATAGGAACGGATCCTCTTGAAGATCTTTGTGAACCTGCTAATCGAAAAAAGAGATTAGAAAAACAAGAGAGATAATGATGTAGCTTATCCACAGGGGTACATCATACAATTCCGTGTGAACCAGTTATTTCTTGCTCGTCAATCTTCACTGAGTTTGCAACAAACAGGATACCATCAGCAGGTACCTGTAGCATTGATCATACTTTAGACCAATAAGCTCAAGATAAACAAGCCAAACAATGATTACTACTAAAGTGTGATGCTTACCTGACAACCGTTCTTTAAGGGTACAATATCGCCCACAACAATATCATAAATGGAAACCCGGACTCTTCTGTCACCTCTAGTAACCTGCAACCGAAAACGTTCAGCACAAATTGTGGGCAACACCATACACAATTGAAGAAGAAAACCGTATGCAGAAACACACGTCTAGGTATATGTTTCTCTTCTCCTCAGTCAACTTTTCAAACTGACAAGATTGCCTGTAATCGGTGCTAGCTGCAAAACAAGAGAAAAGCAAAATAATTCAGATAGTTTCCATATTCCCCCATCTGCAAAATGATGTACGAAGACAAGTTTTGAGTTTGGCTAAGCAACTCACGATTGATGTACAAAGAGAATATTTAAGTTGGATAAGAAATTCAAGAGTACCAAACATAGTACTATGATACCTTTCACGATGATATCAAAGACAATGGCCAAAATGATGCAAGCTTCCACATACCATCCATCATGGATAGCCTGCAAGCGGCATGAGAGTGAAATACATACAGGAAATGAATTCAGACTAAAGAGCCCAATTCTAAGAGAATTCCCAAAAAGCAACACTTAAAGAGAGCCACATAATATATGGCTAAACCAAATAATGAATCGACCCAAAAGAAACAGTGGTTATGCTAGTTGTTTTGCTGGATAAGCAGATGAACTACAGTCAGAACGAGCAGGTAATCTTAATGTCAAACATAATTGCCAAAGAGATAAAAAGAAGAAAGGTGACTAGATCAGCTTGTAGAGAAAAAAAATTCACCTTTCTTTTCAATCGTAGCAGCGATTTTATCACAGCTGCAAGCACGATAACCAGAGGAGGAAACTGGCAAGCTCTCCACATAAAGAACTACAACAATAATCATTGAAAAGAAAAGCAAAAATGAAAAACTTTGGCAAATAAAACTTGAGAGATAACTAAAAGTAGCTAACTTTCTTGTCTAAAATTTTCCGTACCCAGAAACTCTTTCCCTTTTTGCAAGGATATGTGTTTGACCCAAATGTCTGCCTACGTCGCAGGAGATCATCGTTGCCGGGATTTATGCCCTCTTTCAGGTCAGTGTTGAGCCGAATTGATAACCCTTGAACCTATGTATAAACCAGAGGAAATATAAAGCAACGAATCCTTTGACACAAAAAGAAAGAAATGATAAAAATCAGAAGTGCTTACCCCGTTATATTGAATTAAAGCATCACGGCTACGATCTCCGACTAGTTGAACGAGTTCGTCGAAACCAATATCAAACTCGCAAGCACTTGAGGTTGCTGGTATTACTAGTATTGAAATTTCCCGGTTAAACAAAAAAAAAAATTTAAAAGAAACGAAATTCCTTAATTTCCATACACAACAAAGTGACAGACAACACCTAAGAAAGATTAAGTTTTACGGTTTAATTTGGGATTAGGTCTAGAATTTTAACCAAGTGGTCTCCAAATTATACTTTTTATTAGTATTTTCTTGGGTAGACAATCAATTCATAATTAGATCAAAATCTGATTCATAACTTAATTTCTTTTATAATCTATTAACTGCAATACAGAAAAATTAAACTCCTAATATTAGATTCATTAGTTAGATCATCCAAACGACGAAGGTTCAAACCTTTATACGTACATATAATTTGGGTTCTTTCAATTGTTTTTTTGTTTACAATGATTGGTACTTTTATGTAAAAGTTGACAATTTATTGGTAAAGTGATTATTAATTATACCTTACGGTTTGATTTGCTTCATATCTAATTTTTTCTAATCAAAGCGAATAGTGAATTAAACTGGAAAAAAAAAACCAAACAACTCAGATTAGGAGGAGAAAAGAAAAAAAATTAGGAGCGGATTTGCTTACCGTTTGCAGGGTCTACTTCTGGGTGATCATGTACGGACTTACATGGCAAGAAAATTCAGATTAGGGAAAGAGAAAGAAATAAATATTGATGCGAAAGCAGAGTTTTGAGATATAATGAACGCTTACTTCTTGCTCAAGTGCTCTGCTAAGCTCGTTCTTATTGTTTCTCACTTGACGATTTGCCTTCTCCAATACTTTTTTCAACATACTCTGTAAGAGAACAGTAGTATTCATCTTCAACGAGCTCGGGCGATCGAAACCGGCCTCCGAATCGGATGGTGGTGAATTCTCAACTGCAGTTTCCAAATCATATGACGCATCTTTAGGGACCGAGGTAACATCGAGACAGACCCCAAAATGTTCCGGAAGGTTTGGAACTGCAACACTCTGAGCTACGGAAGCATTAAAGCTGCCGAGTCCAAGCTCCACATCTCTCCGGCCGCCACTCGATGGCCTCTCCCAGAATCTACACATCGACAAATCAGTTGCTCACACTAAACAAATTCCTTCGATATCACCGATAAGTATTTGGTGTTTTTGCTTTTGTCCACCGAAACAGTTGTGCCTATTTGTTATATAGATTTTTATGTGGTCAAATTAATTAATGCCTCAAGTAAACGGCCAGCATTATACGTATGCCTATTTCATTTTACGTATGATTTCGTATTCTTTGATTTCATTTTCTCTGGGCCATACATGATAATTATTAATTTTAATAAAAAATATAATAAACTAAACTAAAAGTATATAAAAAGAATGAAAACAAACGAAGACATCAGCAAGAACAATACAAAACTAAGAAATGTCAAAATGTCTTCTACTATTAGTATTAGTAATAGTAATAGATTATTAACCAAAATAAATTATCTGACGATGCTCTTACTATCATAGAACGACAGAGGCTGAATTTCGTATTCTTTCCAATTTGGAAAGATAGCAGCCACGTCAGAAGCTCTTATAAAATAATTTTACATGACATAAACACAAAACTTGATGTGAACTCTGCTTTTTAATTATATATATAATTTAAAATTAAAATAGTAATTATTATTATATATTTATAATTTTGATTACAAAATATAATAATAAACAATTATGAAGTATTAAAAATAAAATTTCGTTAAAACATGATCAAATAAAATCAACAAATATCAAAACATAATGTTCATAAATCAACTATGTAATTTTTTAGGGTTTAGTGTAATAAGAGATGATAATAATGTATGATTTATAAATTTTGTATTTGAAATGTAGAAATAGAAGAAAAAGGTTAAATTGTGCATATATTTAAAAAAATTTGTATTTATAGAAAAAATATTTCGCTTACCATCTAGAATTTACTATTTAGAATGGTTTTTGTAACTGCTATTATAGATGGTATGCTCGATGGTGGTACTCTATTACAACATTTAAAAAATGCTAAGTCCAAAAAACATGAAACGGGTGTGAAAAATGGTTTTGGAGCCTATATTTTGACGTAGGCGGCAAGACTTAACAATTTTTTGGTTTGGGCAAAAATTTTAATTTTGGTTTTCTCCCTTCCTCAACAAATCTTCTCTAACCCTCTGCGCTGTTTTGCTTTCTTCTGTTTCAGTTTCTCACCGATCCTCCAATCTGTTTCCTTTCTTCCTCCTCAAATTATGTTGTCCTCCTCGTCCTCCTCACCCAAACCCTAATTCATCATTCTGATCTCTTATTCTCCTCTTTGAAACCCTAGCACTCTCAAGGATAGATTCCGAAAAAGGATCTGACGATCCTGTTTCATCGGAAATCGACGAGGAGGAGGAGCTCTAATTCGTATTCTTTGATTTCATTTCCTCTGGGCCAAACATGATAATTATTAATTTTAATAAAAAATATAATAAACTAAAAGTAAATAAAAGGTTCTATATAAAAAGAAAGAAAACAAACGAAGATATCAGCAAGAACAATCCAAAACTAAGAAACGTCAAAATGTCTTCTACCATTAGTATTAGTAATAGATTATTAACAAAACAAAATTGTTTGACGATGCTCCCACTATAATATAACGACAGAGGCTCAATTTCGTATTCTTTCCGATTTGGAAAGATAGCAGCCACGTCAAAAGCTCTTATAATATAATTTTACATGACATAAACTAGGTATGGGGCATTCGGATATTCGAACCTGATCAGATCGGATTTTTTGAATACTTTAGGTTTAGGTATAGAGGACCTAATCGGATATTTTGAAAATTTGGGTCGAGTTTGGGACGATATATTTCGGGTTCGGGTTGGTACATAGAACCCGATTAATACCCGAACATATATAAATTTTGGGTCTGGTTCGGATCCGATTCAGGTATTTTCAAAATCTAAACCAAAAATGTGTTTGTGTCCGGTTCGGATCAGGTTCATATCCGGTTCGAGTATTTTCAAAATTCAAACCAAAAATATGTTTATGTATCTGGTTCGGATCCGGTTATGTGTTCAATGTCTGCTACACCTAAACCAACACATAAAATTTTGGTTATTTTTGGTTTACTTTTGTGTTTTCGGTTTTACCTGAAACCTGAAGTACTCTAATGTCTATATCCAGTCTGGTATTTGCTTAGATCCGAACTCGATCCAAACATACTTTTTTGGATTGGGTTCGGGTTCGAATCCAAGTTTTGGATCTCTTCCCCATGACTAGCATAAACACAAATAAATAAATCAGAAATTGAAAAAAAAACAGAGAAAACAAAAAAAAAAAGGAGTTTTTGTTTAAGCATTAATACAGTTGTATTTATTCAACAAATTATAAATTATTGTATTCCAAAGTGAAAATGAGGTTTTTTATCTTTGACAAAAAAAATAGGAAAATGATAAATATAACTTAAAATATTATTTTAAATATAAAAATAAATCTCAATTAAATTCATCTCCAAAAATAAATAATGAGAATAGTGAATTTATAATTTTTTCCTTAATGACCAAACAAAAAACTTGAAAACGCAATTACATTTATACATTTCGCCAATATTACATATTTTATGTGTAGTCTGCTCTTTAATTATATATATAATTTAAAATTAAAATAATTATTATTATTATATACTTATAATTTTGATTACAAAATCTAATAATAAACAATTATGAAGTATTTTTTGTTAAAATATAGTCAAATAAAATCAATAAAGATCAAACCATCAGATTTCGTTAAAATATGGTCATATAGTATGTTTTGTCTTGTATTTGTTTTGCTGCTAAAGCTTTTTATATGACTTTTTCTCTTGTATTTTTTTTGTTGCTAAAGCTTTTTCTCTTGTATTTGTTTTGTTGCTAAAGCTTTTTCTCGTTATTTATTGTATATTTTCGCAGAATTTGTAAGATGAGATGATGACCTTTGATCAACCAAAGATGTAACTTCGACTGCCAGTCAGCTGGTACAGGATAATCTTGGTTCACATAGATAGTTGTATCCTCATTGTCGAACATACATTAAAAGATAATTTAAATATTGCTTTCAACTTATATATGGTGTTGTAAAAGGAGATTTATGTGGCTATGTGTTGTCATTGTTAGATGTTAACATTTCTCGAATGTATGAAAGATGCACTTGGTTTATCTATTCCATGAACCATTGGATAAATTGGTCGTTTTTTGAAGTTTGGCAACTGGGTTTTATTGTTGTAATGCTTGTGTCTTGGTTTTTAATCTGGAAAAGTAATTGGAAGGTGATGTTCATCTTGGTTTTTTATTGGAGGGAACGAAGAAACTTTGGTCCATACAAGCTAGTTATAATCAGTTTTAAGACTTGTGATATGTATATTGAATTGGATATGAGCTTATGTTATGAATGTTATATAAATTGTTTTATTTAATTCAAGTTTATATTATGCAAAACATGAACTTATAATACTACAATAGATAGCTTTTAATAAATACATATAACAACAACAAAAATCACTATAACAAAATGTATTAAAGCAATATAAAATTGCTATTGTAGAATGACCTATGATAGCAAGTAATACGAATTATCATCACTATTTTTACGAAATCCGGAAGTTCTATAATAAAATCAATAAAAGCATTCAAAATCGCTATGGTATCTTAACTTATTGTAGCATATAGGTATAATCTATCATAACTGTCGATGACATAGTATTAGTGAATTCGCTATTATACATGTATGATAACATATTATCCGCGCTAACAATGTACATTTTTCTTGTAGTGAGGAGTTATAGTAGACTTCATGTGAAATCTAGTTCCAGGAGAAGATTTCACGTGAAGTCTGCTCAATAATTATATATTTAATTTAAATAAAATAATAATTATTATTATATTAAAAACAAAATTTCACTAAAACATGGTCAAATAAAATCAATAAAGATCAAATCACAAAGTTCATAAACAAACAATGTAATGGTTTAGGGTTTACCAATATAAGATGGTAATTTGTAAATTTTGTATTTGAAATATAGGAATGGAATAAAAGAGCTAACTTGTGCATGTATTTAAAAAGAATAAGTTTTTCTCTAACATTTGTATTAATATTCGGTTTGCGGTTTAGAATTTAGGTTTTGCGGTTTAGGGTTTAGTAAAGACTTAAGTCTAAGATTTACAGGAGTAGATTTCATGTGTAGTCTACTTTCAAAGCAGACTTTCATGTGAAGTCTACTTTTGAAGCTACGATGTTTAGGGGTTAGTGCATACTTTAAGTGAAGTCTACACGATGCAAACTTCAAGTGAAGTCTATACGATGCAAACTTCAAGTGAAGTCTACACGATGCAAACTTCAAGTGAAGTCTGTACGATGTTTGCATACTTCACCTGAAGTCTGCTCCTCCAGAATTAAAATTGAAACTAATTTAGGTTGTGCTAAACCAAAATTAACCAATAGTTGAACTAGAAAGTTAACCTACAAATAAATACAATTTTTAGAAGAAGAAAATAACCTTCTTCTTCTTTGTCTCTTTTCCATCCAACGTATTATGTCTCATTCCGGCCAAAGTGTAAGAACTCCAAACTCTTCTCTCCTCCTCATGATCTAAGATTTTTTTCACTCTTCTTCTCACAATTTTTGCTCGTCTCTAACCAACATCCATCATTTATTCTCCATTTCACAACTGAAAAAGGTAGATTTTTCATGGAAAATGTTGAGTTTTTTTTCTTGTTAAAGTATTAATTTTTTTTATGTTTTTAGCTAAATATCTGATTTTTAAAGGAGATCTTGTGAAAATTTAACTTTTTAATATTTTATAGTTATATATTAGATTTTTAATGAATATTATGTGAAAGATCATTTTTTTTTGAACTTCCTTGTGAAAGATTTTATTTTTAAGGGTTTGTGAAAGTTTAATTTTTTTTTTGTGTTTTCTAGTTAAATATTAGTTTTTTTAAAAGAGATCTTGTGAAAAAATCTAATTTTTTTTATCTTTTTTTGTTAAAGATTACATTTTAAATGAATATTATGTGAAAGATCTATCTAATTTTTTGATTTTTTCTTGTGAAAGATTTCATTTTTAATGAAACTTGTGTGAAAATTTGATTTTTTGTGCTTTCTAGTGAAAGATTTGTTTTTGAAATGAGATCT
This sequence comes from Lepidium didymum, assembly GCA_963920545.1. NCBI lineage: Eukaryota > Viridiplantae > Streptophyta > Magnoliopsida > Brassicales > Brassicaceae > Lepidium > Lepidium didymum. The sequence continues at coordinate 5,040,980 of OY986986.1, forward strand.
TGTGAAAAATTCAATTTATTTAACTTTTCTAGTTAGATATTACATTTTTAAAGAATATGATGTGAAAGATCTATTTTTTTTTCTAATTTTTCTTATAAAAGATTTCATTTGTAATGATAGTTGTGTGTAAGTTTAATTTTTTTGTGTTTCTAGTTAAAGATTTATTTATGAAATGAGATTTTGTGAAAAGTTCTTGTTTTCTAGTCTTTTCTAGTTAAAAATGTAATCTTTTTTATATGATTTGTTAAATCATATTTGGTTGAGATTTTTTTAAGGAAAACTTAGTATTTTGGTTTTTTTTTCTATAAAAAATTGTTTTTTTCTGAAAATTTGATTTTTTCTAGGTAATGATCACAATTTTAATGACTTTTATAAGAAAAATTGATTTTTTCTTGTATAAGTTTTACATATCTAATAAATATTATGTGAAAGTTTTGATTTTTTGACATTTTCTTATTAAAATTTACATTTTTATTAAAAATATTGTGTAAGAATCGATTTTTTATCTTTTGTTGTTAAAGATTACATTTTCATTAAGTATTTTTGTTGGTTCTTTTAAGAAGACTTCTTTTCCAAATTTATTTTTCAGACTTTTGTAGTATTATTGATTTCATTATAGTATTTAATAAACTTAGTTTTCTTTCATTTATGTTTGCAGAATCACATATTTAAATGGACGAGCCAAAATTTTCGCGAAAGCTTACCTAAATGGCAAGAGACGAAGAAGATGATGATGGCCATACTTGATTTTTTTTGTTCGCTTAACAATTATCATGTGATTTGATAATTAAATATAGTTTTTGTTATTATATTTGGGTGGTTAATTAAGCACATAGTCTGTTGTACATTTCACTTGACGATTTATGTTGTAGACAAAAGTATTTTGCAGGTAAATGACATATTTCTATTCTGAGTTTTAAATTTTTGAATAGTCTTATCTAACTTTAATGTTAAAGTAAAGGCAATATAGACTAATTTATTGAAGTGTTTTTTCATAATTTATGATAAGAACATATAAAATTGCATGATTTATACTAAGGAAATGAAAAACTATAATTAGTAGAAAAATTGTAATAAATAGACTTCAGAAAACGATAATCCATCGTTAAAACATGATTACCGATCGGTTAACGACATACATAATAACGTTGGTTCATAAACTAGATTCTCGGGTGGTCATGTGGGATTGAAGCTGACGGAATGTGACATTAAAAGCTATGATCAGACGTGGCTAATAGTCAACATTTGCATGTGGACGTTGGTTTGACGATTAGCCTAAACTCCTTTGGTTACCAAAGAAAATCAAATTCAAAGTTCTCAGCTTTACAGATTTCATTAAAAAACAAAAAAAAACAAAAAGCTAGATTGATTCTCGAAGACAGATCCCAAGAGAGAGAAGCTTTGTATCTTCATCATTGATGACCAATTTTTTTGTCAAAACAATGCGTTTCTTCCTCGCCAATCCCTCCTCTCTGATTCAACACTTTACTTACAGAGGTACTTTATTATTAAAATCCTTAAGACTGATTCCTTTTCTTCTTCTTTTTCTATATGAGTTTCAATTCAAACTATAATTACAAAAGTGACTCTGCAGTTTGATTTGTCTCTGTTATAATGTACCCAAGCTTCTGAATTTTGATTTCGATTTGGAAAATAAGGCGTTTGAATCTGGATATACTGTATTTCACTGTTAGATTGGGATTAAACTAAGTTTGCTTTTTGAGCAATTGAGTGATATGGTTCGCCAGTTGTTTGCAATAATGTCTCAATGAAGAAGAAGGCTTTTCGTTCATAAATAAATAATCATCACGATTTCTTGTGTAAATACAAAAGCTTTGAAATTGTGAATCTAGATAGTGAAATGGAATGATTGAATTAAATATCCGTGGTCCACTTTGTTAATGTCAGATAAACAAGAACGCTTGCGGAATTATTCAATCTCGAGAAGAGATGAAGCTTTGATCGATGATAATGGAGTATTGGATTGATCCGATTGTTAAGCTAAGTATTTGACACTTTCGGTTATAGAGTTCCCCAAACTTGGGTACATCTCTCTTCAGGTGTTTAAGCCTGGTAATTCACTAATCACTTTCTCTTCTGTGTGTTACAGGTGATCAGTCGAGCTTGTGCTCTAATGGAGAAGGAAGAAGAAGAACATGAAATCAGAGATGAATCTGGCCTTATATGTGGCCAGATTCATTATACAGAGAAAGAGACAAAATGGGCCTAATTGGCCTAAAGAAAACGTGGCCCAGTAAGCAGGTCCATCAGAACCAATAAATGATTCTGATGGGCTTCACTCGGCCCACATCCACTCGGTCCATGAAGACCAAACCCTACAATCTCCACCGTTGGACTTCAATTGACCGAAACACACTTGGCCGCCACACTTCTTCTCTCTGCATGCGATTCACCTTCTTGAATCGCCTTCTCTGTTTCTCCGTGGATTTCCGATGAAAGAGCTGATGAACTCTTCATCTCCGACGATCTACCGCGAGTGTAAGTCCCTCTCTTCCTTTCTCCTTGTTCTTCTTTTGCTCTGTCATTTGAGATTCTATCTCCTTTGACATTTCCGAGCTCCGTCGTTTGAGATTCTCACTCTCTACGACCTGTTCCGACTTCTGTTAGTTCCTCCTGTTCTTTTTCTAACAAAAGTTTTCATGTTTCCTTCGTAGATCTGTTCAAGAGTTTCTGGTTTATGACCCTTTCAGACCTCCGATGAAGACCTCCTGAGCAACGGCTCTGTCTTCTTCCATGTTCAGTGCTCGCATGAGACTGAAACATGTTCCTGATAAGAAAACGCTTCAGCTTTTCCTCCCCCCTTTTTTTTATTTATTTTTTTTATTATTAATGGATCTTCATTTTGTCAAGGTCCGATGTGGAGCCTCACAGATTCCCGAGGTCTTCGTCTTTTCAGATCCCCGACGAAGCCTCGTCTGAGCTTCTTTCAGCCTTCTTCCATGTTCAGGGCCTGCATGCAGCCTCTGAACTTTTCTCCAGGTAAGACCTTAGTAAACATATCGGCTGGGTTTACTGATGTGTGTATTTTCGTAACAACAACTTGACCATCTTCGATGACTTCTCTGATGTAGTTGTATTTTACTTGAATATGCTTTGTTCTTTCACTACACATGCGATTCTTAGCTAGGTAGATAGCACTTTGAGAATCACAGAAAATTTCAACTGAACCCTTTGAAACTTTCATTTCAGAGCATATTCCTTTAATCCATACTGCTTCTCTGCTTGCTTCTGATAATGAAATGTATTCAGACTCTGTCGTAGATAATGCAATCACTTTCTGTAATCTAGATCTCCAACTCACTGTATTGTTTCCCACTTGAAACACATAACCTGAAATTGATCTCCTTCTGTCTAAATCTGCTGCAAAATCTGCGTCACAATAGCCCTTGATTTTGAATTCTGTGCTTTGCTTGAATGTTAGATTAACATTCCTTGCTGACTTCAAATATTTCATTATCCAATTGACTGCTAACCAATGTGTCTTTGTTGGTTTTGACATGTACCTACTAACAATGCCAATCGGATATGCGAGGTCGGGTCTGGAGCCAACCATCGCATACATCAAGCTCCCAACAGCACTGGTGTAAGGTACATTCTCCATTCCTTCTGTCTCTGTTAACTCACCCTCAGTAGAAACACCTTTCAACTTAAAATGTGAACCAAAAGGAGTACTCACTGACTTGCATTGATCCATGTTGAAAAGATTTAAAATTTGATCAATATAACCTGTCTGTGAGAGTGTCAATATGCCCTGTTTTCTGTTTCTGTGAATATCCATGCCTAGAATTTTCCTTGCAGCACCTAAATCTTTCATCTCGAATTCACTGTGAAGTAGATGCTTTAGCCTTGAAATTTCTGTCTTGCTCATTGATGCAATTAACATGTCATCCACATATAGAAGTAGGTAGATCACATTTTCAATTGAATCGCCTTTGATATACACACATGGATCATACTCGCTTTTCTGAAAACATTGCTTGCTCATGAATTCATTAAAACGTTGATTCCATTCTCTTGGTGACTGTTTTAAGCCATATAGAGATTTCTTTAGTAGACAGACTTTGTTTTCACTGCCTTTAACCACATATCCTTCTGGTTGATGCATGTAGATAGTTTCATGTAGAACTCCGTGTAGAAATGTTGTCTTTACATCAAGCTGTTCTAATTCCATGTTCCAATTAGTAACTATTGATAATAATATCCTAATCGAAACATGTTTGACTACTGGGGCAAAGATCTCATTGTAGTCAATTCCCTCCACCTGTGCAAAACCTTTAGCCACAAGCCTTGATTTAAACCTTGGTTTTTCAACACCTGGAATTCCAGGTTTGAGTTTGAAAATCCATTTGCAACCTATAACTTTCTGGTCTTTAGGTTCATCAACTAGATCCCACGTGTGATTTCTGATTAATGAATCCATTTCCTCATTCGAAGCATTGCTCCATTTCTTTCTGTTTTTGCTGTTCATAGCCTCAACATAGGTCTTAGGTTCATCAATTTCTATGATTTCCGAGCTAACTAGAGCATAAGCAACTAGGTCAGCTTCCTCAAATCTAGAAGGTGGCTTTACATGACGTCTCTGTCTGTCTCTTGCAAGCAAGTAATCACTTAATTCTGTGCTTTGATCTGATTCCTGTTCTGTTCTAGAATTCTCAACACTTCCCCTTGTAGTTTCTGAATTTTCTGAATCTGAATCAGCTTCCCTTTCTTTCTGCCCTTCTGTGTTCACTGTATCCTCCGAACTCTCTTTAGATTCTCCACCCGATTCTATGTAGGTTCTTTTCTTAGACTTGTCATTCAGAATTTCTTCTAAGTCTTCCTTGAAAGTTACACGCTTCCCTTTAGCTTTCTTAGCTCCTTGAACCTCAACTGAGTCAATGTTTCCTTCCGAGCTTAGATCTTTAAACAATACATCCTCATTGAACACCACATCTCTGCTTATAACAACCTTATCTTCTTCTGGTAACCAGATTCTATACCCCTTAGTTAAAATTCCATAACCAAGAAATATACCTTTTTGAGCTCTCGGACTTATCTTGTCTTGAATTGTATGAATATAAGCAACACAACCAAAACTTTTAAGTTGACTATAATCTGGCTTAGCATTGGACCATAACTCCTCTGGAATTTCAAAATTAATAGATGATGATGGAGACCTATTAATAATGTAAACTGCTGTGTTAGCAGCTTCAGCCCAAAACTCTCCACTTAAACCAGTTTCAGCCAACATACTTCTCACTTTATCCATTATAGACCTGTTCATTCTCTCGGATACACCATTTTGCTGTGGTGTATAAGGCACAGTCTTGTGTCTTTTAATTCCAGAAACTCTGCAGAGATCATCGAACTGATTATTACAAAACTCAAGTCCATTGTCTGTCCTTAAGCATTTAATCCTTTTTCCTGTTTGATTCTCCACCAGAATTTTCCAATCTGAGAAAGCTTGAAACGCATCACTCTTCCTTCTTAGAAAATATATCCACAATTTCTTTGAGTAATCATCTATAAAACTGATAAAGTATTGAGCTCCTGATAGGCTAGGTGTTGTATTCTGTGAGCCCCATAAATCCGAATGAACGTATTCTAAAATACGTTTTGATGTCTTCTTTGCCTTGTGTGGAAAACTAGATTTGTGTGATTTTCCTAGAACACATGCTTCACAGAAGCTTAGGTCCGTGATTTCTTCACCTTTAATGCAGCCTTTCTTAACTAGTGTTTCCATTGATCTTTTTCCCATGTGAGCAAGCCTGCGGTGCCATCTTGTAGTTGTATCAACCACGTTCTTAGCAATGTTTGCTTCCGGTGCTCTGACTTGGCCATGAAGATAGTACAGACCATTTCTATACTTTCCTGTGATAATTTTATCACTTCCTTTATAGAAAACCACTTCGAAATCCTTTCCTTTATAGCTACAACCAGCTTCCTCTAGTTGACCATAGGAGATTAAGTTTCTGCTCATGTCTGGTACATATCTTACATCATTTAGTTTAACCACAGTTCCATCTGCATTCTCAATAGTAATTCTGCCAATTCCCTTGACTTCACATGAATTATTATTAGCCGTTAGCACATGTCTTCCTTCCAACTCCTTGAATTCTGTAAGGTATTCTCTCTTAGGCATTATATGGAATGTGCAACCTGAGTCTAATACCCACTCATCCTCTGTAGTGATTAAGCTGACTGCATAGGCGGACGACTCTGGTAAAACCACATTTGCAGAATTGTTTCCCTTTCCGTGATTCTTGTTCTGTCCTCTCTGTGGACAATCCTTTTTCCAATGATTTTCATCACCACAAGTCCAGCAAGCTTTCACATTTCCTTGTTTCTGTCTAGACTTAGAACGACCTCTGCTCTTTGATCTGCCCTTTCCTTTTCCTTGGCCTTTATTTCCTCTTGATTCTGTTCTGCCTCTACTTTCCACATTCAAACCTTCTGCTGAATGCTTCTTCTTATACAATTGACCTTTCTGTATTAAGTTTGACTCCATTCCATAAGCTCCGGTGATTACATCATCCATAGTTAAAGAATCCTTAGAATTGCCGAATTGTAAAGTATGAACAAGAGGTTCAAAAGCCGATGGCAAATTGTTGAGTAAACCAATTGCTTGATCTTCATCCTGAATTGTAACCTTTAAACTCGCAAGATCATTCACTAGTTTCAGGAACTTATCCAAGTTTTCCTCAATTGTTTTGTCCTCTTCCATCTTGAAACACGAGAACTGTTTCTTTAGATATATTCTGTTTGCTTTGGTTTTAGTTTGATAGTCCCTTTCCAATGCTTTCCATTGACTATGTGCAGTAGGTTCATTCATAACTTTTCTTAGAACAGAATCTGTGAGACATTGCCCGAGCAGACTCCTTGCTCTCTTGTCCCTCTTAGCCCATGAAGCATCCTTCACAACTGTCTCTGTCTTGACATCTTTGCTACTCTCTGCTGCTTTCTCAACAACAGGTTCTTCACTTTGTTCTTCTTCAAGAACATCAAGCAATCCGAGTATTTCAAACTGGCCAAGAACTCGATACTTCCACAAGCCAAAATCCCCTTTCCCATCGAACTTCTCCACTTCAAATTTTCCCATTGTAGGTTCCATGACTTGTTACTTTCTCGATTACCTGATCAATTACCTGCAGAATAATAGATCAGATTAAGTAGATTTCTGTAACCTTTAGTTTCTTGGAACACAAACAATCTGATTTCTCTTGAATATTTGAATGTTTCTTGTGAATATATGTTCGGTATTTTGAATTTAAGCTTGTAATTAGAATTCAACTCCCTGATTTAAATCTTGAGATGAAATTCTAATTTGTTTCCTTTTGTCTTCTATCTTTCTGTGTCTTCGACAAATTCCTTGCGAGATTCGTCTCTGGATCGAGACGAGTTCCTTCTCTGCAACAGCCGATGATTCTCAATCCAATGCCTTGTCACGTAAGCTTCTTTCCTCTAACTTCCCGCCTTTTCTTGATTGAATCCTCTTTGTTTATCTTTTATCGATGAACTCAAAACTGAGCTCTGATACCACTTGTTAATGTCAGATAAACAAGAACGCTTGCGGAATTATTCAATCTCGAGAAGAGATGAAGCTTTGATCGATGATAATGGAGTATTGGATTGATCCGATTGTTAAGCTAAGTATTTGACACTTTCGGTTATAGAGTTCCCCAAACTTGGGTACATCTCTCTTCAGGTGTTTAAGCCTGGTAATTCACTAATCACTTTATCTTCTGTGTGTTACAGGTGATCAGTCGAGCTTGTGCTCTAATGGAGAAGGAAGAAGAAGAACATGAAATCAGAGATGAATCTGGCCTTATATGTGGCCAGATTCATTATACAGAGAAAGAGACAAAATGGGCCTAAATGGCCTAAAGAAAACGTGGCCCAGTAAGCAGGTCCATCAGAACCAATAAATGATTCTGATGGGCTTCACTCGGCCCACATCCACTCGGTCCATGAAGACCAAACCCTACACACTTTATATATAACATTTTTGTGGTTTAAAATTCTCTTACTTCTAAATCACCTTTCAATTCATAACAGTTTGAATTATGTCTCAGAAACAGTGTTTACCTTATGGGGAAAACAACAACACAAGCTTATTTTCTATTTCTGTACCTTTCTAACTTTTGAGTCTTAAAAGTTTTATATATTTTCTTCTAAGTTTTCTACTCAAAAGTCAAAACCACAACATTAGTGGCAACCTAATCCTTAATTTCTCAGTAATTAAGTTATTATTTGATGGTTTTTGTTGACAAATTGGTAGTTTGATTTTGCTTCTCCATAACAAAAAATGGTTACAAATAATTGATAAGAAAAATAAAAAGAGAGAGAAGATTATTGGAATGTATAAGTAAGAGCATGTGGGACACATTAAGGGGCCTTGTTTTAACATAAAACCAGGAGAAGCATACATTTCTTGCTTTATCTATCTGTAAGGATGATCAATTTACATGATTCTTTCAAACTGATATTACATGTGTTTCAGATATTTTATTCACCAAACTTTATTCCTCTGCCATTACCATCTGGAAAAATATGAAAAGCTTCTGTAACTCCCATTTATCAATATAACATGCTATATCACATGTACTTGCAGTTTTCTTGTGCTTGGTCTTGCAATTTTACTCAACCTTTGTTTTAATCTTGCGTAAGATCTCAGACTTCTTTACTGGCATTTTTTATTTCTTTTGGTATCATTGTTAACTTTTTTGTTTCTTGAACTAAGTTTGATCAGAAGTTGGTCTGTTATGAGTATTTTTGTTTGTTTTTCCCCTTTCAGATGGATAATATAACGCAAATTACATCTTGAGATTCAGATTTAATAATCTGTAAGGATATTGATTGTGTTGTTGCTGTCTGCGAGTTTTTTTATAAGAGCAACCAGCCAACCACCATGTCCATGGGAGATGAGAAACAGAGTGAGATGAAGAACAAAATGATACTATTTGGTTTGCTGATTAGGAGAAGTTTTGATGAAGAGAAGGGTAAGCTCCTTCAGAGCCTCGCGGATGCCAATAGTGAGATTACAGAGTTGAAAAGAGTGAGGAACGAAGATGCAAAAGCTAACGAGAAGGTAGTTAGTATAATCGCCTCTCAAAAACAGATTTGGTTAAAGGAGAGGTACAAATCAAGGCTTCAGATTGAAGCTCTGATGAAGGAACTAAGGAACATAGAGAAGAGGAAGAGAAAAAGCTTATCGGAGTTGCAAGAAAGATTAAAAGAACAGGAAGATTTAGTGCAGTCTAAAGATAAAGAAATGGAAGAGGAGAAGCGTAACTACAAGGAATTAGAGGAAAGTCTAGTCAAAGCAGAAAAAGAATTTCAAGAATTAAGGCAAACACAAGAGAGATATGTCCAAGAACATTCTTCTGAGCTATGGAAGCAAAAGAAGACATTCCTTGAGCTTGCTTCTAGCCAGAGACAACTTGAAGCTGAACTTAGTCGTGCAAATAAGCAAATCGAGGCTAAAAGATATGAACATGTAGACTTGTCATCAGAAATTGGTAAGATGCGGAAAGATTTGGAACATAAAGATCGAATCTTGGCAGTTATGTTAAAGAAGTCAAAACTGGACATGGCCGAGAAGCAGATGACATTGCTTAAGGAGGCTAGAATGAAGCACGATGAAGAAGAAGCAAAGATACTGAGAACGAATTCAAAATCGAGAAAACATGAAAGACGGTCACTAAGAAGCATGTTTACTTTCGAAACTACAAGTAAGCCTAAAACCAACAGTGTTGGTTCCATTACTCACATTAAACATTTGGAATTGAATAAAGATCCTGATGTTATCCCAGAAATCATGGATTCCTACTCTAGTGGTGATCTCAATGAACTAGGTAAGTCAACGAAGAGCTTGAATTTTCATTATAAATTCTGTTTGAAATTTGATTTGATTCTGAGTCTTTATTGGTGCCTTCAAAGGAGTCGATGGAATTGCAAAGAACCATGAGAATTTAATCTTTGGAGAGGAAGAACTTTCTATTAGAGTGATAGGGAAGAAGGAAGAGATAGAGCTAGGGGATTGTACGGAGTATATGCAACTCAAAGATGATAAGGTTGACGCTTTGTGTTTGCATCTAATGAAGTCTGAATTAGAATCAAAGCGGTTGAGATCTTGTATTGAAGACCTGAGCCAAGAAATGTCACAATTGAGATACAATAACACAAAATTAGAAGACATGGTAAGCGTGAGAGGGGCAGAATCGGTTTCCCTTAAGAAACAGCAATTTAAGATTCAGCTAAAAAGCTTGGTGTCCTATAAGAACAATACGAGTTGTAGAAGGAAGAACACAAAAACAGAAGCACAAGAAGAACGAGAAACAGAATTTGGATCAAACGAAGTCTGTCAGCAAAATGCAACGGAGAAAGGAAAGGAGTCATATTCGCCTGATGAATTGAGACATTTAACTTTGAAGGCTGCTCAATCTGATGCTGAAGAAGGATCTGATAATGAAGGACTCTTGCCTAGGAAAAAGCTTACCGAAAGAGAAAAAGTTAATAGTAAGGAGAGTGAGAGCCTCGATAAGCCATTAAGCACAAGCAATCCACCTTGGAGAATGGATCTTCATGCTCTTGCGGTTTCATGCAAGATTAAAAGGCTGAAACAGCAATTAATGATGCTCGAAAGATATATAGGGAAACCAGAGAGTCAAGAGCCTGAAAAAATCAGTACTGACACCGGGAAAAAGGCTTTGTTATTGCTCATTACATTGCTCAAGAAGCAAATAACTAGGTATCAATCACTACAAGAGAAGATTGATGATTTATGCAAAAGAATGGTAAGTAATCATTTTCTCATATCAGTTACATTACCCTGTCTCTGTTAACATACTGACTCTTTTCGTTAACCTTTATATAGCATGTGAATAATTCGGAGAAGATTAAAGGAAGAATCAGAGCAAATGAGGAGGCAAAAATTTCACTAGAGCATTTCTTAGATGAGACATTTCAGCTACAAAGATATATAGTAGCAACAGGACAAAAACTTATGGAAATCCAATCCAAGATCGCTTCTGGCTTTGTTGAGATTCTAGTAGGTTTAATCACTACTGAATCCTCCTCTACTTTTAGCAGCTTTGATCCAGAACGTTTTGCAGAAAACATCAAAAGTATGTTTCAGGAAGTACAAAGAGGGCTTGAGGTTAGGATATCCCGAAGCATTGGTGACCTTGAAGGGACACTAGCTCGTGAAGGAATGATACATTTGAAGCCACGCGACGTCAGGATGATAAACGAGTATGAAAAGCTACAAAACATTTAGCTTAGTACATAGAATTACTTAAATATATACAAGGATCATCGGTTTTGTTTTGAAGTCCTATAGTCTTAGTTTATGGAATCGTTTTTGAGCTTTCGTTTGGATATAGAAACATTCTTTCTTCATCTTTTGTTGAAAGAGATTTAGAGCATAAATCCTGTAATTACACATTAATGTATGTTTTTAATCATTATAGAGATGCTTAATCCGCTTATTGGTTTGGTTTGCAGAACGAAATTTCGGTTTAATGTTGGTTTGCAGCCAAATTGAAAAAGCCATGTATAAAAGTAGCAACTGGATATTGTGATAGAGAATGGACAAAGGAAAGGATGGGGCTTAGATTGGATGTATGTATTGCTTTTTGAAGTGATAGTGAAAAAAGTAGCTTTTGGAAGTGATAGTAAAACGCATTTGCATGTGTTTTTGCTTTGCCAATTGTAAAAGCTTGAAACAGGTAATCTACAATGTTTGGTAGTTGCGTCTTGATTTTACCTCCACCACTTATATTACAATTTTATACCAAAAGAGGAAAGTTATTGTTATATGTATACCACAAAACTTAGAAAGTTTTTTTTTTTTTTTTAAATTCTATCTATGAAGAAATATGAAAAACAAACCATTGTTAGTTTTTGATTTTACTTTTTATATAAAACATTTGCTAGTCTTTATATAAAACATTTTTTTAAAAAAGATATAAAACCTTTATTTATTCTTTATGTCACTCGTTATAGATTTTTAGGATCCACCAAAAGATTGGTGACCTTCCATGGTGACGTTGTTAAGACAAACAATATAGTTATAATGGTGTTCAATGTATGATATCCCATTTTGTAAGGATCGAGAATTTACTCTAGTATATATCCGTTTTGGATTTCTCTAGTCATTGTAATTGATTTTTGAGTTAAGCAAATTCTCAGATTGAAGAAGACAACCTCAAGTAAAAATATAACAAACATTAATGAATAGCGAGCCGAAATTTTGGATAACAGAAATATGATATATAGTTTAATTTGAATATAGTGAAAAATCATTTGAGACTTAATATGAGATTATGATGATTTACAATGTAATTATATAGATGACGTCTTGAAGATATTGGATATTAACATAAAGTTATTGTGAGAAATTGGACAGAAGAGATGTGGTACCTCCAAAATAAAGATCATAGCTAGGACCTTAGTTTGACAAAAAAAACGCTAGGACTTTAATTTGAGTGTTGTCCTTTATGAGATCAAAAATGTAATTTGGCTTAATTCTTTTTGGTCTGGTGTTTAAAATTATTGAAATGTCGATCACTCTCTTTACAAATAATATATTAAAAATAAATTTTAGTGAGTGAGTTCTAAACTACGTATTGGATTTTCGTGTACGTAGAGAAAAAAAAAAAGAAAAAACAAGTAACTTGTGGTTGGGATACTAAGGAAATTTCCTCCATACTACCAAAATTACATTTGAACACTTCACGTTTCGTAAACGCAAACGAATTGCTTTATGATAAAAATAAAAAAGTAGACAAGTGCCCGAAATAAAAGGCCTTCGTTATGTGGTAATCTTTATTTAAGATCATTGCACCTTTAAGTGCATAGAATTTTCATAGTTTATTATAAATGTATTGTCTTACATATGAAACTTGAGAGAAGAAAGTAACATTTGACTAATGTCAGTGGCCTCTCAATTCTTTATAACCTAACATCCTAAAATCACAAAGTAGTCCTCAATCCTCATCTTCACTAGGTGACTTACTTTTACATATACTTTTGTGGTCTTAATTAATAACAAAAATGTTTTATCCATGATATATATAACTCTTCTTTTTAGTTTTTCTTCGAAATTCTGACGTAGACCAAATCCTAAAACAAATAATCCGTGTCCAAATAAAAACCGAAATGCCAAACAAAAAAAATGATATTCCACTAAACATGAGACTCCTATCATTTTCACCTTTTAAATATCACATATATATGTATAACATATTTGGAATTCAATGTTATTAAAAAAACAGACTACTTGTAGTAACAAACTAACAATTAACAATTAACAATTGTAATGTGTTACCATCGTAAATTCCTAGTTAATTAACGTAGGTTTTTTTAAGACTTTGGTAAACAAAAGCAAGTTTTGACCTTAATTTCAATATAAATAACAACAATGACCTCTAATGGTTTTTTGTTTTTTACTTTCCCTTGGTTAAGAAGCAAAGACCAATTCGTTATAGTAAGGAAAAGAACAAAGAAAACCAAAAAAACAGCACATTAAGATGGAAACAAACAGACGTATACATCAATAGAAGACCGGACATTGACATAGACAAATTAAAACATATGAAATTCTTTTATACGATAAGAAAAAAAAAATTATTTTAGTTTGTGATGCTTCTATTTTTTTTGTTTAGGAAAACATAGTGTAACTAATAATTTTCAATTTAATTGCATTTTATAAAATCAAAATTAATTTACACATATGTCTATTGTAATCTCAATCAAGCTGATTCATTAATTAACTTATTAATAGATAAACACTACAAAAAAAATTATATTGATACGTAATATTTTGTCACAATAACATATAGTTCGTCACGATATAAAAATATTGTTACAAAGTTTTGACAATTTGTAAATGGTTACAATACAAGAGTATCACAATATACTTGTGACAAATGCATATTAGTAACAAAAATATCACAATATACTTGTGACGAATAAATTTAGTAACAATTTTGTCACAAATCGTTACGGAATAGAGTCAAAATGATTCATAACAAATAAAATTTATAACAAAATTGTATATAAAATGTCACAAATCATTACTAATATTTATAGTCACACTACAATTATCACAATAAATCAAATTCTAACAATCATGTGTTAATTAGAAATACAAAAATTAACAATCATTTACATTATGATTTATCAAGCTTAGTGTAGAAGGATCACTATTATTCCATTTATGTACTTGAAATATTTGTTGCTAATTGACTAACTAAATCCGAATGAATCATCATTAGTAAAGAAGTGATATGCTAGATAGATTCCAACCGACACATGGAGTTTAAACATAAAACATGCATTCATACAATATAAAGGATCATAACAATTTACAACAAAAAATCTAAAAGAAGATGAAAAAGCGAAGAGGCAGGAGACTCTCATGTTTCTCCTAATCTTCCTACTTGTTTCTACACGAAAGTCGCTGCAACATAACCGATGATGCAACGACACACAAAGACACAACACAACCAAACTGCCTTTGACTTTTTCATACCCTAACCCAATTTGACCGTTTGTCCATCAACACCTCCTCGCCAACGTCCAATCCTCTTTACCTCTTTTTATTTCTTACCAATATTACTAATAATTATATAATCCAAAGTTTTACACAAAGCATGTGTCTTTTTAAGTGAATATAATGAAATTCCCTCACGTGTAACGTTTCTAAACCTAATTAACGATTAGTTTTAAAGTATAATTTACGTACAAAATTAATCAAATTGGCATTAGCTAATTTCTCATATTATTTCAGAATTTTTGATAATGAAAGTAATAATTTACAAGTCGTTTTCAATAATTAAATAACAAAATAAAAGGTCATTTCTCGTGTTTTCTTCTGCTACATGTCTTCTCTAACCTCTTCCATTATTCATCCTCCTTAACTTTTCCTTTTTCTCGTTCAAATGAATCCAATACCATAAAAAGGTTTTCTTTTTCCTCTATTTAATCCCAAACCCATTTCGTATAACGTCAAAGACATTATTGGGTTCTCATTAAATTCGTCTCCAAAACAGTAACAACAACAAAAAAATGGGATATTCTAATGATCAAGATCGGTTCTATTCAACGCCTAAGCTTCCTCTGTTTTCATATCCAATGAATAACATAGCATATGAAACTCCAGGATTAGCTACACCTCCGGTTAATATCGCCGGATCTATTCCTTTTCAATGGGAAGAAGCTCCGGGAAAGCCTCGTCGTTCTTCTGTTAAGAAACCAACGAGATCGAACCAGAAAGGTGTTGTGAGATGTCTTGAGCTTCCTCCGAGATTACTCTTACCCGGAGAATCTTATAAATCGGTGAATGAGCCTTCGCCGACGACTGTTCTCGATGGTCCTTACGATTTACGTCGTCGTTCACTGTCGCTTCCGAGATCGGCGGCTGTAATTAGGAAGTTGAGAGGAGTTCCGGCGCCGGCGCCGGAGGAAGAAAGGAGATTGTTTGGGTCAAGTAGATGGGGAAGTTTTGGGAAATGTAAAGAGATGTCTGAGGGTATATTTGACTTTTCACGTTTTAGAGACGACGGTTGTGATTATCGGAGAGATTGGCCCGGAGGAGGTGGTGGTGGTTACTTCACCGGCGAAAGTGATACAAAAGTGAAACTTTTTAGGTTTAAAAGAAAAGTTAACCTTTTTAATCTCTCTCATGCTACAAAGTCAGAATTCTGGGTAAGTTTTTATTAAAAGTTCCTTACTTTTTTCCCTAAAATCTAGAACCTTTATAAAAATTCCTGATTTTTTAAGCTGAATTCACTAATTATTCATTCTCAGTTTTAATAAAATTCTCAAATTTATTTTCGGAATTACAAAAAAAAACTTTTATTAGAGAGTTGGTTAATGATTTAGTGTTATAAACTTCTTTTATCACTTTGTGATGGTTTTTAATTCTCTTAATACAATGGTTGGAAAAAAAAAACTTTTCATTGTAATGTAAATACTCTGCAAAACAAAAAAAAATTAAAATAATTAAAAGTAATTAAAAATGTTTTTTTGGGTTAGTGAATGAAGAAATAACGTAACCCAATGATTCGATATTTAAAAATGCAGGCAAGGGTTTACGAAGGGTTTAAGCAAGTGATTCCATGGAAGCGTAAGCAGGAGAATTTGAAAAGAACGAATTCTTCCACTATTTAAATCAAATCTCTTTTTATTTTATATATTTCGTATACTGCTAATTAGTAATTGGTCTCGTCGTCTTATATGTATACTTTATTTTACACAATTTGTCAAGGAAACAATTTATATTAGAAATTACAACGCTAATTAGGGGTTTCATTTTTATAAGATAGCATTGTTGTTGAAATACACGGATTGTAAGAAAATAATAATTGTAGAGATAATTTGAGATGAGATCAATTCTTTTTATATATAAATAATTATGCTATTTTGCTCATGCGTAAAGAGCAACATTTGACTCAAAAATGAAAGAGTTTTTATAATATATCTTTGTCTATAATTGACTTTGGTTAGTAAGTTTTGTCAAAGTTAACAAGAATTGGTTGCTCAATTATAGAGCACAAACTTCCATACAATCATTATAGTCAAGCATTTCATAAATTTCTACTTGTGTGCAAAATTTATTATTTAATTAACTCACCAACCTAATTTCATCCATCAAGATAAACTGATAAAGTCTATTTTTTTAGTCCATCAAATAAATGCATGTTGATACCATAAGAATTATTCCCAAGAATCCAAGATAAGTGGCTCAGTGTTAGTGATTACTTTACAAATTTTTAGACATCGAAATTTGATTTTTCTTTAATACAAAAGAAGGAAAAATGAAAAATTATAAAATATGGGATTTATTATAGATTAGATTTTATCAATTTAATTATAAGAGTAAGAATGGAAAAAATATCTTAATGGAAAAAAAAAATCATTCCCTGGATATTAATAGATTTGACCAACTGGGTCAAAAAAGACATGAGTCTAAAGTAAAACGACAAAGTATTAAAAAAATGAAATTCAATAGTAATCATCAGAAAGTAATTTCCTTTTCTTGTAATTGGCTTTGAAACAAGCTTGCCTTAGTTTCTTAGTTCCATCACTGAGCTCAGCATCAGGCTCTTGCTCTATAAGAACCCTATGTTCTTCCAAATTCTTCACTTCCTCTTCCATTCCAACACTCTGTCACCAAAAAAATCATGTTTTGTGATTCGATTTATTAACTTTTAAAATAGATAAAATATACCGCCAAACTCTTCTCAGTCGGGTGAGTTGTCCAATCTAATATTTCGGACATTTGAAAGATTTTAGAGATAAGTTGGATTTTAGTTACAAATTGAGTCTCATCGATTCAATTGACAAAAAAACAAAAAAACACAGTAAACCCTAAAATAATGTTATTAATGAAGTATCACCTTGAGATTCTTAATGAGAGAGTTAAGACTCTTGAGCTTCCGATGAGGCCACCGGTAAATTCCAAGTTCTCTGCAACGTTTCTTCAACACAGTAAGTCCAACATTCAATTCTTTTGCTGCTTTCATGATTGGTCTATTGAAGAACTGTTTGATCTCAGACAACTCCAACTTGTCCTGTCTCTTCTTCTTATTTTTTCTCTTCTTCACTTTTCTCTTTTCACAATTCTCGTTGGAACTGAGACAATCGTTTTCAATAGCCAATGGTGAAGATGGGCCACTGGAGAAGTAAGGTTCTTGTGTCAACAGAGGAATATCACATGAAATTGTGTTATTCAGTTCCATATTCTCAAAGAAATCGTCAAAGCCATTGAACTGAAACTGCAATTCTTCATATGGTTTCAGATCTTTCGTATCTAGAAGAGACTCTAACGGAGGCAACCTGTTAATTGATAAAGATTAAAACTAAGTAAATACAGAAACTAGAGACTGACTTGTTTAGCAAGAGATGGAAATAGGGTTTATTCTAACTCACTTTTCAAGCATATCGTACAACGATTCTAGATCATACTCGTTTTCGAGTTTTGGAGATTTGAGTTGATGAACAGAGTTAGGATCCATTTGTTGATGAGTCAGTGAAAGATAGAAACAGAGTAAAACAGTAAAAAAAACAGAGGAATAGATAATCTCTTTAGAGAAAAAGATTAAAGACAGGAATATATAATCTTTGTAGATCCGAAAAAGAATAATGTTAATTGGGAATTGTGTGAAATGTAACGAGAGTTACAAGTCCCAAAAGGTGTAATTATTAAATGTTAATTTTGATTAATTGAAAAGAATTACCGTGTGATCATAATTAATTATTTGATCATGGGGGCTTTTTTTGTTTCTTCGTCTCTAGTCATAGTCAATGCATGAAAGTTGATTAGATTAGGTTGCTGGAGTTTCATGGAGTAATAGATAGTAAATGAATAAAGTTTTTGTGCGTTTTCGTTAATACTTGGTGCATGTGTTACATGCTACTGCTAGTATGCTACGATGAATACATACATTTGATGTGCTGATTAATTAACAGATACGCTGAGTTAATGAGAGACTGCTAAAGTGCTAATCAGTATCTATGATCCTGGTTTGGTTTTATTGGCAAAATCGACCGGTTTATTAAAATTGTGGTTTACATTTTGTGGCTAACGTAATTAGATTATCTTAAATCACTTCTCAAATACAGTCAGACCATAATGATACATTGTTTGTTTGGAGAAATCAATGAAAATCTTAAGATCTGTGGCCAAAGAAACACTGAATTAGTGTTTTTAGCTTTGTCCAAATTCTTGAATTGTTTTTGTGGCCAGTGTAAGAACGTCAACAAACGCAGAGAAGGAAGCACGAAGAAGTCTTGCCTCTATTGCTTCAAAGTGCCTGCAAAATTTTCCGGTGAAGCGAAGTCAAAGAAGGCTTGAAGAAGCTAAATTAAATCAGATAAGAGATTCAAACATGAAGGAAGGCAATGGAGGAGTTGAATAAACTCACACAGAAAGCTTGTTGTTTGATACTGACATAACTCTTTTCACTTTATCAGGCTGCAACTGCATTAATGATCAACAACAACAACAACAACAAAAGATATATAAGTTAAATTGTAAAGATAAGAAAAGAAAAAGCACATAATTTTGTGTGGGAAATTTGATTTTATTCATAACTGAGAAAATTGCAAACCTCTTTATCAACTGCCAATGATGTGTAAACAATCAAAGCATGTTCTTCTGATTCGAAATTCACATCCAAATTACTGCACATTGGCAAATGCTCTTGTTACATCAATCTATAAGTTTTGTACATCATTGAATAAAACAACATTAATTCAAGTCTTTCACAGAAAGTAGAATCTTCAATAACATTGTGCAACACTAAGCAAAGCCCTAAAAGCAAGTGAAGAAGTTCGATTCAACTTTATTGTTTTTGTAGGTAAAGATCAAAACTTTGGAGCGTAGTGAGATCAAAGATATTCAAATGTGTCAGACTACGACCCAAGATTTCTACAATCGAATCCATATGTTATATTTATCAGATACATACAGAAAATCAGTAGAGAGACGAATTGAAAAAAATCCCAAATCAGGGAAAGAAGATTGAGAAGCTTTAAGTATAACAATTTATACAAAACATACCAACTGAAATCCCAGGTTTGGTCAGAACGAGCAATTGCCGGAACATTAGCAGCCATTTCTGCTGCTTCGCCAATGGAGGTTTTGGGAGAAAAAAGATCGAAAAACCTTTTTCCTCGGCAGGCACAGAAGGAGGGTTTCGACTGGCCTACAATATGGGCTTTATTTTAAATCTGGCCCAGCCCAGCACGGACAATCTGTAGACTGTAGGGATTGACGAAATTGCCCTTATGCCGTGGACAACGCATGTAAAGGGTATATTCGAAGAGTATATCTTGCATGAAGGAATATTACTTTGACCCCAACAAGCTAAGAAGGATCTCGGCTATTCAATTTGCTATCTCTTCGTTCTCTTTCTCTGTCTTAAAGCTCTTTATCTGTCTCAAAACTCTTGCTCTGTTTCTGCAGATTAAATAATTTAATCACTCTCCAACGAAATGTTGGAATCAAGCTTTGGTTCCAGACAGAAGCAGTACCAGGCATGTCCTCTTCTCATCTCTTCTTTTAATCTTTGTGTTTATTTCATGTTTAGCTAGTTTGTTCATGATGTTATAAGAAATTATGTTTCGTAACTAGAAGCTAACCTTGATAGATATCTTTGATATCTCAAAAAACATCTTGAAACTTTTCTGAAGCATTGGATGTTTGTTTACATCAGAAACACAAGATTTCTATTGCATTGAATTGTTTTATAAAGTATTATCTAATTTTCTTTATAGAGAGATATAGCCATAGTTTGGTGATTTAGCGCAAGTTTGTATCGAACTTGTGATTCTTGATATTAAGCAGAAATTTAAGAAACAATTATATACTATTAAGTATAAAGAAACATCGGAAGCCTCGATTGAGATTCGATATCTTGGTTTTTACATATCACATTTGTAAATTAGGTTTCTCTCGATCGAGGTAATAGGCAAATGTTCTGTCATGGTGTGACGTTGTAACGATCCTCTGCACATGTAACAGTTTGTATTTGCAGTGTCTCCTTTTCTTAGCTTCTGTTTGCAGCAAAACTTATCTTTAAGCTCGTATGCTATCATTATAGAAATGTGAAGGGTTCTTGTTATGTGAGATAAGGACCAACTTTGACCGGTTTTACGACCCGGAAAGCTCTTCTTACATACTCAAATGCCATAACCAGAAGCCCGAAGAGCAGAAGTAGACAGCGATGGAACTTTTCTGCTATGAAATATGCAGGAGAAATGGCACTCTTGCCTTCTAATGAGCTTCTGATCAGTGTCATTCTCCTCTTGAGATAACCTGAGAAGACGACACAGAGCAGGTATATAACGTCTCAGAACAACCTTCGAAGAACAAGAATGGTCTAAAACTACAGAAATTGTGTATTTCTATACCTGAGTTTTCCATGGTGAGGTTAGTCCAGTCAGTTGGTTTTTTCTTCATTGCTGATGCATTGATTAACTCGAGAAGCGATTTATTAACCTGAAATTTACCAGAAGGTATGTCAATCTTTTTTACAAGGTGACAAGAGCAAGATATATCTGTTCCCGATTGTGGCAATGCCA
This sequence comes from Lepidium didymum, assembly GCA_963920545.1. Taxonomy (NCBI): domain Eukaryota; kingdom Viridiplantae; phylum Streptophyta; class Magnoliopsida; order Brassicales; family Brassicaceae; genus Lepidium; species Lepidium didymum. The sequence continues at coordinate 5,062,073 of OY986986.1, forward strand.
TTCCTAATAGACCTCAAAGCCTGTAAGTAATCTACATTTTGCTATCATAACTAACAACGAGGTTCTTAAGTAACAGTATCCGATTATTATATACCTAGTCTAGCTTAATCGTATTTTCAAAATAGTCTGATTCTGTTTCGTTCTTATACCTTTTCTGTTAAGTTATGTTAATCTGAATATGACATCCACTAACAACAATAACTGCAGACTGCAGAAGGTTAAGGTACGGCAAAGACTTTAGATAGTAAGTCTTACAAACATCAGACGCACAAAACACAGAGAAGTTAGAGATGCTAAATAAAACAGAAGTACCTCTTCTGCTCTCTCGTGGCTTACAAGATGACCACCATGAAGATCCACCATTCTAGCGACAGGATATAGCCTCTGTGCCAGGCTTCTTGCGTGACATATCTGAGCAATCACATCATGTCTGCAGATAAACCCATCACATACTCAAGTTAACTATTGGGAAAAAGTAAAGATATAGATCGCAACTGAGTGGACGTGGTGACTTTGATTCTAAATATGTTGGTGTGGCATACCTTCCATGAATGACTGAGACAAGAAATCCACCCGAGCGGATTAATTCGATCTCTGTTTTTGTGATTTTATGTGTCCAACAAGCATTAAGCTGGCCATCAAACCCATGCTTAGACTGCATTCCAGTATCTGATATTCCTTTAACATATTGCTGCATTGCATCTCTTCAATATTAGTTCCCTTAAATTGTTCATTACTGATGCAATTATATATTTTCTCCATAAGAAACAGCATTAAACGCACCTGATATAAAATTGCCCGTCTTGTGTTAGTTCCTATGGTCTCTTCTAGGTAATCCTGCGTATATGAACAGCATGAGAACATAGCCACTGGCGGATTTCCTCTGGACAGTATACGTCAGTAGTAAATGCTACCAAATTACTCTATCAACATAAACTCTACAAGACCAACGATTTGATCTCTGAACCAACTATTAATAACATATTCTTCAAGACCAGTGACCCATCTTTTAACCCAACTCAATGATCAGATCGCTCGTTCCAAGCGCACAGAGAAAACAGCAGGACACTTTGCAATATAGAACAAAAGTTACAATTTACCACGCTCTTAACAAATGCATGCCTGATTTTTCAAACTCTGATCAGCGCTCTATTGACAATTGTTCTATGCCTCATTTTGTTCTTAATTTCAGCACATCTAAGAACACACCGAAAGTCCCCACCTTTGAATAATGTGTGTCCAAATCAACTGCTGCCCTTTGTTCAGGGGTCTTTGCCTTCAAAAACCTTATCGCAATGGAAAGCGTTAATCGGTCCAACTGAGGCACATGAAAACAAAAGACCATATTCAGAATCTTTTGTATCCGAGTTAAACTTCATCTTATGACAAATCATGACAGATGATAAAACAATACTTTGTCTTCATTCAACAAACCAAGAGAAAAAAGTCATTGCTCTCAAAGTAGAAGGTTCAAGAATAACGACACGTATTTCATTCAAGTACCTTCGGGAAACATTGAAAACCTCCACCTGTAACATTAAGCAACGCCAGAGAAAGAACCCGTTCGGGGACCATTGCAGCTAACTTACAAGCTATCATTGCTCCTGTTAAACAAAAAGAATAAGAAATAAGACTTCTTAAGTGTCTATCTATAATATAAAACCATTGTGGTTGAATTGTTTGGCTAGAAAAACAATTCAAAAGTTCAAACAAATTACCCATAGAATGCCCAATAATGTGAGCTCTCTTCCAACCCAAATGATCCAACAAACTAATTGAATCCTTAGCCATAATCGTTGTTCTGTGGCAACAAAAAACCCAAATTTGAGTGAAGCTAACTAAACCATTTTCACAGACTCAAGTTCTTCAAGTACTGAAATTGGGAATAATAGAGAGATAGAGAGACTCACGTGTACTCAGATTTGTGGGTAGGTACAGAGCTTCGACCCATACCACGATTATCGAAAGCACAGACCTCGATTCCTGAATCATCCGAAACGATTCCGTCGTCTTCTTCGTCGTTGGGTTTATCCGTCTCTGTCAATCCCTTAATTTGAGGACCCCAGGATTCATGGGTTCCGGCCAAACCTGAATAAATTAATAAAAAGGGAGAAACAAAGGATAATTCGATCAAAATCAAGCTCGAAATGAAGAAATAATATGGAGAGATAGAGAAAGACCTATGATGAGAAGAGCTTTGGTAGAACCATGACCGTAAGTTTTGTAGAAGATCTTAACGCTGGCATTGTTAAGCGTCGTCTCTGGGCCAACGTTTTCCGTCACGACCTCGCAATACGGCATCGTGTTTCTCAAAATCTGAAATCTAGGAGGTGGAATCGGAATTCAACTAACAGGAATAAGAAGAAGTGGAGGAGAAAAAAAAGAGAGAAGCAAAAAGGACTTTTCTTTCTATTGACAAACACAAAAAAAAAAGGTAATGGAATGTGTTTTTAGTTAGGTTCGGTGTTTTGGGTGGAGGTTGGGACTGCCACGTAGGATTGGACGGCTGAATGTTATTGGCGGGTAATATGTAAAAAAAGTCAACCGATCATACACAATAGTTAAATAATTAGCACGTGTGAAAAATCAAAAGTAAGACACGCACAAGTACTTTACTACTACGTCAATGGACTTCTGGGCCCATTTAGAGGCCTTATTATATAACACCATTCAAGTTGGAGCATGGACCTTTTCTTTTTTGTTGATGTAGAAACTAACTTGACTAACACAAAAAAATAAACTTTTTAGGATATGTGTTTTGGTTCTGATAATACTATCATTATTATTAATATAAACTTTTATAAGTATTCTAAAAACAAAATTTAGTTGTAAATGAACCATCACTTCGAAATTTGTTGAAAATACTGAAAATTCTAAGTTTAAAAAAGATCAATGGTTAGAATTCTTCTATAACAAAGAACGGGACTGGGAAAGGGGAAATTGGTCTTGCATCAGGACATGTACAAGTATGGATTTTGTGATTCAAATCATTTATTTTCGTAGACTCCAATGGTACGAGATCTCAATTGTTTTGGTACACTCCAATTTTTAATATAGCAAAAGTTACAAAATTACAATTTTGAATTTGTAATTGAAACTACTACCTACATCACAACTTTTGCCAAAATAATAGTATATATATGCTTAATAAACTATTCCACCATAGTTTTGCATGTGTAAAGGTTCTTAGGCATAAAACGATCAACTGAATTTTAAACCAACTATCTTTCCTCTTCCTCATCCTCATTTTTCTATACTATGATAAATAGTATAACATATAGAAAATCTATACCATATGGTATACTCTTTTTATTTGTTTGAAGGTTATTTTTGCTCTATTTTCCATGAAATTGTTATATGTTAATGTTTTAGTATTACTATATTCTTAATTATTTTCTCCAATGAAACACAAATAAGCCCTTATTTTATTAAGGTACAATATTATGTAAATAATTATTATTTGGACTTCAAACCTACTAATTTCAACTTATTCTTGAAAGAAAAGAAAAAATCAAACTTAGGAGTTCTTCAAAAAAAAGATAAGAACTGAATCGAACTTCGAAAATCGATTTGATTTTCAAATTTAGAGAAAATTTCGATTTGGGATTAACGACAGATTCAATTTGCCGAATCAACGCAAAGTTGATAATTTTTTCAAAAGTCAACAAAAAATTAAAATTTAATCAACTATATCTAAAATTCAATGTTTAATCATCTTAATATTTTTCCCAATAAATAAATCCAAATGCTTCTCATTTTTAATTTTTCTTTTTTAAAAAATGTTTCTCACTCAACTTGCTTCAAGCGGCTTCATGGGTAGTTTCGAAAGAGCACGTTTTTTTTGTGCTGCTCTTTTGTGTCAGTGTAAAGCTTATCTCTTTGGTAGGTATATAATTTTAACATTAAAAAAAATGTTAGGAATGCAAAGTAAAGACAAAAAAATAACTACATATATGCAATAATGCTTATTTCTATCTTGACCAAAAAAAAATATAATGCTTATTTCTATAACCACTACTCGAAAAAAAAAAAAAAATTCTGATCGACAAGCCTGATCTATAGCCAAAACTTACATCTTTAATTTTTTTTTCTTTTCTTCCATTTATATCGGAAAAAGATCTAATCATAATACATACACTAATAAAAAAAAGGTAAATACATGCGAAAAATTTCGTGGGTATGGCGTCGTGAGCTACCCACGAAAAGCCATGAAATATTTCGTGGGTATTTCGTGGCTATAATACCCACCAAAACCCACAAAAATTTTCGTGGGTAATTATTTATTCTTTGGTTTTGCATCCGCGGGATTCGAACTCGGGTCTCAAATGGGTGCTTTTAATCCTTTTTTTGACAGAAATGGGATTCGAACTCGGATCACTTATGGGTCATTCTAGAGATGTTACCAATGGAGTTAGGGACAATTATTGGTAAACAAAATACCATTATTAATATATATCATTAGTAATGGATGTTCATAATTATTTAAGATAGTTTATTTTTTAAATATGGTCATTGAACTTTCATTTCATGTGACTTTTCTATAATGATGTACCAGTAATTATGTATTCTATAGGAAAAAAAATTAAACATCACGACACAATTTTTTAGTAGAACCGAGCAAGCTATATTAATAAATATTAAAACGTACTTTCAAAATTTGAAATTAAAAACATAACAACTACAATACACTACATATAGCTTAGGGTGGGAATTCAGATCGGGTCGGGTCGATCGGTAATCGAGTTATTCGGTTAGTAGAAAACTGATCCGAAATAACCGAACCAAAAAATCGGATCAGAATTTTTTTTTGGAAAAATTCAAAAAAAATTCGAAAAACCCACGAAATGCCACGAAAACATTAGTGGGTAAAATAATACCCACAAAATATTTCGTGGGTAAAACAATACTCACGAAAAAATTCGTGGGTAAGTAGTTACTGTTCATCGTGAGTTTTCGTGGCTTTTTAGTGGGTATAGCCTTTTTTTTTTACTAATGATAAAAATTTAGAAAGTGACTACTACTTGCCATAGGTCTTTTTCTGCAGTCAGGAATCATATTTTAAAAAGGTTTGAATAATATTAGTATTTTCTCATAATTAACTCAATTATTACTGTAACGACAGGGACTAATTACTAATACCACCAAGCACGAGGTTGTCACAGGCTTTAACGTATAAAAGATGCTTCTCGTGTTCAATAAATATAATGTATAATCCTTATGAGCTAAATCTCCAAGAGGAGAAGAAGAAGATGATGATGAACAGTGAAAATATATGGTTGAAGCAGACGAATAAGAAGAGTGGTTTAAGATGGATTGATTGGATTAGAGGATGGATTAATGTTTTGCAAGAGATTTTTCTGCAGAGAATAATGGCTTCTCACTTGCACAATCCATTTCCTCTTCCTCCTTTAAACCACTTAACATGCACTGTCACTGCCTCCACTAGTGGCATTGGCTCCGAGACCGCTAGGTCCCAAAATCAAAACTTTCATTTAGCTTCTCATGCTGTTTTTGATTTTAGATTTTGTGTAAATTAAGTGATGAATCTTATATATAAAATGCAGGCAGCTTGCAGAAGCTGGTGCTCATGTAGTTATGGCTGTAAGGAACATAAAAGCAGCTCATGAGCTAATTCAACAATGGCAGACCAAGTTCTCTGCTAGTGGCCAGAGGCTTCCACTTAATATTCAGGTAAACCTTTGATTGATATTTATACAGCTTTATCTTACATATATGATCATAGCTGTTTTCATTTCTCTATTGAAGCTTTTATTTTCAATTCAATTAATTATGGTTTTAGACAAATACTCTTTCTCATTCTCAATTCTCAAATATAGAGTAATTTTGTTTTTTTTTTTTCTGTTCCATAAAGAAAATCTTTTTGTAATTAAATTTAATGTAGTTTTTAGTAAGAAAAAAACAATCTGAGTAACCTTTTTTAAAATTATTAGATAGAACATGATATCAAGATTTAATATTCAGTTTGTTTTTACGGATTTATTAGAATATGTCTAACTTATTTTTCAAAATAATTTTTGAGAAAAGTTTAGAAAAAAGTAATATAGCATGAAAATGGAAGTGTCTTGGGTGGTTGAGTATCACATCCGATGTTTTCTCCAAGTGTGAATCTAGAGAATCGCGTTTGTCCCACAAGACAAATAAAAAGAGTGGTTTAAGGTGGATTGATTGGATTAGAGGATGGATTAATGTTTTGCAAGAGATTTTTCTGCAGAGAATAATGGCTTCTCACTTGCACAATCCATTTCCTCTTCCTCCTTTAAACCACTTAACATGCATTGTCACTGGCTCCACTAATGGCATTGGTTCCGAGACCGTAGGTCCCAAAATCAAAAACTTTCCTTAAGCTTCTCATGTTGTTTTTTTATTTTAGATTTTGTGTAAATTATGAGATGAATCTTATATATATAATGCAGGCAGCTTTCAGAGGCTGGTACTCATGTAGTTATGGCTGTAAGGAATATAAAAGCAGCTCATGAGCTTATTCAACAATGGCAGACCAAGTTCTCTGCTAGTGGCCAGACATTCCCACTTAATGTTCAGGTTTAAATTTGATTCATATCAATCTCTTTCAGATTTGTCGTACATCTGTGATCATCATAGTCGAACTGAAGCTTTATATTCAATTCAATTCATCATTGTTTCAGACAAAAAATACTTTCTTTTTTTGTCAACACTGAGTCACAACTAGCCGGCCCATTAACTAAGTTCCTACATAATGTAGGCAGTAGGACTCGATCCTTAGATGTGCAAGTGCGTCTGCATTTAGTGAATTTACCACATCCCACTAGACTAAAGGCCACATGCGGCAAATAGTAATCTCTCATCATAAATAATTAATATTGTCCTTGAGCAATTTTGTTTCATGCTTCCATAAAGAAGATAATTTGTAATTAACTTTAATGTATTTTTGAATAAGAAAATATTTGAAAAACCCATATTATAATTATTTTAAAGAATATACTAGATGTCGAGTTTTTTTTAGTTTGGTGGTTAGGATGATCCAACTAATAAATATGGTATCAAGAGTTCAATCCCAAGAGATTTTAAGGAGCGGAATTTAGGTTATGGATTGAATCTTACCGATCTAATTATTGAGAAAAAATAATATATTAGATAGAAGATATCATATCAAGATTCAGTTTGGTTTTACGAATTTATTAGAATTGTTCACTTCTTTTTCTAAATTTATTTTGCGAAATGTGTATAAATTAGATGAAAAATATAGTATGACAATTATAGTTAGCATGTGTAGATTGGAGTAATTAAATCTAGAAAATAAATTAATGTAAAATTAAGATGATTTTATTTCGTTAAGATCCACATTTTTGTTATAGAAAGCTGTAAGAACTACAAGTGATCCACCTCTATTTTTATTTAATTTATAAGATTGATCTATATCTCTTTATTTGATTGGATTAGGGACACTTCATGTTAGTATATGTTACATAATTAAAATATAAATTATTAACAATTATACTATATATGTGCCTTTTATTTTTGTTTCAAGGCAATGGAACTTGATCTTCTGTCTTTAGAGTCCGTCGTAAATTTTAGCAAAGCGTGGAACGCACGGTTATCTCCATTGCATCTTCTCATAAACAATGCAGGCTTGTTTGCCATAGGAGGTTTGTTTCAAAGTCAAAGTCAAGCTTTTGAATTATTATTATTTTATCGTTTCTATATTTCTATTCATTTATAGAAATAATTGTTCATATATATGCTTTGACTATTAATATTATTCATATGTTTCTTAGATCATTTTCATTTGTAGTTAGACATTTTAAATTGATTTTTTTTTAATTTACTTTAAAATTACATAGGTTAACTCATATAACTCTATGCATAGAGTTATATGAGTTTCCGAAATATCTGGAAACAGATTTGTCATTGTTTTGCAGACTAGAGATCTTCCAAAATTGCCTTATTTCATGTTTTCGCCACAAGAAAGTTGTAGAAGTTTGTTATTTTCAGCGACAGATCCTCCGATTCCAGAAATTTGCCAAATCCATAAACCAATGAGAAATCTGTTTCTGCGTTATTCATATCTTAAAATTGCAAAGCCAGAAAGTCTTCTGAAGAAGCTCATAACGTAGAAACAGCAAACTGTGTTTGGGAAAAGACAATTGAGTTGATCGGTCTTCCTCTTGATGTGTTGGAAAGAATTTTACAAGGAGACGAGGTCCAATGTCGTTATTGAACTTTAATTTACAGGTGATAAGTCTTTTCGCTTACTAATCTTTGTATTGACTTTTAATCAAATTCGAATATATATTTTCTTTATGATTTAGACATAATTATGTCATAATTGTATATCTAACAAAGTTCTGGCCACGAGAAAGTCTTTTGATTTTCGGTCATAGTCATAATCTTACTTGTGAACATAAAGTAATAATAAGAAGTCTAAGTTTTGCTTGTTTGGAAAGAGTTTACTTTTCCAATCCCTCTATTTATTATAATGGCTTTAGAAATTTAAAATGTTAATCAAAATTATTTGTGATTTTTTTCTTTTTGTCAACATATAACCATTGAATCGATAAATATCGATTCATAGCCAAAATTCTCCAACTTGAGTAAAGTGAGATTTGAACCTACTACCTCATATCTAATTAAATCAGGAGCAAGACAAAAAAACCATATATTTTTTACTAAATGTGATTTTTTAATACTAAAAATAAGTTTTAGCATTTTTTTCTCCTTTGCGATTAAATGTTCAATTTTTCCTAAAATTTGATATTATGTAATCCGTGAGTTGTGATAAGATATAAATTTTATTAATTTTATCGATCTAATTGTTAAAAAAAATTAAATTAATTTATTATTTTTTATACTCAAAATGGTTTTTAGGTCATAGTCATATTGTCTTACTTGTGACAAAAATAATAGTTAGAAGTCGTAGTTTTGCTTATTTGGAAAGAGTTTACTTTTCCAATCTCTACGTATCAAAACGAATTTAGAAATCCAAACTGTTAATCAAATTAATATGTGAAGTTTTGAAAATACTCAAAATGGTTTTTACGGGTCACACTTCCTTGTAAGAAATTCTATCTATCTTTCAGGTAATAAATACAGGTGATATAGAGTAATATACTGCCGCCAAAATAAAATAAAAAGACAGTAGAATATTAAAAAAAGAAATATATAAATACAATTAAAATGATTACGTAAAGTTTGGGCCCATAAATTAGAGTATTTCAATTACAAAAAAATTCAGTTGCAGGCCGTCTTTATCCGGTCTATTAAAAAGAGACGCATTTGTATATTTAGGAATCAAATTTTATTGTCTATATTATATATAAAAATTAGCTAATAGACCGGTTAATTGTGAACGATTTAAAAAAAAAATTTCTTTTAGTGCTTTTAGTTTCCAAACACCAAACCAGCTCAATCCAACAACTGAAGGAAAAAAAATGGATTTAACAAAAATTATATCTTTCTCTCTTTTGTTTTTCTCTCTCCTAACCTCTACGAAGATTACTGCCACCGTTACATGCACTAACGCCGTTTGTCACCGTGACGGCCCAGAAATCCGTTTTCCTTTCCGTTTAACATCCAAACAACCTCTATCTTGCGGTTACAACAAAGGATTCGACTTGACATGCGAAACTAACGCCGTTAACCGAACTACCATAACGTTGCCGTTTTCCGGTAACTTCACAGTCGAAGATATCGATTACGCAGCTCAAGAGATTTGGATCAACGACCCAAACAACTGTCTTCCTCAACGGATCTTAGAGCTAAACCTGACGACGACGCCGTTTAGTGGCGTTTACGTACGTCAATTCACTTTCTTTAACTGTCCAATTTCAGAGTTTCTCCTATTCAAGCCGTTAAATCCGATAACGTGTTTGAGTGACAAAAACAGCACGGTGTTTGCGACTCCTTCGCCTAAGGTGATAAACTTCTTGTCGTCTAAATCATGCCGGTTAATGAAAACCGTTGAGGTTCCGGTTAGGTGGCCGTTTTATGAAGAGATTGTTTCGTCTTCTGATTTGAGTGATAACCTCTGGCTCACTTGGAAGGTTCCAAGATGTAGTCGGTGTGAGATTAGAGGTGGTAATTGTGGAATTAAGAGTAATTCATCTCGTGAAATTATCTGCTCTCATGCTCATAATAAACCAGGTAATTTTTTTATCATTGATGTTAGAATTTGACTGATTGTCTTTAATTTTTTTTTTTTTGGAAGCTCAGAATGTTAAGATTAAAATTTAGTTTCATAATTTGAAGATATAGTATATTAGTTAAGGTTAAGAGTATAAATTATAATTATTTGACGTAGTCCATGACGAAATTTGGTGTTGAATTGAATGAGTCATTAGTTAGTATTATGAATTAATGACTATATATACAAAGTGTAGTCTGATTGTTTAAATCCGAAATCAACATGAGACTATTCAACACAATATATTGACTAATGAATACAAAGGTATTAATTACATATATCCACGTGTATCCAAATTTGTCACCATTTGTTATGTCATCATATTTATACAAAAGGACACTATTACTACATTCAAAAAATATAATGTGTTTTAATTATGAACATTAAAAACTAACTTTTTAAAATCATTTAATATATCAATTAAATATAACATAACCAATCATAAAAAATAATAATACAATATACTATCAAATTTATTAAATTTTACATAAAAATGAAAATAAATTTATAAAATGAAACAAAATAAAAACTCTAAACATATTTATTTGAAACTTGGATAGTTTTATGCTTAAATTTACATACTTATTTCTAAAAATTTGTATATATTATGTATATTATGAGAAATGAAAAAAAAACACACACACATTCACATTATTGTCAACTATTTATATAATCATCTCACCAAAAAGAATTGAATACAAATTAATTCACTAAACCAAACACTGGTTCTCTTATATTACGAACAAAAGCATCAGTCTTATAGTTTTTTAAAAATTGAAAAATTACATGAATAGTAAAAAAATGGAAAAGCGACAACATGAGAAAATCCTTGTGATAAGTCTCAACAAACATTCACATTAATTGGTAGGAATTAGAAGTTTGGACAATGATGAAAAATAAGTGGATACAAGTTCGTCGCCGTAATAATGAAAGCTCCGATTCGTTGACTTTTATTCCACTTTAATTTGCATTAACATGTCCCTACTTCTCATTTTAGTCAACTCATTCAATTGTTACCCATTTACTTAAGAGTCTTCTCTTCTACCAATTACAATTTTATTTTCTTCCTTTTCCAACACTTAATTTAATTATGATTTAAGATAATCAATCATTGTTTTTTCAATTATCTCCTAATCAAAATCCTTTTTTGTTTCAGCTATTCCGAGAAGAGCTCGTTATGCAATAGCTATCGGTGCCGGAATTCCAGGAGCTTTAATCTTCTTTGGTCTTTTTTGTATAATTTCCAGCAAAATCAGCGAATGCATTCAACGACGCCGTCTTGTACCAAGCCCAGCAACCAACAATGCTCAAGCTAATTATACACATTATAGTGTCACCATAACGGGCCTTGATGGGCCGACTATAGAGTCGTATCCAAAAATAGTATTGGGAGAGAGTAAAAGACTGCCTAAAGTAGACGATGCTATATGTTCAATATGTTTATCGGAGTATGAGCCAAAGGAGACACTTCGGACAATACCACCGTGTCAACATTGTTTTCATGCTGATTGCATTGATGAGTGGCTCAAACTGAACGGAACTTGTCCGGTGTGTCGGAATTCTCCGGAGCAAATTTCGCCGCCTGAGAAATTAGATCCTTAAACGAGTCGCTCTTTTTCTTTTATTTTCTCTGCACCATTTTTACTTAGTTTAACAGTCTCTATATATTGAATGCCACCATTTTCTCTGAATTAGTCATTTAAAAAAAAAAATTAGATCGACAAGTCTCGATCAATAGCTCAAACCCGAGTTCATAAAACTATTTTTAATCTTACATCTATAGTGAAAAGGGGTTAAATTCTGATATCATAACTATTGTTGTGTCGTCTAAACCATCGTACTAAAAAAATCTTGATAATTAATCATCTTTCTATAAAATAGAACAAATTATCCACAAAAATTTCAAAAAAAAAAAACTACAACACAAAAAAAATGTTACCCTCACCATTTCACAATGTTAGATATTTTAGAAATTTTACGCACTTTAATAAAATTTGTAAAATAATATTTTAATCTCATTTATTGCAAAAAAAAATTATTAAGAAGAAAAAATAACTAAAGACAAAACAATAAATCTTTAATCAAATATGTATTGGAAATACAAAATATTTAACTTTTTGATACAAATTTTTTTTCCATAATATATAACATTGTGAAACGGAAAGAATATTCTTTTTTTTTGTCATTATAACCTAATGGCTTTAGACTTAGTTCTAAAAGATAATGTTAATCGAACCCTTAACTGCCAAAATTTCTGGTGGTATAAAATCATTGGTCCAATTCACTATCGGCTAATTCATTTTGTTTTTCATTTTTCAGACTGTATATAAGGGGTGGTCCAACGCTACATTAATACGAAATTCATTCATTCAGTGGAGAAGAAATAATAACAAATTTATAAAATTAGGATTGTTGTGGGAAATGCATGGAGTCCACAGCGTAATGAGGAACCAAAATGACTGGTTTTGTATTATTAGAAGACACCGACCATACTCATTCTCTGTGGACCTTTCTTCAGTTATGTTTGACGAATTTTTATATAACATCAATTCAAAGTGGCGTTAAATGAAGACTCCAACCATTCTTTTTGTCTAAGTGTTGATTTACTACCGACGCGTGGCATTATTTTATGTGTCATGTTTGTCCGATAACGACTTTTCCTCTGACCTGAAAATTCCTATTGGTTACACGTTTTAAATTTAACATATTCCTTACTAAAAAAATATAGGGTAAAATGGTTGATTAATTATCGAATTGAATTGATTAAATATTTAATTTAATATTAATATTTTTTAAAATATCAAATTTTGTGTTGACTCGACTAATTGAATATTTTGTTAATTTCAAATCGAATTTTTTTCTAAATTCGAAAGTCAAATCAATTTTGAAAGTTCGATTCAATCTTTATCTTCCTTCTTCTAAAGAACATCTAAACTTGATTTTTTCTTTTATTTTAATAATAAATTCAAATTCATCGGTTTAAAATATCGTATACAACATTTTAAACCAACGAATTTGAGCTTATTCTTGAAAGAAAAAAGAAAATCAAAGTTAAATGTTCATCCCAAGGAAGATAAAAACTGAATTGAACTTCCAAAATTGAACTGAAGCTAAGTTTCTACATAATGTAGACAGTGAAATTCTATCTCTAAATGTATAAGTGTGACTGCCTTTAGTGGATTTACACGTTAGCTGCATATACTTTGATGTTTTAAAAGAAGAAAAGAGAGATTTTTTAATTGGAAAAAAAATATATAAGAACTTTAAACTGTATGTTTTTATAATTTACAAAAGCAAAATTGTATGCTTTACATATTTTATAAAAATATGAAAAAGAATGGCATAAACACCTATGAGAATAAATAACTTTTAAAATGAAATTTTTTGTATAGAAAAAGTTGTTTTTAGTCTGTCGTGGGGATCTTCGGAGGAAACAAATAGACCACTTTACACAGGAAAAGCCTGAGAAGTGATAAACGCAACACCGCAAGAATAAAGAGACAAAGAGAGAGAGAATCCAAATTCGAAAGATAGAGAACCAAATTCCTTCTTTTTTTATAATCAATTATTACTATAATCTTTCCCGCTCACTGTTCTTCTTCAGATCACGTTTATCTTCCAATACGTCTCTCTTCTACGCCATTAACAATCAGGTCTCATTTCCTCACCTTCTCTCTCTATATCGTCCTCGCGGTTTACCTATCTTATTCGCTGTTTCTTGTATCCTGTTGCTTGATCTCGAAGGTTTTGATTATTTCGATGTGTATAGTAAACTTGATTGTTGGGTATTTTTTTCTATTGGATGATGTTTGTAAAGGTTTGATTTTGGGACGATCCTGGGTTTTGAAAACCCTATTTTACTGGTTCTCTCTAGAATATATGAAAACGACATTTCTTTTGCCTTAAAGCGATTTCTACAAAATAGAGCCATTTGGCTGTGCAATCCGAAAATTTAGTCTTTTTATGGTATATGAATTTCCCAAGTTATATACTTCTATATTCGTACCAACCATCCTCTGTAAAGTATTTAACTTTCCAATTTGTAAGATTCGTTAATTAATGCCACAAGATTAGCTTAGTGGGTAAATTTCTCCATTCACCCTTGTCTTTCCTTTTCTTGATTTGGTTCTAGGGTTCAAATACCAATCTATATAACTTGTCCATGTTAGAGACAAATGTTTTGGCTCTGAAATATTACTGAATCTATTCCAAGTTAGTTTTTTTAGTCTTGCTACTTTTTGATTTTGTGCTTTAAGTGGAGTGGATTGTCATATTTTCTTAAGTTTCTGGTTTGTTTGTGTAGTATACAGAGGCTGGAGCTGGAGAAGAAAAGAATTGTCTATGGAGGGAGACGTCGGAAAAGGTTTGGCATGCCCGAAGACTATGGATGGGAAGGCGAGTGATAGGAATGGTTTAGAGAAGACTGTACCTTCTTGTTGCCTTAAGGCCATGGGATGCTTACCAGAGGAAGATGCTAAGTGCCACTCCACTGTTGTTTCTGGGTGGTTCTCGGAACCTCACCCTCGCTCTGGTAATATTACTTCCTTTCTTATCAAACTACTCTATTTTCTTGAAACCTATCTCTTATAATTGGTCTTGGTACTTAACTGAATGCAGGGAAAAGAGGTGGCAAAGCAGTTTACTTCAATAACCCTATGTGGCCAGGTAGGTTACCTCTTGATAAAGCTTGTTTTTGTTGCTTTTCTTTATCTTACGATTTGTACTTTTATACGAAGTTTTTTTAGTTTCCGAGTTTATATGTTAGTTTGTGATTTGCGGTTTTACGGACTTCTTGTTCATGTGAATAATGTTGTTTTGTTTGTTGATTGTAGGAGAAGCACACTCTCTGAAAGTTGAGAAAGTTCTGTTCAAAGACAAGTCAGATTATCAGGAAGTTCTAGTGTTTGAGGTGTGAAATAGCATCTCTGTTCTTCTGAAATCTTTCTGGTTGAAATTGGGGCTCATTTGTGCAGTTTCTTATATTTCTTCTTTTCGACAACCTCATTTTTGTTTTTGCAGTCAGCCACCTACGGAAAGGTGCTTGTTCTAGATGGTATTGTACAGCTGACTGAAAAGGATGAATGTGCATACCAGGAGATGATAGCCCACCTTCCTCTATGCTCTATATCTTCCCCTAAAAATGTAAATTCTCACCTTGAAAGTTTAATCTCTATGGTTGCTTATATCCTGGTCCCTGTTGCAATCAATCAATCTAAAATTATGCTCAGTCTGTGATGAATGTGGCCTTTTTTGGATAATACGTTGGAAAATAATGTGTTTGCGTTGTTGTAGCTCTTTGTTCCTATTTGATCTCATGAGTTAGCTCTTTTTGCCAATGATGAATCATTCCAGTACACTGAAATGTCGATTCAGCTCAACTTGTATTTGGGACTGTCAAGTATACATTTCTCTTGCTTTTTAATGCTGGACTTCGCCTTATAAATTATTTTCAGGTTCTCGTTGTTGGTGGAGGTGATGGTGGGGTTCTCCGAGAGATTTCTCGCCATAGTTCTGTTGAGGTTATTGACATTTGTGAGATAGACAAGATGGTTATCGATGTAAGTATATGGTACTGTCCCTTTCATTAGTATGAACAATATGTAGTTATGGTCTATATCAGAAAATGAATACATTTGGTCTTGTAGGTCTCTAAGAAATTCTTCACTGAGTTAGCAGTTGGGTTTGAGGATCCTCGTGTTCAACTTCACATTGGTGATGGTAAATAAGCGTTCTTCTACTCAAACTTATTTCAGAAAACCTATCAGAAAATATCCTTGTGTTGATCACTTTCTTCTGGCAGCTGTTGAGTTCCTCTGTAAATCCCCTGAAGGGAAGTATGATGCAATTATTGTTGATTCGTCAGATCCCGTTGGTATGATTCGTCTGCAAAAGTCTTTGGATATCTGAGTAGTACTAAATATGAATTTCTAAGTCAAATCTTGGTTGTGACTTGAGCTATAAACCTCACTTGTATTGCTCTACATAATCATAGGTCCTGCTCAAGCGCTTGTTGAGAAGCCTTTCTTCGAAACACTAGCTAGAGCTCTGAAGCCTGGAGGAGTTCTTTGTAACATGGCGGAAAGTATGTGGCTCCATACTCATCTTATTGAAGATATTGTCTCGATTTGCCGTCAAACATTCAAAAGTGTTCACTATGCATGGAGCAGCGTCCCCACATATCCAAGGTTTAACTCTACTTTTCTTCTAGCTACATTATTGATCTAACTGGAATCAGAACATATATTGAGCAAAAATCTATATTGTAGCGGCGTTATTGGTTTTGTCTTGTGCTCCACCGAAGGACCTGATGTTGACTTCAAGAACCCAATCAACCCAATCGAGAAACTAGACGGTGCAATGACCCATAAAAGAGAATTGAAGTTTTATAACTCGGATGTAAGTTTAAAGCAACTATGACTTCACGTTGGTTGTTGTGACAAAGTCTTAATCTGTCTTTTCTTTACCAAAACAGATGCACAGAGCAGCATTCGCTTTGCCCACATTCCTGCGTAGAGAAGTGGCTTCTCTTTTGGCTTCTTGACTTGTGTTTGGCGTTACATGTTACCTTATCCTCCATTTCAAAACTTTGTAAAACACTTGGAAGAGGAATAATTAAACTCACTATTCTGTACTGAAATTATTTTTCTGACTATTTGTACTCTGCAGATTTTACTGTGATTTGTCGATTTACTATTTTTAGACAATAAACTGTGATACTATAGAGCGGATTACCTCGCCCGTTTGGTTCGTGATTCGACTCTTGTAAACTGTTTTCCACTTGAGTGGGATATTTATTAATGAAGTATGTTGTTGAAAATAAAACTGAGATTATAGAGAAAAGACCAAAAAGAAATATACAATATATGTAATTTATATGTAAAATAAATTTAAATCACTAATTCTGAAACAGGGGATAATCATTGGAGGTTTGTATCTACTAAGCTTACTCTATGAAAGACTTACTTTTTTATATATTGGTTGTGTACAGCTTCTTGGCTTTGGATGAATCGTAATTTGATAAGATCATTCATATACAAATGTGCTAATTAATTAATCATCGCTACTGAAATCTGGTTCTGCTGGTTTCTGAAGCAGCATTGGTGGCATTCTTTCTGGCATCCTCGGTTTCCTTACTGACCCACTCCTACGTATTGTTCTTAAGATATTTGCAGCAAACCGTGATGCGTATATTGTAGCCCCAAGACTAGGGGAACTTCCACAAGCTTCCTTAGCCAAAGCATCCTTCAACCGATTCTCTTCTTCGTTAAGAGACTCTTCAAGTTTCTTCTTCATGCATCTTCTCCAAGCTGATTGTATGAAGCAAGCAGCCCAAGTCCTCCATTGTTGCGAGTAGAACCTGAAAGTATGTCTCAGCTGTTTGCTGTGAAGCCGTCTGAATTGGGAAGCGACAAATTTGAGGTCATCGGCTTTAAGTGCGAAAGCTTCAACTTCAATGAGAGCTCGAACAGTTCTTGTTGAGATTGGGAGGTTTGAGGATGTGTGTGGGTCTAAAGCCCAGGTTAAAAGCTCCTCACCACAGAAATCACCAGCTCCAAGATGTTCTGAATTGAAAAAACCAGTTCTTCCACCATTTGTTGTCATTGTTAGAAGCTTCCCACGCATAATGAAGAGCATTTCGTCTACTGGATCTCCTTCTCTTATGATGTAGCTTTCCTCTGTGAACAACACCGGTTGCAAACGGTCACAAAGCGCATCAAGAAGCTGTTCGTCCATTTTCTCAAACATTGGGACCTAGAACCGATAGAAACATGTTGTGGTTAAGACTTAAGAGTAATACTGAGAACGTATGAGAAGACGAGAGAAGAGAGATGATTGTTTTTACCCGCATGAGAAGAGCGAGACAAAGATGACGTTTGATGTCACGTCTAAGATCTTTGGGAAGATTACTAAGAAGATTCTCTTCGTCAACACCTCTTGTCTCTTGCCATTTGTACTGCTCGTATCGTCGGATTCTTTTTCTCAAGTTCTCAGGGAGCAAACGGTGAGACATCCATTGTTCTGCGTCTCTTCTCTTTACTCTCATCTCCTCCAACCTTGTGGTCGTCGATTGCAGATACGTCTTCCATTACAAAAACAAACAAAATTAAGCCAATGAGTTTGTAACACTATGGCACATAAGCTGGAATGAGACTAACCTGCATGTTCCCAATCAAGAACGAGAACAAAACCAACCCGGCAACAGAAATAAAGACTGCGAAGCAGATCTCCCAAACATATGTACTTGTTTGAAGATCTTGACCGAGCGCACTGGATCAATAAAATGGAACAAAATTCAACAACTTTTTGTAGTTTCTTTCCTGCATAAAAAACTGAGAACATTTGCTGCTATATACCTGAGGTTTTGGAGACCCCACCAGAAACAGTAAAAGAATTTTTGAGGGAAATCTTGAGATTCCACTACACCAGACTGAAGAGCGTCAAGAAATATCCCAAAGTCGAAAAGTGTTGTGTTTGGTTTCTCAAACGGACAAGCATCATTGAGGAAAGCATTGCTTCCTGTAGTATTATGGTCACAGTACAACAACCTCGGATTGCAAAGCAACCTTTCCCTCTTGCAAGCTTGTATCCAACACACTGTTTCGCGTTCAATGGAAAACAAATACCAGAAAGCTCCAAACACCTGCACATTCACCGGTTTTTGACCAAAAATATTATATACTTAACCACTGATTCGTAAAACGGTTGTGACGGTTAAAAACGAATTGAACTCACATGACTAGCAAGCATGTAGAGGAAGAGATTGAAAGCAGCTCCAGCCCAAGCTGTCTCAGTCAATATACCAGAAGTTCTGGTTACTTCCTTGTAGAGTGGATAGATTCTTACAAACCTTGGTATATATTGGAAGAAAACAATGAATTTCAACATATTCTTTGTGTTCAAAGACGGCGAGCCTCTCATATGTGGAATGATAATCAAGATTACCACCTGAGAAACAACAATTACTCACATTACTCCGACGAAATGTGATAAGCTAATGGCTTCGAAAACAAATAAACCAATCAATTAATCACCTGTGGAAGTGGAAGAACAGCTAGAATGTCGATTATAAAATGTGAGGACAAGTAACGTTTAGCAATCTCTTTCTTATCCTCAACAAGAACACCTCTACCAAAAACACGAGAGGAAGGAGCAATGAAGCCAGTACGGAACTGGGAAATAATGTGAAGGACGTAGAAGATATCGGTGAATGAGCGCAAAACACTTGCGGTAACTTCCATTTTCTTGTCAATGTTAAGACATTTGCTGGAGTTATCAATGATAGGAACGTAAAAGAACAAAGGGTCGAGCGAGACAGCGACAATACAAGCTAAAACGAAGATTTTGTTCCATCTCTGAAGGAAAGGTCCTTGAGGGTCAAGGATTTTCTGACTTGTAACAATCCCTTTGGAAACAGCTTCTTTTATAGAGTAAGACTTGTAAGATCTTGTGAACAGTTTGATCCTTGCGGAGCTTGATTCAAAGCTTCTGTGAAATTTCTCCGAGATTGAGCTTATTGTTCTCTGGAATATTCCAGTCGGATTCTCGTTTCTCCCGGAATTTTCAGCGTCAGAAGTCTTGTCCGACTTCCAGTCCTGAAACCTGATTAAACAAGTAAAGGACAACCAAATAAACCTTCAAGAACTCGAATTTGAAGAGACAAATTTAGGAACTAGTTTGGTCTCGATCTAAGAAATCTGGAACACACTGACCTCACAAACTTCTCTGGTCGGTGATTCATAATTGGAGACTGAATGAAGAAATTCAAATCACAGAGATTTCACTTCTCACGAACATTTGTGGATGCAAAACAACTTCATGTGCCTTCTTTGTCAATTTTAGGGACTTTCAAAACCCTATTTTTAAAATCACCCACGACGAAAATGAGCAGATATTATAAATTCAGCCAAAAAATTGACTCAAATTTCAAAACTTTTTCCAGTGCCTAGCATGACAAATCATCAAACTCCAGATTTGAAGTGATGAACAAAGTATATTAACAAACGAGATTCGAGTAACAGGAAAAACAAACAGAAGAAGAAGAAATTCGTGTAAGAGTAGAAATCAAACCTAACACGAATAAGTGTTTTGCTTCCGAAAAATCCAGTAAGAGAATCGTGAGACAAGAACAATAAAGGAAAGAAAAAAAGAAAAACAAGCACTCTTTGAACCCACCAAAAAATCAAATCAAATCTATGTGTTTTGTTTTTCCTCGAAAAGAGAGACAAAAGAAAAAAGATGGAATCACAAAATCAGGATGATAAAAACGAAAACAAAAAAAAAAACCCAGAAACAAATTAAGAAGACAGGAAGATGATAAAACGAAGATACTGGAGGTAAGAGAGAGAGTGATGTTTAAGATTGAAGAAGAAGAAAAATTGAGTAATGAAAGCGAAGCCTTTATCAAAAGACAGAGAGGACGGAGGAGTTTCGACGAAAGTCAGACTTTCCTACTTTCTTTTTTCTTTCTCTGAACTAATTTTTTCACAGTTTTTTGTTAATTTTTAAAGTCGAAAAGACAGTTATACCTCTGCAACTCCGTGATATTGTAAAGATTTGGGACCAAACTTACATTTGAGTTCTTAAAGATACTTAATTGCTTTTGACCACAAAAAAATACTTAAATGAGTTTTTAACTATTACAAAAGTGTATTGTCTCATGTAAGAAAAAAAAGGCATATTTCTTAATTAATTTTTACCGTCCGATTTCTTAATTTTTCATTGCTTAAAATTTTAAAAACCAAGCTTGAATTATCTAATTGTAATATATTTTTAAATTGATTGTTAGCTCTACTAATTTGTCATAATTAACACATATATAACTAAATAAAATGATACGTGTATAGCTAAATAAAAAAAAAATATATATAAAATTTAAAAAAAAAATCAAAAAAATCAAAACAAAATTCTAAAAAAATATTGCAAGTGGTCTTTTAGACAGTAAGTGTACTAAGACATGCACACTTGTACGATCAGGGATCAAGTCTCACTGCCTATATTATGTAAGAACTTGGCTAATGGATCGGTCAATTGTGGTCCAGTGTTGACAAAAAAAAATAGAAAAAATAGAAAATTTTATATATAAAAAGTAAAATAAACTAAAAAAATAAAATAAAATAGAGAAAATAAAGAAAATTAAAAAAAATTAAAAAAATTGGAAAAAAAATTATATATTTTTTTAAATAAAATAATCTTTAAAATAAA
Organism: Lepidium didymum; assembly: GCA_963920545.1. Lineage (NCBI taxonomy): Eukaryota > Viridiplantae > Streptophyta > Magnoliopsida > Brassicales > Brassicaceae > Lepidium > Lepidium didymum. The sequence continues at coordinate 5,083,455 of OY986986.1, forward strand.
ATAAAATATATTAAAATAAGATAAAATAACACTATAACTAACCGAAGAGTAAACTTATTTACAACCCATTACAATCTATCTAATTCAAAATTCTAAACTCTAAAACCCCAATTCAAAATTCGTCACGAACACTTGAAATTTTCAATAAATGAAATGTTTTTGGCATGATAATATATGTTTTATCATAAAATTTTGATGTTTTATTTCATTAATTCATTATGTAAGTACACATATTACCATGCCAAAAACACTTAATTTGTTGAAAATTTCTAAAGTTCGTGACGAATTTTGAATTGGAGTTTTAGAATTGAAATTTTTGAATTAGTAAGATTACAATGAGGTTGTAATTAGCTTTACTTTTCGGTTAGTTATACTGTTATTTTATTGTGTTTTAAAGATTATATTTTTTAAACAATTTATAATTTTTTATATATTTTCCAAAAAAAATTTTGAATTTTCTTTATTTTTTAGATTTTTTAATTTTTCTAAATTTATTTAAGACCGTATACATGTCACTTAAATCAGTCATACATGTATCGCCTACCAAATAAATGAGGAGAATTAACCGTTGATTGACGGAACTAACGGTCAATTTAAAAATAGGCCACAATTAAATAGTTAATGCATGTTTTTAAAAAAATTTAAACATTAAATTAAAATTTAAGGCGTATTCAAAAGTTGATTCAGAATCAGTATTGCGGTAAAAATTCATTAATAAATATATTATTTTTCCGTCTCATGTAGCATGAACTTATTTTATTGCAGATTTAAATTATCAAATGAACAATTATTTATTCTTCACCAACTAATTTTCATTTGTTATTGTCAACTGTAATTTTTAAAAATTACCATTCTTGCGTAAAGACATCGTTCTATTTTTATTTTATTTTTTTAGACATCGTTCTATTATTTTGATAAGTAGTATTAGAAAAAATTTAATCATATTTATCTCATAAATAATTTGGAAATTTACTCCTAACATTTTTAAAAACCTTATCATTATGAAATTTGGAAATTTTCTTTCAAATTTACTCCTAACATTTCTAACATGTCATCACAAAAAGAAAACATGGTTTGCGTTGAATTTCAAACGTGCAAAACCTAATATATGCAAGCGAAAATAATAATCACATTTTAAATTTTAGCTTCTAATTTTAATTCATATTCTCTAAATTCTCTTTTGTTCATTGGTTATAACAAAAATAAAACCAAATGATGATTAAAGACATTGCCGTTGCCGAGTTGTTCTCAGTCTGGTGGTTAGGATGATCCAGCTAATGACTTAGCACCAGAGTTCGATTCCTATTCGCTGCATTATGGTAACTTAAAAAAATTATTGGAAATGAGGTTTACACTATATATCAGGTTTTGTCGATTTGAAAAAAAAAAAGCATTGCCGTGACTGTGTGAGTATTTTTAAATCAGCCCACGTGTTCTCTTCCTGTTTTTCATCTCCTTTTTGACCAATTTCTAAGTCCACAAATTTAGACCTTTAAAGTTAAATATTTAAACTTTCTTTTCTGACAACATAAAATTAAGCATATATAAAACTAATACCGTTAATTAGGTGTAAAATTAAGCATATATTGACTGTCATATCCATCCTCCTTATACGGAAGCCACTGGACGTACTCACTACTCAGCCGTCACATACGAAGAACGGTGTCAAGATTTAATCATAGTTCAATAAAATTTACAACTTACTTCATGATTTAAATATCTTATGACAAAGTCAATTATTTTCTTCAATGATAATATTAAAAAATATATTAACATCGAATCTAAAGTATCAAGTAAGACATGTGAATATTGAAAATACGAGTCTAATAAAAAATCAGGTCAACCATCTTCCTATCGATAAATTCAACACTATAAATTATACTAGATCAACCAACAAATTATTTAATGACTATAATTTGTCATAAGTTTATGGCAAATACCAAGTTTGAGTTTTTTTTTTTCAATATTGGGTCACAATTAATCAGTCCATTAGTCAAGTTCATACATAATATAAGCGATAGGACTCGATTCCTAGATGTGCAAATACGCATATCTTTTGTGGACTTACCGTCTACCACTAGACTAAAAACCACCTGTAAATTAAGTTTTACCGCCTACCAAATTGAGTTTTACTTTAGAATTATCCCTGATAGAATTTTTTCAAAAGCTATTCTCAAATAATAATAGAAAATAAACAATACAAAACTTTAAAACTCTAAAACTTATTATTTACTTCAGAACCAAATACACTTTATTAGCATCTTGCTCAAATAATCAACAATGAAAATTAGATAACTCATTAAAGAGAACAGTATATAAAAAAAAATAGATATTTAACAATTCTACAAATAAAATTGTTTACATATTTTTACCTATTTTTTTTCATTCAGAACATGAATTCTACAAATAAAATTTACAAGGAGATATTATAATAAACATAACGACATTACAAATCAATAAAAGGTTAACTAACAAAAAAAAATTTCTTACCTTTATATCAAATATAGTCAATAAATTCAAGACTAAAACATGGTAAAAATCCACATTTGTTCTTTAAAAAAAATTCCACATTTGTTTTTATTTTAATTTACACGAAATATATTTTTCCTGGTCTTGTAAAAGGCAAGATTAATACATAAATTTTCTTGTAAATATAGTGTGGATAGTATTTTTTTGGGTGAATTAACTGAAATGACATAAGTTAACTAAAAATAAAAATATTATTTTGTCAAAATTTGAAAAACAACCTGAAAAGATAGTTGCTAACTTTGATTTCACTAGACGACCAAAAAAAACTTTGATTTCACTAATACTAAAAATATTCACCGTTCAGATTTTGTGCATTTCTCCGTAATGAATGCAACATATTTTTACTATAAACCTGAACTCTAATTAAGTCGAAAAGTGAATAAATGTATCGTCCAAAATAAATTAATTGGTTCATGTATTTCAATAGACTTTCACGTATTATAAATCCAACGCCAGATCCATTGTTATTCAAAGTTGTAATGTTAAAGTCCATTAAAATCTTGTGTTATAAAATAACAACCAATATATCGAATTCTCATTATCATTCACAAGTTGATCTATTGTAGAAATCTAGAAGAATATTAGGAATTTAAATTGTTTTGGTTTTGAGATGATTTTCAAATACAAGAAAATCCAAAGCAAAATCCATTAGTATGTAATTCAAAATCTCACGTAATTAGTCAAAATCCATTCAAAATCAGAAGTATCCAGTATTTTGAGATCTAGTAAAATCCATTGAAATACACAATTGAATAATACCCCCTAAGAGAATAAATATCTCATTACTTCTCAAATATGAAGGACAAGTAATCAACAAAAAAAATTTATATAATTAACTAAAGAGAACAACATTTAAATGATAACATAATATCTACATACATACTTTCATCATCATTTTCATTTAGGAGACATAAATCTACAAGAAAATTTATAATGTGATATTATAATAAATATAATAACACTACAAATCAATAAAAAGTTAGCTAACAAAGAAAAAACTCTTACCCTTATACCAAATATAGCTAATAAAACAAGATTTTCAAATGGTAAAACCTAAAATTGTTTATATTTATGTAAAAATGAATCCAAGACTTCTACCATTTTTACATGAGCTCTGTTAATATTATGTGTATTTGGTGTTGGAACAAAGACCCGATCCACTACCACAAGACATGCAATCTGATTTCTTATCTTCCCGTAAGTGATACTCCCATTGTTCGATCATTTCTATATCGTTCTCCACTACTTGTTCAAAAGCTTTTTGTTACGTAGGTTGTTTTATATTCTCTTTAAAAGCAAAAACCATACATAAATTTCATTGTAAACATTACTTTTATTTACATGGAATATCTTCATTTCTAGTCTTTTCAAAGACAAGAACAATATATAGAATTTCTTGTAAACATGGTGTTGATAGCATCTTTGAGTTGAATTTCTCGGAATGATATAATTAATTAAGAATGAAGATATGATTTTGTCAAATTTTGGAAAAAAATGAAAAGATAATTGACAACTTTGATTTCACTCATCCTCAAATATTCACCAAACGTAAATAATATCTTTTTTTCTAGTGGATATTCATACCAATAATTCTTTATTTTTTTAACCAAATAATTTTTCTATTAATATTAAATCTTTCAAATTGGATATAACATTCAAAAGTATAAAAGTAGTCTTTGTTAACCACATATTGAATTTAATATATTCAAGATTTTATGGTGAAACTTAGCCATATATTTATTTTTGGTAAAAAAAAAAAACGATACGATAAATAATGCATAATACTTTTTTTTGTGCCATCCTTATCATCTCAGTAATGTTTCAAAATAAAATAAAATGTATCGAATTAAACCAACTATCTCTATACATAACCTTATCATCTCGTTTTTTCAAAATCAAATTTAAAATTTAGGATTCTAATAGAAAAAGATGTGATAGCGATAAAATCTATTTTGGAATTAATTTTGAGATTAACAGAAGTTAATTAACGATATTATAATATACAGTTAGCTAAATTAATAGTAGGGTCAAAATAGCTTAATCAAAAAAAATTTGAGATCTAAATAGAAAGTTTCGCACTTTATTTCAACCAAGTAAAAATTTAGGGTTTTTTTCTACCATTTTTTAAAAGTTCAGGATTTGTTGACATTTTTCCTTTTATAATGCATAAAAATAACACATTTTTAGCAAGTAAAAAGATTTGATAATGTTCGCTAAAGTGTGGTAAATTTGATGAAAAATAATGCTTAAAAAAAAGGATACGAAATATATATAAAAAATCTGGATAATATAAAATTTGGATACATGGCCTTGCTTTGGTGGTTAAGATAATCTAATGATTTATTATAAGGTTCAATTTTTATCCGTTCCATGATAGACTGAAAAAAAAAGAGGATACATGAGTAGTGCCACGTTTTGTGACAAAAGCAATTTTCCACTAGTGCATGACTAGTGCCACGTTACTGCTTCTGTTCGGTGCCATCCTCTCTCTCTCACTACTCTCCCCCACTCTCCTTCTTTCCATCTCTCTTGGATTCTCTCAGATTCCATGGAGTCTCCTCCAAAAAGCTGATTCGTGAAGCTATTTTCTTCACTCTTAGATTCGGATCTGTGTTTTGAAAACCTAACAGTTTATCTCCGATCCGTTCCTCATATCCGATTCGATTCTTTGTCAGAGCTCTGAGAATACTACGATTCCTTTTTGTGCCCCAGATCCTTGATTTGATTTGATTTATTTTTCTCCTCTTCGAATCGATTCGTGAAGATACCTGTTAGTTCTTCTCTATTTTTTTTATTTGTCTTTGTTTGAAATCGAAGTTTAGATTCTGGTTCGTTTTTAATTTATTCTCTTTAAGTTACTTTTCATGATTGCTTGTTGAAATCTATCATCAACTCGCTTAATTCGTAGGATCTAGTTTGAATTTAGTGCTTTAAGGTTCAAAATAAGTTCAACGTTAACCTATCTGTATAGATAGGGTTTGTTATCTTAATTTGTTTTAAGGATTCAAGATCTGTAATTAGCTCATTTGTGAACGATGATCGAGTTTGTACTGTTGAAGTAGCTCATATTCTCCAATATATTCAAAACTTTAAAGATATTAATGTTCTTTTTCTTTTCTCTACACAGCTCACTGCATTGGTGAAACTCATTTAAGGTAAGACCTGCCTTCTTAGATGGTATGCAGCAGTTTCTTAAGGAGTGTCATTGTTCAAGCTGGTTATATTGGGGTTTTGGCTCAAGGAAGGCATCATTTTAGCCATATTAGAAAGAGTTTTAGTGTTAGTTTCGGATTTCGAACCAGTGGAATCGGATTTAGAGCCAGTGCAATCGGATTTAAAACCAGTGCAAAGATGATGGTCGATTCTTCTGCCGGAGAGAAACGTGTATCTATAGTTGATATACCGCCTGGGAAAGTTGATGATGGCGGATACATCGGTGGTGGTTGGAAAAAGTGAGTTGTATCTCAATTTTTAGAATCGTGTTTGGTCGGTGATTGTGTCAGAAATGTAGCAAATGCCTAGGGTGTATGTAGGGTATTGAAATATAACTTGTTTTGAAGATAGAATCACCAATACAGATTGTTATTTCATGAACTAAAGCAATTTTCCACTATACGTTTGAACCTTGATATTGTAATGTAGGAGATCTGTAATCATCTGTGCTTTTGGACCAATGTGATAGTATTAGTATTAATCTTTTATTTGTATTTCAGTGGTAATTAATAAAAGTTTTGTGCAATGACAGTGGTGATGGAAGCTTGAGCTGTGGGTACTGTAGTTTCAGAGGGAAAAGGTCTACGATGGAAGACTTCTATGATGTCAAAGCTTCCAAGATTGATGGGCAAACAGTTTGCATGTTTGGAATATTTGATGGTTAGATTCTATGTTGTGCCTTCCTTTTCATCTGGTATAGACATAAAGGAAGTGCCAGTGTTAGATTGTGGAATACCTGTGTTGAAGCCTGGTCGTCAACTTGCCATATCAATCATTGTATCTATCTCAAAGTAGACCTGAGCTAAAAGCACAGTCCAGCTTCATTTGCAGATATAAGTAGTTGATTCTGCATAAAACTGATAGTTAAACTATCAATATGCGTTCGTATAATCATAGATTGTTGAACTATCTAATTTCTGAAGCTTTAATCATTACAGGTCATGGTGGTTCACGTGCAGCTGAGTACCTGAAGGAACACCTCTTTGAAAATCTTATGAAGCATCCGCAATTTTTGACAGACACGAAACTGGCTCTAAGTGGGCTCCATATCTCTTGACATAAGATTATGTTATAATCTTAAAAGTATGACCTCATACAGTTTGATACAAGTCATCTGTTGACCTTTGAACTTGACCAATATTGCAGGTGAAACATATAAACAAACTGATGTAGCATTCCTCGAGTCAGAAAAGGATACTTACAGAGATGATGGCTCCACGGCATCTGCTGCTGTGTTGGTTGGGAACCATTTGTATGTTGCTAATGTTGGAGACTCGAGGACAATAGTTTCTAAAGCTGGGAAAGGTCAGTATTGCGTCGTGGTCTAAAATAATGTGGCGTATAAAGATAAATTGAAAGCTTCAGCCACGGAAATGACTTCAGGAAATGGAATCATGCAACACTTTGGAGAACATTTAACCTTGTAGTTAATAGCCATTGGCATCTTGTGAGAGGCCGGGAGCCTTTGTTTTTTTTTCGTTTTGTCAGAAAGCCATGTCAAATTTATTGTTTTATGTTCTGCAGCAATTGCGCTATCTGATGACCATAAGCCAAATAGAAGCGATGAAAGAAAGCGAATTGAAAGCGCTGGTGGCGTTATCATGTGGGCTGGTAATGAAATCGTCCCTCTCATGTGTACATCTAATTGGTTATTTGATTCTGCACGACATAGTGAGACTGCAGAGATTTCCCTCCTGATTTACTTTAGGTCTTACACTATTATTAAGTTTTTAGGGAACACTGATGCACAAACCATCTTATCAACTCATTATCTTTTTGGGGTTTAAAACATTCACTGTCAGGGAAAAACTAGATTCTGAGGCATGCCCTCAAAGCATCCTCCTTTGGGTTTCCTTTTTTAGCTAAGGCTTCATATAATATCATCTAAATATGCTTTTCAGGAACATGGAGGGTAGGTGGGGTCTTGGCAATGTCCAGAGCTTTTGGTAACAGAATGCTGAAGCAATTTGTTGTTGCCGAACCTGAAATACAAGTAACTACTTTTAACTGCAACTTACTGCTATCCCTGCATGGTGTTACGTAGTTCTCCTGATCCATAGTATCATATATGTGAAATTCTTGATTGTTGAGGTTTTGTGAACACACTCCTCTGCTTATGATGCAGGATCTAGAGGTAGATCACGAGGCTGAGTTTCTTGTTCTTGCAAGTGACGGTTTATGGGATGTGGTACCAAATGAGGTATGATTCTGATAAATACCCCGCCCTGTGTATCTATTTTCGGATTGTACAGGAATTTAAATGCTGTATTGTATCCTTTGGATTCAGGATGCAGTGTCCCTTACACAGAGCGAGGAGGAGCCCGAGGTAGCTGCTCGTAAGTTAACAGACACTGCCTTCTCCCGTGGCAGCGCAGACAACATCACGTGCATAGTTGTTAAATTTCGTCATGATAAGACTGAGTCTCCCAAAACCGAACCAAACACCATGGCTGAATCAGAACCTGAACCAAATCCCAAAGTTGAACTGGAACCTGAATCAAATCCCAATGCCGCAGAAACCGAGTCAAGCCCCAAAGCTGAACTGGAACCTGAATCAAACCCCAATACCTCAGAAACCGAGTCAAGCCCCAAAGCTGAACTGGAAACCAAACCTGATGATAAGCGATCGATTACCGGAAAGTGAACCAGAGACTAAGGGTGAGAAAGCAGGCGAGTAAGGCAGCAGCCGAGGAAGAGTGTCAATATAGTTGGGGGCATGTGCAAAACAGATGAACATAAAAAAATTTGTTAAGTAGTGTGTGTGAATTTGTGGGTTACATGTAACGTGTGAGGTATTTCTGTTTTTTGGTTTATTGTTGCATCATGCACATGCCGATGCTTGCCTTGAGGAGGAGGAGGACAACGACACCTTTGAAAATGTCCTCCATTTTTGTCTATTCATTTTCCTCTATATTTTGTTTGTTTGGTGCTTTTCACACCAAAAAACATCACATTTGTTCTGTTTCTTCCACTTGTTTCCATCGTTATTAAAAAAAATACCTTCCAATAATCAATATTTTGTTATCTCTCCCCATCTCTTTGCTTTCCTCGTTCCGTAGATCGTAATTATTCTAATTTCTGTAAGAGTTTTAAAATTTACATAAACATTCACTTAAGTTTGTTTATAATCAAGCATCGAAATGCAAAAATATAAATTCAACGTTTAGTTTGTAAGAAGTTTGCATGTAATTTTTTTTTGTCTCGAAAGGATTCGTTACTTAACCAAGAAGATATTACAAAGATGAAATACATAAGTGCCAGCGAAACATAGAATTCCTCGGAAACATAAGTCTATAAAAAGGAAACTAAACAAAACCATAAAATGACTTTAGAAAACCAAGGATAAGGATTACAATTACATGCTCACCCGAAAGAACTAGACTAATGCAAAATAACAACTGACCAATACATATGATGAAACCTCCTATAGCAAATAGATGCATTTCAAAAATGAAGAACAAAGCTTCTAATCCGACAAGAATTATCCCACAAATCTTTTGAAAAATGGCGAAATCGAAGATAATACGACCAGTTGACGCGTAGACAGAAACTACGGAGAGACCAAACCTCGATCATGTCTTAAAAATACAGACAAAGTACGAGACCACCTCGAATCGGAGAATGCTGATCTCGAAGAGAGCATCAACAGACCGAAACCATAGAGGAAACCAGAAGCTCAAACTCAGGAGAGTAAAACAAGCCTATACCAAAATAGACAATCCAAAGCCAAATATGGCTCTAAAGTAAATGATTTAACCAAACTAAAAACTAAACTAAACAAATTCTAGCCTAGATCCAAACAAAGTCTTAACCAAATACTAACCAACTTTTAAACAGCAGCCAAATCAAGCTAAAAGAGAATATAAACATCCGGAAAAGGAGAGAAAATGATGATCGGAACAAGCCACAACAAGAGATCTTCATACCGCCAGGTTATCACCACCGTTTTGACAGTCGCTAAAAAAGAGATTGAAACAAGAGAAACTAGCCGGAAAAATTCAAAGCTCCACCGTCGCTATAATACCTCCTCATAGTTCACCGGCGGTAAGACAAAAGGTCGTGAACCACGCCGGTTCTGACGGAACCACCGGTTCGTTCATGGCAAAATCAAATATGAAACAAGTAACGGCGTTACTGCTAGGTCGAGAGAGAAAACTTTTCCAAGCTATATATTATGTTTGTATGTAAATTATCTTATATATTATTACAGAAGTGATTTTTATAAGAAACTTTACGTGTTAACACATGTTTAATTTCAACGTGGTTGATTACAAAGTTACCCCTAATATTAAAATTTGGAAAAACGGTCAATTTAATGTTGAACTTACGCGTTTTTGCCATTTTAAACTCGAACTTTTTCTCTCTCCAAAAAAATCATGAACTTTGAGTTGACCACGCCATATTAGTGTCACCGTGAGTCAACATTAACTGACGTTAAGCGTCGTCAGTTTAATTAAACGGATCATTTATTTGGGTTAATGAATATCAAAACGCAACGTTTTGGCATTTAGCCCAAAAAAAAATTGAAATCCCTAGAATCAACCATAAATCAATATCTCTCTTTCTCCACTTCATCCTTTCTCGATATCTCTTCTCCACTTCAATTTCGATATCTCTCCTCCACTTCAATTTCGATTTCTCTTCCTTTTCAATTTTCAAAATCCCTTCTCCTTTTCAATCTGGATATCGCTTCTCCTTCTCCTTTTCAATTTCATCAGAGGGCTTAGATTCATGCTTAGCAGCAGCTTGCAAAACTCGGCTTCGAACATCTGAGGAAGAAGGTGAAGTTGGGAGGCCAACACCATTTGTCTCAAGTTTTCCTGCAGCCCATGAGAAAGCATAAGCTCCAACTTTCACAGGTGCAAACAAAGACCTTGAAGAAAAATAATCTTTGTTAAAGACCAAACAGAGATTTGCTGAGGTTTTGTTATATACAATGATGGTGCTTTTATACCTGACGTCTTGCTTGAAGTCTTCGCCTCAGCTTCTTGGAAAAGTATTTAGGATATGTTGAATTTACTAATATAAAGAGTTGAGAGTAATTTCGATTTCATCAGAAGCAATAGTCCAAAAATAATTGTATTCATAGTGTTACCTTGTTGAGGATGCTAAGTGTTGTTTCAGGTTTCGACTCTTTCACACGAAGACCTTCCTTAGCCCATGATCTAAACCCACCTTCCATCAAGTATGGCCTATGTCACATTATAGGCAACCAAATGTGAGCTTATTCACAAATATTTCAAGGTAACTGTAGTAGTCAAGAGAGTAAAACCTGAATTTACTTGCCTTAATTCCAACTTTTCTCAAACCTGAATTTACTTGCCTGAATTTACTTGCAGTAGTAGTGATTTGGGGAAGTCCAAAAAAAGGACACGGTAATAATGAGGTTGCTAAAGCTTTGGAAGACATAACTGCTATGTTCTACGATGAAGAACGTAACGAAATATACACAAGAAATGGACACGGCCTACACCATGTCTGGTCTAACTGAAGCTACTCATCAATTGTTTTGTTTTTCATTTTTGTAATGATATGTAATTTACTTGTGTTTGAGCAGCAATTGTGATTGTAGTGAAACAAGAAAGAGTTATGGTCATTTGGCTCCCAATTTATGTACACTGATGTTTTTACTAGAATCAATGCACTTAGATTCGTCTCTTTGCTGCAATTTGTCTTCTACTGTACATGGCAATAAGTTAGTTCTTAATGTTGGCCCGTATATATCCAGAAATTTACTATATATTTGTCGACAAAAACAAAACTGGCCACTACAGGGTAAGTTTCACACTTCCACTCATTGCATTCTCTTGAATGTGACAAACAAGCTTCTTCATTTTGTTCTATAAAAGTAAATATTTCTCAAGCATACAAAACATAAGATACTTACGTGGTATAAAAAATTACAGAGAAAGTCATAATCACCAAGGTGATGATGACAATAAATTTGATGTCAATTTGGCAGATGTTAGAACTGAGATTTGTCGAGGCTGTCAAAGTAAGGATGGTCGAGAGCTGCTTTTGCAGAAATTCTTTCAGCTAGATTATACCTCAGCATTTGCTGCAATATGTTCAAAGATTCAAACAAAATTATCATCAACTACGAAACTCAACAGAAAGAACTTTTAAGGTACAAAAGAGATTAAGATGCAAGAGAGTAGAAGAGCATTACCGTGAGAAGATCAACTCCTTCGGGGGAAAGAGATGGAACAACACGTGATAAGTCTTGCGGTTCCCACTTTGGATATACATGCCAGTCACGCAGAACGAAGAAAAAAGCGATGAGAAGTCCCTATTGAAATTGTTAAGGAGAAGGAGAAGCGATATCGAAATTGAAAAGGAGAAGAGATATCAAGATTGAAAAGGAAAAGAGATATCGAAATTGAAAATTGAAAAGGAAAAGAGAAATCGAAATTGAAGTGGAGGAGAGATATCGAAATTGAAGTGGAGAAGAGATATTGAGAAAGGAAGAAGTGGAGAAAGAGAGATATTGATTTGGGGTTGATTCTAGAGATTTCAATTTTTTTTTTTGGGCTAAATCCCAAAACACTGCGTTTTGATATTCATTAACCCAAATAAATGATCCGTTTAATTAAACTGACGATGCTTAACGTCGGTTAATGTTGACTTACGGTGACACTAATATAGCGTGATCAACTCAAAGTTCATGGTTTTTTTTGGAGAGAGAAGAAGTTCGAGTTTAAAATGGCAAAAACGCGTAAGTTCAACATTAAATTGACCGTTTTCCCATTAAAATTTAGTTTACTTTATATTTAAATAATTTATTATTTTTATATGTGGATAATTAGATCAAATACATACAAAATTAGAATTTTACATTTATATAAAATAAATTCGTAATTGAAATTAATATATTTTTATTTTGACTAATTTTTTTATTTTAAAGAAAATATAATGATCAAAATTTTAAAATTATCTGAAAATTATTTAAGAAAATATTTCTTTTGATTTAATATTATTTTAAATTTTAATGAAAAAAAATAATTACAAATTTTTCGTACTTATCATAATCTTTAATAAATTATATTCTAAACTAAATATTATGTTTTAAAAAAAAATTGCATTGTCAATTTTTTTTATAATTTTTTTCAAATAACATGAAGCTAATAATATAGAAGAGATACCCTACATTGGTGTTCAAAAATATATACAAAATAATCAAATATTTATTTATGTTTTCACGTTACATTCATGTGCTTATAAAAATAAAATTAACACAATTTTTTAAAAAGATTTGAATTTTTTTTTTCTTCTAAATGTTAAATTCACATATTAATGAAATAAAAATCAATGTAAGATATTTATTATGTCAATTTCCAAAAGATTACACCAATAATTTTTAATGCCGAAAAAAAAGTTTCAAAAGCATGGCGATATATAATATTATTAATTAAATATGAGGTCAATGAAATTAATTATCTATATATTATTTTAATATATATGATGTTATTTTATTTTATGCCTTAAAAAGTTTTGCTTTATAAAAATTCATTTTTCATATATTGAATTTAATTTTTTGGTCGTTTAATCTCATATCAATTATTAAATGATTTATTACTAATATATAAGATAAAATAGATTTTAAAACAATTAAACAAAAATTTATATCTACAAGAAAGTGCGGGAAAGTTATCTAGTTTATTATAATTACAAAGTTATGGAATTTAATAATTTCATACATCAATCATGTATGTAGGTTATTTGGTCATGCCTTTTTTTTAATATCTTATATTCATATTATTTCCAGTTTAGAAATATATAAATAACAAAGAAATGAGATATAAATAAAAACTACAGAATAGACGAAAAACATAATATAATAAAATGAGAATCGACAAATCAATGTAACACTAGAATCGAAGAAAAGTAAAGCAGAAAGACCAAAGGAGCAGAAAGCACCGACATTGAAGCCTAGCGATACTTCCCAATTTCCACTGATTGCCACTAGCGACCCGGTCATAGAGATAACATTCAATGCTCGGATCTTGAAACGTCTAATTTATTGGAAGTAACCCGCAAAAAACCTGAAAGGAAACTATTGAGCAAATTGGCCAATAATAATCACCTCCTTCAAGCAAAACAGCTGAAGCAACGCAAATCCAAGTCGCAGTCGAACAAAACAACACCGAGCCTAACAAACTAATACTCCCTAAGCAAACGAACCACTACGAAACACCAATCTGAGAGACCCTAATCTACTTAACTCTGCAGCCTCAAACCATCTTATCTCTTTGTTTACATCGAGTACTTCAGATTGATTATTGAGAAAATATTCCAAGGAGAACTTTGACATTGAAGAGGTTGATGTTAATCTAGTACTATCTATTCATTTTATGTAGATCATAATCCAGATTTAAGATAAGTTTTGGTATAACAAATATATCAAATGATTGTAGTATAACTTTGGAAAAATGACACTGCGTAAATATTTTTCATGCTTAGTAAGATTTGTAATCTATTAGTATCTTTTAATGTTATAAATCTAGACTGAAGATAAGAATTATGCACATACGAGTTGTACACGAATCGTCGATTACAAAAAGAGAAAGCAATTTATTTTCATATTTTGACGGTTTGACCACTTAATAAAAATCCTCAACTCAGGTATACTTTTTAACCATGATTGAGTAACCATAGTTAAATAATCGTGTGATTAAGTAACAATGATTAAGAAAATCAATTGTGAGTTTTGAACTCAAAGATATTAACTAGATTTTGAACCATGGATTTTAATCGAATTTATCTCTATGGTTAACAAGATTTGTAATTTAGTGACTCATAATCAATTTTTCAACTTTAGGAAGATTCATGTGTAAATAATTGTTGACGACAAGGAAAGAAATAGTTCTTATGAATTTACCCGTAACATTTCTTAAGCTTTGATAAAGAGGTTGTGTCAAGTGGCCGATAACGGACTTAAAACTTTAAAGAGTTTTTAGATTCGATTCTTCTAGTATACAAAACTAAAATATATTTTCCTAGTCGCATCTACGCGGGTATAAGTTCATGCTTTCAGCCCATTTGAATACTCAGAAATGATGGTCAATCCGTGGGTTGCACTACCCCCATAAAAATAGTCATAGCTCCTCCTATAAAGCTGGAGAACTCTTGACTTACAAAAAAAATATTTCTTAAGCTTAATCATGGTCAAGTAATCGTCGAGTTCTTTTCAGTCTGGTGGTTAGGATGATCCAACTAATGAGTATGACATCTATTGTTTGATTCCTCCCCTCTATCGATTTAGTAGATTAAAATAGAAATTTTAAGGGTTAGATTAGGTTATGGATCGAACCTTATCGATCTACTTGTTAACAAAAAAACCATGGTCAAGTAATCTAAAAAATGGTAATGTGTTATTTTTATGTTTGAATGTACAAATTTTCATATCTAAATATTGAAAATGTTTTTTGATTAAATGGTTGAGTGTCATATCTTTTATTTTTTCATTCAAATTTGATTTTAAGAAATCGTGTTTGGCCCATTTAATATTTTAAGGTCCAGAGTTTGACTATGAATTGGCCTTATAATCTTGACAAAAAATTCACAGCCAAACATTTCCTATTATATGTTTTCCTCTTACTATAAATTTGAGGTGTTCTTAAGGAGAAAGAAAAATAAAAATAAAAATAAATAGAAATAAACTGTAGGGTTTGAAAGGGTATCTTTACAAAAATTTAAGTCTCTTGTAGTAAAAGTTTGTTTGATTCAAAAATATTCTTATCCTCGGAGTAGCGATCCACCGATTGGTATGTTTTCTCATATTTTCATGGTCTCTTCTTCTTCTTCGTCTCTGTATATTTTGTATCTCTTTCTTACGGAACATATATCATTTAGGGTTCGTATTTGGAGTGATGGGTTAGGGTTTTCTGGTTTTGACTAGGAGATTCGAGACTCCCTGTAATGGTGAATTTGGGTCAATTTTAGGGCTGTTGATTTGTATCTTCTGACTGTAGATCCGTTTGAAATTTCGTGTTTTTGAACTGGTTCGAATTTTCGCGGGTCTCGAGTTGGTTTCATTGTTGGCATTGATTTCACTGTGGATTATTGTTTTTTGGGTTCGAAGTTTATTAGGAGATGCAAATGCTGCTGGGTTGTTTGTGGTTTTGATTGTTGGGTTGGTGAATTGTGGTTTAGGTTAGGTTTTTTTCTTTTTATAAGTTTAAAGATCTGTGATCATAGTTGTGTGTTTTAGCTTTGGTTAATTTTGCTTTGTTTTTCTTCTTCATCAGTGATAAAATGTTGGTAAACTTTTTTGGTCTTCATTTAAATCTGGATATTACCTATTGTTGAGATGTTGATTGAACTAGATTCCCTAAATCTTTCTCTTTTGAGTTTGTGTATAGTTGCTATATACTGCGGCCTAACACGCTAATTTTGTGTTTGTGCTTGTTTTGTGGCTTGGATATAGTAAATACATATCTTATGGCTGAAGATTGGTTCTTTGTCTTTGTTTATATATCTAATGTTATGGTAGGAGGGTCGAACCAGGTTTTGTTTTATATAATTCAGGGTGCTTCAAACTGTTGAGACCAATGTCACCAGATAAGATTGAGTTTCTTAAACTTATGATTTGCATTTATTGCCATACTCAGTTGGATCAGATCTGCATATATAGTGAAGCATGGATCATTTTATTATTTCACTGTGTAACTAGCTAAGTCTTCATGTGGAAACAAATTTATTATTTTCGGGATGTTGAGATGCAATGGACATGGGTGTACTCCTTCGAAATCATCAGATTAGGGTCATACTAACGAGATATGTTTCTATAAAAATTTCACTGGATCTAATTGTTTTTCGGCTCCTTCGATTTTCCATTGAGACAGGTGGGAGACATTCTGAGGATTCTGTTGAAGATACTCTATTCTAAAAAGTTCCCAAGAGAACAGTATTTTGTAAAGGGATAACTCTCGAGGACATGGAGTGCAACAAGGATGAAGCGAAAAGGGCCATGGATATTGCTGAGAGGAAGATTGCAGAAAAGGACTACAATGGGGCAAAAAAATTCGCTAACAAGGCTCAAAACTTGTTTCCTCATCTGGAAGGTCTGAATCATTTGCTGCCAGTAGTCGACGTTTATCTCTCGGGAGAGAAAAAAATCTGCGGAGAAGCTGACTGGTATGGTATCCTTGGCCTAGACCCCTTTGCTGATGTTGCAGCAGTGAAAAAACAGTACCATAAATTAGTTCTTGTTCTCCATCCGGATAAAAACAAGTGTAAAGGCGCTAAAGGTGCGTTTAACCTGGTTTTGGAAGCTTACAGAATACTATCTGACAAGAAGGAGAGAAACTCTTATAGTAATAAGAGGCAGGTCAAACAACAAAGATTCCAAACAACACATAGTGGGATTCCACCACAACAGCAAACTTCTAATGGGTTTCAAAATGTAAGAGAGCCTGTAATTTCTAGTGCTGGGGCTAGATCTAAGCAGGCTGTCCGTATGAATACATCCAGCATACATTCTACTTTTGTCTCTTCTACACAGGAAGACAGTACCTTTTGGACAAAGTGCGACAAATGCAAAACACAATATGAGTACCTGAGGGTTTATCTTAACCATACCTTGCGGTGTCCAAACTGTCTTGTTGGTTTTGTTGCAGAAGAGAGACCTCGGCCTCCAAATGTTCCGAAGTCAGCCAATATTTCAACTAACCAACAGTACCGGAGTTCCAATAATCAAGCGCCAAACAAAAATTCATATGGTACTTCTGGGACGGAGCATGCACCATCTTTTAACCATAATTTTCAAAGAGACTATTTACCAAAAATGGCCGGTTCTGACAGCAGAAATGCCACAAATCAAGCAGCGAAAGTAGTTCAAAAAGCACAAGATAGACAGAAAAGAGAGTTTTGGGAGTCCCAAGAAAGGGATGCTGCTAGAGGATTTACAAACTCTGATCTGAGGAATTTTAAGAGGCCGAAACCAGGGGATACCCTTATGTCTGGTCCTTCCGCAGGCAAGTGGTCGGATCAAATAGGTGTAAGTAGGCTCAGTACTCCTCCGAATTTTGCCAGAGGAAATATTGAAACGCTAAATAACATAGGCTCTCGCCATCCTTATATGCAAGAAACGATGTCATCCTTGGATATTTCAAAAACACTTATACACAAGGCCCAGTCACATATTTTGGAGACACTTCAGAAGATGATCTATTACAAGGAGAAAGAAACTAAAGGGGAGAAGAAAATTATGAAAGCAACGAGCAAGATGAGTAGCAAGGCACATGAGATTGGAGGGTCAGTTGAGAAAGTTCCCGATGAATCAGATGAAGTGAAGACAATCGTTGTTCCGGATTCAGACTTTCACAACTTTGATTTAGACCGATCTGAAAATTCTTTTGGAGACGACCAGATTTGGGCTGCTTATGACGATGATGACGGTATGCCTCGGTTTTATGCCCGCATCCAAAAGGTGATTTCTCTGAATCCCTTTAAGATGAAAATCAGCTGGCTCAGTTCCAAAAATACGAGTGAATTCAGTCCTATGGACTGGATAGTATCTGGTTTTGCTAAAACTTGTGGGGATTTTAGGGTAGGGAGATACGAATCTACAGATGCACTAAACGCCTTTTCTCACAAAGTCGATTTCACCAAAGGTGCAAGAGGGCTGCTCCACATTCTTCCCAAAAAAGGACAAGTTTGGGCATTGTATCGAAATTGGTCTCCTGAGTGGGATAAGAATACCCCTGATGAAGTGAAACACAAGTATGAGATGGTGGAAGTTCTTGATGACTATACTGAAGATAATCAGAGTGTAACTGTGGCTCTCTTACGCAAAGCTGAAGGATTCAAGGCAGTTTTCCGCAGAAGCATCGATGAAAACGATGTGAAGAAGATTGCCAAGGAAGAAATGTTAAAATTTTCACACCAGGTTCCTCATTACATTCTTACAGGGAAAGAAGCTGATAACGCACCAGCAGGTTGTTTTGAACTAGACCCAGCTGCTACTCCTTCTGCATTAGTTGCAGAGAACGGAGAAGATAATGGGGAAAATGAAACTGTAAAAGAGAAAAGCTCAATTCTAGAGGAAGAAGTGGGTATGGATCTCTAGATTAGGGGGCTTGAAGGTTTTAGTAATCAGTACAGTGTACACCAAAGGGAGAAGCATATCATCTCATATGGCATCATTAGGGCACCGGACTAATCAGGTTCAGGTCTGATCTTTTGTTTCTCTTTTTAATTAATTTTTCTTTTGTTGGTCTAAGTCTGACCCAGGAACTTGCCATTTCCTTGGCACAAGATTACTCTTTATACCGCAAAAATTAGCTGAGTATTTCGATTTTTTGGGAGGGTCAAATGTATAATCTCTTTTGGTATTTACTCAATTATGTATGAACTCAATTCAAAATATCGGATATATATGATGGTTATCGGTTTAAGCAGTTATTTGAAGCTCATTGGTTTTGATGGCAAGACCGGGTTTGTTTATACCGTATCCCATTCAAGCATTTGGTCCTGTTTTTAGAAATTGAGTTGGAACAATTTTGATATTTCATATAGACCGAACCCTGATAGATGCAGTTGTGAGAACTCATAAGAAGTTTGTTTCTTGTCAATTGTCTTATCGTAGTTAGGCATCAATTTGGTATATTGTCCCAAATCTTTTTGTTTAATTCCACTTATGTAAAACTCTCGGACTCTAATTTGGCTTTCAAAACCGTTTTATTACAGTTTTAACTCATGTTATAGATATGAATCATACATCATTATCATCTCTTCTTCTTCTTCTTTTTTTTTTTTTTTATTTATTTAAAATTTATATCTTCCACAGCATTTGTTTTGGGTCCACTTCATTTTATGTTTCATTTAATTATCTTGAATATAGATTATACTAAATATAATGGTCGTTGTCATACTATTTGTACTAATGGGACGCATGAAGTGAATCTAAACATTCCCACTCTACAAAGGTGAAAGTCAAACAAGTGATTTGTTTAGAATGTTTGACTGAACTTTTCTTGCCTAAGTAAACCTGCACAAAACTCCAACAAAGATTCCAATACATTAATCACGCAATGCATAGACCGATTACAATCAGGATCTCCAAGATATTAATAAACAAAATCCTATCTTGTGAATATATTTTCAATTATACATATTCAAATCTATTCTAATGTATCTTTCTCAGAGAGAGTAGCCACACTGACCGATCTGTCTGGCAAATCAAATCCCTTTAAAGCAGGAGTTGTTTGAGAAGTTGAACATGTGGTTCGAGCATGACATTTGAAACAATAATTTGATAATTATATTTGTTATACAGAGGCGTTCGATCGAAATAAGTTTTTTTTTTTTCAGTTTTCAATATAAGAAACCTTAACACATAAGTGTAAATTAGTAACACATCAACATACGACTGTCTCGACTCTCCCCACTCTCTTTCCATGTATTTGTGTTCAAGTTTGTTTTAACTAAAACTTGGATGATGTATGTAAAGCTTAGAAAGTTTTAGAGAATGTATAAATGTTTTCACTTATTATTGTACAATCACAAGACTTAGGTTTCAACTATTAGAGCGAAGAAAAGATAGGCACACTGGGCAATGTCATTCCGGAGTCGGCAATGTAAGTATTCCCGGAAATATAGTGAGAAGAGTCATGAATAAGATAGCGAACAAGAGAGGTAAGCGCTGGATCCACGGTTCCTTGCACCTTTAATGGGACCGCGCGCTCGGTAACATTCTTCAGCCACTTCTTCTTCATAAGGTCTTGTCTGATCTCTGATTTAAAAAGTCCCGGGGCAATTGAATTCACTCTGATCTTGTGAACACCTAACTCAATTGTCATCATCTTTGACATTGTGTCAACCCCGACTTTGGAACAAGTGTATGCAATTCCACCGGGTGTCATACCCCGAATTCTGGCCATTGATGAGATATTTATCACCGAGCCACCACGGTTACTGTCCCGCATTAAAACACAAACATATTTTGAAACTAACCAAGATCCAGTTAAGTTGGTTCTGAAAACGTTTTCCCACTCATCTTCTGACAAATCCAAACTTGACTTAACACTGCCTCTGATTCCAGCATTGTTGATTAATGCATCAATCCTTCCAAAACTTTCCCAAGCTTTCGTAACAGAGATTTGAATGGTGGCTGCATCTGATGAAACGTCTAGCTCAAGAGCCACGGCTCGGATTCCAGTTAAACTACTGCTGTTTATTCCAGAGCAAAGAGATTTAAGACGATCAACACGACGAGCTGCTGCAATAATCTTACAGCCTGCTTTGCCTAGATCAAGACAAATCTCTCTTCCAATGCCAGAAGAAGCTCCTGTTACAAGAACCACTTTGTCTTTAAGTTCACACCATGGCTCCATTTGCCTCAACACCTGCTTCTCTTCCAGACAGAAAAAAAAAAAATTCATGCGAAAGAGAGAAATACATGACTAACACAATATCGATGGATTCATGATGAACAAGTTAACACAAATCAAATATAAAGTCAAAGAAATCCAAATCAGAAACAAAGAAATCTCACAGTTTGATTATTGCTCATATCTTCTCTGTGTGAATTCGATGAATAAGGAGAAGACCATAATATAAGCTTAGATGTAAATGAGGCTCAATATTTAAAAAGAGCGTAATTATTTCTATTTAATTAGAGAAATATTGCTGACCAAAATTATTTTAAAGAAAAATAGATGTAATGATATTTTTTAATAAACACTTGTATAATACTAATACTGATTAATCCAAATGATTAGCTTAATCATTCCACCAAAAAATGATTAGATTAATCACCCTCGTGTTGCAAACCTTTAACATATGCCATTTATAGAACTATCAACAGAAACGTGAATATTTTAATTTTTAAAACATTTGTTTATTTTAAGGTATTATTTTAGTAAATGTCCAGTAGTAAATCCGCAGATTTTGTCTCCAGATCGACAACTTAATGTGGGAATCTATATCTTTAACTGATTCGTGTAAACTGCTGAAATTTTGTAGGAGGACAAATAGTAGATTTTTGAAGATTTTTCTCAAATATGTGAATTTTTTTTTTTCTTTTGGTCGGAGCACAACAAACTTATGATGAAGCCTCTGAGGTTAAGGAATTAAGAGAAGCAAGAGTTGGTATCTTGTAGAGAAACCAAAGATGAAAATATCAGTGGTGATCAAATTGCTATATCGTATTAAGATCGATGGATCGATGTAAATGGAAATCCCACCAAATACAAAGCTAGCTAGGTTAATTGCGAAAGGATGCTCTTAATATGATGTTGATTATCTTAAAATGCTTGCGGCAGTTTCAAGACATGACGCAATATGGGCCATCTTTTCACTCGGAGCACGAATAAAGTGAAAACTTTATCAAATGGATGTAAAATCTGTATTTGTTTAATGTAGAATAAAAGAGAAGATCTATGTTGTACAGCCACATAAATTTGTAGTTGAAGGTGAAGAGAACAAAGTTAATAAGCTGCAAAAGTGTTTATAGTTTAAAGCAAGCCGCTCGTACTTCGTATGAAAATAATGATTCATACTTTCCCTTGCATGGATCTAAAAGGAATTTGAATAATACAAATCTGTTTGTGATAAATAGGGCTGGACATTGGGATTGGTTTGCATGCATCTTTCAGGTTTTCGAGTTTTGAGTACCAATGCATAAGTCCTATTCTAGTTCATTTTTAATAGGTTGCACTAAGTTTCGTATACATCAGGATCGGTTTGGTGCTCGTAATTGTTTAGGATGCGATCCTTATCTGAATACCTATTAGGTTCAGTTCGGATCAGATATTCTTATTTGATTATTCACTTTTCCTTTCGCTTTCTGCTTTCTTAGGTTCGGTTTTGGGTGTTCTATGTGAATTGTTGTTGTTGGTGTTTTTGTTTCCTTTTGCCCATTTTCTCTACGCTTTGGGTTAGACCTTTCTGAAGTATTATACGTTTGAGGATGGTGTCTAGTGGTTTCAACAATCAGTCTTTGTTTTGTTGAGCTCCCTATACCATTGGTTTCCTTATCATATCCCTTGAACTCTAATTTCTTATCATATCTTCGGTTATATCTTTCTCTATGTTCTTCGTATTTAATTATCTGTAAGACTTATTTTTTTTTTTGATAGAATGTAAATTTCTTTAAATGAACTGTTTGGGATTATCTCCCTTCTCCCTATTACACTTCAACTCAAAAAAAAAAAAAAAATTTAAAAAAGAGTTGAAGAAGCTGTTGGTTTATATGGTTTGCAAATTTAATGGAAACGTATCCATTCTTGATACAGAGGTGCCCATTTTAGCAAACAAAACATGGATGATGTATGTAAAGCATATATATTATCAGAGAGTACATAAATATTGTCGCTTATAATTGCACAAATACAAGATTAGGGTTTCAAATATTAAAGCGATGAGAAAATGGGCACACCAGGCAAAGTATATCCGGAGTCAGCAATGTAAGTATTCCCAGAGATATAGTGAGAAGAGTCATGAATGAGATAGCGAACCAGAGAGGTGAGTGCTGGATCAGTGGTCTGTTGCATCTTTAGTGGGATTGTGCGCTTGATTACATTCTTCATCCACTCTTTCTGGATAAGGCCCTGTGTTATTTCTGACTTAAAAAGCCCTGGCGCAATCGAGTTCACTCTGATCTTGTGAACACCTAACTCAAGTGCCATCGTCTTTGACATGGTGTCAACACCGATTTTGGAACAAGCATATGCGACTCCACCGGGCGATATTCCCTGGATTCCGGCAATCGATGAGATATTTATCACTGAGCCACCACGATTAGCAGCACGCATTAGAACACAAACATATTTGGAGACTAACCAAGTTCCTGTTAAGTTAGTTCTAAAAACATAATTCCACTCATCTTCTGACAAATCCAAACTCGACTAACACTGCCTCTGATTCCAGCATTGTTGATCAATGCATCAATCCTTCCAAACATTTCCCACGCTTTCTTAACGGAGCTTTGAATGGTGGCTGCCTCTGATGAAACGTCTAGCTCAAGAGCTGCAGCTTGGATTCCGATTGAACTGGAGCTGTTTATTTCCGAGCAAAGAGATTGAAGACGATCAACACGACGAGCTGCTGCAATAATCTTAGAGCCTGCTTTGCCTAGATCAATACAGATCTCTCTTCCAATGCCTGATGAAGCTCCTGTCACAAGAACTACTTTGTCTTTAAGTTCACACCATGGCTCCAGTTGTCTCAACACCTGTTTCTCTTCCTAAAATATAAATAATAATCAAGAAAATTTATCAGTATATACATGACTAAGACAATATTGATGGATGCATGATGAACAAGTTTTTAAAAGTGACTCAAAAGCTTATTGGATAAATCCAAATAAAAAAAACAAAGAAACATGTGAATCTTACAATTTGATGATTGCTCATATTGTTTTTTTTGGGTGTTTGATAAATAAGGAGAAGATCGTAATATAAAGCTTATATATGTGATTATGTGAGCCTCAAAATTCATTATGAGTGTAAAATCAGAGAAATCTTTCTAAAAGTAAGAGAAATCTTGTTGACCAAAAATAGATTTAAGGATTTTGGTAAAAGTCATGTGTACAATGATACTAATTAAATACAACTCCAAATGATTAGTTTATTTAAGCGTGAGACAAATTACGAAAGGGATAAGGATCCCAACAATTTTAAAACAATTTTTTAGGTATGACTAGTAACATTAACCGCGACTCGTGATGAACTACTGATTACCATATTTAACCCATATTATGAATTTGTTCGTCTAGTTATCATGATTCATCGCTGTATTGTTATATAAGTTTTAAATTAAAATATAAAATACATTTAGTGAAATTGTTCCCATTTTAGAGACATTTTGTTGACGAAAAAAATATACATTTAAAAATCACTTATACAACACACAATGATTTAAATACACACGTTTCTTGTAATGTAGAACTATAAGACAATTAAAGTGTTTTACATTCTAGTTTAATCACCAATAGGTGACTTGAATATCAAAATAAAAAACGTGTATATTTAAATTTTAAGAGTAAATAATATTTTTTTAATTAAAAGTCCAATTGTACATCTCCAGATTTAGTTCGTTCGAGGATCTTATCTTCAGATCGACACTTTAGTTTATCTGTGACCTGCTGAAACTTAGGTTTGACTAAGGATAATTTTTGTTATCCTTAACGAAGATTTTATCTCACAACGAAGAAAATGATGATGGAGGTTTCTTCAATCGAGATTCAACACAACAACTTTGTAGTAACGGAGCTCTTTTGGTTCTTAATTCAAAATGAAATTATATATAATAAATAATGTTAACCTTGAAAACGATTATGTGAAAAAGAGGAAAGGGAAAGTCGATTTAAAAAAAAAAAAAGTGAGAGAGAAAAAATTAAAGAGTGATTGAGCGATACCCAATTCCTTTTTCCCAGCAGTCATTTTCTCCAGTGATGGCGACCCGACCAACCTCCAATGACCAAAAAAAAGTCCCCCGAAAGCAGTCCACCTCCGCCGACCAAAAGGCAGCTTCCTCGCACTCCAAATCTGGCTCTGTGAAGACCTCATCGCTGCAGCAAGTCCAAGAAGATAACTCTGTGAGCTCTTCACCGGTTGATATAGATCCGGCGATTTCCTCAGTTCTGCCTCTTATAGGACCACCGTTGGCTGGTTCTTAAAACCCCCTTGCCTCACCAGTTGAGGCTCCTACAAACCTTAGCTTGGGAAATCCCAAAAGCTCTTCACCTTTGAACTCAAAGGTGGCTTCTCCGATGCTCGAAGAACCAACTTGGAAGGATCTTTTGGTTGGCTCTTCTTGAAAAATGACATAGAAAGGCACTTCATACATTCTCTCTTCTGGTGAACTGTGCGTGAAAATTCCCAATTATGTGATAAAACCGGACAAGCACAGATAGAAAGAGTTTATTATCAGACAGTTTCAAGGAAATCTTCCTCCGAAAGGAGCTCTCTTTGCTATCCTCAATGGAATGAGCAGACAAAAACAAGACATCACTATCTCTAAACTTGGACCTTAATCTGTGTTGATTCGCATACCGTGTGACTCCACCAAAATGAGATTATTCAACCAAAGTGTGTGGCAAATAGAAGGCCAAAAAATGTTCGTGGCTGACTAGGAACCATGACTATCTCCTACAGAGGCGGACCCATGTTATATAGGTGGGGTTCAATTGAACCCCCTTAAATTTTGATTTTTTTTTTCCAAATTTAGGAAAAAAAAAATGAAACATTTATGTTTTAATCAACCCACCAATTTTTTTTTAAAACTTTTCTTTATACTCTAATAAACACACAATTACTTTATTCAACAACTCCCTTATTTGAAAATAATTTAATTTTTAATATATTTTTTTGTCAACAATTGAATCGACAAGGTCCGATCAATAGCTAAAGTCTACACTTTTAAATCTATTTTAATCTACTATAAGTAGTGGGAAGAGATCAAACCCTTGATGTATGAATCATTAGCTGAATCATGCTAACCACTATATTGATATTTTTATATAGTATTTATCACTTACTATCTATGAAACAATAATGTTTTATATTTTTTTTTTAAAAATATTTTATTATTTTATTATATTATGACCCCGATAAATAATTTTTCTGGGTCCGCCACTGATCTCCTACAATGCCCGAACTAACTGAAGCCCCGGTGGGGCTAACGTTCAGAGGATTACCTCCTGCATTCTTCACTGAGTCTTCTTTAGAACATGTCACCAATATGGTTGGTCATCCAATCTATTTGCATCCTTTCACGGCTAAGTTAAGAGACGTTGAAGTAGCTCGTGTTTTTACGATTGTCGACATCACCACCCCACTCCCAGAGTTTGTAAATGTCAAAGTGGACTCAGGAGAGATCCATAGAATTGAAGTTTCAAGCCCTTGGACTCTCACATGTGACTTATGCAAACAGATAGGTCACACACTTCAACGATGCCCAACAGCTCCAATCTTATCCAAGCATGCCACTCCACTACACATTCAAATGAAGACTGCAACCACAACATGAAGCAAAGAGTCACTGATGGCAATGATGGAGATAAGCCTCCTGCAAGAATCATGTTTGCAGACTAAAAGAGAAAGCCAAAGTCTCTAGGGGTCCCTAAGGGAACAAAACCACCACCACCCTCTAATTCGATTCTGGAATCTCTAGGAGTCTAACAAAGCACAAGAAATATTTTTATGATTGACCTAGGTGGTCCTTCTAAACAAGCAAAAACATCATGTCTGAAGAAGGTGAAGACAAAGGCGAAACAAAAGAAACCAATCACATATACTTCCTATGTTCCTTCTACCGATTCTGAATCTAAGGAGGACTCATCTTCACCGAATCCAATCCCAGAAGAAGATGAAAATCCAGAGGACCACACTCAGTTCAGGAAGTATCTCACCAAAAAGCAGAGGACTAGCAGAAAAAGCTGTAGTGGGTAAGGCTCCCACTTCCAAACCCAACACTAATTAATGGTTGATGGTTTTTGCTAGAATGCTAGAGGCTTCAATAGTAGTGTCAAACGGCATTTTATTAAGGATTTTCAAACTATTCTCCAGGGGTGGAATTTTGCTACAAATTACGAGTTCGCAGAACTGGGCAGGATTTGGGTTATATGGCATCAATCGGTTTCATTTACGGTGCACTCCAAATATAGTCAGATGATGACTTGCTTCATAAAACAGCCTCAGGTAGCCACTGAAATGGTTGTATCTTTTATTTATGCTAAGAATGGGCACTATGAGAGACAAAAGTTGCGGGAAGAGATTTGCAAACTGTCAAGGGACCACTTTATCTCCTCAAATCCATGGTCTCTTCTATGTGACTTTAATCAATCCTTATCTCCCAGTGAAAATCTGCAGGTGGTACAAGTGTGTCTAGCGGTATCGAAGAGTTTAGGAATTGTTTGTTGTATGCATCGTTGGAGGATTTAACATTCAAGGGGAACTTTTTCACATGGTGGAACGAGCAGGAGAAAAACCCAATTGCTAAGAAATTTGATAGAGTAATTGTCAATGATGAATAGAGGAGTTCTTTCCCAATGTCCATGGCTCGATTTGATGACCCAGCTTGCTCTGATCACTACCCAATGTTACTGTCCATCTCTCAAAAACAGACCCACAGAGGCAGATTCTTGATGTCGAACTTTCTGATCCACCATGAAGAATTTCTTCCTCTAGTACTGAATCACTGGCATAACACAGAGGTCTCGGGTTCAGCTAAATACTCCATTTCGCAGAAGCTAAAGTTATTAAAGTCTGAACTTAAATCCTTGAATAGGGATCATTTCTCCAATCTGCAAGAACTTTCGGATCACATAAACAATCATTGCACACTCTCAATAGAGGAGTTCTTTCCCAACGAAGCCAAGGAATCCCTGCTAAACTGCCAGCGAAATTTCTTCACTTTTCCCTCGGACTATGCAACTATTATTGAGAAGAAGGCCTACAAGAAATGGCATGAATTAGCCATTGTTAAAGAGAAATTTCTCTTTAAAAAATCTAGTCACATGGCTAAAATGTGGAGATCTAAACTCGGGATACTTTCACTGAACCGTTGCCGCTATAAGAGTAGGGCACCTGATTTTTTTTATCTCAAAGATAACTTGGACCAGCGCATTGAAAATCAGCATGATCTCCAAAATCTCTATGTCAATTACTTCAAAGAATTGCTAGGTGGCTCTCCCTTGTATCTTACGGATGCAGACAAAGATCTAATTCAGACTCACACATCTTTCTGTTGTACCGATGACTAGGCTAGGATGCTTGAACGAGACTTCTCTGATGAAAAAATTAAAGCCAATTTTTTTGGTTGTTCCTATGAACAAAACGCAGGGTCCGGATGGCTATACAAGAGAATTTTACAGAGCCACTTGGGATATCATTTGATAGGAACTAATCAATGCCATTTTCTTCTCTTCAGGTTATTTACTAAAGCAATGAAACACAACACCTATTTTGCTTATCCCAAAAAGAGTTAGAGTAGATAAAGTAAATGAATTCAGACCAATATCTTGATGCAATGTGTTGTACAAGGTGGCTTTGATAAACGGTATTTTTATCCGTTTTTCACCCTTGTTTTCCATGGTTTTATAGAGTCAAAGCACAAGTTTTAGAGTCTTTTTGTCATTTATCGAGTATTTTCAGGTCATAGGTCACATTTGGAGAAGATGGGCTGTTTTGAGTAAAAACGAGCATATAGAGAAGCATGATCATGCAGAAGTGTCAGATATTTAGCTTCCTTTGAAAGAATTCCCACCGTTGGATCGAGCTGAAATTTGGACACAAGATAGCCACGTGAGTTAGCATTCATTTGGAGGCAGTTTGAGGGAAGATATGTCATTCTAGCCGAGAATAGACGGGATCGACCGATCTGCTCTTGAATTAACCTGATAAAAGAGCCGCCCGATTTGCAGATCGACCTGCCCACCCCAGATCCACCGATCTGACCCTGTTTCGCGAAAAAACACTGAAATTTCTATATTTCATTCGATTTAACTTATTTTGTACCAAAACATATTTGACCTATAGAAATTTGGTCTAGCCACCTTTTAGGACAACCTTCTTTTCACTTTTCATAATTCGACTTTTAGTTTTGTTCTTGTAACTTCTAGGGAGAAGAATTCCTTTTCATTGTTGAGAAGATTTCTGAACCATTTTTAATTCTTTGCAATTGAATTATGTTTTCTATTTGTTCTATGAAATTGTCTGTTTCTATGATGTCTGAGTAGTTTCATAATTAGGTTTAGATATTTCTAGGGAATTAGAAATCAATGATTTAGGAACAAATAGGGCTCGATCTTGTGTGTTATCTATCTATTGCTCGTGTAATGCTTAGATTAGCCTGATCACATAGTCTATGATCTTAGGTTGTTTAACTCTTCAAAAGCTTGTTAGATGCCTGAACTAGCGTAGATGAGAAACTAGTCCTTAACCAACGAAAGCTGATGTTAAGGCTAGTTTTGGACATATCAGACCAATCTGATAATGCATGTTTACATCTCTAGGGCCAATGATAGTTAGGATTGCTAGGTTGTTAAACATAGTAGTCAACACCACGACAGTAGGTTTGCTAGAATTTGATGTCTAAGTCGAGAATTGGTTAAATGAATAGCCCTGAATAGTTTTCCTGATTTGATTTCCTATTTCCTGATGAATTCCCGATGCATGATGCTTTTTATTTATTAATTTCACATCGCTCATTGTTTGGTTTAGTTTCCATCTTTATTTGATTTTTCTTAGCCTAAGTTCACTCTAGAGATTGATAATGTAACCATTGGTCTTCTTGGATTCGATCCCTAAGTACTACTTCGTTTGTTGCGCACTTGCAGTAGATTCATAGGGTTAAAACCTTAGTGTATTAGGCTTCCAAGCTAATTGCTAGAAGAATCCAATAAATTCTTCCTTCTATGGTCTCAAACAACCAATATGCCTTTGTTAAGGGCCACTTATTGGCAAAGAATATCCTATTGGCAACAGAAATGTCCCAAGGGTTCAATAGATCAAACATCAACCCGAAAGCTCTGTTGAAAATCGATTTGAGAAAGGCTTTTGATAGCGTTAATTGAGAGTTCATTATCACTTTTCTCCATGCTGCAGGATTTCCAAACAGAATGGTGAACTAGATTAATCAATGCATCTCAACCACCTCTTTCTCCGTTAATATAAATGGCGAACTATAGTGCCAGTTTTGCTATTTTCTAAACTTGAGTTTAACTCCAGCGATTTGTGTTTGCCCATGTATATATAGCATTTTCTAGTGTCTTCTATGTTAATACTCCTTCATGCTATAATTCCATGCTTTACCAATCATGCCCTATTAGTCAAGTGGTTGAGTGCCAGTTTTGTTATTTTCTAAACATGAGGTTAACTACAGCGATTTGTGTTTGCCCATGTATATATTTAGGGATTTCTGGGACATGGCTATAGATCGGGTTTTGTCGATCCAATTGTTTAAAAAAAAAGATAAACGTAATTAACACATTAATTAATGTCCAAAAGAAAACTAATGTAGATCAGCTCTTTAGGCTCAATAACATAAATAGTAATTAGTACATCAACTAATGTCCCAAGAATAAGTGTACGTCCTTTTAATATATAAAGATACGTGGTATACGCCTAATATTTTATTCTGATCCACTTATAGTTATTATTATAAATCTCACACATATATAACGACAATCATGCCATGAACCATGCAACATTAGGATTTCACATTTAACAACTTAGATTTGATCCAGGAGTGATCCCAAGAATCGTACAGAACTCCAAGTATTTGTTACTTCTGCTTTGAACCGCTAATGGACGTCCGCCATTGCATTCACCACCGTTGACCTTCCTCGTGGTGGCTCCAAAGCCTTGGTCCAAGACCGCACAAACATTCTTGTTCCAGAACCACAAGGCAGACTTGAAGGCTATTTCAGGGCTACGAGCTACCAACTCTGGATTCGCCAAGAGAGGGAGTCTAAGGTCTTTTCCAGCGGCACCGTAGTTGTAGTTCCATGTGATTTGTATTGGACCACGACCATAGTAGTCTTTGCCCGCTTACAAGGGTACGTAGTGCTTCGTGCGCAGTATTTTCCTCTAGCTATTTCCTCTTTGTAGCAAAAACCTTTACATAGAAATTTGCATTTTAAAAATGAATTACATGTCAATTTATAATATACACAATCTATACCAAAAACAATGGAAAATTATGAAAAGGGAGTTATGTGTGAAAAGGAGACGTTATTTAATCTTTTCCACCAATTTTCTCAAAATATTATCTAAATAATCATCTAGAATATATTCTCTTTAGGCCGAGTTCTTCTCAGTTTAGTAGTTAGAATGATCCAGATAATGACTTGGTATCAGAGGTTCAATTCCTTCCTGCTACATTATAGTAGATTAAAAAGAGATTTTAGAAGTGGATTTTAGGTTAAGAATCGGACATTGTCGTTCCAAATATGTTGACAAAAAAGAAAAGAAAAGAATATTCTCTCTTTTTTTTTTGTCAACAATTGGATCGACAAGGCCCGATCCATAGCCTAAAATCCACCCCTAAAATTCCTTTTTTAAGCTACCATAATGCAGCAGATAGGAATCGAACACTGATGTCAAGTCATTCGCTGGATCATCCTAACCACCAGACTGAGAGCAACTCGGCATAATATTCTCTCTTTTGTATTCAGAATATAATACTTTTACCTAAAAACATGTATTTTACAATCTTAATTAAATTTTATCAAGAATATTATTTAATATTTTAGTTAATAATAATTTGATCAGTCATATAGGATACTGCAGAATATTAAGACTCACAATATACCAAATGCATTTAATTTCCGATCCCTAAAAAATATGTAAAACAGTTTATAAATAAAACAAAAATTTCTCCTAAAACATCTTATAAAATCAAAAGTTAGTCTCTTCTCAATTTGATAATTTAGATGAATCATGTAAACTTTCAGATTCTAATGACATACAACTCATTTTCGTGACAAAAAAAAAAGATGAATTAGCTAATGGTTTTGACATCAGAGATTCGACCCCTCCCCAATTTAGGTTGAAGATTAAGAGGAGTTTTAAAGAATGGTCTTTAGGTTATAGATCACGTCTTGTCAATCCAACTGTTGACAAAATAAAAATCAAACAGAGGTACATTGATTGTAATAAGGGTAATCTTTTTTTTTCAACGATTGGATTGACACGACCTGATTCATAACTCAAATTATAAACCCTATCATATTGGGTAACGCATCTAAGTGGAGTCGAACTCTGGTGGGAAAGTCTACAGTGGTGGATATTAATCTCTTGGTCAAAATCACTTCCTCATGTTTGATAGTAATAGAATAGGTTTAGCTAAAGAAAAAATAAAAAGATTTTCTTTTTATGAAAAGGGGATATATGGTAAATATATAATGAAAACTTACTTCCAGATTCGTGAGAAAACTGAGCAAACATAGCGGCAATCTCACGCTTAGCAACAGTTCCTTTATAGGCCGCAAAAGAACGAGTGGCTGCAATGAAAGCTTGGCAAGTATAGAACCCATTTGCTGGATAACCTCTCCTGACTTTGATAATAATATAATTGAAGAATGTTGGTGTGACAATGTTTTGAATTGTGTCACAAGGACCATCATGCAAACCGTCGGTTGATGTTCCAGACAGGCACGGTCCGGTTGTACCGCAGTTTAGTGAAACTGCGGTTTTAGTCATTATAATGAAAGTAAAAATAGTGAAGAGAAAAAAGATTTTAGAGTTTGCTCTTTGGATAGCCATTTTTTGTTTTGTTTTTTTTTCAGGAGTTGTGAAGGAGGAGTTGTGTGAATAAATGCTTGTGATGCTGGTGTATTTATAGTGTATAATCGACTAAATGTTAGACATTCTCTTACAGCTCTTATATGGTTGCTTTAATTCTTAAGTCTAAGGCAGTGACTCTCTCTACGACTTTATTACAGAAGTGTACCCATGTATCTCTTATCGTTGACAAATCTTTCTCAAAAATAATGAAAGTTTGCTATAGACTAGATTTTGTATATCCAACTATTCACAAAAAAAAAATGAAAGTGTAAATAAATTCAAACGTTCCAAGGTTGTTGTATACTTGTATCCCAGCGGCTAGGTTCGACTGGAGACTTTTGTCATAATGGGAGTTCACTCCCTATAATGCTCCAGTGGGGGGCCTGAGAAATAAATAAATAAATAAACAAATTCAAAGGTTTGAGTAGTTCAAGTTTTTGTTAACTTGTAAAAAAGGTTACCCAAGACAAGTATCTCTCATCAATTGATATGATTAGCAATATCCTTCATTTTTGTCAACAAGCATTATATATTACATAGTTGGAAGCCACGAAGTTGGTGAAATATTTTTATTGGAAAAATTTTGAGCAACCATTTTAACATCGGAGGCGAACGAATCTGCTCAATAATTCAAAAATCAAGAAATTATTGAAAAAACAAGATAAATGTGGAGAGAAATCTAGCCAGTTTTTTGGGGTTATTATTCACAATATTCAAGACTTTGACACTATCTATAGCGAACACTCGTCTAGAGAGAAATCAGACTTGCAATTTTTGAGAGTAAAACTTTAACTTCTAAGAGCATCTCCAATGGGAGTATCATGCATAATATCATACTATTAAAATAATATAAACTAATAAAATATTATTAAAATTTGTATGATACTCAACGTGAGTTTCTCATTTGAAATACTCTTTTATGAGTCTTTCCATAAATATCTCAACTTCAAATGGCTACAAATTGATGAGAAACTTCTCCAGTGCCAAAATTTGTTTAAAGAATACAAATTGCAACGAAAATGCTGCTATTCCTTGTAAATTTCTAGCTATCTTATATCTATATTAATTGCTTATTTTTTCAATGTTATATATACTACCGGAAATAAGGTAAACTTTCGGTTCTATGTATGTCGTTGTAACACGGACTTAAGTTAATGCAAGTATGTTTGACTTATAAAGAAAAATGTCCTAACTGACATCTCGATTAATCATTGTGCTATATAATGATTAACAAGATATAATAACTAAATGGACTTGGTTGGAAAATTCGTGATCAGTACAGCGAATCTTAAAATTTTTATAAAATATGATTGAAAACGTGAGAATATCCCACATCGTTAAGAACGGGGAATTGATTATAATATATGTGAGATTTGGGCTTCTCCGGTCATTGCCAATTGGTTTTAAGTTGGAAGCCCATATTTCTACATGTTATCTGAGCCTGAACACACTTGCTCCACCCGAACCAAACCGGCCTATCGAAAGAGACCCGATTAATATGACCCGAAATTAATCCTATAATGTACTATTGTCAAGACTAATGGGTAGACGAGCCATTGTCTCGAGCAGAGTGTGAGAATATCACATATCGCTAAGAATTGGGGAATTGACTCTAATATATATGAGATTTGGGTCTTTCCACTCATTGTTAATTGGTTTTAAGTTGGAAGCCTATATTTCTACATAATATCGTGGACATATAGGTCAATAGTAGTAATCTCTTTACAAATTTTTAAACACCTAGGTTCGAACCTCTTATAACTTAAACTAATTGAAGAAATTAAAGACCACTAGGCCAGTTGATAAAAAATTTAAAAATCATCTTCATGACTCATTATCTTGTTATGATAATTAATCATGGAACACAGTGATGAAAATCAGACATTACTCTCCTACAAAGTTTTTTTTTGGGATAAATTGTAAGAATTTTGGATCATTGATTTATAGTACGTCTCTACTGATACTCAGACCAGCTATTAATTATACCACATTTAAAACATCATTAAATCACTTATCCTAAATAGACTAAAACTCATTACATTCTACAAAGCTTATTCTTTTATTTTATAGTACATATATAATTATAGATAGTTAGGTGTTCAAAAGAAAAATAAAATAAAATATATATATATATATATAATTATAGATAGTTATATGCTAGATGGGATGACTCGGTCGATTGGATTCCAATTTAATATTAGTTTTACGTTCAACGGTCTGGACCAGAATTAAATATAAGAAGACGTGTGCAAGCATATTAGTACATTTCAGTTTTGGTCCGGTCTACTTCAGATTTTGTTAAGATAATAAACATTGTCGGCAGTCGTGTAGAAGGTGTAAATTCTCCAAAATTTCTCTATAACTTTCATTCAACTCTTAATTTTTTATAATTTTTTTTTTTGATAACTTAGAGATTAGAATTTTTAATGTATGTTATAATTCAGAAATTTCTCTTATATTTAACTTTTTATTGTTAACGAAATATAAATATATAATTTCTGTTGTAAGAACATTTTAAAGGTGAAACCAAAAAAAAAACCATTTACTATTGTAAGAACATTTTAAGTTCTGATTATTGAGTTTAAAAACCCTAAATTAAATATTATTAGTTTGAAAAATGGATTATTAGTGAAGTACCTGGAAACTCTATCCTCTTTACTATACAGTTTATAAAAATTTACAAAAAAAATTTAAAACGTTTATATAAAAATATCCCAAACAAAAAAAGAGAGTCCTTAAAATTTTACCAAACCTGAACTTTACTTAACCAAACCTGACGAGAAAAAAAATATTTAAATGGATTTTATATAACGAATCCGAGAAACCTGAACACCTAAAAAATCGTACCTGATCAGATTCAGGTACATGACTGCCTAGGTTTCTAGACTTTAATCCGTAATACATTATACATACTTTGAACATGTAAAGATATTATTAATAAAGTTTCATCCATTTTGATGATAAAAAATATTTGAATATTAAAAGCTAAGGAATACAAACTTAACACGTTAATGGTCAACAGGAAAACATTAGTAAGAAACTAGATATACATATTATCGATCGGGGTAGATATATGCAGTATTTTGCTTGAGATGGACACTCATGTAATACTCGCTATAGCTGGAACTTCTTGTGGAATTGTTTTGATGTTTCTTATGGCCTTGTATGATTACTTGGATCGCTGCCGGGATAGTGACGGAAGAAGTAGAGACCGAGTAGGTGAGGGTGGGCGAGGAAGTGGAAGTATTTTAAGGGGTCATGAACGGATTAGGAGTGGTGGCGGAGGTGGCCACACGTCTACTGGTGGCAGCTCGTTTGTTGGTGGTGGAGTCAGCAGTTCTTTTGGTGGTGGTGGAGGTTTCGGAGGCGGTGACGGTGGTGGTGGCGGAGGAGGTTGCTGAGCTTCGGTGTTTCATATCATTTTAGAAAAAGTTTATGTTTGGATTATTCGAAGACTTTGTTTCTATTTTAGTTTTGGGAAGCATATAATATTTTAGTAGTCTATATAAGAGAGTCGTTGATTATTAATGTATATATTGTGTGTTCTTTGTGAGGTTGGTTTGGTGTCATATATATGTGACCAATATGATTATCTTCAATAATATATGGTGGTAATAGCAGTTTGGATGAATGTTCCAAATCCAATCAGAGCTCATCGAACGGTCCAAGTGGTATAGGCACAACTCTAGTTTTAAAAAAACACAGGCCTTAGTCAGAGTCATACAAAAATAACCACGTAAATTTTCCAAAAAACCATTAAAAGTTTTCAAAATAGGAACATATTATTGAGAGCGTGGCTATAGCCATGGAAATATATTTACGGCAGTGGCTACAGAAAACAATTTTTTGGCTCTACATTAATGGGTATAGTTTGAAATTTTTTGCGTCTATTTTGAAAATTTTGCATGGTTTTTTTATGTAGTTGCGACTTACACATAATTTTCTCCTTAACTAGATCGTAGCATGAAAGTATACAACAGTAAGCACCCCACTTGCACCAGCAAGGATGTTGAAGATAATGAAGAACATGGTGAGTCAACAAAATATCAAAGTATCATCAGTGGATTATTATATATATGTACATCAAGACCAGACTACATCAATGGTACGTCTCAATTAGGTTTTCAGTTTTCAATTGTTGAGAATTTGGAGTTGCAAGAATATTAAGATAGCTAGTGATTGGGGAGGGTCAAATGGAAACAATTTAGTGTTATGTTCAAAATCCAGCAAACAACAAACAGTGGCCCAACCAATGGCATAGCGAGTATATTACAGTTTGTGCAGCAACAAATCAAGTTGTTTACAGAGACTTATGAAATATTTTGGTTTTTATTCTCAAAAGGGAATTCCGATTTACTGCGATTGGAAATAGTTTTGTGAGAACATAAGTATTGAGAGTAAATATTATTTTGTTCAAGAAACAGAACACAATGGTCATATCAAACTCAAATATTTAGCAAAATAAGGGTTGCAGAACTAAGAAGCGTGAGGACAAAAATCAATAAAAGAGCACTATTAGTTTTTTTCTTTGATTTGACAAAGAGAAACTATTAGAGCATCTCTAATGGTTGCCTTCATTTTTTCTTCAAATATAAAATTATCTAAAATGAATAAAGGGTTTGCTATAATGATTTACTTCATTTTTTACTTTAAATAAATATTTTAATAATATTTTGATCTATTATTTTTATTACTAATTTCTAAAATATCATTCTACCTTTAGAATCTATATATTTAACTCATATATATTAATTTTAAGTAAATACTCAATAACAAAATTAGTAAAATCACTAGATCACATAAATAGAAACACAAATGACAAAAACATATTTTAAACATCATTACTTCTTTATTTCTCTCATAAGTGATTAACTAATCATACCCTAAAATTTTAGCCAAGTATACAATAATAAAACAATCAAAATTAAGAAATCATTTTGTAAAAAAAGGTTTTATTCAGAAAATAACGGAATAAATGGACATCTTTATATTTGAAGCGAAAAATAGATATCTTCAAATTTAAAACACCATTAATTGGAGAAAGTTTCTCTTCGTTCGAGTATAGAGTTTAAAGCACCATTGAAGATACTATTAGTTAATTATTGGGTTTGTTGTTTATATTTTTCGATAATTGCATAACTAACTTTTTTCACTTATTATTGCACAAATACAAGACTTGGGTTTCAAACATCAGAGCGATGAGAAAATGGGCACACCAGGCAATGTTGTTCCGGAGTCAACAATGTAAGTATTCCCAGAGATATAGTGAGAAGAGTCATGAATGAGATAGCGAACGAGAGAGGTAAGTGCTGGATCAGTGGTTTGTTGCACCTTAAGTGGAATTATGCGCTTGGTCACATTCTTCATCCACTCTTTCTGGATAAGCCCTTGTGTGATCTCTGACATAAAAAGCCCCGGCGTGATTGAGTTCACTCTGATCTTATGAACACCTAACTCAACTGCCATTGTGTTGGACATGGTGTCAATACCGATCTTGGAACAAGCATATGAAACTCCGCCAGGCGTTATACCCCGGATACTGGCAATTGATGAGATATTTATCACCGAGCCACCGCGGTTAGTGTCACGCATTAACATACACACATATTTGGAAATTAACCAAGTTCCGGTTACACTACAAAAAAACATGTCGAAAACCGACAGGTATTCCGACCACAATTTGTCTGTCGGTAACGAATATATAAAAATCCGACAGAATGTGACCGCAAAAATGACTCCCTCGGTCCAGGTGATAGGATAGGAGCCGTCGGATTACGTCTGAAAATAATCCAACCAAATCCAACAAGAACCGATGGAAAATTAAATCCCGTTGGTTTGAACCGACGGGAACCGACAGGATTAATTATATTAACTTTTTTTAAAAAAAATAGAAAATTAATTTCCGTTGGTTCCCGTCAGTTAAATAACCCACGGGAACCAACGAGATTAATTATATTAATTTTTTTTTAAAAAGAAAATTAAATCCGGTCGGTTAAATAACCTATGGGAACCGACGAGATTAATTATATTAATTATTTTAAACAATACTTATAAATATAAATTAGATTTTATTCGAAAAAAATAAAGCAGTCGGTTCCCGTCGGATATATCCGATGGGAATCGACGAAAATTGGAGGGAAAAAGAAGCGCCAAAATTTTTGGAGCGGTTCCGTTCCCCTCTAATTTCGATCAATTCCCGTCGAATATATTCAAGGGGAACCGACGGCTTTATTTTACCAAATAAAACTTTTTTATTTATATTAAAAAAATTAAAAATAAAGAATACCCGTCGGTAACCGACAGTTTTCTTTTTTTCCGAATAAAATAAATTTTTTATTTTTTATTTATATTAAAAAAATAAAATAAAAGAATACGCGTCGGCAAAAGATGGCAACCAACGGGTATTTTTATATCATCAGTTTCCCGACACTTCTATTCTTTTCCATCTTCACAAACCAATTCTCTCTCAAAATTCTGACAACTTTTGGCTCGTTTCTCACCGTGAAAACCTATATCCTCGGTGGAATAACAACCGGATCATCTAATCCTACACCAAATCATGTAAATTTGCAAATTTTCTAAACTTTGTCAAATTTCATGTTTTTATGTTTGTGTTAGTTTAGGATTTGGATAATGGAATTGGAAAATTTGGTTGAATATAAGTTTGAAATAGGTTAGATTTCGCTTGGGTTGTGCTGATTTTGACGAATTTCATGGATGGTTTTTGATTTTTGTTTTCCGTAAGAACAATTTTTTTTGAAGAACACAAATTTTTTTCTTCAGATTTTCGGGTTTTTTGTTTTTCTTTCATATATATTTTATATATTATACCATTTGTTGATCTTGCATATAAATTATATATAGTTACATATATATATATATAATTTAATGTAATATATATATATATGAAACTTTATATATATTTTTTCTATATATAAGTTATATAATTTAATGTAATATATATATGTAATTTTTTTAAAAAAATAATATTAATATTCCTGTCGGATGCCGTCGGTTCACCGACGTAAACCGACGGAATAAACCCAACGGCATCCGACGACAATAAACAGAGGTTGTTGTTGGTTTTTATCGGTTATAACTGATGGCATCCGACGGTGATGTGAAAACCGATCACACTATTCTGATGACCATTTCTCGTTGGTTGTTTGTCGGATTTGCCCTATTCCGACAGAAATCTACTGGATTTTTCGTCGGATTTCGTCTTATTTTCTTGTAGTGTTAAGTTGGTTCTGAAAACATGGTTCCACTCATCTTCTGACAAGTCCAAACTCAATTTGACATTGCCTCTTATTCCGGCATTGTTGATCAATGCATCAATTTTGCCAAAGATGTTCCAAGCTTCCTTAATGGATTTTTTAATGGTGGCTGCGTTTGACGAAATGTCTAGCTCAAGAGCTACAGCTTAGATTCCTATTGAACTGGAGTTGTTGATTTCACAGCAAAGGGATTTGAAACGATCGAGACGGCGAGCTGCTGCAATAATCATAATTATAAAGTAATGTTTCGAATATAATGTGCATGTAAAAGATTGATATATGGCTTTAAAATCAACTATCCATCAATTCACCTTACAATACTGCTTACATAAGTTATTTGTTTCCAAATATAATGAATATGTCGGAGATTGATCTTTACCAGAAAGATCAATTATTTGTTAATAGAAAGCGAAACAATTTATTAGAATAATCATTATTTTGAGTTTATTTGTTCATCTCATAATAGATATGATGCAAAACCTTAAATATACATTAAATACCAATCTATTAAATTCATTTTACGTGTAAAACTTTTTACGTTACAAATTTGTTTACGGTAATTAATTTATCATTTCTATATGTTTTCCTCCCCTCAAATAAATAAAGTAATGTTGCTAATATGATTTGCATGTAAGAGATTGATCAATACCTTTAAAATTAATTATGCATTAATATTAATGACAACAATTCACTTTACAATTCCACTTAAATAAATCATTTTTTCCAAATATATGAATATGTCGGAGACTGATCTTTATCATAAAGATCAATTGTTCCTTTATAGAAAACGACACAATTTGTTAGAATAATCGTTATTTTAATTTATTTTTGTCGCATTTCTAATAGATGATATGTAATAATCCAAATATACTTTAAATATCGATCCATTCTTTTTAAATCAACTAAGCATTGATTAAAAACACGGGTAAAATTTTTACGTTACAAGTTCGCTTACGGTAAGTAATTCAATCATTTCTTTTTGTCTTTCCTCTCCTCATTTTAAATAAAGTAATATTTTATGTATGCCTTTAAAATAACCTATCCATTAATAGAAAACGACAACTATGAAGAAATTCACTCTACAATTCCGCTTACATAAAATCATTTATTCCAAATATAATAAACATGTGAGAGACTGATATTTACCAGAAAGATCAATTGTTCGTTTATAAAAAACACAATTTATTAGAATAATCATTTTTTTTGTCACATATCCTAATAGATAAGACGCAATACTCCAAATATACTTTAAATATTGATCTATTCTTTTCAATACAACTAACCATTGATTAAAAAAGCACATGTAAGAAATTGATATATGCCTTTAAAATTAACTATCCCTTAATAGAAAATGACAACTATAAAGTAATTCACTTTAAAATTCCGCTTATATAAATCATTTTATCCAAATATAATGAACACACCAGAGATTCATTTTTACCGGAAAAATCAAATGTTCGTTTATAACAACATAATACATTAAAATAATTATTATTTTGATTTCTTTTTGTCGCATCTCGTAGTAAATAAAACCCAATACTCCAAAAATACTTTAAATATCGATCTATTCTTTTTAATACAACTAACCGTTAATAAACAAAGCACATGTAAAACTTTTACCGTACAAATTCGCTAGCAATAAATAATTTAATCATTTTTTGTTTCCCCTCTCTTTATATTAGTAAAGCAATATATGGAATATAATGTGCATGTGAGAGATTGATCTATGCTTTTAAATTCAACTATTAGGTTTATAAAAAATGATAATTATAAAGCAATTCACTTTACAATTTCTCTTACATAAATAATTTTATTCATCTCTTCATGTAATAGTTAAAATGTATTACCCCAAATCTATATTACACATTCATCATCTATTCTCGTAAAATAAACTTGTTCATGACAAAATGATACGTGTGAAGAATGTTACTTTACAAATTTGTTTACATTAAAAACTTTATTCACCATATTTTTGAAGTATTTCTTTGAACATAATATGCATGTGAGTGATTAATCTGTTTTTTCTTAAATACATGTTCACTTACAGAAAACGACACGTATGAACAATTTTACTTTACGAATCTGTTTACATTAATTACATATATATTATTTTTATTTTATTTTATAAGTTGAGACGTAATATTCCAAATATACTTTTCTTTTTAGAAGTTTATATATTTTATCAAAATAAACTAATTTTCATAAAAAAATAAAGACATATGAAGCAATTCACTTTTTTTCCCTCGAAAAAATTTGTTCACTAAATTTAGTAAATACAATAAAAACAGGTCAATTACAACTAAAGATTATAAGATATTTTAATATAGGGCCACATTATGTTTCAGGCGACATGTATAACGATAAAGTTGAGTTGGTGGATACGTGTGATTCCTCTAACATTTACCGCACATGAGCTTAATATCGATGAAATGAACATTGTTGGAGAATCTTCGAACAATGATCCTGTTTGATCATCGAAGATGACTGAACTATGTAAAAAGAACCATCGTTTATCAACTCATCTCTAACCGGTTGCTAAAGATTTTATCAAAGACGAATAAAAAGAGAGTGATGAAAATAGAGGTCACGACCGATTATCTCACTAACTTAAGCTTTTAAATCAATGAAAAACGACAAAAGACAAGTAACTTAAGCCTACATGAAGAAGCTACAAATAGAGGCACATTCAAACTACTGATCATTGTGATATTGAGATCGAGAGATTGTGGCACCTCCAACAAAACAAATCATTGGAGAAACCACACTAGAAGCAAAGATACTAAGATAATGTTCAAACTATAGGAACCGACATGGCAAAACTCTCGAAAATTAATCGACCAAATCGTCGGAGAAAACCTCCAAAAATGTTCTAACCTAAACATATTTTAAACGAGATACACAACCCAAATAAACTAGACTAAAACCGTAATGGGCACAGAGAGATTACTTAAAACTACCGGAAACCACAAGCATCTTATCATCAATATCCTAACTAATAACATGTTCTACACCTTGAAATACCTAATATTAAACCAACTAAGACTTAAGAAAAATAAAGGCCAGAACAAGCAGACCAAAGCCATTGAACGAAGGAGGAGAGCTCATCACACCCATGACATCCAGCCAAGACATCTGGCAGAGGAAGGACACCAATCAAAGCAGGTCTGACAACCACCGGCGTAAAACCCTACAGCTCCGAAGACCCAACTCGTCGAAAATAGGACATCGCAACGAAACATACGCTCAGTCCATCAAAATCACGATATCTAAATCAAGTCAAAGACTCGGCCAAAAGATTGACTATAACCGTAGGAAAAAGAAGCTGATGACAACGCCCATGCTAGATTCGGAAACACTGGGGAGGAGCATGGCAAAATAGTGCAAAGAGAAATTCTTCCACTCTAAATATCGAAGGACAAAGGTCAAAATATATGGCCCATGCTAAAACGGAAGACAAGACATGGAGAGCTGCCGACACATATCCAAATGAGCGACCGATCAGAGCTCTCCGAAGATTCTTCTTCTTTTCAAGCAATTCACTTTACAAAATCACTTACATTAATTATTATTTTTTCTCTTCATTTAACAATACTTCAAATATATTACATATCAGAGAAGAATGACAGAGATTGTTATATATCCCTTGAAAATTAATTATCGTTCATATAAATGACATGTATAGTTCTGGGTATTCGAATCTTTGGGTCGAGTTCAGGTTCCTTTCGAATTCGAGTCTTTTGAATAAGGGAATTTTGGACTCATTTAGGATCCACTATTATTTCAGTTCGTTTCCAGGTCGATTTCAATCGGGTCCGGTCTGTTCGGATCCAAACCAAAAAATACTCAAATACTTGAAAAATACTTGAAGACCCAGACCATAATTCGAACCCAAGTACCCAAAAATATTCGTATACCCAAAATGATCTGATATTTTCTCATACATTACTCAAAATACTTAAAATAACCTAAAAGTACTTAAAAACTCAAAAAATACATGAGAACCCAAACATAAACCTAAACTAAAATACCAATATATCCAAAAAATACCCAAATATTTAATAGAGTTTTCTGATACCCACAAACCGATTAGGTATCTGAGCGATTCCGGATAGGAACCGGCATTCAAAAATGCATATGTTTGAATCGTCTAGGTGGAGGGTAGTCGCTCCACGGCCAAGAGCCCCCGTGATTTGACTATAATCATTTGATTATTCAGAAATACTTTCAAAACTCAACTTTTGTCGTTTTTCTCTTTGAAAATCAACTATCTTTTTATAGATATGCATATATACAGTATAAATCTTCATAATATTATAAGAAGAGTGTGAAAAACATGAAAAATGACTGGCCGCAATACTAGGATTACAGATTGTCGAAAGAATTATGGATGAAGATGAAGACAAAATATAATTAAATACAATTAAAAATCCTCAACCATTACACTACTACATGTAACTTTTCAGTTTAGTTGTACTAAATGTAATATATTATTATAAAATTAGATAAAAATTTATAAA
Organism: Lepidium didymum; assembly: GCA_963920545.1. Classification (NCBI taxonomy): domain Eukaryota; kingdom Viridiplantae; phylum Streptophyta; class Magnoliopsida; order Brassicales; family Brassicaceae; genus Lepidium; species Lepidium didymum. Next base: position 5,128,224 of record OY986986.1, read on the forward strand.
ATTAGTTTCCGAATAATTCCTATATAATCCTCAATTAAATGATTAGGGTATATTTTATTATCCGATCAGCGCTTAGTAAAATTTAAAATATAGAATTATATTGTTTGACTTTAACTTTGACTTGAACCTATTTTTTCGGGTCGATTTCAGTTTGATTTCTCATATCCAGATATTATGTCCAATATGTAAGATAGTTTATTCACGTTTATCGTCCTCAACACAATTATAAAAATATTTCTTCAAACCGGATTTTTTTTTTCTTTTTTCCTCGAAATCATCCATTAGTTTTTCTTGTGAAGTAAATATTATAGTACTCTAGTTAGGAAACTTACAAAAAACAATAAATTATATGACGAAAAACAAAAAAAGAAAATATTATAGAGTACTTAGACGTTACAAGAAAAAAGAGAATCTTTTTGTTTGTTTGTTTGTTTAACCACACAATTTACATAGATTTATATATGGTTGATGGTAACTGTAAAAGTTGAAAAAGAAATTTACATCTACTGTTTAAATAACTAGATCACTGTAATATTATAGTTAATTATGCTAAAATGATTTTTTTCTTTCATTGTAAAAAGATGTTATAAGAGATTCAGTTCTGTCATATTGATATATTCCTATTAACTAAATTGTTTGGTTATATGAAACAACGCCTAATAGTTTTTATTTTATTTATATGTTTTTTAAAAAAATTTATTTTATTTTTATTTTATATCATACATCTTATTTAAATATAATGCTCCAAAACTACCGTACATATCAATAATTTTTTTTATCACGAGCAATGTTATCGATAAAAGAAAACAATCACAAGGTAACATAAACCGGCGGAATACAAGATCTTCCAATAACTAAACTGGTGGAATACAAAATACTTCTAAAAACTTAACCAGCGAAAGACAAATATTCCTGGAAAATCTAAAATTAAACAAGGGAAATCTACTTCTTTTTTTTTGTCTACTGACCTAGTAGTCTTTAATCCTCTCCTTTATATTGCAGATAGGGGGTTCGAACCTTGGTGCCTTGAGAATTTATAAAGTGATAACACCACTGTGCCACATGTCCTCGGCAAAGGGAAATTTACTTAAATAACCCACTTTATTTTATAAATTATTTAAATAACCCACTTTTGTATTAAATTACTTATATAACTCACTTTATTTTTTTCTGGTAGTTTTAATTAACAAAATACTTTTTTCCTATACAAAAATAGAAAATTTGTAATTTTACCATTTTTAGGTTAGTATAAGTATAATTTGAAAAGATATGACTAATCTTAAGCAAATATAGAAATATTTTAGGCATACAAAAAGAACAATCTTTCCCCTTTAAAAGTATAAATATTGCTAAGAATTTGTTTCACTTTTCAATAATTTCAAAATCAAGAAACATGAGATTTTAGTTCCATCAATCAGGATTCATTGTCTATAAATTTTCAGGTAACAACATAACCAAACTATTTGTTTTAGGGTTACGTAATTAAATTTTTTTAGTTCCGACAGACTTGTTGCAAGTCTGCCGGATTTCTGGCATAATTCCTGCAATTTCCGGCAGACTTCTTGCAAGTCTAGAAAAAAATTTGGCAGACAAATTATGTATTGGGCACAGATCAATTGATCTGACACATTATCGAGCGATATGTGTCTCTCAAGTATTTTTTTCAAAAGCACAGATCGATCGGTCTATGTATAGACCGATCAATCTTGTTATTTTAAAAAAAAAAATTTGTCTGTGAAGTACAAACTGATCGGTCCATACCCAAAATTTGAATTGCTTTTATTCTAATCTTTCTATGGTTAAATATGTGTGTAGATAAATAGTGATATTCAGGAAACAAGTGGGACGTTTGATAAATATGAGGATTACGGTGAAACTAGTGGTACTATCGATGTGAGGAACAAGGATTGTAAAGAAGATGAAGAAAAAAGTTGTACACTTAATGGAAGTTGTGAAGATGAGGCAAACAAAGTTTTTCCGAACAAAGTATGTGAAATACAATCACGAAGTTGTGCATTTGAAGAATGTGGTTTTAATGAAGCATGAAGTTTTACTTTGATATTGACGAAGAGGGCAATCATTTTGGTCCCATCAGTGGTGAATCAGATTCTTCATATTGTTCTCTAAAAGAAGATTATAAAGAGCAACAAAGAGATAATTTTGTAAGTACTCAAAACACTCTTCACGCTTTCAAGGATATTAAAGAAGGAAAAATATATGGTTACAAGGATCAGTTACTGAAGAAATTATGTTTGATAACTATTATTTGAAACTTTGATTATACAACTATCAAGTCGAGAAAAAATTTGCTGGTTTGCAATATCATGTCACAAGATGTACTTGGAGGATTCGTGCATCAACAATAGGGAAAACATATTAGTTTATAATAAGGAAATACATTGGAGCTCACACATGTTCTGTTACAGAGAGGGGTGGTTGTCATCGACAAGCTAGACCTAAATCTATTGGAGAGTTGTATGTGGCTAAATTTGGGAACATTGATGTCGGGATCAGACCTTCGCATATAACACATGACATGAAGGCTACCTTTTGTATATATATTGATTACTGGAAATCATACAAGGCATTAGTTCATGCCCGTGAGATAGTACGAGGTACATGGGAGAGTGGTTATGAGGATTTGCTCATTTATTTACATAGGATTATCGTTGCAAATCCATGTACAATTTTTAGACTTGAATGCAATGGAGAAGACAGATTTAAGTACTTGTTCATTGCATATGGTGCATGTATCACTGGGTTTTAGTTTATAAAAAAAGTTGTGGTTGTGGATGTGACTCATCTGAAAGGAAAATTCAAAGGTATGTGGTTGGTAGCTGCTGCACAAGATGGTAATGGTATGATATTCCTTTTGGTTTTTGGAATTGTTGATTGTGAGAATGATGCTTCATGGGAACAGTTTTTCGATAAGTTGCGTTTGGTTTCTGGTGACCATGAAAAATTGGTAATAATATCAGATAAACACAAGTTCATTGGAAAATCTGTTAAAAAGATGTTTAAGTTTGCCAAATGGGAAATTTGTACTTACCACCTAGTCTAGAATCTCATAACAAGATTCAAAAAGTCTAATATGATGTATTTGGTTAAAGAGGCCATCAATGTCTACAAAGTTTCTGAATTTACAGCAATTTTTAATGATATCAAGACTCGGGATCCTCGACTTACAGCTTATTTGGATAAAGTTGTTGTCCGATTATGGTTTTGGGCTCATATTATAGGGAATATGTACGACATAATAACGAGCAACATCGCTGAGTCTTTGAATAATGTCCTAAGGGGTCCTCGTGAATATCTTATGGCTTGTTTTTTAGAAAAATTTCACAAGCTGATTGCAAAGTAGTTTGTGAAATGACGTGAACTCGCTATGGAACTACAACATTGTTCACACCTCGTGTAGAGGCAACGTTGGCTGAAAGATCAAACACCGACAATACACTTACTGTGCAGCACATTGATAGGCAACGTAGTCAGGTCACTCGTTATGATACTAATTGTGTAGTTGATCTGCAAGAGGTATGAATTAGCCTGTATATATTAATCTTATTTTACTTGTAACTATTTTCCTAATCTTCTATTTACGTTACAGAAAACTTGTACTTGTTGTTTATTTGATATTGATAAGATACCTTGCGTATATGTTTTAGTTGATGTTGTGAAGCGATGAAATGTATCTTTGGAAACATTCATTGATACACGAAGTCGTATTGGTATAATGCGTATGCAGAATCTATTATGGATCGATCGGTCCATGCAACGACCAATCGATTGTGATGCCTTTGGGAAAAGGAACACTTCCAATGACGTCTGGATCGATCGGTCATTACATGGACCGATCGATCCATACGTAGGTGAAAGTGTTAGGTTAAAGCCCGATCTATGGGTACATGTATATACTCGTACCAACACTAATCAATCTAATGAATCCACTACTACAAACACTAATTCAAGTATAGCTTAAAAGTAAAATAAGAAATAAAACAAATGAAACATTAGAAATAGCGAGTTTGATTATGAATTCAAAATAAGTTTAAACTGTAATACAAAGGGCCACTCATACTATTTCAATTCATCAAAAATTTCTGCAGCCAGCTTCTCCCTAACCATCTCAATGTTTGGATCGAAAATAGGTGTTGTAAATGGCACACCTAACGCATGACATTCGATGAATTTTATGGCATAAATACCACAATCACCAACTTTAAGCATTTTTGGAATTCCTCGTTGTGTTCTTCGAATTTTATATCTTTCGACACTCATACTTCCTCTTTCCGATTGTGGTGCTGCAACATGTAGTATATGAGGTAGCATATAAGCTATTGGCTTCACTGCTGTAACAATAACTTTGTTCGAATTGCCCCTAATCCCACAGTCTAAAGCTTCAATGCAACGACCTAGGATAGAAATAATGAGTGCAACCCAATGATTTTCCTTGACATTTTGAACACAGAAGATATCATCAACGTCGATCCTCCAAGACATCCCTGATTGAGCAAATGTTGGTAATTCACCATTAGCATATTGAAATGATTAGTGAGGGAAAATTGGCACATCTTTCGAATCTAGGAACTCATTATACTTTATGGACCAAAGAGCAGCGAATTAAGCATTGATGAAAGCGATTCTCCTAGTTCTGAACATAGAATTATTCTTCATGAATGTCAACCGCAACATGTTCATCACACTCTCAATATGCTGTTAATAAAACATAAAAAAATAATTATAAAATAATAAATATGGTAAATGTGAATGACGTAAACTTACCAGCGTAATTAGCCAGCCTTGTGGACTCCGTATTAAATTAAAAAACTTTTTGCCATTGTATCTAAATCCATTTGGATAATTTCTGAAATTTAAAACTTAAAGTTAATAACAATTATAAGTAAACGATATTATAAGAAAACCAAAAAAATACAAGATAAATATAAAGAAAAAAGGATTTCTTACATCTTTAATTCAAGCCAATCATTCAAAACCTTAGTTTTCTGAGAATCCACCGGTGCAAATGGATCATATTCAACTCCCACATGTGTCTTTAAACGTTTATTCGTGATACCGATAGCAGGGTCGTAGACTTTATATGGTATTACTAAAGAATGTTCATGTTATATTACTCTTGTGCTCTTCCCTCTGATGTTTTTAGCATCTTTGTCATGACTCATTTCCTTTAGTGTTTTGTTAATTTTTTTCTCTGTAAATTTCTCAAGTAACAATCTTCATACCTTTTTTGAGTTGGATAGCTTCCCTCTGATGTGCTTTCATCATCTGATGAGATCAATTTCTGGTAAGCGGTTTTTGCTTCACGTAAATCAGCCATAATTTCGGATGTAGGCACATCACCAAAAATATCGTCTCTCAATGAAGGTATTTCGAAACGCTACATATTAGACCAATAAAAATATTTAATAATACAAAATAATATTTGTTACTTAAACTTAAAAGATATTGTGATTTCTGTAGTCTTCGATTTCCCTCTCAAAGTCGTCACTTCTTTCTCGAGCATTTCAATCCTTTCAAGCATCGTTTCATAATCTTTCTTCTTTACTTATTCCTCAAGAAAATCAATTCTTATTTGCATCGTTTCAAATTGTTTCATCTTCTTCCTCATATCATCTAAATCGGCCTCAATAGCATTATTTTTAGCTTGTAAAGCTTCAACTGTCTCATTTAAAAAAATTAATCAAGAACCTTTCGTTGATTTATATTTTTCCTCCCTAGTTTTTAGCACTTGTTTTTTTATTTATTTAATTTTCTCACAATGTTCTCCTCTTCAATTCCATTACGACTTTCTGCAAGTACGTCTTCTCCTAAACTGTTTAATCCCTGATCAACCCAATTTACAACTCTCAAACCACCTTCTTTCATAATGGCCTTGAGAAGAACATCAATTTCTTTGTTAGTATGATCATTGTCCCATACAGCAGGTGTCAAATCGTTCATTACAGAAGTTACTTTGCTCAACATTGCACCCCAACAATAAAATAACCAATTAGAATATAAAAAAATTTCATAATCATAAAATTTACCCAAAAAAAAACCTCATTCTCTAGTATAATAGTATGAATGTCCACAGTCTTTTTTCTTTTTGTACCTCTGTATTTTAGAAGAAGAGGACACTTAACGTGTGATGGCCAAGCAATTTTTGCACCAAGATTAGGTACAACACAATACGCCCATATTTGGAGTGATTGTATGAACCCGTGAATAGTGCATGATGGTGCAGTAAAAACTACATCTTTTACTAACTCTAACAATTCCTTGAAAACTAATCTTCCCCAATGATACTTTTCAAATCTAGCCAAATCATACACCATATTCGCTGGTGATTGGCTAAGCTGCACCTTATCATCATAACCCAAAACGACTAATACAATATACAAATATGCGAAGCGAGTTTTCTCATCTGTTGACCAAGAAGTTACGTCTCCACACACAACTTTCAAATCTTTCTTGCACAAACTTTTTCCTTTGAATTTCAACTTTTCCCAAAACAAGTCATGTTCATAAGTACTTACATCAAACTCTTTATCATCAGAAAAGGTGAACAGTTTAGAGTCATGGCTTCAAACTTCGATAGAGAAAATCGAGCAGGTCTATTACCCAAACAAGCACCTAATCTCATGTTTTTTTTACACATAAGTTATTTCTAAATAATATACTCCACAACCTTTGAAGACCAAGTGAACTTATTTTCAATGAAGTTTACAAGAACTCTGAACGAAGAATCTCTTTTGTTCCACACTTCTTCACCAACAGCATAACTAACTTCTTCTAAAAACTCAGTCTTGCTATTATAATTAATACTTTTTTTGAATTTCGGCTTTGTACCAACTATAAAACGTCGTTTTGGAAATCCTAAATCATCGCTTGTCTGAGTCGTCATCCTATTAGGAAAAAAAATTAAACATATAAAAGGAAAAAGGACCGATCGGTCTGTGTCAAAACCGATCGGTCTACAAATTTACGTTTTAAATTTGTTGTATAATGTGTAGACTGATCGGTCTCAGCATTGACCGATCGGTCTCTTTAGAGAATTTACAAATAACCAAAATTGAAAGTACAAATCGATCGGTCTATAGGTTTTGCAAAAAAATTTCAACCAGAATCGATAAGAATGAATCAATCAGGGTTGGAAACTCAGTACTTAATGAAAAACCCCATTTGTATTGAAGAATCAAAAGGAAAAATAAAAATTCAATGAAACTAACGTGATTGTCCAACAGATTAATTAAAGACCTTCAATTGTAACCCAACCTAGAATTGACACTTAAACAAAGAATAGTATTTGTGTCCGGAGAAATTAAAATTTAAACAAAAAATAATATTTGTGTCTAGAGAAATTGAAACTTAAACAAAGAATAGTATTTGTGTATGGAGAAATTGAAACTTAAAAAAAAAAAATATTTGTGTCGGGAGAATCATAAAGAGGAAAAAAATACATTAACAATTTTTTGCCTCATTAAACGTGAATTGAAGTTGCAGGATTATTTAACCGCCATTTTCATACAGAAAACTCAAATATCTCTCTCTCTTCCCTCTTCCACAGCGTCGAAACTGCTGTCACTTCGTCAAAAACGCAGTCTACTCTGGTATCACACTACTGCTCTGCCAATCACCACCTCGTTCGACGCTTTGAGGGGCTTTTGGGAGAGAGTGTATCGGATGCGACGAGCATACCATTAGCTTTCTGGAAAAGGCGTTGATTTTAAGTCAGATTAGTTCAGATCGATATAAGAAGAGAAAGCTATACAAGTCAATATAAGAAGAGAAAGCATACAAGTCAAGAGCGTGACATGACACGACCAGACCGAATAAAGTAATTACATATATAATCTAGTAAGAAATCTACTTACCTATAGGACTATTTAAGTGATTTATGTCTATGTGTTCAGTTGTCTCCTCTGGAGGCTGAGTCAGGTAGTTTGAAGGTTGGGCGTTTATCCACGCCTCTGCGTGAGTATTCCCTTCATCTCCTGGCTGCTGCTGCGGCTCGTTGTGCTCGTTCTTCTCCTTCAACTTCTGTTTCATACATTGAAATCAGTTAAGTAAGTATGTTGATCATCATTTAGTCAAAGAGGAAGAGAGTCCTACTATCAATCTTACCGCTTTTCTCGTATCCGTTCTGGTTGTTCCAGAGGTTGTCCCAATAGGAAGGTGTTTCATCTGTGTTCTTCCGTTTCATCATTCTAGTTCTAGCTTGATTCTGAAACATAGGTAAGCATGAGGTGATGTTATATTGTTATGTTCATATAAAAGATTGCAATCTATTTTTGCAAGGATTTTAAAGGTGTAATCAAGATGAATTGAAGTTACAGGACAAAATGAGTATTTTTGAAAAAGTAGGTTATCTAAGTAATTACAAAAAAAGGTTATCCTAGGAATTTATAAAATAAAGTAGGTTATATTAGTCAATTTTTTCATTAATAAAACCAAACCATGAAAAAGACCTAGACAAGACCTTTGAAGATAAGACTCCATAATTCGCGACACCGACCCCGAACCTAAAGATCAAAACCACCAACTGTCGTACAAAGTCCAAGCTGATGGTGAACCCTCCTATGATTCAAATATGTACCTTACACATAAAGAATGATTTGTTATACATAACTGGCGATAATGAACTACGCGAATGCAACAAAAAGAAGCCTCTCCGGATGCACTATCGATGACCAAGTAAATGGCAGTCTTGGACAAGAGAGAAATAAGACACAAATTTTTCAGAAATGGTGAAGCCAATAACACATTTGACCGTTGATGCCTCAATAGAGCTCATGCAAAAGTAAACATCGATCAAGTCTTGAGTGTACTACTAACAAAGAGGAGAACAATCTACTATACGGGGGATATATCCCACATGAGTGCAAAAAACTGATCGAATCTGAAGAGGATAATTTACTACAACAAAAAATTTGTATTGATAAGTAATATTTTGTTACAGTAACACATATTTCGTCACAATATAAAGATATTGTTACGATGTTATAACGATTTGTAAATGATTACAAGACAAGTATCACAAATGGATATTGGTAAAAAAAAGTCACAATACACTTGTGACAAATAAATTTAGTAACAATTTTTCGCAAATCGTTACAGAATAAAGTCACAATGATTCGTAACAAATAAAATTCATAAAAAATTGTATATAAAACGTCACAAATTATTATTGATATTCGTAGTTACAATACAATTGTCACAATGGCTCAAATTTTTTGTAATATACATGATCAACTGAGAAACACATAAAGAGCCTAACCCACAAGTACCTAGTCTAAAACTAAACCAAGGCTAAACCAACATATTAAACAACCTAACCAGCATAACAAACAACCGAAAGCTCGAGATACCTTTACACACCACCGAAGACAGAGAAGCATGCTGAAGAAACACGAACAACCTCTCCACAACGAGACCCGACCCGAAACAAAAGATCCTCTACTCCATGTTGACGAGAGACGGTGTTGTCGGAGCTACTAACCGCGGTTCAGTGTTAACGATAGACAAAGAAAAAGAAACGTGCGACGGCTAGGTTAAAGTTCATAGATGATCTCGAAGAGAAAGAAAAGTCATATTTTACATATCAATGATTCTGTTATTTTCCTAAACTAAAAGCATTAAAAAAAGACACTTATAAACAATTTTACTTTTTATATTATATATATATATTTATCTCTTTCCGTTTTTTACCTAAAAGTTAAGACGAAATATTATAAATACTATTAAGATGTCAGATATTGATTATTACCGGGAAAAACAATTGTTTGTTTATAGAAAACAACACAATTCCTTAGAATAATCATTATATTGATTTTTTTTTATCGCATAACCTAATAGATAAAACGCAATACTCCAAATATAGTGTACATACTAATCTATTTTTTTAATCAACTAATAATTGATGAAAAAACACATGTAAAAACTTTCACATTTTTTTCCTCTCATCATATTAATAAAATAATGCTTCAATTATGATATCTATGTAAGAGATTGATCCGCTCTTTTCAAATCAACTATTCGTTAATTATTTATATGTTTTTTAATCTCATTTTCTTTATATTTTATACTGCACATCTTATTTAAACGCAATGCTTTAAAACAACTGGATATATCAATGATTAATTTTTTCTTTCTTGAAACTAAAATATTTTTGTTAAAAATGACTCGAATAAACAATTTTACCTTTTAAATTCTATATTTCGGTTTATAACAATGTTTATTTTCTATATTTCGGTACATATTAATGTTTATATTCTATATTTTTGATCTCTTTTGATTTCTTCCCTTAAATTTAAAGACGAAATGTTCTAAATATAATTAACATGTCAAAGACTAATCTTTTATAAAACAAATTGTTCATTTATAGAAATGCCACATTTCGTTAGAATAATTATTATATTGATTTTTTTGTCGCATTGACGCAACAGTCCAAATATACATAAAATAACAATCTATTGTTTTTAATCGACTAATCATTGATTAAGAAAAACACGTAAGAAAATTTTACTTTACAGTAAGTAGCTTAGTCATTTCTTTTTGTTTTTCCTATCATCATACTAATACGGTAATGCTTCAAATATGATGTGCATGTCAGAGATTGATCCGTTCTTTTAAAATCAACTATTCGTTAGTTATTTATATATTTTGTTAGATCTCATTTTCTTTTTATTTTATACCATACATCTTATTTAAATGAAATGCTCCAAAGCTCTAGTACATATATCAATGATTAATCTGTTTTTTTCTCAAAACTAAAAGATTTTGTTATAAAATGACACGTATAAACAATTTTACCTTTAAAATTTTGTTTATATTATAAATATTTTTGATATCTTGGTTGTTTCCCTAATAGTTAAGATAAAATGTTCCAAATATATTTAACATGTCAGAGAATTATCTTTACCAAAAATAGCAATTGCTCGTTTATAGAAAACGACACAATTCATTAGAATAACTATTATATTGATAAGAAACAATACTCCAAATATCTTAAATACTGATTTATTCTTTTTAATCAACTAATCATTCATTAAAAAAACACATGCAAAAAACTTTTATTTTACAGATTCGCTTACGGTAAGTAGTCTAATTATTTCTTTTTGTTTTCCATGTCGTCATATTAAAAAAGTATGCTTCAAATATGATGTGTACGCCATAGATTGATTCGTTCTTTTAAAATCAACTATTTGTTAATTATTTATATGTTTTATTTAAATCTCATTTTGTGTTTATTTTATACCGCACATCTTATTTAAATATACTGCTCCAAAATTACCGTACATATCAATTACTTTTTTTTATCACCAGCATTGTTATTGATAAACAAAAACAACCATACAAGTTAACATAAACTGGCGAAATACAAGATATTGCGATATCTAAACCAAGAAAATACAAAATATTCCGATATCTAAACCGGCGAAATACAAAATATCTTTGGAGACTTAACCCGTGAAAGACAAAATATCCCTACAAACTCAGAAATTGATAGAAGCAAACCATGAGAAAGACCTAGGTAAGACATTTGAAGAAAAGACTCCATAATTCGTGATCTCGACCCCGAACTTGAAGATCGACACCACCAATTGTTGTTTGAAGCCCAAGTTGATAGCGAGCCCTCGTATGATTCATAGACTTACCTCACACATGAAGAAAGATCTGATATACATAACTTGAAATAATGAACTGCATGAATATGCCACATAAAAAAGCCTCTTTGGAAGCAATACCGATCACAAACTAAATGGCAGACATGGACAAGAGAGAATACAACACAAATCTTTCGAAAATGGTGAAGCTAGAAACACATATGACAGTTTGATGCCTCAATAGAGCCCATGCGAAAGTAAACCATGATTAAGTGTTGAGATTACCGACAAAGGAGTTCAACAATCCTCTATATGGGGGACATATCTCAGACGAGTACGCAACCACCGATCAAATTCGAAGAGGATAAACTATATGATCAACTGAGAAGCACATAAAGAGGTAAATCCACAAGACCTATTATAAAACTAAACCAATGTTAAACCAACATTTTAAACAACCTAACCAGAATAACGAACAACCGAAAGCTCGAGATACATATACACACCACCGAAGACAGAAATGTACGCTGGAGAAAAATGAACAACCTCTCCACCATGAGACCCAGCCCGAAACAAAAGATCCTCTACTTCCATGCTGACGAGTGATGGTGTTATCAGAGCTACTAACTGCCGTTCAATGTTAACGCTAGACAAAGAAAAAGAAACGTGTGGCGGCTAGGTTAAAGTTTAGAGATGATCTTGAAAAGAGAGTCATATATCACATATCAATGATTCTATTCTTTTCTGAAACTAAAAGTTTTTATTAAAAATAACATGTATAATCAATTTTACCTTATATATATTATATATATATATGTATCTATTTTTATCTTTTTCTGTTCTTTTCCCGAAAAGTTAAAAAAAAAAATCCCAAATTAGAATAACATGTTAGAGAATGATAATCCCTGGAAAAAAAATAGTTATTTATAGAAAAAGACACAATTCCTTAGAATAATCATTATATTAATTTCTTTTCATCGCATCTCCTAAAATATCAACCACAATACTTCAAATATACTTTCAATACCGATTTTTTTTAATGAACTAATCATTGATTAAAAAACACGTGTAAACACTTTTACTTTACAAATTTTCTTATAGTAAATAGTTTAATCATTTGTTTTTGTTTTTCCTTTTATCATATTAATAAAATAATGGTTCAAATATGATATGTATCTCAGAGACTGTTCCATTTTTTTAAAAAAATCAGCTATTCGTTAATCATTGATATGATTTTTTAATCTCATTTTGTTTTTATTTTATACCGCACATCTTATTTAAACTCTTGTACATATCAATGATTAACTTTCTTTCTTAATACTTAAAGTTTTTGTTAAAAAAACTGACATGTATAAAAAATTTTTTTTTTTTTTTTTATTATTCTAATTATGAATTCTGCCATTGTGGCTTGGATAGATTTTGATCTCTTTCGGTTTTCTCCTTAAAAGTTAAAGACGAGATGTTCCAAATATAATTAGCATGTCAGTTACTGATCTTTACAGGAAAAACCAATTTTTGTATATAGAAAACAACAAAATTGATTAGAATAGTTATTATATTGATTTATTATTCTAATCAATTGTGTTGTTTTGCACATAGCAATGATTAATCTGTTTTTTAGAAGCTAAAAGTTTTTGTTAAAAAATAACACGTATAAACAATTTTACTTTTTAAGACTTTTTAATATCATAAATATTTTTGATATCTTGGATTTTTCTCTAATAGTTAAGATGAAATGTTCCAAATATAATTAACATGTCAGAGAATTATCTTTATTGGAAATACCAATTGCTCGTTTATAGGAAACGACACAAGTCATTAAAATAATTATTATATTGATAAGACGCAATACTCCACGGAATTTTCTTTTTAATCAACTAATCATTCGTTAGAAAAACACGTAAAAACTATTATTTTACAATTTCGTTTATGGTAAGTAGTATAATTATTTCTTTTTGTTTTTCCTCTCATCATATTAATATAGTAATGTTTCAAATATGATGTGTACATGAGAGATTGATCCGTTCTTTTAAAATCAACTATTTGTTAATTATTTATGTATTTTTTAAATCTCATTTTGTTTTCATTTTATACCATACATCTTATTTTAATGCAATTCTACAAAACTACTCACACATATCAATGATTAATCTGTTCATTCTCGAAACTAATAGTTTGTTTGTTAAAAAATGACACCTATAAACAATTTTACCTTTAATTTTTTTTTGCCCTTATAGATAAGACGAAATATTCCAAATATAATTAACATATCAGAGATTTATTTTTACTGAAAAACCAGTTATTCATTTATAGAAAACGACAAAATTCATTAAAATAGTTATTCTATTCAAAAATGACATTCCGGAAGCATCACATTGTGCAGTCTCTAAAGCCACCAAAGCTTAAATAATAATTTCTTTTCATGTTCATTGTCTCAACTATGACTGGCTCCGCACATACGGGACATAACCGTTTTCACATGAATTATGAATATGTGAATTCTTAAGTTTAACTCTATCCAACCAGGAACCAGTTATAGTTGCATCATAAACAAGTTTTGATAGATCAAACAAGTCTCCAATTTTCTTTTATACATTATTCATAAGGCTGATAAAATTCTTCCAGGCGATTGTAGAGTTCAGACTCATTTCTCTCAGAAGTGTATGTACCAGAAGCTAGATATCGTGCGGTGAGTGGATGGAACTCGAAAATGTGGAAACCAGTTTCTTTCCCAACCATTAAATTGATCAGTTTCTGCTTCACGATGTCCACCTGATGAGCTTGGTGGTGATAAACAAAGAATTCGACGTTCTGATCTGGCATTGGTGGTGGTAGTGGTAATCCCCTTCTTGTCATGGAGATGAGAGGCGACGCGAGGGTGGGGCCATTGCCATGATGCTGCCTCTGATGGTTAAAAACATGATGTTGTGTCTGAAGGAGTTCACGCATTTGGGTGTTGATTCCTTGGTGACTGTTAATTACTGCTGGTGAGGTTTTGTGATTAGACCTACGTTGCCAAAATCCAAAAAAATAACGTAAAACACTATGCAAAAAGTTGAGAGCAATAGTGTTGTTGTTCCGGCTAATTCTCGTGGTAGAAGCTGGACCCGGTCCAACGTACGGTTGAAGTGAATGATTCACAATAGAAGCAAATGGAACTCATTGTAATCTAAGGAAGAGAGAAGAAAATGCCTACTGATACTATCAACGATTTGCTAGGCAAAATGAAATGATCATAATATAGAGAACAATCAATCAATCAATCAACGACTTACTTACATGTAGTGGTTGCAGGTTCTATTTACCTGAAACAAACAGCAAAATTTGGTGGGTTTAATGTGGTCAGGGAATTGGGCACAATGCCAAGCAGCCGTTGATGCAGTGCTCAACGGCGTACCCATAAGTCACACACCTCTTCTAAGTGCATACGCGTCGCACCAGATCATTCATCCTTACGGGACCTACGACATAAACCACGTGCCAAAAGATCCAACTACCGGCGGCAAGAACTCGGAGAGTGTGGCCAGACGTGAAAAAGCTAACAGGAGTAAGACACAAATCGGCCGATGCAAAAGCCTAGCTGAGTCCATAGGGAGAACAAATGGAATTTCTTCTGAACCAAGTTCCAATTCTTGCATCGATTGACGAAGATTAGCGGCCATTACAAAGAGGAAGAATTTGTATCTTGTGAAGATGATAATGAAGAAAACTTTGTGGAGACAAATACGGTAAAAGATCTGCAAAATTCTTCGGTGAAGATATATAGGTCTCTCCAAAAAGGAGGAAATTGCATCACGTTGAGGGATAGACAACGTGGAAATAACCACTGGTTGAAGTAGTGGGTCATGGGATCGATTTTCACCGGCGTGGATGATAAAAACTGTCGCAAAGAAGACGGTAACTGTCAATCGCTTTAATTTCGTCACGAAAAACTGATTTTTTCGGCTAAATCGTTTATTACTTAGGAGTGATCATTCATTACAAAAGAGTTCAGAAAGCTAGGACAAGAATTAAATAACTGTCAGCAACGGTTTGTGCAGTGAATTAAACGTTTGCTAAGATGATCAACACATGCATTAGCTTCTCTAGAAACCCACTTGAAGTCGATATTGGAGAATTTACGTCGCCAATGCCATATCGTTGTGATATAGGAATGAGTCGTAGGTTTGTTACCAAGTTATTAACCGCAAAACATACATTTTGGTTGTCGCCTTCAAAAATGACATTCCGGAATCTCAACTCTTAGGCTGCTTGAATACCCCAAATTAACGGAGTACATTCAACCTCTTCAACTGTGTCTACCTTCAAATTGACATGTACCACAATTTAAAAGTGTACCAGTATAGTCGGTAATGATCCAGCCCAATTCTAATGATGTGATACCCAAATGGTGAGAGGCATCGTAATTACACTTGATCCAGCTGTTGCCATGTTTTGAATTCTCGTGGCACTTATGAATTACCATAATGTGGGCTTGGGCCTGATGGCACAAATAGTTTTTATAAATGGAAGCTTCTAAAACCTGATAACAACAATTCATCATTCTAATATTAAATAATTTCTATATTAATTAAATTGAAAAGAGGGGACGAATCGCTTCGTGTTCATTTAGGTTTTATTTGCTTTTCCTAATTTCCTCTGCAATCTCCATCTTCCTCGTTCGCTTCGAATTCGATAGGTATCTTCTCCACCACCTTAGATTCGTCGGATCATGTTTATCTTTCTACTTTATTACGCGCTTGGATTTCTGAACGAATCTCTTTGGATTTTTTTTCTAGGTTCATATCCGATGGCTTCAAGTTCAGAGAAAACTCCTTCTTCAGGTACTTTGTTGTTCTCGATCTTAAGTCATATCCGGTTGTTGTAAATCTCAATTTCTAACGTTTTAGTCAGCCTAGGTGGGGATTCGACGGAGGAAAGTAAAAATACTTCACCCGCGCTTAACTGGAACGGTCCAGGCTTGGCCTGTCTGCAAGATTACAAGGTAACTCCCCTTTTCTTTCTACTTTTTTTTTCTGGGTCTCGGTCAAATAGCATCGGTGTTTGATTGGTTTTGTTTGAACAAAAGTCAGCCCGTAAGGAACTGTCTAAGAAAATGGAGGCACATCCTGCACATATCCAGGCAATGGAGGTACTCAGATCGATACGAGGTAATTTTTCTGAGTCTGACCGAACACAGTTGAACGACGCAGCGGAACAATTATCGCAGAGCAATCGTGAATACTTGCTGCAGGTAGTTTAGTATTATAGTATTTCTTTTGTTACTAGATGCTCCTCGAAAAATCCAGTGTGTGATCGGCTTGTTTTGTTTCAGAACCCGCACATGTCTCAGTCTCTGGAGAATTTCGGGAACCCTGTAGCGTTACAGCAATTTGCTGAGCGTGTGGCCCAAATGGGAAAAGATCCAGACTTGAATACTAACTGAGATAGAGGCTCGTGGTCCTGCTGCTGTGTATGAGTATGTGACAAGAGATTTCTATCATTCCTTTTAGAAACAAAATCTCGTTAGGTTTGGTTAAGAATTTTTTTGTTAGGTACTTCGATGATAAAGATGCATTGAAAAAGCTGAGTAAATCAATGGGTACTGCTACTCTCAGTGATATGGAGGTAAACAACTGCTTTCTATTCTCTCTCTCTCTCTCTCTCTTTTCTTGTATGTAAACCTCACTTCGATTTCCTGAACCAATCAGGGTGTGAACAAGGATGATGAACAAGTCTCCCAGGGAAGGAAAGCACTCCAGATTTTATGTGGGTATGTTGAGGTATGTCAGTCTCTCAAAACAAATCACCTTTTTTGACAGAATCATGGATGGATATTATGAATTCCCCATTTTCATGGCTTTACAAAACTAAGAATCTTTTACTACCTTGCATTTACTGGCTTAGAAACTATGACGAAGGAAGTTGACATCAATCTATCTGGTATCTGCACCTTACATGTTGTGGTTATGATAAAAGCTTTACTAATCATGTATTTTACCCTGGTTGATTGTCTTCTTAGATGAAAGCTGCGAACGTTCTTTGGGTTGCTCGAGAGAAGAAAAAGAATAAGTCTGGGAGGAAAAAGAAGCGTGCAAAGCCTTATCCTGGAGAAGGATGCGGCAGCGTAAGAAATTCAAACAAAACCAAAAACTCCGTTTTGAACAAACAACTTAAAATGCTTCTCCCTACTCATGTGTCGGTGTTTTTGTTTTCGTAGCCCACTGCAAAACGTGGAAAGTAAAACTCCCGTTGATGTCGCTACAACCAGCTCGATCTAGTGAAGCTGCTTGAGATGGACGCTTCCCTCTCAGAGCTTTTGAGAACATATTTGTCTTGTCAACTCTTAACGGATCTAGTACAAAGGCATCAGGTGGAGCTTTCTGGAATCTGCACACAGATTTTACCGAAGAAGATTTTACTTCGTCTTCTCGATGAAACCAGAGAGAAGAGAAGAAGAAGTTAATTTAGGGTTAATGTAATTTGGGTAAATCATGTTTCGGGTAAAAGGGAAACAAAGTCGGGTCAGATTTATGACCAAACGGGTCGCGGGTCCAAATTAGTTAGATATTGGTTTGGGTTTGGTTACGAAGAAATTAGAGAAGTCGGTTTTTGATTTTATGCGTAACCAAAATTTTGTGCAATTAGATCCAAAAATGAATAGTTTTGTGCAATTAAGTCAAAAATCAAACTTTGAGTAGATTTGTTGTGATATCATAGTTCCAAAATGGAAATAGACCCAACTCCCTTTTATATAACATGAAGGAAGATATAGAGAAAAGGAGTTGCATCATTTTTGTATAACCAGGGGCGGTTCTAAGGGTGCGCAATTGGCCCAAATGTATTGGCCCATTTTTTTTACAGAACAGGGCCAATATTTTTATTGAGCCGCCACTGTGTATAACAATGTTGGGTTTAACCATTAAATACTTAGAAGAACATTAAAACGTGAATGTAAGATACGCAATCTTTACTTTGAAGCGTTTTATCCAAACTATGGACCCCAACAAACCTTGTCTACTATTTTCCACAAAAGACTATCAGATTTTTTATAAAAAAAATTGTTAGCGACACTCAATTTATTTTAGTTTTTTTTTTGGATGTCAACAATTATGGTTTAGTGCAAGTCATATACTTTCGTTATTGGGATATGAATGTTTATTAGTAAAATAAATCGCAAACTTTTATTAAATAAAAATCTCAAACTTTTATTGGTTGGAGCATATTTAACTTGATTGCGTGTTTTACTAAAATACTTTGCAAAAGTTATCTTCGATGTAAATTTTGGAGCATGCTTACTAAAATAAGTCACTTAACTATAAGTTTAAAATGATTGAGTTGATAAATTTTAAAAATTTAAATGGCAACTTATTTGACCAATTAGAAGTTCAAGATTTTATTCAATCCAGGTTTTTAAAAACCTTTTTGCCTTTCATAATTATTATAAAAGTAGTATATGCAGTATTCTTTATGTCCGTCCTTCTATTTTGATATCTTTCGTTAATGAATATAAAAATTCAAAATGGTTTCACTTTATCAATTGGGATATTTTTTATAACTTAACTTTTATTCTTATTCTTATTACACGAAAGATTCATTCTCGTTAGTTTCTATCACCACAAATACATTATCAGAAAATGAAACAAAAATGGAAAATCCAATAAACATTATTTACTTAATTGTTTATTGAAAACGTTATAGCTGAAAGGAACATCTATTACATATAATTGGACAAGTAGGTAGTACAAAGATGTACGTACTATTAATATAAGGAGCTAATCTTAAAAGGCAACTATTAAATATCGGATTCAATAGAGAGTGTTGGTTAAAGCACGTGGGACCATTTTTGCTCTTTCAAGATTGGCTCTTCCAGTCTGCAAAAGTTAAAGGCCATGAAGCTAAACCCTAATTAAAGCACACTTTACGAATTCATTCTTTTTTTATAAAAGGGGTTTCTATATAATTAATTAGTAAGGAACTTTTTGTTGAAAATTGTAATTCGTTTGCTCGATCATTTACATTACACTCAGTAGCGGACGTAGGTTATCATTTACTGAGGCAAGTGCCTCATACATATTTTGATTTTCTTCATATACTTTTATACATTTTTTTATTTTTGCTAAATTTTGATTTATAAACTAAAATATAAGAATGAAAATATGTATTACGACTATTAGAATTATTATGTATTGATAAAAAACACTACAAGTTTATCAATGCAACCTCCTTTCATTTGTTTGCTTGCTAGATTTTTTTCTTAATTTTGTAAATTCTTTATGTTCTAACACTTCTTTTGTCTCCAATAGAAATTATTTTATACAAATAATATATGAACGTATACGTATAAATTTTCTGTTTTTCTTTTAAATAATATTTTTTTTGTCAATGTAAGGGAGAAAATCTTCCCAATATTATTCTATTAAACTAATTATATTTAATTTTTATCTAGCCATTTACATCATCAAATAAAATTGGAGCAAGCTCATGCAGAATCAAAGAAAGTAAATGAAAGCCTAAAGCAAGTGAAAATGCATAGTTTACTAAACTACCAACAAGCTGGTTCGTCTCTCTATATTCAATCATTCGAGATAAAGTCACGACACAAACATACAAAAAAAAAAAAATGATTAATGTGAATCAGTAATCCATGTCATAAGAAAACCTACTATGAATCCACCAAACGCTCCAACCGGGCAACCCTATGCTCCCAAGCTTTTTATAGGCCATAATACACCCTCGTAACTTAGCCAAAGGTGCATAACAAATCCCGATATTAAGCGCAAAACCTTTATAACAATTGCCCTCACCGTCCTGCAACACTCCACCAGCTGCAGCAAGCCCAGATTCCTTCGACATGCACCATCCGTGTTAAGCTTCATCTAGCCTCTCAAAGGCACTTTCCAAACAATCTAACTCGCTGCATGATACATTTTCCCATCTTTTGCATCTCAAAAACAAGATGAACTTCTCGACCCAACTCCCTAACAAAACTCACTCTATCACGGCACTTCCCTGTAGCTCCAAACACATATCCACAACACCATTTCATGCCCACCATAACGTCATCACAAACAAAGTGGCCCATGACCAACCATCAACAATATCAACACAACCCGAAATGCGGAAGATCTACTATAAAACAGATTGTCCAAAGAACACACTCTGCTTCATTTTGCGGAATTATCCTGCACCAAATACCCGTAATAGAGGGATACCCACGAAGTACATGCAATATGGATTCACTATCACCTCTACAAACCTGATACATACTTAAACCACATAAGTGACAACGAAATCTCTCCACATTTTTCAGACTGATTTATATCCAGCCAAAGAAAGTTCTTCACTTTCTCTAGAGCCTCCATCAGCCATACCCGCCCAGAAAAACGCTGAAGATTTTGGCATGGCTCATCAATATGAGTGAGAATCGAGTAAGCTTCTTCAAATATTATTGTACAATACGATTTGATGACATTTTTCTTATATTTTTCATATAAATAACAGAAATGAGGAGTAGAGCTTCATTATTCTTCATTGATCCACTTGAGGTCACACTGACGTTTTATTTTCCAATTATAAAATGTGCTTAATTAGTAAAAAATTAGGTAGAGTGGATAACTAAATTAAATTTAGTAAACTTGGTCCGCCTCATTAATATAAAATCATTTCTTTATCAACGAGACTACGACACTAATTAATTATCTCGTATTCTTTAAGTTAACTTCGCTCCCTATTTTTAAGTTTGCAAGGCCCATAGTGTTTCTTGGTTAAGAACCAAGTTTTCATAATTAGAAATATTGATCAATATTTCTATTGCGTACTTCCTCTATATAACCTCAATATATAAAGTAGTATTTTTGCTTAGACCAATAAATAGAATTGAGATTAAAAAAAGTGTGTATATATATATTTAGATACCCCATGATCTATAACACACAATTCATATTTTCTTCTCAAAATATATAATATTAGATTTTCAACACGAATATTTGATTTATTTTTCTTATATAACTTTATATTTACTCATATTAACTACACTATTAATTAAAATATAAAAATATTTTAAATAATTTCACAAATATTTTTAATTATTAATTATTGTACATGTATCTTAAAACATCATTTATTAATTAGAATAAGAGATATTACGACTAATTATAAATATAAAAACTAAAAATATGCAAACCAACTAAAGACCATTTCGACACAACGAATAATTACACCTTCAATGGTTAGAGGACTCCAAAAGATCTTAAAATCACCAACAATCTGTGATGGAAAAGTTGCCAAATCCTAGACTAAGCTCGAATCATAAACCAAACAAACCGATTGAATGAACAATGGCAAGAGCATTACTTGGAAGAAATTGAAAAACATAAAAGAAATAAAACCAAAACTTTATCCTAACAACAAGCTCAAATAAAACAACCAGCCGACAAGATACCAAAGATGAACTTCAAATCTGGATCGGTGAAGCCAAATTTACCCCTACATCACGATCATCCTCTATAATCATATGCATTATAATACAAGTTGTCATTACGTCATATAACACATGCTTATTCTAAAAACGTGATGGTCCGACTATAATTGCAAATCTTGACTGCAATACTCCAAATACACATTTCACGTTTTTTCTACATGCTTCTTGCCTCTTTGCAAACAATTTCTTTTTGGGACCACGTGGGTCATGAATTGTTTAAACAAGAGTGGACCATTTTGGATATATACCGTCAGCCAGATAATAACCCATATTATAGTTTTTCTCATTAATAAGATAACTAGCGGGTGGAACAATTCCTTCAGCTAAATCTTAGCCGTTGCTTTTTTAGACCAAGATCTAATCGTTGGTTCGAGTAGTCACTTCATGTCGTCAGAAATAATATTTCAATCTTAGCCGTTGATTGTTTCATAAAGAATCTTTCAATCTTAACCGTTGATTTAGTCAACGTTTCTCTATAAAATGTATAGTTCTCTTTGAATGAGGACACATCTTCATTCCTTTCATTTCAACTAAAATTGCTTCTAAAATGACTTCAATTCGCTCTATTTCATATTATGTTGAAGAAGATATACAATTATGTCATGTGTATCTTGATGTTTCTCAAAATTTCATCATAGAAATCAACCAATCAGGAGAGCAATTTCGGACAAGAGTTCATAATGAATACGAAAAATATGAGATTTTTCATACTCAACAAAGGCCAAAAAGATCTTCACAAATTTGAATGTCAACAATCCTTACTACAGTATCTAAGTTAAGGGGATGCATTAACCAGATTGAAAATAAAAATTCAAGCGGTGCTTCCGAACAAGACATTGTAAGTCTATACATATGTGATTTTTCGTATTTGTTATATCTTTATTTATGTATTGCACTTGCTAACTTATTTCTATTTTTTTCTTTGTCAATATTAAAACAGTTAAACCAAGCAAAAATGTTACTAACACAAGATACCAAATACAAGAAATGTTTCAAATTCGATCATGTATGGCCTATTCTTAAAGGTATTGAGAAATTTTCAAATAACCAGACTAATAGAGCTGGTGCATTCCCAGAGGAATGTCGTACTACTTTTTCATCCCCATCACTCCAAGATGAATTGTCACCAACCCCTGGTATGAATTCATTCGATCTTAATACGAGTGGTGAAGAAACTAATTTTAATTTTTCTCAGAGACCTATAGGTATGAAAAAAGCAAAGAGAAAATAGCAATCTGAAGAACAATTAAAAAAATTAATGGAGCTAAATGAAAAGCTTATTAAAGCTATTGATAAAGGGACGTTTAAAAAAAATGAAATTCTAAAAACCAAGGTCAAGGTACAAAGACAAAAAGTCGAGGTACAAAGAGATAGAGCTGAGGTACAAAAAATGAGAAGAGAGAATAAAATATTATTTGCGGATTTGGATTCTATAACCAATCCAAAGTGTCATGCATATAATGAAAAGCAAATGACTATTATTTTGAGCAGAGGAGTACCAACAAACCAATATGAAGAACATATAAGAGGTTCTGGCAGCCAATATCGTGGATCTTAATACCAAACATCTCGTTACCAAAACGATCAAAGTGATGGAGAACACAATGAAAAACAAGAAACGTAAGGTGAAGATCAAATACCACCAAATAACCCACAAGAGTTTTCTCAGTACTATAATTTGCTTAGTGGAACCGACAATAATTTTTCCGGGTATTATATTTAGTTCGAATGTTTGTTTAGTTTTATCTTATTACTTTAGTAAATTAGATTAGTATGCTTCGTTTTTATCTTATATAATGTTTGGTTTAGTTGTTTAATATTATGTTTGCGTTTGGTTTAATAGTTTGGTTAATTATTATGTATGTTTGGTTTCAACCTTTTTCTTCTCTGATGATCCAATTCTCTCTCTCCTTCGACAATGACGATTCTTCTTCTCTGTTTTCTTTTTAATACAGTTTTTTTGCTTTATTAACTGAAAGAAGAGTTGCAATTTGTCTACAAACTACATATAAGAGTTAAACCCAAATTTAGAGAATCTAATTGACAATAATTTATGGAAATATGAGTTGCTTCTTCTTCTCTGTTTTGTGAGAATCATTTCGCATGCATGTAGAGATCATCACCATCATCGTCTTCCTTCTGTCACCGGCATCTCTTCGTCACCGGCTTCTCTCCGTCACCGTCTTCTCTCTGGTTTCTCTCCATCGCCAACTTCACATCAATTTTTTCTCTTCTTCTTGGTCTTATCTCCGTCACCGTCTTCTCTATTGATTTGTGTCATCGAAAGCTCTTTTCATTTGTGAACAGTGAAGAGAATCAACAATATTATATTCATTTCAATTTTGCCGTTGGTGAACAGTACGATACCAAATTTGCCGTGTGGTTGGAGCTCTCCTCACGCCATATATGGCGTTTGCCGCTCTTATAGGTTGAAATTGAAACTATATTTTTTTTTTTACATTCAACATTTAATAATTAAGACACTTAGTTTTCTTCGCTTGGAGGAAAAAAGAAAAACATAAATTGAGCCGCAGAAAGTTGAAGGATGAAATCGTAAATAAACACACAGAAATGGACAAAAAATGGCATAGTTGAAAATAAAGTAAATTTGATGTGATAATTCATAATACACAATTTAATCCAATGAGAGAAGTGAAATTAGAGAACGACCTTACTACTTCTTACTCTATCCAATCAATCCTTTTTAATTGTGTTTTCTTTCTTTTTATTATTTTTATTATTTAATTTTTAAATAGTAAAATATATAGAGAGAGAAAAAAGTTTGTTGGAGGATTTCTCTATCTCTCTCCCTCCAAAGACGGCGACTGAAAATCTATCCTTCTTTCTTCTCATTAACGCTCTTATCGGAGGATCTATCCGGCGAATCACTCTCTGATGAGATCTCCGACGACTCCATAGATTTACGATTAATTTACAGAAACTCGATCTTCCTTTTGTGTGTGTGAGCTTTTCACTTTATTCTGTTCATTTCTCTTTCTACGCTACGAATTTTTTGGCGTCTTTTTTTTTTTCTGCTGTATCCGACGCGGAGGTTTAGAGATTTATAACGGTGGATTTTACGGAGGAAGAAGAAGAAGATGGAAGCTAACGGGATGGAAAATTTGGCGAATCCGAATCAGGAGAGAGAGTTTATAAGGAGACACCATAGACATGAGCTTGTGGAGAATCAGTGTAGCTCTACGCTTTTTAAGCATATCAAAGCTCCTGTTCACATCGTAAGCTTTTTCTTCTTATTCTCTTTATCACTTGCTTTCTTCTACATGCGCTCTGTTTTTGTTTTCTCTCTGCTTAGGTCGTAAATGTTATGCAATGATTTATGTGTCAATCATGTTAATTGAATTCAAAAGTGCGAAATAACTTTCTACTTTTAGAGATTTTTGATCTTACGGAGTCGAAGAAGACGATTGGTGTAGAGAAATGGAATTGTTTCTTATTATAGAAGTCTTTCATGACTATTAATAGTATCCAATTTCTTTACTACTTTGATTTGATATTTTTTCTTGTATATTTTTCGATATTCCCTGAGCTGATTTTCGATATTTTCATGACCGACATAGTTTGATTTTTTTCTTCTTCAATATTTAGAAACTATGCTCGATCTGGTTATTTCTTCTTCATGGATGACTTTGATCTTCTGGTATTATATAGGTGTGGTCTCTAGTGAGAAGATTCGATCAGCCACAGAAATACAAGCCATTTATCAGTAGGTGTGTGGTGAAAGGAAATTTAGAGATTGGTACAGTAAGAGAAGTTGATGTTAAATCCGGTCTACCTGCAACTAGAAGCACTGAGAGATTGGAGTTACTTGATGACAATGAACATATTCTCAGCATCAGAATCGTTGGTGGCGATCACAGACTCAAGGTAACACAAACAGCAACACATCATTTAACTAAGGGTTGTTCCCTGATGCTTAGTTGGTTTTTTAGGGTAACAATATCAATATGTATATCTCTTTTGATGTCAGAACTATTCTTCAATCATTTCCCTTCATCCTGAGACTGTAAAAGGGAGAATAGGGACACTTGTGATTGAGTCATTTGTGGTGGATGTACCAGAAGGGAACACAAAGGATGAGACTTGTTACTTTGTGGAAGCTCTAATCAAATGCAATCTTAAATCTTTAGCTGCTATCTCTGAACGTCTTGCGGTTCAGGACACAACAGAATCCATCAACAGAGTCTAAAGATACTATCGAATTGAAGTCAAAAAGAGATTTGGTTGAGCCATGGATGAAGCTCTCAAAGGGAAAGAGAGTTTGAGTCTCTTTGGGGATGGACAAGGCCAATCTATCATCAGATTATTTACCGTTACATAAGAAGTTTCTCATTTGTCTAATTATTTTTCTTCTTTTTAAAGCATGTTTTTGGTTTCTCTGTAGAAGAAGAACCAAATATGATTTTGGCGTTTTGGGTTTGCCACTTGCAGGAATCTTTTTTACAATTTGCAGAGACATGTCAAAAAACAAAAAGTGTGATCATGGGGTTCCATTCTCTTCTTCTTCTTCCCTTTTTAACACTTTTTAGTTGCACACATAAAGGCCACACATACTTTTTTTTCCTTTTCTGTTTAAATCATTATTTACTATATTTATTGAGCCAATAGCATTTGTGGGATGTGAAAATTTCTCCACACGGACCATTACGAAATGGGATCTTTGTTGTAGTTTATAGATTTTGTCTTCACTTGTTTTTTGAGGAAACACACATTGGCTCCATTAGCTGTTCATACGTATAACTTCCTTTACTATTTTAACATTCCCAAACTGTTCTCTATTTTTTTTATCTATATTTTAATTACACATTTGTCTATTTATATGATCAATTTACGTATTCGAATCGGTCACATGGACATGTGACATCTTAAAA
Organism: Lepidium didymum; assembly: GCA_963920545.1. Classification (NCBI taxonomy): domain Eukaryota; kingdom Viridiplantae; phylum Streptophyta; class Magnoliopsida; order Brassicales; family Brassicaceae; genus Lepidium; species Lepidium didymum. The sequence continues at coordinate 5,155,178 of OY986986.1, forward strand.
CATAATGAGTAATAAGAAATAAAAAGATTTATTGGCCTTCAAAAATTACATCAGAGAATTAAGACCACAAATTACTTTCCTTTCAATTTTCTATTACATTTTCCTTATAGAATTGAACAGATTGTCAAAAGGTAAACTGTTCCAGGTAGAAGTAAAAAAAAAAACTAATGAGCTAATGAAAAAACTACATTAATGTATAACATGAGATCAATAATTTCACCTGTCTCTTTGATTTTTTTTCTGACTATGGGGAGATTTACTCTGTACAAGGCTACAAGCTTTGGAATCTCTGTTTTTCACCCAAAGAGGCATGTTTATGACTGATAATGAATGATGTGACTAAGCCAATACCAAGTCTCCTTCTTGTTGCTCCTGCAACTTCTCCCCCTCTTCCTTTGGAAGCAGGATACGCTTTATGTCCTCTGCGGTAAGCGTTTCATACTCTAGAAGTGCGTTTGCTAACGTGTGTAGCTGCTTCTCATGCTGGGAAAACGATAGACACCAAAAATATTCATGAGAACGGTTTTGATTTGAGTCAAAAATGCGACTATCGACAACTTAGGCAAAAACAAACCCGTTTCAATAGAGATTTCACTCGCTCATATGCCTCTCGAAGAAGCTTCACAACCTGACCAAAAGTATCAACCACCAGATGAATGATCAGACTTAAGAGCAATGGGATTTGAGCGAGATCCCTACAAGAAATGAAGAAAGAGAGTCTATACCTCTGCATCGATGCGCGACTGCATATCAGAACTTGGTCTTTCTTTTATATGAACTGGTCCTATTGCCTCACTCATTCCACAACTTGATACCTTCCATATATAACCAAAAGCATTATTACAACTATCAAAACTGTACAGTGGAAATTTTTTCTTGCCATCAAGTTAAATTTTAGGACCCCATAGACTAAATTCCTGAAACATCATTCCAAGAAAACCTTTTAATAAACCAAGAAAACAAAAGAATAAGCAATTAATACATCTATCTCTTAATCTTCAAGCAATATGGAGGTTATAACACAAGGATACCATGTATTGTGCAAGTTCTGTGGCCTGGGATAGATCGCTACTTGCTCCTGTGGTGATATGGTCCAGGCCAAAGATGAGCTCCTCTGCAACTCTTCCTCCCATACATACATCAAGACGAGCTAATAACTGCCTTTTGCTCACTGATGTTTCATCGTTTGAAGGTAATTGTGTAACCATTCCCAATGCAGATCCACGTGGCATAATAGTTGCTTTGTGGATTGGATGCGCACCTCCAGTGTTCAAAGCAACAATAGCATGACCGCTCTCATGGTATGCAGTGAGCTAATCAGGCAAAGGAGCAAGTGAGAGGCCATATAAAATTTGGACTCCACATCCAAACACGTCTACATTGCGATAGATATTGGGATATACCTTTTTAGAGTCCTCTGATACGAACAATGTCTTCCTTTCTGTGCCCATGACTATTCGGTCCTTAGCGAATTCCAATTGTTCAGAAGATAGTTTCTCAGCTCCTTCAACAGCTGCTTTTATGGCAGCAATATTTACCAGGTTTGCAAGATCTGGAAATCGTATTGGTGAGATTGGGGACAATGTGGTCAGTCATTGAATCTTCACAGGTCAATGACAAAAGAAGACACTTCAATTGAATTTGAAAATAACTAAACTGTAGTTGTAGATTCAAAACACTCACCAGCACCATTGAATCCAGGAGTTCCACGAGCAATTGCTTTAACATCCACATCGTCTGAAATAGGTTTGCCTTGGAGATAGAGTTCCAAAATTTCTTGGCGTCCACGGACATCCGGACTGGGGACAACAATCTACAAATTGTATCTGTCAGTAATTTCTCTTCTTTTAAAAAATTCAGAAACAATTTTCATAACATAAAAGCACACCTATCTACCTATCTTTTCTGTTTGGAAAAAGGATACAAATAAAATTAAAGAAAACAAATTGAACACTAAATGCCTAATTGTAAGAACAAATTTTTGAACAGTTAAAACAGGGATTTCTCATGAAAAAAAGAAATAGTATCAGCTCTCCATTTTCCAGTAAAGGGCATGAGATCTTATCTTCAGACTAATACTAATACTAATACAAATACAAATAGAAAATAGTAATAATAAACCGGAAACGTACATGTCTGTCGAATCTACCCGGTCTTGTTAGGGCTGGATCAAGTATATCAGGCAAGTTTGTTGCTGCCATAACTATTATTCCCTGCATAACCAAAATAGAAAAGAGGCAGAGTACTATTATATTTTTGTAAACTAGGGGAACCAATCCCAAGGTAGACTACCATCCCTCATTAAGAAGTACCTCATTCTGCTCAAAACCATCCATTTCAACAAGTAGTTGATGCAATGTCTTCTTTGTATGCCCTTCCCATTGTTTTCTCGTGGACCCAACAGCATCAATTTCATCAATGAAAATAATACAAGGTGCCTGTCAGACATGATGGTCAGTAAGTGGAAGTTCATTCATGTAGTTTATTAGCAGTGACAGGTTGTCTTACCTTTTTCTTAGCTGCCTGAAACAAAGATCTTACACGCCGAGCTCCTACCCCAACAAACCTGTCAATTGAGGAAAAAGAAAACATGATATTATAAAACATTTTATTATTATTGAGGAATCTACTTGGTGGTAATCAGTAATTAATGATAATGTTGGCCATGGAATACGCTAGAGAAAGACAGCTATAAGAAGGCTCACATCTCTTCAAATTCAGATCCAGCTCTATAGAAGAAGGGTACTCCAGCTTCTCCAGCAATTGCCTTAAAAAATGAAACCGTATTAACTTACTGTAATCAGTCAGATTATGGTACCCAAACAAGGATTTATAATTAAGTGGGAAGAAACTATGAAAGACAACGGAAATGACTACCCCATTCAATGAAAATATAACGTAGTGAGATAACTTACTTTAGCCAACAATGTCTTTCCAGTACCAGGTGCCCCCGTTAGAAGAATTCCCTGGAAGTAAACATAAACCAATGTCTCATGTCAAAAATGTTAATATGATATAGATCAAGTATATATGACAAAACGAAATGCAAAGTAACATGCAATCGAGAAGGTATAATAACCAAATGTGGTAATACCTTTGGCAACTTTCCTCCAAGGCGGGTGAATTTTGATGGGTTTTTTAGATATTCTACCACCTCCTCAAGCTCTTGTTTTGCATCATCACAACCCTTTACATCCTTAAATGTTTTTACATTCTGCGGCAAGTAAACTTGTTAGGAAAAGACACAATGAAGCTGTCCCTTAGCAATTATTTTTGCTTCAAGGGCTACATGAAAAGAACTATCAAATTGTTCACTAGGATTTAAAAACACAGTACTGATCTCAGGTAAGAAGGATGCTAGCATGCACCTAATATGCAATATCCTTCACTTACTATAATTTTGACCACTTTAACTGATGCTATGAAATTCCAAGTAGTTCTACTTCAACTACTTTAAGACTCTTTGTAAACCGTGAAGAATACCATTACTTCAGCTGCAGTCAAAAATCTACCTTTTCTGGCGTTATTTCTTTGTTCAACTCTTTTGGGGAATATGAAGAACTTGAACCAACACCTGACGTTCCAATTCCTCCCAGGCTTCCAATATACTTTTGCAAAGCAGCTGCACCCATTAACCTAAACAAATAACATCTATTATAACCGGAAGAATAGTGCTAAAATGGAGAAGCAATCACACGTTCTATCATGCATAAGAAGCAATATTTCTGCCTGAGCTATCTAAATTATAAACTTGATCTCAAATTCTCAACTAAAATATAGATGATGTATACCACACTAATCCCACTGCAACTGTGAACAAGATTGTAGAGACAAGCTCTTGCGCAAATCTTGATTTATTTGAAACTTTAGGATTAACCTGACGAAGCAAAGACACATGTTAAGAACTAAAGATAAATAGAAACATCAAGTAACTGTTGACAATCCACCTGCCGTATACCTTGCCAGATGGGGAACTTACCATGGTAACATGCAATGGCTGCTTCTCAGATATACCAGGGTTCACAAATGATTCGTCCATATTGCCTGATGCACGATGCTTCAGTTCTTGCAGCTGCACATAGACAAATGATTATTTCACATACAACAACACTAATATAGAAAACAAAAAACACAAACTAGAAACAATCTAGCTTTGAGGCCTGTGAATAGAAAAAGTAGCGGATTAGTAAATCAAAGTGCAGACCACCGAACCACAGACACTAGAAGTAGTCATGGTAAGAATACCAGTGTGGGAAGACTAGATGGCTTCCCGGTTTGTTCATCAGGAAGATACTCCGAAAGAGCATTTGTGATGACAAGAGCTCTAATATATTCAGCAACTCCTCTACTGTCCACAGAGTGTTCCCTTTGTTCGAACCGTTGAACTACAGCCTCAGGACTGAAAGCAAAGAAATGATACCACAAAGAGCCAATTTAGAGAAAATTGAATTCAACGACACCAACTACTTAAAATTACGCAACCAATCATCAATTAGAGCTTAACGAAATATTACATACATGTGTTTGTTGAGCTCAGCCAATAAAGCACCTTGCAAAGCCGCGTCTTTTGGATTGGCATCAGCCTCGGCGATGAGTTTCTCGAGCCGCTTCTCCTGGCGAGAGAAAGGCCACCAGCTTAACCACTCCCACTCCATAACTTTCTCCATGGCTCTCTTTATAGCCGACCATAGCCCCATCAGCAACACCACAATTCGAAACTTACTCTTCTTCTCGTCTTCCTTTTTGTCCTCCGCTACTCCATTACTGAACTCCGCTTCTTCTCCTCCACTTTTCGCCTCCGCCGCAAAGCTAGCTTCACTCGTCCCTTCGCTTATCCCTAATTCATTAACCTCCGTATGCGAAACCAATCCATTCTCCGAAGAATCAGTGATCTCCCCAACGCCACCTCCGCTCCCAGAGTCCGATAAAACAAAAGCAGGGTCTTTAGGAAGAAATTCAGAATCCAAGGCGACATTGTCATGGCGCAATGAACAAGGAAGGGGACGAAATCGAGAGTTGAGAAGAACCGAAGAAAGACGGTAGAAACCGGATAGAGATTGAGGATGAAAACGCAAAGAAGAAGAGAAGAGATAAGGATGGGGCGTAAAGGAAGAAGTATGGAGAGGAGTACGAAGGAGAAGAGAAGCTTGAAGAGTGGAAGAAGACATTGGAGTGTAATAGCTTAGGGTTTTTGAATCCTTTATCTTCTTCCTCCTTCCTTACAACCTTTTATTCAGAGCAAAGAGAAGACTTTACTTGGAGTCTTAGGAGCCACAAGATTCTTTTATCTTTCAGCTTCTGTTTTTTTTTTTTTTTGGGTTCATTCTTAAGTAAATTGATGATCCATTTGAGTTTAAAAAATCTTATCCAGTTTCTCACATGAACTGTACGTTTGTTACCAATAATCTTTCATTTATACAGTTTGTGACAATGAGAATGACAAACGCAGAGTGAGAGAGAGAGAGAGAGAGAGAGAGAGAGAGAGAGAGAGAGAGAGAGAGAGAGAGAGATTAAGTTTCTCTGATTTACATTTTGAGAGGCAAAATACGTAATATCAAGTGGTTTTATAATGATATATTTTGGACACAAGTACAAGTGTTCCAAGCAGAAAAGAAAAACACAAACAATAAAGAACTACCAGAAATAAAGAGAGGGATTAACAACTGTCTTCGACTTTGAGGGACACTCTCTTTCTAATGCATTGGACCAGGACCACCATAGTGCGCCGGGGGCATATGACCACCTGGACCTTGATGCATCGGGACAGAAGACGGTGGTGCCATGTAAGGATTGTGACCACCACCTTGCCCTTCTGGTTGGACCCATCCACCGTGAGGCTGCTGATGGTGGTGACTCCCACTTGCTGCGTGATATTGCTGTGGATTACCAGCGTATGGATTCTGGCCGGGCTGTTGTTGAACCACTGGAACAGGAGGGTTAGGCATTGTGTAGTCTCTGCTTCTGTCGTTGTTCACCTTTATGCTAAGGTCAGTGTGACGTGAATAAGTTATGTGGAGCTTACAAAATCCACCATCATAGATACAATGTCCTTCCAATGCTTCCTTCGCCACCACAGCCGTCTGAACATCTGAAGAAACCCACCAGGTTTTTTGAGACTTTGCTCTTGGTATTATATACTATGTCTAATGACAATTAATGTAGAGCATATCATAACAAATGTTTACCAGGGTATTGAATCAATGCCTGTAGCCCACCATTCTTGTCAAACATTGCAATCTTTTGAACAGCCCCAAAAGCCGCAAAAACCTACTCAATAATAAACAACAGGGAAGAGAGAATTAATATATATCTAGAACCAACGATTCAATGAGGATTCAGCATATAGAAAGCATTATTACCATGTGTAAAACATCTAAGGTTACTGCATACTGCATGTTCTCGATGGATGCAAGAAGAACATTACTTTCAGGCTCCATCTTTTTCCCGTCTATACCCACAGCCACCTAGTAAGAATGAAAATAAATTTTCACTTGGTGATTAACGATATGTGAACTTTCAAGCATGTCTTTGTACAAAGTACACAGCACCACCAAGAGGTTAAGCTAAGTAGTAAGCAGATTTACAATCATAGATGCAATTGTCAGTTACTGTTCGCATGCTTACCTGACCAGTACTATCAATGGCTGATGGAGCAACGGGAAGGTAAGGATTAGTATAGTCTCTGCAAAATAAAGAGGAAGAACCACTTAATAAATTCTGATCGCATCAGCATGACATTTATCAAGTAATCCAAAACTTGCAATGTGAATATTACCTGCTCCGATGACTCTGAAATTTGACAGTCAAATCTGTATGAGCTGAATATGTGATTTTAAGAGAGCATTGTCCCACTTGCTCAGGGAGTAGATACCTAATGCCCCGAAAGGGAAGTCAGTAATCAAGTATGTCTCACACATTACATAAAAAATCTTATAATGCAAAGCCTGTATAGTATGTAATAGTATAAATAACATAAAGGGCTACCCTCTTTGTAAGTATCCATTAATGCCTACAGTGAAAAGACTAGTTGCAGATATATCTTTCCTACATCTATCAACACCAGCTCGCATACATAACTTGAGAACTTAGCATCACCTGTTAAAACTCCTACAAACGCTTATAATGCAGACCCCACACACAATATCTAAAACTATACATCCCTTCACAGTTAGACTAAATACCGTGTCAAAAATTTAAACAACTGTCACCTAGGGATGCTTCTTCCATCGAGGGCATTTTTTGCAGAGGTCGCAGTTTCCGCATCTGAAAATTGAACCAGTGCCTAAGAGAAATTCAGAAAATAAACATTTTTAAGTACAATTAACTTGAAACATCAATATACAAAGCAATGTATGCCTTGGTAGTATACCTGATAACCAGCTGTCTTCTCGAAAGTAGTAATCTTGTGGACGAACCCAAAGGCTGAGAATACCTGCAATGCAAACCAGAAATTAGAAAACAATACAAAAACAGAAGAGTCAACATTTAAAGACTGTCGAGCATCTGTTATTATTTTTGCACTTGCAACATTCAAAGACAGATTTAGTTTGGTTTTAACTCTCCAAGTTTAAGATTTGCACAGCATCACAACAGTTGGGATAAAATATTAAACCAGCATACTACACGCCGGTTCTCTCTAGAAGGCAAAAGATATGGCTTCCAACATATCAGGCAATCATATTAGAAACAAGATAATTTGCACTAGGTTTGCAGATTGATGAACCTCTCGATATAATTTCACCACAGCAACAGAAAAATTGAAACAGTTCTATATCACAAGATATGTGCAGATAGAGCTGCACCCAGTCATATCAAACAAAAATAATCTACACCTATGTAACACTATATCTTAAGAATCCTAGAGTATCTTATAAAAGGGAAGTGTTAGGTAGAGAGTAGGGAAGAGAGAGGCAGTGTCAGGGAAAGGAGAAAGGAAACAAACACACATGTGCTCTTTCTCCTAATGCATTAGGCTGCCACTGAAGATATTGCCTTGACATGGCCCTGCTGATCCATTTACATTCACGTCAAAAAAAAGTTTCCAAAAGCACGACAACCTACAGCCTAATTATCATAATGTCTTCGAAACATCTTTCAGAAATACTTGTTTAAGTCTTGTAACGAAAACACAGAGGTGTGTGATCCACTTACCAGATGCAAGACATCAATGCTGACCATGCGAGCATCCTCGCCTTCGATTGTAACCAGAAGAACATTTCCCACAACATCTGCCGTCGTTTTGTTATTCACTATTTCTTGCCTGTTGGAGTACTGAAGGTAGACAGTTTTGCCTCGAACTTGAGCAGGCTCCGATGAAGAAGCATAGTAAGAAATCATTTGTATAGCTTGATTTAAATCTTCCTGAAAAGAAGAAATATATATAATCAATACTTGTGCTGTTACGTAATACAATGATTGATCTTGTTGCAACTTTAACATAATCTCTACACTCACAAACTCAATGAAAGCTTGATTCCGATTGGCTCCAACATTACACTTCGTATTTACAACTGTGCCAAAGGGCTTGCCAAGTTCAATCAACTCCTCTTCAGTGCATTCCCAAGGCAAGTTTCTCAAATGAAGAACCTTAGAAGGAGGTTGTGTGTAACGGAACTGTGGCTGGCTTGAAACAGAAGACATTTTGATCTAGCGAAACCTTGGAGCTATAAAATAACATAACGAACCAGAAAAAAGAAGATTGAAAATTGCACAAGACTTTAATGCAAATGTGTAGTACGAATCAAAAACTCTTCAGATCTCAAAATAATAATATAATAATTTCAGGATAATTGATTTTATACTATTTCAAGCCGAATGATACGATTTCATCAGCGAAGTTCACATAATACAAACGATAACTATTGAAAAAGTCCGAATTTAGATAAAAAGGAAGGAGATTTAGAAAAAATCATGTCACCTGAAGAAACAGTATCAAGAAAATTCTCTGACTGGGAAATCTGCAGAGAAATTAGGGTTTCGCGTTGATGAAGATATGTATGAGAAAGAAGGAAAAGAAGATGAGATAGGGGTTATTGGAGAATCTAAATGTGCGGTTTTTTTAAACGGCGTTTTGCTTAAAGAGCGTCTTCCTTATTGGGCTTAACAATAGATCCAATACATTATTTGGGCTTTGCGTTTCAAGAGAAATCAAATACAATTGGATAAAAGGAAGATTTTTTAAACTATAAGATCGGTTTCTCGAATTTGCTAAACAGAAAAAAAGTAAAAACACTCTCGAGAACTCTTGAGACGGAATCGATGGCGAATTCTCAGACGGTGATGGCTATGATCAGGTTGTTTAGATCGCCTTTTCGCAACAAACACGACAAAGTGGCTTTCGCTATTCACGGTTCTTTCATCGCTTCCGGTTACATCCTCACTGCCACCGGAAGAGCTGCCTTCGCCGACGACCCTTTCTCTTCGTCTTCTACTCAGGGTTAGTAATTAATTTCTGTTTTTTGGGGGTTTTTCTAGAGTTTAGGATTCTAATTTGTTAGATTCTGGCTATTAAGATGATGTTGGAATCGACGGGGGAACGAATTTGACGGAGAGTACGCGTTTGTCTATGCTAATCTTCTGAAGAAAGGATCGAAGAAAATTCTAGTTAAGTGCTTGGCTATGGATGATAAATTTCTTGTTGATGCCATAGCTGATGGTAGTGTAGAACCTGCTCATCTTCAGATAAAGGTTGAGAATTATGTTGAGGAGAGCAATGAGGGGAATTACGCTGCACAGTTTAAGAATTTGGACAAGTTAGTGACTGATTTGCAGAATGAGATTCTGTATAAGCTTGACGAGTCTAAAACCTGTTTCTTCAACAAGCCAGTCCAGCTCTGGAGAACCTAGACATTACGCTGGAATGCCTGAATCATCAGGGCCTCAGATTCACTCCAATCCCTGGTAATGGAGGTTATAGTGATCTCTTCCCTAGCCCAGGTGCTGGAATATATCCTGCTAGGGGTGGTTTTGGCGATGGAAGTATGCTTGTTGGACCTAGTGACCCTCGCTTTTTTCCATTTGGTGATCGACCTGGTTTCATGGGACCACCACAACCGGGTGCACCACCTCCGGGTGCTCGTTTTGATCCTTATGGCCCTCCCAGTGTCCCAGGTTTTGAGCCAAGCCGGTTCACAAGGCAACCTCCAGGAAGACCAGGTAGCGGTCATCATCCAGATCTTCAACATTTTCCGGGCGGTTCAGATTTTATTTAGTCAAAACTCAAAAGTAAAGCCATCTTCAAACAAATACAGCTAATGTGTGCGACAACTATCTGGTTATTACATATAAGCAATAGTGTCTATTTGGTTTGCCTTTTTTTGTCAGCTGTTTTTGATTGTTTATAACTTAGATATATAGTAAGTAGAGTTTTGGCTTATTTCTCTTACTCTGACTTCGAACTCAGTTGTATCGATGTTTCCAAAACACTCCAGTTTGGACCAGACACAGTTCAAACAATTTGAAGCACAAATTTCAACACTTGTCATATGGTTAAAAGTTTTACACTTTGATCTTCTTCTCTCTTTTCTTTTACTCGAAACATCGATCTTTTGTGTAGAGATACATAAGATCGAAGAATAGAATTGTTGTTATATAAGGATGATCTCATCTGCATTTACTTCATATAGTGTCTCACCAAGACTCTCTAATGTAATCGTTCCTCTAACATGAATAATAAGCATCATTTACACACAAAAGTCACAAACAATTGTATACAGAAGAAATGAAAATAAAGCTCTTCTTCTTTTATTCATCACATGATCTCAACAACATCATCACCACCATAACTCATAGTCATGTAATGAAAACACAACACATGAAACGTTAACATAAGATCTCTGAATTCATCACAATTCACAAGGATATGTTTTGGGAGGAAACACATCCAACAAAACAAGCCGATAAAATTGAAAAAGCTAACATGCATTGTTGAGCTTCTTCTCATTATTAGCATCACCTTCACGATCAACGTCAACCACGAGCTCGATTGTGTTCTTGTTCTTTTCATCATCATTCCCTTTACTCATGATCACCATTGTTGCTGGTTCTTTTTTCTTATTCTTGTACTTAAAGTAGATAATAAGTTGAAGTATCCCCAATGGAGTCCCCACCATATTAGGTGACTATACAAAGTCATTCATTATATTCTATCATCATTAATATACATGAAAACTATATATTATAATGTTATATCTAGAAGAAGTGAGCTAGGTGAAAAGAACGAACCGCAAGAAAGAGATCATGGCTAAGTAAACCATAAGCCAACCAAAGAGAACTAGCAAGAAATGAGAAGAAGGACAAGTAAAACGGCATGTATTCCACACTTTTTGTCTCTATCACTTTCTTCTGCACAACATACATTCATAACTTTCTTGTATTAAAACAATATTTCTATAAATTTATATGTCATAATTTTCGTGTGACATAATTTTAAATATATAGAGCTTACCATAACTATGAGAGGAGAACCATACATGGAGATGGAAGCCACAAGGCCAACACTTCCGACGAATGATTTCCGGTGGCTATGGTCGTCAAATACCAAGGCTGAGATTACCGTTGTTAAACCGAACACAACCATAACCGGAACATATGTAACACCAACCTTAATCTAATTCAAAATTAACAATAGGATCATCAATGTCACCAACTTATGTTCTATCAAATTAATGAAGCATATATCATTTGATCGTATAGTAACCTTTTCTTTTGGAGATGCATAGCAGAAATATATGAAAATGAAGGCTGATTCGAGAAGAATACCGACTCCATTAATGGTGACGAGAGGAAAATTCTCCCAAAGATGACTCACAATGGGAAGACCATACCAAGTATAAATCAAACAATTGAAGAGTGTCATTATGTAAGGAAAACATGAGAATTCCTCTGTGCTTTTCTTCTTAAACACCCTTGAAAATGTTAATCTATGAACCATGTAACAAAAATAATAATAATTTAATTTCAAGGTAAATTTAAAGTTAAATGGATATATACTTTTTATCAATTATATTCGTACATTGGAGCTGCATAGAGCAACAAGGAAGCTCCGTTTCCTATTGAAAAACAACTCATATGAATTTTTTTTCTTGTAAATATTATGTTACAAAAAGAAAAGTTTGAAGTAAGAATATATATATTAAATTTTGGAAATAGATGATGGGTTAGATCAAGATAATATATTATTACACGAAAAAACAAATAAAGGGAAAAAATACCTAAAATTCCGACTGATAATCGAAGTTTATCATCCATTTTGATTGACCAGGAGAACGAAGATTAGGGAATACTTGGGATGTATGAGATTTATGCCTATAATGTGTGTGCGTGTGTTATATATATATATATATAATAATTTGTCTTTGTTGTTCATTTTAAATAATCATCTAAATTTGTTCACAAGTTTGGGGCATATGGTAAACTTGTTTAACATTTTTGGTTCAAAATTATATTGGCCTGCAATAAAAAAAATCATTATTATAGAATATCTATAGGAAATCCATCCGTACTAAGGTTTTTTCGACGGATTTCTAATAAAAATCTGTCGGAAATAGGTTTTCAGGGATTTAAATTTGTGGAAAATTAGCCATAGACTTCCAAGACTTAGCATCTCATAAAAAAAAAGATTTTCAACAACATTTTTGACAAAATTATATTCCAACGGACATTCAACAAACATAACATTTAAAAACTCAAATTTAAATTCAGTAAAAATAATTAAAAAGAAATATATGAATAAACAATTATCTTTTTTTTTTCTTATTGAAACCATAAGTTAAGCTTTAATATTAGAAAAATTTATTAAAAATCAGATGGTTAGTTCGAATTCCACCCAATTCCAATTGGAGAACTTAAGCTATGGATCGGAGTTTGTCGATCCAATTATTATTGATAAAAAAAATCAAACACAATTAATTTTACCAAAGTGTTAGAACTAGCAAACAATTATCATATAGATGAAGATTCATGAACTAAAAACAAACTTTGTGATACATATTGAAACGATCAGAAAGTTAATAATAGTTTTTTCTGGTTAAATAAAATTAACCACTATCATTAAGGAAACACTATCATTTGGTTAAATTCGCAATAGTTTGCTTCTTAAGATCACTTAATTTAATATCAAAGTCTTTATAGTTATTAAATGATCAATATAAACATACTTAGACTGTGTGGAGTTTATGTAGTATTTCATATGTGTAAAGTCTTCCACACTTCCTTATTATATTACAAGATATTTGGACGCATTAAATTAATAAATATCACACAAATTATGTGATTCAACAAACTGTCAGCAACCATTACCATCACAAACTACAAATGCATAGTTTATCAAAATTACAAAATCATAACTTTTGTTAAAGTATACAATCATTATCTATTTTCTAAAATTTCGAAGGATCACGAAACTCAGATATACAAAGGACAAACGACGATTCTGAAATGTTGGTTAAGACAATTCTGGTTATTTTGTTTGTGTCGGATATAATTCTGAAATGTTGGAGAAGACAATTTTGTTTTAATTGACTATGGAAAATATATGATATAAAATAATAATAATAATAATAATAATAATAATAATAATAATAATAATAATGGACGTACATAAAAGAAGGGTAAATTAAATGAATATAAGAAAGTTTTTGAAAAATTAGAAGTTCGACACAAATTTTCAAAAATTAGGTTTTTGACAAATTTTGTCAGTTCTGACCATTTTATTCCTAGTATACCTATGAGTTAAATCGATATTATTTTTTGTACATCGATTCGATATAAGTTATATTACACATGTGTTAAATGAGTTAGATAAGTAATATATTTGATAACTCGGTAAGATATAAGTTGAGTAAATAACAATATTATTTACTCGGTAACAACATATATTTCGTGATACAAAGAAAAAAATAACATGAATATCCAACATATCAAATGTGTATCAAATTGTAATCTAACAATTATGTTATTGTGTACAAATTGCACAATTTCAGTCTATATAACTGTTTATCATATATAATAAATATGTTAGAGGTACATAGATTTATGTATATGGGTAAATAAAAACTTAACTTGGTAACGCTATATATTTTATGGTGCATAAAATTAATATGAATATCCAACATATCTATATAATTATTTAACATATGTAATAAATATGCTAGAAGTATATATATATATACTGATAAATAAAAACTTGAACAATTATTATTTTGGTTATTAGGCACATTGGATATTTTTGAAAATTTACACTAAATCTAATTTTTTGAAAATTAATGTCAGACTTTTAATTTTTTAAAAACTTGTGTATACTGTTGTAGTTTCTCTAAAGGAACCTCTATTGAAATAATATAAAAGTTAACACTTTTAAGTTAGTTTTTTGGTGGGTTAGCAACACGTGTGGTGTGAAACTAGTGTTCTCTATCATGCATATTTATATATTGATCTTGTAATATAGACAAAGATTAATTATCAAAAAAAAATGTATAGACAAAGATGATCTATATATTTTTCAAATAGCTTTTATGGTTACATACATTAGATATTCAAAATTCTAACATTAGTTTTGGATTGTTTATAATAAGCCCTACTATTTGATATATTATTTATCATAATTTTAAACTTTAATGTGGATTATATACTGTTGTTATGTGAGTGAGCTTCATATTAAAACCAAATATAATTAGTGGATTATTTAATTTTTATGTGAATTTCAGTCATATGAAAGATATGTGTAGCCAAAATAAAAACCTGTTCTAAATCCACAGAAAAATTTGCCATTAATTAAATCTAACATGCATCACTTGGTTATAAACTTGCATGCAAAGATACTTAATTTGTTGTATAATATATGCTTTCTTTTGTAAACAATAATGCATAAAGAATTTATAACAAAAGAACGAAATAAAGAAAGAGGGATAAGGTTTTGGTAAGCATGGCAATGTTGTTGGAATCGTAGTGGAAATAGCACTAATTAAGGACTTTCACTCTTTCTTTGTGGATTCATATCTGTTTATTATAATATGTTCTTCAATCTCCACACAAATTCAAACGTTTGTCTTTCTCAAAGAGAATTTAGCTAATGGCTTAAGCACATTCACTGATAGAGCTAGAAATTTTATTTATAGGTGTCTAAATACTTTTTCTAAAAAAATTTATAATTTAATCTAAAATATGTTGTTATAAATATATACTAAGTTCACTCAATTTTAAAAAATTTAGTATATATTCATAACAACCTTTTTTTCAATTTTGATGAAATACTAAATAAATAAATAAAAAAGAAAAATTCATGAGGAAGCGGTATTTCTTTAGGATCTACTCCAGCATTTAGAAATTGGTTAATCGGTAAAGATACATGTACTTGATGTCCTGCCCAAAAAAGGGACCCAAGTCCTAGTAGCCCTGCTAAATGGTGATTCAACATAAATTCTACATCTTGGAACCAAGCCAATTTTGGCCATACATAATATAGAAATCACACTTGGAAAGGGTGGACAATTAGCTATATTTTGAGTGCATAAGGGAGCGAAGAGCATGTTTAATAATGAGTATCTTAAAATGAGTATCTTAACATTTTAATAATGATATTTTAATAAAAGTTTGTAAACAATTAAATTTTAATATTATTAATAAAAATTAAACCAATAAGAATGTGCCAAATATTTAAGAGTTTCATCTGATGGTCTCTTAAATCTCTTATCTAAGAGATTCATCTCTCTTTCTCTTCTCTTATTATTATTTTTCTTTTTTTTATTCTTAAGAGACTCACTATAAATCATTGTTAAACATGCTCTAAGATTCAACTCTTACCTTGAACCACACAAAATCCACCGATATTTTCACTCAACCACACAAAATTTTGTGTCTTTGCTCACATGTATTTGTTGATCTTTTCAAATCAATCATATCAAACTTGTACCAGAGTTTCAAGTTTACTCTGCGTTTGTACATAATAATATAGTGAAAAGACGTAAGGAACATAAAATATTGGTTTGCAAATCTTTTCTGTGAATATAACACTTTAGTGTTAAATATATACAATATGACACTATATTATTTCCTTTGATCAAGTTGTTAAGTTTTTTTTTTAACTCAAACGGATGTATTAAACGTTCCAAACGAAACAAGGAGGCCAACAGATAAAGTTCATGAGATAAAGGCAAATCCGAAAAAAGAAAACAAACTATGAAAAAGACAGAGCCTTAAGACCCAAAACCGAAAACAGAGAAAAAACTCAATGTCTACGGTTTTCTTCAAAGGTTGTCGAAAGCCATAAAAGTTCTCCAGCTACTAAATAAGAAGCTAAACGTCCTTCATGAGTGACACTTTGGGCGATTTTTTCTAGCCCCTGTATTAGCTAAACCATGTGATAATGAGATGCAAACATGAGCAGAATCTGGGCTAAGCCTCCAGATTGTTTTAATACAAAATAATATACGTAAGCCAAAAAAAAACAAAAACCGAGAAATTTGAATAATTTCCATCTATGAAATAACTTTTTGAAGAAAAAAATATTTGGCTGGCTTTATATTTCGCACTTGTAGTATATGAGTTTAAACCATTTTCCCGTATTTTTGAGCTCTTCGATATACAACCCGAATTTGTTTACTTTTGTCTTTGTAATTTGACAAAATCTCAATAAATTAATGTTTTAGTTGGAACTTGGAATTAACTAACCAGATTAAGTGTTTACTGTACTGTTATGCTAATTAATTCATAAATATTTCTATCTGAACCCAAAACAACCAAGATCCTAAACGTAACCCAATTAATCGAACCAAATAAAAAACCCCAAATTAAACCCAAAATTTAAAAATCTTTATGAATTAAGAACCCTAAATTTTTTTTCTCTTCCAAATCAATTTCATTAGGTTAATCTTAATCGTAGAGGAGACAACTCTAATTTTCAAATTTTTAATTTTGGATTTAATTTTCTGTTTTATTTTGGACATAACTCTCTAGTTATATTATTGGATTTTTCATTTGGTTTGGTTAATTGGATCAAAATTAGGATCTTGGCTATTTTGGGTTCAGATAACAAAAATTATGATTTTAGTTAGTATAAATGTGGATCGTAAACGCTTAATCTTGTTTGTTAATCACAATGAAAACGTTTAATTCAATATGGGGAATTATATTGGTTTCTTGAGATCGTGTTAAATTATAAAGACAAAAATAAGTTCGGATTATATACCAAATAACTCAAAAATAGGGGGAACAAGATTTGAACAAATATAATACGAGCCAAAAATATATTTTATATTTTTAAAATAATATTTGGTTCGTTTTTGTCTAATTTATTTAGCAGTAAATAGTACATGGCCATGTTTGTTTGTCCATCCAGCTACTTCATTCAGATGGTCCATCTGAAAATGCACCATCTAGATAGAGCAGCTGAATGTTGTTTGTTTCCATGGTGAATACTACATCTAGATGCAACATCTAGATATGTGTTTGTTTGTTTTGTAAATTGACATCTACATCTAAATGGACCTACCTATAAAATAATTTAAAAATGATTAAAATAGAGTAAAAAAAGAGGACAGAACGTGAAAAGAGGAGAGAGTAAAAAAGAAGAGAGATAGTAAAATAGAGGAGAGAGAGTAAAACGAAGAGAGAAAGTAAAAAAGAGGAGAGAGATTAAAAAAGAGGAGAGAGTAAAAAAGAAGAGAGAGCGTAAAAAAGAGGAGAGAGAGTAAAAAAGAGAAGAGAGAGTAAAAAAGAGGAAAGAGAGTAAAAAATAAGAGAGAGAGTAAAAAATAAGAGAGCGTAAAAAAGAGGAGAGAGCGTAAAAAATAGGAGAGGGAATAAAAAAGAGGAGAGAGAGTAAAAAAGAGGAGAGGGAGTAAAAAAGAGAAGAGAGAGTAAAAAAGAAGAGAGAGCATAAAAATAGGAGAGAGAGTAAAAAATAGGAGAGAGCGTAAAAAATAGGAGAACGAATAAAAAAAAGGGATAGAATAAAAAAGAGGAGAGAGAGTAAAATATATGAGAAAGAATAAAAAATATGATAAATAGAGTAAAAAAAAAAAATTGTATTTTGGTATTTTTAATTTTTATGAACTTCATCTACGTCCAATTGTTTCTTATAAACACATCTAAAATTTCTAAAAATTTAAACTAAGTTGAGATGCTCCATCCAGCATGTCCATCCAGATGATGCACAATTATACATTTAAACGAACAACAGTTTACATTTCCATCCAGATGGAACATCTGGATAGACAAACGAACAACACCCAGAACATTATCTATTATTAGTATAGAAATTATATGGTTCCCTTGAGAATTCGAGTCTATTTAAGATTGTGGTCATTTGTTGATTGTACCATCGATTTGATCGATTTACCTATGGACGTTATCATAAGAAAATGTCTGTTTATTTTTGTTGTCGAGAGAATTGAAAATTCGACTGATTTTGACATATATACTATATAAAAACGTTCGTTATATAACCATTAATTTATAAAGATATTTTTTATAATTAAGACTTAGGAGGTATAGACTTCGACCATATTTTCTTTAGGCCTGGACCCGTTAGTAATATTATCATACAAGCCAAAACCAACATTCTGAAATAATTATTTGTAGTTGGGAAAATCTAAATCTTGTCAAAAGAAGATAACTACAACGAGGGAAGCGTTTTCAGTCAAATGGTTAAATTCATATATGTTATATTTTTACTAGAGTTCGATTCGAGGAAATTGTGTATTTTCATGTAATATCGTTTAATGTTTAGAAAATATGTTTGGACTATTGATCAGATCTTCTCGATCTAGTTAATAGAAAAAAGGTGATCATCATAAGTTTTTAGCCAACTCAACTTGGTTAAATATTTTCATTCGGAAATAATAAATAATTGAGTAATTGTTTTCACTTTTTTAGACAAAAAAATATAAGTGTCCTTCACAAATTTAACCACAAAAAAATAACTATTACAAATAGGTAAAGGTTAGTCAACTCCAACGATTAACCAGAGAGAATTTTGAGAAGAAAAAAAGATAGTTGAGATGACCATTACAAAAAGATTCAAGGTTGTTACACTAAGAAAGAATCTTCATCCACAATATCAATCCATATGGAGATAAGATTGGTATTATTATTGATCTACCAAATTATTTATCAATTCTATTGTAAGAAAGTCAAAGACCATTACTGAGTAGTGTAGGAACAAAAAAGAGATCTGAACCTAGTATGAGTGGACAAAGTTGTATTGTTTGGTAATAGAGAAATGACTTGCTTAAAATCGACTAAACACGAGATCTTCGACATGTGGATGCATGTCTACGTTTTCTTCTTTTCTTCTTTCCTTTTATATGACTTGCTACACAATGTCCACGTTGATTTAGCCTGTTGGAGATGCCAGTCTACAGTAGTCTAATCTGACCAACCGCTATTATACTTAATTCTTAGTACACCGATTTATACCCAACACGCAAAAACAAAAAATTACGCTCCATATTAGCATTTAAATCGACAAAATTTTATCAATAACTTAAAATTCACATACTAAAACCTTTTTTAATTTTGAAGTGAGAAGAAATCAAATCTTAATATCAAAATCATTAGTTAATCATCTTAGCCACCAGATTAAGAAAAACTTAACTATTACATTATATTTATCTTCCCAAAAACTTCTCTTTCATAATTTTATAAAATTAATTGTACTTAACCATAAAGAATTAAAATATATATATATGTATATATATATAATACACATTAGAGTATATAAATGTGCTTAACTTTCTCTGCAAAATTCTATATATGTTTAATGACTAGGCCTGGTCAAACTTAACGAATGAATTAGTTGAAGTCTTAGTTTAGAAAGTCAGATGTTTACCCAAAACGTCAATATTATACTCTTCATATACTTCCACTTTTTTTATAGTTGATAGTAAAAAACATTATTATTAATTTTTTTCTAAACTAAATATGTTTAATCATAAATCCCAAAATAATTTAACCAATTACAAATCAATCTGCATAATTCAAACAATCAAAAATACTAAAACACAATAAATTAAAATCTTAAAACATCAACTAAAATGAAACAAAAAACTTTCTAAAACATTCAACTAAATGAAACCAGTATAATATACTAACATAGTAACATATATATGGTAATCATAATAACTAGATATATGATAATACATTCTGTAATTGTATACATTTTTTTAGTATAAATCAAACGTATGATTCTACTCACTCATATCTTGCTTAATGTATAGCCGGTTAATTAAGTAAATCTACTCGTTCGTTTATAACATTTTTTCAACCGCAAATAACAGCAGAAACATTAATTAATTGGACCACCTTAAATGTTGTCAACAATGTTGTTGACCAATCTCAGACATCTATTATCTATAGTTCACAGTACTTCTATTTAATTCGAGCTTTCACTTTGTGGGGTTTAAATTGATAATTTAATTCGAGACTCGTAAATATATGTACGTAGATTCATTAGAGACGTTTTGACTTATGAATTAAAGATATGTTTATTCAATATCCTTTATTTAGAACTAAGAATGTTAGTTGAAGTGATATACCAACAGCTGCAGCAACCATGTTTCAAATCCATTCTATATTTCTTTTCTTTATTTCCTAATAATACTTTATGAACTAGAAAACTATTATTTAACAGCAATTCTTTTATAATAATTTTTATTTTTTTGTAATATGAAAATTTGTTGCTCAACAAAAATTACATTTGTGCAAGAGTTTTAAATTTTATTTGAAGCTGAAAGAGAAATAGATAGCGATTGCTTTAATTGATTAATATTTCCAGGAGACCATCTGACAATATTTGTACTTCTACACATGTTGTTTAAGATGGTAAGATCAAGTATCACAGAAGGTATTCAATTTCTTCTTTTTCTTCTAATTAAAGACTCAAGTATCACAAAAATGCAACCAATATTAGAAAGTTATGTAAAACAAAGAAAATATTTACAATGTTTTTAAAAAGATTTTAGCAAGGTGTGGGTATTATCCATGGAGGAGCATCCAATACCACATGATCTAAAGGGACAAGGACCAACGCTTAAGACAAATTTAGAAGTAGCTTTCGAGCACGTGTACTTGTTCTTTTTTACCACAACAACTGGTTTTCAAGTACACACATTTTTGTGCTTTCTCATTATATATACACTATTTTTTATGACTAACAGGTTTCGAGCCGAAACTCATACATCCCTCAAGACGAGGCACAAACTATTTAATTTAACTTTCTTTTGAAGAATAGACTCTTTCCAAATAAACGTGAACTTATGACTTTTTTGTCAGAAAAATATATATATATACTATTATTCTAGATATAACATAAACTTCAATCGATAGATGAAAAAGAAACTGATTTCGTGCAACAAATGGAGTAAGGCTATTTAAGTTTATCCCACACACTTGAATTGTTTGTATTTACTCATCAATATTTGATATTGGTAACATTTTCTTTCAATGAATAAATTTCAACCCTATGATAACTCCTTAAATCTGTTTTAGAAACATTTTGATGTCCTAAAAAACATGTTATTTTGATAAATTATGGGTGGAGTGGAATGGTTCTTAAATCATATATATTAGTTTAGAATATATTAGTTTAAAGTGATCTTAACTTCCGATATGAGATATGTTACCATTTAATATATATTTTTACCATAAATCTGGTTAAAATGATATTTTTGACCAAAACTAAATTGTCAGGACATGGTGATCACAAGTTTGAAGTGGTCAGAAAAGGATCAAAAATTTTGTATCAAAGTCATTGGATATAAATTCTTACCAAAACTAATGGTAAAAAAAAAGTTGCTGCCAAGAAAAATGTCAAATTTATAATATGTGATACCACCTTAGAAAACATATTTGATATGTCTCACTCGAATTAAATATGTTATATTAATGAGTCGAATCAAATTTATGATAGATTCTGAGTATTTGAAAGATATATCAGGTAAATTTAAAGAATTCAGGTATATGAGAGAGATTAATTTACTTCAGAGTCACTTATCTCGCTTGTTTTCATTATTCCGCCAGCGAAGGAGTTGCCATAAATGCAATGTCTTTGTCTATTTTCTATAACTAAAACACATTTTTTAAATAGTAAGAAGATGATAGGTTTATTTGGAAAAATTGAAATCATTAATAAATTGTCCAACTAATATCATTTAATAAGTGGTTAAGTTTTTCTCAGTTTGGTGATTTACATATTCTAACTAATAGTTCAGATATCTGAAATTTGATTCCACCTTACTACGTATACGTTAAAAAGTAAATGATTTATGAGTGGGTTTGGTTATAACTTAGGTCTAATCGATCAAATTGGTCTAAGTACTGATTTATGTTTAGTTTGTCCTTTGGACTCGTTATGATTTTTTAGTGTTAAATTTTTGTAGTTAGTGGGAAAATACATTTAATTTGGTTGGGTTTATTAGTTAGGTTTAGTGCCAAACTTGAAATATTAATAAGTAAATTTATACTAGCAACCAAGTTTCTTAGGAAAAACAAGACTTGACAAAAGATATAAAAAAAGAAGAAGCTCACAACAACCGTATAACCAAACCATCGTTGAACTTGCCTCTATCAAATTATAATAAATATATTCCATTATTTAAAGGTATAATATTGTTAGCAGCATATATAAATGAGAACAAAATTAGAGGTCAAATCCCAAGAAAAAGACTTGATCTCCATGTGTATATATGAGAGTGTCAACGACGAGTCTACACCAACAAAGGCTCTAAAGAGGTCAACACAAGACCACACAAAACTCTTCTTACTATTAGTTTCCAAAGGCTGTTCGTTGGCCTCTTCTCTCTCCTTCTTATCTATAAACTCTCATCTTTCTTTCTTCACATTCTTCAAACCCAAAATTTTTATCATCTCATCTTTTCTTAACTCTCAAATATTTGATGGGTAACAACACTGACCGTCGCCGTCGTCGGAAACACAAAACCACCCTCCATGACTCTGAAGGTCCCCTCTTTTACTTCTTTGCTTATTTCTTCTTATGTAGAAATTAAGAAATTTTGGGTTTTAATTTACTTCCTAGAATCCGATAGCGTTCTAAAATTTGGCGTAATGATTTATTTCATATGTTTACTTTTGGATTAGTAACACATCGTGCTAACTAAAAGATTGTAACAAAACTAGTTTTTAAGTGTTTTGTTAAAGTTAATTTTTGTCTTTCTCTTTCGTTAGTTTTGTTCAAATCAATGTTTGTTTTTGAGTTTCATTGGTTTGCAAATAATTTACTATGTGCAGAAGTAAGCAGTATCGAATGGGAGTTTATCAATATGACAGAACAAGAAGACGATCTCATCCTTCGAATGTATAGACTTGTCGGTGATAGGTAAACACCAAACACTTTTTCTTTTACCTGTTTATATCAGTTACAATTTATTAATTATATTTTATCCAAAAAAAAAACTTATTAATTATATACATATGTAAATTATTTCATGTGCGAGAGTACTTACAATTTTACACAACCTTAATTTAGGCATTTACTTGTCTATTATGTACAGTGTACAATATAAGAGTAGCTTTCGAGCACGTGTACTTGTTCTTTTCTACCACAACAACTGGTTTTCAAGTAACAATTCACACATTTTTGTGCTTTCTTACTATATATACTATTTTTCTATGACTAAGAGGTTCTGAACCGAGACTCATACATTCTTTTACACGAGGCACAAACTATTTAATTTAATTTTTTTTTGGGAGCAGACTCCTTCTAAGTAAACTTGAACTTATGATCCTTTTGTCAGAAAAAGTATATATATATTATTATTCTAAGTATAACATAAACTTCAAATCGATAGATGAAGAAGAAACTGATTTCGTGCATCAAATGGAGTAAAGCTATTTAAGTTTATCCCTCACACTTGAATTGTTTCTATTTGCTCATCAATATTTGATATTGGTAACATTTTCTTTCAATGAATAAATTTCAACCCTATGATAACTCCTTAAATCTGTTTTAAAAACACTTTGATGTCCTAAAAAACATGTTATTTTGATAAATTATGGGTGGAGTAGAATGGTTCTTAAATCATATATATTAATTTAGAGTATATTAGTTTAGAGTAATCTCAACTAATTTTTCACATGGTGTCCACTAATTTTTCATTAGAAAAAACATATTTAATTAAAGCTATCACATTCATTAAAATAAATACGTAGAAATAAAAGTAGTAACCTAATTTGCTGAATTGTAAATGCTTGGCTGGCTCAAAAATGGACATAGATGAATTGACAGAAAATGATTTTTTTTTTTTGGAGAAAATATAAATGTGAAAAGAATTATAATATGGAATTTAAAATGAAAAGAATAATGTGATTGGTTAGGTGGGATTTAATAGCAGGAAGAGTGCCAGGAAGACAACCAGAAGAGATAGAGAGATATTGGATAATGAAAAACAGTGATGGTTTTGCTGAGAAACGTCGTCAACTTCACTCTTCTTCTTCTTCTTCTTCTTCTTCTCTTAATCACACCAAATCTCATAGTCCTCGTTTTTCTTTTTATCCTGCTCCTTAATTATTTTTAATTATAAAATTAAATAGATAAATGTATTATGTATAGTAGTTGTTGTTCTTCTTAGCTTGAAGAAATTATCAACTATTGTTGTTATTTTTGTGGTTTTGAGTTTTATTTCTGTTTAACTTGGTATTCGGTTTGTTTTTTTTTTGTCTAACAACTCATTCTATTAGATGAAATGTTCGGTTTTACATCCGTATAAAAGAAATACATGAACCAACATATAGCCAATAATAAAATAACACATATAAAAGACGAATCCAAGTTTTATTTTAGAGCCAATATTTTGCTTTCAAAACTCATGAATAGTAATCAAATTGATGGAGCTTTCATAATCACAACCTACGGTTCGATTCTTCTATTATAATATTCATTTAAGATAGAGCAATTCTCGGTCCAATAGTAAACCCAGGCCCAATTGAGTCAGCCCATAGATTACAAGTTGACACATCATCACCGCATTAACACTAGCCCAAGTCACCTGAGACGTTATGTTCTCGGTCCATTCGTTTTACCAATTCGGATATGTGAACTTATAATTTCAATAATGGCTATATGATTTTTACGAGATAGGTTTATGATATTTATATAATATAATTAGGGGAGTTGTTCATATAATGTCTAAAGTAAGGCAAAAAGTTTAACAAAACGTTCTCATTTTTGTAATAGTTGGATGTTCAAATTATGTTTTGAAAAGACATTGTATTACCCTCTTTCGTCTGTAGTTTATTGTTCATTTAATATGTATTTTATAGCTAAAACTAGAAAGTAATTGGCTTCTCGTGCATTCCATCGACCATGAAGTCGATGGGAACTCACAAAAGGCTTCTCGTCCATTTACATCGACTTAAGAGTCGGTGGCATCATTCCAAAAGTCTTTTAAGTTCATTTTTTCTCCAAGAATTCCATTTTCGATTGTTACATTCTTCTCAAATCATCAATCTCCAAACAAAGCTCCAAATCACATAAAATGATTTTACAACAAAAAAAAAGCTTTTAAATATATAATCAATTAGCTCTCGTCTCTAAGGGACGACAACATAGGCATTTGTCTAAGGTCCATGATTTAAAAGGGTTCCCATTTTTTTTTATTGTAAGATATAGAAAAAAAAATTAATAGAATGAAAAATGCACAAATTTAAGAAAAAAAATGCCTAATTTTTTTTAAAACCTATTTAATTACTACATTTTGGACCTTTTCAAAATTTTGGGCTCTTTTAAATTATTTCTTCAAAGAAAATTTTTTTGGGTCCCCTTTAAAATGTTAATATAATATAGATAACTTTTTTGTTTTGGTAGGGTATTTAAATTATATAAGACGTGGCATTAGCGATGATGGGATTGTTGTCGCGTAATGCCAAATACGCAATTCTCGGACTCTCGATCAGGTGAAAAACTTTGGCTCATAGACAGTTTGAGTACCTTAATCTCGTCACTTAGTTGGAGATTCCAAGCTTACTTATTGGGCCATTCATACCCACTGATTGGGGATCTTTATGTAAACTTTATACTATATAATGGTGTCGAAAGATTATAATTTTTGTAATAACAGTCGAATATCGTTTTACACCATTGACATTTTCACGTCTCCATCTTCATACACCCAAGAGATGGTTTAGAATGTATATTTTAGTTTTTTCCCCTTTTAAAATTTCGATCAATTTTGAGATAATTAATAATATCATTATTATATATATATATATAAAGCTTATTATTATATTATTTTCGTATATAAAATTTTGTTTCATTCTTAAATTTGAAGATGCAGGATCAATATTATTCATGAGAAAAGACATACACTATTGTCATTCATATGCAATTACAGCTACAATGCTCGATGTAATAAAAATAAACAGAGTTACATGGAAGGAGTACGGTTACTCTAATTCTAAAATTAAGAAGAAGAAATGTGACAAAGCTGTTATGAAGCTGAATATATTTGATAAACTCACTTAATTATACCTATATTAGTTATACTTAATTAATATTTTCTTAGAATTAAAATAACTATTATTTCGAAAAACTTCATATCTTTGAAGAAATTAAAAGGATACTAAGGAGAGAAAGTGAGTACGTACTGGTCTCTGTTTAGGGTTTATACGAAGATGTATTAAATCATTCTTTTATTAGCAAAATGTTTGCTGGATTTGTTGAGCCAGTTCTTCTGCACTTAGTTGGCACTCTATTCCAATCTATCAAAATACAAAGATATAGAGGGAGATATTGTTAATTATCAATATATTTTGATATGATTCTAATACGAGAAGTTCTAAATTATTTAGTAGACTAATTAATTAATGTAATGACATTGATTGCTTTAGAACACCCAAAATAATTGCTTTAAAAACAAATATTCCATCCGTTTCATTTTATTTGATGTTTTAGGTATTTTCACACATATTAAGAAATCATTAAATTTTGTATTTGATCTACATAAAACATGTTTTATCACAAATTCCAAAATAGTCTAGTCAATCACAAATCAATCTGCAGAATTCAAAAATCAAAAACACTAAAAATACAATAAATTTTGCATAGAAATATTAAAACATCAATTAAATTGAAACAAATTTTTTTTGCTAAAACATCATTTATATTGAAAAAGAGAGAGCACAAAAAGAAACTACAAAAACAAAGCATCAGAAGTTGCAAGTCTTAAATGAAAGTACATAAAACACTTAAAAATTGAAATAGAAACTAAGTCTGGACCAATAAGCAGAAATACTAAAATACAGGACATTTAATTATTTGTATTATTCACATATTCTTAAAGAAACTCAATTTATACATTAAGAGTTGTAATATATGTAAAACAAAGAACATTTTAAATTTGTATGTTTGTGAGCAATCTGACATACCCTCTGTCAATGTGCATTTAAGTATATATACAATGTAGATAAGAATTATGAATCATAAATTAAATTAAATTATTATTATATCTCAAATTATGTGAATGTCAATGGATTATACCCTACCAATTCTTCCCCCACCACATATCCTATGAACAATAATAAAAACAAATCAGTGAATCTTAATTAGGATGATTTGTTTGTACGTACCTTGATGGTGAAAGAATTAAGCATGGTTTCATCGACGGTGTTAATATTAACTTGAAGAATCTCTAGAGCCATATCTTCAAGAGCAGCAATTATCTTCATAACCTGTCCTGGTATCTTATGCGACACCGTTTTGAGGAGCACATTAGCTCCTGAGAATTTGACTTCCACATCAGCTAATGCTGTCTTTGAGTTAGCAACGAGCTCATTTATCACACTGCTTTCATGGTTACTACTAACTGAAGGAGATGAAGAACATGAAGCTGGAGAATATGGAGGTGGGTCTCCTAAACTGCTGCAACCGGCTAATGAGCTGTAAGAACGAAGTGGAAGCTGTTGGATGAGTGGTAGTTGTGGAGGATGGGCTCGGTATGGGCTTGAGGGTTGAGGAGTTCGAGGACTTATGGGAGGAAGAAGGAGATGATGGTGGATCTGGTGATGGTTTATGCGTGGACTAAGAGGCGGTTTTCGAGGGCTTAGTACCGGGGGTGAAGGTCTAGGGCTTGGGACTAGTCTCGGGCTTAAGACTTCCGCGTAGGTTTTACGTTGTTTCTTGGCTTCTAAAGATTGAAGAACTTGTTGTAGTTCGCTTATGTACTCCACAACTCCTCCTATGATCGACGCTTGGTCCCCCTTAGCAAAGAAAAAAACATAAGTCAACATATATGAACATTCTATATCAAACATAAAGAGATGATTAGTGGGACCAAATGTCCTTATAATTGTCATTATTTGTAGAAAATATAGACATGATATACTTTTGTTTGTAATTGATGTTTCTAAGATATGATATTGTAGTTAGGTATACCAAAAAGATTACTTGAATAAATGTCTTAATAGTATCGAAAATATTACCCGTTTGACGTAGAAACAAGGCATAAGAGAACGTAAAACAGTTAAGTGTTCATTCATTTGCTTTCTCCGATTACGTTCCACAGTTACATGAGACATCTTTTGTTGCCCATCTTGCTTACTCTCTTCTTCTCCTTCACCATCTTCTTCTTCTTCGTCTTCTTCTTTCGCGGTTTCTACTCTTTGCTTCTTCCTCTTAGGAGATGAGTTTTCATAATCCTGATCCTTTATCAACTCCTTAGAACTTGTAGTTCCATCTTTAGGAGCTGTTGGAGATATCTCACCGGCGCCTTCAAGACTCTCTAAGATAGCAAATAGATCGTCTCCGGCTAATGAAGTATCGACGAATTCACACTCTTCAAGAAAATCCGGTATTATCTCCTGCATCGTGACAAGAGATATGTCTTTCTCTCTCTTCTTCTCGTTCGTTGTTTGTCTTATGGTAAGAAAAAGACGCAGAGAGACATAAGATCGATCAAGTAGAAAGAGAAAGATAATAGAGATTGAATGCCAAAAGGAGTAAATATGAGGGACTCGCATTCATCGAGGACTAAACTATCACTATCAATGTTTCAACTTTTATTATAATATATTTTGATAGGGCTATTTATTATAAGGTTTGTGCCGTTGGATGAATTTTGGGGAGAATCTAGGTTTTTTGTGTGTCATTTATGCTCCCGACATATTGTTTAAAATATATATATATAAATATATTTATGGTTAGGTTACATATATGTAAAGGGAAAAAAACATAAATTCTAAAAGATTTTTATGGATTTATTTGGGGGTAAGAGTTTGAACAATCACAAGCTTGGTATAATTGTTTTGTTGTACATATAAACACGTAATGCACACAAACACGGAAATGTACGTTTTTCGAATTTAATTTACGTATATATTTAGGTTGCGAATGGTCCGACCAATCCCTGTTTTGAGTAATAATATAGGATCCAATAATATATGAAAATGAAAAGGAAACGTTGTTTGAAATGAGTGCATTCACATTTATTTTAGCGCCCTTGCCCGTGAGACAATCAATTGAATGATATGTTGTACATTTCGCATTATGGTTCACAAAACATCATCTATATATACAGATCCAGACAGTTTTAAAACATTTTAACTATTGTTGTTATCTTTTTTAAGAATAAAAACTTCAATTCATATACATACATATCTATCTAGAATCCGTTTGGAATGAGAATTTTCCGACATATGTTGGATTGAGATTGTTTGTCTAGAACAGGTGTTTGGAACGGATTTTTTCTTAAGACAAAGTCTTATTCATAGTTGAAACTTAAAACCCTATACAATATCTTGTGAAGATTATATGATTATCTAAAGTCAAACTCTAGTGGAAAAATAGCAGGGGATGTATGGACTTAACCATTTGATCAAAGACTTCTCCGAACAGAATTTTATATATATAATGAAAACCGATCTTTGTGAAGTGCATGATGATAATAGTAGTAATTACTGTTAGGATAACGAAATACAATAATTATGAGATTCTTTTGTAAGATAATCTTTAAATTTGTACACGGAAAATAGAAAGAAAGAAAAGGGATAGATCTAAAGCAATAAATACTTGATGTCATACTAGTCGTGGCTCAATTTGTCTCTTTCAAAATCAAATTGCTTCTTGAGGAGCCACTATTCATTTAAACCTTCCTTTTCAAAATATTTTGAAATGTTTTTACTATATGGAAATTGGTTTTCAATTTTGAAATGGTTTTTTTACAGTGAATATATACATATATTGTATGTAGCAACGATAATCCAATAAAATGTTGTAGAAAATAAACTAAAATTTAAGAAGACAGAGCCAAGACAAACCAGGTAGTCGTTAGGTTTGAAGTTAATGTGTTATATTATTTACCTGACCATGTCTTTTTAGTAACGGGTCTTTTTTTCTTTTATGTTTTGTTTGTAGCTCAAATTAATCCAACATCATCTAATTGAATAAACCACATATGTTTTGCTATTTGATGCAATTGGATCCTTAAAATAATGATAACTATCTTTTTTATTTTACTAACATACATGATGATCTCATGTGACAAATTCCAACTGAACTCAAAGTCTTTAGTCCCACACTGGTTTAATGTCGAATTTGGCTTCCGATTTAATTTATCAACCATGGACGAATCTAGTGTAAACTACCAAGTACAAACAATCAAAAAATGAAATAGTATATTGCAAACACAATACTGTAGCTAAAATTTAATTATATATGCTTGCATGATAGTATTAATATAAGATATGACTTGGATCCAAGGTGTTATTCAATTTCATAAATCGATATTATATATATGGACGTCCCTTTTATGGAGACTATGACATGCTTTAAATATTCGTACAGTTTTGTCTTGCTCTATCTATGGATCTAAAATCAAAATCTACATTTATATAAACAATGTTGCTCTTGACATTACTATAACATATACCAAAAATAAAATAAAAACAATTGAAAATTTTCTATTTTAAATGATATAAGGAAACGATGATTATATTCTTCCTGCAGTCACAATTAAGAAGCCATGAGTTGGCGTAGATAATTACTAATTAAAAACAAACAATCAAAACTCGACAGAATAAAAGAATATATGAAGATTGAAATTTATTGCACTTTTATAAAAATATATTAATAATTGACTTTTGGAAGCAATTAAAAAGTTGAGAATGAGAGAGTATAGCAAGTAGTTGAAGGCTAAATGAAAAAGAGCAAGTTGAAGAAAAAGGAAGAATGAACAGTGGTTTTTGGTTTAATGGTAGGTGATAGGTGGTAAGTTCATTAAAAGTATGTGTAATTACACATTTAGAAATAGAGTCATATTGTCTACATTATATATAAACCTGGCTAATAGGTCGGTTACTTGTGGCACAATATTGACAAAAAAAAAAAACTTAATTAAACAAAGATAATAAAGATGGTGGGCGGCTTTCAATGATCGGACACGCCTTCTCCGTTTCCTAGATTCTCCTTCTTCATTCATTCACATCCATGCTTTTATTTGCATCCATGGTTTGACATCTACATATACATATATACACACATATATATAGACCATATCCTTATTGAAATGATGATCATGCATGATCTTGTTGCGGATTTAGGTTTTGGTTTTGTAAATTGCTAACCGTAACAAGATATATACTTTCAAATTTTATCTAATAATTTACTTAGAGATAGTTTATTTTTTGTCAAACATTTGGATCGACAAGTTCCGATCTATAACCTAAATGTTTCAACTAAAACTAGGTGGAATTTGAACTCACCACTTGATGCCAAACTAGATAAGGAACAAATCAACTAGGTCACATATTTTTTGGCATAGTGGATTTTAGATGGTCATTTGTCACCATTTGTTATTTTTGGAGTTAGATTAATTACTCCGTTTGAACAAATCGGTTGAAAAAATTGGTCGAAACAAAAGCAATTTGATGAAAACAGAGAGATAGAGAGTAATGGACAAAAGAGATTTATAACGATAGTTGTTTAAAGATTGGTGAATGGTTTGAATAGGATAGTTACACAAAAGTAGCAAGTAGTACAGGTTTTCGTTGGATTTGGAAATGAATTTCAAACTCATTGAGGAAGAATTACAACACTCACCAATATAATTATTATTGTTTCTCTCATCACACTCGATATTTAGGGTTTACAATTATAGTATCATTAAGTCGATCTCGTGTATGATCTATTGATCCCAACCATTTTAATTAAGCTCTCTTTGTTATAATTTCAACATCAAACACATTAAGTAGACATCGTATAGTATAATGCAATATCAATTAATTAGTCGACACTTAAAACTTCTGTTAAGTTATATGTATATATGAATTACGCATATATATATAAACATTACGTAGTCTGCATAGAAAATACATACAAGATTGCATGTGTTAGTTGTAGAGTTTGACAGCATGAGTCGCATTAGGGACCAAAAACACAGTATGCCCTAAATGGCTAAATGCTACATCTACATGCTAGTTACAATCGATTCAGAGGAAGCAGAAAAGCAAAACCCTAATTTTGTAGCTTTGCTCTAAAACCCTAGCTCCGATCCAGCATTTAATGGTTCTTTTAGATACATAAAAAGCTCACGTTGATAAGATTCTTGACATACACCAAAACAAACTGAAAGTATCCTAAATATATGTTAGCAAATATAAACAATAGTACATATATATACACACCAATATGTGCAAACGAATGTGTGTACACAAACTAACAAGTCGTTACGAAATAGAGTCACAATAATTTATTTAAATTTACAATAAATAAAAATTGTAACAAAATTATATATAAAACATCACGAATTATAACTAATATTCTTAGTCATAATATATCTGTCACAATAATTCAAATTGTTTGTAGTGATATAACAAAATTCAAAAAGGGACAGAAACTTTGAAGCTTTGAATTAGACTTGGGAGCCAACTATTACCTTTTCTCCTTAAAATTCAATTTTTTTTTGTTTTATCAATATTAAAAATCTGTCTCCATCTATGCGCTTTTATTACAATTGCATGACAAAACTTTAATATCCTTATTTCCTGCCTGCAATTTATACATAAGTATAACATCCTTACACGTCTCTCGTCTCTGTAATTCGGCAATCACTAGGACACGACTATATAGTGAATTGTATTAAATCAAAATTTAGGTCAACGTACAAGTAACTGTATTTAACTATATGTATACATATCTTTCTCTGTTAGTTACCAACGGTAAATCTGAGTATAATCATAGATTGGAACAGGTTTTTACTAGAAGCAAAATCTTGTATGGATTTTGAATGATGACATTTTTATATTTTATTTTTGTTTAATTGGGTAAAAAATTAAAATCGAAAATAGTAGAAACAAAAAATGTAAAAGTAGCTGAAGAGGTGAATGAGATGGGACCTACTCAAACTTTAATCACTATGAAGATCTGAAATATCATTTACTCTCTCCACGAAATGCATGAGCCATGCTTTATTGCTCTCTCTCTCTCTCTCTCATTGCACTGTGCATGATTACATAATATGAGTTTCATCCTCTACGAAAGACAAATTTCGTAGGTAATTATTATGTTTGAATTTCCCTTGACTACAAAAATCGCTAATCATCATCATTTCTACTTGATTACGGGGATCTAAGCATACAAGCAACAGAGTGCAAGCACTCGCTGCTTCCATGTCTGGAAAATAAAATAAAAGAATATAATGTTTTTAAATTATTTAAAAACAGTATAAATTACTAGTGAACTTTAGTCTAGTGGCATGCAGTAAGTCCACATAAGACATGCGCACTTGTACAACCAAAGATCGAGTCCCACCACCTACATTACGTAAGAATTTGGCTAATGGGCCGGCCTGTTGTGGCCCAATGTTGACAAGAAAAAAAAACATTATAAATTTTTTGAGAAAATTTTATTTAAGAAAAATAGTGAGTTTGAAAAAAGTGATAGGTTTGGAGAGATTTGTAATATGAAATAACATAACATGGATGTAATCGCATTATATATAAATATACAAATGTCATGCATGTTTTAGATCAAGTAATTATCATTATATTAATTGGACCAATGTTTACATATGTAAGACACATAAATGACATGAGACAGTCCATAATTTTTTTTCATAAAGGTTACGTCCTATTTTATGTGACCACAAATTAAAGAGGAAAAATTAATACTCGAATTCATTAATGAAAGGAAGAATTGTTAAATTAGTACTGATCATAAATCCAAAATAGTGTTAAAATATTAAATAATTTGGGTGAAATAATAATGAAGACAAGATTTGTAGAAGAAACGGCTCTCCCCAAAGAAGCGGGGACCCAAAAACATACATTTGATTGCAAATTAGATTCGAAGAGCCCACAAGTGAATGCAATGTCTCCATCTTCTACTATAACCATAATGACTGGTGTTATGGTTATGCACCTTTTTCTAATGTGGTGCATGCATCTTCTATTTTTTTTTAACTCTTCTAGTAAAATAAATTTAAATTTGTAGTTGTAATTTTGTTAACTATTTGTAAATGTTTTATATAAACCAAAATGTAGTGATTCTGTTGGTTAAAAATTTATTTTGACTGTTGATATTTTGACAGAGTTCGAGTTTTTTTTTTTTTTTTTGTTCAACAAGTTTGAATAATTTTAGCAGGAAAATATCTTTCGGTACATGTAGAGACTTTAAATGTCAAGAAAACTGATTTTGAGGATTGGTTTAGATTTAAGTCTAAGATTTCTTTTGGTATAAAACAATTATCTTTAACTGAGTTGACTATAATCTAGTGATCTTAGATGAAGAAAGTTAGAAGAAATCATTTACAACTAGATATTCATATATATACATATAACATGCATATTTCATTAAATATTACTTTTGAGTCAAAATTGCAATGTTTCCATGAAAATGAAAATGGAAGCAATGCAGGTTTTCAAATGTCAAACAAATGGAGAAATTAACTATGGTTGACTTGTCCAAGTTACCAAAACAAGTAAAAGTATTTGTTATTTTTTACTTTCTAGTGGTCAACAAAACAGGTAATGAAATCATTAGGCTTGTCAGATTATACAAAGAAATTAACCAGAGGGTAAAAGAATAGAAAGCAATCATTTTTAACTTTGGAGAGACAAAATCCAGAATAAAATAAGTGAATTCCAAGAGCACAATCTTCTTCTTGTTTAAACCTTCAGGAATGTCTGCTTCGATTTCAAAAATGGTGGACCTCTTGTCTTGTCACAATTTAAAACTCTCTGTGCCATTCAGAGGATTTACCTTGTATAATGGTGAGAATCCAATGTCACCAGGCTTCTTAATGGGCCGAAAATAACCCAGCCTTCTGATTAACAAGTGAGCCCAGTTAAACGTTTCTTCTATCCTCAAGAGAGAAATGCGTGAAGGTCTGTTCTTAATCAAAAACGGCATGTAGTGCGAATTCATAACCGTCAACGTGGCATAAATGCGTGACGTTTTATTTGTACATGTGTCACCGCCTCCTATTTATTTGAACTGTTCGACTAGCTTACAGTTTTTACAGAAGAAAGAAATTAGAATAGAAAGCCTTCAGTTTTGTTTAAACGAATGTTGCGATGAATTCCTTACTTTTCTCTTGATTTTCGATTTCTTCTGAATTCAGATTTTTAAATTCTCTGTATATATTTATGATTTTGTTATTCTATAAAATTTCAGGAATTGTTGATTCTAGTGTTTTAACTATAGATTAAGAAGAGGAATCAATGAAAGTAAGTTCGATGGAAGATGAGACAGTGAGGATAAAGGAAGAGCATAGTAATGGGTGTATTACGTTAGAAGAAAGGGTTTTGAAAGCTGAGCAAAAGTATATTGAGTTAGAAACAGAATTGGAGAAGAGAAAAAAGGAGTCTGAATCACTCAAATCAAGGGTTAAGGAATTGGAATCCGAGAAGTTAGTAATGGAAGAAGAGTTGAGGAATCTGAAAAAAACTGTGGAAAATTCCTTAATTGAGCAGAAGATGGAGAACAATGCACTAGAGATTGAAAAACAGGTGGGTGAGAAGGCATCTAAGGACTGGAAGACAGTGATTGAGAAATTTGTGGAGGCGGTTCGAAAGTTAGATGAATTGGGTGCATTTAAAGAAGGGACACTGGGATTGGATGAGAATGTGAAGCTAGGATTGGAGTTAGCTGGGATAAAGAAAACCAAACCTTGTAAAAAAGTGTATGAAGATGATCTGAGTATGAAGGGATTAGCTTATCATCAAATTACTGGTAAGAGGAATTTATATTTCAGCCTTTTGATTGACACTAGTGAGTAGAACTTGGTACAATGTGTCTGATTATCTTTATGGTTTTTTTATGTAGGCTCACAATGTATCACCACACCGGTTAAAGACTATATCTTGAGTAGAAACAGAGATAACGAACCTTCTCTTAGACAAGTGAACAAGATGTTGTCGTTTGAAGATGATTGTCACAAATCGACTGAGGTAGTTGATTTATGTGATGATAAAACAGAGGAGAGAAGCGAGAAGGAATCTGCTGATGCTATGGATACTTTAGAGGAGAGAAGTAATGGTGAGAACTATGAAGATGAAGATGTGGAAGCTACAAGCACTAGTCTTTATGGTCGTAAGAGAAAACGGGTTATTACCAGCGATTCAGAAAATGATGATGAAGATGCAGACAACATACCAATTTCAATACTCAAGAAAATGATACCACCAAACCAAGAGATGCAAGATGTGGACCATGTGGTTGATACACCGACCACAGAAGAGAATACGTCAGGGGAAGTAGGGATACAGCTTCGAGTGTCGTCAAGACTGAAAAAAACAGAGAGAACCTAAAGAGATCTCTGCTTCAAGTGAACGTAATACAACGAAGAGACTTGTGGGGATCTCAACAACTGGTAATGCGGAGGATGATGAAACAGATGAAGAAAGCGAAGGCGAGAGTTTGGATGGGTTTATCATTGATGATGATATTCATGAGACTGCCAGTGAAATTCTGATGAAATCCTGGAGGAAGAATCTGATGTAGAAGCAATTTCTGCTGATGTCATGTCAACGTTGAGGAGAGACAAGAAACCGAAGAAGCAGAGATGGGAATACGAGGCAGATATGCTGGCAGATTTTGGTAAAGATCCCGAGCTTTGTATAAAAGCAGTTTGTGTTTTGTATAGGTTCGAAACTGAAGATGAAAAGATGAGTTGGTCAAGTCATGTCTCTAATGGTCGCGGTTTCAGTCAGTCTGACGCAATAAGGTAGCTGAACTATTAGACACTTTTCGATGCGTATTATAAACCAGTTTCTTGATTAATAAACGTTTTTGAATAATGGTTAGGGGCACTCGCATAGGAAAGTTTCTAACGGATGGAGATCCCCAGGGTGATTTGAAGAAATCGGTTGAGGAACTGAAAAGCTTCAAGTTTGACGATGTTGAGAAATGCAGAGCTTTAGCAGACAAATACTCAAAACAACTCTTCGAGATATATAGAAACAGAGAAGATCCATTCTTCACTCTTCCTCTATCTCCATGAAACGTCATAGTTTTGGGCTTGAATCTTTGTTAATGGAGTGTTTCGTTAATGTTTAGTTCGGTTAAGCAGTGAGCCGGGTTATTACAACTCAGAAACAGAAATTAGGACCAATACAATGGATCTTTCGGAAAAGGAAAATTGCACAAACTTAAATTTGTAATGCTTCTATTTTTAATTTTGTATATTTCATGCATGTATTAACTAGCCAAATGTATTTACTAGCTCGACAAGAAAAAAAAGTTAGATTGATAAGATTTGATCAATATCCTAAATTCTATTTAATAAAATATCCAATAGTCTAAATCTCATTCCATAAAATATATATTGTTTAAATCTTATTGGATCATTTGTTTTAATCTATCAATTGTAATTGGTCGAATATTTACTTTGAATATTATTTTTCAGTGGTACCAGTAAACATTTTAAATGCCCAAAACGCACAAATAGATTTCAATTTGTGAGTAATTTCGTGGTCCATAAAGCCCATTAAGAAAAAAAGTTTGCAATTGAATTAGAGGAAAAATCTGTTGGAAAAAAATAAGATCATATTAACCTAGCACCAACCTAGCACCAAGACCTAATCCTTTCTCTGATAAAAATAAATCAAACATGCGCCGAATCACTTGTCCTCTCTTCTTCCTTCTGCAATCTCATAACTTAAAGTCACCATCTCCGCCGTCTGAGTTTCTAAAGTCACCAACCAGAATCTCAAACTGGCAAGAAAACCAGCCCAACTTGCCTACTTTCATGGCTTTCGTGATTTTATAACTCAAAATTTAATCGTGAATTTTGCATATCTAAATAGATCTTGTTGGAAGTAGCTTCAAACCGTTCATCGATTGAAGTTGTATTGAGTGAGATACATTGAGTTTAAGGTAAGATCTCGAATCAATTTCTGTTTCGAGACTTAGAAAAAATTTAGGAATTATTTTCTGAATTCTGTTTCCTACTTGATATATGTAGGGTTGATTTTCGATGAAATCTGTGCAAAAAAAAAAGCTAAATTATATTTGTTTCTGGATAGAGTACATATCTAGGAAGCCAAAAGGATCGTCGGACCTTCAAATTAAGGTAATATATGATCAGAAAATGCATGGCTTGGTCTGCAATTAACATTTGTTATTTTCAAATATGAACCTTAATTCTTATATGTTTTTTGTGCTTGAAGGTATCAACTTGGAGTTGTTTTTAAGTCTACTTTTCCAGCGTTTTTAGTCCATCTCCGGCCAATTAAGGTGAAGATGTGATTTGCGAGTCTTTTAGCTTTAGTTTAATTATGGTTAATTTATTTAATTAAAAATATTTTAATAAATATAGATATAAATATTATATTATCTTATATATTATTAGAGGAGTTATTTTTATCAAAAAGCTTACGTGTCAACACCATAATTACAAAGTTACCCTTAATACTAAAATTTAGTTTAATTTTATATTTAAATAAAATTTTATATTTTATAATGTTGATAATTACATAAAATACATACAAAATTAAAATTTTAAATTTATATAATATAATGATCTTTTAAATTTTAAAATTATGTGAAAATTAGTTTTAAAATATTGTTTGATTTAATATTATTTAAAAATTTTATGAGATAAAGATAATTACAAATTTTTCATACTTATCATAATCTTTAATTCTATTCCTTTTTGAACATTATATTTTTTAATATAAAATAAACATAATTAATTTTTAATATATTATAAACATCTCATTCACCACAAATATTCCTTAAATTTGCAATTTTTTTCGGAAAGTGTTTTGTTTATCATTGAATTTGATGTTAGTTGTTTTAGGGATTATATTATTATATATCAAGTTGTTACATAGAAAACAAATTTTTATGTTATAATAGAAACCAAATATATATATTTAAAAAAAAATTCTTCAAACAAATATACAAAATAGTCAAATATTTTTTATACTTCCACATTGAATTCATATGTTCATGAAAAAATCAATAGAAAAATTCTTAAAAGTTCTGAATTGTTTTTTATTTAAAAAAAATGTTTCAATTCACATTTTTGGAAAAATACTATCTATGTAAAGTGTTTGTTATTGATTTGTTAAAAGATTATGTGAATTATTTTTAACAAATAAAAAAATTGTTTTAATAATACGTCTTAAAAGATCCATTCTTTACTCTTCCTCTATCTCCATAACTTGGAAATAAACGTCATGGTTTTAGACTCAAATCTTTGCTTGTGAAAGAGTGTTTTAGTTAGTGGATTATTAGATCGGTTAAGCAGGTGAACCGGTTTATTACAACTCAGAAATTGAAATTAGAACCAATACGATGGATCTTTCTCAAAAGGAAAATTGCAAAACCGGGAAAGTAGAATCAAAACCAGGCTGGAGATGCTATCTTCCCTTTAATCCTTCTGAGACAGCTTAGAAACAGAACATAATTAACCGTTTCTTTCGTTATACCTCTAATTTAATATTTTGAGACAGAGAGGATTTTGTGTATTTGGTGGGTCCTTAAGCCGTTTTGGGCCCCACATTCTCTGTGCCATGTTTTTACTATT
The DNA here is from genome assembly GCA_963920545.1 of Lepidium didymum. Lineage (NCBI taxonomy): Eukaryota > Viridiplantae > Streptophyta > Magnoliopsida > Brassicales > Brassicaceae > Lepidium > Lepidium didymum. Next base: position 5,195,155 of record OY986986.1, read on the forward strand.
TAACCAAATCTCAGCTTTCTCTTTTCTCTCCATCAATCGGCATTTTCCTTCATTTCTGGTGTGGTGAGACTCAACACACACAAAAAGATTCCCTCGCCGGAATAATCACCGGAGATAATAGAAACAGATGGCGTCCCTGAAATTCCCTTCGGAGATTCTCGCCGTCTTCGTCATCATCTCCGTGATTCTTCTGCCGATTGCTCAAGCTCAATCGCCAGCTCCCGCACCCACCAGCGACGGTAAATAAATCAAAATCAAAATCAAAATCAAAATTTTCGATTGATGGAGGAGAAGAATTTAGAATTTTGATATTGTTTTGATTTTGGGTTTGAACAGGAACATCGATAGATCAGGGGATAGCGTATGTTCTAATGATGGTGGCTTTGGCGTTGACTTACTTCATTCATTAATTTGCGATTCCTTCAATTTGTTCTTCCTCCTTAATGTTTTTGTTCCCATAGTGAAATTTGTGTTCTCAAGTTCTATTTGTGATGTCAAATTTGTAGAAATTGCAAAAAGATAAAAGAGTTTTGAATCGCATGCTTTATTCTGTTTTTGTTGGTTGAATCTGTTCGTTTAATTGTCAAAATCGTGGATATAATTATTATTTTTCTCATCTTAGCAATTGCACCATGTGTAATGATTATTTATGCAACAAGAGAGAAGATGGTATAATACATGATATGATTTAACGAAAAGTGATTAAATAGATGGATCGCGATTGAGTTTATAAGCTGCAGTGACGGATTCAGCGACACCTCCAGGAATAAAATGGCTAAAAGGAGAATGATTAAGCTCAGCTTGAACTACTGCTTCTGCATCTTCACTTGTTACTGATCTGTCTCTCGTTACCTTCACATCAGTCTCCGAGATAACGTCCTACGAGTAACCGCTTTATTTGCTACGGCGGTTACACCACTGGCATTTTCTTTTTCGCATCCAATAGCCCTAGATTACACCTCTTTTATGGCAGCCACGTCGGTGGTTTCGACTGGTTTGTGGCCTACATTCATGGCCGCGGCTTTGATAGCCTCCGTTAATGTCGTTGATCTTCCGATAAGTGCTTCAGCCGCCGTGGAAATGTCTTTCGTGGGACCTGCAAACTAATTTTAACAGTTTCTTTTTGTTGACATTGTTAAATCCATTTCAAAAGTTTACATATCATTTGATATAAATATGTCATTGCTTTGATCACATAATATAGTGTGCTAGATCCACAAAATCTTATACATAACATTTAATTTCTTTTCAGTTTACCAACTGTAAAGGAAAGAACCAAACTCTGATACATCAGAACTCGATAAATAATACACGGTCTATATTGCGTTGATAAACATAGTTTACAAACACAAATACTAAGTTATTTCAGTCTGGTATTTAGAATGATCCAGTTAATGACTTAAGTATAAAGTTCGATTTCTTCCCATTATATTAGTAAATTAAAAAAAAAAATTAAGATGTGAATTTTAGAATATAAATCGGTCTTGTCGATCCAATTGCGGAAAAAAAAACAAAGACAAATTTCTCATATTGTTGTACGTACCTTACATAGCTGTATAAATTAGTGACCAATCAGTGCGGTCCAATATTCTGGATGTTTTTTCTACACCTAACTATTTTGTAATCATTTATATCACTAATCAAACCTTCGTATTATTATTACCTGTCCACCAGAAGTAGATCGGGAGACACTAAAGTGCTCCTCTACAGAGATGTTAGTGAAACTATCATCATCCTTTGTTGAACCCATATCATCTTCGACTTCTTCCATCTTTCTTTCTTTGCTTGCATTAACCTTTTTTCTTTATATAGTTGAGATACGATAACGGAGAATGACAATAATAACGGTTCCGTTACAACTATATTTGACACGTCGGCTTTTCAACAGTTCACGTGTCTATATTTGGCTAACTTGTTCGACAGTGACCCTTCGATGCAGTGGTGCGACCTTTTGGGCCTTAAAAGCCCAAATAAATAACTAACTTCAGGACACGTTTCTCGTGAATGGTCCGTGATAGACACGCAGTCACGTACTGTTTTGAATTTCCGGGTCGAATTCTGGATAAACGGAGCTTTGACCCGTTTCCTAAATCAAATTCACCGGAGCGCTAATTTCAGTCCACAATTAAAGTGAGGATTTTCCCGAAGAAGAAGAATTCTTCCTTTTCTTGCTTTTTTTCCCTCTTTTTTTTGTCGTTACTTTTCTTTTCTTTTTTTCTGTGTCATGAAATGGGAGAAATGGAGATCGAAGAAATCGAAACTGTTCTTGAGAAAATCTGGGATCTACACGACAAGCTTAGTGACGAGATTCATTTGATTTCGCGGTCTCACTTTCTCAAATCCGTTAAACCTTCAACAAGATCGGAGAAAAGGAAGACACCTCACGGAAATTCTGGAGGAGAAAAGCGACCGGGGTATGTATTCATCAAAGGATTCGCCGTCGATGATAATGACTCCACGATTCAAGAGGCCAAGAGTCTGAATGCAATTCGAACCGCTCTTGAGAACCTCGAAGACCAGCTCGAGTTTTTCCATGTAAGACACATTTTCTCGGATTGATTTTTTGTTCGACATTAATACCGATTGCAAACTGTTTATGTTAAATTTCTTCAAATGAACGAATTTGAGAGATGGAAGTGTTGTGGAATTGCGAGAATAGCTTATTATCTTAGTAGTTTTCTGTAGCTGATTTTTGAACTAAAATGCAATTCAAGGAGTCTGGAAATCGAATGCATCTGCTTCTGAAAGAGTAACATATGATTATTTAGATGTGAGGCCATTGGTAACAGTTGATTTGTTTAGGTGTAGTTAGGTTTTGGGTCCGGTGAGTCATTAGCTAGGTTTACGGAAAGGAATTTAGGGCTCTGAACAGGATAGTAATAATCAGATTTTCAAGAAAATTCTGAGGAACAAGAAGTGACTTGTAACTCTCCAATTTGTATAATAACAATAGCCAATTACTTTTTCAATATGAAGTTGCATAGTTTTTCGTTGCTGTAGACATAGACTTATCATACAGTGCGGTTTGAGTGTTGTCTATTCACACTCCTTGTTCATGAAATTAAAGCTTTAATTGTTATGGAAATGCGATGGAATGACAATGAGATCAAGATCTAGAGGCTTTTATATATGTATGAAAATTGCCATAGTCCTATTTAAGAGATTTGACTGCTCATTCTATAATAACTCAGGAAGTTCAGAATCCATTTAGCAGCACCCTGTATAGACACAATCTTTTTTTTGGCATAGACTCATATAGACCAAAGAACAAGATTACAGAAGCCTTTTTTTTTGCATTGATATATACTTTCTCTTTGCCATTCATAGAGTTCTGGTCAGTTTTATATGTGGCGTTTACCACCTGAACCCGCACACTTACCATTGACTTAGCATCTGAAAGACGATATGTATAACTTCTTTCTCTTTGCTCTGCAGACTATACATATGCAGCAACGAACAGAGAGAGATGTTGCGGTTGCTCGACTTGAACAGAGCAGGATATTACTTGCAATGAGATTGGCCGAACACCATGGCAAGAACTATGGAGTCCTAGAGGAAGCTCTTGCTTTTGTTGGGAGCATTAAAAGTGCCACTCATTTCACGTCGTCTGATAACCTTTACAATTCCACTCCAAACCCAACCAAGGCAAACTCTAATCCTTCTGATGGAAAAAAGTCAAACTATGTAATCAACGCCTTTGCCTCGACTTTCGGGTTTGCCAAAAGAGCACTTGGATTCAACCATGTAAGAGGCGTACTTGGAAACGCTGCTATATTCGCAATTAGCATGGTTGCTATGCTACATCTTCACCAAGTGGCTACTAGTGAACATCATCTACAGAAGAAAGAGAACAGATTCTACAGAAACCAACAAAGGAAAACATACAGAAGAGAGATGTCTTCAGGTGACAGAACTTTGGACCACTTGGACGTGATGATGGCTCGTGGTTAAGACCAAAGATCGAACCTATCTACACGTGATATTTCTCAGATGCATTTGATAAAAGACGAAAACAAAAAGAAGAGAAGAGATATTTGTTGCTCTCATATGATCTTCTAGGCTTCGATAATATCATCAAATGGATAAGAATTTGGAGGCAAATGTTGGAATTTTCTGAGCTCATCTGATGCAAATATTGTTCCTTTGTTTTTTCAATTTTCAATCACTCTTTAAAATTTTGTTTGTTTGGTTTTGTTGATTTCAATTGTGGTTAGGCTTTTTGTAATCACAAATTCCCTTCGGCTCGCTCTGTGTTGTTGAAGCATAGCAAAGAGTGACGAATGCAACGGGCCACTAATAGCCCATCTGAGGCCCATTTATTCTGATGCCATGTTCTCTCTAAAGTTCTAAACTCGTAATATAAAGTTTAATGCAGAAGACTATAAATCTATAATGGTCTAATAGTCTTTTTTATTTTTTTATTTTTTATATATATACTTATTTGTCTGATGTGCACAAAGCAAGATTAGAGGCTAAGGAATGAAGATGATAAAGGGGAAAAATGAAATTGAGTCCAAATTGGTAGGATGAAGGAAACATGAATGTGAATATAACAAAAAAAACTTTTCCTTAAGATCTGTTTTGTCTCTCAATATAATTTGACTTTTTTCTTTAGTACACATTGCTTTTTCTATACTCACTTAACGTTATAAATGATTTTTATTCTCTTTTTCTTTCTATCTTTGTGTTCTGTCTTTTCCTTTTTTCTTCTTTTGGTTTGTAAACAAACATGTTTTTCAATGTAATTAGACATCAAATAAATAATATCTTACAATTTGGGCACTATTGTTTTAGTAATTCGTAGGTCCCAATTCGCATTTTTCTGGGAAATGTCAGCCAGACTAGTAGCCCACCTGGTTTTCCTGCGTAATTTGACTCAACCCATTGCCATTTTTTTTTCTGGTCTAGAATCCAAAGTAGATTTTCACATTTAGTCAACTTCAAATTTTCCATGCAGTATAAACAAATTTTAGGCTATGAATTATGTCATGTTGATGTAATTGTTAAAAAAAAATTAAAATGAAAGGATATCAAAATAGTACATATAAGAAAAAATTCAACCTAATTGGTAAAACTGAAAAGAAAAAAAAAAAATTCTATCATTAAAATGACAATATATTGTAATCAAAAAATAAAATTATGAGTTTGCAAGAATTGTAATCGGAAATAAAAATTCATTTGGAAATTGTCTTACGACTGGAAAGTCAAAACTATGGGTTTGATTGGTTAATTCTAAACGATCATTTGCAAACGATATGCTTATTTTGTTACCAATCAGTACTTCGTTTGAAACGAACGTTTGCAAATGATTTTTTATAGAAAAGTAGTTTGGACTTGTTTTTAGTCATTTGAAAAGGTCGTTTGCAAACGGAGCTATTTACGAATCGTTTGGAAAATAATTATTGTTTGTAAATACAAACGATCGTTTATTTTCATTTTACGTATAATTATGTTAATTCATATTATGGTTAAAGAAGAAAATTTTATTGTTTATATTTAGAAAAATAGTAATTTTCTAATTTCCAAATATTATTTTTAAAATAATAATTGTAATCTATTAAATTTATTTTATATTAAAAATTTTAAACTATATATTATTCCATAATTTTTAGAATAATTATTTAAATTAAGTTTTACATACTAATTTTTATCTCATAACACTATTTAACCAATGTAGTATTATCAATCAACACTAATTTTTAAATGACATTCGTTTTAAAATCTTTTTTGCCAACCACTCTTTTCAAACAGTCATTTTCAAACTTTTTTTTCAACCGTTATTTTTTTCCAAGCGGTCGTTTTAAATAGTGTTAGCAATCAGAGTCTAGTGGTCATAAGTCACCAAACTCTAGTAGTCATAAGTCACCAATATAACTTCATTTCATACCGTTATGAATTTTATTTTCTATCTTTATTATTTCTTCCAAAATAACCAATACATACGTTTAATAGTCTAGATTTCACTTCCACATTTTTCCCGTGTCTAAATTCTTTTTATATAAAAAATAATATTTCATCATAACGTAAAAATATTATTATAAATTTGTAATACATTATAAATACTTATAATACAATAATCACAAAATATATAACAAAAACGTCACTAATAAATCGAATAAAAATTTCATCGCAAATTATCATAAGATAGAGTATAATGAGTAATTCAAACACTTACAAACTCATAACAAAAATTGGAATATAAATTTAAAAAATCTGTGATTCATATTTTTTTAGTCATAAAATTTTGTTATAAGAACTTTTTTTTTAGCGTGATTTCAGTATATAAATTAATATATCTTTATAAATTATCATATGCTTGTAAGCATTGGACAGCAATAATTTTGATCCCATACATCGACCAACAGAATACCATAATTTTATTCCATTTTAGAAAAGAAAAATTAGCAAAAAGCTTAAAGCCACGTTTGGGTGTAAGAACAAACTAAGCAGTGACGTGGGTGGTTAAAAATGGACACGTGGTTCTGAACAGATGGGCTTTATAAATAATTAAGAATCATGTGATTATGCACAAAATGCAGGGCCCATAACCATATCACGTGACCTTTTACTCCCTTTGTCTCTCTAACATTCTTTTTTACCAAATACTTAAATAAACCATTATATACTTTAAAGTTTGAATTTCCTAAATTTTGTTTGTTATGAAAATTTCATAAACGATAGAAAATATGTACAGTAGAATCTTTTTAAATTAATATTAGATTTATTAATAATTTTTATAAAATAATCTAATTTTATAGTCTCAAATTAAATTTTTGATTTAGTTAGTATATCAATAAATTAATAATTTTTATAAATTAATAAAAAAAATTATAGTTTTAATATAATTCTAACATTATTAATTAATATAAGTTTTACTGGTTCGGTCCGATGAATTTAAAAAACTTTATAATTGAGAAAATGAGACCACACAACAACTTCTAAACCCAAAACATAAGCCGTAATTTGGATTCATCAGAGCATGCTTTGATTAGTCAATGTTCGCTTTAGTCACTGTGTAATCTTATTTGGTATTTACAACGTTACACATAAATAAATAATAATAAAAGTAAAATAAAAGATATAGCATGACTTTACAAAGATCTTCAAAAAATCTCAATAAGTTAAAACAAAATTTCAGAAGAGAAGATCTTTGATAAACAGAAATTTTCAGATATGAATTTATGATAAAAGAAGCATAGAGTGGGGACCCGAACAGGTTCAAACCGAATTGCGGCTAAAATCTACCCACTTGCGCAAAAACGAGAAATTTATGTCTTTGTATTTTTCTTTTCTTTTTCTGCCAGAGGAAACAAAGACAGTACGTTGTGATCATTTATGTTCATACCTATAAATATATTTACTCAATTATAGCCTCTTAGTTCGTTATAATCTTTCAGATCATTCTTTCCGACCGTTGAAAGTTCTAAATCGACGATGAAAAATACATTCGAAAGGTGTAAACCTTTTTCTTTAGACCAAATTCTTTTTTTTTAAATGTGAATTTTACATGTGTATGAAGATTAAAATGTTCCTTAAGTCAACGAGGATTGAAGCCAAATAATTTTTTTTTTGGGGGTAAAAATCGCCAAATAATATTTGATTAAATATATGTATACATTCTAAGATTTGGTTAGTTGGGTTTAATGAAAATTTATCGATCTATTGGTAATGTTCAAACCTAAAATCGTGGTTTTTATATTCTGATTTAATTTATGTATGGTCTATTTTTTTAATAAATTTGAATTAGCCAAAAAGGAAAATAAGCTCAATATATAGAAAGGAAATAAGAAAAAAGATTATAAAATTATAGCATCAAAATTTCACCGGATATCGATTTTTTGTGGATGAGTGATGGAAGAACTCAAAATAATTTTTAGAAAATGGATGGTTTTGTTTTGCATATTCAGTTGAAGGAGCTGGTATAGGCGCAAAAGGCATTCGCATATGTCTCTCATTTACACATAGAGTTTGAAGCAATTATTTGTGCTATGTCATCATTCATGAAGCAATTATTTGTGCCTCTCATCATGCCAACAAATAAGTTCGGTCTAAAGTCTTTGACCAATCTCTCTTCATTTCCATCTTTCCTTTTGTATGTTTTTCTTCTTTTTCTTGTCATTGTTCAATTTATAATCTAAAATTTATTTTCTAAAAATTTTTATAATCTACTTTTTGTAATAGATAAAAATTAAATTTTTGATTAGACTAAACAAATTTTTTTGGTCATCTGTGTGGGATTAATATCTTTTTTTTTAATAAATATGTAAGATTTTTATAAACAATATTTATTGCATATATATAAAGATGGTTAAAGGTTCCGATCAAAAACTGCCTCAAAGTAAATATTGTTTTTTCGACATGCCTAGAGTGAATTTAAAGGTAAAAGTTAAAGAAAAAAAGTTACCTCAAAGTGTTGGAAATTTTGTTAAAGAAATTAATTAAACCAACTTGCGTATAATGTACTTTTTCGATACTCCAAAAAGGGGAAATATAAATGTATTTACATATTGAAAAATAGTACGAGAATGAAAAAAAAAAGTAACGAACACGGACTCACGTGAATAGAGAGACATCATGATCCTTAGCTTACATTTTAAACTATAATTGTATAATTACTAATTTAAGATATCTTTATTAAGCATGCATCATACGCATTTATAAATTATTTGCATGTATGGATTCGTACTATATTATGAATTACAAAAGCAAGACATAGCCATAATCACACGATTAAGGATATGTTAGTTTTAATTCAAGATTAAATGAAAATAATCATGACTGTTACATGGAATAACTTGAAACATTTATTCTTTTGGTAATTATGGATAATAGTAGTTTAATTTAATATATTTAGTATTCACAATTCACATTACCTAGTGATAGAGTGGAATATTAAAAGAAAAATCACAAAATTTGACCCCAAAAAAGAATGATCATAAAAATTTGCAAAACTAGTCAAACAAATATTTCAAAAAAAATATATATATATATATAATATTTTTAGTAACCACAAAAATCTTTTAAATCTATATTAATCTTCGAGATTCATAAAAATTTAGATTTTTTGTTATTTTAAAAATTTACGGATGGATAAAAATATTTTTCACAGTCAGTATAGTATGTGATTCCTGCAAAAAAAATGTAGAAAATGTAGAATTTAGATACAAATAATTAAGAAAGTTTGTGAGCAATACATGTAAAACATATAAAAATATATATTAAAATCACTTATTTTTTTGTTTTTTTTTTTGACAAAAAAAATCACTTAAAATTTGCTCTTTTACCAAAAATAAGCCGAAAAAATCCGTCCATTGACTGATTTTTGTTTGATAAATTATCATCAAATCTCAAATCCAATAGAATTACTTCTGAAACATTAGGTTGCAAAATGTGAGTTTCCATAAGAACTTGGATGATTCAAAGGTTTGCAGTGATCGAATAAAGCGAATGTATGTCTCTATCTTGGCGATAAATAACAGACTCAGTAGTATACTTTATTGGAATCCTCTAATTAAAATTTTTCACGTCACAAAAGTGAAACCAACAAAAAAAGAACAAAATACTCTCCTTTTACAAAACCTCATTTATAAGTACATTTAAAATTAGCATACAAATATTTGGAGAAAAATAAATACATGTCGGATCGGAATTGAAAAAGATATATATTTTTTTTGTTAAAGAGCTTAAATATAATACAATTAATAAAGATCGTATTGAATGTGACAGAAAAATGTGAGGTCTATATGTGTGCTTAATTTTTTTTCCACGTAAAATAATATTTTGTTGAAATATGTTTATGGACTGTCAACTACTTTTCTCCGACATTGGTAGAATTTTCAAATAAATTCTAAATACTTTTAATTAGTTATATATATAATTAAGAAATATACCAACCGGCAAGAAGGCAACAACCCAACATGAAGGAAGTATAAAGCCATGTCTTGAATCTTCGTTGCTACATTTAGTTCGTTCATACTTTCAGACCAAACCAAAGTTAGAAGGTGAACTATAGACACAAAGTTACAAATCTCAATTACTCTAATAATTGATGTATTATTGGAGTAATTAAATTAAATTTCCTGTTGGACATAGCTATATAGTTTCTGAGCCAACAGCCTTTTTTTTAATTTACTGCAACATAATAGTGATCTACAAATAGATTACGAAATAATAGTCTTAGACTACAGTCTTAAAATTCAAATTTTATACTCTCAAATAATAAATTTTATATTGACTTTTTGAGTTTAAATTTTGTTGTTATGATCATGATGGTCAAAGGTTTACAATTATATCGGAAAACTACAACATCAACTTATAATCTCGTTTTGGAAGCGTATGATTTGATAGTGACAATACAGCATTGATCAAGAAAATTGAGTATAATAATATACCGAAAATAAATCATAGATGCTAGATGATAAATTGATTGGCTATGCTAATCCAGTACCATTTTTAATATGGGATACCTTTTCGTATACATATATAAAAAATATCATAAATTGTAGTGTAGAGTAGAAGTAGTTAGCTTGCGACTGCAAATGCTTCACAAGCGGAAGCAGTAGTAGTACTCTGTTTAGTTCAAATTTTTTTTTCTCTAGACTATAATAATATCTTATTTTATATAGACTCACAGTAAATAAAAGATCAGTTCGAAATCCAAATAAAACCACCTCTGAAACATCTATTGATCAGATATTTCCAAAATAAAAGGAAAATTGTTAAGTTCACTCCAACATATTCATCTTTTATCATATAAATAAAAAATACAATGCAATAGCTAATAGATGTACTAAACAAGTCTCAACGGTGTACTGTAGCTCACTTATTTTTTTAAACCTTTTGGAATGACCATATATTGATAATTAGTAATGACAAAAAACAATTAACAAGAAAAAAATAGTAATGGGCCAATGGTTGTGGTCACTTTAGCATTTCTCAGGCACCAGAGTTCGATTCCTCTTTAATGCAAAGGGAAAGAAAAAAGAGAGATTTTAGAACATGGGTTTGGCTATGGATCGGGCCTTGTCGATCCAATTATAAGAGTAAGATTGACAAAAAAAAAAAAAACAATAATAATAATAATAGTAATGGGGCATGAGCCCCACCTCTTGCCTACTTGCGTGATCCCCTGCATTGCAACAAGTATACATTAAAATGAAATAAGAACTTTGTTATCGATATTCAATAGTACACTTTTTCCAAAATAAATAAATCAATAGGACATTTTCTTTATCTTCGTTCTTCTTCTCTCCTACATTTCCTTTTACAAGGACTATTAGACTACAACTGCTGTACTTGCAACAAGTTATGATAAGTTTATCATGTGAATCAATTTTCCACAGACATGTTAATATTTTATTTTCTTCCAAAACAATAAAATATCTTAGCAATTAACACAATTTATAAGAGTCTATGGAAATCAAATTATACATATTTGTAAATATATATGGTTTTGGGAAAAGAAATCATTTTTACTCAATATTACCATAATTTATTTCCCCTATTATTTTATTTTATTTTCAACTGAAATTTCATTTATAGTAAGACCAAAAGCAAATGCTGGCTATATGATACAATGAGCAAGATGGTTAGACTTGTGATCCAAAGGTCTAAAGATTACATGAGAAAAAAAAAAAAAAGTTCTTTACTCTGGCAAAGTCTTTTAGGAAGGGGCAGGATATGGGCTACTCACTTGGATGAGAAATTATCTTCAACACATCTATACAATTCGTCATTATTTCAAATTATGTCAACTGAAAGGATAACAAACACTCTATTGCCCGTATCACTGTTTCTAGTTACTCCATTGTATGATTTTTCTTCGGAGATTCGTGATAGTTCTCGCACAATCCACATAACCATCTTTGTGTGTATTTTCGGATATGAAGAAATAATCTTCACCAAAGTTGTACATAAAACTTCATCCTCTTAACAAAGTTTCTTTAAATACGACCTCGAAATGTTTGAAATAATTGTGAGACTGTAATTATGTATTTCATATTCTGTTGAATCATGTTTATGAATTACATCAGTTGAAGCACGATTCCAAACCTTATTTCGCAGCATCATCCATATTATTTTTCTTTCAAACTTCATCATCTTACTTCTTATCCTTTCAAGTGTATCCCATTTTCAATCCTACGACTTATTTTCTGTTTTGACTTAGATGCAACAGATGTTCTTATCGACCTAAATGTTGATGTTCCCATCGACCTAGCTGATATTTTTAGTAGCTTACTTAATTTTTTTTTTTGAGAAATGGCTAACCTCTTCTAGAATCGTCTTCTGCGTCTTCCACATTTTTTCTTAAGAACTGGAGACATTTATATAGAATAATCTTCACCCTTCCGAACATTTAAGACTTTCTTTAACCAAACGATTAGCGCACACATTGTGGAATTGGGGCTTAAAAGTAAAACTGGTCTTGGTAAACATAGCCATCCAACTACGATTTCATCCTCAATGCTCTTTTACAGAGCCTCACAAACATGGTCAAACATTGTACCCCAACACAGAAAGCAAGAAAAGTAACTGAAAAAATAGAAACTGTGATATGCCATGGCGTTAAATTAAGTCACCCAAAGAACCATTGCAGTAACTTTTTTTTTGCGAGACATAACCAGTGATAACCAGCAGAAACCGATACTCTATCGTATCACATAACCGTTAAATTCTGAACGGTGCAATTCTCTTTTTTCACACTCGAGTTATTTATTTTTTAGCGAATTAATTAATTTAGCTTAAGAAATGAAACTATTTAATCCCTAATTTCATTGGTTAATTTTATTATATTTTTAAAATTTTCCCATCTTAACCTTTTTTAAATATAAATATTTTAAACCTGTGTCAAACCAAAGAATAAATTTTTTTTCTTTGAATTCGTATTTGGTAGCAATATAAAAATTAAAATATCAAAACACATCAGTATGACTTTACAAAGAGAATGCCACTTTGGCTTTTTCTAACATAAAAATAATTAACAAACAAATTAAATAAATGGCAACTGTTTAAAAATTAAACACGTTCGTGCAACTAATAACACATTAATTAAATAAGAACAAAAATTCATTAACTATTTTTCCACTATTTCTCCAAAACTGTTTTACAAGCTCTCCCTGACAATACTAAATTATTAAAAATATTAAAAAAACATAAAATAAAATTAAAAACAAAAAGAACACCAAAATTTCAGTCGCACCATAGATATTTGCTGATGATTCTTTCATCTTAAACGACTAATAGATCTGTTATCAATGAATCATCAAAGTCACTGAACATTGAACCAATATCATTAATACCAGAAGTTGTTAACTCATCTCCAATGTTCAGACTATCATCTAAGAACATATCGTTGAAGATAATATCATCATTGTCTGAAAAGATTTGACCCATTGGTTCATCGAATATTGACATCTCCGGTGGGGATTCGTTGAAATAGTTGTCGAGAAACGGAGTATCCAAAGGAAATGTATCATCTGATTCACCCGAACCGACATTAAACCTGGTATGCCACCATGGTGCATCCATTTCCGGTTTAGCTGATTTAAACGGTTCTTGTATTTGTTGTATTTCTTCTGATCGGACATTCAGAACTGAAGTAGGAGATGAAAGATGTTGAAAGTCTTCAATTGATTCTGAACTCGATGTTGTTGTTGTTGTAATGATGCTTTCCGGTTTAGTTTCAATAACCGGTTCTGGTTCTGGTTCTTCTTCCTCTTGAGGAGGTATGGAGAAATTAGTTAAAGCGTCCGGTCCACGGAGTCTAATAGCGGCGTTATCGTAAACCACCGCGGCTTCCTCCGCCGTTTCGAAAGTTCCGAGCCAAATCCTCCGGCGTTGTTCTGGATCTCGAATCTCCGCCGCCCATTTTCCCCAAGGTCGTTGTCTAACGCCGCGAAACTTTCTCCCGTTTTGACTTGAGGAAATGATTGAGACTTTGAGAGGAGCACGGTGACGAGACGAAACCGGAGATTGAGATTCATCGGAGGAAGAGAGTCGTTTCCTCTCTTTCATCGAAACTCCGACGACGTTGTTGTTGCAGCTTGGCTCGACTTTGATCTCGTTAACGAATCTCTTGACTCGGCGACGAGGAAAAAGGAAATCTTCTTCATCTTCATCACTTGATGAATCGGTTGCATCAGGATCAGTGACGGAGATACGAAAGATTCTTACAGAGTCAGGTTGTTGTCGATTTCCGGGTGACTTTTTGGTGTATTTAGTGACTGATGTTTTGTGCTCTGTGTATTTTAATGGTCGAAAATCCATGTATTCGTCCATTTTCTCTATGTTTGCATCAAAATGAAAGTATATAAAGGAAGAAGAACTTGCGAATCACGGAAAGTTTTTCTGGGTTTGGTTAAGAGAGATTTCGAGAGATTCAAAAAAAAAAAACAAACTTTGAGAGATTTTCACGAGAATTTAGTAGAGTGAAGAGAAAATCAAAATCTTCTTTTGGTGGGTGAGAGAGAGAAAACGTGTTTTATAACAGTGACTTTAGAGATTTTTGCAAGTAGAGAGAACTTCTCAAGCTCACTCTTAAAATCCTCATTTATAGGATCTCTTCAAGCTTCTTTTTTTTTTAATTAAGAAACGAATATATTTAATATTTATGATTTATGATTTCTTTCCCTCTCGAACCTGTTTCTTTCCGTCCCTCCACCAGTGGCATTTTCCGAAACTTATTTTAAAAACTGAAGGGTATTTTGGGAATATTAAAAAATACGGGACGCCGCATTCATGAGAGCAAGTCGCATGGTGCCACGTGGCAATATTAGATATTTGGCTCCTTCCTGTGTGTGCTGAGTCAGCGCGTGGCTTTCAGTCTCGAATTTCGCGATTCATGTCACGTGACCCCCAAGGAACCCGGTCCCGGTTTTTTTAATTTTTATTTACTCTTATTTTTATCAGTAATAAAATTATTATTACTTACTTCTCAACAAGGTTTTAATTAATTTGTTACTCTAGTTGTTATCACTTCCACTAGCTTTGACCGACATTAAGTAATTAACCATGATTATGTAGGGTAATTTCGTCCATCTTATTCAACTTGTCACGTACTAATGTTATTTTTTTTTAATCTAAATGATTTTTTATATAACTTTTTTGGAAACAAAACAAAATTTCAATAAATGCTGGTTCCATTTTTTGAATGCATATGATTGATTCCGAAATTAGAAATCAAAGAATAATTAATTTTAGAAAATGGATATTTTAATTAAGGAAGTTGAGTAAATGTTTCTATATATAAAAATGGAAAAAAAGAGGAAAAATATCTTGGAGAATATGGTAGTTAAAAATGTTACTACAAAATTTACAGCTAGAAGTAACGTGGCAAGCAACCTAGGATTTGCCGCCATTTATAATTCGGTGTGTGGTACGTCTCTAGGCTTTTTTCTGTACTCTTTGTTCCCTCACGCTCCTTTTCACCACTACTTGCTCTTCGTGTTTCTCACGCGCTCTTTTTTTTCGTAGAAAAAAATGTTTTTTTTTTTTTGAAAAACAATATCATCATTTGGTTTTTAGTTTTGGGATGTACTTAAATTTAGGAAAATCGATTGGGTTGATGCCAATAGAGACAAATCTTTTTCTGTTTAGTAAGATTTTTAGTTTGATATATATATTTTAGTAAACCAAGATACGATATACTTTGAAAAAAGACTAGCATATATAGCATTTAAATGCAATGACCCTAAATGAAAACCATAGTAGCATGATATGATCTTACCGGACATTTACTAAATAGTTTTTCATAATTATGATCATACAAAGTAGCCAATATGATTTTAACTCTCCACAAAATCGATAATGTTATGTATTATATTCTCTACGTTTAAGTTTCCACAAAACCGACAATGTTATATAAGTGTTTCCAGTCACGTATATGTGTAACGCACTTCGTTTAGTATTCGTTTAAGTGCTTTGCGAGGCCACTACAAAGAATAAGCCAAAATCCTCGTAGATACCTCACAATTTTCGAGACTGTTACGAGGCATCTGACATATTCCCCGCAGTGGCCTTTCAAAGCACTTAAACCTGAAAAGTAAACCGTTAAACCCAAACTTTACCCCAAACACAAAACCGTATACTGTATGAACGTAGAAAAATACAATTCGAAGAGACTGAGAATACATCGATAATCATTCATCAATTAGATTGACTACGTTTAATTCTCAAAATCAATTTTGAACATGTTTTATAAGTATTTTTAATCACATATATGTGCACCGCACTTCGTTTAGTCTTCGTTTAAGTGTTTTGCGAGGTCACTACATATCAATTACATTCTTTACGTTTAAGTGTCCACAAAACTGACAATGTTATATAAGTGTTTTCAATCACGTATCTATGCACCGCTCTTCGTTTTATTTTCGTTTAATCCATTTGTGAGGCCATTGCGAGGGGAAAGCAAAATATGTCGCAAGAATCTCACAAATTACGAGGCGATTACGACGCATTTTGCCTTGCTCTTGCAGTGGTCTCGCAAATAGAGACACCAGAAACTCTAGTTTCTGTTGCAGTGACCTCGCAGTGGACTCGCAGAGTATAAGTTATATCCACCGCGTGTTTCTTCCTTCTCTTTTCTCCTCCGTGTTTCTTCTTTTTTTTTCTTTCTCCTTCTTCTTTCTCCTTTTTCTTTCTTCTTCTCCGCCTCTTCTTCGCCGATTCTCCTCTTCATCTCTGCCTCTTCTCGGTTGCGCAGTGCGTCACCTCTTCTCTGCCGCACCGGGTAAGTTTCTTTCTCTTCTTCTCCTTCTCTATTTTTTATTTTCTCCTCCTCTTCACCTCATCCTCTTCTTCACGTATACAGCCACGCCGAGCTCCTCCTCTCTCAGCCGTGCTCCGCATGTTCTCCGTCGTGCTCCTCCACCTCTAACCGCCGGATTCTTAAGGTAAGTAGTTCTAAATAAACATATCTGTACACAATTTATAACATCAAAACATTTCACTTCATTCTTAACCGTGTCAATCATTCGAACTATTGTGCTAACAATACCTAAAGCATACATTTGAATTTTTATTGAAATCTCAATTTTATTTACATTTCTTCTTGTAATTTTCAAAACATCAGAATCACCTTTGAATGAATTCACTATAAAATGTTTTAAGAGTGCATTGATAACTCAAGTTGTATGATATAATGCATGTTCTCATCGTCTTGGTCCATGACCAATTGTCATGATCAACCTCTATACATTCTTCACTTATTTAATAAATGACCAATTTTAATCATATTAACTACAGTTATTATTTACTACCACAAACTATTTTATATATATTATCGGTTTATTGCCAAGAAACTGGTGGTCCAGTTGGTTTGCCCCTGATTTAACTAAATATCAGGTGGTGAGTTCAAATCTCATCCAACTTTATTTGGAGAATTTAGACTATAGATCATATCATCCAATAATTATTTATTGAAAAAAAAATTATCGATTTATTTGGCTGAAACACATAATTAATGTGTGGAAGTGAATAAAAATGAATGTAATGGTTTTGATAATAAAAACGAGTTTGAATTTGAAATTTTTTTTAATTGAATTTTCAACTGGACTACATAGTATTTAAACTAATTGATTCAGCCATTACTGGAGAAAATATCAATTTTTCTATGATTAAAACGTTAGAAAAACTACTAGCAATGTGAAATAAAAATCTACCAAACGAACAGAAAACAATATGACTAACTTTCAAAAGTTAATTCCGAGTTTCTTGACAATGCACATAGACGAACATGTCTGTTCTGTTACCAATTTTAGTGAAAAAATAGTTTATCGAGTATTATCAGTAAATTATTCCGTTCATTCACTATAGTCGGACGGACTTCAGAGTTTTTGAAGAATACACTAAGTAATTCACTGATTGAATAATAGAAGTAATTACATATTTCACTAAATTTCCACAAATTAGTAACAACTCAAATTTTTATTAGATAATAATGAGTAACAAATTTAACGAAATTTTCTCTCTATCTCAAAAGATGTGATAATATATGTTTTGAAAATGTAAATTATGTATTTCTTGCGACTAACAATTAATGTCATAAATTTTTGCATCTTATTAGGATTTTAATCATTTTTTGTACTTCCTTTAGTCAGTAGCATTTAGTCCTACATCATTTTAAGATTTTATTACCGAAAGAAAAGGCTGTTTTGGTTTTTTCTTATAAAGCTTTTCTCTTTTTTCCTTATGGTAAAATCTGTAAAAGCTAGCTACAAATATATATGAAAACTTAACACCAAACAAAAAAAGCTTTATTATTTCGATCATGGTAGTAAAACTTTAATCCAAAGTAGATTTTTCAATAAAAGGAGATCGATTCCTTTCTCAATTTCAATTCCACTCTTGAATGTATATTTCATATTCATAAACTTTTTTTTTTCAATACTGGGCTATAACTGACCGATCCATTAACTAAATTCTTACATAACATAGGCAATGTGATTCGATCTTTGGATCTGCAAATGTGTATACCTTTAATAGACTTACTACATGCCACTAGATTAAAGGCCAAATGCATATTCATAAATTTTTTGTAAGCAAAATATATAAAATAAAATAAAATAAATACTCTCTCTTTTCATTTTATTTGATGTTTTAGTAGAAGTATTTTGTTTCAATTTAATTTGATGTTTAAGATTTCTATGCAAAATTTATTGTGTTTTTGACTATTTGAATTCTACTAATTGATTTATGATTGATTAGATTATTTTATAATTTGTGATAAAATATGATTTATTTAGATTAAATATAAAATTTAATAATTTTTTAATCTGTGTAAAATTTTTTTTTTTTTCAATATTGGATCACAACTGGCCGGTTCATTAGCCAAATTTCTACATAATATAAATGATAGTATTTGATCCCTAAATATGTAAATGCGTATCTATAGTGAATTTATCGCGACTACTATATTAAAGACTATTTGCGTGTAAAAATATTTAAAATATCAAATAAATGGACGGATTGTATAATAATTAAAGAGAAAAAGGGTCGTACGCAAGAGATAGCTTTGACCAATAAATAGATGTATAGGTGCAACGCATACTCACACCTCCCCTCATCTATTTTCCTTTTTTTCCAATTCAATTTTGTTAATTTTTATATTGTTTTTATTCATAAGGATTTTTTTCATTAAACCATAAAGAACCAATAAAAAAGCGTTAAAGTTCTGGTGTTATTAGAAAAAAAAGAACCTTACAGTTCAGACTACAGTAATTTTTCGAAACTGGTCTTGTAATATTATTTTTATAGCTAATAGTAAATTAGTTAACATTTATAACAGTAAATTTCTTTTACGTTTATAAATCGTTTTTCCGAGAAATAGTACTGTGCTTTTTGCAATCTTTTGAATTCTAAATTATTTTATTTTCGTTACTAAAATTTATCGAACTTAAAGTTACGAGGTTGAGAAACTTTATGAAATTTAAATTCTGGCCAAATAAATTAAAATCAATATTTAGGCTATTGAGAGTTTGTTTTTTACCTTCACTGCATTTTCCTCGGGGTGGAATGTGACACTTTGATCCATCGCTTTCAATATAAACCATTTAACAAAGTAAAAATCTTAAAGTATAAGAAATCACATGATAATGAAAGAAACATTGTGTTTATATTGTTGACCTTTGCTCACCAATTATTCCATGTTTACCTACAAATAAAAAGGGAGAAGCCAAAACACACAACATTATTTGTTTTTGAATGTTAATTCTTTACATCACAAAACATAAAAACTAAATATATTATTACATTTAACAGTTTCGATTAAAAAAATTATGAAGAAAATGATTCAAGTAATGGTGCAATATCGAAGTGTAAAAACTGTTGTGAATTTGGATTAAGTTTTTTAAAAAATCTTAGAAAATACAGCAAAAAGAAAAAAAACAAACAAAAGCTTTTGAAGGCTAATACTCTTTTGCCTTTTTGTATCGTAAAAACCAATAACGATATCAAAATAGTAACCAAAAAATAAGTTTAAGTTTCCTTAAATTATAATAGGGAAAAAAATAAGAATAGAATTTTTTTTTTAAAGGTTCTTCGTATATTAAAAAAAGTTACAGAGGAAGAGACATAGAAATTATAGAGACACTATCGCTAACAATAAAACAAGTAGAGAGAAAAAATAAAAGTCCAAACCTATTTAATGGACCTTTAGAAAAAAACTTAGTCTAGAAGAGTGGTCCATGATCTGACAACGAAAACTTAGAAGACTCGCCAACGGAAGGGGAGTAGCGACCAGCTGCCAACCATGCCGAGAATGCTCTGCTGCCAGATCTACCGGAAGTCTAGGACCGAGTGACAGCGCCACCTACTTACCGATTTAGATTTGTAGGCAAAAAATAGTGACAATGCTCATCATCCTCCGCTGGATACAAGTCCGGAGAGCGGCGAGAAAGAAGTCGAACCACCAAAACGGAAATCCTTTCAAGACCCATCACCCGTCCTCGAGTGCGATGGGCTTACTAAGGTAGCTTTTTGGTGGGCAACGGCCACCGGAGATCCCTTTCAAGACCTATCACCCGTCCACGAGTGCGATGAGTTTACTCATCGATCCACCAAAAAACCTACTCCAATCTCACCGCCATGTGGATCAGATTCCACCATTACACCAACCTTAAAGTTTATCAGGGAAAAAGGATATGAATCTACAAATTTCATCTGTCTTTGTCCTCATGAAAACTGGATCTGTAAATTTTTCATTAAAATATTGAAGAACCAGAGCATCTTTACCGAGAGAACCTAGAACCACCAACTAAGATTAAGAATTAGAACCAAGGCTAAAGAGAAGATCCAGGGAAGAGATGGAATGGACTCATGAAAATTGAGTACTCATTGGTCATCAAAGAATTCTCCAAGTCAGCAATATTACACAAATCGATTCATCAACTTGTGACATTTTTATATCATATTTAAATAAAACGACTTACCATAATATTCAAATTGTAATTAATTAATAGAAAAATTAAAATTGAGAAGAGAGGCGCGTGGGGACGCGTGAGAAGAAGAAAATGTTGAAGATCCAATGTGAGAGAGACATGGAGAATCCTTTGGATTGGCAAAGACAAACCCCAAGGTTTAGTGCAGTGTTCTCCTCCATTGAGCCAAGTGACTTAATTTTCTCATTATTAATTTTCAATTTAATTTATTTATCAATATATTTGTATATAATCATGTGTTTTGATTAAAACGACAATTAGGTAATTACAAGGAAACTTAGACAAAACTGATTCTTGCTTCGCCTTCATCGATAAACACAAAGTTTTCGTCTCCTTAAAATTATTATGTTTCTTGTTATTACGTTTTCCAACATTAATAATCTCATCTTATTTTACTTTTTTACATTCCAATTATCTTTTAATCTCTTTTTTTACCCTGTCCAATTAATTTCCGTTTTTACGTAGCTGTGGGTAAAAGTAGAAAGAAATAAACAGGATTAATAATTAAAAAAATTGAATTTTAATGATGAATACAGAAAACTTTTATAAATTAATAACATCGGAATTACATTAAAACTATATTTTTTAATTAATTTATAGAAATTATTAATTTATCGATATGCTAATTAAATTAAAAATTTAATTTAAGATTATAAAATTATATTATTTTATAGAAACTATTAATAAATAGAATATTGATTTAAAAAGATTCGTTTAAATTAAGTTACAGCTTCGACCGTAATTAATGTAAACATCCACCTGGTGTTCGGTAAAAATAGTCAAGACTTTGGAGAATATAATTCATTGCTCATTGAGTCCAAGATCCTCTAAGATTCTTCCGGTTTATATGCATGTAATTAACATTTTTCTAAAAATACACATATACGTAATAAATAAACAATTTGTTTTTCAATATGTCATAATTATTGTTAATAAATAAAATAATGAAAAAACCTTAAAATCATTCGATTCTATTTATCAAAATTCTTATATTATTGGGTTGAAAATATCGACCAATAGTACGACACATATTGTAAAAGTCACCGCAAAATAGTATAATGTGAGACTTTATTTAGATATAAGCTGTAAGTGATGATAATAGAAACTGTCATCATACAAAATTGGAGACTATTTTCGTAATTAATAATTAGGGGTTATTGATTTCAGCACCAAAAATGTTTTGTCTTAAGAAACTGTGATTAGAAAATGAGATTTGTAAACGATTAAATCTTTTTCGATAAAGTTAATCAATTGTTTTTTAACCATGAGTTGCGTGTCCCAGACGTTGGCAAGAACATCGAGTTAATAAAATTACTACTGCTGATGCCAAATAGTATTGTACACTTATAATAACTTAATATAAATTTATAAATTTCTTTGGAATTATGAGTATCTAATTATCTATCTATATGTTAGAATTATAACTAGGTTCTATAATATAGATTTGTCTTGTTGAGAAATCATGTGCTAAAGCATATATAAGTGAGCCTCTACTATAAGAGTTAAGACCGTTGTGTGATAATGTGAACGAGCTAGTTTTCTTGAGATCAAATAAACCGGTTTGCCCCATCCGGTTTGGTTAAACTGAATCTAAATTTCATTTTGAAAAATTTGATCCGTTTCAATTCAAAATTAACCAGTTTCATTTGGGCTCATAATTAAGCAGCTTACCTTGATTAAAATCGGTAAAAAGTATAGCTCTTTTCAGCATAGTAGTTTAGATGAACCAGCTAATAGTTTAAACATCGAGTTTTCAAAGTTTTTCGACTAAAAAAATAAAATATTAAAAAAAATTTTAAAGAGTGGATTTGAGCTATGAATCAGATATTTTTGATTCCTTTTTTTTTGTTAATACTGAGTCATAACTGGCCGGTCCATTAGCCAAGTTTCTACATTATATGGGCAGTGGACTCGATCTTTGGATGTATAAGTGCGTTTGGTTTTAGTGGACTTACCACATGTCATTAGACTAAATGCCACATGAAATTTTTGATCTAATTGTTAAGAAAAAATTATGGATAAAAGTTATTAAAGACGAAAAATCATATAATTATAATTATGTTTTAATATTGATTACCTTCTGAATGGAAGTAAACTTGGTCAAACTTAATATCACAAAAAGCTTTTAGGGTTAATATGTCTTGGTTTGGCAAGGACAACATTGAGACAATGAAAGACGTAACATTAAATGAGAAAACAAACACCATATATCAAGACTACAAGGATCAAGCTTAAGAATATCCTTGTTCATTAATTGATGAAAGCTTAATGAATATCGATCTTCACAGTATAAATTATAACAATATATATATATATATATATGTGTGTGTTGTCTGAAATCATGTTTTGCACGATCTGTATGTATTGCGTGACCTGAATCGGTAAAGATCATTTAGTACACAACTGCGACTCTATCAATGCAACATCCCTTAAGAATAGTACTACTCCCACTGATTTTTTCTATATTTTTTTAAGCTTATCAATCCGTTAAATTTCAAAATAATATACATATTATAATTACGTTAATTAACGACTGAAAAATTGTTATTCTATATGCTCTTTACATATATTGAAAAGATAATATTTGATTGAATCGAATTTTCTAATTATATGATTTATCCGATATACTATAAGTGTTTTTTTTTCAAATTTATAAAGTAAACTAAGTTATTTTAGAATAATAAGTTAATTTTAAAATTATTTATACTTTATGTTTAAATTATTTTATATGTGATATGTTATTAAATTTTTATTTTCATCCCTAATTGTTGACATTAATACATACGTATACACTTGTGATTTTAGAACTATAGAAAATGATGAATTCAAAAAACGAAAACAATGAATTCAAAAACGATTATGTAACGGAGTACAAGAAAACAAAATTAAATTAAGGACAAAGATCCATTCTAGAAAGAAGGGCCACGTCTCAAAACACAGAAGCTTTATATATTTACCATTAATTATGTAAGTAGTATATAAGTATTTATGTATAATAAGTGCATGTACGTTGGTATTTGTGTAGACCATAATCAAAAGCATAAGCTCGAATTTTAATGGTAAAATTAAAAGACTAGAGAAAGACACACCTTGTTATTTGTCATCACTACATTTTATATTCGTATAAAATTTGATAAATATCTCAGTTATTTGTATCACTAAACTAACATCCACAAATATATAGTTATCAAAAAAATCCACAAATATATGTATTCGTATCTTACACGTACTTATAATGTTTGAGGATAGATATAACTGTAAGAAATCGATCAATAACAAAGTATCTCGCACGTAAATGGTTTTCAAAAACCCATGGTATAAGCATAAATATGTGTAAGAACAAACTATATTTACAATAGTACTCCCTCTGTTCTTAAAAGATTAAAGTCTTGAGATTTTTACACATATTAAAAAAAGTTTTTAAAATGTTATTTTTGACTTTATTTATTGTTAAAATGAAAAAAATATTAATCATTAATAAAATGGTGATTTACTGAAATAGAACAGAATTATCAAAAAATTACTTAAATAGAGTAAATGTTTCAAAATTACTAGAATAGTTTATTAAATTCGTAATATACAGTTTTGCCTTTTGTTTATGAGTAACAAAAATATAATTACGAAACTGCCATTAATAAAACTTGCCACGTCAGTCGTACATCTCTTACGAACTCTACTAAACTAATTGAATGCAACGTGAAAGAGTTGATCATACTTTGGTAGAGTTGATAGTACAATAATGTAGTGTATAGTAAAGTTACATATGACCTATGATAGAGTTCGTTTTCCTCGTGGAAAATGTAATTTGTTACCTTTAGTAGAGTTGATAGTACAATAATGTAGTGTATGATAAAGTTACAGATAACCCATGGTAGAGTTCATTTTCCTCGTGGAAAATGTAATTTGTTACCTTTGATAGAGTTGATAGTACGATAATGTAGTTTATGGTAAAGTTACAGATGAACCATGGTAGAGTTCGTTTTCCTCGTGGATGAGCTAATTTGTTACCTCTGGTAGAGTTGACAACACAATAATGTAGTGTACGGTAAAGTTACAGTTGACCCACGGAAGAGTTCGTTTTCCTCGTGGAGAATGTAATTTGTTACCTTTGGTAGAGTTGACAGTACATAATGTAGTGAATGATAAAGTTACAGTTGACCCATGGAAGAGTTCGTTTTCCTCGTGGAGAATGTAATTTGTTACTTTTGGTAGAGTTGACAGTACATAATGTAGTGAATGGTAAAGTTACAGTTGACCCATGGAAGAGTTCGTTTTCTTCGTGGAGAATGTAATTTGTTACATTTGGTAGAGTTAACAGTACATAATGTAGTGTATAGTAAAGTTACAGATGAACCATGGTAGAGTTCGTCTTCCTCATAGAAAATGTAATTTGTTACCTTTGGTAGAGTTGACAGTACAAAATATAGTGAATGGTAAAATTACAGTTGACCTATGGAAAAGTTCGTTTTTCTCGTGGAAAGTCTTATTAGTTACCTTTGGTAGAGTTAGCTGCCTTCGTAGAAGAGTTGTGTTCGATGTTTGGTAGAGTGAAGGACAATGGTTAGTAGATTTAAGTTATCGTTTATGGTAGAGTTGGTTGTGGAAACCTAGTCTTTTTAAATGACAAATTTACCCCTAACTTATTACCTCACATGCTGCTCTCCCACCTTCTTCCTCAATAAATGACACCGTTGGAGCTCTATTTATGCTTATTTCATATACTTCATTGAAGCTCTATTTTTGCTCTAACTTATTTTGTATCCTTCATTTTTATTGTTATTGCTTTTAAGATCTATGGATGAAATCGTTTTGGTTTCTGGGAGTTGGAGTTTTAACCAAAACCAGTGAGTTTTTTTGGTGGACAAAAATTACGGCTGTCGGATCATAGGGATTGGCAAAGATCTTAGTTATGATGAAAACTAGGCTTCAACTGCTTTCTTTTCCTCCACTCATCATTAATATCTGCCTTCTACTTCGCCCTTTTAGTGACAGTTGGTGGTATGTCCCAGAAGGACTCAACTAGAGTGCCATCGAGTATGTCTCTGATCATGTTGTCCACTCTCTGATCTTCAACGTCTTCTCGCCAAACAGGGAAGATTTCAACAGGAGGCACTGGACGTAGTTGCCTTATGCGTACCTGAAAGAGAGGAAGAAATAAAGGTTAGCACAAACAACTTTTCCAAGTTCAGAGTAACTCTACCAAAATGTTGATCAACTTTACCAATATATGATCAACTCTGCTAAACAGAGAATAGACTTTACCAAGAAAAACTAACTCTATTAAACACTGAGCAAACTTTACTAAGTGCAAGACAAACTCTACCAACTAAGTAAGAGTCAAAATAGACATATTAACTCTACTAAGCTGACTATGAATTATTCCACATAGGGCTTTCACCAAATGTTAAACCTATATCCTTCCACAGATCTCCATGGGCAACCTCCTCCATAGCAGAAGATTCATCCACCAAACCGCAATTAAGCTACGTGATTTCCTCAAACTCGTGCAGAGAAAATCTCATAGGCCGACAAACAACCAAGACCCATAACTCATACTGCTTTTTAATACCTAGTTGATCCGCCAATATATATCGTACATGCCTCCCTGCAAATGTGTAGTCAGAGTCAACAAGCTTCAAAAAAACTTCAAGGCATGTGTTCTCCTCTATATCACGGTATGCCTCTTCACCAATACCCTTGATCATATTCCTAATATGATTCAGATTGCAATGGTAGTTTATGCTCCAGTTCTTCATTACTACAAGACCATTTGCAAAACGACTATGAGGATAGTCCTTGGCTGCAACCATACCTGTTGAGTAGAAACAAGAAACAGTCAAAACATAACTCTATCAAACATCTATACGAATACAAACTCTTCCAAATTATAACTTAACTTTACCAAACTATAACCTAACTCTACCAAATCCTTACCAAACTCTACCATTCAAACCTAAATTACGAGACTAACTCTACCACACTTAAAACGAACTTTACTACACTAACAAAAACTCGTGATGAACTCTACCAATTAAACCCTCATTAATCTTGCTTGAACTATACCAAAGTAAAGTGAGATCCGGGGACAATCTCTACCATACTATGACATAACACAGAAACCCATAAACCCACAAACACACAATAAATTCGCCAAAGACATAAATCCATTTTGAAATAACTTTCAGTTTCAGAAATGGCGAACACAACAACTTCTCCAAACTCAGAAACCCATTACAAAGACCATAAATGTGATATAAAACCCTAATGCAAATGTGTCATAAAACCCTAATGCATGTACTCGAAATCGAGAGAAATTGAGAGAAGAAGAATGAAATCTATCCTTACAGTGTTACTCGAACGCAGAAAACGATTTAGCGAGAAAATTAAAAAGAGAAGAAAATAAAATTGAGTGAGAGAAAAGAAGAACTTACTCATACCTTCTACAAATAATGAATCTGGGTTTGAACGGTTTGTAATGAGACAGAATAAGAAATGGTGAGAGGAAGACAAACCGAGAGGAAGACCAAACGAGAAAGAAGAAGACAAAAGAAAAAATAAAAAATGGAGAAGAAGTGGAACTGTCACGAGGAAGAAGAAAGAAAAAAAAAGAAAAAAAAGATTTTTTTTTTGTTTTCTAAAATTTCTAAATGGTGCAAATGATAAATGCATCATTTCTTTTTTTTCCCAAAACCAAAACTATTTTAATAATTTCAACATAAATGTACCTTATTTTAGTAATTTTTTTAATGAAAAGAAAGAAATAAATGATGATAAAATTGAAATTTTCTTTTTTGTAACTGGTTTTTGCAAAAAATTAAAAATATCAAACCAAATATACATTAGAAAAAAAAAACATCAAATTTTTTTGAAACAATTTTTTTTCCATAACATCAACCATTTAAATACGGAGGGAGCATTTTGTAAAATAAATATCATTTTCTATCACTTTTAGTTAACACATGATTACTATAAGTACATTTATTTTTCTACTTTTTCTGTTAACTAGTAGATTTAGATATTCTTATTTATTCTTTTAACATTCGGGACTATCTATTAGTAATATTTCTGTAAATACATGAATAGTTGTCCGAAATATTGTGGTCCAGTGGTAAAGACGAGTGAGGGTCTTAACCAAGTCATGTGTTCGATTGCCTAACATTATGAAACTAAGTCACAATTTTTTCAGACACTCCTGACACGGATATGAGGCTATCTAACGGTCCATTTGAATACTCAAAGAGAATGTCTATCCATGGACTGCAACTCTCCCAGGAGAATAGTCCAGACTTCTCCCATAAAATTTGAGAACTCGTGAGTTATAAAAAAAAAACATGAATAGTTTTGTAATAATAATTATTACACGTGAATAATGAGTTATATACTTAGATATCACTACAAGAAAACTGCCAATTTGCGATGGCCGAAATCGTTGCAAATGGCTATTTTGCGATGGATCTGCGACACCGTCAAAAATGTCGCAATTCGTGTGTCGCAAATTGGATTCATCGCAAAGTCGTCGCAAAAATTGCGACGTATTAATGTCGTCGCAAAACTGCGACGGCCAGGACCCTCGTAGATTCGTCGCAGGATTTGCGACGAATCTGCGACGTTTTTACGACGTCAGTTTTGCAACACTGTTGCGATGTCTGCTCTGCGATGTCTTTGCGACGTCAGTAATGCGACGTCAGTTTTGCGACGTATCTGCGACGCCTATTAAAAATATATTATTTTTTTAATTCGGAAATTTTAATTAAATATTTTTAAATTATTTTTAAAATTGTTTAAATAAAATTTATATTAAAATATATTAAAATACAATATTTTTAATATATTACAAAAATAAATAAAAATCTAAAAATTGTCCAATAGGTCTACGTTGGAGTCCAAAATCTTATCTGGATTTTGATCTGTGCTCCCGTCCGGGTTTGCTGAACTTGATCCGGGCTCACCGTATTATATCGCGTTTAGCTGAGCAGCAATTTCGGCGTCTTTTGAAGCCAATGTAAAGAACAATTGGGTTAACTTGGCGTAGATGTTAGGAGTCGTTCTTAACTTTTTTTGAATTACGATTTGCAAAATGTTTTAAAATGTTTTATTAAATTCTAATCGTATTTGGAATTAACATAATTCATAAAATTGTTGTACAAATTTGTAATTGTAATTTGTAAAACGTTTTTGATTTTTTTTTATTAAAAATCATAACCGTTTAAAAAATGTAAAATGTTTTTAAAAATTAAAAAAAGGTTTAGAAAAATCCAAAAAATATTTTTAAATATCAAATAAAAATTTAATAGCAAAAAAACGTTTTTAATAAATCCCAAATTATTTTAAAAATGGAAAACGTTTAGAGAAATTCCAAAATTGTTTTGAAAAATACAAAAACCAAATTTTAAAAAAAATCGTTTTCAAAAATCCAAAAATGTTTAAAAAATTCAAAAATGTTTAAAAAATTCAAAAAACGTTTTTTAAAATACAAAAACAAAATTTAAAAAACAAATATCGTTTTTAAAAATCCAAAAAGCGTTTAGAAAATTCAAAAATCATATTTAAAAATCCAAAAATGTTATAAAAATCCTAAATTGTTTTAAAAAATCAAAAAGTGTTTTTAAAAATCCAAAAACGTTTTTAAATACAAAATCGTTTAGAAAAATCGAAAAACGGTTTAGAAAAAATTCATAAATCATTTTGGAAAATCAATAAACGTTTACAAAAATGCAGAAATCGTTCCATGGCCTAATCTACCGTTCATCTACCAAATCCTAAGTTTTATGGCCTAATCTAACATGTATGTTCCAAATCCTAAGTTCCATGTCCTAATCTAACATGTAAGAAGACTTACCTTGGCGTTGGGAAGGAGGAAGTCGCGGTAGAGAGGAAGAGATCCGAGGAGAGTAAGCCCACGGGAAGAGAGGAAGAGATCCGAGGAGAACATGGGACGCGGGAGAAGAAAAAGAAAAAGAGAGGAAGAGGAAGAAGAAGAGAGGAAGAGGAAGAAGAAGAGAGGAAGAAGAAGAAGATAGGAAGAGAGAAGAATAATCGCGGAAGAAAGAGAAAGAGGGAAAGAAATCGGGAATGAGAGGAAGAGAAAGAAAAGAAGAAAGAAAACCACGCGGCTAGAAATTCTAAACCGCTATGCGACGGCCTTGCGATGGAAATTAGGGTTTTTGGCCGTCGCAAAGCTGCGAGGGATTTGCGATGTTCTGGATCCGGACGTCGCAAATTCGTCGCAGATTTGCGAGGCAACTGCGACGTTTGGAGTAAAAACGTCGCAATTCCGTCGCAAGTTTGCTATGGACTTGCGACGTTTGGGGTAAAACTATAATGTTTAGCGGTTTGTCCACTTTCTTGCAACATAACGAATGTCCGGAACAACGTATCAAAGATACATACGAAAAGACCAAGAATACAACAATGATCATTCATCAATTGAATTTGGTATGTGTAATTCTCTACAAAACCGACAAACTATGTAGCGAGATTGAAAATACATATATCTATAATTTGTCGGTTTTGTGGATGCTTATACAGACCAAATTCAATTGATGAATGATCATTGTTGTATTCTTGGTCTTTTTGTATTTATCTTCGATATGTTGTTCCGGTCATCTGTAATGTTGCAAGGTAGTGGATAAACCGATAAACATTACAATTTTACCCCAAACGTCGCAAATTCGTCGCAGATTTGCGAGGCAACTGCGATGTTTGAGGTAAAAACGTCGCAATTCCGTTGCAAGTTTGCTATGGACTTGCGACGTTTGGGGTAAAACTCTAATGTTTAGCGGTTTATCCACTATCTTGAATTACGATGTTCCCCAATTGTTAGTGTTTAATTATTCATTATTGAATCCCTCGATGAACACACATATATCCGAACTTTAACCGCTCTTTCAATATTTCGGTTTACCCAGACGTTGCAAATCCGTCGCAGATTTGCGAGGGACTTGCGACGAATGGGTTGAAAACCCTAATTTTTGTCGCAATTCCCTCGCAATTTTGCGATGTATTTGCAACGTCTGGGTAAACCGAATTATTGAAAGAGTTGTTTATGTGTGTAGAAACAAATTTCGTATATATGTGTTCTTCGATGTATTCAAGAATGAATAATCACTTACAATTGGAGAACACTGTAATTCAATCTCTGAGCCACAGAAACAACAACACGTTGTTGTTTCTGTGGGTCAGAGAATGAATTACGGTGTTCCCCATTTGATAGTGATTTATTTTTCATTCTTTAATACATTGATGAATACATATATTTGTCGCAAAAATTTAGTATGATTTAATCAACCTCTTAAACTTTCTACCCGAATTCTTTCTCTCTCTAAAATTTTGTTTGGAGTAAGAATCACATTGTAGGCTATTTATAGGTAAAATTTGATTTTTTGCTACGTAATTGCGATGGAGATGAATCATATCGGAAAAACATCGCAACAGCCTCGCAATTTTGCTACGGATATTGAACCATCGCAAAATCATCGCAAAATTGCTACGGATTTGCGATATAACCTCTACCATCGCAAAGAAGTAGCAAAACCATAGCAGAAACGTCGCAAATTTGCGACATATTATTACGTCGCAAATTTGCGACATTTTTGCGACGTATTTATATGCCTCGCAATCGCGTTGCAAGCTCGTTGCAATTTTGCGACGTTTTTTTGCCATCGCAAAATGACGTCGCAAATCGGCTGTTTTCTTGTAGTGTATTGTTAATACATCAAAATGAGTTGCAAAATATATAATCTGGTAAGTGATTGCATGAATAGTCTTAAAACATTTCTAAAAAAGAGATTAGTCTTACAACAATTTCCTTGTTTTCACTTGAATGTATTTTGGTGTGATATACACTAGATAGTTTCTTTTTTAGCAATATTAGATTATAACTGACTGGTTCATTAGTCAAGTTCTTATATAATGTAGGTAGTGGAACTCGATTCTTATATGTACAAGTGTGCATGCCTTTAATAGACTTACCACATATCACTAGATTAAAAACTACATGTGTACTACATAGTTTCTAATTAAAAACATATGAATAATATGTCAGAGTATCGAGTAGTTCAATGCTAATTAGTAGAGAATGTGTGCAAATATATAACTTGGAGAAGAAGTAAGATTGATTATGGTTAGTAAAATAGTAATCAAGTCATTCTTTCTCAGTGTACAGTCTTTGTTTTGAAGCAAGCGATGTTGCTCGTATAATGTTTTATATGTTTGCTTCTTAAGCTTACTCATTATTACTCTTTACTTGTTATCATAATTCCCATTACTAAACATCTTTATTGGATTACACAAATATATTATCTTAATTTATCTTCCTAAATATACAACATTATTATAAATCTTTCTTCAGGTGACAATATAGTAATTTTTTTTTTGTTGAAGACTATATATTAAAAATACTATATAATAAACCTACAGTGAAATAAGATAAAATTTGTGATTATTAAAAATAGACATTATAAATTTTAATACTGTTAAAATTACGATATCTTACGTCTAATATTTCATTGAATTTTTTTCATAATTTTTAATATATAATTTATAAAAAATTTCTATCTTATGTTTCGAGCTTTTATTGTTTACAGTTAAATTTATCTTTATATGTATCAATATCAATTGAATTTCTTTTAGTTAGAATATGGGTAGTAAATATTATTTACTACACACTGAAAAGAGAAAAATCAATTTTGGTTAAAAAAATATTAAAATCTTACACTTTTTAAACTGGAGAGAATAGTTGATTAAACCATGTCAATTTTAGATTACTAATTTTTTTGTCGTGCCATGTGAATTTAGTTTTTAAAAGAACATAATTACTTTAGATTTAGATGTTGTATCAATTAATTTTACACTGATCTATAGCTAGAGTAATTCTTGGAGATTCTTAAAGGACAATAAGCAAGAGTTTAACACTGTCCGGTTTATTAGAGTTAATTACATAAAAACATAAGAAAATTATAAACTTGTCAAAATAGACATTTGAAGGGATTTTTGTTAAAAGGACACTCATAATTATATGAAATGACAAGTTTACCCTCTCTAATTTTCACCTAACATTTCACGTATGCAGTTTTTTCTTTTGTTTTATTTTTTTTCTGGTTTTACCGTATACATGTTATATTATATCAAAATATATTAGTCTTTTTTCCATTTTTCTGTTAAAAAAGTGTATCAATCTAGTTAATTACTACTTTATTGATTTTTTTTATTGAAATAGAGTGACGAGTGTCTACATTAATCAGGACTATAGACTTCGAATGGTAATAACGTAGTCTTTTAACATTTATATTCTAATATTTTGCAATGTGTACATTCGAATCATATTATATATATATATATATATATATAATAAATTCATGTTTGTAAGTATGTAATGAAAAAAATGATGTATTGTTTTAGATATTTATACTTTGACAAAGTGTACTTATATATATGGATATATACTTAACTATATTTGTTTACTAAATTTACATGTATACATGTTATATATATTTTTTTTTGCATGTAAACCATAGATAATGTAATTTTAAAATTAATTAACTGGTAGTACATTTTGATATAGGTTTCTACTTTTAAATTCTATCTAAAGTTTTCCCCTTTACACTATTACCATCTCCAACTGTATATTAATTTATTTATTTTTGATAAAAACCCAACTTTATATTAATTGGTTTGTCACTAATTATAACTTAGGGTTTAATATTCTTTTGGACCATTATTATTTCGTAAATTAAGTGATTATTATATTGCCAAGTTACTAGGTAAATTTATTCATATTTCATTTTTGCAACCTTAATTTCGAGTGTTTTAAATTTAATAATTTAAGGTTATATATAGGTCATTAATATTTTTTCATTTTAGATTTTTTTGACTTGGTAAAGTAGTTTGTCACTGTGTTTCGATTACTTATTTACAATATAAATTTTAGTTTTCCACTTTTATAGTCTTTTTAATACATGTTTGTTAGTTAATAATTTCCATGTATTTTCTTTTTAAGGATTTAGTTGAGGTGTTTTAAATTTAATAGTATACAATTTGGGTTCACTAATCCAAAATTACGCTTTAATGTTCTTTCGTTTTAGATTATTATATTTGGTAAATTAGTTAATCAGTCTGTTTGGATTGCTTATTTACAATATAAAATTTAGTGTCTTATATCTATATGCTTTATATACAAGTTTTTCTAGTTAATAATTTATGTGCATTTCATTTATAAAAATATTATATTTCAGTGTTTTAAAATTAAATTTTCGTAAATTATATAGTTGCAATTTAAAAGTTTAATAGTTTGTTTGCACTACACATGTTTTATGGATTAAATTTTGATTTATTTTTTGAACAGAATGTAGTATATATAAAAAAAGAGTGAAAGAAGTTGAGGGTTAAGCTTTTTAGATGTTTTTGAGAAAGATGTATTGTATATTAATCGGTTGGGTTCAGTAATCCTAAATTAGGGTTTAAAATTCTCTTGTTCGGTGTAAATTAATCAGTTTTGATTCATTAGTATTTAAGTAGGGTTTATTATTTTCTCATTTACATTATAATTATCTTTTTTATGGTACTTAAAATCTTGTGTTATTGTTTTTCATTTACAATTTAATGTTTTGTTTTTTTGTAGATATCTCTTGTAGATGGTGGGTTGAACATTAATCAATTTATTCACCATGTAAAACTTAGGATTTTGATACCAAAAAAAGGAAATTAAAGATTTCAAAACAATTAATTTATGATCTCCGACTGAATACTAATCTGTTTGAGTTCAGTATTTTTAAATCAGAGTTCAATATTCTCTCGTTTAAAATATTATAAAATATGATGTATGTTTGAACCAGATTTAACACAAAAGTTCTAAATCTAATTCTGATATTTAAGAAGAAAGATGGTCAAGGATTTTAATCAATTAATAAGACAAAGAGAATAATCTGTGTACAAAATATCTGAGTTACTTTGAATTGCTTGGATGTAAATTATAATAATCTGCTCTTTCTGTGGAGATTTTCACTTCTATTTATAATGCATAGAGGCGGTTACAATGAATTTGAAATAGGAAATATTACAATTCTGTTTAGATTTGATGTTATCTCAAAGATCCTACAAAATATCTGGAAATATTTTATATCGATAAAGGAATATTTCCATATCTCTCCTTGACAATGTGTTGGCCAAATTTCCTTGTTTTGAGATGGGATAAACTGCCGAAATAGGATGGTTGCCAAGATAGAGCAACTGTTGAGATATCATCCTAGTGTGAGACACTACCTCGGGCACTTCCTCATATCATCGAGTCAGAAAGCTTAACGGGCCTTAAGTCACTTGTTGCTCGTCGGCCGAAGGGTTGGATCCGAGATCAACCTCCAACAATTGTCCCCCCCCCCCAAACTCGAAAATTGTTCTGTAATTTTTGAGTCGGGAAAATGACATATTTCTAGAATCTTCGGTCCACATGGCAGCCAACCATTGGATTACTCTGTGGTTTAACGACTACGAGTATGTCATCATGATGGGGCGATTCGGCCTCTGGTAAATTCCTAAAAATACCGAAGTTTGCTGTAACTTTTATTCATTCACTTCTTCCAAACTTTCGAAAAGATAACTTATTTCTCTTCTTTCTCTCTCTTAATTTTTAGTTTGCCGAGACACCTTAGGTTTTATTTCCCCCATAACTCCTAAGTTAATTTCAATGAAATTAGAGGAATCAAAGCCGAATCGGATCTTGAATCTGAATCTGAGAAGTCGATGTCCCATGTTCCGGAGTTTTCTGATGATGTTAATAGCGCAAGAATATAAGTCTTTTCGAGAGATTCTGATGCCGAGATGGATACTTTAGAAGGCGCTGACCGTGACACTGAAGTGATGATTAGGCTTCACCAGTCAGAAGCTTTCCCTCGAATTTTGTCGGTAACAACAGTTTCAAGGAGAGCACTGGAGAACTTACAAAGATGGCATAACACTCTTCACATTGGTCCATATCTAATTTCCTTGAAGAAACTAACCAAAGCCTTCAAAATGTGCCCGACTCTAAAGGATGCCGATATCCGAATCTCGAGTTTGAAAGATAGACTTGGCTCCTCCGGACGGTTTTGTAGTGATCTATGACTGGTGGTTCATGGAAGCTTGAATGTGGCTCTCAATGCCTCAGCTTCTGCCCGATTATTATGCTGCACACAGAATTGCAATGTCGAAAATTAGATCATCAGGAATAATGAACATCCTCGGTACTCTAATCCTTGGTAGAGAGTTTGATGTTCATGTCTGAATTTGGCTTTACGAAGACATGACTCAATTCATTCCAAAGACTCCTCTTAACGAGACCTTTTACGTTAAGGTTAAGCAAGGCTTTCAATTTCTCGATGGCGTCACATCAAAAGATACAACAACTTGGACTTTAATATTGCTTGGGCAAAGCATGCCGGTAGACTTTTGGCGTCTCAGCAGTTTGGTAGTTTTTGCTTGTTCCTAACTTCAAGTCGGATTTTCTGATTAATGTTTCTTCTTTTTATAGTGGGATATACGACAGCCAGATCGCCTCTCAACGATTTTAATATGTTGACAGAGAAGCTATTAGGGGTTCCGCGAATTAGTTGGAAAAATTTTCCCGCCGGTCTTCTCACACGAACCGCAGCTAAGGTTTCCCAAGGTAATTTATATTGTCAGTATATTTCATAAAATTTCTTCTTATTCATGCCTTGAACACCGCTTTCCTTTGGAAGCCTTTTGGTTAATAAGATGGGTATCAATGACTTTCATATGCCCGATATAATGAGCGGGCTCGATGCTAAACTTGATGAAGGGCTCTTTCGACCTCCCTACTAAAGGAACTTCTCTTCAACCTGCTAGCATTGTGGGCGACATTCGCCCTTCCAACGATGATGCCAAGACAGGTGGTCTCAATAATATTCAGCATTCTACATTGGTCAACATCATTGACCTGGATAAATTAGATGCTTCCAAAGGTTCCGGGGCCTCACCATCTTCAAATGAAGGAAAATGCCTCATTAAAGAAAAAGGCTGCCGAGAAGGCAAGTATCTCGGCCAAAGACTTGATCCAAAAGGAGAAAAATTATGCGGTTAACGTAATCTATCGTGATCTTCAGCAATCATGTAAGGCTGTTAAGATCTCTTTTGTTAAGCATTTGGGTGATGAAGTGATTAGTCGTTGCTCGATGCTCTCAGGTCACTCGGCTACCCTAGCCTTCATAAAGAAGGGGGCCCCAAAACGTAAAGGTTCAGAGGATCCTTCTCTCGAGATGCCATTGGTTAAGAAAGGGAAAATTGTTGGGAACTTTAGTTTCGACTACTCATTCACCTCAACATCTCATATCTCTGCCTTCGAGACTACTTGCACCGACCTGATGCGCCATATTAGGAACACGGTAGGAGAGCTCTCTCCTTTTGATAAGATGCTGAACATGAAGGAGTACGAGGAAACTGTCGTGATCATGTTTAAGGTTCGACCACGAGCTCTTGACACAAGCTTCCTATTCTCAGATTATTTCTCAAATGAACTTCATTCTCCTTGATTTCAAAAGATCTCGCGCATCCTCCGATGAGAATACTAGGAAGCTAACCTACCTGGCAGAGTGTGCCGGTAAATCCCACATGAAGGCCGTTGAGGCTAAATCTTCCTTACAAAGGGTGGAGCGGGAGCTTTCTGAGGCGAAGGCCGAGTTGCTGGCAGAGCAGAAAAGTTCTTTTAAACAAGCCAAAGAAATTGCTGCTTTAAGAGATTCTTTAGATGCCGCCAAAGAAGGTTAGCACATTGCTTTCAAGGCTGTGGAGAAGGCCAACATTGTCGTCTCGTTGCTTCATACTGATTTGGATGAGATCAAAGGTAACTTCCATTCTCGCTTACATGATGGTGTTATCTCGGACAAGCTAAAGGCTTATCAAGATTTATCAGGTCAACTCTCTGCTCGCTTTGGGAGAATTGCTGCAAGGTTTAGCGACCTTGATTCTAACCTCAGCTCTCGGCTCAAATATGCTTAGTATGTTGGTGCTGACAACATAATTTGATCGCTTGAACGACGGATTGAGGTTTCTAAATTTTTTGTTAACTATGCGGTTAGGGACCTCGAGGCAGCGCAGGGAGCCGTTCAAAAAGAAATGATCACACAACTTCTTTCTGACGACTTAGTTGTTCTGATTTTTGTGATTGGTGAGTCTTCGAGTTTAACTCAGTTTAAATCGAGCGAGAATTTGGAGTCAGCGCGATTTCAAGACTCAGCTTATTTTAAGACTTACCTTAATTCATGCGAGAGTTTATGACTCAACTTAAATGGAATGAGAATAAGGAGTCGGTGAGATTTTAATACTCGGCTTAATTTAATGAGCAAGATTTTTGGACTCAGCGAGATTTATAGACTCGGCTTAGAGAATAGGGTCTTGACCATGTAGAGATTTGAAGACTCGAATTAATTTGGGAAAATTTTAAGACTCGTCTTATCTGAAAGTAGGGTCTCGGCCGTGTTATGAAATATACGTAAATGAATATATATATATATATATATATTCACCCTTTTTTTTTAAATGCTTAAAAAGGATTTTATTAAGTTTTAGTTGCACCCAAAGGTTACCTACGTACCCCGAAGAGATCAAGCAAAAAAATGTAGTTTTGAATACATAATTAGGATATTAAATGGGCATCAAAGAGTGATGCAGATGGTACCGAGACGGCATGACTTCAATAGTAATATTGTTTTAGTTTGATAGAATTCTAGCTGCATGGAACCTACTATCCCGTCATTGTGATTAACTTGTATACTCCTGATTTCACGTCCTTCGAGACGATGTATGGTCATTCCAAGTGAACTCCCAACTTTCCTACGATAAGCTCAACTGTATTCTTGAAAACTTTTTGTAGAACGAGATCTCTTCCGATGAAATGTCTGCCTCGAGCCTTCTTGTTATAATACTTAGTAATCTGTTGCTGATAATTTTGAATTTGGAGCAAGGCATCATTATGTAACTCTTCGAGGTTGTCTAGGTTATCCATGCACATTGTAGTGTTTACATTGTCCATATGCACTAGATTTAGTCTTCGTATGGTTGGAACGCTTACCTCGACCAGGGCCAGTGCTTCTAACCCATGTGATATAGAGAACGGAGTTCGCTTGTTGATCGTCTCGTAGTTGTTTTGTGAGACCAAAGTATTTTATCTACCTCATCCGCTCAACATTCTTTCTTATCACCTCGACATTTTTTGAGTCCATCTATAATTAGCTTATTAGTCGCCTCGGCTTATCCATTTCCTTGTGGATTTCTCGGTGTGGACTTGCTGAACCTTATATTCCATTGTGCACAAAATGTCTCGAATCTTACCGAGATAAATTGAGAGACGTTATCAGTTACAATTTTGAACGGGAGTCCATGTCGGCATATGATGTTCTTCTAAACGAACTTCTGAACATCTTTCTCGAGGATCTGTGAATATGCTTTTGCTTCAACCCACTTAGTGAAATAGTTGGTCATTACAAGAAGGAAGCACTTATGCCGAGATGATGGTAAAAGACCAACTATATCCATCACCCAACGCATGAATGGATAAGGCATTGTTGAACTTGTACGTGCTTTGGTCAGCGCGTGGATCAATGAGGCATATCACTGACATGCTTCACACTTGGCCGCATACTTCTCGCAATCTTGTGCCATTGTTGGGCAATAATACCCGAGACTTTGGATTTTGAGACTTAAGGTTCATTCGCCAAAGTGATTTCCTCTTGCTCCATCATGATTCTCTTTCATCACACGTCTTATCTCATCGCCGTGCAAGTTAATAGAATTCCATTTGCACTTCATCGAAACAGATTTCCATCAAGTTGTAGGTAATGGGCACACTTGGCCTTCAACCGTCTTAATGCCCATCTATCTTCGGGTTCTTCTCCATCCAAAATGTAAGCTATGATTTTATTTCTCCAATCAATGGCTTTTTCTGTCGGAGGGTTCGGTGGCGGAGTCATCACATTAGATGATTATAGTGTGTCAGCGATTGCCGAAACGATGGCAAAGTCTATTTTTGGCAAAAGGATACTTGGCTTTTCGATGCTTTCTACCGGAATTATTCGCCTTTGGATTGGGTCAGTAATTGATGCCAATACGGTTAAGACATTTGCCGATGTGTTCTCTGTCCGAGGAATTTTGTTTATGTTGAACTTCATTCCTTTGGTTAAACATTTTACAATTTTCAAGTATGCTTCCATTTGGTCGTTATTAATGTCATATCCCCCATTTACCTTGATTTACTACTAGTTGTGAATCACAAGAGCATTTTGTACTCGGCCTCATTATTTGATGATGGAAATACTAAGCAGAATGACTACTCTTATACTTCCCCGGTGGGAGTTTCTAATCGAATTCTGATACCGGAGTCATGCTATGAAGTAGATCCGTCAACAAAGAGCTTCCAAACTTTAACGTCACCGACATGTTCTGCTGGCTCTACATCGGGCGCTAACTCTTGCGACTTAGCGCTATTTGAACCGAATTTAACACAAAGGTTCTAAATCTAATTATGAGATTCAAGAAGGAAGATGGTCAATGATTCTGATCAATTAAAGAGACAAAGAGAATAATCTGTGTAAAAAGTGTCGAGTTACTTTGTATTGCTTGGATGTAAATTGTGATAATCTGGTCTATTTGTGGAGATTTTCGCCTATATTTATAATGCATTGAGGCGGTTACAATTCATTAAAAATAGGAAATATTACAATTTTGCTCATATTTGATGTTATCTCAAAGATCTTGCGAAATATGCAGAAATATTCTATATCGATAAAGTAATATTTCCATATATCTTCCTTGACAACGTGTTGGTCAAACTTCCTTGTTTTGAGGTGAGATAAACTCCTGAGATAGGATGGTTGCCAAGATAAGATAATTTTTGAGATAGTGCAACTACCGAGATATCATCCTAGTGTGAGACGCTACCTCAGTCATTTCCTCATATTGTCGAATCATAAAGCTTAACGAGCTTTAAATCATTTTTTCTAACACTTTTAGACTTTATTTGTTATCCAACACTTTTAGACTATATAGGTTATTTAGTCTTTAATTATGATTTAGAATTATTACTGTTGGTGGCAAAAATTATTTATTTGTATTTCAAAATTTAATGCTGTTTCTAGTATAAATTACCGTTATTTACTGTAATATATATATTTTATATTATTTAAATACTTAATTTTGGAATTATGTAATGTTGGTTAAAAAAAAAAAATTAACACAATAGTTTTGTGTTAATGCTAGTTCAACTTATTTTTACTGTTGGTGGCAAAAATGTCCTAATTATGTTATAAAAAAAAAATGTATCGTATGCCTATTTAAAATAATTTGCTACGCTTTGTGCTTGTTTTTATAAAACTCTCTAGTTTATCAAAATAAAAAACAATATTAATTAATGTAGTTGTACTTGTAAGCTATGGTCTTTCTCAAAAGTCACAACTTAGGAAGTGTTGACTTGGTAGACTCACTCCATACTCCATATATCGACTCACACGTGCGAAAACTTTGCAGTATCTTTTC
Organism: Lepidium didymum; assembly: GCA_963920545.1. NCBI lineage: Eukaryota > Viridiplantae > Streptophyta > Magnoliopsida > Brassicales > Brassicaceae > Lepidium > Lepidium didymum. The sequence continues at coordinate 5,236,605 of OY986986.1, forward strand.
ACGTGTGATCATAATCTAAGCATTCGTCATTCAGATCATATCAGGAGTCGAATCTGAATATCATGATTTTATTGAGTTCTAAATTTCTAATGATTTCAGGTTTGGATTCTTAAATACCTACATATTATTTTTTGCTTTTATTTATAAATTATAATTATTAAAGTGCAAGTAATTTTCATATTAATCATTAGCTTTTTATGGTATAGAATTATTAGATCAAGAAGTAGAGTATATTCTCACATTTCATATTTAAGATCTAGACACAAATATGTGTAATTAAAATGATGCAATGTGCCAATCCAATCAGATGAAATGCTAATGCCAAAAAATTGAGTTAACTCAAAAATGGTATTAGTTTTATCTTATTCTCGAATCCGATAACAAAACTTTTTTTTGAATTATTAAAAAAAAAATTCTTGTCGGATCAACAAAATCTAATCCATAACTTAAACTTTATATTAAAATTCCTATATAACCAACCAACTGTAGAGAGGACAAATTAAATCTTAAATATCATAATCATTAATTAAATCATCATAACTAACCGACTGAAAATAACTCAATTTGAATTATTTCTTTTTCTACAAATCCAAACACATTATATTCACATTTCGACCGCTAGTCAAATGATAAATAAAAACTTTAACACTGTCTCAATCAATGTAATTAGCTCAAATATGCAAATCTTGCAAGTAGCAAATTATATCTTCCAAATGAGTAACATGCTTGCAAACATCTAGCATGTCAAAACTTATTCATACTAAACTTGTATATAATGTGTGCAGATAAATTTAAATACCCAAAAAACTAACATAAAAGGTTAAAAATCCACTATATAGTAGAACAATATGAACATTTTATAAAAGAAAATCATAATGCAAAGCTATGAATATAATGAAGGTTTTTCAATAATATAGTAACTGTACTTTACACAATTAGTGGAATAATATAGTAACATAGTAAATATATATTAGACCTTCTCTTTTTGTCAACAGCTGAAGTTTTACTTTTGAGCTAAAGTTATTGAGTCATTATGATATATTATTAATCAGTTTGCTGAATTTTTATTGGCTGATATGAAAAGCCCTAATAATGGGGGAATTATTGTGAAACCATTTTCTTTTGTTTGCCTTTAAACATGCAAGCCAACATAATAAACTAACCTATAAATAATATTGGACAAATAATTTGACTAAGTTTTTCCGGAAATCCGTTGTAATAATCTTTAACACGAAATTATGCTAAAATGTTTTGCCTTTTTATTCACTTTATACATTGTAAATTACATAATGACAATAACTATATAATAATCTTTAGTCAAATTGGTAGCACTTTAGTTACACAATCCTCCATGATATCATTTTCCAATATAAAAACTATAATCTCAAAGTCAAATTTATGGAAACTATATATTTTCATTTAAAAGATATAAAAGTATTAGCTAAAGTTTAATATCATATTAATTTTTTCCGAAATTTATAATATGTGTGCTGATTTCTTTGACGGTTTCAGCTTTGAACGAAAAAAACAGAAGATATTAAATATGAGCACTAATTATTTTTTTTCTAAACTGTTTAATTTATTAGTAACGGTTCATTTGTTTGGGCATTAACCTTGAACGAGTAGCTTAACCAATAGCAATAGTTATCATTAATTAATCGTCATTAATGACATTAATTAGTGGAGGCCACCAAGCTTATGATTCTGTGTTTCACTAAAAACAAAACTGAAGATTAGTGTTAGAAGACTGTCTAAATCTCAGGCTGTAACTTCTTTCTTTCAGACTTAATTATGATTAAAGGCTAATTTATAACATATTAATTTTAATAAACCTGGTTTTCAGGACCATGCTCTTCTGGGCACGACCTCTCTTTGTCTTAACATATATAATTAATTTATAATCTAAGTTATGGAGACTTTGAACACAGATTTATCATTAGTCCAATCACTGACACGTGTAGTTGAATTTTTATATTTCACTTTGATGGGTTTCAACTGTGAAATAAAAGGTTTTGCATGTTCGGAACAATTAAATAATCTTTAACAAAATTCTATTTGTCATATAAAAAGGTAAATAAGATATGGTTAGATTCTTTAGAAAACATATTTTTTTTAAGTGGTCGTGTAAGAGACTCATTTTTTTGCCTTTCTTAAAAAAGCTGATTTTTATTTAATTTTAAATTAGTTTCTATTATTTGGTATACAAAAGAAAAATACAGTGTGGGTTAAATATGAATATAAAATACAAAAATATTTATCTAGTGGGAATAAATAGTACACTGTGTTAACATGATGTAATGTTTTTGTAAAAAGAAACCAAAAAGAAATTTGTGAAAATTCGAAAACGGAATGGTGAGTATATAATTTAATAATAATTGAAGATAGTTATTAGTAATTAAGAAATAGTAAATGAAGAATGATTAAGTAGAGACAAAATTATTGAATGCAAGTGTAAGAAACCCCAAGAGAAAGAAAGGCCTTGTGTGGTTCTGATATTTCCATGTGGTTGCTAGTGGTCCATCATACGTTGATTATATCACTTGCAAAAAAAATTAAAAAAAGTTATAAAATTGAAGAAACTAAGATGTTTCTTCGATAATTGTATTAAAATGTGTTGAGAAGATAGTGCTTGAGTAGTGGAAACAATAGAACCATAACGAAGAGCCTCAGAGGTCGAAAGAAGCCTCGGTATCCTAACTTAAACACATGTTTTCTTATGATAAATCTCAAACATATATGTTATATATATGCTTGAGTTTTCGAAACAAATAAATATTTACTGAAATGACATTTTAATACTATAAAGGTCGTATAAATAAAACAATTTGCCGAGTTATTTGAATTTGTTAGTTAAAATCTAGTTAACACATCAAAATTCGATTTCTCTTTATTACATTAGTAAATTAAAAAATAATTTTAAAGTATAAACTTTAAATTATAGAAAGAATCTTATCAATCTAATTGCTTAATAAAAAAAACCCATTCCATAAATTTCAATACTAAGTAGTAAAAAAAAATCAGAATGTTATGGTTAAGTGGTAAGTAATGGATCTTGGGTGTTGATATGTTTGTGAGTCTGATTCTCCAACACTCAAAACTAAATTATAATTTTTTGGAAATTCTTATACGAATATAAACGTATACTTTCGACCAATTTGAATATTTAGAATTGCACTAAGACCCGAAAAAAATAGTCAAAACTCCTATAATATTTAAGAACTTAGTTAAAAAAAATGAAAAGAGTAAAATAATGAAAAAATAAAATGAAATGCATAAAAGGTTGGAATGAAAGTGGGGGTTTAAATGAGATACGGCTTACTAGTTTTAGGAAAGGTATTGAGTAGGGAAATTAATGCAGCCGACATTTTTGACAACCATTCGTTTATTTTTAATGTCTCTTTAACCGTGCACTATTAATTACTACCTACATGTTAAACAAAATAAAAATCATATGTTTATTTTGTGCAATTTTTTTGTTTAGTTTTATCACAAAATAAAACAGTCACACTTATTTTAAGACATAAGTTGAAGTTCAAAGCAATGAAATGGTTGCCAGATATTTGCTATGGATTCATCAAAAGTATTCATTCACAACTGTTATGGTCTTTTTTGATCGTTTATTCATTCATATTAGAAGCTAATATTTTTATTGAATGCACCTCTTGTGCGAAATGTAAGAAAATGTAAGCAGATCATAATTTTAAGATTGGACAAGCTATGGACCTGAGGTCCATTACAGCCCATTTACAGAATTTGAGTTCAATCCATTCAAACTAATTATATTTAAATATATTTATAGATTTTTTTAATCTACAACTTATAATATTATTCGATAATATTAATTTTTATTTTTTTTGTCTAACAAGTTTCCATTGAATCGACAAAACTTGATACCATAGTCTAAGTTCTTAAACTGTAGCATGGTAGAATATAAATAACCATTTTATGATTAAATAGGTAAACTAGCTAAATAAATATTATTTTGACTGCATTCTTCACATTTTGGTAGTTTAGATAATCTATATAATGATTTAATATTAGAGATTTGATTCTTCTCATTACGTTATAGTATAATAAAAAAAATATTAGTGGTGAATTTTAAGCTTTAGATAGAATATTTTGACAGAAAAACAAATAGTACATTTAATAAAATTTGGGGAAGTAACTAAGTAGTAACACCGTAGAGAAAGAGTACTTAGATTAATTTACATGTCAACCAAAATACGATGCACTTAATGAACTGCCATATTGGGAATGATAAAGTAGAATCAAAGTAAAACGGCGAAGATTTTTTTGGTCGAGATTTTCAAATATAAGAAGATATAAACCACTTAATGGGTATAAGTATAACATACAAGACAACAAAAGCTGTTGATTATGAAGCAGAAGGTGTGGTGGTAAGAGGCTTCAAAAAACACTTAGAAACGTTAGTTGTTGAAATGTGCAACTGTAGAGACTGAAGAGCGAGGCTCATGAAGCTGCAACGATGATGAGAGAATGAAACACAAGTTGCCAGAGAAGTCATGATAAATTTGAACAGATAGTGGCTCAATTCATCACACGAAAATAAAATCAGTCATAATTTTTACCACAAGAAGGAACACCAGAAGATTTTCAGTTTTTAGTTTCACAAAGATGATTTTCATTTTTTTTTGTTTAGAGACAGGACCTCACTTCATTTGGTCTTGTCCTAGAAATTTAAAAGGATCACAGAGGGAGATGTCTATTGAATCATACATAGAAATTAAGGCAGATTTTTTCATAAAGAGATAATTTAGTTGAGATATTTCCGGTTAGCCCATGGCATACTTTTGAGTCCAGCTCCGTGCAGTGGACTCGTACTTGTTCTTATCAGTCTTGTACATATGAGCTATCTCAGGCACCAAAGGGTCATCCGGGTTTGGGTCGGTTAACAATGAACAGATCGATAACAGCACCTGTTTATTGCAAAACAGTGGTTAGACAACAAATTACTCACAATGTTTTCACTTCAAATGGGTAACGATGAGCCAATAATCAAGAATAATTCATCTTAATTTAGCCAAAGCTTAATGAAGACAGCTCAATGATATCACTTCAAATGGAAATCAAAGAGCAAAAGCATGTTGTGATGAACATGTTATTGACTCTGAAGCAGTTTACTAGAGAGCATATGCAGATTGTTTGCTACCATGGTTTCTAATGTTTACTGAACCATACCTTGGAAATGGTGAGTGCAGGACTCCACTGCTCCTTCAAGATGTCGAGGCAAATGCTTCCATTGCTGTTAATGTTGGGATGGAATACCTTCGTCCTGAAGGCCACCTAGATTTCATCGACCATATGAACAACAATGAGATGATGAAGCAACCAGAAAAAAGAAAAATAAAAGCTTTAGCAAAGCAGTGAATGGTAAATTCAAAAATTTGGAATCACCTTAGGAGGTTTGAATGGGTAATCTGGAGGGAAATGGATGGTTACAAGGAAAACACCTCCAGCGTAAGGACTCTCTGAAGGACCCATTATCGTTGCTTGCCAATGAAACATGTCTTCAGCAACAGGACCTGTAAACAAAAAAAATCCAAAATCCAAAATCAACAACATAAACACAAAAGCAAGGTTTTTGATACAAAAAGATCAGCTTTTTCTTCGCAAGCATAACCAGATCCTTGAAAGTTAACACCATGATCGAGTTTAGCATCTATCACAGAAAAACCCTAAACAAAATATACTAATTTTGTTTTAGCCAGACCTCAGATGGTAAATATCAAAACATGAGTTGGGTCCTTAGCTAAAGCATAAAGCAAACTGGGTAAAGTCAAGTCTTTTAGCTCGAGATCGGTACCAAACAACACAAATCCAAACAAATCCAAGCCGAAGAACGATCACAAGTCATACAAAAGCAAACCAAAACCTGATCCATAAACAACAGCTCAGAGAACCATAACTTTTTCGATGGAAATTAGGTAAATCTATGAATCCAAACAAGTAATAAGCACCTGCGCTACATGATGTGGGTGGATCCTTCTGAAGATCCTTCAATTCCTTCAAGATCCGCTTCGACGCCATAGCCAAAAACACCTAAGATCCAAACCAAAAAAAAAGTTCCAAACGGATCAGAGAGTCTGCGAATCCGTAAGAATTATAACAAATAGATCCATAAATTACACAAAGAAATACCTTTGGTTTTCGAGTATACGGATACGCGAAGTTTTCGCTTTTTTTTCTGATTTTTTTCTTCTCGTATTAGGAGAAGAACGGAGACTTAGGGAAGAGAAGAAAAGGCAATGGTGGTGGACGAAAGAAGAAGAAATAATAATAGATTCTCTGTGGTCGCGTTCACAATAAATAGGGTGTGTAAAAAACTTTCTTTCACTAGTGGACTCAGCTTTACGCTATTATTCGGTGGACCGTGTAAACGGACGCGGCGGATCTTAAAAAACATCAAGTGGCACCTCAAACGACGTCGTTACATAAGTCATTGCATCTAACGGCTGAGATCTTAAGAAAACTAATCAAGACATCAAGTTGCATCCAAATGCCGTCGCTGTTAAAAAGTCATATCATCCAACGGTTGAGATCTTATCTTTTGGATTCAACGACTCATTTGAAGCCACGTCTTTCCTCTCACTTGCTAGAATTTTTTCCCGACGTTTTCTGAGTGACGGAAGAATCTGAGAAAAACTGCACCGAGTACGAATCATCACCGTTGGAGGAATGGACCGGTTTAAGGAGCAGAGACGGCCGAAGTACGATGACGAAGAGTCTCCGCCACCTGTATTTGACGACGGAGATGAAGACCATGGTGCAGCGGAGGTAGATGGAGGAGATCAAACGCCTTTTGCGGGAGGTAAAGTCAGGAGAAGAGCGTCTCGCTATAGAGAACACCGTGGTGATTATCTCCATGTGTCGACACGTCCTGGGTTGATGTGGATTCTGGAGAAACAAGGTCTGGTTGATTTAACATTTTTTGTACAGATTTGATTAGTTCAGCTGGTCAAACTCTCATATTTCTTATTGTGGTATCTAGTTGATTTGATACTTGGTTATCTACATTTTCTTCTTAGATGTAGTAATGTAGTGTGTCACTCCTAAAATTTTCATGATCTTGTGAACTGAATTTTGAGTATTGTGTGATCTTTTGGATTGCTAGTGGCTGGCTTTACCTGTTTCCATATCATCTTTGTGGTCTGGATGAAGTTGCAATGTGGTTATGTAATGATGATTAAATTGGTGATTATGGTATTACAGGTGACATGTCGATTCTTTTTGCTGATAAAGTTTTGAAGTTCACTGGCTCGGGGAAGATGAAAAGACGTATTTTTATCCTCACTGACTTTGCTATCTATCTAATTGATCCCGAGACTGAAGCTATGACCCGAAGAATTGCCCTGGCAGCAGTAGAAAAGATGTGTTTAAGTAAACTGAGTGATAACTTCTTCGCTATAATTATCCCCACTGAATATGATTTGTTCATGGCCAGCACACGAAAGACTGAACTTGTTCAGGTCATGGTGGATGTGACTAAAAGTGCATCTGACTATGACCTTGAAGTTGTTCTCTCTAACAAGTAAGTGGACCTTGGTTTTTTCTGCTCCTATGTTTTGTATCGTAGATCTTTAATCTTATGTTTGTTGTCTCTGATATGCATGATTGTAGATTGTGTATATAAAAAGGGTAGGAAAACTGATTACCGGTCACCATTTTGTGAGTAAGATTTTTTGGCTAAGGGAGAGTTAAGTGTCTCTATAACAAAACTTAAAGTGTTCTTTTACATTGATTCATTGTGAATAAAGAGATAGGATCTTAAACTTACCAGTCTCCTCTTTTGACTGATAATATCATATCATGTACAAGATTTGTTCTATCTTCATCTCATTTCCTGTAAAATTTGAACTACACTTCTTCTCTTGCTCGGAAACTGATGTTTACTTTTGAGTTAGATGACAGAGTCCAGAACCATTAGAAATTTTGTAGCCACGATGATAGTCCAGTGAAAGTCGACATATTGTATATTTTCCATATACTAGAACTCAGTTATTGATCATATTTGCAGTCTGTTTTTTATACTAATAAAAGTTTCCCGTTCTGTTCATCCCAGATTTGAGTACAATGCTTCTGCTTCATTAGTAAAAGAAGTTTCATTTGAAGAATATGAAGGTTTGAATGAATAAATTCTGACAAACAATTTGAATCTATCTAAGTTTGTGCTTGTTTTCTTTGCTCATCAAGCACTACTACTCCTTTTCAGGGGGTATCAAGACCAAATTTTTGTGGAAGTGACTACATCTTAACTTTCCTCGTTGTTCATAAGCTTTAGAGGGAGCACTAGTAAGACCCATTGCCAATGTGAATGGATTGTTTACTGTTGGCTACTAAAAGCTGAAATCAGGGCGGTATGTTGTTTATTACACTCCATTTCATCTTGTGGAACTACCTACTTTTTACATGAAGAGTTCAAACTATTACTTATTTGTTTCTACAAAATTTATGGCTTTGCATGAAAGTAGCTGAGCAATGATTAACATCATACACTACCTCTTTTTTTTGTTAAACTAGGTATCTTTATCTTTTCATAGACTGAACTGAAATATTTAAACCTTTTTATGAATGGTCAAATACATTAAGGAAAGATGAATATTCCTTTTTATAGTATATACGGCGATCCTGATAGACTTCCAATTGGAGTTGTTGTGGTTGTGGAAACCTCTGATCTGTATCCACTGGCTAGTTTCTCGGGTCTTATCTCTTCCACCATTCTCACTACCTCAATCATGTTTGGTCTCTTTTCTGGCAATCTTGCGGTGCAAGCCATACCAACCTGCAGCATCTCCACCATCTCTTCTTCTACCTGAGTACACCTCAAAAGCTCCTCATCGAACACCTCTCCGGTCCATTCCTCTCTAACCACCGAGTTTACCCACCTCATCAGGTTGGCCACCTCTGATTTTCCTGTAAGTACCTCGAATATCAAAATACCAAAACTATACACATCTGAAAATTGAGTCGCCTTTCTCGTGTCTGTGATCTCTGGTGCACGATAGCCTACTGCATGTCGGGGTAGCGAATGCATCAGTGCGGCCATGCCTGCTCCAGAGACACAGCCATATCCTTTCGCATTGAGGAAAACATTTGAAGATTTTATGTTCCCGTGGACTAGTTTTCCTCCGCATTGTGAGTGGATATGAGCTATTCCTCTTGCTGCTCCATACACCATGTTCAGTCTAGTTTCCCATTCTAAAGGTTTCCGTTCCTTGAGACCTTTCTGTCCTGAAATGTCAAACGCATACGGATGCAGACAGAGTGACTTAGGTATGGAAGATATATGCTAATATTACTGTTAAGGGTAATGAATAGACTTAACTTGGTTACTTATGCATTACTAGAATTCAATGGTGACATTATGCCACTATCAACATACCGTGTAGTAATGTCCAAAGGCTTCCATGTTCGTGGTAATCATGAACCACGAGCTTCTCATCCTTAGAGTAGAAATATCCTCTTAGAGTTGCAACATTCTCATGCTTGATGTTGCCAAGATTTTCGATTTGCTGCTCGAATTCCCGCTGAGGCACACTGACTTCCTTTATCCTTTTCACAACGATGGTGGCCGAGTCTTCGAGATCAACCTTGTAGGTTGTCCCAAACGGTCCTTTCCCTAATACTTCCGCAGAAGCTCTCAACAAGTCTTCGAGGTCAAAGACAAGATTCTTGCCTTGGAAAAACACAATCTTATTATCTCCTTCACCGAGGTTTGGATCTGAATCCTTCCGCCTCTTACTAGGTTTTTCCTTCGTAGATCTTCCATGCTCTTCTCTGTTATGGTTGATTACCAATAAGATAGCGAGCAGAGCTAATACCGTAAAGCATGCGCTTAATGCTATGACAAGAATTCCATGCTTGTGGTGTTTTGCATGTTTCCTCAACGATGAATGAACAGGAGGAGTCAGCTTTCCATTCGAAACTTTATTTCCGACAAATGCTGACAGTGGAAACTTCTGCAATGACTCAGGTATGGTTCCTGTCAGAGTGTTATGAGCTAAGTTGAGCACCTTCAGACCTGGAATACGGAGATCAGGAATCTCACCCGAGAACTTGTTATTCGCAAGATTCAGAGAGTGTAACCGAGTTAGCTTCTCAATAGAAGAAGGAATACTTCCATCAAACCGATTATTTGCAAGATCAAAAACTCGTAGATGCTCCCAAGAAGAGAATTCAGAAGGCAAAGGACCAGAAAACTCGTTGAAGTCGAGTTTAAGCTCGGTCAAGTTCTTCAAAGCTTGTAAATGTGAAGGAAAGGTTCCAGAGATGTTGTTAGAACTAAGAATAAGAACTTGAAGATTGGTTAATCTGGCTATCGTGCTTAACTCGATATCCCCATGAAGACCCGTCGCTGCTAAATGAAGAGCAACAACATTGGAGTGATCAGAGTTGCAGGTAACACCGGTCCATTTGGTACATAAAGAAAGACTTGGTGACCAATTGATTGAATGAGAGTGATTGATGTTGCTTATGAATTGAAGAAGACTGTGTTTATCTTTTCTGATTGTCTCTGCTTCTATGATGTAGATGTTGAAGATGACTCCAATGAGTATTACTACTTGGATCTTCATTCTGAGTGTTTCTGGTTTAAGAGTAAAGTGACGTTCTAATGGATGAAGATGAAGAAGTGAGATTAGTTAGATTATATATAATAAAGTACACAATTATTGACTTTTATTGAGCTACATAGTAATATTTATAAAATTGGTTAAATAATAATTAATCTGTTTATAACAAAAGTGGGTTGCTTTAGGTTAATGTTAGGTTCGGCGAGTTGTTGACTTGAAGCCTAGCAACTCTCTGTTTCTGTGTTTTGTTTGCCGAGAAAATCACGGTGAAGACAACTTAAAATTTTCAAACTTTTGTTACTTTTATTTTTGGGATTTTTCCACAATATTTTCAATCTTTCAACAACTTATTTTAAGTGTGTAACTTAAGTCATGGTTCTTAACAGTTGAAATTAGGAAAAAAGCTCATGGTTCTCGTTGACTTTGTTTAATTAACATTGCCAACTAACACAGTTTGTGTTTGAGTTTAAGATGGTATTGAATTGTAGATTCCATCATAATCGCTTTAAGTTTCAAGAGATAAGAGAAAGTGATTTATGGGCTTTTATTGACTTTTGAACATATGTATGAAATTATTAATTGGATTATAAATTATATTATGCATTGTCTGTCCAAATTGTATTAATTCGTGAATGATTGACACAGAGAGTTTTAACCGAGTTCATAAATTATATATATATATATATATATATATATATATATTTATTAACATTGGGCTACAATTGCCCGACTCATTAGCCAAATTTCTAGATAATGTAGGTAGTGGTACTCGATCTCTAGATGTGCAAGTACACATGTCTTTAATGAACTTACCATCTGCCACTAAACTAAATTTCACATGCTTTCTTTATATATCTACTGTATGAGAAAATCATTTTTAAGTTTAGATTTATCGTCAATTAATTAAGGTACAAACTTTTTAAAACGTAATAAGAAAACCTTTGTCCAACAAAAATCTTTTTTAATTTCCCATTTTTTCATCTTTATTCTCTAGGTCTAAAATAATAGTACTAGTCAATTCTACAAAACAAAAACTAATACGTTATATAACCCTTTTCTATCTTCTCTTTGGCAACTTTACCAATCCTTAGTTCTTGTTCTAGTTTGGTTAGGCTCTGCTTAATTGCCTTTCGCTGGTTGAGTTTTTGATTTCCTCTTTGGTTTGATCAGTTGTTAATTTTGTTAGAGTTCAGTATCTTCCGAGTTGAGTTAATTACACTCCTTATTTGTACTTTTAAGATTTGATCAAGGTTCGATCTCTTCAAGGTTTTGATAAGGTTTCTATCAAAATGTCATGACTTCACCATTTCCGAAAGATTTGTGAAATCTAATCCTTGCCAATACAAAAAGATATATCTTCATTTGTGAGATACTTTTGTTCGCTATATAAAGTTTTGTCATCCGATTTTGCCTGATTTTTCCCAATGGTGGCTTTCGTTCTTCCAATTTGTTTAGTAATTTTTAGAGTTCTAGTCATTAGTAGTTCTAACTAAATCATTTTCGGGTGTTCATGTCATATGATTTTCTTTGGGCTTTATTTTTGGAAATATCTCTTATGTTGCCGACTCTTATATTCATCATTGTAGTTCTACTCTTGGTTATTAATATAATTACGTGCAGGCATAAATTTTTTTAATTTATTTAGTTTTACTATTTTATTTTATCCTATCACTACTAATTAAATTTTATTAATCTAGGTCATACAAAATTTCAAAGATAATATTAAAGATAAATTTATATAATGTGAAATTTTTAAGCCGTAAAATAAAAAAGTCTATTTCCTCTCTCTTCTTAGAGAAAGGTTTCTCTCTCAATTTTTGATTGTTATCAAAGTGGATTGATATTTTGATGAAAACAAATATAGTAGATCAATTTCTAATAGTAGGTATGACAATGAAAAAATAGACAAGAGATTGTGTGAAGGAAGAATAATTGTTAATTTAAAAAGCATTTGGATTGAAAAGTATATGATTGATTGAGAAATAATATTACTTCGTTTATGTAAAAGAGAATATAATGTTCAATGATGAATTATTAAAGATTATGATAACTACAAAACATATGCCAATTGTCTTCATCTCGTACAATTCAAAATCAATGAAGAATAATATCAAGTAAAAAAAAAATCTGATTTTTGGATAATTTAAATATTTTAGATATAATTATATTTCCTTCAAATTAAACATTTTAAGTAAAAATAAAGGAGTTATATTAAAAAAGAATTAAATTAAATAAATATAAAATTATAATTTATATTTTAATTTATTTAGAAAACATATAATTATTTCCATCAACAAAGTGTAAAGAAACATAATGTTAAATTAACAATAATTTTATTTTAGTTATATTTAAAAAAATATAATGATCTTCATCCGAAAAAATATAATAATCTTCATCCTAAAAAACTTAAATAAACGAATAATAATAATAATTAAAAATAAAATAATATATTTTTCAATCTTAATATAATTATGTGCATTAAAAATAAAAATAAGGTTAAATTTAATCAAACGCAAAGACATTTTTAAAAGTTATATCACTACCTTTATATCAAAATAAAATAATAATAAATTATCTTCCTATAAAATTAAACTTTGTAACTAACTAGGCTAATATTAAAAGTGACGTTACCCAACCTTTTTAATTTTTTTTTTTTAATATTCTCTCTCTTTCATTTTAAATGATGTTTGAAGGAAAAAAATTTGTTTCAAATTATTTGATGTTTGTAGCTTTTTAATGTAAAATTAATTGTATTTTTATGTGTGTTTGACTATTTATATTTTGCAGATTGATTTCTAATTAGTTGAAAGATTATTAAAACATTAAAAATAACATTTTTTGTTGGAAAAATCAAAATTAATTTATTTCTTAGAGAAGTGGGTGTTGACTGGAGGTTCAGTGTGGGAAGAATTCTCAATATAAGCTCGCGATTCATGGGAGACAAGTAGCTTGTGTCGAAAGTCTACCTAACTCAAAGGAAGGTTAGGCGGCATGTTCCATTAAGTGATTATAACAGCACAAGAGAGGTGTCAAGATGTTTCGCTGGAGGGGAGGTCACAAGATGTTGTGGTCCTTAGTTTGAGGGAAGGATTGTTGGGATATCAATCCAAGTCCCACATCAAAAGTTTAGACAAAGAGTGTCTAATATATTAGTCAAGAGAATCTCCAATTAGTATGAAACTTTTTGGGAAGGAGCCCAATAAGGAAAACCTTGAGGGCTTTGCCAATTGGACTCAAAGAGGACAATATCATACTAATTGGGAGTTTAGATGGGCTTCCAAAGCCTTATACTCGATTCGATCTAAACAAAGGTGGGTGGAAGCATTTCAACGTTGGCTCGTAGACATAGCCATCGGCGATGACACCAGAAGAATGAGTCAGCCACTGTCCCTGGTGGCTGTCACTCTATGCGGACACCATGAGTTAGCTAAAAACGAAACCAAACACACCAAAAAAGCTTTAACAAGGCTTACTAAATTGAGCCACACGATCAACCCACTAGCCTTACTACATCCTCCACACAGTTAAGCTTGAATCGAAGAGTCTAGACCTCAGTCTAAGCTGCAATACCCAACGAGTCAACAAGGAGAAAGCCTTAAAATGAGCTGAACTCCAACTGAAAAGACAAACACTAGAAAACGAAGAAGCTCTAGTCGCTAACCACCGAGAAGCAGGATCAATGGAGAGAACTCCAACAACACACTCCCACTGAACACAGAAGAGAAGAAACTTAGCAACTCGTACACTCCGAACACACCGACGAAGGATCCAGAACAAACTAGACCCTCACCACCTAACTCAAACCATGGTAGAGGAAGCACTACCTTAGTAAGAATTTCAAACCGGTTACCTCAACCCTAAGACGGAAGCAAGAATTCTGAAGACTGAAGGAGGAGGTCCCATCAGCCGCATCCACTGGAAAAAGCACCTCCACTGACAACAAAGCAAAACAGATATGGATCTACTTTCAAGAGAGAAGCAGAGACAAGGGAGAAGAGACGGAGATGCGCTCGGGATTTAAAGGTGTCCTCGGCTAGAAATCCGAAGTGAACGCGACTGCAACCCCACTGGACACCGAAGCTTGACTTGAAACCGATGCATAGAGAGAGGTGACGAAGAGAAGCATTCAACCGAGAATTAGAGGGAACTAAACAATTAAACAAAAAAGAAATTGAATCCTCTTATAGTGCTAGCGAGCCGGACACCAGAGAGGAGAACGTGATTGACTGAGGCCGGAGGCTTATTCGGCGATGCGTGGGAGAGAAAGTAGCAGCGCGTGAATCACTTGCTCGATTTTGTGTTTTTTCAAATTTTTCGCATCTGCTTTTCAATTCCTTCTTCTTCACTGCAAATTCTTCAACGAACAATGGATTACGACTTCAGGAACAAGTCTGGTCCTTCATATCCTCGGCCTATGTACGGACCTTCTTCGACATCTTCTTCTCCAGCATCTAACCACCCCATGTACAGACCTTCCGGATACCCTCAGATCGGTCAACAAAGCGGCGGCCATGGCCAACCGTTTTTCCCTCCGCCGGAGAGGAACTCTTCCTTTCAACATAGCTCTTCTTCGCATTTCCCTTCTTCTTCTTCCTCTTGTGAGTCTGGTTCTGATCTCCAATTTTCTCCTTCTCCTCTCCTTTTGATTCGGAATAAGGTGTAAGAGATTTGTTAATCGGTTATCGTTAATTTTGTTTTTGGTAGCTGGGTTGGGAATCAAGGTGATTCTGAAGCCAGAGTATCGGATTACTCCGCCGGTAAGATTTGTTTGATGTAGAATTTAGGTTTCTAGATATGAGAGATCATGTTCAAAGTTTCCACTGCTCGATCTCTTAAACTCTGGGTTTGAAGAATTGAATTATAGATAGATCGACATTTCTCATGAATTGTAATGGCCAAAATTGTTGTTTGCAGCCTCAATTGTTGCCTCGAGTTGGAGATATTCCTCGGAGCAGCTCTCAGTTCGATTTCGGTCTAGAGAGGAAAGTTCTTGCGGAAACAGAGAAAGATAATCCAGATTGGAGTAAATTTGGGAATGAGAATCCACCTGCTAAGTTTCCAGAACCAACACCTTCTTCAGTGGTAATGCTCCTTCAATTCTTTATATGGAAGCTTTTTCTTTAGAGTTAGGCCAAAAGTGATTAGTTTCACCAAAGTATAGTATCACTGTAAGTGAGCTCTAGGAAGAACAAGGATGGATTAACACAACAGACTTGTTTTGTATACCACTTCATGGGATTTGGGTCAAGATTAGAATGTGCATTGTAGTGTATGAGTCCATAGATTTTGTGCAAGCTTGTGGTAGTGTCGTTAATAAATAATTCCGATGCAGGGGGTAGACCCTGTAGCGATGAAGTATGCTGCGTCTGGGCTAAACCGAGAAGCTGTCAGCATCGCAGTTGCAAACTATGGTGATAATCCAACAAAGGTGCTTCTTTTATCTTCCTATTTCCTTCTATAAACGTTCCGTTCTTGTATTAGCTAATTAAGCTAAGCTACACGGATTCTAAGTAGTGCTTATAGTAATCAATATACGTTTAAGTCGATAGTTTGAAATAATGTTCAGTTGGTGGTCTTTAAGTAATTTTGCAGCCATCTTGCTTATTCCTCTTCCTCACCTAATTACAATATTTTGGTCTATGTGTTTTAGGTTCAGGAATTTGCAAATGGGTTCACAGCGATACGGGAGATGGGGTTTCCAACAGACGCTGTAGCAGAAGCTCTGCTTATGGTTGAAAACGATACTGAGAAAGCATTGGCACATTTGCTCCATGGTTCGTCCTGAATCTGCTTTCAACTATTTTATTGTATAGTTTGTATAATAAGCTAACATCAAATTTGATAACATAAGGATTAACAAAAAAGTATAGATATTGGTTTTCACTTGTGTAAATAGATAATTTGTTTTGGGGTAAAAATAGTTGGCCACACAAATTGGACCAAAAACTATTTGTGGTTCTTGGCAGAAGAGCCAAAGTAATATTACAAGTTTCCAATGATACATAAGGTAACTTGTTACACAAACTTGTCATAATACCAATTAGCACCAAATGGTCTTTTCTATGGATTTGGTTCCATCACTATGTTTGAGAGTTTTTGGAACAAAGCCTTCTTGCCTTGCTTTGCACGTAATTCCATCTTAAGTGATGCGAGTGTCTTCTTCTGTTTCCCAGAAAAGAAAAGTCTGTCTTCAACAGTCCATGGAATTTTGTACCTGCAAGCTATGATCTTCAAAGAATCAAATAAACTCTATTAGGGCTAATTTAGAGGCTACCCTATCTGGTTACTGTATCGCGCTCCTTCATATGTAGCAATTAGTAAAAAAAAACTTAAAAACTAGTTTCTCTATTTTTAGGAAAATTATTTTTCCAAAAACTTAATTGGCTCACAACTATTTTTCCTATTTCTTAGGAAAATTATTTTTCCAAAAATTTGATTCGCTAAAAATTAGTTTTTAGAAAGAGAAAAAAAAAAACTAAAAACTATAATAAAAATACTTGTGGCCTAAATACATGCAATATATATATATATATATATATATATATATATTGTCAACAATTGAATCGACAAGACCAATCATAATCTAAAGCTCACCTCTAAATTTCCATTTTAAACTACTATAATATAATGAGAAGGAATTAAACCTATTGGCTGGATCATCCTAACCACCTAATACAATATTAATTTGTGTTTTGATTTTTTCCCAAATTCATTTGGAATCGTAAATTGATCACTTTCCTAAAGTTAATAGGAATCCCACCAATGGCAAGTATTATATATAATATCGTTGTACAAGAACTGAATTTGTTTACATTAAGGCAGCGAGAGAGAATTGAGTATAAGAGGCAACGCCCTCCTTGATCCACTTATGTTCGTCGACACAGATTCCCTCTAATTCCATTTTGGCTTTGACTCACATCCAAATTATAAATCCTTAAAGAATTACATAAAGAAACCAAAACCAAATAAGTAACAACAAAATCAAGTATTCGATGGAGAGATGGTCAGAAGAACTTCTAACATCTCTTGATGAGGCCAGTCTCTCTAGTTTGCTCAATTCTCATTCTTTTTCTAAATACTATTTTTCACTTTTTAAAATAAATTATAATTGTTTTCCAATTTATGTTCAGGCTTCAGATCCATCACAAACCTTGCTTATTCAGGAATTTATCAGTTCGACTGATGAAGAAAACGACCTCCAACCTCTTGTCATAGACTATTTAAACACTTCAACTCCTCCTGATAATTCTAAAAAACAAAAAGCTATAAATTTCCAAGTATCCAAAATCATAATTGGTCAATGAACACATGTTGCAGTCTACCCTAATGATATTGTGGCCAAATTCTATTTAGCAAATAAGAAACTTATTTGGGAGATTACTGATCCCGAAGAACCAGGAATCAATATGGAGAGAATGAAGAAAAAGATTGAGATCCAATGGAATGATATAGAGTCTTTTAGAACACAGTTTCATGCACAAGATAAAACTGAAATCCTCGAAATCGAAGTAATAAACATACTCTTCTCGGTCTGGTGGTTAATTATATGCCTCATCTAATTAATGGTTTATGTATATGAAGTTCGACTCTACTCTACTACATGTAAATAAGGGAATACACGAATTTAAAATTAGGTTGAATTTGAGCTATGGATCGGGACAAAGTATCTAACATATTTATGAGTTTTTTTTTTTGGCAAATAAATATTTATGAGTTTAATTAATGATATTTATGTGCAGTTGAGCAAACCTCCAACATTCTTCAGAGAAACTAATCGACAAGCAGGAAAACACACTCTATGGAAACAAATGGATCAAGATTTCACTCAAAATCAATCTTCTATTTACAGGTTTCCTACTTTATTTTCCAACATTTTTTTTATTTTATTTTATTTATTTTTGAATTTATAATATTCGAAAGTGATCCAAAGCTTTAAATTCTATATTTATCAGGAGACATACACTTTATTTTGAACCTGGCGTTCTACAAGAGAACTTAAAGAAGCTTCTGACCTGCAATAGCTTTTGGTCTGGACTAATCAAAGTCACTTTTCCATTACACCAATCTATTTGCTTCAATTATAGCTATGGAAGCAACAACAATACCAACAACTCATTTAGCGAGACACTTAGTTTCAATGACAATAATCTGCTTCACCATTCTCAAGGTATTTTTCTTGGCCCTTAACTAAACCATTTTATATATGAGTCGAACTAAAAAAAACATTATGATAGGAATTGATTTTGTAGGATTTGACGAAGGAATTATTCACATGGTAAAGCAGTTCTGGGATGATGATGGAAGACAAATAAATCCATATGATCAAGCTAACGTGTTGCGTGATACGGAAGCTATTACACAGTCTTCTCAAATGAGCAATGAGGATTATAACATGATCAACAGTTCACAGACTAGTAATCTGATGAACCAAGATGAGAGTGGAGTACAATACATGGAAGAAATCCCCTATCCTCCGGTTGGGTCGTTTCTAGCAGAGATAGTGTATGGATATGATTTTAGAAAAAAATGGCACGTTTCAGGTGAAGAACAAAAGGCGGACATTCTTACTAAGCCATTAGCTAGAATCAAGTTCAAGGAAATGAGAATGAATCTTGTTCAACTACTTCGTTGATACACTTATCTATGCACCATGCTTGGTCGCGAGGTTACTGTAATGTCATCTTTGAAGGTGATAACCAATCTGTCGGGAAGCTCATCGCCGGTCACAGCAAAACTTCATTCCACATAATTGGTTACGAGAAATTTCTTATTGGAAAAACAAGTTTGATTCTATTGATGTTGTTTGGGTCAATCGTTCTTGTAATCAAGCTGCTGTTTTTTTGTTTATCAACAATTTTCATTACATTGATCATCACTTTTACTCTTGAAATATTTACAAATAACGATATACATGAAAAAGCTAATAGCACTAGTGAAAGCCAAAAGCCAATAATAGTTATCAAGTCGAGCTTCCGACATATCATCTGCAAACCAGTTATGTTTTCCACCTTTTGAACTCGAGTAACTCTCGATAACCGAAATCAACGCTGCACTGACAAAACTCCCAACACCGAAAACGCTCGTGTACAAAGCAAATCCCATTGTTCTCATCCTAACAGGAACCTCGCTGTAGAAGAACTCTTGCATTCCAACAACTGTGAAAATGTCGGAGATCCCTAATAGAATGTATTGAGGTAGGAGCCACAATATGCTTAACGGTTCTGAATTCGGTAAAGTCTTCATCTTTTTACTTATCTTTAGTCTTTTTCTTTCCACTAATGCTGCGATAACAATGGCTATGATGGATAAGAACATCCCAATCCCCATTCTTTCCATTACAGAAATGCCCTTTTCGTTTTTCGTTATTTTTTTGGCGATTGGTATTAAGATTTTGTCGTAAAACGGCATAAGAAGAATAATAGATAAAGTGATTGTGCTTTGTAGTGTTGCTGGTGGGATTTTGAAGTTTGTTCCGATGTTTCTCTTCATTGTCATACCTTGCTTTGTGAAAAAGGTCGCAGGTTGCTGAAATATGACTGCAAACATTAGAAGCATCGTCCATATCGGTAAAAGCCGAAGCAATAGCTTGAAGGTTTCAAGGCCTGAGAAACCAGCTTTGCAGCTTTTATCATTAGGTACAATCTTAGTAGAAGTAGCTTCGGTGTTGCTACAGTTACATAGAGGCTTATGATCTTGCAACCTATAAAAAAAAAACAAAAGCAAGACATAATTAGGAATGTTCAATACAGTTTAACAAATCTATAACCAAATCGAATTGTGGATATAATATAAGAAAAATGACGACTTACTCTAGCTCCATGGCATTCAAATCGTGGTCGTTCACAAGAGTTATTTTATCTCTATGGCACACTTTTTGTTTGATACTCTCTACTATCCTTTGAAATGCTTTAGCTTTGAGGTCTGGACCTGGATCAGCATAGACATAAACCCCGCAGCCACACAAGAACAAGAATATCAACAACAACATCGAAGCGGCTGGGATTGCAAAACCTAGAACCCAACCAAATGTGTCTTGGATATACGCCATTACGGTTACTCCTAGAAGACTACCGGCGCAGACACCAAAATACCACCATTGGAAAAACTTTGTCTTGCGGTTCGATTTGACTTCTTTTTCCTCTGAGGTTGAGTCGTGGCCGTGGTCATGCTCTTGGTCCTCGTCCTGGTCAAGATCGTGGTCGAGCTGGTCAGCCCCAAAGGCTTGAAGAGATGGGTTTAAGACACCAAGGCCGAGAGCGACGAGGCAAAGTGAAGTGTAAAGGAAGTAAAGAGAAATGGTTTTAGTAGTTGAACGTGACACAGCAAATGCCGTAAATGTCAATCCCACTAAACCCTTTTTTATGCGAAACAAAAAGCCGTATATTAGTAACTTTCGTAATTACCAAAAATAGATAAAAAAAATTGAAATAATATAAACATCCAGTGGAAAAATGTTTGTTAGCTACACAAAACTTGACTACATACACAAACTCAGAAAATATACAGGTTCCTACATGAATTATTAAATAATATAGATTCATATACACAAACTTACATATATTAGGTTGAATTTAACATTTTGGGCTAATTATAACTAAGCTATAGTTACGAGTCTTACCATTGTAATTTTAAAATATTTTAATTCTGACCTTAACTTCTTTTTTTGTCGTCAACCTCTTTTAGTCAACCAAATAGAGTAAACCAACCAAATTTTTTTTCGACTACGAATAAAAAAACCAGAAATACAGAAAACACAGTTTTTTTAACTTGAGATATTATAAGAATCCAGAAATTACATATAGTTATATACTTATATAAATAATTTTCCGTATATCATATCAGTTTTCACATTTATACTCGTGTATATAATCAACTACCTAAAGTGTATATATGCTACAACTATTTATTTTCAAATATTTATTCCATCACATTAGATTTTTTTTGGTTGAAATGTGAAATATATTGATTAACAAAAATGTTTTTTTACAAAATAGGTGAAATAAACCCCTCAAATAAATTGAATGAATAAAGAATTAGTGTATTCTAAGTTCGAACTATCTCTGTAAGAACCCTTCCAAACATAGTATTAGACGCATTTACAAAGTTTAACTTTATAAACCCACAATAAAATTACAGAAATGCAAAATATAGTTTTAATTGTTACATTTCCATAATTTTTACCGTCTTAAAAAGAAATATAGATTGTTAAATTCAAAAGGAATTCTGATTTAAACACAAACATAAAATGTACATTAACATATAAATAAAAAGGTTTATATTTAAAATATTATATTATCCAAATACAATACTTTATCTTTTTGTCTTTATATTATTTTGTTCGTATTATGAAAACAAAAAGTTTTGTACGTATAACTTTGATAGCAAACAAAAATTAATAAGTGTTATATTATGTATGTGTAGATTTTTAGCTCTGCAACGTTTACTATAGTCTGGTTTAAACAAAAAGAATATATAATTAAGATCTAGATTCAAATTCCATGATTATAGTTGATAATATACTAGACTTTAACTTTTTCTGATTAGATCCTGAATATCACAATATGGAACCAAACTTTGCCAACATAATATGCCTAATTATATTAACGTCCCAACTGAAAAAAGAAATTCTAGAAGACAGTCGATGAGAAAGTTTTTTTTTTTTTTTTTTTTTTTTTTATCTGGAAAAACTGTCGAAAGATTCACATGAACCAAACCACATTAAGAAAAGACAAATAGAAAAAAACCTCATGAAACGTTTTGTATTCATTCCAAAAGGTTCCAATATTTCAATCTATCAGACCTCGTAAAAGTGTGCAAAGAAGAGGAACACATGATCATCAACACATCATAAAGAAACAAATTCACCAAAATCTTACAACACGTTAATTGATGGGCTTCGATTGCTTTCTTCAATATATATATATATATATATACATATACATAGAATGCAAAACAAAATCGTAAATATATAATATATATACTTTTAACAGAAATTTATAATAGAGTTTGTAGTGATTCTTACCACAAAGTAGAGAGAAGAAGAAGCAAGTATGGTGAAGAATCTGTCCCAACAAAAATCAGCAAAAGGAGCAGAGAAAAGAGGCAACATGGAAGTGAAGCCACTCCAAGTGTTAACAGTTTTAGCTGCTCTTGAATTGCTCATCTTGACCACATCTGTTAGATATGTCATTAAGTTTGAGACAACTCCTTTGAATGCATATCTCTCTATTCCAACAATCACTATGAGAATGACACACGATTTGCTAATCCCTCTCATTTTCTCTCCTCCGGCTATCAAAGAGACAATATTTTAAGATTGTGTTTATGTTCAAAGAAAGAAAGAAGAACAAGTAAGGTTATGTTTTGTGTGAGGAACTATATTTATAAAGCTTTTGAACCAAAGTTGTATTTTTTTGAGTAAAGTTCAATATATATACGTACACATTTGGGTGGGTGCTCTACACACGCCTCTCTATACATACAAATCAATACACTTTTAATATGTAATTTAAAACATAATTAGAAATTTGTAGCAAATGAACACACTTTAAATTTAAAACCCTAAATGAACGTGAGTCTAAAAAATTAAATGAATACGCGTATGAAAATCTAAATAAATATGAGTCTAAAAACTTAAATAACGCAAGCCGAAAAAATTTATATACAAAAATTATAATGCATCAAAACCTAAATAAACAAATATCAAAACAAATATTTCATGTACAACATCAGTTATCATTATTAATTAATTTTTGTGTATTAAATATATATGTATACATATATAATTAATAAATAAATTTATATATTCAAATCAAACGATAAAATAAATAAAAAGAAAACAAATATAACATATAAATATTATAAAAAATATGAATACAAATGCATATTGATTTTTCACAAAAAAAAATATCTCGTGCAATAGCACAGACATCGTCTAGTATAATTATATTTCTAAAACATATTAAATTTTTTTTATTCTCAATTTCCTAGAAAGCAAACTATCTTTTAAAAATAAAAGTATATTATTTTTTGTAGTATTCCTTTTATTTACGTTTCTGCTATATAAATATTGTTTGTTATAATACTTTTTTATAATTCCTGAACTACTTTTTATCTAGACTATATTTTTATTAGATATATTCAATATGAAAAATGACATTTTTAAAGATACCATTCATGTAGAAACTAGTACCACATATATTTGCTTTCCTTTATTTACAGAATTTTGTCTTTTACTACTTTACTTGAAAAGAGATTGGGACAAGCATATAACAAATAAAAAGGAGTTTGTATAAATATATGAAAATAATAGAAAACTAGTGGTAATAATGAAATTTGGTCCATATATAACATTATGCTTTCCATGTATTTTCTTTTCCTTAAAATAAGGGGAAAATGTATTTTTCGATCTTTTAATTTTGTATATTTTGAATTGCTTATAATGGAAAATAAAATCACATAAATATATTATAATGAATTTTAATGCGTAGGAAGTCACAAGTTGGCATGGGACCAAATTTTAGGTTAATCCCTAACATTTTCATCTAATGAAATATTTAAATTCTTACCAAAAAAAGAGAAAAGAATTCACAAGTTCTCGTTAGATGATGTGATACTGGATAGCTTGGAACACTCTCAACCTATACACTCGGATGGAAACAGCTCGAGCGAAGACTTGGAGCAGAAGAAAGATGATATTCATGCATGTACCCGCGGGAGCTATGACAAGATCGAGGATCAAGCTCTTCAACCAAGTTATTGGAGGACTCCTTAGGCGTATTGAGACTCAAGAAGAATATCATTCAAGTCTTACTACAATGGTTTTGACTTGCATTCAACAAATGAGTGTGTGATCCATTTGTACTCTTTTCCCTTCAGTTGGTTTTGTCCCAATGAGTTTTCCAAGTAAGGTTTTAGTGAGGCAATTGTATTACACTTGACAAGAGAGCCCATTTGCTGAATTGGAAGACTCGGTCCATTTGCTGAATTAGAAGACTCGGCCCATTTCCTTTCTTTTCCATTAGGGTTTTCACATGTTTCTACTATTTAAACACTTGTAAACTCTCTTTGTCTTTCAACTCTTTTCTTAATCAAAAACTTTCATGAAAATGGTTCATTGTCTTTGGTGTGTCATATCCAAAGAATAAACGAAATATCAAGAGTCTTCTGCAACTCTTGCATAACCTATCAATCCATCAACGAGTTTGGAACTCTCAGCCGGGTGTGATCAAGCTCAAATCTATCCTCTTTCTCTTTCTGAAGTACCGATCAAGAATTGTCTTCTTGCTTTCTTTCGATAAAGTAAAAGTTTAAGATCCAATACTTTGTTTCTAACTGAGGCCATTTGTTCTATATTGTTTATGATGTTTCTTCGTTACTTTTGTGCTGTGAATTTCTTATTTTGGAAAACTTTATGTTATTTTTAATCTTCAGAATACTCTAAGATCAGTGAACAAATCGCTTAAAGCTTATTTCGAATCAAAAGGAGAGAAGAAGGAGAAAATTCGAGAGCAGAACCAGATCATTTGTTTTAAGTACACAAATCTTCCTTCCTCAGTAAACTCTTCCATTTAAAGCATAATGCAAAATGCAATGACTAACGCAACAAGAGTCAAGTCAAATGATAAGAAAATGGTTTAGTTAAGAATACATGAGAACATTTGTGTAGTTAGCCTTTTCGGGACAGATATCATTGTATTGTATGTTCTTTCTCTTTTCTCTATAAGCACCAAAGAGGAACAAAGCCTCACACTTGGGTTCGTCTTTGGTTCTACAGTTCTACTACACTCCTGCGCATATAGCTTCTGCAAACATATGGAAAGAAATTAGTTATATATGTCAAGCAATATGGCTCCAATATATACATTGAATAACTATTGAAAGAAATAAGGTATATGTGCAGTAGAAGCTAAGCTAAGTTATATACCTGAGGACCACGCCGAACAGCAGAGCTTTCCTTCATCCACGTGCTTAACATCAAGACCCACGAACCATGAACCCGTGCTCACGTCATCATGAGCATACGAATGAAGAATGTCTCTGTCACCATCCCATCATCATCATTATACATTAAAAGCAACGCAAAAAGTCAAGTTTCACTCTATTTATCTGTTTGTAAGTGAGTATTTGAAAGACTATGTGGCATAACTGACCTATTGATCGATACAAATCTAGCCAATGCGTGCGTTATAACATACATCTCCCCATAAGCATGCCGAAAGTATCTGTTCAGATACATGAAACAAGAACAGGTGAATCCTAGTCACATGGAAAGAAAAAAGAAATCTAGTCAATGCATTGTTCAGGTTATTTATATAACTTACGCTTTCTTGTCACCAAATTTCCACCACTCTGGTTCATACCATTTGTGGTTCCTGTCAGAAAAGCCCAGCTTATGTTAAATTTACATTAGACGAGTAATTTCCAGACAATACTAATGGTACTAGTGGTGAATTGGGCTTTAAAGCTCAAAACTCACGGTTCTGAGAAAACTTCTCCGGATTTCATGCAACCAATGTAAGCCCGTGGGTTATCCAAATGTGCTGCAAGTGTATTTCCGAGAGCATCTGCAACATTTATAGCATATAATAATGTTATCAAATACTTACATGGAAAGTCTTTTGACCTTCAACTTTCAAAAATGAAGGGATCAAAGACCTCTAAAGTGGCATGAGAAAATGTGCAAGAACATCATGCTCTGAACTTTTCAGCCTAAAATGTAATTCTGACTGTGAACTTCACAACATAATTTAGTCACCCATTTTTAAAGACTTCCATCCATTCAGAAAGTGTAAAAACTTTGGCGACTCAGTACATTTTCGACTAAATTACTGATGTTGGAAACCTAGGAAGAATGAAACTAACTATCACCTACATTATCCATATCTAGTATCTACAATCAACTCAAGAAACACAAAAAACCAAATGTCCTAGCTGTAAAACTCTTTCTGGTACCAGCTTACCTATATTTACGTAGATTTTGTCGATGGCCTTTGCATAAAACTGTGCATCCCATTTCTCTGCAGCATAGGCAAAGAACATTTTCACCTTCTTAGAAGCATCCCCAGGTGCCTCAACTACATCATCCTGTAAAAAATTAAATGGCCAAGCTCTCAAACTAACACAGGGTAGGCTAATAATTGAACGCCCCAGTAATTATCTAGGGAAAGTAAGAAAAATACGAGAATAATGAGGTCATTGGTTTGACTATTTTCAGCGTCAATGCTCTGGTTCATGCTGTCCCCTTTGTTTGCACTAAACAACACAGAAAATAAAGTCTCAAGACAAGATTCCATCTTGTAATCATCATTGAAGGCATAGATAATCAAAGAGTAATAAACCAAATTCAAAACCTTCTTCCAATAACAAATCGTGCAATCACACCCTTTTCAGTTTCAAGTTTTTTTAATGATGCACCTGCAATAATAGAACATGGTAAGCTCACAGCATGTGCAAATAAGAGATGATGTCTTACTAAACATGAATAAAGAGAAACCTTACCTGTTCCCATCCATGCTTGACGGACTGCATCTCTCTTCTTCTTGTTATCCAAACTTGTCATAATACCGATTACCACCAATGGTCTATTCTTGGTTTCAGTTCCATCCCTATGTTTGGGAATTTTTGGAACAAAGCCTTCTTGCCTTGCTGCACTTAATTTTCTCTCAAGGGCTGCTAGTGTTTTCTTCTGTTCCCTACAAAAGAAAATTCTATCTTCAACATGCCATGGAAACTAAAAAACTTTAAAAGGAATAAAAGATCAAACAAAGCACCAAGTGTTTTACCTGCAAGCTATGATCTTCAAAGTATCATCCACTGATATGGCAGATTTTCCCTGAAAGAACCCATAAGCATTCAAGTACATTACGTCAAAGCAAGACAAAGATTCAAGGACATATAATCAAATTAACTTTATTAGGCAAACTTGGAGCTTAACATAAGAAATCTAGTAAAACGATCACATCCAGGAGTATGAAAGTGACATTGAGATAATAATACAAACCTGTCCAGTAACTCTATCGAGCTCCTTGATAAGATGAACCCTAGTTTGTGATTCTTGCCACAAACTATCTCAAAAACAGAGACGAGACCGCAATTACTAACAAATTAAGAATCACAGGAACACAAGTGTTTGTCAAATTGTAAAGTCAAAGAACTAACCGGCCTGCTACATAGAAGGAAGCGAAAGTTGCAAACATGGAGAGCAAAAGGGAAGAGATTCTCGAGCTCGATAACTTTATACTCGACCCTTTCCTCGCCATTTTTTCCACCCGGTGCGAAAGAAACAGATCCAAAATCAGATCTTTTAATAATCAAAAACAATCAAATTCACTACCACGCAAATTGCCTCTTTTTTACTTTCGATCTTCGATCAAATATCACCAATCAAACTCTCCAGAAAATCAAAATTCCTGGAATCTGCTGATTCGCCGTTCGTTGATCAGAAACAAAAAAAAATCAATTACGGATCTGCTGTTCCAGTGACGATTCACCACCTAAACGGTGAGGTCACTCACTCTTGCTGATGATTTTTGATCTTCCTGTGAATCTCTGTGAGAGAAAACTGGAATCCGGCTTGAAAAATCGGAGTGATAAAAGAATACCGTTAAGATTTTATGATTAAATCAAATTCAATAGGGGGTTATGAATTTGTGATCTCCTCTTAATTACATTCCAATTAATTACCAAACCTAAGTCTCCGGTTATAGGATAACTATAAAGATTATTAATTTTAGTTAATTATAAAGTTAATTTGGATGATATTTAACTTAACTCCGTTTCCTACATGAACTTAACTCCGTTTGCCGTTTTCTTAATTAACGGTTAGACGTGTTAGTCAACCGTTAATTGACCAATACGGTCTAGAGATAGTCTAATTATGTAGTTCATGTGATCTTGTTATCAACTCATTTGTTGGCTTGTTAGATGTTAGGGGAAGCATTAAATCGAATTTCTGCGATTTTTTTTCTTCCCCTAGCATTTAACAAGCCAACAAATGAGTTGATAACAAGATCACATGAACTACATAATTAGACCATCACTAGACAATATTGGTCAATTAACGTGTAATTAACGGTTGACTAACACCTCAAACAGTCAATTAAGAAAACGGCAAACGGAGTTAAGTTCATGTAGGAAATTTAAGTTTTTAAGCTTTTAAATTAGGTTTACGCACAGTCCTATAATTCGCTTTGAAATCGGCACGGCATGGAAAGTTCGCTTTGAAATAGGCCGTTTTCGCAACATGTTAACGGTTAATTAACGGTCAACTAACGGTCAATTAATGCCTCTAACAGTCAAGTAAGAAAACGGCAAACGAAGTTAAGTTCATATAGGAAATTTGAATTTTTAAGCTTTTAAATTAGGTTTACGCACGGTCCTATAGTTCGGTTTGAAATTGGCACGGCGGGAAAAGTTCGCTTTGAAATAGGCTGTTTTCCCATAATTTAACTATTTTGTCACTCGAATCTGTTTACAGGCCCAAAAGAGAATTATTTACGGTGAATTTAGTTATATATCAGCACAAAACAGAGTACTAAAGTCCACACTTGACAAAAAGCCCATCGCGATTTACTTATTTATTTTTCCTTCGAAGTATTTATATTGAATTACCATCATCCAATTTAGTTTAGATTTTTTTTTGACAATTACAAAGATGCGTAGATTTCAAGTCAAAATTAAGAAAGAAGAAAGTCAAAGTGGAAGCTGAGCTGGATGAAGACTTGTTGCCCAAGGAGAAGATCGAACGTGGAGCTATGAACATGAAACGACAGATCGTTGTTAAGTAGAAATAGAAACTTGACATAACTTGAGAGTTTCAATTTCTGAGAGATATAGGAGACTCTAGGTTAAAGATTTAATCCTATAAAAAGGACATTAGGGTTGGTGTAGCCGACAAACACTTTAGAGCTTTTAAGGAGAGTTTAGTTTAAGGTTTAGAGAAAGAAAAACTTCTTGTGAGCCTTGTGATTGAGTGTTTAGTGTTTATTCGTTTTGTGTTGGTGAGATTTGTAACCAACAAGTATAAGTATTTTGTAGAAAAGATTATATTAATAAAACGATCAGTGCTTTCCGATCAAAGTTGTGTGTCTAAGTCTCTACACATTTTCATTTAGTCTTAGAGCGGATCACCTAACTAAATCAGGTGAGATCATGCGGAAAGTATGGAGAACAAACATCAACTTGTGGCTGTCAGAGAACCAATGACGCTTGATCTGAACAACTATGGCCATTGGAAAGTGCAAATGATGCAAATAATCAAAGCGATTGATGAAAAAGCTTGCGGAGCTGTTGAAGATGGATGGACACCACCAATGGTGAAGAACTATAATGAATTGGTTCCTAAACGGAGGAAGAGCTGGACAGCCGAGGAGAAGACATAATCCAAATACAATTCCAAAGTGTTGTTGGCAATCTTTACCACTCTGCCGCCAAAACCAATTCAAAAGGGTTCAAGGATGTACAACAGCAAATGAAGCATGTGATATTCTGCAAGTCTCATTTGAAGGACCCTCTAGTGTGAAGCCGACCAGAATTGACATGTTGGCCACACGTTTTGAAGCTCTCATTGTTCAGTTATTCAACAGCAACTCAGCTCTCTGTCTCATGAAGCCTTGGTCCTAAGAAAGGTCTACAAAGATAAGAAGTTGGTGAAGAAGTTTTTGCGTTGTATCCATACAAAATTCCACGGACATCGCTCTTCTCTCGAGGTAACACAAAATTCTGATAACATGAGTTTTGATAATGTAGTTGGTATGATACAGGGCCATGAAATCTCTGTCAACAAAGGTATTGAACCTCATCACGGGAAATGAATTGCTCTATTGGCTGAAGAAAAGTTCAAACCACAGACAGTTGATCTAGACGACCATGTTGGATTAATAGTTAAAAGTACCTCATGAAGTTTGAAAAAGGACAGAGAAGGGAAAATTTTGTGTCTGCCAAACAGATTCCTCAAAAAGAGCAACCGAGGTGTGACAAACAGTGTATAGAGTGCCATGGATTTGGCCACTTCAAAGCAGACTGCCCAACTGTCAAAAGGAAAATGACACTAAAGTGCTTCGAATGTCAAGAGTATGGTCACATGAAGTCGGAGTGTATGGGCAACTCTAAACGAAAAGATAAGACCGCGTTAGTAAGCTAGAGTGAAAGTGACAAAGAATATGAAGATGGAAACAATGATCTGGAATCATACTTGGCTAATTTTGGTCTTGTAGAAATAATTGAAGAGGAAGATCTCATAACTAAAAACAAGGATGCATGACAGACTTCTGTCAGTCAACATGATCAAAAGATTGATACTTATCTCGATTCAGAGGAAGAGAATGATCTGGGACTGTCACCTGTCGATGAACTTCATATAGTGTGTTAAAATCTTGTTGATCTGAAGGAGAAAAACAGCAAGCTAATTTGTGAGAATAGTTTTTTGTCAGAAAAAGTTTAGAGACTTGATGTAGAGTTGGAGACAGAAAATACTAAGAATGTTGAACGTAAGAGTTGTCTGACTGAATAGCTGAGGAACATCAAAATGCTCTTCAAAGGCACGAAGGATCTTGACAAAATCCTGCAATCTGGGCAAGCAGACAAAGGAAACTGGGTCTGGGATATCGTGGTGCCGAGAACACAACTCCAAGCACAGTTTTTGGAAAGGCAACAGATGATACAACTGCTTCAATGTCAGTACAAAAAGGTACAAAGGGATCTCAACGAGCATTTCATAGGTCTACTCAAAGATATATGTATGAGATGTACAACAACTACAAAAGACAACTGCAAGAGTGCTGGTATTGTGGTAAGTATGGTCATGTTAGGTCTCAATGTTACAAGTTTCAGAATCGTCTTCACAGAATCATGGAACGACGACAGTATTTCAGAGATCATCAGAAGAGTGACATGACTTAGTTCATAAAGTTAGATCTGTATTGTCAAGTTTTTTTCACAACAGACATGGGTGAGAACGATTCATCAATAGAACGATGGTACTTTAACAGTAGTTGCTCATGACACATGACAGGAAAAGAGAAATACCTGTTGAATTTTGAAAAAGTATCCAGGGAAATGGTAACCTTTGGAGGATGTGCTAAGGGAGAACTCAAAGGAAAATGTGATACATACGGAAATTCACGGCCAAAGTTGAACAATGCATACTTTACAGACGGTTTAAAAGTGAATCTCATAAGTATCAGTCAGCTGTGTGACTTGGAATTAGATGTGACATTTACTAAAATTGGATATAAGGCGCACAATGCTCAGGGAGTTGTGGTTCTTGAAGGTGTAAGGTCAGGAAACAATTGCTCTATGTGGACACCAGAAAATAAATGCATGAGTGCAGTTCAAGATAATAAGGCAAAGCTGTAGCATCAACGTTTGGGTCACATAAACTATCAGACGATGGTGAAACTTTTAAATTAGGAAGTTATGAGAGGTTTGCCTAAACTTCAAGGTAAACAAGAGTTTATTTGTGGATATGCAGCATGGAAAAGCAAGTTAAAACTCAACATCGTTCGGTTCAAGATGTGAGATCGATATCTCCGTTGGAATTGGTTCACATGGATTTGATGGGTCCAATTCAAGTAGCAGCACAACTGGTAAGAAATACATATTGGTGATGGTTGATGATTTCTCACGGTATACATGTGTCAGATTCTTGAGAGAAAAGAATGGAACTCTAGATAGTTTCAAAATTCTAGCTCTTGAACTAAAAATGAGCAAGATGGGATCAAGATAATCCGAAGTGATCACGGTGGACAATTTCAAAATGGTGTTTTTGATCAATTATGTGGAACTCAAGGGATTGCTCACACTTATTCAGCCCCAAGAACGCCTCAACGAAATGATGTAGTTGAGAGGAAGAACATGATGTTGCAGGAGATGGCTAGGGCCATGTTTCATGGGAATGATGTTGCTAAACACTTCTGGCTGAGGTTGTCAACACTGCATGTTACATTGTTAACAGAGTGTATGTTCGAAAATGAACAAACAAGACCCCCTATGAGTTGTGGAAAGGAAAATCCCCAACCGTCAGTTACTTCCACGTCTTTGAATGCGTTTGCTACATTCTAAATGATAAGGATCAATTGGGAAAGTTTGATTTAAGAAGCGACAAAGGTATGTTTCTCGAGTATTCAAGGACTAGCACAATATTCTGAGTTTACAACAAACAAAAAATGATGGTTCAAGAAACTATGAATGGTATTTGATGACTCATCTTCTTTTCTGGTAGAAATCAGTCATTCAATTCGTGATGACCAATCACAACAGATGTTTGTTTCTGTATCGGAACCACAAAATTATTGATCAGCCACACATGCATATGCAAGTGCATAGAAATCACTCTCATTCAGATGTTATTGGGGATGTACAGAGTGGTAGAGTTATGAGGAATAAACAGATTGATTTCAAACAGCTTCCTAGCGGAAGAAAAGATGTTGAACTTGTTCAATTTTCTTGTTTCGTTTCAGTAATGGAACTCAAACACATTCAAAGGCTCTTCTTGATGAATTATGGATTAAGTCATTGCAAGAAGAGATATGAAATTTCAGAAGGTTGAATGTGTGGGAGTTGTTGCCACGGCTAAAAGGGGTGAATGTAGTTGGCACCAAATGGATCTTCAAGAACAAGATAGATGAAAACATAAATGTTGTGCGCAACAAATCTCGACTGGTTGCTCAAGGGTACTCGCAAGTGGAAGGAGTAGATTTTGATGAAACTTTGGCTCCTGTAGCAAGACTTGAGTCAATCAAGTTTCTGTTGGGGATGACTTATAAGCATCAATTTAAGTTATATCAAATGGAGTTAAAAGCGCATTCTTGAATGGATGGCTACAAGAGGAGGTGTATGTTGAACAACCTAAAGGGTTTGAAGATCCAGAATATCATGACTATGTGCACAAGCTCCACAAAGCTTTGTATGGTTTAAAACATGCACTTATGGCTTGGTACGAATGACTGGCAATATTTCTAACATACAATGGATATTCTCGTGGAAGTGTCGACAAGATGCTGTTTATCAAGGAGTCAGAATCAGATCTTATGATTGTACATATATATGTGGATGATACTGTGTTTGGCTCCACAAATCAGCGAATGGTCGATGACTTTGTCAAAGTGATGACTCATGAGTTTGAAATGAGTTTGTATAGAGAACTAAACTACTTTTTGGGTCTTCAAGAGAAATAGACAAATGATGGGATCTTTGTGACTCAAAGCACATATGCAAAGAATCTAGTGGAACGATTTGGTTTATCCTCGAGCAAAGAGTCTCAAACCCCGATGGCTACCACAAAAAAGCTGGCAAAAGATGAGACAGACAGATTTGTTGATGTAAAACTCTACAGGAGTATGATTGGAAGTTTGTTGTATCTCACAATAAGTCGTCCAGATTTGTGCTATGCTGTTGGTGTTTGTGCTCGATATCAAGCAAAGCCAAAGAAGTCTCATCTGTTGGCTGTCAAGCGGGTAATCAAGTACATAAAAGGAATAGTGAATTTATGTATTTACTTCACCAAGGACACAACTGGTAGCTTGGTTGGCTACTGTGATGCTGATTGGACAGGCTCTTTAGATGACAGAAGGAGTACAAGTGGGGGATGCTTCTTTTTGGGTAACAATCTTATTTCATGGCTGAGTAAGAAGCAAAATAGTGTATCGTTATCCACAGCTGAAGCAGAGTATATTGATCTGGGCAGTTGCTATACTCAACTTTTATGGATGAAACAGATGGCTGCTAACTATTGTACTCCCTCTGAACCTTTACTAATACATTGTGATAATAAGAGTGCCATAAACATTGGAAAGAACCTTGTTTTGCATTCTCGAATAAAGCACATCATGATTAGACATCATTTCATTCATGAGCTTGTTGAGGAGAAACTAGTCGTTATCAAACATGTGAACACTGAATTTCAACTAGGTGATATTTTCACAAAACCATTGGACTTTAATTGTTTCGTTGAATTACGAACTGCTAAAGGTGTTTATGAAATCTAACTGCCACATTCGAGTGTGTAAAGTGTTGACATGTACATGCATTGGAACTTGATTGTGCAGCTAATACATTTCGAGTTGATGGTATATTATTGGTTCTGCACACTGTGGAAAACAGCTGCTTGTCATGCTATTCTATGTAGATTATGAACAAATGATTGTGTTACTGTATAACAGGAGGTCAAAGAGCTGAGGAGAGCAATTGTATCAGCTGATTGAGAAGTCAAGTGATATCTCTGATACAACATTGTGATGTAACATGACACAGTGACATGTAATACAAACACCGAATTGAGAAGTCAAGTGATATTCGTGTTTTGTCTATTTGCCCAAAAAGGGGAATAAACAATAATCGTAAACACAAAATTAAGCAATGATTTGTTCTCTATATGTGCTTCCAAATGTGTGTGCACTTTAAAAAAAAGGGTCTTGTTGGTATACACATCTCTCTGTCTCTCCAAAAGAATTTTCAGCTGCCTGTTATACAGTGACATGAACAGAATGTTATAACATGCACATGATAAAGGTGTGACTGGTGAAAGACTAGCCACGAAAGCCAACAGTTTATATGTTGTAGACTTGTGACATTGGCTGGGTAATGATCTCTCAAGTAAGTCTTGTCTTCTGTCTCCTCGTTACACAACTCGCTGTGAGCGTTTCACAGATACATAATTTGGTAAATGTGTTCACATGTTTTGATACTTACTTGGGTCATTCACATTGTTCTGAATTTCTGATTCATCTGATACTTTGTGTGGGCTACACTAGTGTGTGCTATATATCTTTGTTCGTTTAGCTTGTCTTATCACAAACATGTTGTAGAAAAGGCTCATTGTCTTAGGCCCAAATTCACTCTGGCATCTCAAAGGTTTTGGAAGGAAATGAGTACTTATGGTTTCTCGCCTTCTTCAGTTAGAGTTGATTCTTTTGTCCTTGTATGCATGTATGATTTTTAACTCAATTGTGATATCAAAAAGGGGGAGAAGACTCCGAGACAGAGTCTGATGCCTAATCATGGGGGAGCTTATAAGCTTAGCTGTATTCAGATGTATTTTGCAGTGTTTGGTTTTTGAACCATGAAGGCATTTTGTTTTGTGACGCATTATGCTCTATCAGCATGTACCTTGTTTTGTGTTTGTCTGTGTTCTGTTTTGAACAAGTACAATGAGGTGTTTGATTATCAAACTGAATTAAAATTGGAAGATTGAAGATGCGTGGATTTCAAGTCAAAGATTAAGAAGGAAGAAAGTCAAAGTGGAAGCTGAGCTGGATGAAGACTTGCTGACCAAGGAGAAGATCGTGACAGAGAGCTGTGAACGTTAAACGACAGATCGCTATTAAGCAGAAATGAAAACTTGACATAACTTGAGAGTTTCTATTTTTGAGAGATATGTGAGACTCTAGGTTAAAGATTTCGTCATATAAAACGGACATTAGGGTTGGTGTAGCCGAAAAACACTTTAGAGCTTTTGGAAAAGAGTTTAGTTTAAGGTTTAGAGAAAGAAAAAGTTCTTATAAGCCTTGTGATTGAGTATTGAGTGTTTATTCGTTTTGTGTTGGTGAGATTTGTAACCAACAAGTATAAGTTTTTTGTAGAAAAGATTATATTAATAAAACAAATTGAGCGATTGGATCAAAGCTTTTCAATCAAGTTGTGTGTCTAAATCTCTATACATTTTCAAATTAGATTAACAAACCATGATTCAAATTCATCCTTTAAATTCTTTATTAGCTTCTTCGTATAAAATGAGGAGAAACGAAGAACAATGGTACATCTTCAACGCACTAGTTTTTAATGATTTCTTATTATTCTCTCTGGTTATTATAATCATTTAAAGTTATCATATAAATCATAAACATTAGTTTTTGTTCTAGTTCGCTAGTCGATCTTATCTCCATTTTCGTTTTTGTACATTAACCAAAACGTTGTCCCAATCTCTTAACCTGATTCGCATCCACAAATTGCCATTGTCTATGAAATTACAATAAAATGACAAAATTAGAAATGAAACATACAATGATATTGATATTGGTCAATAACTTGACGTTATTACCAAAAGCAATTCCAAACCGAATCAATCCGGTCCAGTGTATGGACCCTGATCATTGCTAATTAACACATAAAGATCGTGTGTTCTTTACTTATCCGGCGGTTGGAAAAATCTGTAAGTAAGAGCTCTCAATTGAAAACCATGGGCCATCGAATTCTTACCAGATGATTACAGAGTTAACAGTTTTCTCCTTTCGAATTTTGCGTTTTCTCGGCTCATCCTTTCCTTGTGCTTCCCAACTTCATCTCTCTTTCTCTCTCACGAATTGCGTCATCAATTGAACAAACCCTTTACGAAAGTTTCAGTCTTTGTTTGTTTGCTTCTAAGAAAAATTTCGATCGGTTTATTTATGTTTAAGAATCAATAGCTCTGAGATTTTTGGATTTCTGCCTTGTTAGATTTTTCGGTGAAAACCGCCATGGCTGCGGCTGCTTTGAGGTCGAATACCTCGAGAGAAACGGCTTCTCTCACTCTCTCTCACTTTAGGTACTTCATCTTCAATCGTGTCCACACCGCTCGAACCGCTACGACTCCTCCTTACTGCAACAACAACCGTTCTAAATCCGATGACCCATCATCAAACAACAGATTCCCCAATAAAATTGCCTCAAGCTTCTTGGATCATCGAGGAGGAGGAAGAGGCAGCCGGAATTCAAGCGAAGGTTACTATGCTCAGAAGCTGAACGGTATTGGGTCTTGTGCTACTCTGAGCTCACAAGGAGATCCACCGGATCTGTGGCAGCCTCCGGGAGATGGAGTTTCCGTTAGAGTTAATGGTTCGACCGTTAATCTGGGTCGTAGCGGTGGTGGTGGCGGCGGTGGAAGCAGTTCTGGTGGTCCTGGTAACGGAACTGGATCAAATTCTAAAGAAGATTCTTGGGGTGGATCCAATCTTGGGTCTGATTTCCCCACACCAAAAGAGATATGTAAAGGTTTGAACAAGTTCGTGATTGGCCAAGAGAGAGCCAAAAAGGTGAAGTCTTTTATACCTTCATGTTGCTACTTTTATTCAAATGAAATTAGAGTTGCTTAACTCTAATTCACAAAACACCTGATTTACTGATAAGTGGGTTCTATATAGATAATCATTTGAGGTTAAACGTTTCAATCATGTGTTAGGCTTTGAAATGATACTGACCACTCTCACAACCACAACTGCTTATTTGGAATTCAATTTCTTGTTGATTGTAACTAGAGAGTTCCTTAAAAGTGACTCTTAGAAAAACATCGACAATCAAGACTATATATTAGTGACGTGATGCTGGATTTTAGGTTCTAGGTTTGGTTTCAGTGTCTTCAATGTTAGAATTTTTATGCATGTGGCATGGTGTGCAAAGAACTGTCGTCAATGTCACTTTTTACTTTCGCTCGCAGTTGAAAGCCAATATTGTGCTCTTATTCTTGATTTTTGTATGCTTCTATATAGTTTGAAGATCAAAATACTCTTTAGTTCTTAACGCATTCTTATGTCACCTCGTGGATGCAGGTACTTGCAGTGGCAGTTTATAATCACTACAAGAGGATATATTACGAATCAGCACAAAAACGGTTAGTTCACTTCTTCTGTTTTACCTTAGTGCAATACTTTGGTACTTTTCCTTGTTTTGTTTTTCTGGAAATCATGCTAGTATATATTTCCTCTACGTGGGAATATCATAGTTTTTCGTTGGCATCTGTTTTTGTTTCTTTGTGATTTTATGTATTCTGTAGAAGATTGTTTAGTTATGATGCTGAAACTTGTTGGGAAGCTAGGTCCACAGGAGAAACCGATAACACTGCAGCGAAACCAACAGATGATGATATGGTAGAACTGGAGAAGAGTAACATTCTCCTGATGGGACCAACTGGGTCAGGTAATATTTTGATCCCACTCTGCCAAAAAGCGTAAGCATGATACTGCTATAAGACAATTATTATCTCGATCTAGCATGGTAGTAAAAACTTCAATTTCAGCTGTCTCACCTCATCTGTTTTTTTTTTCCCTCAACCACAGGGAAAACGCTTCTCGCCAAAACCTTGGCCCGGTTTGTGAATGTTCCTTTTGTCATTGCAGATGCAACTACACTGACTCAGGCAATTCTCGTTTTTCTTCTAGTATTTTTGGGGCATGTCCTTTTCATTATGACCAATCTGTGACATTCATTCTTTGCTCGAAAATGAAATGATTTGTCAGGCTGGTTATGTGGGAGAGGACGTGGAGTCTATATTATACAAACTTCTTACAGTAAGTTTCTAAAACACGAACATTGTTATTTGTAATATCACAATCGATTTCTTTATATCTTATGTAACACGTGATTGATATCTCTGTCCAGGTTGCAGATTATAATGTTGCAGCTGCACAGCAGGGGATTGTTTACATTGATGAAGTTGACAAGATAACAAAGAAGGTTACAACTAAAAAAGTTTACCTCTTGCTAGTTTGGAAAACTTGAATGTTATTTTCTGTTCTTAGATGAAGTCTGTTCTTTGTACATTTTGCTTACCAGGCAGAAAGCCTTAACATCAGCAGAGATGTATCTGGAGAGGGTGTTCAACAAGCATTGCTAAAAATGCTGGAAGGAACAGTAAGTTTACATTTTAAGTTTGCCGCAAAAGTCTTTAGTAAATGGTTGACTTACAAAGGAAGCATGTACGATCTGTTTTCAGAGCTCTGCGAACTAATATCTCATTACCTTTTCCCTGTGGTTGGTGCCCAGTTTCTAACTCCGTCTTTGTGGATATAGATTGTAAATGTACCTGAGAAGGGCGCTAGGAAGCATCCAAGAGGCGACAATATCCAGGTTTGTTGTGCTTTGCTCTACTCTATATGTTTTGGTTTGAACCATGAAAAAGTAAAAACAAAAGCCATGCATCTGTATTTAATTTATAGTGGATATGGGTCTCAATTTTCAACATACCAAATATTAATGATTAGATAGACAGAACAGCTCTCACATTCCATTCCAATATTTGCATGATGTTGGAGTATTAGGGGCTTGACTTCTAAGTTTTCTCATTAGAGTCAATTTAGGTTTCTCTTCTTTTACATATGTTTCTCAGTCCCGTCCTACTTGATTATTTGCAGATAGACACAAAGGATATACTCTTCATATGTGGTGGTGCTTTTGTAGACATTGAAAAGACAATATCTGAAAGGTATGACTAGTAAACATGACCTGCAAAATCACATTTAATATTCTTTAGAAGTCGACTGAATATTTTTGTTCCAGGCGCCATGATTCTTCAATAGGGTTTGGTGCTCCTGTGCGTGCTAATATGAGGGCGGGTGGTGTTACAAGCGCCGCTGTTACATCAAATTTAATGGAAACTGTAGGTTTTCCTGTCTCTTCAACCACCAAATGTTGAGGATTCTTCTGCTTGTTTTGGTTGGTATCAAAGTTTATAATGAGATGTTCCGTGTTCACAGGTGGAAAGCAGTGACCTGATTGCTTATGGTTTAATTCCTGAATTTGTTGGAAGATTTCCAGTTCTCGTCAGTTTGTCTGCTTTGACCGAGAACCAACTTATGCAGGTAATAAGATTGAAATATAGATGTGACATTTGATGTGATTCCCATATTACTCTATCATGTTCATAGAATTACGCAATAATATCATTGAATTGCAGGTGCTGACAGAACCCAAGAACGCTCTTGGAAAGCAATACAAAAAGATGTACCAAATGAATAGTGTAATCACTT
The DNA here is from genome assembly GCA_963920545.1 of Lepidium didymum. Lineage (NCBI taxonomy): Eukaryota > Viridiplantae > Streptophyta > Magnoliopsida > Brassicales > Brassicaceae > Lepidium > Lepidium didymum. The sequence continues at coordinate 5,276,911 of OY986986.1, forward strand.
TTCTCCTTCTATGTGTGTTTGTGTATAGATATCTTCTCCAAATCTTGAGGCAAGTCCTCATCTTCTCTTTTCTCAGGTAAAGCTGCATTTCACGGAAAGTGCTCTGCGGCAAATAGCTAGAAAAGCAATAACGAAGAATACAGGTGCTCGTGGCTTAAGAGCTCTACTAGAAAGCATTCTTATGGACTCTATGTACGAGGTACAGTATATACACCTCTTATTACGTACCACTTATGTCGTTATTTCTGCATTCAACCCCTTTTTCACACTTCTGCAAAACAATTTATTGTTCTCAGATTCCAGATGAGAGTACAGGCAACGATATGATAGAGGCAGTTGTGGTGGATGATGAAGCAGTTGAAGGAGAAGGCCGTAGGGACTCTGGAGCTAAGATTCTCCGTGGTAAAGGAGCATTGGATCTGTATCTCTCTGAAACCAAATCCAATCAGGTAAACGGAGAGAGCAATCCTTGTTTTACATGAACTGAATAACACTTGTATAATTGGTTTGATAACCAGATCATCTGACTTGCTTGGCTAAACTGTTGCAGACGACAAAGGAAGGATCAGATGGAGAAACTGAGGTGGAGGCAGAGATTCCATCTGTTGTAGCAAGTATGTAATGTAACGTTTGATGATCACCATCATCATCATCATCATCCACATCTGGTGAATGTATCTCTGTATACATAACTTTATCCTTCTTTGTACATATATGAAGGAAAGAAACCAATGTTGGATAAGAAGTTTAAAAGAACAAAAAATGCACAATTAGCATATGCCTTATCTTTTTTTTGCTTTCTTTGAATCATTTTAACTTAAATTTTCTGCAATTCATTTTGACAGAAATTTCAGAATTAATTACTATTGAGTTTGCATAACTATAGGAACTAAAATGAAATTTTAAGGAAAATTAGAACACCAATGTGCCAGATTATAACGACCGTCAGATTGAAATCTGGAAAAACGACTTTCTAATCTAGACGGCTATATTTGATTTCTCAAAAGTTTTCTCGGGCTGAGGAAAGAGAGAAGAAACAAGCCAACGAAGAAAAGCACTTCTTTGGCGTAAAACGGTGAGAGAGAGAGAGAGGAAAGGGAAAAGCTTTGTTTAATTTCTTGGAAAATCCCAGTTTCTCTTTTGTCTCTCTCTCTATACTTCCCAAAATTTCGCTTTAATCCTTTCTTGTGTTCTTCTTTTGATCGGCGTGAACGAAAAGGATTGTTCTTTTCCCGAGAAAAAAAAGTCTCTTTTTCTTTTTCAAAATTATGGTGTTAATGGATACAGATAGTATCGAGTGCGTGATCAATAACGATGAGATCCATCTTCCTCACCAATTCTCATCAATCAAGTCTCAAATCGGAGCCACCGTGGCCACAAACATCATTGGCCCGACGGCTATAGCTCCGGCCACTAGCGTTTTCGAGCTCCTTGAATGTCCAGTCTGCACCAATTCAATGTACCCACCGATCCATCAGGTGCGTATCTTAATCATCTTCGTGTTCTTGCTTCTTACTGACATCAAGTCTCAATCTTTATGACTGTAAATTCATTCCCAGTTCTTAGATTTTGGTCTGATATAAGTCTAAGTAGAATAAGCTTGATCAAAAGTACTAGATAGATATCTTCAAATGATATGATTTGGTTAAACATTTCTATGGTTTTGTAAAGTGAAAAAAGGTTTCTTCTTTTTGTAGTGTCATAATGGACACACAATATGCTCGACCTGTAAAACAAGGGTGCACAATCGGTGTCCAACGTGTAGACAAGAGCTCGGAGATATTAGATGTTTAGCTCTTGAGAAAGTAGCTGAGTCGCTTGAGCTACCTTGCAAGTATTACAATCTCGGATGCTTCGAAATATTCCCTTATTTCAGCAAACTCCAGCACGAGTCTCTTTGTAACTTCAGACCTTACTGTTGTCCATATGCTGGCTCTGACTGTGCTGCTGTGGGAGACGTTACTTTCCTTGTAGATCATTTAAGAGATGATCATAAAGTTGATATGCATAGTGGATGTACGTTTAATCACCGTTATGTTAAATCCAATCCACGAGAAGTAGAGAACGCTACTTGGATGCTAACGGTGAGCATTGTTCTCGTTTATGATTGTTCCTAGTTTTTCAATTGTCTTGAGATTCTGAGGTTTCTGTGTTTTCGTTTTCATTTTGTTTTGTAGGTATTCCATTGTTTTGGACAATACTTTTGTCTTCATTTTGAAGCGTTTCAGCTCGGAATGGCTCCAGTTTATATGGCGTTTTTAAGGTTTATGGGCGATGAAGAAGATGCACGAAACTACACATACAGCTTAGAAGTTGGAGGCAGTGGAAGAAAACTCACATGGGAAGGAACGCCGAGAAGTATCAGAGATAGTCACAGGAAAGTCAGAGACAGTCACGACGGTCTTATAATCCAAAGAAACATGGCACTCTTCTTTTCCGGTGGAGACAGGAAAGAGCTGAAACTTAGAGTCACCGGAAGAATTTGGAAAGAACAACAGAATCCAGATGCAAACCTCTATGTGTAGCTGAATCAGAACCAGCCAACTCTCCAAACCTAATCTTCAGATGTTCGATCCCTTCCTTTCGATATGGCCAATATTATTTAATTTCGGGTTTTGTGGTTCATAGATGCTCCAATGTGGTATATTAATCATATTCTAGCAGTTTTTGTGGTCCAAAATTGTATTTTGAAGAAGAAAAAATCTTTTGCCGGAAATGTGCAGACTGAGATTAAAACTAACAATCTTTCTTTCTTGATCCGAATCTACACAACGGTCATGATCCAAAGATACTATATACAATATTTTAAAATCTGAATGAAGAATCTAAAAGAGTTGAAAGTATTCGAATCATAATCTTTATTTCATAAAAAAAGATGTTCTGTCATTTAGTAAGTACACTTACAATGGTTTTGAGGGACTATACATTATACGAAATCATGAGTTCTGTATATAAAACCTTTGGTATATTTTACAAAGCCAAGGCAAATACAGCCTATTGTGACAACCCGGCGAAGAAGGCGACCCCGGTTGATGGTAACCATGAAGAGCCGGAAATGAACTGAGCCACCGTAAACTTGGTTGCCTCGACCGTGGAGGTAATAATGTGATACCCTGGCCACTTGACGCGTTGACCCGTTCCTGAACCAGGCCCTCGGTTCATATACTCGCCGTAATACAATGAGTCCAAAGCAAACGGACCGTTCCACTCCAACCAACCTTGAGGGTTAATATGATCGCCCATATCCGACATCATGTACACAACTCTAGAGTACAATTTCCATGGACGGCCAAGATATGTTGGAAAACTACCTTTAGAGGCTTCGAGATCCGGTGTGGCTAGTAACTTACATGCATGGATCGAAATCCCTGTGTTCTGATTCGGGTCTTTTCGGTTTTGAGCCGTGATCGTTATTTTCTGTTGAGGCATTGGTTTACGCGCGTAAATGTTACAACTTTGTAAGATGACAGCTGCGTTTCCAAATATAAAATCAACCGTTCCATAAATTTCACACTCTCGGAAAAACTGTCGGTTTGAATGTACATAAAGCGCATCTTGGTAACCGATCACATTGCAACGGTAAACCACCGCGTGATCCCCACCTACACGCAGTGCCACGGCTTGGTGCTTTGCCGGTCCGGCGTAATTCTCAAAGGTTATGTCTCTCACTATAAATCCGGCTCCAGTTGCAGCTACAATAATGTTTGTATCCAATAATGAATAATCATGATATTTAAACAAAAACAAAAATTCAAATTTTATTACCGAAAGTGGCGGTGTGAAAAGTAGTTAGATCATCGGCGATACTTTTTCCACCGGTGATGACCGTTTTACCCTTGCCGTCTCCGATGAACATTATATTCGTTTTTTTCCTCCCAACTTTAAGATTGTCTTCTTCATACCTTCCTGATTTGACGTAGATTACAAATCGACGGCTACTATGCTCCGGTGCTTTTTTGATCGCCTCTGCGATCGTCTTAAACGTTCCGTTACCGTCTTTCGACACTGTGATATCGGCTTGAATCGCCGTCGCTGGGGTACCGAGAAGCTCTCTGTCTTCTCTCTTCAACCAAATCGGAAACCCCTCTGTTTCTTCAGCTCCAAGTAACTTCCTTCTGTTCACCACTGGAACTCCAGATAAATCATTGATGTCACCTGAATATATCGCCAAACAATTGCTCACCATCTCCGATAAATCTTTAACCGCTTCAATGATTTGATTCTTCACTTCTCTTCCTTCGCCTTCAATTTCGTCGAATCCGTCAGTGCAAGTGTCGTGGTTAGTCATTGCGGAGCTAAGCCACGTCATAACATCGGAATGAGACTCATCACCGGAGACAACGACGACGGAGGATAGAGCGCGTGAGAGCGCGTCGACTGAGTCATCAAGCAGCTCGAGACATGAATCGTAAGCAGACCGTACACGTGGCGGCATCTGAGTGTACGTGATCGCAGAAGAGAGATAAAGCGCTTTGTCGAATCTCTGAAGCGTCGCGTTGAATGAGATGTGGATTAGCTCCTTCTCATCGGCGGTTGAAGATCCCGGAAAATCGAGAAGTGTGTCGATGCAGAGGTTCGGGTACTGAGATTTCTTACAGGTTCGGGAAATTTCCTTGTTCGGTTTCCGGTTTAACGTCGTCTCGGTTTTACCCGAACCAACGGCTCGGACTCCGGCAAAGATTCCAACACAGACCACAGCAACAACCAAACCCGCCAAAGTGAAGAGAATCAGCTTCGTCTTTTTTCTCTCCTGTAGCTCCGGGACTGACGTGGCAGCTTCTCTACGGCTCGGATCTGATGGTCCGGATAAACCGAGCCTATCGTAACCCATCGTTTATTTTTGGGTTTTCGAGTTTACAGTGAAGTTTAAGAGTTAAGATTGATGTGGAAGGCTCTATAAATTATAGTAAAAAACTAGATGGAGCTATTGACCTATTGACCTACATTAGAGAATAGTATTGTTCATGCATTATATATAAAAACTATAGGTGATTATATGAATATGTCTACTTCATACTGAATTACATATTATATGCCTTATAGCTGTAATATTGGTTTAGTGATATTCAATTGAAATGTAGTTATCAAAAGGACCACATAAGAACAAAATTTGTCGATGTCTTTAACGATAAGTATAATCTATATTGCCATATTGATGTACTAAAGACAATATCAATATAATTTAGGTTTTATATTTAATAAGAAATTAGTTACAGCATATAGTATAACTACCTTATTCATTTCTCTAATAGAACTTCAAATGTCAATTTACGTTGAACTATTTGTTGCATTGCAATTTTATATTATATCTACCAAACTTAGTGCTTTTGTCAAATAGTGAATTAGATTTGTTTAGTGTCGGTGTTTCTAGCTTTTTGGTTGGTTATTTGTTTAATCCTTATCTCATTTTGTTAATTACCAAAAAGGTGGAAGTTAATTCAATAGTTTCCGCTATCATCACTATGTAGCAAGTCGAAATCTTTAAAACTCTTATGTTTTAAATGGTTAAAGTTATAACACTAGTTGAACTGATATCATGACTAAAATAAGTACAAACACTTGAATGTACTGACTGTACTAATATATTTTGAATACTCTATCCTTTATACTGATATGGGGCACATATTTATTACTACACTGACACAATATCATATAGTAGACAATCAAATCAAACATAAAAAGCAATTGGATTATGTTTATTACTTTGGTAGGGAAAAAAACATACCCCAAAAATCGAAATCGATTAAAAAAACTCATGTAAGTAACCGTAAAAATTCACCTTTGTTATATTACATATTATGTATAATTTGTATTTTCTGGAGATAAAAGATAAAAGTGTAAAAAATGATGATTTGAAAGATGTTTTCGCAGAAGATAAGTAAGTTCACCATGTTAATGGTTATAAAGCGGAATTGATACCAAAATACATGCAAGTATATAGATACAAATTAGAATGAGTGAAGGGAGACTAGTCAAGGTCACGCGCTCATATTGTCGAAAAGCGTTGATTGATGGGACAAGTTAACATCGTCCACCAACTTGAGCCCCATTGTATTAAAGCGTATTACTTATTGAGATAGACTTATCTACCAAATATTACACAAACTTAACTATATAAAAACAACATACATTAATACATACTAAATCACGTCCACTAATATAAACCTACGTATACATATATGTATTGACGTACATATACGCAAAGGTGAAGAAAATGTTCTGAGTTCTTCCGGTTTTTGGCTGCTGATTTGATGATTTCTATAAACTATGGACTACAATCATGAATGATCAACTAGAAAAGGTCTAATTACTTATACACGTGAGTCCAGTAGTAGAACAAGATTTGGAAATGCATTTATCATGTTTTTCCGAATTCGAACCCCCTCGAAAATAAATCACAATAATATAAAAAACAAGAGTTTTTTTGATATATACAGATATCCTACATCGGTTAGATATAAAATTGAACATTAGTATATAGGTATCACCTTGTAACTTCACATGGATCCATGTGGCGCATTATTAAACTAGTGTATTTCATGCACCGTTGATCTAAAAACCAGTTAATGAGAAATATCTCCGTAATATGACTCGAAGTTCATAGTGTCCGTTAAATCGCATTCATCGGAATTATCGAAAAAGATCTAATTCAAAAACGTTCCGATCTTTAGGAAACATTGACGTAATTGCATGATAGACATCTTAGAAACTTGGACCAAGTAACTTGGTAAATCTTGCTCCCGTAGTTATCTTTAAAAGCTTTATTTAAAGTTTCCTCTCAATGTTTTTGCCCCAAACCCAAAAAAAAGTCGTAAGGCACGCGGTGAAGTTCGGAGATGTAGATATGAAAGAATTTGTGAATAGGATGTGTAGGCTATTAGGTACTTGTGGGCGTTCGGATCGGTTTATTTGGTTTGATTTGGTTCGAATCAAATAAAATTGATCCGAATCCGAATGGGGCCATTTTTTTTGAGATTCGGTTTTTGGAATTTTCGGATCGGTATTCGGATTCCAAGAAAACCGAATTATCCAATTCAATTTCGGATCGGTACTTAGTTTTCATTTAACCAATTTAATTAAACTAAAAGAAAAAAAAACATTTGTACAATCTTTTCCAAAAAAAAATTCTCGGAGACTCTCGAAGAAGACGACTCGATTCTCGTAGACTCGGAGACGTAATCGGCTCGATCGAAGACTTGAACAAATTGAAGATTCAAGCTCCAGCCGTCGGAATATTCGCAACACTACACGACTTCTTCATAAGCTCCAGGTATCGTCAGAATCCTTATTATTAGGTTTTGCATTTTTGTTTTGTGGGTTTTTCAAATTAGTTAGGTTTAGGGGTTTTATTAGGTCTGTAAAAATCGAAGTGATTGTTACTTTCAAGTTTTTGTGCTCACATTGTGTTCAATTCGAGATTTTCTGATTGAACCCTAATCGGAAAATCAAAATTTTGGGGGGGGGGGGGATTTGAGAAATTCTTACGTATATGAGTTCTATTAGGTATATTAAACCGAATTGATTGTTAATTTTAAGTTTTTGTGCTGAAATCGTGTTTAACTCAAGATTTTCCGATTGAACCCTAATCGGAAAATCGAAAATTTATTTTGGGGTTTTGAGAAATTCTTATGTATAAGAGTTCTATTAGGTATATTAATACTGAATTGATTGTTAGTTTTAAGTTTTGTTGCTGACATTGTGTTTAATTTTTCGATTATACGATTAGGATGTCTTCTCAAGATGAGGCAGAAACATTAATTCCCAGACCAGAAGCACCAACTTCGGAATCGAGAGCGAAGAGGAAGACAACAACAAGTGATTCAGTTTCGGGTAAGCCACCGAAACCTAAGAGGGTTTATCCGAAAAGGGCTTCATGTTGGGAGCATTACATTCAAAAGGAAGATGATCTTGGTAGGTGCAATTGTAAATATTGTGGTCTAGAGGTAGGTTGTGACTCGAAATTATCTGGTACTAGTCCAATGAAAGGTCACTTAGGTAGATGTAAGTTGTTTAAAGACTTTGGTGATAGAAAGAATCAAAAGATGTTAAGTGGTGATAATGTTGGTGACATGAAGGTAGTTAAGTATGACCCTGAGATGTTCAAGAGAGCAGTGAATAAGCTAGTAGTCATGAATGAGCTCCTATTTTCATTTGTGGAATCTTTGGGGTGGAGACGATTCTGTTTTGATGTCTTGCCGTTGTACAAGACTTTCTCTAGAAGGACATGTGCTAAAGATATAGCTGCGATGTATTTGGCAGAGAAAGCTGCATTGAAGGTGTTATTTCAAGCACAAAAGCAGAATGTATCTCTCACCATAGACATATGAGTCTCTCTTACAACCTCATACAACTACATGGTGGTCACAACTCACTAGGTTGATGAGAATTGGGAACTGCAGAAGAAGATTATGTCCTTTAAGGTCATCACAGATCATAGAGGAGATACAATTGCGGGTCAGCTAATCCAGTGCCTAGATGAGTGGGGTATTGAGAAGGTTTTCAGCATTACAGTCGATAATGCAAGTGACAATGACAAGGCACTGAGGGTTTTCAAGGATCAATTGAGGATGAGAGGGCCTCATTTTATAGTGGCGAATGGAGAGTTTCTTCATATGCGTTGTTGTGCTCACATTCTCAATTTAATAGTGGGAGATGGTCTGAAAAAGGTTAAGCCTAGTATAGTTGCTATTAGGAATGCATTTAAGTATGTGCGGTCATCTTTCAATAAGTTAAAGTCTTTCCAGCTTAGGTGTGACAAAGCTAAGACGATCACTAGAGGTAGCTTGCCATTACATTGTGTGACACGATGGAATTCCACTTACCTAATGCTGACTGTTGCCATTAAGCTTAGGTTCCATTTAAGAGGATGCGTAATGAAGACAAGCTGTACTGCGCTTACTTCGAAGAAGAAGATGAAAAGACAAAGCTGAAACGAGTTGGACCACCAACCCAGTTAACTGGGATGAAGTCCAAAGATTAGCTAAATTCCTTAAAATCTTTTACATATGTACACTAACCTTCTCAGCTTCTCAAACAGTTTCTAGTTCTTGCATTAAACGAGATTATGAACATAGAGAGGAATCTGATTGCCAAGTGTCCTAGCAGTGATGAACTAAAAAAAGCACAAGCTATGACTATGAGGGATAAATTTGAGAAGTATTGGGATGAATTTGGAAATATGAATCCGCTTGTGGCTGTTGCTAGTGTATTTGATCCGAGGAACATGCTACAATTTGATGGCCTTTGTTATGATCAGCTTTATGGAAAAGGTATGATAGAAGCTAGACAACTCAATAATTCACTTCTTTCTGTATTCAAGAAGTTGTTTGCTCAGTACACTATAAGACTTAGCAAACATTATGAGGCTGAGACTACTGGAAATGTAGAAGGAGAATCTTCTCAATGGCAGAATCTTGTCTTAGATTTAGCATTGTTAGATGATGATGATGATGATGATGATGATGATGATGATGATGATGATGATGATATTGTAAGCGGATGAATGCAATATACATCAAGATGGTCAACTCAAGGAGTAGTGAAACAGCTCTAGGGAGTTAGATATATATCTGGCAGAACGAATTGAGACTAGAGCTGAAGTTAAGTTGGGTTTACCATTTGATGTTCTGTCATAGTGGAAAAAGAACAGTTCTAAGTTCCCTATTTTATCTGAATTGGCTAGAGATGTTTTGGCTCTTCAAGTTTCTTCGGTTGCTTTAGAGTCTGCTTTTAGTACTAGTGGCAGAGTGTTAAATCCTTATAAGAGTTCTCTAACTCCATATATGGTTGAGGTTTTGGTTTGGTCACAACAATGGTTCAGATGTGCTGAGAAATCTGAAGCAAAAGTGGCAAACTTGGTGCAATAGTTGGAAGATGTGGAGTTCTTTGAATCTTTAGGTCATTTATTCTTTTATATTGAACACTCTTTTTATCTATATCATACTAATAAGCTGTGTTTTCTTGTGTAGATTCTGAGAATTGAATGGCAGTGGAGTGAAGGTTGTTTGTATATATAGGTTGTAATGTTTTGGATGTGTATTTTCGCAAATCTTTTATTTTCGGAGCAAATACCGTAGTTTCAGAACAAGATTTGTACAATTTTTTTTTTATTCGGAACCTATGATCCAATTTAGTGAAAAATCAGATCAGTTCAGAACATTATATTTTTAGTAAAATCAAACAAAATAACTCGAAATCCGAACCGAATTGATCGTACCTATTTATTCGGGTTATTTGGTGAATTTTATAATTTTTGAATAATCTAAAATACCAAATACACCAAACCCAAAAATGCAGATAAACTGAATGTCTAGCTAATACTAGATATTAGCAGTCACAATGATAACAAAATTAAAAAGTTGGGTACGAAGTCAATGTCAATAAGAGACTGAGCTGTCCTCTACCATTAGTCTTCTGTCCCTAAACCTCCTTTTTCCTTTTTCTTATCTTAGAATTTTCTGCTGTCTTATTCATGAAGTTTGTGTCACATGAAACCACTTAAATTTTGATTGAAGAATCCTTGTAGCTGCAATTGAACAAAAAGGTCTCATCTGGTTTAAGCTTTTGAAATCTGTATCCAAGCTTCTTTGTTATCTATTGTATATAAACCAAGCTTGGTAATCTACTGGTTTGAGGATTTGCTCTATTGATCAATTAACTACTACAAATGGTTTTTTTGGCAATAATTAAATTGATATCTCAATCCATAGTTTAAATCCTACTTTTTAATCTTTTTTGAAATTTTTTATTTGTACCAGGAAAAAATTAAATTTCTGATGTCAAAACTATTGATTTTTTTAATCATTTAAATTATCAGATTTCTCGGCAACTACTACAAACAAACAGTTTAGATAAGAATATTTGATTTCTACATATTCTAATATGTACTATGAACTTCATTTTAGACTTGTTTGTTAAATAACCCTCGCATATATATACCCATATATGTGGTACCATTATGATATTACATGGACACTAAAAAATGTATATAGTGTTTTATCTCAAGATGGCTGATGTCTTATTTTTCTTATTTTTCTTGTAAGAAAAAATCTTAGGCAATGATGATATATTTTTAACTTTGACATTTGTTTTTAAGAAAAAATCTCCATATCATCATACTGTTCGGTATTATTTCTTCACAAACTGCATTTGCAAAATAATTTTCTTTTTAACTTCTACAAAAGTTTTAACTTAATTATTTAAAATATGATTTATGATTTAAAAATTTATTTGTTTCAAATATTGGTTATTTCTTCTTGCATAGGTCCTTACTCTATGTTTACACCGACAACAATTTTGGAAAAATCTAAAACGTAGCATCAAAAGCATGACATAATTTGTTATGAAATTCAGTATTTTGTATTTAATATTATTCATGAAATGTCTCTCTGAAAATTAGCACCGTCTTCTTCATAAAGCAAATATGTTAGAACGTCTTTTTCCTTTATTAATAAGAATGCAAAATCATGATCGTTAACATACATACAGTAGAAAATTAATCATTAAACACAATCCAGTAATTTCTCAATGAGGACAAAACGAAAACTCTTTAAAATTTTCAACAAAATTAATCATACAAGTTCTATTTTTGTAAGTCGAAACCCAAATAAAGAATATAAATATAAATAAAATACCAGTTGTACTTTTTTTTCTTATTAACTAGTTTAGTGATTTTTTATTTTATCATTTTATTTCGGAAAGAAAGTTCTAATCTTGGTGCCAATAAAATTTGTAAAAAGAGTACTGCCAGTTATAAATTTTTAAATTGTTTGTTTTGATATATATTTTCCTCGGTCATGTACAAATTTTTTTTTGCTGATTTTAAAGCAAATACATGTTAAGACTAGTAAATTTTGTGCAACATGTCCTTTTTTGTCACTTAATAAATGAACGTGTATGTTTTGATATCCATCATTGGCAGTATAGATAAACCTGAAGATTGCATATTTTTTTCACATTAGTGCGAATTTTCTCAATTTGATAACAAACCGAAATTGCAGACAGTATCATGACGGTTTTCGTTTCCGGTTAATAATTTTCAACTGATTTTTTTTTACCGGAATCTTATTAGAGTTTAATAATTTGTTTTTTGTAATATATGTTAATATAATTATTAAAAAAAATTAAGGATAAATTGAAACACTATGATAGTTATCTTTACAAAATTGAGATCCACGAGCATGACATCATTGACACATATAATGCGTAAAGAGTTAATGAATTGGATAGCAGCATAATTCATAGGACATGGTTGTTGGTAATGCGTTAAGATTCAAGCATTGGAGAGAGCAGAAATCAAAAGTCAAAAGATGTATAGTGATAACTAATTATCTAGAAGAAAAAAGGTTATATTCAGAATTATTATAAGTTTGATTTTCATCATAGTGCTTTATTTATCTTCATAACTAATTAATCAATACCGACAACCTTTTAATTTTATGGACGAATCATTTTCGACAATTTGCAATTCTGTTAGTGACGCACGTTTCAATCAGGATTATAAGTTTGAGCTTCTATGTTTTGGGTTTGAAGCTATTAATTACTTCATGTGAGCATGTTTTGTTTTTGGGAAGAGTTAGCTGTATCACGTTGTGTTTCGTCCTTTTCTTTCACATTTTTTTGGGGTCGCATGTTGTTGTTAACTTCCACTAGTAAAAAAAAAAAAAAAAAACTATATCCACGAAAAAGTTATAAAAATTTTTGTGGGTACATCCCAAAAGCCACAAAATGTCACGAAAACCCACTATAAACAGTAATTTTTTATCCACGAAAATTTTTGTGGGTTTTCATAGGTATTCTTTTACCCACGAATATTTTTGTGGATATGTTTAAAATACCCACAAAATAGTATTTTTACCCACTAAAATTTAGTGGGTGTGTTTAAAATACCCACGAAATTTACGTAGGTAGGTTTAAAAAACTTGCGTATACCCATGAAAATGTATTTCGATTTCTAAATATTAGTGGTAGAATTATATATCTTGTACGACATTCGCTGTAACAATAAATCTAGTAACAATTAATAATTTGTAATTCGTTGTAGACGTGTTTGCTTGTAATCCTTGTATTGAATAAGCTATATGCAGTGTATTGTAGTTGTTGTGTTTTTAATTTCAAAGTTTGGAAGTACGTTGTAATATTTATTAATATAGCTTGCTGTGTTATACTAAAAAATTGTGTCGTGATGTTTAAAATTTTTTTCCTACAGAATACATAATTACTGGTACATCATTATAAAAAAGTCACATGAAATGAAAATTCGATGACCGTATTTAAAATATAAACTATCTTAAATAATTACGAACATCCATTACTAATGATATATATTAGTAATGATATTGCTTACCAAGAATTGTCCCTAGCTCTGCTGGTAACGTCCCTAGAATGACCCGTAAGTGACCCGAGTTCGAATTCCATTTCGGCCAAAAAAAGATTAAAAACACCAATTTGAGACTCGAGTTTGAATCTCCACGGATACAAAAAAAAAAAAAATTACTATCCACGAAAATTTTTATGGGTTTTAGTGGATAATATACCCACAAATATTTTTACTTACGACCTCGTACCCACGAAAATTCTTTGTATTTATCTACAAATATTTCGTGGGTATATACTTTTTTTTTACTAGTGTTCTGTTTTATAATATAAGCTTTTTAGTTAAAAATACTCATATTAAAAAAAAATATTTGCTTTTCAAAATATTATTTATAATTTAGTTTAGTACAATTCAACCAATCATAAGATATACTATAAAATATTTAATGATTATATAATAAAATCAAATACATTAAATTTTGCATTTAAAATAGGGGTAGTTGTAAAAATGGCCCTTCAGCCAAATTCATTTTCAAAATATTATCGTGCTTTGTTCTATTTTTTTTAAATGGTATTTTTGAAGAAAAATATATTAAAAAGGACATTTGTTAATGCAAAACATCTCATATAAAACACAATCCTTCAAACACCTTTGCAAGCCTTCGTGACGGAAACGGTACGTAATCGCGTAACTCTATATAATATTATATAGGATTTAAAATTTGAGATATATATATATATATATATATATATATATATTTACACGTAAGATTATATTCTGGATCTTTGAAAGTACGTTTCCGTTTTAGTTAATAAATGGGTCACGTAGTTGCACTTGTTGTTTTCTTTGTTTCCTTGGACACAATTTCCACAACACAAAATCTCTTGTTGGGTATTCAGCTCAGAGAAAGAGCTGATCTTCATGCGAGTTTCAACATCTCTTCACACAGATATTATGGGTTATGTGTCTTTGTGTATTACAAAAAAAAAAAAAAAAATCGGGTAATGTACAAAGGGTAATCAGTTATTCATTTATTAAAAAAAACAAAAAAACCAAAAAAAAAGAGGAGATCTTGAAGGGTTTATAGGTCTGGGGATGTACATGAACCTCTGTAAGTGGTTCTCAGGTCTGTATGGTGATGCATAGACTCTCTGGGTTGATCAGTAAGTGTGAAAGCTCCTCAAAAATGAGAAATAGCTACCTTGTAAGGCTGATGAGTTGATGTTTCTTCATTCACAAAAGCCACAAGTGCACTACACTACCAAATCACTTCACATATCTAGTTAAAGATGGTGAGTCTTCCTTGTCATGGGTACCATGTGTCCTTCT